>JAKSXM010000272.1:14402500-16902500 GCA_022575985.1 Anagrus nilaparvatae
TTTATCAGGATTTGATCGAGATCGTAAGTAACTTGTTTTAGTATTTTTGTTCGATGAGTCTGTGCATAAATTAAATATGGAAATTTCGAAGTTTCTATTTTAAAAGTCAATAATTTATTCAGTTTACTGTAATATATGCATTTTTAAATGTATTTAATATATATTTATAAATGTATGCAAATTCAAAATAGCCAGAATAAAATTTTTTATTATGAATAAAAAAGTTTATTATAGGTACCTGTACGTTTTCTTTAATATTTTCTTTATTTTTATTCTAAATTAAATTTTTGGTGTGTTTTTGTTTTTCACTTAATGCCTTTTCTTATTTCCAAAAGATGTTTTTTGACGAGGAAAAATATTTTTAGACTTGATATATGAATAGGAATTTGACATCTTTTGATTGTGTTTAGCATGTGAAAAATCTTGATATACCTATATCATTATAATGTGTAGTTTCGGTCATTCTGCATGTCCAAAAGTTTATATTATGGCCATTTGCAAGCATGAATCCTTATTATTTCATAATCATTTTTTTGCTGATAGGTCCATAAACTTTTACAGCAACTAATAATATGCGGTTTGGGTGTAACTGAATAAATTTTTGAAAATCTATCCGCGTTTTATCCAAAATTATTCCAGTTGCCGAAAGTGTCTCCGAAATAGGGGTCTACACCTAGCAAAATAAGGGTTGAATACGGGTTTTCTCGTCAGTAACAAATACATTTGCTTTTAAGCCGCTACTGATAAAAAAAAAAATTAAAAAATTATATTTTCGATATGTACTGAGGTGTATGAACTTATAGAACTGAATTATCTGTAAAAGGAAAAAAAAATATTATAGTTCTATGCAATATCCCAAAGAAAAAACTTATAATCGTTTTGTCTAACATCAACCTAAATGTATGGAACAGATTTACTTGCAGCTAAGTTCTAGATATAATACATAAATATTACGCAACAAATTATTCTGATTCCCTGCGAACCCGTATTATTCTAAGTCCCTAAGCTTGAATTATTCTAACAATCCCGTAATCGTATAATTATTCTAAGTCCTATTTGACCCCCCCCCCCCTCAAATAGGACACTTTTAATACATCTTCTTGATTTTCAGATTTCCAGGGTACCCCCTGTCGATAAACCGCACGTCCCATCTTAATACAAAAAACACCCAAAATTTTATCCTGCACTAATAAAATTAATATACATCTGGTTTAGATTTTGGCCAGTTCTTCTGTACGAATTTCTAGCCTTAACCTTAGGCTCAGTGTCGGATTTAGCACGTAGGCATAGAAGAGAAGGCCTACGGGCCCACATTAACAAATAAGCCATTAGAAAAGGCCTTCACAAAAATTTTTCATATCTAGGACAAAAAAGTCTATTTTCTACCTTAAGGAGACGGCTTTTTTGCCCATTATATGTAAATCTATGTTTTAAATCACGGGACAAAATATGGGGTTCGACTTTTGCATGCTAATTTGCACATAGACCCCCACAACCCTAAACCCGGCATTGCTCTTAGGTATACCTTCGCTGTGATTATAAAAAAGGACAATTAATACCATAAGTACCTTTGTTACTAACAACCACTATATGATCAGCCTGAATATAATCTTCTCTTGGAACACAAATGGAACCATTTAGGAACCATACATTTCCATGGAAATAGTTGCCAGACCACAGCGCTGTTACGGAATTTTGTGTACTTATAGAAAATGCATGTTCAGTTCAGGCCACCGAACCCATCTGTTTTCGTTGCTTTCCCCCTCTTTATACTTTTAACGTATAATTGTAGAGCTTACCAACCTGTTGCTGCGATACATCGAGAAAAGGAATGCTCGATCCTTTCAACACAAATACTTTTACACTCTCCATGTAACTTTACATGTTTCAGTCGTTATTATTATTTTTTTTTTTAATAAAAATAAATAATTCATTTACACTTACTCGGATAAAATTAACGCATAAAATAATAGTGAATTGAAAATTTTTGAAAGTGTTCTATGCAGTTTTATAAAATGCTGTACAGGTAGTGAAAATGGTGTATATTTTTAATCATGTTTATATACATATTTAAGTCCTTTTGTGCCGCCGTTTTGCTTAAAAACTTAATGTATGGAAGATGCGTCTTATACGTGGATTCTTTGATACCAAAACTCAAAGCGTCTTATTTTGATAAAATGAAGATATAAAAAATAAACAAATTTTCTAATATGGGTAAGATTTATGCATGTATTAATACCTGTTTTATGTATGGAATGTGAAAGAATTTCAAAAAAAACATAGCGCATTCTTTTACACGTTCTTAAAAAAAAATTTGAGTAATACAATATCGATTCGTGTGTATATGGTTAAAACGATCGATAATTATCATTTTTGCTATTCAAAGATAGTGCATTTTATTATGTGACTTTTTGCTTTATTTGTAATTTTATTAAATTTTATTTACTTGGTTCAATTTGATCATTTATTACTATCAAAAATCATTAAAAAATTGAATTAAATTGTACTAAAAACTAACCTAAATTATTTACTTAAAAATGAAAACAAAATTAATTTTTATATTTTTGCATGAGTTTTTTTAAAGTGCATTTTATAATTATCAAATTATAAGTAGGTATAATTATTTTTTAATTGTAATATAATAACAACAATAATATTTGCTCAAATCATATATAGGTACTTAAATTAGTTTTTTTTTTTGAATTATATACAAAAATTGAAATTAATATTATTGAGCTACAATTGTTAATTAAAAAGGCTTATTATCAATATAAAAATATCTTAAAATTAAAATATTTATAATAATAAAAAAAAAAACAATAAGTAAATTTTAAAATTATTCAAAATTAAGTAAACATTTTTGTCGAAATTCGTAAAATCGATTATTCAGTCTTAAAATTTTATTATTTTTTTTTCTAAGTATCAGAATAAAAGAAATAAATTAATTCTTTTATATTATTTATGAATATTAACGTGAGATTGAATAAATTTGATTCACATTTGATTCATTCATTCATTGTATTGTATACTTAAATAAAATAATTTAAAAATAATTTTAAAATGGGTTTCTTTTAATATGAAAAAATACTCATAAAATTTTGTTATAAATTAAAAGCAAATCAAAAAAAATAAATTTATGTATATTATTTACTATGCATAGTAATAAATTAAAAAAAAAAAATTTTATTACCCTTAAAAGAGTTGAATAATTTATACTTATTAATATATGATATAATATTTTCAGCTGTACATCTTCAAAAAATGAATATGCAGCATCAAATGCAATCTCATCACAGTAGTCGACGTCGTAAGAAACGTTCAAATTTTGGTATACGAACAGTAGAAGTCACTCGAGGTCACAATGGTTTTGGTTTTACGATATCAGGGCAACAGCCATGTCTTTTAAGTAGTATAATTTCTAATAGCCCAGCTGATGTAGCAGGGCTTCGTTCAGGTGATTATCTAATCGCTGTAAATGGCACTGGTGTGAGTAAAGTTCCACATGATGATGTTGTTAAATTGATAGAAAGATCAGGTGGTACTTTACGTTTACAAATTGCTGAGAACTACTATAGTGATTCATCTGATGATGATGGAAGATCTTTTTCCATGTCCAGAGCTCGTTCAAGACCAAGATGCAGACCACGATCTGGTCCTGGCAATAATCAGCAAAATTTTTCTCGAGCTGCAAAAGTTGTTAGAGATATACAAAGTGGTGCTTTATTTGGTGGCCTTCCTTTATCATTGTCAGCATCCACTTCTTCCTTACCCTTAATGAAGTCAGACAATAAAGATAGAGGATATGTCTCTCCAGGTAGTTATATGAGATGGCCAAAGACTGCACCTCCACCGCCTCCATTACCTCCACCACCTTCAAAAAAAAGAGAGTCAGAAAAAATTGTACATAGGGCTGTTTTAGGCTATTTGGGTAGTATTGATATACCAAGAAATTTACAGAATATTTCAATGAACTCATTAGTCAAAAAATGTATCAAAAGAATTAAAATGGAAAGAAGAAATCCTACAACGGTAAATATACAAATTTCAAAGATAATAATTTTTCTAAAATCTTACATACTTAATTTTTGAATTTTTAAATTTAGGTTCTTCTCACAATACATGTAACTAAAATAAAATTAAATAATACCTTGGGAAATTTAATAGCTGAATATCCATCTCACAGAGTTCTTTATTGCAACTCATTATTAGATGATGATAAATTGCATTTTGGTATATTAACAAAAACCGCAATCGATGAAGCTAATAACATTATAACTAATTCTTGCCATGTATTTAAAGTACAAACTAAGTTAATTGAACATTCAGTTCATCTTAAAAGTCAAGCAATCTTTGGATTTTTATGTACTAGAGCAAGTGAATATAATGGATGCCAAGAGTTTCCTTCGAGTTGTGAAGAAATTATTAGTGCCATTCAAGCTTTGTACATAAAAGATACTCGTGAACAAATGATATTTGAAGACTCAAAAAAAATTCGTAATTTGCCTTCACCACAACCTAGTATGCTTAGTACATCTACAGTACATTCGAGTAATAGTGATTCTGGTATTTGTTTTAAAGATGATTCTGGAAACTTTTCTGATAGGGTAAAAATTGAGATAATTTTTTTTCTAGTTACTTTAATCAAACAAATTTAAGTAAATTTTAACCAATTCACTTTTATGTTATAGTGTATTGCTGTTTCATCTCTTGAAAGAAATCCCAAAAAACCATATGAATCAAAATTAACTGTATTAAACATGGATCAAAAGTGGAATGATTTCTCGAGGTAATTATACAGAATTTTCTTGTATGAATTTTTAATTATTTATTAATTATAAAATAAAGAGATCTCAAAGTACTAATTATACTTCTTTTTTTTCATAATGCTTGAACATTAAAATCATTTGCAGAGAAGTTAAATCTTTTTTGTTTTATTTATATATTATAAACATTTCAATACCAAGCATTGAAATCTCCAAAAAAATTTAATAATTTATAATTAATTACTTAAGTTCAAAGCTTAAAACAGATAAGAATTTGCATTAAAAAAAAAAATTAATTTAAGAAAACAAAGCATTAAAATTTTAAATAAATAAAATGAGTTTTTGTAATTTTGTAGTTAATTAAATTTTTAATATGGTAATTTTTTTTGTTAAATTTATGTTCATTTAATAAAATAAATAAAATATAATATTTTATTTTACAATAAGAGTTTAATCAAAATAATGTTTATAAATGAATTTGTTAATTTTTTCCAGGCCACTCCCCAAAAAACAGTTGGATTTCAATGCATCTACTAATCAAAATGGTGCACATAGCGAAAAAAGATACAGCATTGGCGATTACATTGAAATATACGACGTTAAAAATGAAAATAGTTACAATTATTATGATAAAATAAATGCAACAGCAAATAGTTCTTATGAAGGTTGTCAAAATAGTAATAGTAGTAACGGCGATTTTGGTGGTGGGGCATCAAGCGTCGTCAGCTGTCCTTGCGTGCCATCTGCTCGTTATTCAAAAAGTAGCAGCCCTTCAACATTAGCAGCACTTTCGCGCTCTCCTCGCCGGTATTATACATCAACTTTGTCCGTTGGAACGCTTGGCGAAAAAAAATATTTGCACAATAAAAATAATCAACATTATCATAATCATCATTATCATAGTTATAATAAATTAAATAGTAGTGATAATTTATTAAAGAAAACATATAGTCAAAAAATTGGAATGAATAGTCCTACTGAATTAAATAAAATACCAATACCAGAACGTTTGAGTCCAAAAGTTTATTTAGGATTTAATGGTAATCATCAAAGAGGATGTAGTATGGAAAATTTAGGTAATAATAATAATGAAGAAAAAAAATTAAATAACATTCATGATACTGCTAAATCGTTATCTTATGATGATGGACCAAAAACGCCTAATAGAACACCAACAAGGGCGTGGGGTAGTATGCAAGAGATTAGAAAAGTTGATCCAATGGTAAGTAAACAAATACTTTTGCATGTTTATTTAAAAAGAATTTGCCAAAAAACACTAAGTTAAAAAATCATTTTTATTTATTTAATTAAATTAAACTCAAGGTGTTTTTTAAAAAATAAAAAATTTTAAAGGGTGTCCCATTTACAAATGCAGTAATTTTACCTGTTTTGAATAATTTCAAGGATACAACGTTTTACTTAATATTTTTTAATTTAATTATGGAGAACATTAAATATACTGTGTGCTGTAATAATATCCAGTTTCAATGACAAATTTTATTTTTTTATATTCAAAAAAAAACTTTCTATTTTTTTTTTTTTTTGACAAGATATATAATTTAAATGTAAATTGTTAAAGTAATTTTTTTTCAAAGATTGTATTTGATACTTTTGTTTAATTATTATGAGATACTTTATAAACACGTTTAAGTGTAAATTAAATTTATGTGGTATAGCTATTTATATAGTATAGAAAGAAAATCACAATTAAAAATTTGCAAGATAATTTATGGGATTTTTTTTATTGTGTAATAACAAGAATAGTAGCTCCATTGTTACTTTTTTTTTATAGAAAGAATTTTTTATTTTACTATGACTTTTTTATTATGAACAAAAAAACAGTTATTTTTATTCATGGTATTTATTTATTTATTATTATTATTTAGAAGTCGAACAATTTTTTAGTCTAAATTTTGTAATTTTGATTTTTATTGAATTAACTTTATTTCGTAGTTTATTTATGATTAATTTATTTATTCAAAAAATATATATAAGTTTTACTACGTATAATGAAGATTTTTATGATAATAAATAGAATTTTTGCGCATCAATTTTTGTTATTATAAAAAATGAGTTTTTAGTAATGTTTATGAAATAAATTGATTTTAAATTAAATAGACCAAAAATGAATAATTTAAAATTAAATTTAAATTTTATAATTTTATTTTTTCAAAAATAAAATACTCTGCACCCAAAGAGGAGAACCTCCCCCCCTCCTTCCCGGCAACAAAAGAAAAGAGCATTTTTTATTTGAAGAAAAGTTAGCAAATAGAATTTAACCCTCGATTTGACCCCCGTACTACCCACTGTGTGTATTGTCATGTAGCAATTTTTAAAACTAATATTTCAAGCGTATTTTATTTATTTAATTTAATAATTTGTTTAAAAAAAAAATTCAATGCTTTTTGAGATTAGGTATAAAAAAATAAAATTTGAAAATATTTATTTGTTTTTTGAGTCATAATTGTCTTAATTTTCAAATCTGATGGGCTTTTTAGATCAAAATTTTGCTAGGTTTATATTTCAGTGATTTTATTTTCAGGAGAAGGTATTTTATGGAAATTTTTTTGCTAAAACCTTTCATAAATAATGAAATATTTACAATTATCTATAACTCATTACTGAAAGGTTTTATCATAAAATCTCCATTGCATCATCTTCTGAAATTAAATGATCTTACTTATAAGCCATGGAGAAATTGATCCAGAGAACCCAAAAATTTCAGAAATTTATGATCCAAAATTTAATACGTCGCATTAGTTGAAACAAAAAAACATTATTTATTTATTTATTTATTTATTTGATATTTTCATACATGTGAAAATTAAAATAATTAAATTTTTTTTTATTTTCTGATACCAAATTTCCAAAAACATCAACTTTTATATTAAAAAATTATAAATAAAAAAATTATTTATTTTTATTTATTAACTGGGGAGAATATAATATATATCCCAATATAAACTATAAAAAGTCTGTATTTGGGTATAATAGTACAAAAAAATTTTATGATATAATATAATAATTACACTGAGAAAAAATGTTGAGTAAAATCTACTTTTGCAACTGGAAGATTTTACTATTAATTTTAGTAAAGTTATTTGAAGAATTGAAAATATTACATTTTACACTTTTGTCCATTAATTTAAAAAAAATTTTTTTTTTAAATAATTTATATTTTATAATTTATACAATTTTGGTTCCTTATATAGTATCTGAAACCTAATTTTGTCATTTGCGAGAAAAAAATGTATAAATAAATTCTACTAAAATTAATAGTAATTTTTTTTTTCCTATGCGGGTAGCTTATAAAATGTTGATAAAAAATTCCATAAAACGCCACTTTGACAACTTCAAATTATTTTACTAATCAAAAGGGTAATTTTTACCAATTAAGTTTTGTGAGTGTATAAGTACAAAATATGTATAAATATAATAATTAAATTATAAGACTTATCGTGGTGTACACCCTGAGTCTTATTGATTTCATAAAAAATCGAGTAATAAATCAAGTCATATTCACAAATTTATTTAATATAATATAATATAGAAGAATAAAATTTGAAGATTTAATAACACAGACTTTTGTAGTCTCTATAATATTGGAATACATGTATCTGTATTATCTCTGGCTAATAAATAAATCGTAAATAAATAAATAAAAATAATAATAAAAGATATAATTCACGATTTTTAAATTCTTTCAAAAATTAGCACTTATGTTTATTATTATACAATAAGAATAAATACTGTGTAGTTATTTAATTTATTATTTATTTTATATTTATTTATTCAAAATTTCGTTTTTGAACTTGTATGCACCATATTTCCCCCCTTGATTTAAAACACAGTTTTACTTATTAGGTATTAGAAAAAATAATTTTTATATTTTTTAGGTTTCTACCAGTTTTCCACCGCCATAGTGAAATCACTTAAAACTTTTTGCATTTGGTTCATTTTTGTCCCAATCAAATTCTTGACATACCAAACTCCTTTGGACGTACCCCGAAGGGAGCTGCTGGTTTCCCCCTTTCAGAGGAGAGGGTATACAATTTTTTTTAAACACTATGATTTGATTAGTTTATTGATTTTGATACGAAAAAGTGGATAAGCATTTTTCAAAAAATGTATCCATTGCCAGTTACAGCCCCCAGAAGTTTGATGTTTTGAAATTTTGAAATGGCGTTAATCAAACTTCTAGGGGCTGTATAACTAGCAAGGGATACATTTTTTGATAAATGCTTATCCACGTTTTCGTCTTAAAATCAATAAACTAATCGATTCGTAACACTAAAAAAAAATTTAATTTATCCCCCAAAAGGGAGAAACCAGATCCCCCTTCCGGGATCCGTCCGAAGAAGTTTGGTATGCCAAGAATTTTATTGGGACAAAATTGAACCAAATGCAAAAAGTTTCAAATGATTTCACAATGAAGGAGGAAAAATGGTAAGGTTTGTAAATTTTTGTTCTATACTATAAAGACATTAACTTACAGGTAGTCCTTTATAGGTAGTCCTCCTTAACATTCGAATTCCATAAAAGATAGTTTTACATAATATAATGGGCAAAAAAATCGTCTCCCTAGGGTAGAAATTAGGCTTTTTTGATTCCCAAAATTTATTGGTTTTTAATTTCACGTAAAGCCATCGATGACAGTTTCAAAAAAAAGATTGTATATTACCCCTAAAAACGTAATATTTTATTAGCAAAGAAACAAACTGGTTTCTTTAATTTTTTTAAAATGTTTGGCCTAAATATCCTTTTGTAGAATTTCGCTTTATTAATTGTTTTATTTAAATAATTTCATCCTAAAAGTTTTTTCCCAACTTATTGTGGGAAAACTTTTTACCTCATTCCCTTCTTGGAAACCTTGTTAAACACCCTACTGTAAAAAGTCACTTCAACTCATTACCACCTCATTATTACTCTAATATAAAGATGAATAAGGAAATAATATTTTAACTCACTTCCATTTGTCTTTTGATGAAAATTATCTTCAAAACTATATGTTTCTGAATTTAATTTCTGAACGAAGCTTACATTTATTGTATTCTGATATATTTAAATTTTTAGTGAAGACTAAAAATTGCTTTAAATTCTAAAATTTTCTAATTCTTACTTGGGATTTAAACTGATTAATGTTTACGTTTATAATAAAATTAATGTTAAATGAAATTTAATAGTATTATTACTACTCATATTACGTTTTGAATAAATAGAGGATGCAATTATAATTTGACCAAATTACTACATCATATATCGCTCATTTTCATTTTTTTTGCAAAAATTGTGTCACGTGGTCGTATCTACCGATTGAAGTAAGAATTTACAAATTTTTTTGTCTTAAAGTTTGTATTTCAAAAAGTTGTTGACCATACACCATAAAAATTAACATAATTTTAAGTTGAAAAAAATTTCTGCCTAAAATATGACAAAAAAGCCTTTACCGTTCCTATTAAGAACTTGTCGTTTTAAGCAAAAGAAGTGCATGGATTTTTATTTCCTTTTTTTTAAAGTTTGTATTTCACTTAATTTTAGATGTACCAACAGCTATTTAACCTTAAATTAATGTTTTAGATGCTATTTTAGTTTAAAATATGACCAAAAATTACGTATTTATTCAAAAAAGCATAAAAATACTTTTTTATACCTCAAGAAATAATCGGTTAAAAGCACAATAAAAAACATTTTTTAATTTTACTTAGTTTTTATGACAATAACAAGTTGATCCTTTGATAAAAAAAACTTTTACTTTATGTTTTCTAAAAATTACAGCACTAAAACAAGATTTTTATATTATTTTTTTTAAATCTATTTTTGCAAAAAAAATGAAAATGAGCCATATACGCATATCTTTATACAAACAATATAATTAAATGTCCCAATATTATAAATATAAAAACACATTTAAAAATACTAAACATTCTATATATCAATATGAATAATAAATAAAGTAAAAAGTAATTACGTAAAATTATGAAAAAAAAATAATAATATTCTCAAGATTATTATAAAAATAAATATTTCTCACGGAAATGTGCATCATGTACGTGTAGAAGGTCATGGGTTCATGATTTTCTGTGCAATATTTTTTAATATACGGTATTGTAAAAGTATGTATATTATTTTTTGCTATGTGTGAGATGAACTATATAATAATTTTTTAAATGTGCGTATGAATTTTTTTCCTTTATTCGATGTATGAAAGTCTAAAATGCGCTGAATTTATATTCCATTGTGCCGTTGCATCCAAGTTTATTAGTGCAAAGGAAAATTGCTACTACTTGAATACAGCTAGACATATTATAAAGACAATTTTCAGTGAGCAAACTTCATAGAGTTAATAGTGTAGCAGAAACCATACGATGTAAGGTGATCTTTTGGGCAACCAAACATAATTGCAAATGGGCAGAACTGCTTATGTAAGGATGCTCACTGACTCATATGTTAAAAGCCTCGGTGTTCCTAATTTGCCTAAGCTG
Organism: Anagrus nilaparvatae; assembly: GCA_022575985.1. Taxonomy (NCBI): domain Eukaryota; kingdom Metazoa; phylum Arthropoda; class Insecta; order Hymenoptera; family Mymaridae; genus Anagrus; species Anagrus nilaparvatae. Next base: position 14,413,746 of record JAKSXM010000272.1, read on the forward strand.
GTTAGCTAAAAATCACATAGGTGAAAATTTTCTAACCGGATGGAAATTTAGGATATTCTTAAATATACCCACTAGAATCTTAAGGGGGGAAGAATTAAAAAATTTTGGCACCTAGGCGAAAAATTTGCAACAACACAAGAATTTGGCTAACGAATATAGATATCAAATATAGCCAATCTGCAATATCACAGTTTTAAAATTCGTTCCGAAAAAAGTTACAGCGGTTTAACTTATACCTGGAAAATAGTGCCTACGTTACACTGAATTTAAATTTATCGTCGTAACTTTTTTCGGATCAATTTTTCAAGAATGCGATTTTACATATCGGCTTCTATTAGGTACAGGGGGCCAACGACGTGATTCAGTGATTCGAAATCACGAATGAATCATGAATCATGATACAAAAAATTTTTTTTCGGGAAATAGCTTAAAATGGCTAAAAATGCAAAGAAAACTATATATAAGGGTCTGAATCACTCTGAATCACTCTGAATCATAGTCTTTTTTAACTTTTACTAGAAAATCGTTAATTTTGTTTAAAAACTTCTTTAAATCGTTTAAAATGGATGAAAATAGAAAGAAAAATATTTTACTAGATCCGAATCGCTCTGAATCAGTCTGAATCATTTTCATTTAACTATAAATTAGGTCAAAAACCGGCCTTGTTGACCCAATTTTGGAATCAGCTACCCCAAAATGGTATTCAGAGAAAGTTTTCGGGGTGGGTACCCAAATATTCTTAATCAACAACCTCGAAAGCAACATATTTTTCTGTACTGTGGCCCGAAAATACGGGCATTATTGTCGCCAGAGTCGCAGAAAAATTGTGTACAATCCTCGGCCATAAACAAAGAATGACCCAAATCGCATCTTACCATCTTCGGCTTCGCCTCGGAATTAACGTGCTATTTGGGCCATCCTTTATTTTTCTGGCCTAGGACCGTAATATACTATATCATGCATTTTAAAGACAATTAGAAATGTTTTTTATGAAATATGTGAAAATAACCATCAAAATAGATCGAAAATACAATTTTTTCGGTATTACGGCCATTTTCACAGGGTTGAGGCCTAAATTTTAAATCAGCTTGTCGTAAAAATTTATCTACTACATATAAATAGCCTTGCACAAAACTTATAAAAAAAGTTCATGCATCTACATATACGGTTTCTCGACTACGAAAGAATTAAATTAATTCGATTTTAATAAACCATAAATTTAATTTTTACTTACACGTGTTTAAAAATAATTCGTGAATTTTGAAAACAGCTAATATGTTTTATTGTCAATATGTTTTTTTTTTCGTATATAAGCTAAACAGTTAATTAAGTAAAAATCAGTTTAATTTTTTACTATTTTTGAAAAGAAACAAGCAAATATAATAAAATGAATATTTTCAATTTCATTAAGTATTTAACATTTTTATTTTTCTTTATAATTTTTCAATTTAATTTTGTGACATCTGAATCAGAGATAGAAAACGAAGAATTAGAATTTTTGGATAATGAAAAACCTTTAAAAACATATCCTTTTGGTTCAAGAAACGAAGATGAAATTCTTTTAGTAGCAATACCTGATAACTTAGAAAATACAAACTCACCAATCATAAGAAGTTATTCTTATCCTATTCCTAATTTTTATATTACTCGGGGTGAAGTTCTATTTACAGATGATATTACAATTAATGAGGTAGTAACTGATTCTAAAGAAAAAATTCGTCAGGTAGAATATGTTTTACCAAGTAACCTTCCAAAAGCAAAAGTTCTCGTTAAATTATATGGAATTTCGAAAAATCCAGTATCAGCTGAGAAGTAGGGGTATTAATTCTATCAAGAATACTATTGTATACATATATGTCAGTAATTTATTATAAATTGTTTTTTTGTTTTTTTATGTAAAAAATAAATATAATAACAATAAAGCAATTACTTTAAAACTAAGAATTTTTATTCATTCTTTTATCATTGTGCCTTCAATGATCATCAAAAATGATGTAGATTTTTATAAAATTAATGCAATTAATTTTGCATTTTATTATTTAACATTTTTCATTTCTATAATTAATTAAATGAAATTATTGGTCATTACGAACAAATGATGTTAATAATTTTTAATTTTTACTACTAAACGTAGTATACATTTAAATACTCAACGTAGTAAATATCAAACATTTTTGCATCTAAATATTGTGTAATGATATTATAAACACAAATTAATTGAAAAAAAGTGGTATTAATAAATATTTCTCAAGTCGAAAAAAATGCCAGAGCCGGTGGGACTCGAACCCACGATTCTTTCATATCTAGTGAAATCGCTTTAGCCAACTAAGTAACACCGACTTTATTTTGACATCTTCTTGGATTTTTTTTCATTTCTGTTTAATATCTTCAAAAACGTATTCTTACTGACAGGACTTACTTAAAATTTCAAGGAATTTAAACAAAACAGAAATTTAAGATAAACATTTACATAAGTGTTCAAATAGAAATTGTTTGAAAATTTGAGCAAAAATTAAGCGAAAATTCAAACAGATCAACCTGACTTAAGTATTTGTATAAAAAAATACTTTATCACGTTTTAATTCTAAAAAAATGACCTTGCAGTGACTGCCAGAGTCATGGCAAAGTCATTTTTTTAGAGTTAAAACGTGATAATTTTTTTACTTAATTATTATTTAAATTACGAAATCACGCACCACGATTTTAATATGTTTATAGTTTGCAATGATACTAATTTTAAAAAAAGACAAAATAATAAAAAATTTCAAATTTATTTTGCTTTCGAAATCAATTAACTATGAAGTTTTAGGTTTCTATCGCAAGCAAAATAAATTTGAAATTTTTTATTATTTTGTCTTTTTTTAAAATTAGTATCATTGCAAACTATAAACATATTCAAATCATGGTGCGTGATTTTGTAATTTAAATAATAATTAAGTAAAAAAATTATCACGTTTTACCTCTAAAAAAATGACTTTGCAATGTTCTCAATCGCTTGTAAAAATAATTTGGTAGGCACACAGTTTTCCAATAATTTTTTCCCAAATCAAAAATTTGCCAAAACATTTATTCTCAATTAATTTTTTCCCAAAAGAAGTTTTCTCAACAAAATTTTTTCTCAAAAATAAAAATTTATTTTGTTAAACAAAAAATGTATGCTTACAGTATTATGTCAGGATTAGGTATCTATATTCGTTAGCCAAATTTTTGTGTGGTTATGAATTTTTCACCTAGGTGTCAACATTTTTAACTCCTCCCCCCTTAGGTGTGATCAGGTTTTTTTACAAACCCATTTGAAATTAGGTTCTTGGGGGGAGTATTAAGAATATTTTAAATTTTCATTTGGTAATAAAAAATTTTCACCTTGCAGATTTTTAGCTAACCAGCCTAACCTTATTAGGCCATACTATATCTAATATGTCATTATTCTATTCTGGAGGTATAATTTTTAATTTTTCACTTAAATTTTTTCACCGATTTTCCAAAATGGCGAACCAAAAAACATAATAGAATGAACTTTCTATATTACCTATAGGAGTTTTGAATGATGAGAATAACGTTTTTATTTATGAAAAATTTTCATTTTTTCATCCAATTATATTTTCGAATTTTCCAATATTATATGGCGGTCAAAAATACATTATAGAATGAACTTTTTACATTAACTGTAATTACCTGGGGATTATTGATTTGAGAAAAAAATTTTATTGATAAAAATTTTCATGTTTTTACTCCCAACGTATTTTTCAATTTTCCAAGATGGTTCCAAAACCCTCAGGTTATGTATAAAGTCAATCTATTATGTCTTTTGGTCCGCCATCTTGGAAAATCTAAAAATATAATGTGGTGAAAAAAGTCAATTTTTAATAATCGTATTTGTTTAAAAAAATAAACATTAAATTTTTTTTCACATACTTTTACAAAAATGAGTCTGTAGGAAATCAACTCATTGATCGTCACATTAGTGATAATAGTATATGATCTTGAAGACACTGGGCAAAAAAATTTTCGAAATTAAAAGAGCAGTTTATTTTATCAATATGATATCGATTTTATTCATTTTATTAAATTTGTTTTACTGCTGGCCATTTACAAGCCTCAAATTAGTTTGCTTGAATAGTGATTGTGGTAGCCGGAATTATTTTTTGCTTTCAAACGGTTGCAAATGGCTTAAGACCTAAAGGAAATTGAAGAAGTGGACCAACCACATTCGGTTTTGCTTCTTTGTTTACTAAAAATGATTTTGAAGGTTTCATACATTTTCCGATGGCGAGTTTTAAGAAATTAAAGTTATAATATCGACCAAAATTAATTAAAAATTTGCAAAAATATTGCTGGTTGAATCAATTTTTGATTTCCATAGATTTTTGTGGTCGCTTATCAGGGTTCTGAATTCATACTTTTAAAATTAAAAATGGCGTATTCTGGGCGGATTTCTAAATTTAAAATTTTTTTAAGTTATTTCTAAGTTATTTCAAGCATGTTTGCGTTTTTTAAGTTTTCTGTGAACAGGTCAAAAATATAATTTTTAGAATCGTAATCAAAGACCTCGAAGACTAAAATTTAACATGCTAAAATTCAAGTTTGAAGAACTTGATATAACACAAATTACAAATTTCGAGGTTAGGAATCTGCTATTTTAGTTTTTTAAAATAATATGATCTTAAATTCCTAATCGAGAAACTGAGGGGGTATCAAAAATTGACTCAATCAGCAATATTTTTCAAGGATTTGTATTTTTGCAAATTTTTAGCTTATTTTTGGTGATATAGCATTATATATTCAAAACTGGATATTGGAAATGGGTGAAACTTATAAAATCGTTATTAGTGACCAAAAATACACTGGTTAGATCAATTTTCTTCCGTTTAAAATATTTGGATGTATTATTATTTTTATTTAATATTTTGCCTCGACTATTCTGTCAGTATTTTGTTAAATTTTAGGATATTTTAACTCTTCTGAGTATCTTAAAAATTCGGTTTTTAAAAACTCATTGAAATCACCAATGAAAAATTTCTATCTAATTAACCATTACTGTCCCAATAATCATTCTACTGTCTCTTAAGTATACACAGGATGTTTTGCAGGATTGCGTAAATTTAACCGCAAAATTTTTTACATCACTGCTAATGTAAAATATCATTATTGTTATTACATTACATTTTTACTGTTATTATAATATTTAAACGTCGTAAAAAATTAAATGTTTTATTTTCACATTTTTGTAAAAGAAAAAAAAAATATTTTTATTGTTCGACATAGAACCATAAATAAAAATTTAGAAAAGTAACAGAAAATATACTTTACAGTTAAATTTTTTTTTTCTTTTTAGGTCACTTTCGTAGAAATTATTTATTTTTACAAAAAAAATAAATGATTTCATTTTACTCAAATGCAAAGTACAAAATTTTAGAATTTTTCTAAAGAAACTGAAAAAATTTTTACTGCAAATTTTATTTTTAAATAAAAAAAAAAACTAACACAGCCATAACATAGAATTTAATAATTTAAATATTATGTGAGTGTATAAATTATTATGAGTGCTAATGAACTACAGGGCAAACACAGAAGAATAAGAGGGGCCCTAACACCACGTATGTAGTCATCGTACTTCCTGCTATTGAGTTTATTTAGATTCTGATTTATAAAAAAATCAAGATGAAGAGTGTTTTAATATAAAATTTTATTTTATCCTACTGCATATTATTTTTAAATGCATTTTTATGGAAATTTTTTTTTAAATTGGTTCAATATAAATCAGACCACCTATCAGAATCCTTAATTTGGGATATAAATTTTTGATTTTATTATATAAAAATGATAATTTCATAGTAACCTAAAATATCTCAAGCATTTATTTTAATAGTACTACTAAAAAACCCTTATAATTTTTACCTTGACTCAAAAAAAAAAAATTAAATTGATACTCCAATAAAAAAAAACACAATACAACAACAAATCAAAATCAAGACAACATACACAAATACCTTTAAAAAAAAATTGAGACCCTGAACCCTTTTTTTTATTACAAAAAAAAAGAAAAGTATTTTTTTAAAAAAGCCTATACTTATAGATGCATGCAAAAAAAAGATAATAATAACTCCTACAAAGCACAAAAGCGAAGAACCTCATAAAAAAAAAAATCTTACGTATTTGAAAAAAAATAAAAAATTGTATAGATGTATTTGTAAAAAGTTATTATTATTATTAATAAAAAAAGAGAGGCACAAAATGGTACACAATGTAATAATAAATAAAAAAAAGGCAACGAACGGTATAGAAGAAGAAAAGAGAAGAGTTAGTCTGTATGTATGCCTTGGAGGTTTTAAAAAAAAAGATCTTGAAGAGTATAGTTGTATAGTTGTAGTGCTCCCCCTCTTTTTAAACAAATTATTATATTGTAATAAAAAATAAAAAAATAAAGCCAAACCTTTTTCAGTATTTGCCGCGACTTCGTTGCTACTTAGTCAAAGTTTTATTTATTTACTTTTTTTGTGTATTTTTTGTGGGTGTTTTTTTTTAATATAACTAAAATAACTAAAAATTTTTGTGTTTTGTGAATGAAGAATTGCAAAAATCATGAAAAAGCAAAAAAAATAATGTGAATGAAAAAATTACACAATTTTTCAAAATTTATTAAAAATCATGTCAAAACAAAGAAGATATTTTAAAAAATCGAGGACACTAATTAATATTTAATTAATAAAAGTCAAAAAAAAATACCGGGTTTAAAAAACTAAAAAGCAAAAGACCGGAAATACTGATTACAGATGGGCGTAAATAAATAAATAATAAATTAAATAACTATTTTATAAAATAAAAAATAAAGATGAGTCGTACTGTAAGTTTAGCAACAATTCATCTTTATTACACGGTAATTAATTAATAACATATTTTATATTTAAAGGGTTTTTTATGTGAAAAATTTTATTTTATTGACGTGTGAAAAAGTGAATTTTTTTTATAGTAAAATTTTATGTAATTTAAATTTATATTTTATTTATATGATTGTTATGGTTGATTGGTTTATGTAAAAAATGTGATTCATAATATAACACACATTTATGTTACACGCATAAATTATATAATTTTTTTTTTTTTATTATATTTTATTTTATGCATGTAATTTTTTTTGTGTTTTTTGACTGGTTAATTAAAGTTTAGCTTTTTTGGTTATTCTCGGAGGTTGACTCGATTTTTGGTAACTTTTTTGATGGGAAAAGTTTTTTACAAAAGAAAATATTTTTCAAAATTTTTTTTTGTTCTATTTTTTAAAATTAAGTTTTTTTTTCGTAACAAATTGAATTTCTGTGCTGTCAGCTCATTTCAATACTGCTAAGCAAAAAGCTCATTTAAGAGTTTAGAACTTTAGATTAATAAAAACCATTTTGATGGCTTAAAACTCACTATTTGTGATCGTCTTAACGTATTTTTAGAAATTTGGCTAAGAATCCAGTGTACCGGCGTTTCAAACAGAATGCTGCATGGGTGCCTCTTTTGAAAACTTTTACGACAGAGCTTTCTAATAATATTCCGAAAGTTAAGCCTAATTGCTATTGCCCAAATTCGGGTATATCCCTTAAAGGTCAAGTCACTTAGATGGCCACATCTCTTCTTTTCATAACAAAAAACACATACTTCAAATGTTGCATAAGCCAATTCGATCAAAAGGGAGATTTTGAAAGTATTTTAGACCTGTTGTTGCCCCAAAAATCGTAAATTTGATCTACGGAAGACTGCATTTTTCATTTGGACAATGGCATTTAGGCTAAACCTTGGGTATATTATTGGAGTTTGCATATTGTAAAAATATAGTTTGATTTCAAAATAGGCAAGCAGGTGCCTCTTCAAAACCTTTAGGTTTTTCGCTTTTACACTGAATCTTTGACCAAACACGCGTTAACTCGGTCGCTAATAGCCATTTTGAGCTATCAAAGCAGTTTCCTAACTGATAATGTTAGTAATTACCAGTATATGGCACCTGACTTAAGTTTACGAATTAGCCAATAATGCATAAAAAATTTTATTAGTTGATGAAAATAAAAAATTTTCCAAACATTTAGTACAGTACTGAAATGGACTGATGACATCAGATGATCTGCAGTGGCGGATACAGGGGGGGGGGGGTCAAAGGGGTCAATTGACCCCCCCTCAGCGGTCAATTTTACCTTTTTTTAGCTAATTTTACGTTACATAATTAACTCGAAGTACCATTTTGACCCCCCCAAAAAAATTTTAAGAACCTTTTTTAGAAAATTTTTTGTAATTTGATTCAAATGACCCCCCCAAAAAATTTTCTAGATCCGCCTCTGATCTGTGTAGTACTTTATAATGCAAAAAATATATCTTGCGGCAAATTAAAATGTTTAAAATATAATTTCTCAGTGAATACTGGATACTTGTCATTTATAAATCTGGGACAGCTAAAAAATATTAGTACGCTGTCGCGTTGCTTTATTTGATTTTCGATTGAGTTTCCAAGCAACTTCAGCGCAGAATTCAACCTGTTAGTGGTTTAGAATTTATATTATTTACTAAAATTATTGCAACCAAAATTTAGCGGAAACTATATAATGAAATTTTGAAAACATTATTTTTACCAACTAATTAATTTCTATAACTTTAATAAACTCACAGTCTTCTAACAAAAATTTCAATTAGCTGAATTTTAGCCCATTATAAAAAAAATTTTTAAACAAAATTATTTTATTTATTTGACTCATTTTTGTATTTTACAATTTAAATAAAACAAAATATACAAACAGGATCCTTTTTACTTTCAATTCAACACAAAATCGGACTATTATATTTCAACAAAACAATCCATTCTTTTTTTAATTGATAAGACAAGCAAATATTTACAACGGTAAAAATTCAACCATATACTATTCAAATAAAAAGATTTCAATGAAAATTTCCTCTTTTACACAAAAAATTTAAAAAAACAAATTTTTTATCTTTTAACAAAAATACAAAATACAATTTTTTATCAATAATTGATAAATTTTTTTTAAAATATAAATTGTACATTTGATTGTTCAAAAAAAAAAATAATACAATATTGGATTTTTATTGACTTAATTATAAGAGAATATGTCATTTTTATTATTATTATTATTTAATTTATATCAGTTTTTTTTTATACAAAAAGTCATGCAACAAATATTTTTTATGACCAATTCATTTCAAGTTTTAGTATGAAAAAGACACAATTTTTTTACTTTTTAAGGATTAAAAAAAAAAATGTTTTTATTAAAATATATTTCAGTTATTAAAAAATATGTAAAATCTAATTTGCAGTATTTCAAGCAGTAATCTAATAATTTATTTATTATTATTTTCAGCTTGGTAGTTCAGAATGCTGTGATAAAGAATCAGTTGTTGGTATTGCTTCATGGTCATTAAGTTTTGAAAAGCTATTAACTGATCCAAAAGGACTTCAAACATTTGCTGTGAGTATTTTAAAATTACTTTAATTTATTAAAAACTGAGTAACATACCTAATTATTTTCTTTTTTTGTTTCAGAAATATTTAAAAAAAGAAATTAGTCATGAAAATATATATTTTTGGGCAGCATGCGAAAGATATTTAGATACAGAAGATCAAAATGAACGTAAAATATTAGCTAAACAAATTTATGATAGACACTTATCGAATAATGCATTAGAACCAGTTAATGTTGACAGTAAAGCAACTTCACAAATTAATCAAGAAACATTAAATTCTGCACCTAAAAATTTATTTGCACTAGCTCAAAAACAAATATTTAATTTAATGAAGTTTGATAGTTATCCAAGGTTTCTTAGATCAGAAATTTATAGAAAATGTGTTGAAACTGGAGAATGTCCAGAAGATGGTACTCCTGATGATGGAGAATTGGTTTTAAAAAATTCACCTAGTATTAAACTTAAAAAAAGTCATTCTGATGCAGAAGATAGACGTAGAAAATCAATTTTACCATGGCACAGAAAAAATAGGTAAGATTGTTAAAAATTAAAGTTTTTAAGTGAAAATTAAAATATTAAATTATTTTTTAGATCTAAATCTAAAGATCGAGGAGAATTAGAATATAAAAAAACAAGTCGAGGAGAAACAATGTACAAAAGTCTGACATCTATGAAAAAAGATAACGATGGCAATACTGATGATGAGAGTACTTCGGTTTCAAGTAGTAGATCATCTCTTGCATCATGGGATTTAGCATTAAGGCAATCTTTTACCAAACATGTAAGATTTTTTAAAATGTTATTAATTATTTGGTTTTAGTTTTGGCTAGGTTTATTCATTAAAGACATAACTAAGTAGTTATGATAATTTTTGTGTGAAATTTTTTTGCTATTTTTAAATAATTAAATTTTGGTATTAATATATAATTAATATTTAGAATCAAATTGGCTTGTAAGTTTTATTGGAATGCAATTTAAATTTTTAAATTTGTTGGTATTTGTATGGTTTTATTTTGAAGTTTGAAAAATTAATTATTAAATTAAACTCCCTTTTTCTATCAAACATCTAAGCGTATAGTAGTATAATATACGATATGGATAATTTTAACTTGTAGTCAGCCTCGTCCTGTGAAGGACAGTCAAATGAGAAAAGAGAGGCAAACGTTTCAAATAAGTGCACTGGCCTTTGTCGAGTTATCTTACCTGATGGCTCGACAACGGTTATACCAACAACTCAATCAGAAACTGTCCGAGATGTTGTTACCCGATTGCTGGAAAAACGCGCTCTTCATTATTCAAACTACGATGTACTAATGCTCGCTACAGACGAGGTTTGTTTAATTAAAAGGAAAAAAAACTAACACCTTAATTTTTTTTTAACACACATTTTATTTTTATTTTTATTACTATTAAATTTTTTTTAAATTTAAATTATAAGTATAGTTTGGGCTTTTTTAAATGAATGAAAATTTGCATGGCTTTAAGTTTTTTAATGCTTTTTATTTTTATTAAAATATAAATTTAAGTAAAACATTTATAATATTTTAACAACTTAAATAATAAATTTAAGATAAAAATTATCAGGAAATTAAAAATTTTTTTTATTACACAATTTCAGATTATAAATCTAAAACATTCCAGTTCAGTATTAGCAAGTCAAGAAGTTGAAATTGTGCCTTCAAAAATTATTAAAGTAGATTTACCATCTCGACGTGTGATTAGTATTGTAGCTCATAAAGGAAAAACTTTAAAAGAAGTCTTAAAACCTCTTTTAAATAAATATGGTTTTAAATTAGATTTAATTTCTGTTTGGTCCGATGGTCACCCTATATCCTTAGATATTTTAGCAGCAAATGCTCCATTAAAATTAACAATCACCTCCAATAAAGGTAATTTTTTACACAAAAAAAACAAAAAAATAATTTTATTTCAACTATTATTGTTTAACAGAAATGGATGATTCACACATTTTTAAAGTGCCAGATGAATTGCCAAGAGGACAGTCTACACTTGATGAAATAACTAATAAAGTTTTTGAAGAATTACGAGTTGGAAAAAGTACCACTTATCATTCAGAAGGTTCTTGCAAGGTATAAACCACTTTATGATTTCAAAAAAATATATTTCTATTTTTATGGGTTAACTAACTTATACAACTTTATTTTCTATCAAGTCTGATGATCAAAGATCAGAAAGTTCATCTACTTTATCCGGAAAACTCTTTTCAAAAGATTCATCATTACACATTAAAAAAAGAGTGAGTTTTAATTTATTTCAAGTTTTTATTTCTTAATTAATCTATTTTAAAATTAAAATTAAATTTTCAGTCAAAATTTAAGCATTCAAGTTCAAGCGAAAAAGGGACGTCAAATCGAATACACCAAAGTAGTAGTCGGTCTCACCCCCCATTAATAGCAAAATGGCGTAATGGAGTGAAATTACAACTTCCAAATAGATTTGAAGGAGATGGTAATTGGCAATAACAATTATATTTCAAAATTAAGTATCAAAGGAATTTAAATTTATTGTGTTTCAGGCGTATTTGAAGGGTTAAAGAAAGCACAGAAAGCAAGATTAGAAGATCAAAGAGGAACTGAAATAAATATTGAACTACCCGATTTTTTGAAGGTATAAAATAATGTTAAGAACTTTTTACGCAAGCTTATATAATAGTTTAAATACTTATATACTTATTTTTTTAGAATAAAGAAAATAATCTAGAAAGAAAAAATAATAGAAAAATGAGAGGTGGTTTTGACAATTCTGAAGTTAGTAAATTTTATGATTCCGAAGAAGATAAGCCAATATTAGAAAGATGCTTTGATAATTCTGACACTTTAGAAAAAACTATCATTGAAGCTGAAAAAACTATAATTGAAAATGGTAGTTTTATAAATAATACAGAATCATGTGATCACAACAGTTTTCAAGATTTATCTCCTAGATGTTTAAAACCTCCACCATTACCGCCAAAACCAAAAAATTTGGCAAATACAATGAGAAATAATGCTCTACCATCAAGACCTTTTCAAACAATCGTTTACGATAAAAAAACGTTATAAAAATAAAAATAATATAGCTTTATTAAATTAAAAATTTTGAAATTAGTTAGCAAAACTTTCAAAAAAGTTAATTATTTAGCATTGAAAAGTGCATTTTTATTTTAATTTATATTTTTGTACATAATTACATAAGTAAGATATATTATTTCTATTTTGAAGTTAATCTTACTTCTAAAATTAGACAAAAAACAAAGTATTGTGGTTATAATTAATATTAATTGTTATTAATTGTATTAATTTTTTTATATTACGATGACATAAAAATAAATTTTATTTATTTGTTTTCTAAAATTGTATATATATTTTGTAAATATGTAATTATAATTGTTATTTACGATGGTTATTAAAACTATGTTTTATAAGTAGGAAGCAAAACCTATATGCATGTATTAATTATAATATTATATACTATTCTTTCTTATTAAAAAAATATTTATTGATTTATTTAAATTATTTTGTGCATCACTTAAAATTATTTGTTATTTTATTTATTACTAAAATGCAACAAAGAAAATTTGTACATATTTTTTTAGGTACATGAATAAACTTATTTTTAAATTTCAATTTTTTTATTTCTGTAGTGATGTTGAACAATTTTATACTTATACCTCAACTTTGCCTCAACTTATACTTTTAATACTTAACAAGTTTCAAGAGAAAAGGATTTAAAATAATATTTTTAATCTTGTAATTAATTTATTTGGATAAAATAAAATACAATACACTACAAAAGGCTCCAAATTCTCTCTAAAAGCACATGTGGTGTGCAATGTAAACATAATGCGCGCGCTGTCCCGCTTAAATACATTTTTTTTCAAAATAACTTTTTTTGCTTCCAATATTTTTTTTTTTTGTCAATTTATTTTAATTATGTTTATGAAATTGAGTAGCTAATTAATTTTTAGTAATTATTTCTTCTAAGATACTAATAATTGTAAAAATATTAATTACTATAAAATTGTATTTTTTTTTTACAATAAAAATTTAGTCAATTTTAAGAAAAATTGATGAAAACAATTATATTGAAAAGAATCTTTTGTTATTAAGAAAATCATTATTAAATACTATAAATTTGTTTATTAATTAAATCAGTGATAAATGTGTATGATCAGTCATGTATACATATTGTTAAAGCCCGCGCTTTTATTAATAAACAATATACACGCATGGTTAAATTATCGCAGAGATTCATTCGATAACAGAAAGTTGTGGTGTCAAGTTCGTTGGCCTCAGTAATTATTGATGTTCGTGAAATGATTAAAAGACAATAAAATTTTCAGTAATATTTTAATTAAAAGTTAATTAAAAGTATGTATAAATTATGTAAAAAAATGATTAATATTAATTAAGTGACTAAAATAAGTTTGTGATCGTGTATTATTTGAAGTTCTCAAATACTTTTTGTAAATATTTTCTTCGTGTTAATTATAAGTTTTTTATATTAAGTAATTTTGATTAATAATTATTTTTAGTTTAAATTTTGATTTTATTTATAATTTTTATTTTTTAAAACATAACCTTTTATATTTGGACTATGGAAAAGTGAAGGTTACGTGTTTATATAAATTTTGTTCACAAAACCGCCAAAAATTTTCCAATAATTGTTTAAGGAATTTTATGTAAATAACGAATAAGTAAGTACATCTTATTTTTATGTTAAAACTATTTTTGTTTACTTATGCATGTAATATTAGTTCTATATAAAAATCCATTTGTGATTGTCATAAGAGTCAAAGATCTGTAAAGGGCATTTAATGGTCTTTAAAAATTAAAGGGCTATTTTGTTTTGTTTCCTTAAAATATAATAAGGCGGGAAGTGGTAGAAGCACATGTACGCGAGTCTTTAGTGATTCAATTATTTTCTAAGCCGATTATGTGCCATTATAACATTATGTCAGAAAAAGTGTGATTTAATTCAAAATTGTTCTTAGAATTATACTTATTTTGTTGATTAAAATTTTTTAAATGGTAAGGTTTTTTGCAAAATAAAAATTTTAAATATTTTGTCGAACATTTTATGAAAACTTAGTAGATTTTAATATTTTTTTTTAAGGCTAAAAGAAAATAGCATTTTTTCGAGAATTTTCTGAAAAGTTTAGGGATTTTTGAGTAGGATTTTTGATAATCTTAAAAAATGTTCAAGTCCAAGTTTAACCTCCAGTTTGTTTTTATAAATCATAACATAAAATTTTGCATGGTTTAGGATTGTTTCAATTTTTCACGAATTTTTCAGGATTTTTAAAAGCAGTTTAGACTTTAAAACACATTATTTAAACAATGTGGATAATAATGTAACATATTTTTTGGAGAAAATAATTTTTCATAAGTAAATACGAGAGTAAATATAAATTGAAAAAAGTAAACAAATCCTAGATTGTAGCAACCACTTAAACTTGAAAGATTTTCAGATTAGCAATGTTTCAGGAACTTGCACCCAAAATCTTCAGTCATTATTCAAAAAGAAAATTCCATAAGCGTGAGAACACCTATAGAAAATCTTACAGGAAATTCGATAGTTAAAACCGTTTAATTTACACGAATAAAGGCCACC
This sequence comes from Anagrus nilaparvatae, assembly GCA_022575985.1. Taxonomy (NCBI): domain Eukaryota; kingdom Metazoa; phylum Arthropoda; class Insecta; order Hymenoptera; family Mymaridae; genus Anagrus; species Anagrus nilaparvatae. The sequence goes on from JAKSXM010000272.1 coordinate 14,428,809, forward strand.
CAAACTTTGCTTTTATATCTAAAAATTTTAAGAGTATCAAAAACCAGATCAAATTTCATTTTTAAAAGGCTTTAATATGTGGCTATTAAAGATGCGAAAAATTTTACCACTTGATTAGACAATTTTAACGTTTTTGTTTCTTGCTTTTAAAAATTGAACGCTTGCCAAATGTTATTTTAGAAGATAGAGAAAAGTAATTTTATTAATTTTATTCAAACAAAATTTTGTCGTTATTGTATCCTATTCTTAACTCTTTTTGGAGGTTTTCAAGACCAAGGATGGGCTAAATTTGAATTATATATCAAACCGTTTTTTACTTAAAGATTTTATTGAAATTGTTAAAAAGAAACAAGTTAGTCCTGTAGACATCCTGGATGTAGAACTAAATATTTGATTTCATATAGGAATTTTAGGCTATTTTTAAAACTTGATTATGTTAAATTTCAATTAAATGATCTCCAAATGTCAAGAGTTTGCTTCCAAAGTAAATCTACTTAAAAAATTTTAAACAAATCCAGTCTGATTAAGATAAAAAAAGGCCTTTTTTTTAAATAATCAAACTACTAAAATCAAGGAATTTCATTAAACCAAATGTCATTTTACTTCCTTTAAAAATTCAGCTTAGTTTTTTAAAAATTAAACATGCTTTATTTTACATAACGTCATATGAAATATTTAAATGACAAATCACATGATAATAATGATAATTTATGTTTATTAGATGAAAGATACAGAGAATAGAAAAAAAAGCAAAATAAAATTATTTCATATTGTAAATTGAAAGACACAAACCATATTATTATCTCTTTAAATTATTGATGAGCCATGATAAAAATTCTTTCTTCATTTATAATTTAATATTTAAAGAGATCAGTTTCATTTTTATTGTTCAGCTAGAAAGATTAAACATTTTTTTTGTTTTTTTCTTTTTCAGGTTTAAGAAAATTGTGTTTTCTTTGGTATTTAATTTTTTTTATTTTTTCAATTTAATATTTATTAAATGTGTTTAATTTTATTAGATAATTGTCATTTTAGAGATTGCTTAAACTTTTTAAAATATTCTTTTGATTTTCATAATTTTGTTTTATGATTTTAATTTTTTGTGAAAATTAATTTTTTGTTTGTAATTTTAAATTCAGTGAGTTTATAAATTTTTTGACTTTGATAAAATAATTTAATTTTTTAATTTTCTTTTGATCATAATAAAAGTTTTAAAATGTCATATCGAATGAATATAAGTGGTAATAACGTTACCAAATTAAAAAAAATAATTGAAAATGAAAATGATGATAAATTAAAAATGATGCAAACAACGAATGATGATACAGTAATTAATTATGATGATGATGATGATGGAGTACCATTGACACCAATAAGTAGTCTTGCAAGAGGACTTAGTTTTTCAAGTATTTCTTCTGAAGATTCGCCTTTTCAACTTTCTGGTAAGTTTTTTATTTTTTTTAGATTTATAGCTTAAACTAAATTTTCTGGTTTTTTTGGAGAGAGTTATTTGAGTCCCAAAAAAACCTTTACTTAAAAAAAATTTGTTTAGTAATTTGTAAAAATTTTGATTCTGGTACAAGTTTAGTATTTTCCACATTTTAAAGCACTGTAAAAATATTTTGCTTGAAAATTCAAGCAAACTCGTAAATTTTTAATTGAATCTTACTTAGTTATGAAATCAATTTTTTTTGCATGGATAGATAAATAAAATCATGAAATTTGATGATTATTTGCATATTTATTTTTATTTTAATTAAATTTGGTCAAATTTCAGTTGGGAAAAGTTTTGAGTAAATTGCTTGAACTTTGAAAATTCAAGTAAATGCAAATTTAATTTTAATTCAATTCAAAAACCTCAATTTCTGAGATCTGGAAAGAATTCAGTGGATCCACTTTTCTGCTACCGATTGAAAATTTTGAAAAATGCTGACTTGATTTTTGAAAGAAGCTAAAAAACTGGATTTAATCGTTATGGCATTAAGACCTAATTTTTTTTTCCTAAAAAATTCTTTCATAAAAAAATCTTAAACTGCTTCTTTTTTTTTAATTTGGATGTAATACCTCATTTTTTTCCACATCTAAAAGTATAGTTTTTACTTGATTTCTTGGAACTGATACTTACTTTTTTGAAAATTTTTGTCTCAAAATTTTCGCCAATAAAAAATAAAAAAACGCCAACTTTTTTTTTTGTACGTAGTATCTCATTTTTTTCTGTGAAAGTACTAGTTTTAGAAATACCTGTTTTATCGCTGTTTTAGCAAGGTTTTCAGACGATTTTCTAGATCTGATACTCGTCTGAATTTTTTGCATTAAAAAGTAAAAAAAGCGCTCTATTTTTTTCTTTTTCGAGATAGTACCAAAATTTTTTCTACGGAAGTATTAATTTTAGAAATTTAGTAGTATTTTATTTATTAGTATTTATTAGTATTAGTATTTATTAGTATTTATTAGTATTATTAGTATTATATTATTAGTATTATATTATTAGTATTATATTATATTATTGTATTGTATTATATTATTATATTATATTATTAGTATTATATTATTATTAGTATTATATTTATTATTATTTATTAGTATTTATTAGTATTTATTTTATTTATTAGTATTTTATTTATTTTTTCGTTTTTAGTCGTTTTTTTGGATCTGGTAGCTAATTTTTTTTTAATTTTTCTCAAAATTTTTTGCTGAAAAAAATAATAAAAAAACAAGATTATTTTTTTTCATTTTGTATTCAATGCCTAATTTTTTGAGTTCTAGTTTTAATACATTCGGTGTCACTTTATTTCTCATATATAATACGTAAAATGGTAAAAATGTTTAAATCACATGAATATTTGTTATTCCTCGAAAAACCAAAGTGCCAATAACTTGGCAGCGTTTTTAAATTAAATAATATAAGTGTTTAGTAAAATTTTCCTAGAAACCTGAAAATTGAATCAGTATTTTCCATAATTTTCATCCGATAGCAGAAAAGTGTGTCTTAGAAATTCTGTCTAGAATCTGCCCAGATTCCTGAAATTCTGTTGCCTTCTAGCTTTTATTTTATTTTTTTTACAAGAAATATTCGTGTACGCAAAGTTTCTAAAGTATACACTTTTTTATTAAATTTTATTCTAAAATACAAACTTTACCACTTATTGCAAATTCAAATAATTATAGTTTTAAAAATTTATTTATCCTGATAAGAGTAAAATTATTAAAATATTAAACTGTAAGAAAAAAAAGAAAAAGCCATTGTCAAAATGAGCAGATGTTAAAGTCATTTATTCACCCTACAATAGCCATAAGGGTACGTTTTTAATAATAATGCGATAAAAACTTAGGGTAATTGAACATGTATCCTATACACATATAAATTTGATATCAAAAATATAAAACGTTAAAAATGAATATAATATCGATGCACTTCATGCTATTTTATACAAATATTTTGAAAAAAACTGTTAGATAAAAAAAAATCAGTACTTAATGTATCTGAAAAATCGATGCTGATTGTGAATGAAAAATATCGTTGAAGTAAATATTTAGTTGATTTAGTGAATTTTAGGCTAGATAATCCTGATTCCTTCTATTTGTATACAGTTATTAAATCATTCGGAAAAGGCGTTTCTTTCAAAAAAGTTTGCGAAAAGTTTTATCTGTAATGAACGTTAAAAATAAGAAATAGGTAGTGGTATTCATAATTTCTTAAAATATTCAGATGACGTTTCTTGTACAAAATTCGAGAATCAGGAAAAGTAATTTAAAAAAAAAGAATTTTTAAATTATTAAATTGATAGTAATAAAGAGTTTAAGGGTTACAAACTCAATAGATTTGGCAGTTATATTTTCTTTGTAACTCCTATAGTAACTGACAGGCTAAATTTAACTTACTTTTAAAAAATTTAGTTTCGGGGAAATGCATATTTAGAAATTTTAACAGATGTAATTTTTAATTACATCGAGTTTATCTCGTACTATCAAAGAAGCCCTAAGTTGGTTAAGGATTCTAGTCATTTTTGTCGTTCTCAGTTTATGTCACTATTTATGATTATAAAAATCAAGCATAAATTTTTTTGTCGCAGAGTAATTAAAACCTAAAAGAATTGAAAAACAGATTGTAAAAATTCTTAAAAACTATAGAGCAGACTTGATAATAAAATAAAAATCGAATAAAAATCGATGGTGGAGGTCCGACTTAGGAAGAAGCTCGGGAAGAAGAAACTTAGAATAATTTCGAATTAGGGACTTTAAATAATTTAGAATTATAGTAATTACGAAACATGACACATTGTTGATACGTTTGATGAACCCATTTTTAATATGGAACATGTTTATAGGGAGTGGTACCTCAGAACTTGAAAATCAATGGGGGGGGGGGGTGTGAATTTGTCTGGTTTAAAGGGGGGAGTCAAATGAGACTTAGAATAATTTCAATTCAGGGACTTGGAATAATTTTGATTTAGGGACTTGGAATACTTCGGGTTTGGGGAATCAGAATAGTTTGGGTTTAGAATCTTAACATTTAGTAAAGATGATAATTACAAATTATAAAAATAGGAAATTGTATTGTAAAGTTGCGTAACATTTGTATTATACCTAGACCTCAGCTGGAAGTAAACATGTTCCATGCATTTTGGTTGTGTTTTCACAAACTGGTTATAAGTTTTATGATCGCTATCTTTATTTTTTACGAAAGAAAATGACATGATCATTTACTCGATCATTTATTAATAATCTGTAGATCTATACCAATATTAAATTAACGATAATTATTATTCGCCAATATAGAAATAAATATACGTATCAAAATTATATATGAATAAAATTACAAATTGCACAATAAAATTTTTTTCTTCAAGATTACCAAATACAGTTAAACTTCAATAAATTAAAAAATTTTTTTATTCAATAAAATAGTTTTTGAAAAAATAATTATTTCTATTTTATTAATATGTAATGAATTTGAAATTAATACATTACTTATTGTACAACTACAAACATTCAATACAATTCTAAAATTATACCAGGTGCTCATCTGCCCTTTTAATAGTGTTTAAGGTGATTATATGCTTTTGTCCTTTGGTAACTAATATATACAAAATAATAATTACATAAACGACTAATAATTTTTATTTTTTTAAGCATTAAATTGTTTTTTGCAAAAATTTTGTGGTAAAAAATTGAACTCCGTCTTAGCCCTCAGTTACTTACACAGCCTTCTGTATTACATAAGTGTAAATGCACTTGCAAAAAAAAAAAAGAATGAAAGTGGGGTTATTTTATATTGAGGGTAAGTGCCATTATTATTATCATTATTATTTTTATACAATAAAGGGCCTTTGGATTTCTGGGGCACTGACCTACCCCTGTTTTAAAACTCTATGGGCCCGTCAGAATATTAAAAGGGACCGTTAGAAGATCAGCTGTTCGCACTTGTAAAAATAATTTTTTTGATTGTATGTGTGTTAAGTTTTTTCTATGTGTGAGTAAATAAAGATTTTTTTTTTATTTTTATAACATGAGGAGTGTTTTTTTGGCTCTCGCGACAATATGCATGTGTACCTGTGTTATTTTATTATGATAGGCGTTACCTTTTTTTTTTTTGAGCTGCGAGGCACGCGAACAGATTGATTTTATGAGAGGTGTGATTGATGATTGCGGAAGTAAAAAGATATAACTTTGGGTATAATAAGTTTATTAAGTTTTTAAGTGGTTTTATTCATTTTTTTTTCTTTTTGAAATGTTTTTGATATCCATCAAAGATTGTACTTATTGAATAAAAGCTTCTCTGTTTCTTATTTTATTTGCTGATAAATTTATTTATTTGATAATTAAAGAGTGGTTATTATAAAGGCAAATTAAGTAATTAAATCTAAAGGGATTTTTGGGTTAATTAAGTTTTTATAGATTTGCAAAAATCTTTAAATATTGTTCAATTGTATTTTTAAAAGTTGTAGTAAAAAACTAGTTTAAAGAAACACCTTTGAATTTCGCAAACATGTTTTACTGGCGGTTTTTAATATTTTAACAAATTATTTCAACAATTTTTTGTAAACCAGTTTACAAAAAAATTTATAATATGAACTAGTTTAAGAAAATAAATGTACGTTATAAGAATACATTACGGCATTATTTATTTTAAAAAACACCCCTTACTTTTGCTTGAAAAATTTAAATGGACGGAATTAACTTCTATAATCAGAGTATAGATCGTGATCTTACTACAGTCTGTAAGAGTATTTATTACCAATACTTAATTACCTTTTAAATTTTTTATTCATGCTTAATGTTTTAATTTAAATAAGAATTTGGTAAGTTTAAAAGTTAATTTGGCATCCCTGGGATAACATTTTTGGGTATTACAAAAAAGTGACCGAAAAAATAACATAAATCCACCCCCTTTTTTCCAACCTTGTTAATTTTTTTCTAAAGAGAACTCAATCGAATTTTCTTTGTTTGCAAAATCTTAGTGATTATGAGGTTTTTTTAGGATTCATCAAAGAAAATCCCCCCCCCCACCTAATACCTCTCAATCCTGATAATAAAAATTTCGGGGGGGGGGGGCTTAGGCTCCCAGAGCCCCCTTCCCTGGCTACTTGCCTGTCTAGTCATAATGTGGTGTGAGGGTTCTGAAATCGACAACCGAGATCAAACAAGGTCTACTGTAGGTTTTTTGTGTCGCTGAATTCAAATTCAGGGTCCTGAATGGTAAGAAAATAAAATAACACCCTGAATATGCAAAAACTACCCCCTTTAAGGGTTTTTCTTTCTTTGCAATATTTTATATCTAATGATCAAATACATGCAAAGATTTTACAGGAAAAAATTTTATTTAAGTTTCCTTTTGAAAAAATTAATGAGGTAGCAAAAAAGGGGGTGGATTTCACGGTCATTCTTCCAAGAGTTCTGCAATACTAAATCGAGTTCGTGACCAAGTTCGTGACTATTAGATGTTTATATTTATTTTCAAAAAATCTTTTAATTTGAATTTTAAAAAAATTAAAAGCAATTTATATAGCGAATCGACAAAAATTTTGAAGCTTTATTCCCCTAGTTTTGACTATGAAACTTTAAAATAGATAACCTAACGACTTGAAGCAATCAATCATTGAACTCAAAACTTTTTCATTCTTATATAAATAAGTTATTAAAACTTTAATAAGTAAACTAACTTTTTATTAAGTTATTAAAAGTTATTCGTCTACAATAAGTTCTTAGTAATTTGATTGATTTTCAACTGCAGACCATACAACATTTTTTTGCCCGCCCGGGCGTAAAATTTTTTGTGAAATTTCAGCACGCTTTTTAAGCCCAGTAGGGCAAAAAATAGTGTAAGTACCATGGGCGAAATACTTTAGACACTAGCGTGAACACATATCACTCGTGCTCACGCTAGTGTCTACGCTTTTACGCCCTTGATACTTAAAATACTATTATAGAGCGGAGTACTTCAAAAACCCCGGAAATGAAAATGGGGGTGGAGGATGAAATGGAGATTAAAATAATTCTGATTTGAGAAAAAATTTACTAACTTGAAATCATTTAGTTTTAGGTGCATAAAATAAATCTGAATTTATTTGCTACTTATATAGAGTAATTAAGTTCAACTATCTAAATGCTGATACTTTGTGATGTCCAAATTATCCATGCCCGTAATTTCTGTCTGCATGCTAATCCGTATAAAGTTTTTTTTCAATAATTATCCAAAATCATCCAAAAAGTTTGCCAAATATTTCCCAAATTTCATTATTTAATTAAAAAAAAACATTTTACTTAATCTTATTTTACAAAACAGATTTTTTCTTATTTTAAATATAAAAATCAATTCTAAACATCTGGATTTCGTCGTTGGTATATAATCAGTAGTAGAAAAAAAGAAAATTGATAAAATGAAACAGTAAATGTGTAAATATATTTTCGTTGACAGCTGCAACGGTTTATATATATTTTTTTCACCCTTATGGCAGAATTTATCAAACATATCAAAAAAAAAACTTGCACAGTATCACTACAAACGTATTTTTTTTCAAATTTATATACGTTAAGTACGAAAAAAATTATAAATTAACAGTAAAAATTTCATATCTTAACCAAATAAAAAAGCTCTCTAAAAAAAAGCTTCCAGAAAAAAAACAACCTATCCCAACTAAAAATTTTTATTCCATAGTACCATCCCATAGACATTTTCTTACTCCAGTTTAATATCTTCTCGGTTAATGAACTCAAAGAAATCCGTTATTAACACACACACGACACCACATAAAAAAAACAAAACAAAATAATATAAAAGTTGAATCAACCAAATATACTAGTCTTATCCTACTAAAAAAAAACATAACACATATAAAGAACGAAGAAGGTCCCGTTAAATTTCAACCCTCTTTTTTCTTCATCATTCAGATTTACTGTATTACCGTTTGTTATATAATATAAAGACTTTGGCCCGCGAATTTTTTTATATAATACACATTATTCTAACCCCCGAGTCTTTAACTTTTTTCTCTTACTTTATTTTTTTTTTATTCTTTTACTTTCATTTTTTGTATTTATTATATTCGCGTGTTGCATTTTTTTTTTTCGTCTTTCTTTGAAAAATGCATCTTATTTTTCTATTATTTTTATGTATATGCCACCCTGTTTTTATTGTTGAATTTCTTATATTGTGTTAGTTTTTATTGTTAGTGTTTTTTAAAAAACGATAGCCTTAACGTTTATAGAAGGCATTTAAATTTTGAACAGTCCTTTTAAATTGATTTTTTGTTAAAGTAAATATGAGCCATATCTCGAGACATATTGATGCTTTTGTTAGTTCTGATTAAATTTTAAAAAATATTTTACTTTGAGTTACTTTAAAGAATTTTTATGATTTGCAAAATTTTAATTAGTCTTGTTATTAGGTAAATAGATAAAAAATTTACTGATGGCAGTCTAAATCAATAATTTTTTTATTTATGTGTGCCAACTGAATCTAAATATTTTCTAGACTACACATTTTATGACGACTTTACTATAAGTACCAAAGAATTTAGGTCCAAAAATATGAAATATACCAGTTTATAGTTATAGTATTCTAGTATCAAATTCACGAATTTTTACCTGTTATGAGCCCTATAGCAAGTAACGAAAATGCTTTGAAGAAAACTTATAACTGGATTGTTCAAAGAACATGTTGACGTATAACTGTTTTAACTATTATGCCATTTCTCTGGTACTATGGCATAAAATATTTACAGATTCTTGGTAGAGCTGAGCAATTTTTTTATTGCCGAATTATTAACATGGAACATGTTCATTGGATGGGGTATTTGAAAAAGTCAAAAAAGGGTGAAATATTGACGTTTTTAGGGCAGGGGGGGTGAAATGAACTTAAAATATTTTCGATTTAGGGACTTCGAATAATTTGAAGTGAGAGTCAGGGCCTGATCAGGTCCTGATAAGAACAAGAACTTAGAATACTTTAGGTTTATGGACTTCGGTTTTTGGATTTATTACTGTTATGAGTGAACATGTTCCAAGCTCGTTGGTTGTGTAGTTACACAAACCGGTTACAAATTTTTTATGTCACAAGCTCTAATTATTTTAATTTCGCAATCAAAATTATTAACTTCAGGTAACCCCTCTTCATAAACTTTCATTTGCACCCCTTCCTCCCCTGTGTTTTAATATGAATTAACCCAAAACTTTATTTTGGCACTGGAAAAAGCTCAATCAAAATTTTGTTAAGAAATAAAAGAAATAAAATTCATTAGAAATGATACCTAAAATTTTAATACTTTATAGTTTCTTCCCCACTAAGTAGTGTGACAAAATTTTTGATCTATACAATACAATATTTCATAATAGAGTTAAAACTTTATCAGCAAAAATTTAATAAAATTCTTTGCCATTTAAAATAATAACAAACCAGATTTTAAAGAAATGTCAAAGTTGACATTAAAGTAATACAAAATCAAGAAAGTACCTACAATATCCAAAAATTTATTTATATACCTACCAAAAATTATTTCTCTACTGTAAGAAAAAAACTTTTTCCAGGTCATCAGTATAAATAATTTATATATAAAAAAATATATATTTCTTTTCTTTAAGGGTAGTTTCAGAGAACAAAATTCGTTAAAATTTTAGTATTAGTATAACCTTAAAAAAAACCTTTTGGGACATATGTGTGTGCTTTTTATTATTTCACCCTGATTTTTTTTTTACGTGATCATGGTTTGTTTCTTACCCTTGTCGCGTTTTATGTGTAAGTTTCTTTAAAAAGTAATGTAAGTAAAGTAAGCCCCAAAATATGTAACATAAAAATATTTCAATGCGAATTTTTATAAAAAAAAAAAAAGGTTATTGTTATATAATTTCGCGACCTTCTTATTCACTGTAGACGATAAAAAAATTTATTTGTATGACTGTAAATGCAATGTGCGAATATAAATTGAAAAATTTTGTATTTTAAGATGCTAAATTTTTTATAGGTAAAGGTTTTTATATTAGTATACGGTTAATTTAAAATAAATAATTTTTAAAATCGTGTAGTTTTTTGATTAAATATCTAGATTCTAAATTATTATCTAATGTGATTTTATTTTAAACCTGTATTGTATTATTAATATTTGACTTTTATAACTAGAAGATTAGATTTTAGAAATCCATTCAAAAAAACAATTGAGTAATTTTATTGGTTAAAAAAAAACTTACAACTGGTTTGTGAACTCACAACCAACGAACATTGAAACTTGCGATTATCGATTACGAATCCTATGCTCTTTTAGTACCTAAATCAAAATTATCCTAAGTCCCTAAGATCCGATTATTTTAAGTCCCTAAACTCCTGCTAAACTCGGACTATTTTAAGTCCCGAAACTCAAAATATTCTAAGTCCCTAAACAGAAATTTTACCCCCCCCCCCGCCCCTAATGACATGCTTAAAGTACCCCCTGCCTATTAACATGTTTGCGAGAGAGAGAGAGAGAGAGAGAGAGAGAGAGGCGGGAGGGAGGGAGAGCAAGGTTTCACTGAAAATAAAATTTTCATATACAAAAAGCTCTATTTTGAACTAGAATAATTTATGTTTTTAAAAAATAAAGTATAGAGACATAATTTATTTAGGGATGCAGGCAAAATATTTTTACAAATCTTCAAAATTATTCAGCATTCTATCAATATTCAATAAATTTCCAGTGCTCGAGTCAATTCTTATAATCATCAAATATTTCTACATAATCATACTTTTTTATGCTTTTGTGATGTATTTATAATTTTTTATAAAAATCAATTTTCGTACAATTTTCTTGAAACTTTATTTGGATGCAAATCGAATATTTCCATATCCACAAAATTAAAATAACCTGATTTATTTTGGACTAAATTTATGATTTATTAAGAAATCAAAAAATAATTTTTGTATGCAAAAGTAGTTTTCTTGATTCCAGAAGTTTTCATTGCAATCTATTTTCAAGCCAGAAATAATCTAGGAAACAATTTCCCTCAATTTGTCGTTGCAAGTTGGTAATTAACTGGTAAATAAACTTCTAACCGGTCTGTGTAAACAAAACCTACATGCATGGAACATGCTATTAAAGCTGAGTGATGGGTATAAAGCAAAAATGTTACCAAATATTAGAATTCATTCAATCTAAATAATTCCAAGTCCCTTAACCCGAATTATTCTCAGTCCCTAAATCAAAATTATTATAAGTACCATTTGATCCCCCGTACTTGCATCGGACACATTTGCCCCCCTCCCCTTGATTTTCGTATTCTTAGGATACCCCTTCCTATAAACATGTTCCATGTTAACAAGTCCACTTGGATATAATAACAAACAAATAAATAGTTTTTCAGAAAATTAACCGAAAAAAATCTAAAAGTTTAAAAATTAAAAAAACGCATGTAATTGAGCTTTTCAGTTTGCATAAATAAGCTAGCAAGGTACAATGAAAGTGTGTATATTTTAAACTACATTCAAAAGCTTAAAAAAAATCGTTAAAAAGTATAGATAACTGAAGATTTAAGTAAATAAATCGGTATAATTATGTAAAAAGAAATGAAATATAAAATATATTGTTAATTTTTTTTATCAAAGACAGCCAAAAATCAGTGAATAACCGTTCATTTATATAAACACAATATGGTATTTAAGTACTTTTATGTATACCAAATCGATATCAGAACTAGGGGCACGACCTTTTGAGATATTATATTAACACAAATGCAATGCTTTATATACTATACCTACACACATATTTATAACGAAACCCTCGAAAGAGCAACGTACTTTAAGCTCAACGGACGTGAACGGAGCTCGACATAAGGTAATTTTTACATAATTTTTTTTTGAATTGATGACTTCTTGACATTATATTAAGTTTATAGTACTTATTTGGAAATGAACATGTTCATTAATTGTATGGTTATTTTGAAAGTAATTTTTTTTTTATTGCAATGTATCAAAATAGAGATGATTAGGCGGGATTTATAATTTTGCAAGTGGGTTGATATAGTAGAGTCTTATGTGGGTACATAGTTTAGAAAATTTGTCTAATTTTGTGATTTATTTAAGGATTGATATTGATTTTTGACTGATTATTTAATTTAATGATAGCCAAAAAAAAAAAATTCATTTTGGTTAATTGTATTATTTTGGTTCCAAATGATTTGACAATTTAGCACTCAAATCGAAATATTTGATTCTCAAGATATACACGATACTGACTGTGAAAAAATAAAAACAAGAATATTTCTAATTTTCCTATAATTATTGTACCTATCATTTAAGGGCTGAAAATTTCTAAAAATATTATCGCATAAATTCTTTATCAAAAATAAAAAAAAGTTAATTGGCGATTTCAATGCATGTTTTAAAATGAACTCGAAGCAACAAGTGGAAAAGAAATAGAGGAAATTCACTTGTTTAACTTTAAGAGGGTGTATTACTAATATGACTTCCCTCTGTGGGCGTTTCAAATCACCTGTTGCTTCCTTTAAGAATTCCTTAGCTTATGCATGGTCATGTCTTTATATTTTAAAGAAGACGTACTATAATTTTTGCCGTTTAGTTTAATTTTTTTATTATAATTTTTTCCTTATTTTCTTATTTTAACGTAGAACACATTTATATACAGTCAAGGGTACTTGGTGAATAACAAAAACAAAGGGGCTGAGGTCAAATTTGTCCAATTAATGGAGGAGCGAGGGGTCAATGATATTTAGAAAAAATTTGTTTTAGAGACTTTAACTCTATTAAAGGCAATAATTAAGAAATTTAATTCTAAAATTTAATTAAATTCTGGAACCTTTAGCGGGATTTTTTCCAAAAAATTCAATTAACCAAACCATTTTTTTCCTATCCTTTAAAATAAATTCAAAAACCAAGGTTCAAACCAAGGCCTATACAGGTGTTGCAGCAGGGAGAATCGTTATGCCTAAAAACTCTGAACATCACTAACCTTTCATAATAATCAACGGGATAATATTAAAAATTAAGAGATGCATTCTCTTAGATCTCATATTTGAACAATTTATCTTATTTGCCCCCCCCCCCCCCTCGATTTCAATCCTTCTAGGTTATCCCTGCTTATAGACACGTCCCAAGCTTTGAGTAAAAAATTGATTAAAAAAAGTAAAATTAACATTTGCCTTCTTTTGACAGAGTTCAATAACACTAAAATGGGATATTTCTTAAACTAGAGAGTCCCAAAAGACCAAAATGCAATTATAATAAAAATAGAACTCGATTAGCGATTCATAAAAAGTAAAATATATATAACATAAAGTCTTTAACCGTTTTGCTTATTTATATTTTATTTATAAGAATAGAAAGAAAAAAAAAGAGAATAAGAATATTATTGTTATACATTATAAAGAACTATGTCGCGTGAGCTGCATTACCGGCCCTACAGGATATGCTAAATACTTTTTTGGGATGGTTACTTTACTAGTTAACGGGACGTTTTTTGCCTGAAGGAATCGTAAAGACGAGTCTACTTTCTTATTCATTTTTTTTTTTCTTAACAGACATTCCCTTATGTATAAAATAATAGAAAAAAAAAAAAATAAGGTTATAAACCCTTTTAAGATACTTGTTTAGCTTATTTCTTTTTTTTTTTCTTCTTTCATTTTTAATAATATAAAGGTATATAAAATCTATAGTTCATCATCTACTTTTTCTTATATGATTCCATTTTTTTTTAACCCTTTAAAAATCTTGTTGTTCTGTTTATACTTTTTAAAAATACGAGTTTATTTGTATTAAGTGAAGAAAATATTTAAAAAATTTTTTAATCAGATATAATTGATTAGATTTATCTTTTCGTTATTTTGCATTATGACTTTTAAGGTTTGGATAATTTTTTTACTTTTAAATTGGATTTAAAATCTTATCTGTTAAATTATTTTATTTTAAATCTTAACTTTAAAAATTTATACAACAGGTTTTTTTGTATATTTTGAATGTACTAACTGTTATTTCTGGTCAAGGGCCCAAAAGCACGTGTTGCCGGAAAAGTCGTGTTTTCTTGCCACTTATGCAAAAAATCTTAAAAGACCATGGGCCGTAAAAAAACCCCCTAATCGCAGGTTAATATGGTACACTGTAAAAAGTAACTTTCTTATATTAACAAAAAAATTAGAATATTTTCGAAAAATTAGTAAATTTTCGAAAAAATTTGTAAATATTCGAAAAAAAATCGTATAATTACTAAATTTAGTATATTAACGAAAAATTCGAGTATTCTCAAATTTTTTTGTGAATTCGCAAGAAAAATTGATAATTTACCATTTTTTTTTCGAAAATTTACAAAAAATAGTTGTAAATTTCCGTAAAATATAGTTATGAATTTATAACTTTTTTCGTAAAATCACAAAAAAAAATCGAAAATTCTCGAATTTTTCGATAATGTACTAAATTTAGTAAATTTACGATTTTTATCGAATATTTACAAAATTTTTTGAAAATTCGCTAATTTTTCGAAAAAATTCTATTTTTTTTGTAAATCTAAGAAAGTTACTTTTTACAGTGTAATTTACTCGGTAATTTAAGTACAATTTGGGCAGGATTTGGGTCATACTTGTTTTTTTTCTAATAATGGATCGTAATATACTATTGAAACAGTGATTGAAATAGGTGATAAGTGACTGAGATAGGTAAAAATGCACTCTAAATTTTTTTAACTCAAATTTAATAATTAGTCTTATCAATGTTCAAATGAATAAAATTCCATTCTAATAAAAAAAATTTAATTCTCCTTACTTTCTTTGCTCAATTCTTTGATAAAAATCTATGATAAAAATAATGCCTTCAAGGATACTTTCTGGCTGGTATAACGGATAGTTCAATGAAAATCAAATTTTTAAAGCCAATTTTAATTCAAATGTTCTTTTCTAAGTGGAGCATGCTTATAAGAAGCATTGCTAAATTATTCTGCATGAGTTTTGCTTGAATCACTTGAAAACTTTAGCATTTGCTTAAAATTTCAAGAAACATTCGTGAATTTTGAGGTGACTTCAAGTAAAATCTATAATTGTTTTTGCAACATTTTCCAAAAAAATTGATCTCTTAAGTAATTTAAGCAAAATATAAGCGGAGCAGTCTAGCAATTCTAGAAAGTCAGGGTGATGGGTCAAAATGTCACAATCATGACTTCGGGGGGTCAAATAATTTCTATACAAGGGCAGACTAGTATTAATTTTTATTTCTTAAGGTTAACATTTCATTAATCTTATAAATCTAATTGAACTCTTGGAAACTCATTTTTTCATCACTGATGCAATTTTTATTTTTGCATCGTAAAAATGTGCTATTCTAAACAGTTACATTTTAAATTCTTATTTTAGCAAAATAATTCGCCAATTTCTTAACAATAATTACAGTATAGCAACCGATTATCAATTTTTTTTCACACTAAAAAAAATTTGAAGCAAATTGATAACATCTGTCTCCATGCCAAAAATTTCGATAACAATTACCATTGAATACAATATATCTATTAATAAAAAAAGCTTTAAATTTCGTATATACACATTATCATAAAAGTAGGTACTTGTATTATGAAAGCAGACTCCCGCACGTAGGTGCAGTCTTTTTATAACGGTCTTCTTGCAGCATCGTCGTTATTACTTATATATATAAGGGTAGTAAAGAATATTAAGAGGGGTCAGAAACAACCCATACGTTTTATATATATTGAATATGGGGGTTTATGACTGGGCGAGGGTGATCAACTAATATAAATAACCAGAAATACCCTAAGAGACACCCCCTTATTTCTTCTCCCTATATTTTTTATGGAATACTGGCACATGCAGTTCGCGATTCTGGCGCGCGACAACTTATATGTACCATTGTTGTATAAAGTTATTTGTGGTTACAAAGGGACAGACAAATCTTTTTTAAATAAATTGATTATGTATGTTATTATATTAGAAAGATTTTTATCCTGTATTGTATCTCTTGTTTGGTTAATTTTTTAAACACATTTAAGTGTTTATGGAAAATAAAATTCGTACAGTTATTAAATTTATACACAAAGGTGTATACATTTGGTTGGGGTCAATTCGGGTCAATGGTAACATTATTTTGGGAATTGAATTCTATTTTTAAAATTTGTTCTAACAGGTATTTTTCTTTTTTACACAAATCTTCAAATAAACAGCTAACAGGCTTTTTATTAATACTTAGCTGTTAAAATAGAGTTAACAATTACGTCTTGTATTTTCTGTTCTGCAATAAGACATGATATGACCCATTAATATATTTATTGAAAAAATCGTTTCATCTTATTGAACTTTTTTTTTAAAAATGGTAATTTTATAAAATCTTAAGTTTTTAAAAATATATTATAATAAACATGTGATAAAAAAAAATTTTTTAGGTGCGAGTTTTTTAGATTTGCTTCTCCCATAATAGTTTATCGCGTGATTTCATGTAAGTGAATTCTCACTATTTTTATAAAATTTTATTTCCAAAAAATTTTTTGTTTTTTATTTAATGAAAAATAATTATTCAGGGTTATCTACGAAAAGGCTAAATAATGTACGTACTGACGAGCCTCACACTACTTAACCATAGACGAAATAACCAAAATTGTTAACTGAATGTATCGAATAAATTATTCATATATAAAAAATAAATTTAAGCTGCATATTATATTACAGCTTATAAATTGATAATTTTTTAGATTTATTTATAGAAAATATATAGATTGTGTTTTTGTAAAAATGCATTTGAGTGCTAAAAAACTGCTGATTCTTATCATAATTGTTTTAAATAAAATTTCCTTGACAATGCCAAAGCAATCAGTTATTGATTCATTAATTGACAATACCGTGCTAGAACTTAATCCTCGCCATTTAACAGTTTATGAACAAAATAAAACAAAATAAGACAAATGCACCATGAGACAAACAGTCATCGATTTTAACCATTGGTTTTCTTTCACTTAATATGCAAATGTTAAATCCGCAGATCTCGTGTTCGTAACAGTTTGTTTTGAGCATCTTGATTGCACTAAAGTTTTTCTGTGTAGTTAAAAATTTTTTTTATTCGACTTTTCTTCACGACTCAAGCCATTCAGAGTCATTTACAATCGTTTAGATGAATAAAAATAAACTCAACCAGATTTTTTTTCAGTCTGAATTTAAGCATTGTTCTAAAAAAATATTTTGTACTACAGTATTTAGCTTATTACTTCTTTTATAAATTGTCAAATGTATATTTTCTATTGCTTAATTATAATCACTAAATTGGTATATTTTTATTTGATTAAACAATAAGTTTTTCATTTTAATTATAATTAAATTTTAAATTTTTGATATAGTTTTAATTATTGTACTCAGATTTTACACTAACAATTAACATTAACAAACTTGTAATATCCAAATCGCTTAAGTTTTTTTTTTTTTTTGATTTACACAAAGCAATCAATTTTAGTAGTAGTAGTTTATTTACTTGTGTAACATATACATTGTTTTACAAGATAATTTAATAATAATTAAGTATTAGTATTAAAAAAAAAAATTATCACGTTTTAACTCATAGAATAAAAATGCCAGCTGTATTTAAATTAGAAAGAGAAAACAAAACTTCTTCTTTCTAACGGTATACAAAAGCAAGCATTTTTAGTCCTTTTGGGACTAAAAATGCAACCTCCTTGCACGCATGTGCAAGGCAAGTACTTACACAAATTTCAAAAAAATAATTTTATATTTTTAATATTTTTTGTTTTTTTAAATAAATAAACGGTGTCTAGATAAGGTGTATTAGGAGTCTACTGATGAGCCAACCTAATACACTATGGTGAAACACTGTTACGTGACTATTAGTTGAAAATTAACCAATTTATTGGTTAAATTAATAAAAATATTACATAAAAAAAATGACTTTGCCACAGGGGGCCAACGACGTGATTCAGTGATTCGGAATCACGTGTGAATCATGAATCATGATTCAAAAATTTTTTTTCTCGGGAAACAGCTTAAAATAGCTGAAAATGCAAAGAAAACTATTTATAAAGGTCTGAATCACTCTGAATCACTCTGAATCATAGTCTTTTTTGACTTTTACTAGAAAATCGTTAATTTTGTTTAAAATCTTCTTTAACTCACTCAAAATGGTTGAAAATAGAAAGAAAAATATTTTAATCATTCAGAATTTTTCTGAATCAGTCTGAATCACAGTTTTTATTTTGGAAATCGTTAAGTAGATGTTCCAATAATCAGTAAAATCTTTGAATTACCGCTGAAAATGACTTAGAAAGACTTCTAATGTAAAGAAAAATATTTTAGAATATCTGAATCATTCTGAATCACTCTGAATCACATTTTTTCTGCGGGAAATTGTTAAATAGATTTTCTAATATTTAATAAAATCCTTAAATAATTGTTGGAAATAACTTAAAAAGGCTGCTAATGTAAAGAAAAATATATTCGAATATCTGAATCATTCTGAATCACTCTGAATCACATTTTTTCTGCGGGAATCACTAACTAGATTTTCTAATATTTAATGAAATCCTTAAATAATTGTTGGAAATTACTTAATTAGGCTGCTAATGTAAAGAAAAATATTTTTGAATATCTGAATCACTTTGAATCAGTCTGCATCGCAGTTTTTCTGCCGGAAATCGTTAAATAGATTTTCTAATATTTAATATAATTCTTAAATTATCGCTGGAAATCACTTAGAAAGGCTGCTAATGTAAAGAAAAATATTTTCAAATATCTGAATCACTATGAATCAGTCTGCATCGCAGTTTTTCTGCCGGAAATCGTTAAATAGAATTTCTAATATTCAATAGAATTCTTAAATTATCGCTGGAAATCACTTAGAAAGGCTGCTAATGTAAAAAAAAATATTTTCAAATATCTGAATCACTATGAATCAGTCTGCATCGCAGTTTTTCTGCCGGAAATCGTTAAATAGATTTTCTAATATTTAATATAATTCTTAAATTATCGCTGGAAATCACTTAGAAAGGCTGCTAATGTAAAGAAAAATATTTTCAAATATCTGAATCACTATGAATCAGTCTGCATCGCAATTTTTCTGCCGAAAATCGTTAAATAGATTTTATGATATTGTATAAAATTCTCAAAAAATCTCGTTTTAAATTACGGCAAATATTTTCAAAGATCTGAATCAATCTGAATCACAGTTTCTTTTGTCGATCCTTACAGCCACATAACCTAAGGAAGTGGTCTATAATAAAAAAAAAGTAACGTTAAGCGTGACACCAACATAACCTTGATTCAATAACCATGATTCATAATGCAAAAAATTTTTTTGCTCAAAACGGTTAAAAATGCGAAGAAAAGTATTTAAGCAGGCTTAAATCACTCTGAATTACTCTGAATCATAGTCATTTTTTATTTTTAGTAAAAAATCGTTAATATTGTATAAAAACTTTTTGAAATTTCTTAGAGTGGCTGAAAATAAAAAAGACCATTTTAAAATCTCTTAAAAAGGTTGAAAATTTAAAGAAAAATATTGCAAAAGATCTGAATAGATCTGAACCACGGTTTTCGTTTTATTTTGTTCTTTAAATGGTCACTGTCACTAATGTACGTGAAATCATCAGAAGTACGCCAGCAGAAGTTTAAAGGCGCTGACACAAAGTATCGAAAATATTAAAAATTGAGGAAAATGCCTTTTAAACAGTTCTGGGGGGTTTTATAAGGTCACTAAATTGCTATATGATATTAAAAAAATGAAAATCCAAGATGGCGATTAAGAAAATCGAAAAATTCTGATATATTTTTTTTCGAAAAAAACGCGTTTTTTACAGTTTCCATGATAATTACCGAGCTCTAGGGTTTGCTCCAGGCATGAAACTGATTTAGTCCTTTAGGGTAACCTTAGTACATTAAGTTTTTGAAGTTCAGGTCAAAAACCGGTTATGCAGATCGTGGACAAACCGCTCCGATGCTAATTTCTAACTGCATACATGTCTTCGGTAGAAACCAAAAGAGCTCAAACCACACCCTGCATAACCGGATTTGGTTTCTACCCCATAAATTACCATTTTAAAAAACACTACTGTCAGCCAAAACAGGATCTGGTGGTGGAGCACTTTATGGAGCCAAGAAATCAACCGCTGAAAGTAGTAAATTTTTGTTTTCGAAAAAACGCAATTTTAAAAGTTTCCGTGAACATTACCAGGTTCTAGGCTTCGCTCCAGGTATGAAACCGATTTATAGTCCTTC
Source organism: Anagrus nilaparvatae (assembly GCA_022575985.1). Taxonomy (NCBI): domain Eukaryota; kingdom Metazoa; phylum Arthropoda; class Insecta; order Hymenoptera; family Mymaridae; genus Anagrus; species Anagrus nilaparvatae. The sequence goes on from JAKSXM010000272.1 coordinate 14,449,494, forward strand.
AGGATAACCTTAGTACATTTAGTTTTTGAGGGTCAGGTTAAAAACTGGTTATGCAGGACGTGGACAAACCGCTCTGATGCTAATTTCTAACTAGATACATGTCATCGGTAGAAACCGAAAGAGCTCAAACCACACCCTGCATAACCGGATTCGGTTTCTACCCCATAAAACACCATTTTAAAAAACACTACTTTCAGCCAAAACAGGTTTTAGAGGTGGAGCGCTTTATGGAGCCAAGAAATTAACCGCTGAAAGTAGTAAAATTTTTCTCGAAAAAACGCGTTTTTTAAAGTTTCAATGAACATTACCAAGCTCTAGGGTTCGCTCCAGGTATGAAACCGATTTAGGCCTTCAGGGTAATCAAAGTAGATTAAGTTTTTGAAGGTCAGGTCAAAAACCGGTTATGCAGGACGTGGACAAACCGCTCCGATGCTAATTTCTAACTGCATACATGTCTTCGGTAGAAACCAAAAGAGCTCAAACCACACCCTGCATAACCGGATTCGGTTTCTACCGGCACAAGCATTTGGAATAGTTATGAATATTTCAGTTAATGCAAAAATTAATGAATCCATTCCGCAAAGACCTAGCAGCAGCCTAGCAGTGCTTATACTTTAACTACACCTCGAACTACACAAAGAAAAAAATCCGATTTCTTTAAGTGGAACACTTCCAGAATGTTTTTCACAAAATTATTGTGGTTCAGATTAATTTACAGTGATTCAGATATTTTAAAATATTTTTTTTTATATTTTTAGCCGCTCTAAGAAATATCAAAAAGTTATTGCATGAAAACTTTCTAAGTCATTTTCAGCGGTAATTCAAAAATTTTACTGATTATTGGAACATCTAGTTAACGATTTCCAAAATAAAAACTGTGATTCAGACTGATTCAGAAAAATTCTGACTGATTAAAATATGTTTCTTTCTATTTTCAACCATTTTGAGTGAGTTAAAGAAGATTTTAAACAAAATTAACGATTATCTACTAAAAATAAAAAAAGACTATGATTCAGAGTGATTCAGAGTAATTCAGACCTTCTTGTGTATATATCTGATTATTATTAACTATTTTGGATTATTTTCCGAAACTCCCATACAATTTAAACGATTATTTTCACCAATTTTAAATGATTTCGAGAAGTTTTTATACAAAATTAACGTTATTCTAGTAAAAATTTTTTAAAAAAACTATGATTCATAAAGATTTAGATTGATTCAAACCTTCTTACGTATTTTTCTTTTGATTTTTAATTATTTTAGATTCTTTTCCGTAACTCCCATACAATTTTAACGATTTTCTAGTAAAAAGTTAAAAAAATAAAACTATGATTTAAATATTTAAAAATATTTTTCTTTACATTAGCAGCCTAATTAAGTAATTTCCAACAATTATTTAAGGATTTCATTAAATATTAGAAAATCTAGTTAGTGATTCCCGCAGAAAAAATGTGATTCAGAGTGATTCAGAATGATTCAGATATTCGAATATATTTTTCTTTACATTAGCAGCCTTTTTAAGTGATTTCCAGCGATTATTTAAGGATTTATTAAATTTTGGAAAATCTAGTTAGCAATTTCCCGCAGAAAAAATGTGATTCAGAGTGATTCAGAATGATTCAGATATTCGAAAATATTTTTCTTTACATTAGCAGCCTTTCTAAGTCATTTTCAGCGGTAATTCAAAAATTTTACTGATTATTGGAACATCTAGTTAACGATTTCCAAAATAAAAACTGTGATTCAGACTGATTCAGAAAAATTCTGAATGATTAAAATATGTTTCTTTCTATTTTCAACCATTTTGAGTGAGTTAAAGAAGATTTTAAACAAAATTAACGATTTTCTAGTAAAAGTCAAAAAAGACTATGATTCAGAATGATTCAGAGTGATTCAGACCTTTATAAATAGTTTTCTTTGCATTTTCAGCCATTTTAAGCTGTTTCCCGAAAAAAAAATTTTTGAATCATGATTCATGATTCACACGTGATTCCGAATCACTGAATCACGTCGTTGGCCCTTTGCAATGACTCTGGCAGTCATTTTTTTTATACAAATACTTAAGCCAGGTTGATCTGCTTGAATTTTGCTCAAATTTTCAAAGAATTCGAATTTGAACACTTGTGTAAATGTTTATCATAAATTTCTGTTTTGTTCAAATTCCTTGAAATTTTAAGTTGGTCCTGTCAGTAAGCATACGTTTCTGAAGATATTAAACAGAAATAAAAAATTTTAAATAATAAAATGCCTTAATTTTATAAAAATGTACATCATTTTTGGCGAACATTAAAGGCACAATGAAAGATGAATTTATAAAAATTCTTAGTTTTAAAATAAATGCTTTATTGTTATTATATTTATTCTTGATATAATTAATAATCCTACTTCTTAGCTGATACTGGATTTTTCGAAATTCCATATAATTTAACCATAACTTCTGCTTTTGGAAGGTTACTTGGTGAAACATATTGAACCTGACCAAACTTTTCTTCAGAACCATTGTTAAAATAATTCATTTCAATATTATCTGCAGTTAGAAATCCGCCCCGGGTAATATATAAATTAGGAATAGGATGGGAATAACTTTTTATGATTGGTGAGTTTGTATTTTCTACTCGATTTTCTAAGTATTCAGTTGTTTCTATTAGAAGGGTTTCATCTTCGTTTCTTGAACCAAAAGAATATTTATTATAAGACTTTGCTTGACCCGAATATTCTAATTTTTCATTTCCTACGTTTGATTCAGATGTTACAAAATTAAATTAAAAAAATTTGCTTGTCTCTATTCAAAAAGTATAAAATTAAACTGATTTTTACTTAATTAACTTTTTAGCTTATACAGCTTAATCGGGAGACCCTACCTACAGATGGTACATTTTACATGGAATCAGCCGATAGCAAGAACCAAATTCATATTTACTATATAAAAAGACCTCCAGCATTGTGTTAAAAAAGTGAGGTTAAATAAAATTTTCTACATGCAAAATAGGATCAAAAAAATTGGGTCTTGCTCAATTATTCAGTCTCAATAATTAATATCGTCATTATTACATAAATAATCGTAAAAAATTAAATTTAGTTATTATTTTTTATCTAAGGCATAGATACAATTTGTAATATTAATTTCAAATTTTTTTCAATTTCATTACTTGAAACCATATTGTGCTCGGGGTCCTTTTATCTAGCATCTCCATGATTTAGAGTAAAAAAACTGCATAACACAATTCATAATTTAGAATTTTATTTATTTGCATAACAAAAATAATGAAAATACATTATATAATTGTGGAAAATTAATATATGGGCGATTATTTCTCAACCCGGCCACCCCCCTCTGTCCAAAAATGGTGGCAACTTAAAAAGATTTTGATTTTCTCAAATTGACTGGAAAAGGGTCTAGTTTTTTATTCTTATTGGCCTTTTCAACTCTGTAAATTTGCTGTGCCCATTTTAGGCACTGAACGGCGCCAGGTCGACATTTTAAAAACAGAAAAATTGAAATAAAAGTAGATTAACGGTAAGTTTTTTGAAATTTTTTTCTCTTAAAAGTTGTTATTTATTAAAACAAAGAAAATGAGACCACTTGCATGGTAATTGATTGATTTCTTTAAAAGTTTTGTGGGTGCTATGTAGTTTTTAAAAATGGGTAAAAAACGGCTACTTTGACTGCTGATATCTCTGAATCTACATATCCAAAATAAAAAAGTTTTAGTGCAAAATGTTAGTCTTTTGATACATAATAAGTGTGCCAAATATCAGGGGTTTTGATTAAGTAGTTTCGGATTTAGCAATTTTCGGGTATTAATTCTCTTCAAAAAATGGGTCAAAATTTGTTTCAGAATTACCCTTAAAATTGCTAAATCTGAAACTACTCAATCAAATCCCCTGATATTAGGCACACTTATTATGTATCAAAAGACTAACATTTTGCACTAAAACTTTTTTATTTTGGATATGTAGATTCAGAGATATCAGCAGTCAAAGTAGCCGTTTTTTACCCATTTTTAAAAACTACATAGCACCCACAAAACTTTTAAAGAAATCAATCAATTACCATGCAAGTGGTCTCATTTTCTTTGTTTTAATAAATAACAACTTTTAAGAGAAAAAAATTTCAAAAAACTTACCGTTAATCTACTTTTATTTCAATTTTTCTGTTTTTAAAATGTCGACCTGGCGCCGTTCAGTGCCTAAAATGGGCACAGCAAATTTACAGAGTTGAAAAGGCCAATAAGAATAAAAAACTAGACCCTTTTCCAGTCAATTTGAGAAAATCAAAATCTTTTTAAGTTGCCACCATTTTTGGACAGAGGGGGGTGGCCGGGTTGAGAAATAATCGCCCATATGTAAAAATTTATAAGGAAGGTAATGTAGTTAATTTTTAAATTAATTTTTTGATTAATTAATTAATTAATTTTTTTCGACTGCCTTACACGTTTTTGAAAAAGTGTTGAAGAAAACACCACTACAATTACCACTACAGCATGGAAATTCAGAAGGGCACTAAAAAAAAAATTATTAAATAATAATGATACACTCACAAAATTGTATTGGTAAAAATTACCCTTTTGATTAGTAAAATAATTTGAAGTTGTCAAAATGGTGTTATATGTTATTTTTTACCAACATGTATTTTATAAACTACCCGTAAAGGAAAAAAAAATTACCCTTAATTTTAGTAGAATTTATTTTACATATTTTTTCTCGCAAGTGACAAAATTTGATTTCAGATACTATATAAGGAATGAAAATTGTATAAATTATAAAATATAAATTATAAAAAAAAATTTTTTAAAAAAAAATTAAAAAAAAAAAATTAAAAAAAAAAAAGTATTAATTAAAAAAAATTAAAAAAAAAAAAAATAAAAGTTATACACATGTGAGAGAGTGAGATGTAGAAAATCTTACTCAAGAAAAATTACCCTTAATTATAGTAAAATGTACTATTTTCAATTCTTCGGATAACTTTACTAAAATTAATAGTAAAATCTTCCAGTTGCAAATGTACATATTCCTCTACATTTTTTCTCAGTGTAATAGTTTACTAATATCTTAACATAAAAATAATTTACTTACTTTTTCACCATTTGCTAAACAAAGTTTAATAGCTTCTCCTTTTACCCACGCTTTTACCAATAAGATTAAGGTAGTAAAAATTAAAAATAATATTAAGTATTTCATTTTTAAGATTATTACAATTAAAGTACCAGATATAAGAACCACGTATGAAATTTTTATTCAGTTAAACGGAGTTAATATTTATAAAAAATTAAAATTTGATTTAGTATTTATATAGAATAATGTCTTTATCGTATTTGATGTATTACACGACTTTTTGATAAAAAAATTATTATTGTAAGATGTCTCACATTTATTGGTCGACAAAACATTTTATATTCAATTCACGATTTATAATTTATATACACCGGGAGCCAAGTACCTTCCTATAGAATCTTATGCCTACTTAAATTTTAGGGTCTTATGTATTTTGATGGGCTGAATCTGAATCTGGAGATCCTTTTTGCAAAAAGTGGTTAGGTTTGAAGATACAGTGGAACCTCGATAATTCGAAACTCAAAGCAAACTAAAACTTCGAATTATAGAGGACTTTGAATTATAGAAGATTTTTTTAAGCATAGGAAATTTAAGCGGCAATAAGAAAACTTCGAATTATCGAGGATTTCGAATTGTAGAGGTTCGATTTATCGAGGTTCCACTGTATAAGCCAAAGATTGGCCATTTTTTAACATTGAACAAGTTTATAGGAAAAAGCTACCCTGGAAATCTGAAAATCAAGGGGGTGGGGTCAAATTTGTTTCATTTAAGAGGGGTAAAATATGTCCGATTTAAAAGGAAAAGTAAAATTAGTCCGACTTAAAAGGGGGGGGGGGGGTGGTCAAATGAAACTTAGACTAATTTCTATTTCTTAGCAAACAGGATTTCCTGAATGTTTAGCAAGCAGGGATTTTTTAAATGCTTCTCAAGTTGGGATTTTTTGAATGCTTAGCAAGCAGGGTTCTCCTGAATGCTTAGCAAACAGGATTTCCTGTTTATAAGCCAAAATCCTTGATATTTGGCCATCTTTTTTTTTTGATTTTTGGCCTACTTTGGTAAATTGACTCAAAATATTTTTATTTTTTCTACTAAAGACTTTTATTTTTCTTCGTTACCTACAGTAAAACCACTGACTTCAATTCCAAATTTCCTGAATGCTTAACAATCAGGGATTTTTTGAATGTTTAGCAATCAGGGATTTCCTCAAGGCTTAGCAATCAGGGTTTTCCTCAATGCTTAGCAAACAGGATTTCCTGAATGCTTAGCAATCAGGCTTTTCCTCAATGCTTAGCAATCAGGAATTTCCATAATGCTTAGCAAGCAGGGTTCTTCTAAATGCTTAGCCAGAAGGTATCCGCAAGCTTAATGCACGGGGCAATCAGAGAAGTTAATCGATTGTAGTTTCTCGATCGAAGCTTAGCAATCTGAGTTTCTCGATCGGTTACGTCGCGCAAAAGTTAATATCCTTTGGGTGGCTCTACCACCTCCATAAAATCCGGGACACAACTGCTAGCGTAACCGCAACGCAATGAACGTAAATTTGATCAGCAAGCTTGATCATCAAACTTGAACATGAAACTACCCTCTTTTAAGGCATTTCTCTTAGGTTACTAAAAATATTTTATTTTAATCTTTCAATAAACAGTCGGTATTCTATGAAATGTAATAAAAAAAAAAGAAACAAATTAAAATTATTTATGTACATTTTCTAATAATCTACTAAGGAAAAATCATTTAATTTCTTTCTAATTAAATTAACCAACGTAGTTATACAATAATAAGTTTATTTTCAGACTTTTTAACGAACTTTTTCTTATTCAATGAAATCGCATACTTTTTTTTTACAATGTATAGTGAAATAATTTACATTAAATTAGGCTTAAACAAATAGTTTATTAAAAAAAATAACCATTAAAAACTTTATTTATGTCTAAGTCTTAAGTCCTTAATGTCTAAAATCACTTAGGAAATTTCATTTTTAATTTATACTTTTGTACAAAGTTAATGTTTAAGCTATTTAGGCACAAACAGTTATTAAAATTTGTTATAATAAACTTTACAACGGAAATAGTAACTTTCACTAGTGCGATCTCAATGTTACTGACAAGATATGCATAACAATATTGCTCCCAACTTTCCTATTGCCATAAAACAACCCTATCTTTTAACTATAGGTCAAATGCGTTCTTTTTCGATCTCTTTTTCTTCTGCTATTGTCCATTGAATCATTAGGATCCTCTGGGTCCATATTACACAAGGCAGATTCCGTAGAGTCAGGCTTCTTGAGACTCCAATTCTATGTCCTAAGATAAAGATACATTTACTTTAAAAAACCCAAGTTTTACCTAACAATAATTATATTTTTTTCCTAATATTGGGTACACTTCATCTGGTAGCGGAAAGCTTCTTGGTTCATAAGGTAATATATTCTAAACAATGACAACAATAAAGCAATTACTTTAAAACTAAGAATTTTTATTCATTCATTTATCATTGTGCCTTTAATGTTCGCCAAAAATGATGTAGATTTTTATAAAATTAGTGATATAAAATTTTATAAAACAAGTGTTCAAATACAAATTCTTTGAAAATTTAAGCAAAATTCAAGCAAATCAACCTGGCTTAAGTATTTGCATAAAAAAATACTTTATCACGTTTTAATTCTAAAAAAATGACCTTGCAACGACTACCAAAGTCATTGCAAAGTCATTTTTTTAGAGTTAAAACGTGATAATTTTTTTACTTAATTATTATTCAAATTACGAAATCACGCACCACGATTTTAATATGTTTATAGTTTACAATGATACTAATTTTAAAAACAGACAAAGTAATAAAAAATTTATAATTTATTTTGCTTTCGAAATCAATTAACTATACACTATGAAAAATATAGAGTATTGCCAAGCTATGCGAAGTTGACGCAACCTAAGCGCGAAGGTAAATACGGCGAAGCGAATATTTACTTGAATCAACTTAAACAGTGACTTGACGGGAGATCCCGTGATTCAATTGAAAGCAAGCTTCTTTCAGCAAAATATTAGCTTGATACAAAAAATGTAATTAGGCTAATTTAAGCTAATTCGAATTTGTTATATCCAAATATAACATTGAAATAAATTCAAGCTTATCTTAGACATAAAAAAAAATATAGTACAAGCCCGTAAATATAATATACTCCCTGATTTAGGGAGTTATAACTCCCTGAAATTTCTGCCATCTCCTCGAATACCTTCGGGATGAAAATGGACCGTATGAGGGAAAACTGATATCCTGGAAGCGAAATTTTTAATTTTTCATCCCAAACAATTTTCCAATTTTCCAATATGGCGGACCAAAAAACATGAAAATAGAAACTTTCTACATTACCTGGGGGTTTTCGGGGTCGAGAAAAACGTTTTTATAAATGAAAATTTTAATTTTTTTGCTCCAGCATATTTTCCAATTTTCCAAGATGGCGGGTCAAAAAACATGAAAATAGAAACTTTCTACATTACCTGGGGGTTTTCGAGGTCAAGAAAAACGTTTCTATTAATGAAAATTTTAATTTTTTTGCTTTATCTAATTTTCCATTTTTCCAAGATGGCGGACCAAAAAACATGTAAATAAAAACTTTCTACATTACCTGGGGGTTTTAGGGGTCAAGAAAAACGTTTTTATAAATGAAAATTTTTTTGTCCCAGCATATTTTCCAAATTCTTCAAGATGGCGGACCAAAAAACATGTAAATAAAAACGATTTTCTCGACCTCTAAACCCCTTGGCAATGTAAAAAGCTTATTATAAAATGTTTTTTGGTCCGCCATATTGGAAAATTGGAAAATATGCTGGGGCAAAAAAATTCCAATTTTCATTCGTAAAAACGTTTTTCTCGACCTCGAAAACCCCCTGACAATGTAAAAAGCTTATTCTGTAATGTATTTTGGTCCGCCATATTGGAAAATTGGAAAATATGCTGGGGCAAAAAAATTAATATTTTCATTCATAAAAACGTTTTTCTCGACCCCGAAAACCTCTAGGTAATGTAGAAAGTTTTTATTTTCATGTTTTTTGGTCCGCCATCTTGGAAAATTGGAAAATAAGCTGGGGCAAAAAAATTCCAATTTTCATTCATAAAAACGTTTTTCTCGACCTCGAAAACCCCCTGGCAATGTAAAAAGCTTATTCTGAAATGTTTTTTGGTCATAGACGTTACATAAAATTTATAATCTTTTTTAGTATTTAATATTTTTAGTTTTCTCCTTTTTTTTTTTTTATCCTAATTTTATATGCAGTAAATTTCTCTCTTAATTTTTCTCAAATTTAATTATTTTCTTATATGTTATTTTTCTTATTTATGTATATACATTTTTTCTCTTTTTTTGATATTCTTATATTTATGGTTAGTATATACTTGTAGTTTTAGATAATTATATTATTAACTCTTTCCTGAGGAATCTCCCTAAATCGTTCTCTGTGTGACTTACATTAGTATGTGTGTATGGAATAGTACTACAGCTATGTAGTAACGTATAAAATTATTTTTATTCATTAAATATAAAAATATTACTTATTTACTAATGATTTAACAAGTATTTTATTTTAAATAAATTAATATATTAAATAAATAAAGTAAAATAAACTGCGTAAAGCGTGTATCACGTGACTTGTGGTGGGGGCAATTCCTCAGGAAAGAGTTAAATTGTTTAAACTTAAATTTCTAGATTAGTTCAGTTGATAGTATTATTAATTTCCATGTATAAGTATATATTTTTTTCCTTTGTGTTTTGTCTTTGGGTTATTTTTTTTTTTTTTTTTTTTTTTTAAATTCTTTATTGTTATTAATCTATTCTATTTTCTGCTGCAATGATATGAATCAAGATAACAATTTTTCTTGTTTTTGCTTCATTTAGATTATTTAATAGACTTAAAAATCCTTAGTTTAAGTTATTTTCTTGATTCAATTCAGGCAAAAGTTTTTGTTTTTGGTGTCGAAAAGGTGTATACAGTATACGAACATAATATGCATTGAATCATTTCTTTCGTTACAAAATATTTGCTAAATATTATGTAGAGCAAATAAATCTTCATAATGATCCGCAAATCCTCGAATTTACCAATGAAATTAATGAGAAAGTTGAAGATTTCCTCGAAGATCCCTCTTTGGACAACTCCTTCTTAGAAACCACAACCATGAAACTTTACTCCCTTCTAAAAAAATTGAAAAATAATAAAGCTCCTGGTCTGGAAGAAATTTATAACCAAACTTTAAAAAATGTTGATAAAATAGCTTTAAATTACATAAAAGTTTTATTTAACTGCTGAATGAGACTTAACTATTTTCCTGAAGACTGAAAGACAGCTAACATCCTCGTTTTTCCTGAAGCAGGTAATGATCTTACAAAACCTGACAGCTACAGAACAATTTGCCTTCTGAATACCTTTAGCAAATTCTTCAAAGGGGTTTTGTTAAAAAGGCTTAAAAAAGAAGTATACGACCGTGATTTGATTCGCCCTGAACAGTGTGGGTCCAGACCCGAACACTTAACCCAACACTTACTACTTAGACTTACTTAAAAACATTACTGAACGTTGGAATCACAATGAAAGGGTTGGAGCTGCCCTTCTAGACGTTGCCAAAGTATTTGACAGTGTCTGGACGAAGGGCCTCCTCCTAAAACTTATTGAGCTAAAAATTAAACCTTTAACAAAATAATAGCTTCATTATACCTAGCCCTCAGCTGCAGTAAACATGTTTCATGCGTTTAGTTTATGTTTACTCAAACCGGTTATCAGTTATTTATTTGTAAATAACCTAAATTTACCTGTAAGTAACCTAAATTTTTTTAAATTTTTACCAAAAAACATAAAATTGTTTTTATTCATGAAATACAATTTTTAAATAAAAAAATATTCCGTAAAATGTTAATAAAAAGTTCGTTGCATATGTGACAACTAATCTATATAATAACAAGTTTGCTAATTTAAAAAAATTACTTTATCATTCTTATTTATACAATAATTATGAAATTTATAAAAAAAATAAACTTACTTATTCTTTTCTTTATCTTGGTCACGGTGGGGTAAGTTTCACCTGTTGAACTTAAAAAAATAGTATAGTAATTGCGTTAAAAAACGCATATGGTAAAACTATAAATTGCATAAATTTTCTTCGTTTCGGTTAAAATTTATGAATATTTTCTAATTTTATTTTTCTACTCTTTATTAGAACAATATTTCATTTTGTTGATATTAAAATTTTAACCAAACTATTAATTTAGGAATATTTTAATACTATTTGCATTATTGTCTTTAATAACGTTCTAGCTCGTTACGTTTAACTAAAGAATAAGGGTAACAGGTGATATTTACTTGAATTATACACTTTTTAAGTTAATAATTACGTATATTTTATACAGAAAAATGTATATATTGTATTATTGACCAACTATTTGAAGATCTTAACAATAAAATATTTCTAAATTTCTTTAATTATACTTTAATGATAACATCATCGTAACGTTTTATGCATTTTAATATCCTCGTATCGCATGTAATCCTACATTAAATTAGTCTCAAATTGTATTAATTATCTTTTTCCATAATTTTAGTTTTTTTGAGTTAGTATTATTATGTACACTCAGCGACTATTGGTATTGTGGCAGCACCAACGTTCAAAAGAACAATAGACAAGTCTATTGAGTCGCTATACAAGTCGCTGAGTGTATGCAATGAATAGTATATTCTTAACTGGCTTATACAAATTATTATTTTGCCAAATGCAAAAGTTTAAAGTTCCGAGGTGCGTAGCTCCGAGGTCCTGTAATCACGTTGGGTAAATATTTCTAGATGAGGCTTACCAAAAGCAATAAATATTTCCTCAAGTCGGTTAAGAATGTACTATTCTTTACAAAGGGCAATATTTACAGCCTCTGAAAATTGGAATATATTCCACGCCTAGCTTGAAAGATCGGATTATGCAAACGTCGGGCACTTGGGATTTTATAGCAGAAAATGAATGTTCAACCTATAAGGAGATAATACTTTCTTGGATTTAAATGTTTCGCCTAGCTTCTTGAGAGTTATTTGATAAAACGTGTCTCTCGGGGCAGCTGAAAATGAGCAAAAATTGTTCCTGCTCGGATCGGGCTGAAATTTTCAGTAAAGGTTGCTTTTTTGGTCCCCAAAAATATGGTGAAACCTCTTTGAGATATTTATCAATATGTCTCCCATTTAAAATACATGGGAAAACCCATTTTGTAGCGGTTTTTCTGATTTTGCTTCACAATTTTAGTTTGACTAAGCGCCAAACCAACGAAAAAAGTTTGGTTTAACATTCATTCACATGCCTGCTTCATTATATAGAGGATTGGTGTTTAGCCAACGTGGCAAAACGCCTCCACGTCTGAAAAAATCGCGTTTAAAATTGAAAAAATAACGTTTTTTAAAAATTGCGTATATTAAATTATTTATATGTATTTAATTTATTTAAAATTAATGTTAAAAAAAACTTTTCTCGTTGGTTTGGTGCTTGGTCAAACTAAAATTGTGGAGCAAAATAAGAAAAACCGCTACAAAATGGCTTTTCCCATGTATTTTAAATGGGAGACATATTGATAAATATCTCGAAGAAGATGACTGATTTTGAAAAACGGGTTTCACCATGTTTTTGGGGACCAAAAAAGCAACATTTCCTGAAAATTTCAGCCCAATCCGAGCAGGAAAAATTTTTGCTCATTTTCAGCTGCCCCGAGAGACACGTTTTATCAAATAACTCTCAAGAAGCTAGGTGAAACATTTAAATCCAAGAAAGTATTATCTCCTTATAGGTTGAATATTCATTTTCCGCTATAAAATCCCAAGTGCCCGACGTTTGCATAATCCGATCTTTCAAGCTAGGCGTGATTCATTATTGCCCTCTAGTAAAGAAAGTAAGATTCTAATTAATAGCTATTTGTTAAACAAGGGATGAAAAGTAGATTTATGCTTTTCATGCAGTTGTATGCACGAGTGAGCGTAGCGAACGAGTGCAGACAGCATGGAAAGTAAAAAATCTACTATTTATCCCGTGATCTAACACACAGTTTTTCATTAAAAGCGTAAGAAAGAATGCTTGCCGTGCAGAAAAACGATTCTTTCTAACGCGTGTAATGAAAAAGATATTTTGTTCTTTACTGTTCAAAATACGGGTTTGGTTGTATTTTCACTGGCACACACGAGATTTGCTCTACTATAAGTTTTTTGGGTCGCTGAACCCGAAAATCGGGGTCAAAACGTATTGAAATGGGGGCTTCACCCTTAAATTTGCAAAAATTACCCCCAAAAAGGGGTGTTTTTTACATATTTGCAATTTGAGCGCTCAGATTGGCACCATAAGGGTTTTTTGGGTCGCTAATTAAGAATTTTGACTCCTTTTTCATAAATAATCAATATTTCACCCCTAAATTGGCCAAAACAACCCCCCCCCAAAGGGGGTTTTTGCTATTTTCGCACTTTGAACATCCAGGATATGTCCATACAGGTTTTTTGGGTCGCTAATTAAGAATTTTGACTCCTTTTTCATAAATAATCAATATTTCAGTGAGTGAAATAACTCCGAAATATTGACAAATATTATATATATTTTTATAAATAAAAATATTTTTGCTGGAAGACATCGTCTCATTTTATTTATTTATTCCAAATATGTCCAGCGTTAAAAATTCAATCAATATTTCACCCCTAAATTGGCCAAAACCACCCCCCCCCCCGCAAAGGGGGTTTTTGCTATTTTCGCACTTTGAACATCCAGGATATGTCCATACAGGTTTTTTGGGTCGCTAATTAAGAATTTTGACTCCTTTTTCATAAATAATCAATATTTCACCCCTAAATTGGCCAAAATAAATAAATAAAAATAAATCTTGTAAAGGGCAAAATTGTGAGAACTGTGTTGATATTGACGATTTTAATCAAAATGACGAAAATAATTGTGAGAACACAGAAGAATTAGACAGTTCAATTTTGGAACCCATTATTACTATTGATAACCCTCCAGATATTACTATGTTAAATTACAATGAAGATTTAGAAAGTTCTTATGCAGATTCGGAAATCTCGATAATAGATATGGAACACGATTAATTATATGTTTTATATGTTTTTCACAATATTTTTTTAGTTATATGTTTTTAATTATAATTATATGTGTTTAATTTCCTGTATTTCTTATCATTGTGAAACACTGTTTGTACAATATTTGAAATTAATAAATGATTTTATTGAGTATGCATTACATAAAAAAAAAAAAGAAAATTTTAAGTTTCATTTATTCATTTTTACCTTCGCTATAATTATTTATTTTTCAGGTAAGTTCATTTTTTACTTTTAGGGGTTGTTTTAGCTATTTTAAGGGTGAAGTATTGAATATTTATGAAAAAGAACTCGAAATTCTTGATTAGATACCCAAAAAGCCTATATGGACATACCCTGGTTGCTCAAAGGGTGAAAATAGCAAAAACCCCCTTTGGGGGGGTGGTTTTGGCCAATTTAGGGGTGAAATATTGATTATTTATGAAAAAGGAGTCAAAATTCTTAATTAGCGACCCAAAAAACCTGTATGGACATATCCTGGATGTTCAAAGTGCGAAAATAGCAAAAACCCCCTTTGGGGGGGTGGTATTGGCCAATTTAGGGGTGAAATATTGATTATTTATGAAAAAGGAGTCAAAATTCTTAATTAGCGACCCAAAAAACCTGTATGGACATATCCTGGATGTTCAAAGTGCGAAAATAGCAAAAACCCCCTTTGGGGGGGTGGTATTGGCCAATTTAGGGGTGAAATATTGATTATTTATGAAAAAGGAGTCAAAATTCTTAATTAGCGACCCAAAAAAACTATATGGACATATCCTGGATGCTCAAAGTGCGAAAATAGCAAAAACACCCCCTTTGGGGGGGGGGGTTGTTTAGGCCAATTTAGGGGTGAAATATTGATTAATTATGAAAAAGGAGTCAAAATTCTTAATTAGCGACCCAAAAAACCCTTATGGTGCCAATCTGAGCGCTCAAATTGCAAATATGTAAAAAACACCCCTTTTTGGGGGTAGTTTTTGCAAATTTAAGGGTGAAGCCCCCATTTCAATACGTTTTGACCCCGATTTTCGGGTTCAGCGACCCAAAAAACCTATAGTAGAGCAAATCTCGTGTGTGCCAGTGAAAATACAACCCCCCCCCCCCCCCCCCGTATTTTGACTGGAGTATATAGAAAATTCCGGATTCAAATTGAGCGATCCAAAAAAATTAAAGTAGATCTTTTGTCAAGCTAGTGGTCGAGATCATACCGGTTAGCGTATTGGTATTGGAAAATGTAAGCAAAACTGTAGTTCTGCTTTAAAATTGTAATTTTGAAAAAAGCTCTTGCAAAATTAGAACTTTAACATAAAATTTTCGTGGTGTTAAAGAATTTTGAACTTTGTTTATGATCGAGGGTTTTATAAAATTTTTCTGCGAGTGTGGCGAGAAAATACGAGCGTCCGGGAAATACTTACTTTCGGGCCGCAGTACAGAATCTAGCCTGCAAATAATTGATTGCAGCAACAAAAAACTGTTAACATTTGAGTCTATAATTTTGTACCTAATAGTTTTTAAATTTGAATCTGGATCCTGTATAACGAGTAATACAATCAACATAACAATTTTTCTAAAACTAGAACTTCCAAATAATCGACTTCGCCTCGGAAGGTAATTTATGAGCGATTCGAGTTACTCTTTATTTTTCTGGACACGATCCGTAAATATACTATTTCAGCACCTGGGTCACAAAACATGCTAATGTGCAAAAAAATCAAAAAACCAAAAATTTATCTATATAACGAAGTTTCCCCTGAATATTTTAATTTTAGAAACTATTAACATAGAACATGTTTATATAGGGAGAGGTATTTGGGTTGTTTGGCAATTTGAAAAGATATTTAATTATTTTAGGGCAAACAAATAAACAAACATAAACTACTTTGAACTACATAACTCAATGAGTCTATAAAAATAAAATGTAATAAAAATGATATTATCTAATTATCTTGATATTCAATCGTTATATTATTATCTATCTAGATAAAAATCCCTAACCTACACCTTGAAAATTATCTTGCACAACCACTATTAGCTCAATTGACTCTCTTTTTAATTTATTTATGAGTATGTGTATATAAACTGCATTTATTCAACAATATAATAATAATAATAATTTATGTAACGCATACTCGCGTGCGAGTTTTTATCTTTCTTATTTACCTTAAAGTAAGTAATCTTCTGTTCTTTTTCTTTCAAAAAGCTTATATTTTATATAAACGTAAAAAAAGAAGGGGGAATAAATATCGGCGTGTGTTTGCCCTATGCATAAATGAAAAAAAAAAGATAAAACGTAACCGCTGTTGCATTTTTGTCTGAAGGGGACATATATGTAAGTAAGTATATTTTGTGTGCATGGAGCTCTTCATGTAACTCAGGTACTTAGAGTATAAATTTTCTTTGAGTGGAAAAAAGTTTTCTTAAAGAAGTCGCCTTAAACCAATGTTGTAAAATATTTTTTCAGCTCGTAAAAAAAATCTGGTCCAACAGGGGATTTTCATAATTTTAATTAGTACAAGATTTCTACCCATTCCAAAAGTTCTATGAAACTATCCTACAAAAAAATAGACTAAAATAAGTTTTTTATGTTGTTATAAAGATTTTGGACAAAATTAACCATTCATAAACAACTGAATAAAATAGATTTACAAAACTTTTTTTTGCACAATAAAATATAAATTTCAAGCAATTAAGTTGACATGAAACACCCCATATGTAATATCTATACGAATTTGCAAGTGAGCGAAAAAATATATAGTGGAGAATTAAAGAAGAGGTGCATTTTGTAACGGTGGCACGTGCCCGTTAGAAGATCGACATATAAGTTTTTGCACATGGTGCATTGGGGTCTTCTATAGAAAAAATGGTAAGAAAGAAAGTGAAAGAAAATAAAAGAAAGTATATATATATATATATATATATATTATACTATAGCTTTACCTCGAATCAGATGTTTTTTCCCCCCTAAGGTGTTGTGTACTTATTTTGCATCTTCTCATTTTTTTCCTTTATATTTTCATAATAAGTCTGTGTATTTTAAATGTATAGGTTAAATTGCAACGACTTTTAAATGACAAGTTTTTTGCAGGGTATTTAAATCTGGTTGTTTGATGGACTTTTAAAAAGCTCGTTATGTTTTTATGGTTTTGACTTTTTGTTTATATGATCGTAAAATTATTCTATGTGTTTGATTTTAAGAATAATTAATTATTTTATTTTAATAGGATTTTTATTAACTTCGCCTTTTTTTAGAGGGGATGTTTTTTTTATTTGGTTAGATTTTAGCACCATTTTTACATTTATATCACACGTTTCTAAATATTAATTATTCTAAGTTTTTGACAGGAAAAGGACTCTAAAGTAGCACCAATCATCCTGAATTAAATCTGAAATCTTGCATACTTTTCCCTTAACTTAGTGATATTGACTATGAATATTTAATTATTTTTCTTTGATGGAAGGAAAGTATAATAAATTATTTCATTCACTATTATAGCTACACTGTAAAAAGTAACTTTCTTAGATTTACAAAAAAAATAGAATTTTTTCGAAAAATTAGCGAATTTTCAAAAAATTTTGTAAATATTCGATAAAAATCGTAAATTTACTAAATTTAGTATTAATTATCGAAAAATTCGAGAATTCTCGATTTTTTTTGTGATTTTACGAAAAAAGTTTTAAATTCACAACTATTTTTTGGAAATTTACAACTATTTTTTAATAATTATCAATTTTTCTTGCGAATTCACAAAAAAAAATCGAGAATACTCGAATTTTTTGTTAATATACTAAAAGTAAATATACGATTTTTATCGAATATTTACAAATTTTTTCGAAAATTCACTAATTTTTCGAAAATGTTCTAATTTTTTTGTTAATATAAGAAAGTTACTTTTTACAGTGTACTTTTGAATATCAGATTTAAAAAAAAATTGGAACCAATCAAAAACTACCAAAAATTTTACAGCCTAATTTCATTTTAATTTTCAAAAATTTATTTTTCTAATTTGTACAGTATGGAATTGATACGCCGATACCCTTCTATTGCATTTGAACATAATCAAATTAATCAAAAATTTATGATATCGAGTCAAAATTATTAATGGTAAATTTTTCTTCAAAAATTGTTCATTTCCACTATATGAAATTTTTTAACGATAATGGGTTACATGAATTTTGCTATCAACGTTTTATTATTTAAATAGGCAATACCAGCTTATTCTTGCATATATCCGTTATATACATCTGCGTTTAAACTATAAATTACCCACTATGTGTATTACACCTGTAAAAATTATTGTCAATTGTGTACTTTTAATATCTTATTTTACAGAAAAAAAATTATAATTTCTAAGTTAAGGGCTGTTTAAATATCAAACTTTTTCGATTACTCTTTAAGTTCGTGTAATTATGAAAGCTACAAAAGTATAAATTATTCAGCAATTAAATTTACAAACCCTCCTAAAAATATTGTAATTACGTACTCGATTCGAGTTAATTGACAAAATCAAAACATATTGTAACTTACAAAAATTGACATTTAGAATTGTACTTAAAATTTAAAAAACCTTGTAAGTCCATTTAAGAAATAACAATTGATCAAAATAATAGAAATCATTGCAACTCTTTAATTTTCTAAGTGCAAAAATTAAAGTCTTATTCAATAAATTTCTTCAGGTATATTAGGACTTGATTTATTTAAATATGAGTTTTAAATTTCCTAATCATTATAAGTTTTAGAGCACTTTATATGAATTTTTGGCAAAAAAAAGTAAAAAAATGTAATTTTTCAGTTTACAGCTCAAGCTAAAATTGGCCAATTAACCCAAAACATGAAACTAATATAAATTTGCAAATTTCAAATCCTTTAGACAATTCGAAAGCATGTAGTACATGCCCTTTAATATAAATTGCATACACTCGCATTACCTCCTTTACAATAGAATTCTTACATTATGTCTACCATAGAGAAAATCAGACTTTCATAAAGAAATTTAACCATTTAAGACGAATTATTATGGTATATTGTTATTATTATTATTACAACGCGAATTATATAAATTTTTAAAAACGTGATTGCCCAGCATGTGTAATCATGTGCACGTGAATATTATATATATAAAGTCGAGCCCTTTTATAATCCCAGCGTGACACATTTGATACTAGCGTATTAGAATATACGGCGTTAAATTTTTCTAGTGCGGGGAATCAATGAAGTAATTTTTTTTTTTTTAATATTATAGCCTATATATATAAAGTGGACATGTGAGCATACATGGGGTGATAGACTACCACCTGGTTTATATATAAGTTTTGGGTTCAATACACGCCACCCTTACACATATCTATCATTTCAGCACGCGAACACTCTTATAATATACGGAGAAGGGGGTATACGTTAGATTTAACCAAGGAGTTTATGTGTATAAAGAAAGAAAGATAGTGGTATTATTATTATGCCTATACGTACATGAAAAAGGGGGTTATAGTTTCTGATAACGTATTTTTTTTTTAACTTGTCTTGTTATTTTTATAAGACATTATTTTATTTTTGTTAAATGATGTAGCTGATTATTTGTATCTTTGTATTGATTTCTGATTTTCTTGTTTTTTTTTTATATTAGTTTAATTGTGATTAATTTATCAATTATGGATCTTTGTCTTAGAGTTCGAGTTTTTGTAATGAATTTTTAATTTCATGCTGAATCTAAAATTGGCATAGAGAGTTCAAAATTTAAACAGATTAAGCATCCTAAAAAGATAACCCAATTATCAATACTGTTAAATGGTTGCCTCATTTTAGGAGCCAAAAACCTTTTTTTAGGTTTTTGAATATTTCCATTTATCTTTTTCTGTTTTTAGTTTTAAAGAATTTTTATAATAAGTATTCCATAACTAAAATTGATTGTAAATTTTATCGAAAAAATTAATTTTCTGAACAATTAACTCAGGAGTTATTGAGCTTTAATAAAATATAACTAAAAGTTCCTATTCGGATTCCTACTCGGATTTCTATATAGTTACGCATAAAAATTTTCTCGCAAGTGAAATGTCCTCGCAATAGTATAAATATAAGCGACGAAAGCTGAGAAAAATATATAAAATTTTTCTTTTCAATGTGTTACAATTATTATTGCTGAACTAAATAATAATAACTGACGTGTATTATTTATAGGAAATTAATTTGTCTATTGGTATATAAAATATAATTTTGTTGTGTAAGTTTTGCATTTAATCTTTTCAAGTTTACTATTCTCCCATTCGTATCTGTAGGTTCTGATATGAGATGCTCTATTTTCTCTCTATATTCTGCTTATTTTGTTGTTTTATTTTTCTCGCAATAGTATACATATGTGCGATTTGGGCCATTCTTTACTTTTGTGGCCATGGGTAAAAATATACTATTTCAATGTGTTACAATTATTATTAGAATTAGATAATAACTGACGTGTAGTATTAATAGGAAATTGTCTTTTGTCTATTGATGTCTAAAATACATGTATTAGACAGTAAACAATTTTGATTTTGGATTTCAACAACTTAAAAATTATTGGAGATTGGTTTATAGCAAATAAACTAACAATTAATACTAAAAAAACGTCATACATTACCTTCGCATGCAGCAACAAAAAAATTACCCAATAATATTAATATTACAATAAACTGTGAAACAATATCCAGAACACACACTATTAAGTATTTGGGTGTAATCTTTGATTGCAGAATGAGATGGGTAGAACACATTATATACATCACAAAAAAATCAAGATACTTTTAATATATTTTATACAAGTTTAGATATTGGAATAAAAAAATATTAACTTCAATGTATTATGCCTTTTTTTATAGCATTATAACTTATGGACTACTAGCTTGGGGAGGAGCTTATAAAAATAGCTTAGGACCAATATTGAACCTTCAACGAAGAGTCATGAAGATATTAAATAATAGAGAAAAAAACTTGGTAGATATAGAAGATCTTTACAAAATAAATGCATTAGTTTATAACTATCATGATCTAAAAACATCATTCCAAAAAAGTACAAGCAAAACAAGGCATAAATCAATCCCAATACTTAAACATAAGAAAAAAACTTATAACCGGTTTGTGTAAACACAACCTAAATGCATGGAACATGTTTACTTCCAGCTGAGGATTAGGTTTAATACAAATGTTACTCAACATTACAATACAGTTTTCTAATTTTCTAATTTGTAATTATCACCTTACTAGCTGTTAAGATTCTAAACCAAAACTATTTTGATTCCCTAAACCTGAATTATTCTAAGTCCCTAAATCGATATTATTTTAAGTCCATGAACCTGTATTATCTTAAGTCCTTAAGCTCAGATTTTTCAAAGTCTCCTAATTATTCTAAGTTTTATTTGACCCCACCCCCTTAAATAAGACAAATTTGACTACCCCCCTTAAATAGTACAAATTTGACTACCCCCCTTAAATAGGACATATTTGACCACCCCCCTTAAATAGGACAAATTTGACCCCCCCTCCGGCTTAATTTTCAAGTTCTGAAGTACCCCCTCCCTATAAACATGTTCCATGTTAAAATTAGCTACAAAAAACCACAACTTAGAAGCAATAAAACTTTTTAATAAATTACCAGAACATCTCATAACTTTATCCATCTCTAACAAGAGCATCAAGAAGAAAATGATACTATTTTTGTCACAAGAGAACTAAATTATCACATCTACAACATGCAGCACTTCAAACTAAATTCGATTAAAAAGATGACTTTTTGACGTATAATGAAATATTATAAATTTTGTATAAAACTTTTAAATTAAATTGTTATTAATATATTATTTGACTTTAAATATTGTTACATGAATTTAATTTTGTTACAAATTTAATGTATATATATTCTTAATATTTTTTATAAATTTTTCTATACTATTTTTCATATGTCAATATTATATTGTTAACTTTTTGTAATTTTTCAGTACCCAAGCACAGCTCTTTGACAGAGCTCTTTTGGGATACTCTAAGTATTGTACTGAACAAATAAATAAATAAATAAATACATGGATGGTCGATTCTGATTTATATGCTAAGATAATTATGCTTTTCAAATTAAAATGATAAACGAAATGTCTCTATAATATTGTAATAGCATGGTATTGAAATTATTTGATATTCCAAAAACATACAAAAAATTATTTGATACGTAATTTTTTATTTTTCAAATAAAAATTATAAATTACTGAAATAATAATAACTAGTGTGGAGAGCGTGACGCCACAATTCAAATATCCAATGTTAAAAGTATAGGGAATCTGAATTGTGAAGTCTGAGGTAATTTATTTAAATTAAAAATAAAAAAATACATACCTAATATTTTTTTAAATAAACTAAAAAACTAAATAAATAGAATTTCAAATTTTTTTAATGCTAAAAACCCTGTTAAATGAAATGCCATCCTTACTTTAGATTTGTAACTAATTGTTACCAATGCGCTGTAATTGATATAAGAATACGGTTTTTAAAATATGATTGGTAAAATTACTATATACTCAAAATAATAGAATGGTTTATTTTTTTAGTGGCTCGTAAAAATGTTTATATTGCCAAATGCGAAGGTTTGCAAATCTTCTAATCGCATTTGGTAAATCGCTTTTAATATGGAACATGTTTAATGTTTATAGAGAGGAGTACCCCGCTTATCCGAAAATCAAGGGGTTTCGGTAAAATATATCCATTTTAAGGGAGGGGGGGTTAAAATGTGTCTAATTTAAGAGAAGGGGTAAAATGGGACTTAAAATCATCAAATCATTCCGATTTAGGGACTTACAGACAAAGCATGTTAGAGGCATCGAAATGACTTGAGAATAAAATTTCTCCTCATATTAGACATTTTTGGACCGTACAGACTTTTTAAATATTTGATATATTAGGATGATCATGATTAGGCATATTAAATGTTACATTATCTAATTCAAAAAATTTGTTCAAATATTCTAATTTTACTCCTTTCAACTCCGAGTCGAGCTCCGAGTTCAATTCCTTTAATAATTCCGAAACGACTCCAGCAATAAAGTATTTTTTAAAACGTTACGTAACCGAGTTTTGTTTTTAAATCTGTTAAAATATGTCTTATTTTTGCATGTAGATTCATAAATGAATGTCTATAAACACATTCACTTGCATAAATATTGGCTCGTGCCTACCATTGTAAAAAGTACATAAAATACTGCTTTTCCAAATTCAACAATCCATAACGAGGGTTAAAGTGTGTATATAAAACTTGTAAAAAAAAAATCACGTGTGTCATAAAAATTAAGAGGGTGTATCTAGTAAAAATAAAAAAGGGGGTGTAAATACAATTATTTGTTAGATTAAACATTCTGAATATGATATTTGATATAACTGACTTCTATTCGCTGAAGAGCAAAAAACTTTATCAACTGAATAATTTTTTTATATTAACTAAAATTATTTTTTAGCTACATAAAATAAATTTCCTTGATTACGTATATCTTATACATTTATACATAATAATGTACTTTGAACTTATACTTACTTGCGTAAAGGCGCGTAAAGTACAGTAGGGTCACGCTGTTTCGTTCGAAACGGTTTTTTTGTCTCCCTATTTTTAAATACACGTATAACTCATAAATGTATGTAGGATATTATATATTCTTATATGGCAAAAATTTAATGCAAGAGTACATTACTTATTTTAATAGAAATATGAATAACTGAACAACGTAATGAGAGTTAATGATCACTTGACATGCTTTTAAGTTTTTGATTATTATGATTTTTATATGGAAATTATGCCAATATAAACTATTTGCAGTTTTATAAACTATAATTAAAGTATTCTTTCAGTAGTATTATATTTTCAGTAGTATGATTGCAGTTTTTAGTATAAGTTTAATTATCTTAATTAGTACATTTAATAGAAATTTTCTTACAATTTTGAGACAGTACGGTGAGCATTAGGCACTACTTTAGAAGTATCGAAATGGTTTAAGAAATAACTTCTTTTTATATTTTTCATTGTAAGCTACTCAAAAAACAAGATTTCGATGCTCCCATACTTTTTCATTTAGGTATACATTTTTTATGCAATTAGCTGGAGATTTTTTATTTTTAAAAGATGAATTCTATGGCCATTATTCGTGGTTTTTTTAAATTTAAACGTATAATATTGGATTTTAGTTATTTTAACTTCAAAAAAGACCAGTTTGAAATATAGTTTCACAAACAAAACCTATTTAAGTAAGCCTAGCATTTAAAGAAATAAATATGTTACATAGAAAATGGCTTGAATAACCAAAGAATACCCTATAGTTGTACTTTAAAACTGCATATAACCTGTAGAATAATGGACATAAAGTGTGGGACACACTTAAAACCTACATTCAATTTGAACTAATTAAGTATTGATGTGCACAATCTAAAATTTTTTTTCTCATAGTCATTATTTTTATTTCAAAAAAAAATTTTTTTTTGAATCCTCAGTAAAAAACTAGTCCTAAATTAAATTTTTGCATACCTTTCAAACAGACATTTAAATTTTTGCTTTAAAAAAAAAATTTTTTTTGCTTGCAATAATTCTTCAAAGAAAAAAACTTTACAAAATGTAAAAGTAATATATTCATAGGTTACCTGACTCAGCACAAAAGGATTTGCATTAGAAAGTATTGTAGTATTTTTTTTTTTGGCTCAAAATAATAATTTTTAGTTTTTTTTTTTAAAAGCAAAAAAAAATTTTGTTACCTGAAAAATATATTTAAAAAAATAAAATATTCTATTCATTGCTGTTAATTGCATATAATATTTATGTTAGGATGTACAACTTAATAAAAGGGAATATTTAAATTTATAATTTTTATTTATTGTAATTTTATGTTGCATTTAAATTTGAAGCATATTCAAATATGTTTTTTTTAATCTGGGAAATAATTTAATGGTAAAATTTTTCAATAATTTTGATTTTTTTGAGCCCTTTTTTATCACTATTTTATGCCTAAAAATTTAGCTTTTATTAACCATAAAATTTTTTGATCCTTTTTTATATTCTTAGTTTTTTTATTATTTTATTAAATGTTAACTTGAATTTTGTTGTTTTAGACACCCTGTAAAAATTCTCCTACCCTCAATAATTAATCACTCTTCATTCCTTTGGTTCACTTCCCACTTTTCCAATAAATCTAGCATCATCCAATTAATCCCAACAATATCCAATAAATCCCCTTAAAATCTTCGTTCTAAAAAATCGTGAACTTCAGCTGTTATCTCAAACAATTAAAAAATAAAATTAGTACACGTAAATCCAAACAGATGCTAATAAACACATGTAAAATTATGAATAAAAAAAAATCGATACATGTAGAACATAAAAATTACATTGTTTCACCCACACAATTGAAACTATAAGTATAAGTATGCATATCACAACCCTCTTATTCTATCATTCCAAAACACGTGTCTCTAAACCCCTTAACGTATACTAGAAAATTAGTGCGGGTTTTAATAAAAATGTGAACATATTCAATAAATTCTCTCTCTCTCTTAAAAATTTATCGATGCATTACTTACATATTTATATTAAATAATTATTTTTTGATCTTACCAGATTAGATCTCCCTCGTTTAATAATAAGTTTATAGGAAAATTACGTTAAAAAAAGGTAATAATATTATGCTTATTGTTATTAATAAGAAAGTTAAGGTGGTCAGAAAAAAGAAGTCACCGATGGTACTTCCGGAGGAAGTCGAGCCACGAGCCGTGACACGATATATATATATGTAAGACCCCAACTATGGGTAACCTTGCATAACTTTAACGAACAAAATATTCGCCCTTTCTTCTTTTACTTACACTTATAAAGCGGGACTTTTTTTTTAAGAAATGCAAAAAAAAATTTTTTTTTACGAATGCCTTTTTTTAGATTATAGTGTTAACGTTTATAACATAATATATGCGTGATAATGGACTGAAAATGTGTCGAGTATTAAAATTATTAAAAAGGACGTTGGCCTGTATTGTTTAATTTTCGTATACCTGGAGATGAGAATGATCCCTTGAAGATTTTTTTGGATGCACAAAAAAAATGATTTATGCAAGATAAAAAAATGTGAAATTAATTATTCATGAAAATTGAAATTGTTAATTTAACAGTTAAATTTAGTTGGTGTAATAAAAGAATAATAAATTCGATAGTAATAACTTTCATATAGCAAAAATCAGTGCCGAGTAGTATAAAATCCTTTCACTTGTAAGTAGTAAGTATCAAGATTTACAGGTACGCAAAAACCAAACGTATAATTTCAATTAACAAGGATTCGTGGTTAGTGGTTGTTATGACCACTCTTACTCAAAATTTTGTTTTAAAAGTATCAATAACCATAACAGTCATGAAATTCATACCCTCCAAATCTAAAAAACTTTTTCAAAACTAAATTTTATTTTCTCAAAATCCAGAAATTAAAAAAACGATTATTTTTTTCTTTTTCACTAAATTAATAATTGTTTAATTGAGTAAACACTCATTGATATTTATCTTTTTTAAAAAAATCTGCAATACACTTAAAGGATGTCACATGATAATATTTTAATATAAAAACCACAAAATATATAACAAAAATTAAATTGAACGGAAGCCTTTTTATATTGGTTATAATATGGGTTTCTTTTTTCCCTATTTATTATAACAGCACACGAGCCATCATATTATCGTGTATAATAACGTATAATAATTTTGTATGTAAGAATCCTGTCAAGTCGCGTGTGCTCACACCCGCCCTCACGTTTTTTTTGTCGTTACGTATACCAATTTTAATATTAACATATTTTTTTTTTATTCTGGTATTATTGTAAGAAATTACTGATCTTATTTTATTTTATCTCGTCTGTTTTATCTTTTTTTGATGTTTGAATTAAGTATTGTAATGGGATTGCGAATGTAACCTACATTTTTTAACGGATGTTAATTTTTGAAGATTTTCATTATTTTTTTATGATTTTATTTTATTTTTTCGATTGTTAAATTTTGGAATATTTTTGTCTTACTTTAAGCATGTAATTTGCCATACCCCTGGATACCCTTTCTATAATTTTCTATTATTTTTAAAACTTTTTTAACGAATAGCAACATTCGAATAAGAAATTTCGGGTACTTGTAGATGCCTTTGTTAACTACAGCGTATCATAAAAAAATAGAAAATTATATTTTTACTAAATATAAAGAGATGTTTTTTGCAGATATTACTTCTTACCCCCTGAAAAAAAAATTTCTTACGTTTAAAATTTTGTTGAATAAAAATTTAAAAAGCAATTGAAAATTTAACCAACCTTATATTATATTAAGATTCCTTTTTTTAAATTATTCTATTAAATCCTCGATTAAGTCTGAATAAATTTTTTGAGTGAAAAAATATAAATATTTACTTGAAGTGCAAGTGAAACCGCAAATTTTAAAAGAAGTTTTATTGGCTGCTTATATATTCTTTATACCTAGTGTCCAATTTTACTTTTCTCTGAAATATTAACCAATCATCAAAAATATTATACGTAAAAACTACCTTTAAAAAAAATACAGAAATTTGAATCTTAACCCTCACAGTATACAATCATGTAAATCTCACCACAATTAAAAAAAAATTTCTAAACCCAAATTAGTCAAAAATAAAAATCCTTTTTAAGATTTAAATTTTTACAGCAGTTTAGTCAAAAATCCATAAAATGCTAAAAGATCCTTATTATATAAATGAACATAATAACATATAATTGAGAAAAAACATTTTAGTAAAAAGGAACATCATGCTTAATATTAATAATAGCACAAACAAGTTGATATAATTTTGAAGGCACACGACATGTGAGGGAGAATCATTTATCTAAATATTCCCTTTTGAACACCTTCTTTAAAAAAAATTCATCCCTAAATAAATTTAAAAATAAAATTCTCTTGACAAAATCAACTCTATTTATATAAAAATCTTAACCGTTTCTTTTTTTTTTTTTTACTAAATAAAAGTCTTTTCATATATGATAAGTATCCGGTTCCGGTGTAAAATTTAATACTTAAAAATTTCAACTGTTACGAATTTTATAGCGTGTAAAAAGAAGTTTATCTATTTTAATAAATTTTTTGATTTTTTTTCTTTGCAATTTTTTTTTTTACTTTCTTTTCAGCAATTTTTTACGCTTGTTGAGGTATTTTTTTAAAAGTTAAAAAAATGCCCAACATACTTACTTTTTTGTTAATTTTTGTGGTTTTTGAAATGATTAATGTACATAGCAAAGAATTAATGTTAGTTTTGATTAATTAATCTGCTGCACGACAATGATCACTTAATTAAATTTTTTTTTTTTGTTTAAAAAAGATTTAATATGACATACACTAATTAATTTATACAACCGGGAATAATTCTTTTCAGTAATTTATATTGGCATCTATTGTCTTAGTAGAGGGAATCATTACATAAGAATAAGGTAATTAACGGTTTGCCTGTAACATCTAAAAGTGACCCAAATCTTTGTGAAATTCGCTTCAGTAATAAATTCCTTCTTTGGCGTGAAAAAAAATTTTACAAAAAACTGGTTTTGGTCGCACAAATTGCAAAAATAGCAAAAACACCCCTTTTTAGGGGTAATTTTCGCTAATTTAAGGGTGAAATACTAATTCTTCATAAATTACCTCAAATTCTTGATCAGCGACCCGAAAAACTCTCTTATACCAACTCTTGGCTAAATCTAGAAACTTAGTTTGCTAATATATATCAAAAAAAAAATTTATAACCGGTTTGTGTAACTACACAACCAACGAGCATGGAACATGTTTACTCATATAATAGTAATAAATCCAAAAACCGAAATTACAATAAGTCCTGAAATATATACTATCCTAAGTCCATAAACTTAAAGTATTGTAAGTTGTTGTTGTTATCAGGGCCTGACTCCCACTTCAAATTATTCTAAGTAAAGTCCCTAAATCGAAAATATTCTAAGTCCATTTCACCCCACCCCTAAAAACGTCACTTTTTCACCCCCCCCCCTAAAAACGTCGATTTTTCACCCCCCCCCCTAAAAGCGTCAATTTTTCACCCCCCCCTAAAACGTCAATTTTTGACCCCTCCCTAAAAGCGTCAATTTTTCACCCCCCCCCCTAAAAACGTCACTTTTTCACCCCCACCCTGCTGAGCCAAACCTTTTCAAATACCCCATCCAATAAACATGTTCCATGTTAAAACCCCTTTTTGGGGGTAGTTTTCGCAAACTTAAGGATGTTCCGAAAATATCTCCCGGTAACGACCCCGATTTTCGTGATCAAAAAACATATAGTAGAGCAAATCTCATGTTGGCCAGTGAAAATACACACTAAACCGCGATTTGACTGGAGTAACGCACGTAGCTTCCAAGATATTTGCGAAAAATAGCGTTTTTACCCCCTAAACGTCTTTACACCCTAAATTTAGGTCACTTTTAATGTTGGTGGAAAACCGGAAGAGTCTGTAATGATTTCCTCTACTATCTAATCATCTTTAAAATGGGAATTATTGACATGGAAAATGTTTGTAGGGAACGGAGCCCCAGTAATCAGTGGGTGGGGGGTAAAAATGTTAAAAACGAAGGGGGAGGGGTGAAATAGGACTTATAATAATTTCGATTTAGGGTCTTTAAATACTTAGGGTTTAAGGACTTAGAATTCTATGAATTTACGGACTAATACGGATTTAGGAGGTATATTGAGTCCGACCCTTCCCCACTTTAGAAAAAATTGGCGTTGTTAAGCGGCGATTTTTAAAACTTTAGGTCCAGTTTGAATTGAAAATAAGTAAAAATTTTACATAAAATATACTAATTAACATTAAAAACCATTTTATAATTAAAATAACCACACAAAACTATTGAAAATATCTATTTTAACAATTCAAATTTTTAAAACGGATGATAGGTTAATATTGTTTATGTTTTCAATTAAAGCCGAACCTAAAGTTATAAAAATCACCGTTTCACAACGCCAATTTTTTTTCAAAGTGGGGAATGGCCGGACTCAATACTTAAGAAAATACATGAGAAATTAGGTAATTTGTTATGGACAAGGTTCTGGGAAAGTAATAGGTAAACATGTCCCTTAAAAATTATTTGTATACTTAGGTAAATCCGTTATTTTAACACGGAAAATATTCGTATAAGACCTGCCCGTCGAGGGAAGAAAAGTAGAATGACTACAAGAATAATTTTGATTTAGGAACTAGTACTCCAGTCAAATCACGGAGAAAGGGGGCGGGAGGGTGTTGTTGGCAACCAAAATGAGAAGATTCAGCCCACTGCATAGTTTCTAACATGGAACATGTTCATAGGAAGGGTTACCCAGAAAATTACCTTGCAGTAGAGGGGCGGGGGGCAAAAAAAATGACGTTTTAAGCGCCATAAAGTTAGCTTGACAAAATTAGGCGAGAATCTCAACAAAATTGAGTAGTTCCACGCATAAACCAAAAATTTCGGGAGAGCGCGAATTGAATTTTGTCGAGCGCACATTCCAATTTGTTTGAGAACAGAGACTATTTTGTTAAAAATGTCGCTCAAAATACTGATTGTGATTCAAGAAAAAATAGTTGGGGTGCTAGTCAACTGAATTTTTATCCGTGTAGTCCAAAGAGCTTGTGTAGTCATGCAAATCCTTCATAATTTTTTTAAAACTTTTAGCTCAGAAATGAACTTATGAATGGACAAAAAGAGCATGTAAAGTTTACTATTTATACACTTTCGTTACCTTTTTATAATTCCAAGATAATTTTGTATTTATTTAAAACATTTTTTCAAAATTCATCCAATAATAATTCGGTACAACCAGTTTAATAATTATATGAATGTAAGGTTAGGAAAAATTAAATATAAACTATTTTAAAGAATAACTCAATCCTTTATTTGCTATTTTATAAAAATATTATACTCTGTACAAATAAATTAAATAATTTATTTAAATAATTAAGTTATAACACTATGTATTTTTTTTCTGTTAAAATCAAAATGTGATTTTAACATAACAACTATGAAAATAATAATTAGTACATTAAAACACGGTAAAAGTATTTCAAAATATAATTCTAAACGATGAAATTTAAAAAAGCCATCATCATCATCTTCTGCACATGTTATTTGCTTACTAAAATTCATATTTCTTGTTAAATTTTTTAATTCGTTATCAGTTAAATTTATCCATTTTTTTATCCATAATTTATGATAATAAATATCAATGTATAAGCCTGGTTTTTTAGCTAATGCACAGCCTACTCCGCTTGATACAATCCCAGTTAATTGATTGTTACAGTATAAACCTCCGCCTGAATCAGCCTATAAAAATTATAAATATCTTTTTCAAAATTAATCAACTACACAAAGAGTTTTGAATTGATTCAATTTTAGAGGAGTAAATATGATTGTAAGTTTATGTTGCCTAATGCAGTAGATTACGGACCAAAAAAGTGTAAGTACTTATAAATAGGGTCAAACTAGATTAAAAAAAAACTAAAATGATAATGAATAACATAAAATTTTCCAAGTTAAATAGTGCTTTTGAATAAGACATGGTTAACCTAAAAATCCATATATTTACCCATTTTATGTTGACAAAAATTTTATCCTTCAAAAATAGAATGAATTTGCTTGGCCTCTTTTACAAGGGGACTAAAATATTTATAGATGGGTACAACGTGAATATTATACTTATGTATGTCTATAATAATTATATGAAATTGATTAAAACTAAGCCCCAACTAGGACTCAGCCCAAAGTAAATAAGCAATTGAATTCGAGCAATAAAGTATATATTTATACTCTAGTGAAATCGCGTCTTAGGCTGTTTAGAAGGTGTTTAGTAACTCGCCGTCAATAGATTTGATCTAGATTATAGGTTTCTTATGTCGCTGATCATGAATTTCAGGATCTTTTCTATAAGAAATTGAATCTACAATTTGCAAAATCTAGCCCCAAATTTTTATTTATTCGAGCTTAGAATATTCAGGTTCAGTCTGTATGAATTTCTTGGGTTGCTGAACACAAATTTCGGGGTCCTGTGAATGAGAAATAATCCTTTTACTCACCTGAAAAGGGCATTTTTTTACTATGAAAAAAAATTCTAGTTGTAGCAACCAGTTTTTTGTTTTGTTTTAAACGATAGCAATTGTCTCCTGAATGGTCTTGAAACGCAAAGAAAATTAAAAAAAAATGAGGTTTACTCATTTAAAATGCGAGCACCATGGCATGATAGGACTTAGAACAAAATTTTTTGAACACTTTTCTTTAGGTTTTATGTAATTAGAAACCATTTAAAAGAATAAAAAAATTCCAATTTCGGCAACCAGATTTTTTTTTTCAGTATATATTTGAACTTGGAGTGTCCATTTTAGGGGCAGTGAGGGTGAAGCACTAATTTTTGTGGACGTCACGAAATTCGTGACCCAAAAAACCTATAGTAGACCAAATTTGGTGAGTGCCAGTAACTAAAAATCCCCCCAACGTGATTTGATTGGAGTAATAATTTAGCATCTCAATAAACAAAGCTTTTCCTATATAAAAATTGTGTTTTAAAACGTACCTGACATGAATCACGCCCACCATCAGTATACCCAGCACAAATAATACCATTTGGAAATCTTTTTACTTTTAAGTAATATTCACATCTTCTTTTACTTATTATTGGTATTTCAGTAAACAATAAGTCTTCACTTACTGAGCCATTCTAGAATTGTGAAATCCAATTTATAAATAATTTTTGAAACTTGTTTTTCTGAAAAGAAATATGATTTTTTTTACCATTTTTTGATATCCCCAACCAGCAATTTGACAAACATCGTTTATTTTATATGGAAAATCAGGTAATTGGATATTATATACAAATTCGTTTAATATAAATGGTTCTGTTATCTACACATAAAACCATTATTATTTAAAAATGAAAATAATTCATAATTAAATTTCAAACTTATTTTAACTTACTTTTAAAAGTGCAATATCATACTGTCTAAGACATTTAGAAAATTTTTCATGGGTAACTACGAATGATACGTCTCTGGATTGTGCATTTTCAGAAAAATATAATTTTGTATCACCTGCTATAATTTTTAACAATTTTGGATTAATTTGTTGTTCATTCCTAAAATTTATAATTCGATAAATATTTTGTTACTTTAATTTAAATTATTGTTTAATTATTCTTACAGAAACATGCAATGACTTGCACTAACTACCCAAAATTTTGAAATAATAACTCCGCCACAACTATGAATCAAATATTGAGAGTACCTTATTGATACCTTAAAAAAATTTTTATTAAATTTAATTTAGGTTATACTTTATGAAAAACATTAAAAAATTTTTGTTGGCTACCTGATAAGGAAATTGTCCCAAATATGCTTTCGTTCCATTAACAATTCTTGGTTGTAATTTAAATAAATTATTTTTTTGTTCTATTTTATTAGCTATAATTAATTGTATGATAAAAAATTGAATTATGAACAATAATTTTAAATATATCATTATTTCACATTTAATTATAAACACATTATTGTTATTATTTTTAATTAAAATAATACCAAAATAGTAATAAGCTATTAAATCACTTTTTTCGTTCAATAACTAAATCATAATATGATAAACTCTAAATGAAGATATTTTTTTATGTTTTAGTCATTATCTTTTTCTTTTTTTTTTCTTATCTCTAAAAAACTGATAACTGAAAATTTAATTAATTTACCTAATGTATATATGATTTAATATTTAATTTTAAAGGTGATACATGTAATTTTATTTTTTTCTAGAAAAGTAATATAAATTATAATAAAAATTTTTTTCCCAAAATTTAATGAGTCATATAAGACTATTTTTATCGAAATGAATTTTTTTTATAAAATTTAATTTAAAATGCTAATCTCCAAGTCTATTTTTTTTTTATATGAAGCTTCGAGCCTTCTTTGAGGCTATGCAGCTACGTTCGATTTACCTTATTTCAATATATTAAAGTGTGGCTTAGAACGTTATATCTTACGGATAACCAAATCTTCCTTTCTACTAACTAGACAAAAATTAATTATTATAAATAAAAGTAATTATAATTGACTTAAATTTTAATTTGATAGTTGTTGAAAAATTCATTCACATAACTCATCATTTTTATGTTAGGCTTTAATAAGTGGTATCTACGGGATGTTGATATCCACTCTGATTTAGTTTAGAAACAAGAGATTTTACTTTCTTGGTCGAAGCGTGGGCATTGCCTGATTACATGGTTCAGGTTTGACCTGTTTTTACCGTTGGAATATGGAAAATATACAAAGCTATAAACATAAATTAACTAAAGAAACAGGCTCAAAACTCCACCTCGAGGAACTCCTTTATAGGCAAGCAAAGGGGTGGTCATTGTGTCTTTAGTAAATATAGACCTTTTGGGTAATTCCATGGATAAATAGCACAAAATGGAACGCAAGGTCTCAGAATTAAAAAATTTTATTTTTATTCGAAAAAACTACTTAAAATTAGATGATTCACCAAATCTGAAGGTTTTTTATAGATTTTTAAGAGAGTTATGCTGTTCTAAAGTTTTTTGGTAAAATTGCTCTCCTCAGCCACCATTTTTTAAAGTTCCGTAAAAAAGCTCGTGGCTGAGAAGAGCAATTTTACCAAAAAACTTTAGAACAGCATAACTCTCTTAAAAATCTATAAAAAACCTTCAGATTTGGTGAATCATCTAATTTTAAGTAGTTTTTTCGAATAAAAATAAAATTTTTTAATTCTGAGACCTCGCGTTCCATTTTGTGGTATTTATCCATGGAATTACCCTTTTGTAAGTGAAAAATTTAATAAAATTAATTAATTTCTAAGAGCACCCAATTTTCGATGATTTCTTTAATAATATATCAATAATGACGTTATTAAAAGCACCAGTGACATCGAGAAATGCTGCTAGAACAAGGTCTTTGTTATGAAAGGCAGTATCTATTTCGAGGGTTAAAACTGTTAGATTATCTGCACACTAAACTTGGAAAACTTGAGTCTGGATGTGCCCCGCAAGGGTGCATCATGCTGAACTAACACTCTATACTATACGCTTCTTTTTGACATTGATGACGAATTTTGGGTCCCGAAGTTTAAAAATGAAAACATACAAAAACAAAAGCATTTTTATAATTATATTTTTCTATTGATTTTTAAAATAGTTTTTATCATACCATACAAATTTTTTTAAATAAATTTATTGAAATTTGATAGTATATTACGACCCATGGCCAGAAAAATAAAGAATGGCCCAAATCGCACGTAAATTACCTTCCGAGGCGAAGCCGAGGATGGTAAACTGCGATTTGGGGCATTCTTTTTTTATGGCCCAGGGTCGTATACGATTTTTCTGCATCAGTGGCGAGAAAACACGTCTTTGCCAGACGCGCAGCGGCCGGGAAATACGTGCTTTCTGGCCGCTGACCAGAAAAAATATTTTATACATATACATGTTATCTAATCTGAAAATTTACAATTCCTGTCTCAATCTATTACACAAACTAAATCAAAACAATAACAATTGATAAAATTAAATAAATATAAATTAAAATTTTTACTCAATAATAAATTAACTTATAAATTTAAAAAATTAAATTTTTTTCTTAAAGCTAGATTTAATAAATAATAAAATCACAAAAATTATTGTTAAAATTTAATCTAAAAGAATAATAAAAAGTAAGTAAATAATGTACTAAATCCTAACAATAATGAAAAATTAAAATTATTTCCATTATTAGGAACAAAAGTTGTATTTTTCTTTTGTTCTATCCAATCATTAAAAAGATAAACATTTGTAAATAATCTCATCTCCTTTGGTCTAGCACAATTATCAGATTTAGCAACGAGACCAACTAATTGATTACTATTACATATAATTGAACCTTCAAAACCACCCTAAAAAAAATGATTTTATTAAAATAAATATTAGGCACATTTTTAAATTAAAAATTTAAAGAACTTACCTGACAAGAATTTTTTTCTATGTGAGCAATGCAGAAAGTTGAATTTTTAAAATCCTTTAATCCAAAGTGTTGTTGACAATCTGTTTGATTAGCAATATTAATTTCTGATTGAATTAAATATTGACTTATAGTAATTGTGGTCTAGAAAAAAATTATTTGAAAATTAGTTATTTTAATTTGTTAATTGAGAGAGTTCATTTTTCAAAAAAAATTATTAGTGCAGAAAAGCAAGCCAAAACCAACTTCAAGTCGAGGTTATATAAAAAGTTTTTATTTTGTAAATGTGTGAGTGCATTTTATATAAATAATTTTTGGGTAAATTGATGTTGCGTATTTTTTAAGCAAGTGACAAAATCGAGGACAAAATATAGATTTTTGTATACAGCATGAAAAAATTAAACCCTACGTGAATGACGAGAATTAGAACTTGATACTTTATAAAACAATAATCGATTAACGGTTGTAATAAACCAATTCAAAAAAAAGAATAATAAAATTAACCTCAACAAATTTAGTAAAAACAAATTGTAAATAAATTTTTTTAGTAAATTTTACTAAAAATTTCTAATGACTTTTAACCAAACTGAATTTAGTAAACAAAATAGTAAATGTAATTTTTTAAATTCAATGTTTACAAAAACTTACTGCTTGTGAATAGTCTACTGCCCATCCAATTAAACTACAATTCGTGTTATTATTTCCGTGTGGAACTGGAGCTATTGATGATATTGTATTTACATACATATTTTTAACAAATGGTGTTTGAACCTATACAATAAAACATCAGAATGACAATTTTTTTAATTTAAATAAATATTCTCTTTGTACCAATAATAACTTACTCTTAAAAGTGCAATATTATTTTCTGTAGAAGAATAAACATATTTTTCATGAATAATTACTTCTAATACACCTGTACGAACTGCTACTTCTTTTAATTTTATCAATTTTTTTTCACCCGCTGCAATATATATCTTTCTTGTATCAATTTTTGCATTATTCCTGTGTATTAAAAGTTTGAATTAAATTAAAATTTAAAAAAATTTATTGTAAACCTTACTTGTACAGACAATGAGCAGAAGTTAATACCCAATTAGGATCAATAATAACACCACTGCAAATATGGGAATATTTTGAAGAATATCTTATGGATACCTGTTAGTAAAATTTTTATTAATTTATTTAAATTTTTTCATTTAAAAATTTTTTATTTTCATTTTTTACCTCGAATGGATATTGTCCAGTTTCTGCATGAGTTGCATCGTTGTAGTGTATGTACTCGCTATTTTTAAGTAAACAACAAATTTTTATAGTTAAAATTAAAAATATAAGGGTAGTTAATTAATTAAATTACTGTACCACTAAAAGAGATTTTAAACTTTGATAAAAAGTTTTTGTTAATTAAAGCTTTAGTATAAATATGAAAAAAATTTAACGGACAAATGACAACGTTTTGGATGCACAAAATGAAATATATTTAGGATTCATTTTTTATTAGCAAGATGTCAACAATGTTAAGTAAATGCAAAAATATTAAATGGATGAAAATGAATCCACGTCAGTTAATCTTATATATTTTTTATCACTTAAAACGATTTTGAAGGTTTCGTTCATTTCCCGTAGGATAATTTTGAGGAATTAACGTTTTATTGTCCAAAATAAGCAAATTCGTAAAAATATTGTTGATTGAGCCAATTTTTGACACCCTTTTCAGGTTTTTGGAGTTTTTGATCATCATTCTAAAGTCAAATTTTAAAAATTTAAATAGCGGACTCAAAATAGTGGCTTCCTAACCTTAGAATAGGTATTTCATGTTAATCTGTCATTTTGAGTCCAAAATTTGGAATTTTAACAAATTTAACTTCAGTATCGTGAACAACGATCTGAAGTCTTGAGAAGTGCACTACAGATTGCCTTAATCAGGAATATTTATGAAGGATTTGTATATTTTACAAACTTTTAGCTTACTTTAAGTGATATCGAAAACTATACATTTGGAATAGTTTAATTCCCAACTAAAGACTATAATAAAAAAAACAGCTTTGGGAATTTAGTGAAACATCGTTTATACATTAAATTTGTAATATTTATGAAAAGTAGAGTAACACTCGTCAGTAATCGCTGCCTTTACCCTATACGTATATATATGTTCCACCCCAAACGTGTAATTGACCATTTCATATAAAACATAATTTACGTCATCGCCACTGTCCCCACTGACGACAGAGATGCAATCATATCAATGTATTTTATCCGATTTTCCAAAATTCAGGCGCACGGCGCTAAGGTGTTCCAAAAAAACGCGCGCACCGCGCGACTTACTAAAAATAATACATACTAAATTTTTTGATTTTCGTTATACGTAATAACCTGAAATTAAAAGGAAATCTGTTCTTGTTTGTTATTGAAAAATAAAAATTAAAGAAACTTTTGTCTTATTTTCAACAACTATGCCAATATAAATAAACATTTTATTTAATTTTCATTTATAATTAACAAATAATAAAAATTATTCTTTTTAATTTAGGTTAGGTCAGGTTAAAATATAGGACGTAGTTAAAAACGGAACACCTTAGCACCGTGCTCACGAATTTCGGAACACTCTGTTTATTATACAATATTATTTATTATATTATAATATTTACTCAAAAAGTATATCTGTTAAAAGTATAATAAAAGTAAAATCAATATTATTCGTCAGACAAATAAATAAAATATAATACAAATTAAAGTATTATAATATACTAATAAACAATATTATAATATAAAATACATTTTTAATTATTAATTATTAAAATTAAAGAATATAATACCGACTTCTGTATACTTGAATGTTATTTTTATTCATTCTAAAATTATTGACCAAATCGTGTAAAAAAATTGAATATTTCATGAAATAGTCAATTACACGTTTGGGGTGTAACATATATACTATATATATATTTTTTTATTTTTATAAACAGATTTTTTTTATTTACGCGTAAAAAATATAATTTAAACTTACATTTCTGATTCTTTTTCTTTTTTAGATTTTCCAATGTTATTCGCTAAACCATGCATTGCTATACCCGAGACTGCACCAGTTGCCAGACCAGTTGCCATACCAGCTCCAAAACGATGACGATCTTGAAATAAAAAAAAAAAAATTAATATATTTTTATCACCAAAAATTAATTAATCAACTTTTTTAAAATTTTTATTTACCTTTTGCATCGATAAATGGAATTAGAAAAGCAAATAATAAAATACTTTTAAAATACATTTTATTGATTTTGTAGAGAAAAAAAATGTTTTTTAAAAAAAAAAGAATTATTTTTAAAATATTGAGATCACTGTTTATTATAAAATGAATTAATATTCTTTTATTCAATGTTAACGACTCATACACCTGCTGGAAATTTTTTTTTATCTTTGTTTTTTTATCAGTTAAAGTTTTTTTTTTGAAAATGATAAAATTTGGTTGATAATATTATATTTTAATGGTTATCGTGTCTGGGTGAATAGACAAATACGTAAATTTTTATGATAGTTAGATTTTTATTATTCAGCATTTTTTTTAATTAGTTTATTTATAAATAAAAAATTAATAAATAAAATGCAACGTTGCATACAAATTTAAAATATTAAAATAATGGATAAGACAAATTATAGAAATTTTTTTTTATTTTGTAATATTTTAAGATTTAGAAGGTGGCTGTTAAAAAATGAGCCTTCAAAAATTTTCGAAGCATATGTTTCATCTTCAGTTTTAGGTGTTATAGTTTCAATAGTTTAAACTATTCCAATTTAAAAGTTATAAAGTTTTGGAATATTTTCAGTGCTTTTCGTGTGTAAATTCTTAACTTGTTTTTCAAGTTAAGAATTTACAAACTCTCATCTGAATTATCAACTGTAAAACCTTTGAAATGTAGAGGTGGAGTCAAATTAAGAAAATCCTTAAAGAATAAGAGTATCATCTTTAATTTGATTTTTCCATTTCTTATTCCATTTTGTCTAAAAATAATTTGTCTAAAACCCCACTGTTTAAAGGATTAGGGTTATCCTAAACCCAAATGTGTCGGTAAAAATTTCTTAAATGCCGGCTTTCTTTTTTAAGCTGTAGAAATAACAAAAAAAATATTTAATGCTATAAAGAATGATTTTTCCTAGGGACTGCAGTGACGGATACAAGGGGGGGTCAAAGGGGTCAATTGACCCCCCTCATCAGTCAGTTTTACCTTTTTTTAGCTAATTTTACGTTACATAATTAACGCAAAGTACCATTTTGACCCCCCCTCAAAAAAATTTTAAGGACCTTTTTTTAGAAAATTTTTTGTAATTTGATTCAAATGACCCCCCCAAAAAATTTTCTAGATCCGCCTCTGGGACTGAATCAATATAAAGCCACAAATATTATTAGAAATGATTTGGCGACCTTTTTCAATTGGAACTCTGCCTTACCGACTCTGTGTTAAAAGCATGGGGGTTTAATAAGAATGAGGGAAAAAACCTAAAGAGATGGATGAGATGGGAAATTTTGTGTAAAGCATTCGTCGATAAAAAAAAACACTTGATTCCTGTCATCGTATTATCAAATTATGATTGTTTTCCTAATATTAGTCACGCTGATACCATGTTAAATTTTTCTTAAAATTTTAATATTCTGCAGTTTTAAGTTAAAACAATCGAATGGCCACCTTTCACTGGTTATTACTGTTGTTGTCAATATGGGACAGTCTTCCGAATCCCGAAAATCAAGTATAAAAATTTTTTGTTGTAGAATAATAAAAAATTCAAAAAGACTGAAAAACAGAAACATCAAAATTCCTATTTACCAGTGCAAATTCAACAAAATATCAGAAATAATTATTTATAAAGTACCAAAAATATACATGAAATACAAGGTTTTACAAAATAAATTTCGCTAATTATCCTATTTTATACTTTAATGTAATTAACTACTGATGTATTCTAATTTTACAAATTCCTAATTTAATTTTCCTGCAAAATTTATTTATGGGTCTATTTTCGAAAAATCTAGATTTCAAGGTTCTAAAAATTGGCCCTGAATGGACAACGACAGTTATGACCAGTGAATGGCGGCCAATCAAATTTATTATTTCATAATAAATATTCAAAAACCTACGAATTGTTGTTTACGAAATAACTAAAAATCTTATTGCGTTTGCTCCTTATCAAAATCTATAAGATTCAAGTTACGGTCCAATAATAGATACTTGCCCAATTTTAATGAATATTAAATGGTGACCATTTATTTTTCAGAAGTTTTCCAAATTCAGAATTTTAAAGAACAGAAACTTTTTTTTCAAACAAATTATTATAGATTCCAGATTTTTTTATTTTAGAAAAATATTTCTAAAAAACTCTTCAAATTGGAGTATGTAATTTTAATAAGAGCATTTGACAAAAAGAATTAAGTCCTAAATGAAAAATTTTATTTTTTTTTCTCGAATTCGTATAAGGCTTAACATTTTATAGTTTTGCATTTAAACGAACAACTTCATTTATTGTTCAGAAGCTTTGATGGTAATCCGGGTCCAATTTCAGAATTTTAAAGAACAGAAATTACAGAAACTTTTTTTTCAAACAAATTATTATAGATTCCAAAACCTCCTTCGAACAAATTCGGAAAAATTCAATTCTGGGCTTTGCAATTTATAATATTTGGTTAATGGAATATAATTTTCATTCGGATATTTTAAGAATTCTCCTTAGCACTTTCTGACTTTTGCCTTAGCTATTGTTTAATTGTATTTTAAATTATTAATTCTTAACATTGAACCTTGGGTTTCAGATTTTCTGATTTTGAAAAATTAGCATGGATTGCCATCAGCGCTTATGAACTATGAATGGTGGCCACCCATTAAATCAAGATTATAGATAAAAAACTTTTAATGCTTTTAAAAATAATAAAATTTTCGTGTTTTTCAATGATTAATTATGTTAAACATAATTAAATTTGACGGTTAGCACTTTCTTGAATAATTAAAAATTAAAAGAAACTAAATGTATTTTAATAATAACGTTTTTTTCTTTAATTCTTATAGTTTTTATTTAAACACCTACTATTCCTTCATATTTCGATTAAAATTTTTAATTACACCTAAAATTTTAATAATTTCTAAACAGATAAAAGTATTCAATTAATTAAAAAATGAACGTTATGAAGATTTTATAATTAATAAGTAACGTTCAATTATTAAGATGTTATAGTTTATGCGTCAGTAATAAAACATTTCTTGATGATTGCTTATAAATTAATTAATTACCTGTAAGGGTATGCACAATGTTAAAACTCCATTGCTGAATTTAGAATAATTCTGGGTACCTAATTTTAGTGTTTTATAGATTAGAAAAAAAAAAATGGAAAACAGGCACATAACGTACATAACATAAAAAAGTTCATAAATAATAAAATAAATTAATTGAAAAATATATCAATAATTAATTATCAAAGTAGAAAGCCGGGTCGCTTCGAGTTTGTTGGAACTTGGGATATCTATGGAAGCTTTCGTTCAAAAATGCTAGTGCAGATCTATTTCGGGCTTCACGTGAAATCTGACCTGCAAAAATTTGACAAAAAAGGTCGAATTTTTGGGTACCCGACCCAACTTTCGGGTAACCGCACACCCTTAGTAGAAACAACTAGAAAATATAAAAAACATTATCATTTTTTACAATGACAATGTTACAAAGATATTAAAACTAACGATACAAATTATGTATTATTTTAAGCATAATATCATTTGTTTGCATCATATAATTATACTAAAAAGTTATTATATTTGCTAACAGAGATTAATAAATTCTCAACACTTTCACGTTTTAAACCAAATTTAAATAAATTAAATACAGAAAATCATCATTTTATTTCAGATTGCATTTTTAAAAAATTTTATCTGTCAATAGCTATTTATAATACAAGTCTGTAAAATACACTTTTTTAAATGAAGGTCTCAGGTGAGTAAAGACGGATTTAAGAAGGCTACTTAGTGAAGATCGTATAAGGTTAAAAAGTACCTATGCTAGACCTTCGTGAAAATTTTTCCAAATCACAGAATTTATTGCCTTCTGCTTAATCTAACAAAAAAAAAAATAGAACTTGATTATACCCTTGTAGCGAAAACGAACATTTTATGGACATAAGCCAGGCAGATTTTCTGGTTGTCGGGCAGAAAATGCCTAGTTCAACTAGCCAGAAAAAGAACGGAGATGAAACGCTTTAAGTTGGTTTTCTAGTCGGTTTCTGTTGACCAGAATCTGTTACAGTTTCTGGACAGAATATGGTAGGTTTCTGAACAGAAAATATTTCAATTTCTGTTCGGTTTCTGGGTAGAAACTCTTACGATTTCTGGGCATATGTTTGATTATTATTATTATTATTAATGTATAGTATGTTATATATTATTAATAATAATAATAATAATAATAATAATAAATAGTAACAAAAAAGAACTCTAATTTGAATCTAATTTCAACTTTTATTATTATTAATTTTTTTATACATACAAAAAATTTAAATGATAATTATTTTAAAACCATCGATGCAAGGAAAAAACTAGTAACTGCTGACAAGTGAAAAACTTCATGTTACAGAATACGTGTAGTTGAGTCGAAAACAGAACAATACTTTTTGTTAAACCTCTTGATATATTGTTTCTATAAATTAAAAAATATTAAATTAATAATTTTTTTTACACTTACTAACTTATAATTAAAATTATTTTTATATTAAATAATTAACAAACATAATCAAACTAAAAAATGAAAAAGTTTTTCTATGATCATGTAAAAACTTTACTGACATGGCAACAAAACGTACAAACACGTGCACATTATTAAAATATTATAATTATGTAAATATTATACTTACTTGTACTTCTAATAAATATAACTGAAAATATTATCAAAATTAAATACTTCTCCTATATTTAAGTAATTTTTTAAATTATTATAAAAAATCAAAATAAAATAAAATTAAAAGCTGCTTATGTAAATTTCAAAACACTA
Organism: Anagrus nilaparvatae; assembly: GCA_022575985.1. NCBI lineage: Eukaryota > Metazoa > Arthropoda > Insecta > Hymenoptera > Mymaridae > Anagrus > Anagrus nilaparvatae. The sequence continues at coordinate 14,493,641 of JAKSXM010000272.1, forward strand.
AAATAAAATAATATGGCCGATGCCACAGTAGCAGATGCAGCATGATGCTGCTGTTAAACCACACATGCGTATAATAGCAACACCGGCTATCTCTGGGCCCTCCATCTCCCACCAACTACGTGACCAGAAAAAGTACTCGGATTGAACCTAGATTCTTCCCATAATCTGGCGGCCCAGAATCTGACCAGACAATATGGACAGAAACTGACTGGCGACCAGAAAACCAATTCCGTAACCAGAAAAAGTACTCGATTATGCCCAGATTCTGCCCGTAATCTGGTGGCCCAGAATCTGACCAGATAATATGGACAGAAACTGTCTGACGACCAGAAAATAAGTTCGCTTTCGCTACAAGGGTAAGAGTTTAATACTTTTTAAAATTCAAAGTAAATAGTATAAAAAAATAACTATTAAATGAAATATTTTTGAAATTTGCGTCAAAAAATCTTTATTTTTACATTTTTTTTTTAAATTCGTCGAATATGACGACATTTATCAATCACATTGTTTGTTTTAATATTAAATAATATATTTAAGTCACATAAGCTAACTTATTTAATTAAGTCATAAATTTACAAAAATTAAATTAAATAGTACTCAACTATTTTATGTATTACAATTTTTGAAATTTTTATAAATTATATACTGACCAAACTTTAATAATCTTATACTTGTTTCTTCATAAAATTTTAAGTAAAATTTTTTTATCTAATTTTCAGATACTCCTCGGCGTCTTAACACGGGTGGCGATGATTTAAACAAATCTTGGTAAGTTGTTATTTTTATCTATTTTTTATCAATCAAATAAACTAATTTTTAAATAAAAAAATTTATTTTAAATATTCTTCCACGTACATTATTCAGGTAAGTGTATGCAAAATACCAAAAGACCATTCTATAATAAAATAATTCAATTTTGTTTCTTCTCTATTTATAAAATAAAACCAAAAAAGAACAACAGCCCATAGCCTCTTGAGTTTCAAAAACTGATTAAAATCTACATTTTTTTTTAAGTATATGCTTTTTTTATTTGCAATTCGATCTATTACTTGTAAGTTTTAAAACATTGTGGTTTAAAACATTCTTATGCTTCTATTTTTATAGTCAAAGAAAATTTTTTTAAAAAATATCAATTTCTTTTTTTAATCTTGCTAGCCATTTTTTTTAGCTGAAATACAAATAGTTCAGTCAGCTATAAGAAAATTATTCTTTAGTGACCATACCTGATTTGACATTTTTTTTAAATATTTGCTTATTTTCGTAATTGCTAGGCAGAAAAAGATGTGATTTGCCAAAAAATAAGATTCCAATTTCAGATGCTATCATTCACAAGTCTTGTATGACCAAATATTTGGCCCTAAAAAGAAAGAAACATGCAGATGCAATTAGTAGAACAATTCAAATTTTAAAAGCTAAAAGTACCTTTGTTTACTTAGAAATCACTGATCAAAGCAAAATTTTAAATTCATGTACTTGATCTTGAAAGAACTTACAAACTCCTAAACTAATTTTAGTACAGAAAAAAATTAGAATAATGCATTGTGTAAAAAAACCATCTGCTTTTTTAAAAAATTTCACCCACACTATTTTTCTATTTTAAAGAGGATATTAAAGCGCAAAAATTTTTGAATGTTAATAATAATGATGTTGATTGAAATTTAAATACCGTTTATTCTCGCGCCTTTTTTTCTCTATTTTTTTAAATTCTTTGTACTATTTTATATACTTAAAATGTCAAAATCTAATTTTACATGCACTACATGATTTTTTTATGCTTCAATGTATTAGTATTCATTTTTTTATACAATACCTTTTTATTATTTAGGTTATTGACATTAAGTAAATAAGTATAAAAAAAAAGGAATTTAAATCTTATTTAAAATGCATTAAGTGCTATAAATTTAACAAGAATTTTTATAAAAATAAATCTTTTTTAATATCTGAATTTTTGTACCATAAAAAATGGTATACCTAACCATGTAGGTAGAGAAAATTTTTTTCTTTGGAAATAAAAAAAGAAAGTAACGGAAATACGGTAAGTGGATTCAAAAAACCAATTTCGCATAGTTTTTTTATAAATTTTATTTTCTTGCTTATTTGCAGAAACACAAATAAAAAAGTAAAATAAAAAATGCATTTTTGAATAGCCAGGAAAACTTGATGTTTTAAAACAATATATAGAGTCAAGGATGGGGTGGTTGATATCGATGCGGTTTTGGTCACTTATTGTTTATTGTAGATAGAAGCTGAAGAACTAGAAAAAAATTGATCGCAGAGGTTCACAATGAAAAAAAAATATTTTCTAAAGAATTCTTTTTATGTTAGTAATTAATTTTCTGTCAATTAATGAACTCAACACTTAGTGTCCAAAACCCTAGTTTTTTCGGTTTCTAATATTAAAATTTACACCGAAAAAAGTAACTTTCTTAGATTTACAAAAAAAATAGAATTTTTTCGAAAAGTTAGTGAATTTTCAAAAAATTTTGTAAATATTCGATAAAAATCTCGATAAAAATCGTAAATTTACTAAATTTAGTATATTATCGAAAAATTCGAGAATTCTCAATTTTTTTTTGTATATTTACCAAAAAAGTTGTAAATTCACAACTATTTTTCGTAAATTTACAACTATTTTTTGAAAATTTTCGAAAAAAGATTGTAAATTATCAATTTTTCTTGTGAATTCACAAAAAAAACTCGAGAATACTCGAATTTTTTGTTAATATACTAAATTTAGTAAACGATTTTTTTCGAATATTTACAAATTTTTTCGAAAATTTACTAATTTTTCGAAAATGTTCTAATTTTTTTGTTAATATAAGAAAATTACTTTTTACAGTGTACTTAATATTTAAAATAGTATTTGAAATCCGTAAGTAGGATTTTTACCGTCAATATTTATTATTATTTTAGGTATTATAAACTTTCTTGTGTCTAAAAATGTTTGAAATTTAATTCTACACCAGTTTGAAGTAATTAATTTCTTAACTGTGTTGAAAACTAAAATGTTATTAAAAATATTTTACATTAGTGTAACGTACCCATGAATACTTTCAATTTCATCTCCAATTAGGTTCCTATGCTATAACCTATTTTATTTTTAAAATAATAATGTATTATGCAACTCAAAATACTATAATTATGGCTTTAACATTTGTTCATCATAATTACTTAAGATTTCCTTCCTATTATAAAAATATTAATCCTCATCTCCTCGTTTATTTTCTCATAATACAATTCAAGTCTCAGAAGTTTCAAAAGAATAGAAGATCATTACCCTATATACCTAGATTTGAAATTTTTTTAAAAGTCATTGTTACACGTAACAATTTTTACTTTCTTCTATTGCATTTAAAGGGAAAAAAAATGAAAAAAGTAAGGTGTCAGGTATAATTAAGTGTAATTGACTGATCGTTTAAAATACAATAAATTTTTTATTGATTGATTTATTTTATATGCAAGAAAAATCCAAAAAATAGATGCTCATCATTTTTTTTATACGGGATGGTATTTTTTATTATGTTTTCAGTGTATTAGTGACTTATTAAGATTTCTTCGAAATTTAATTCATTGTATTTTTTGTCGGCACAACATAAAAATTTATTGCATTTAATATGATTTTAGAAAAATTTAATATAAAATTTTTCTGACGATGCATATACTATTTGGCTAGTGCCTGATATTTGATATTGGTGAATTGTTGATTAACAAAATTTTGAACCCACTAGGTCATTTTTTGCTCTAGCAAAAAGTTATAATTCAATATTAGCCTGGCAGTTATTTTAAATATTGCTTGAATTTTCGATTAGTGTAATTATTTGCCATGTACCATAAAAATAAGATTCCTAAAATTACAGCTCGTTTGATCACTCCGGGCTGTTATAGACCGAATTTTCGGTCTCATAAGAAACAATGTTATGAGTACGGTTACGTCGGTACGATTAAATTAATAACCTTCAATTTTTCCGAAATCTTATTCAGGCAAAATAGTACCAAATTTCACCTGCTAATCGAATACAAGCGAAATATTATTCAGACCTCACGGAATCTAATTTTGGCCAATAATTAAGAATAAAATTAACTTTAAATAATATATAATATAAATAATAATAATATTTATTTATTTTCAATTTTAATTAACTATTAGACAAATGAATTAATTTCAAAATAATTACCGCATATTTATGTTTTAATTAAAATCAATAAAAATACGTTTAAAATAAAAAAAATCTATAAATTTTCTGAATATCAAAAAATTCTTAAAAAAAAAAAATTAATGTCAAAATAAAATCCATATTTTGAATAGAAAAATCGGTTATAATTTTGACACATTAAAAGACACTAATAATGGATAATGTAAGAAAAGATTCACATTATAAAGAATTTTAGAATGTGCAACGGAATTTTATATTTCTTTGTAAAAAAATTTCAATATTACAAAGAAATGAAATTTTTTTTGTAAAATCAAAATAATAGAATAATTCAAATATATGAAATAACCCTTTTTATTTAATATACAAAAATGATAAAACTACTTATGGACATTATTTTATTCTATTAAAAGATTTTTATAAGAAAAATAAAAGTTTTTCTGTTTATAAAATTTTTCTATATATAAAAATAAAGAAAAAAAAGGGGGTTGTTTTTAAAAAGAAAAAGACTGTACAAATTCAGAAGCTTCTTGTACTATTATTTTTTTTTTCTTTTTGTTCGAATCATCAATAAAATTGTCAATTTTTATAATTTTTAATATAATGCAATTGTTAAAATTTAAAAATAAAGAAAGATGCAGATTTATAATATGTCAAATAAACTTTATTTTACTTTGATATTAAAACCCCTTTTTCTCTTTTAAAATTTTGTTACGGATTTTTATTTTCAACGGTTTCTTTTACATAATTATGTAATAAAATATTACATGTTTTTGTATACTTTTTGAAAAATTTGTCATTCTTTTTAAATTGAGAAGAACCTATAGAACAGGCTATAGAATATAATTTAGATAATGGAAAGATTCAGATTGTATTCAAATTTAATCTTAAAAAAAATATTCATGTAGAAAAATTAAACAACGGTACATGATTAAAATCAGCAAATATACTAATAAGGAAAAACCGAAACAATTAGGACGCTAAATTACAAACTAGTTGAGAAGGATACCACCCTAGGCGATAGTAACACCAGAAAGAAGTTCTTCATTACCAACAAAAAATATTTTATGTAAAAGTTATTAAATTTGGAGGGAGGCAGTAGATTTGGGTGTTAGGGCCCATTGGGCCCAGCAGGATGCAGCTTATAGAAATTTTAATATATGAGTAACTGCCGTACAGGAGAAAAAAGGCAATATCTCGAGGTTTTATGAAAAATTAGATTTTTATATGTGCATAATCGTGAAAAAAAAATCTATCCAGTGGTGCAAAAATTATTTTGATATCACTGATAACAAAAAAGTTAGCACTGCATATCTCGAAGGTTTCATGTATTTGATAAAATTTAACATGGAATAAAAAAAAAAATACATGAAATAAATGCATATCTCGAGATATTGCTTTTCTTCTCCTGTACGGCAGAGCAGCGCGCATGGAAAAAAATATTTCAATACAGGAAAGAAAAGCAATATCTCTATATATGAGTACATGCATATCTCGATATTGCTTTTCTTCTCCTGTACTATAAGCTGATTTGGCGCTGCTATTTTTGCATATCTCTTGTTTTTCATATAAGGAGTGGAAATTTCGGAAAAATTTTTTCACCAATGAAAAGAGCATATCTTAATTACCTTAGACACATATAAATATCTTTTTAATTGTATATAAACTTTTCAAAATTAACCAAAACGCGTTTCTTTAAATATCTCGAAATGAGTTAAAAGTGAGATATTGCCTTTTTTCTCCTGTACGGCAGAGTACAAGGCCCATTTGTTAGACCAACAAAAGCTTTTACACGGCTCTCAATGAAGAAAAAAGATTTTTTTGGTAATTACTATACCATTTTTATTGTATGTTTGTTGTGGTGACAGACTGTTAGTGATTATTTGAGATTTTGTGTCCTACAATGGGCCCAATTGAGCTTTTTTTAAAGCTCCATACGAACAAAAAGATTATTTTAATATTTACTAACATTTTTGTTGTAAGTTTGTTGTAGAAGACTTCTAGTGATTATTTGAGATTTTGGGTCCTCAAGACCTTAATGGGCCCAATTGAGCTTTTTTTAAAGCTCCATACGAACAAAAAGATTATTTTAATATTTACTAACATTTTTGTTGTAAGTTTGTTGTGGAAGACTTCTAGTGATTATTTGAGATTTTGGGTCCTTAAGACCTTAATGGGTCCAATTGGGCTTTTTTTAAAGCTCAATAGGAACAAAACGGTTACTTTAATGTTTACTAACAATTTTATTGTAAGTTTGTTGTAGGGGAAAACATTTGGTGATTATTTGAGATTTTGGGTCCTACAGACCTTAATGGGCCCAACTGAGCTTTTTTTAAAGCTTAATACGAACAAAAAGATTATTTTAATATTTACTAACATTTTTGTTGTAAGTTTGTTGTGGAAGACTTCTAGTGATTATTTGAGATTTTGGGACCTTTAGACCTTAATGGGCCCAATTAGGCTTTTTTTAAAGCTCAATACGAAGAAAACGATTACTTCAATATTTATTAACAATTTTATTGTAAGTTTGTTACAGGGGAAAACCTTTGGTGATTATTTGAGATTTTGGGTCCTACAGACCTTAATGGGCCTAATTTAACTTTATTAATTCTCAATACAAACAGAAAGATTATTTTAGTATTTACTAACATTTTTGTCGAAAGTTTGTTGTGGGAGAAAACTTTTGGTGATTATTTAAAATTTTGGGTCCTATAGACCTAAACGGGCCTATTAGGGCCCAATCATGCTTTCATGAAGCTTAATACGAACAAAAAAAATTTTTTAGTTATCACTACCATTTACTACTATATTTTTATTCTAAGCTTGTTGTGGGAGAAGGCTTTTGATGATTCTTATTTGAGGTTTTGGGTCCTACAAACTTTAATGGGTCTCTTAGGGCCCAATCAAGCTTTCGAGATGCTAAATATGAACAAATAAATTTTCCAAGTGTTTACTATCATTATTATTTTAGAATCTTGTTCATTTGATATGATTTTGAGACCTAAATATTTTATTCAGCATTTTTAAAGCTTTTCGAGATTTTAAAATCTCTTTCCACCATAACAAACATTGAATAAAAATGGTAGTACCTACAAAAAAAATTTTATTTTTTATTTAGTATAAAAGCTTTTTCGGGTCTAAGGAATACTCCAGTCAAAATACGGGTTTGGGTGTACTTACGGTTGCGAATACGAGATTTGCTCTAGTATAGACAGAAACTGAATTCTTTGAAAATTTTTTCGTTAATTTGCTTTGTTTTCGAGATTTTCAGAGCATATTTTAAAATGACTAACCGAGTGACTAACCCTGTATAAAAGATATTTAATAAACATGTTAAAATTCATAAAAAGCCGTTTTTTCATATTTAATTGAGAGAAGTTAGAGCTTTTATAAGATGTAATAGATAAGCATAATAATATTGAAGCAGAGCTGAAATGAATTTTTTTTAAAATATCAAAAAAGTACAAAAAAAAAAATATTAAGTATAAAAGCTAAATATTTTGATAAATTTCAAATGTACCCGTATCATTTAATAGACAAACATATTATAAAATATTTTTTCGATTTCTAAGATCGAAATTAATATTATATCTTAAAACTAACTTAAAAAGTATAAAATAAACAAACAAAACTCCTATTACTTACTTAAATAGAAATTTAACTTTATTTGCCCTAAAAATCTAAATTAAAAAAAAAATCTATGTCATTAACTACACCCAGTTTCTTAAAAATAACTTTACATTTAACTAAAATAAACATACTTTTTAATAGAATTATAATTTTCAAGTTCAAAATATCAATTTAAACCCTCTACAAAAAAATAATTTATACATCCGCCACGCTTATACAGATACATCTTGTAAATATCTCGTAAATATCCTAAACGCGAATAAATAAAAATCTTGTTCCGAATTCCCACATGTTTTTATTATATCAACGGTTTTTACTACTCCCGCGTATACATTTTTTTATGAATGAAACCGTCGTTTTCATTTTCAATATACGTTTAAAAAAAAAGTCACACCCCCACAATAACAATTACCTTAAAGGTAGATACCTTTTCCCATAACATTTTTAGTATCGAAAAATTCCAAATGATCATGATGAACGACGATGATGATGCTTGAAAATAATATAACCCACAAAATCCTCTCTCTACACTTTCACCCTCGCATTTCTCAAAAAAAAGTTACATCTTTTTAAACCCAAACACACACACACACATACAAATTTCATTCATAAATTTCTATAACAACTTCAAATGCTACCGCATATTTTTAGTATCTTATAAGACGTTTTTTAAAAAAGGAATCTTTTTCTTATTACTTTGTTGTGCATTTATGTGGATGTGTAGCAAAAATATACGTGTAAAGAATCGTAATACCTAATTCGTCAATATATAATATTCAATGCATTTTATTGTATGCATAAAAAATAAAATTCCTTACAATAATATAAAGACCGCCAAAGAAGTATGCCTGACACGAGCCACCTATATTGTGTGCTTTATTTATTCAAAAGCTTTAATACTACTTTTTTTGACATAAGATGATGATCAATACATCCTCCTTATTTTTTTCAAAAAAATTTTTTTTCAGATATATATTCACTCCCACGTCTATAATAAACGATATACCAAAAAGCCAAGAGGCGTTTATACTACTATTTTTTATATACAAATACAAATGCATTTTGTTTAAAAAACGGTTAAACACAATTTTACCTGATTTTTGATACTTTTTTTTATACACAAACATTAAATAAAGAAATTCCATTCTCACAAGTACATGTTTAAGATTTTCATTCAGAAATATTTTTAAAAAAGCTCTATCTGTTTACTTATACTTATGTACGTTAGTTCCGCAAAGTGACTAAATTTTTATATTGTGTCCTCTTTTTTCACTTGTACACACAGCACGTGTCTCCTCCTACACGCCCTAAAACAATTTTTATTCGGATATCCGGTTAAAAATGCATCGTATTGCAATTTTTAACGTTCTTACTATTTTTTTCTACACCCCCACAAGGTGCGTAAAAGTGCAAGTAATTGACAAAAATTTTTCATTCACTAAAGGGGATTTTTTTGAATTTGATTAAAAATTTTCTGTATTCAAATGCAGAAATCACAGCGTGTAGGAGGGTTTCTCGGTATAAGTATTAAGCAAAGAATGGCACGAGTTTCCTAGAAAGTAAAAGGAAGTGCAAATAATATTTTTTTTAAGAGGCTGATGGCTGTTTTAGAAATTTTTATTTTTTCTACAAGAGGACAATGAGTAATAATAAAAATTTGAAGGAGAAGCACACGCGTGATAATATTTCAATTAAATTAAAAACGTGTTTATACTTGTTTTTTATACAGAAGATGATCATTTTTTACTTCGGTTTTATGGTTCTTGGGGGTTCGCGAAATTCGATTCAATAAAAATAGATTTATCTCTTATTAATAACACAAAAACACATCCGTTTTATTGAAGACGAAGTATAATAAAAAAAAATCGTTAAGAAATTCCTTGCTGTTCCTTGAATTTTAAAAATAAAGAAGTTCAATTTCAATAAATGAAGTAAAATATTAAGTTTTTTTCTTTTTAGCCACAAATAAAAGAAATTTTCACTTACTTTGATGTAGATTCGGCATTAAAAATCTTTTTATAATAACAGTAAACAAAATAGTTTTTATAATATTTCTTTATACCTATTTTGATTTCTATTCTTTTCTTTTGTATTTTTTTTGCTTCAAAAAGAAATTGATAATCTCGTGGGTGTATTTTCTGTGTATATGAATATTTAAACACACAAAAAAAACAGACATTTTCGCAAACTTTTTTTTTCTCTAGTGAATTAAATTGTTCTACCTGTGGAGCATAATATTACATTATTTTTTAATAAATAAATGTAACTTTAGGCTAGTTTTTGCCAGCTGGACATAATTTTTTTAGTATGTAAAGATTCTTGCTTTTTTTATTTTAATGACAATATAATAGTGCAAGTAAGTAGTCTATACAGACATTTGAGTAGACGAAATAACCGTTAAACGTTTGTGTACCATTTTTATTCAAATTTGGCATTTTTTAAAATACTCCTGGATAGTTTTTTAAACTTTAAAATAGATTTATTTAGTGTTACTAATTTTCAATAAAAAATTTTTTTTTTTTCAATTATTATTGACCTTTTTTTTTTAAGAAAAAGATTTATGTTATTAAAAATAAAAATCTTATTTGCTGAATAGTTCTGATTAAAAAAATCTCTTGAACTTTTAAGTATAAAAATTTGGGATGTTTTATTAGATTTAAAAAATATTTTTGTTTTCTTAATTCGTGAAAATTAAGAGGGATTAAATTTTTCCAGACAATTTGATTCGCTAAATTTAAATTTTACTAAGCAGATTTTTTAAAATTATATAATTTAGAACCATAGTTTAAAACAATTGCAGTGTAAGAATTATTAGTCCCTAAAAATAATTTTCAAAAATCTACAAGAATTTAATAAAGAAACTAAGGATGAAAATATCTGAAATAAAAAATAATTTTCTACACACTAAAGCTAAAAGAGTTTTTTGTTACGCAGAAAAGAATTAATGTTTATTTAATTCTTTAAAGAGAAATTATTTTGAGGTTAATTCTTCTAAAAAAATTTATTTTTGTTTTAATTCTGCTCAAAAAGAATGAAATTGAAAATAATTTTTTTTTTAAAGGATTAACCTCAAAATAATTCCTCTCTAATGAATTAAATAAACATTTTCTGGGTAACAAAAAATTCTTTTAGCTTTAGTGTGTATAGATGAACAATTTCACAGTAAATATTGACCAATTAATGTTATATACAACAGATATTAAAAACTGTAACCCTCAAGGCAGAGTAGGAAAATTTTAATTTTTCCATTACCGAAAAAAAAATTTTTTAATTCTTTAATTAAACATCTTTTATTATTAAAATGATGTAATTATAGGTAAGTTAATTATGACTTGTGTAAAATAAAAAGATAAATATGTAAATTTATATTTTTAAAGATAAGTTAACGTTCGTTTAAAATTACTGATCTAAAAAAAGAAAAATAATATTAACAAATTTATTAATTTTTATCAATTAACTTTATTTAATAAGTATCTAATTTACATATAAATTAATAAAATAACCTACAGGAAATATAAAAAAATTAATATTTTAATAAAAATCAAAAGAAAAAAACTCAAAATTTAAAAAAAAAGATTATAAAATATTTAAATAAAATAATTTTTTACATTGTTGGATAATAAAGTTGCTGACTTGGATCTTGTTGTTGTAATGTTTGTTGATGTAATAATTGTTGCTGCAATGGTTGATGCAATTGTTGTTCAAATGTTTGTTGAAATGGCTGTTCTAACATTTGTTGAAATTGATGTTCTAATGATTGTTGTAATGGATGTTCTAATGATTGCTGTAATTGGTGTTCTAATGTCTGCTGTAATGGTAATTCTAATGGTTGCTGTAATGGCTGTTCTAATGGTTGCTGTAATGGTAGTTCTAACGGTTGCTGCAGTTGTTGTTGTTGTTGTTGTTGTATTTTACCATTTTCATAAAACCTGATTGATGCTGAATTTATACAAAATCTTTTTTTCTTAGGTTTTGGACCATCGTTAAAGACGTGTCCTAAATGTGCATGACAAATAGAACAAGTTACTTCTGTTCTAGTCATACTTAATGACGTATCTTTTGTTAATTTAACGCGTCCTTCAGCAACAACGTCATTAAATGCTGGCCAACCACATCCACTGTCATATTTCGTTGTTGATGAAAATAAGTCTTGATCACAAACGACACACGTGTAAATCCCATCTTTATAAAATTTATCGTAGCAACCAGTAAATGGTCTTTCGGTACCTTTTTCTTGTGTTACGTGCCATTGTAATGGTGTTAAACGTTTTTTTAATGCATTTTTATTTATTTCTGCCATTTTTCTAACAAAACTTTTTATTATTAACTTTACTCCTTAATGTTAAATTTTAAAGTGAAGAATTTTTATCGTAAACGCATATTTTATAAAATTTTTTCTAATCTGTAAATCATGAGATACGCGAGGAGATATAAATTGTTTTATTTAAATGACAATATATGGGTTGCTCCAAGTCAAAGTTATTATGTTTTAGTTTTGTTTTATATTTTGTCTTTATATTGCACTGAGAATAATTTTTATTTTATTCAAATTGATTCTATTTAAAACTAATGGACAATTTTCTTGATTTTTAACTTGAATAGATTTCTAATTTAGTCAAAATGAAAATCTTCTTGAGTAAAGTTCTCTTTGAGGCAAATAGATTTCTAGTTGGGATAAAGATTTTGCAATTTTTAAAATTAAAAAAATTAAAAATTAGCACTTTTACTCATATGACCAGAAGGTTTTTGAAAATGAATTATCTTTTGAAATTTTAATTTTCTGACTTCGAAACAATTATTCGAGAATTTTTCTCTTTGAAAAATTCTATTTGGATGCATCTCAAGAGGAGCATCCTCAAAACCTTTCTTTTATTTGCTTGACTCGAAGTAACCCATATACAAATTAATTTTTATATTTTAAATTCAATAAAAATTATCTTAAGTATTCAATAAATTTTTTCTTTTATGAAATAAATTTTAAAAATATATGTAAATACAGATAAAAACTATAAAATTTTAAGCGAGTTTTTAAGTCAAGATAATTTCATTGTTAAATTTGAGATACAATTTTAACTGAGACAAAAATATTTTATTAATAATATTCAAAAATTAAGAAAAGTATATCAAAATTTATCCTTATTTGAGAGAATATTATTAATTTTTTATTTTTGTATCTGCTCGAATTCTATAGCTGATTTTTTTTTAATTAAGTATTTTTTATGGAAAATATTTTAACCATTAAGATTTGTGGGCCAGTAGCTATAATAATCAATTCATAGTTTCATAACCTAAATTCAGTCTTCCATGGATTTCATTTAAGATTTTTGGATTGAAACAAATTATATAAATTATTAACCTTTTGTATTTGACACTAACTAGGCCCAATTTGAAAGGGTTTTAAAAATCGGTTTAAAATATTTAATTTAGCCCCAAAAAGTATATTTATGTCAAAAAATATTTTTCTCTTCCCGGGCGTGCGACTCAAACGTAAAATCTGAATTTTCTGTGTACTCGTTATACGCCTAAACATACAGAAAAATTGGTACGCGTCAACGGCTCCCATTCCATTAACCATGGGCTTCGTCGAGTACTTGTGGACGCAAAGTAATCACGCTTATATGCGAATATTTTTGCGCCTTTGATATTTCAAGTATACTATCTTGAAAAAAATGTATCTAAAAATAAGTCTTCCAACCTATTTATATCTTTTTAGGTCTAATTCTTGGTCAAAACATTTTCGAGTTTTCAGTGAAAAATATTTTCTTGTTAAGTACTAACTATAATATTAATTTTATTTTTTTAATTAATATGAACTTATTTTTTATTCATTTTTATAATAAATTCTTTAAAAATTTTGCACCAAAGGTTCCTAGGTACTTCTGCACCTAAGATCCCTAGGTACTACTGCACCAAAGGTCTTTAGGGACTTTTGCACCAATGCTTCCTAGGTACTTCTGCACCAAAGGTCTTTAGGGACTTTTGCACCAAAGATCCCTAGGTACTTCTGGACCAAAGGTCTTTAGGGACTTCTGCACCAAAGGTCCCTAAAGCAAAAATATTCTAAATCCATTTCACCCCCCCCCCCTAAAAACGTCAATTTTTCACCCCCCCCCCCTAGAGAGCCAAACTTTTTCAAATATCCCATCCAATGAACATGTTCCATGTTAATAATACCAAAACTAACAGTTTAGATAAAGTCAATTTAATCGCCGAGTATTAATTTGGAAAAATATTAAATACCGGTTCTGCAGTAAAAAACCTCGAAAAAACCCAGAAGTTAATATTTTAATAAATGATAAATTATAAAAGTAAAGGCAGATTAATCAGCAGAATAAATTTTTATGATGTTCTTCAATGATATTTTCAATAAGTTTATATACCTTCACAAGTCCATTTCGTTTTCGAGAAAATACATAATTATTTACTCTAAGTAACTCGAATTTCAAAATATTTTCTCGCAAATGAAATGGCCGTGTGAAGGTATATAAAAACATCGTCAAATATAATTTTTCAAACTGAATATTTGAATTAATGAAAGAATAGAATATTAGTGTTGAAATATTATAATGTATGACAAGTATTGATTAAGTTTGACTAAATATACTTTGAAGAATTCTTTATATGCGTCCTTGTAGAATTTGTTCTATATCTTTGTAGGATATTTATTAAGCATTTGATTCTTGGTAGATGTCGCCCATACCCAAAATTGCCTTATCTGTTTTTTTCTTTGAGAAAAATTCTTAATGTTGTTCTACCGTGGGTTCTAGGATTGAGGCATTTGCATAATGTTAAATTAAGGGATAAAACCCGGCATTATGTAGATAACGCATACGAAAGTGCTTCCAGGGCACTATAAGCCGGCGTGGGGTTTGGAGAGGATTCGTGCACCTCCTGGACCATAGGTACAGCACAAGTCACACAAAAACACTACATTTACACGCTACATCACCAAAACACTTACTCAGGCAGATAAGGGCATAGTACTCAGCCTCATACAAATTCCTACATACAGGGTAAAGAATTTAAAAAAAAAAAAAAAAAATATCTGTCATTTGTAGATAATGCTTTTTTTCTTGTTTTTTTCCTATTTAATATACATTAAGTAACGCGAGAAATCATAACCAATATAAAAATTTTAAATGACGTTTTTTATGTGGAAGGCAGATCGAAAACGGAATTTTAAAAGTATCGTGCTAGCTAGTATTTAAAAACAATATTTAGAATTTAATCAGTCCAATTTTCATCGATTTTGTATCGAAATTGCACAATTTACTCTTAAATTATCAAAATCACCCCCTAATTGCTAAAGAGAAAAATTATAGCAAAAACACTCTTTTCAGGAATTGGTATTGCTAATGTAAGGGTGAATCACGTATTTTCGATAAAAAGTACCTGAAATTTCACATCTTTATGCTTTTCTGAAATTAAATAAAAAAATTTACAACATACAATATTGGATTATTCTTACAATATTTTTAATTGATACCAAATTAAAAAAGGAAAGTTAAATTTTATAAATACCATTGCCTACATTTACATGCTTACTTGAATAAAAACAGTTTTTATTTTAAAAAAGACAATGACCGGATCCCCCTTAACTATTTACCTCCGTTTCCTTTTTTAACTGCTAATTTACGGTTAGATGTACTTTAATTATTGTTGAAGATAAGAAAACTTTATTAAAAATAAAAGATGATAATTTTTAAAATTTACATAAATTAATTTTTTAAATATATTAAAATGCTCAATATTTTAATTAAAAATTATTATAACAAATAACTAAATTAAAATCTGTTGACCTTGATTTCTCATTATAAATTATGATTGTATACAAAAGAAATTTTTTATGTACAATACAAAAGTAATAATAAAAAAAAAAAAAAAAATCTAAATAATAAAAAAAAAAAGAAAAAGAATCTTAAGGAATGAACAAGTGCATCGTCTATTTTTTAAAAACGGAAAAGGGTTGTCGGCCTTTCGTCAACCGTTTTGTATGTGCGCTCTCCTCGAGTGTTTCCTTCTTACAATAATTGTTAAACAGGTACGAAAAAGAGAATATTATACAACAAGATCGCCGTTGTGTTTTGCTTTCATCTTACTCATACAAATACCATTTCATAATAACACATCTCTCTTTCTTTCAACTTTCTTACAAGAAATCTTGAAGAACGAACCATATTCTTCTTTTGTCCCATATACGTTATATTTTGTCTTGCGCATTGCTGCCCACTGTTTGTTGTGTATTGGAGAACCCCTTACCGACAAAGTGGGTGAGATTTTTTTTCTTTCAAAGTGAGTGGGGGACATATTCTTGGAAGCAGGTTAAACACTACCTGTTGAGCTTTCTTTGCGGGAGGACGTTCTTGTATTCATTCCTTTTTTACACTTTCTTATTACTTGACATTTCTAGCCTATGCTTTAAATGCCTTGACAACAGTGGTGATTTTTTTTTTTTGTTATGGGCACTAATTAAAATTATTTGCTCACATTTATAGATTTTTTGGGTTCGAAAATTATTAATTGTAATTTAAAGCTGGAATCATCACAAACTAACTCTAGTTAATTCGTGAGAGGGTGATTGTTTTTATCTTGGTTTTTTCAACTCTGAAGGAAATATCCATACTATGGATTATTTGGATCATTGATTACGAATTTCGTGGTTTTGCTTGAGCTTTTTTCATGGGTCATCCTTAAATTAGTAAAAGCCAGCCCTTTTTGTACACTATTTTGAGCTTTGAAAGTTTGGTTTGGGCTTTTGAAATTTTTTCTCGTCAATAACCCAAATATTACTAATAGAATTAGCTCTAGTGGTAATCTTAATTTTTTATAATTTATGAACACTGAAAAAATAACCCTAAAACATGCCCTCAAGAAAGTTTTCTTTCTTATTTAAAGGTGCTCTATACTCTTTTGTCAAGCATAGAACTCGTAAAATTCGTAATTAACAATTTTAAAGTATTAAAGATGCTCATTTAAAAAGGCTTATGCTATACATTCCTAATCTTCATATCACGACTCTACGTGGGTTGGACGACTTTGTAGCCCCTAAATTTATTCAAGTTTACTGGTACATCTTTGACCATTCGTCCTCTACTTTATCTGAAATTTCTACTATAGCTACTTTAATCAAATCTTCATGGACTCTTGACAGAGAATCTGGGAAGACGTGTTCAGCTCCTTTTCTGTATTTGACATCAAAGTCCAGGGTGTCCATTCTCTGGAAAAACCTGGAAAGTCTGGAATATCATGGAATTTTTTTTAGGGCCTGGAAAAGACTGGAAAGTCATGGAATTTTTTTTATAGTCTGGAAAAAGTTAACTTTTATTTTTTTTATTCATGATGTTGTCGCTAAGCGACTGTTTATTGTTTCTAAGAAATATTTCTTTCTCCCAAAACATTATTTTTTTAAATAGAGAAAATATGTTTTTAACTCAATGCGTAAGATTTCATTGAGTCAAAAAGACGTATGTTAGGCAGTATTGAAAAGAATAATTTTCTTGAAACAAAGCAAATTTTTTTGAATGGAGTAATTTTTTTTCTCAGTGTAAAAATAAATTTTTTCTATTAAAATTAAGAATTTTAATATTTTTTATTTTTAAAGTCAAAATTATTCGCGCTATTTTAGTAAAATATAAAATTAAAATATATATATATTAGAATGGACCTAAAATTGGAGCTTAAAAAAAACTTTGCTCCCCGGGTTTTTTTGTGAACTTTTGGTCATAAAAAGTCCTCAGCTCCAAGGATTTCGCTTTTGCTTTTCAAAAAAGCGTGCCTGTAAGTACTTCAATTTTCCTATTTAAATAACATGGGAATTTTGACTTTTCAGCTTCCTAATTATTTACAAAGCTTGTAGAATGTTTTGAAAAGCTGCTAATCGATGTAAAGTACTATTTAAATATATACTATTTAAATAATTTTTTTCTAGTGATTTTACCGGTAATAGGAGTAAAAAAAATTCCCATTAAAATAACATGGCTTCATATAAATGCACTATTTTTAGCTACTTTCATACACTTGAGCGTAAATTTTGGACGACAATAATTACTTTATTTCAAACTTATGAATATTTTTATATTGTTTATATATGTGCAGAGGAAAATTTTCCCGCTTTCTTTATTTAATTTAGAATATTTCGGCATAAAAACTTTTTCGAGTATTTGAAATTATGTCCAACAACGTACGGCTAAATTGTTTTTTATTAAATTTAAAAAGTTTTTGTGCAAAAATATTCTAAATTAAATAAAGAAAACGGAAAAACTTTTCCTTGATCAACCTTCAATTAAAAAAAGTCTGGAATTTTATGAAATTAGGTCTGGAAATGTCTGGAATGTCAGGAAATTTTTTTTTCAGATTTAATGGACACCCTGAAGTCGTATCCTTGAGTATTAGTATAAGAAATATTTACATGGTTTTTTTTTTATGGTCTGAATGAAATCACTCCCCAATCAAACTTCTTTGAACTGACCCCCAAGGGGGGATGGCTGGTTTCTCCCTTTTGGGGGGTAAAATAAATTATTTTTTAATCACAGCAAATCGATTAATTTTTTTATTTTAAGATAAAAAGGTAGATAAAGGTAGATAAAAAATAAAGATTTTATTTTTCAATAAAATTCATCCCTTGCAAAGTTTGATATTTTTTTTGAATTTCGGAACCAAATATCAAACTTCTGTGGATAAATAGCTAGCAAGGGATGCATTTTTTAAAAAAATGTTTATCAAACTTTTCGTATTAAAATCCAAAAATTTATCGATTGTCGTGTTAAAAAAATAATTTATTTTACCCCCCCAAAAGGGGGAACTAGCCCCCCTTCCCCAGGGTTAAAATAAATTTATATTTTTGTTTAAGGGACTTTAGATAATTTAAGCAAGATTCTTTAAATAATTTTGGTTTAGGAAGTTAGAACAAGCAAATTTAGGGTATCTATGGTTTAAAATCAAAGTTAAGACAATAGTTAAAATTGTTATTAATCAACATCCCTCATGCCCAATAATTCTTATTTTAAGGTTGCAATCATGAAGTCCAAATTTAGCCAGTTAAATTAAAAAAAAAATTTTTTAATCATCAAGGTATCAATTTTTATAAAATAAAATAAATATTAAAAGCTCTGGAAAGCTCTGTAATCATAATATTTTTGTTTTTAAATCCCTGATAGTTGTTTTAATATTTTGCTTAATTAAATATAGCATATTTTGTAGAAATTTATTTTAAAAGAAATATTGGTTTAACAGGCGTTTAAACGTATAAAATTATTTGAAAATTATGTAATTTTAAACTTCAAAAGTTAAATTTAAAAATTCACACGAATATCAATAAAATTTACACTTCAACAAAAAATCACGTTTTAGTATCGATAATAGGTTTTCTTTCATTCAAAATCTCATAACAAAAAAGCACCTTAAATTATAAAAAAAAAAATAATAACAAAATTTGTATTTTAAATATGAAAATAAAAAAGAAACCGCAGACTCATTATTTAAATGTATATATAGCAGAACGAATATTATAGAAACATGTAATATATTACTTCCCAGCCAAATCCTTCTTCTCGTTTTTTTTTTTTAACCAAAACGACCGTTAAAAAATTGAACAAAATCGTCTTCTTCTCTCACGACTTCTGTTAAGAAAAGAGTAGAAAGACCACACGTCGAACAAACTGTTAGGAGAAGAAAAAAAAATAATTTCCCCTGCAAAGCGAGTTGAGAAATTTTTTTTGCAATATCTTAAGCTCCACCTCTTTAATTTTTTTTTTGCAAATTCTAACAGCAACATTTTCTTTTTTTTAACCGTTGAAATCTATTTCGGTAGCATTTAAAAGTAGCGTGCGCATCTAAAAATCAGAAGCGGGATATTTAAATGTCCAAAAGCGCCGGCGTTTAATTTCTCCCTCTTAATTTTATAGGATACGCAGGTAAAATTATTATTTTTTTTTACATACACAGAAGCAGGCTAGTGTCTATGTTTTGTAGGTGTAATTTTCATTTTTTATTATAACATATTATTTCTATTGTCTTGAATCGCGCGCGTGCCTATTTTGCTATTTAGACATAATAAATATAGGTGTATATGTTTATTCCTCAAGGAATGCACAGCTGCTGTTATTTTTTAAATAATATTAAAAAAGATTTTCCTAGAAATCATATCTTTTTTTAAAAAAATATAGACAACAGAATACCTTTTTCTAGATTTTTTTGATGATATATGAGTTTTATTAGATTTAAACGAATTTTATTTTTTTGCTTTTGATCTTCTTGATGATGATTATGCTGATCTGTGTGCGTGGGTTCAATTATTATTGATATTATTATATTTTTTTACGCAGATTGAGTATTTTTTTTTTTTTGTATAGTTTTTCTATGAATAAAAATTGTAACGTTTAATTCTATTGTTGTGTTAGATGATTTATCAACTTTTTTTTTAAAATGTGTAAACATTTGTTTATTGATATTTAGAGTTAAATAAGATTAGTTTTTTTGGTACATATGTGCGTTTTTTTAAAATAAAAAAAAAAAATTGTATCTTTTGTTGATTTAAAGGGCAAATGTTAAATATTTCTAGATTATCTTAATTTATATTACATATGAGTGTAACAGCAGTTTCATTTATTTTTTTGTATTATATGAAGAAATTGATTTGAACATTTTTTTTGTCTGTTGAAAATAGGTCATTTGTTAAAGAAATAAGATTTTTAATAATTTAGGTCGTATAATAGATGAAGTATTAACAGCAGAATTGACTGTAGTAGCATATGAGTAAATAACGATTTTTACTAAGAAAGTTGGTAAAATTTGTATGCAATTGATGGTCAGAAATTTTGGCATTTGGCAACAAATTTTAGCATATCATTTAAAATAGTTCAGCAGATCCCAAGACATAATAAGACATAATTTCATATTTAATATAATAATGTGTATCACACATAATTTTCATCGATTTTTGCAATAATTTGTTAACAATTAAATATTGTTTAAACAATAAATGTCTTCAAAAATAGAAAATTTGAATATGGCAAGTCAAATTACATAAAATTTATTTGGTCCTTTTTAAAAATTTTTAAAATTTGCAGAAGTTTTAACTTTAAGTCTCGTAATTTTTCTTGCATCTCAGGTTGCATGTCTTAGAATTTTTTACATATTTTTTTCAAAAAATGTTTCAAAAGTAAAATAATACTAGAGCTGAAAATTTATTTTTTTATTTTGTATTGAATATCAATCAAATTCTATGAACTAAATTTTATTATGTGCTTAAAAAATTTAATAGTTTTTTTTTTATTTAATAGATTTTTCTTGTTAAAAAATAAAATTTTCTGTCAATGATTCATTGACACCTATATATTTATATACGTTATATTGGTCACCAAAACAAGATATTATAAAATTTCAGCTGTTTTTTTCTTTGAAGCAATTGATTTTTTTATGTTTTTATTATTATTAAACTGGAATGTCTTCCTTTTTTTTTGTTTCTTGGTAGTTAAGGCAATAAAAGTAAAGTATTTTAAAATATCTTTTATTAATTAATAATTTTAAGAAAAAAAAGTAATAACTTTTTAATATCTTTTAAAAATTTTAACTGCGCAATTTACAAGCACATTTATTTTTTTTTTTGCGCGCAACTTAAAACCAGTATTTATTAAATACGCGCTTTTTTATATTTCTTGCAAAAGTTTTTAACTGAAGGGAATATTTATGGAAAAATTCAAACATATGATTTATTTTTCGAGCTGTAATATCTTGTTGTAAAGACTTGAATTTTCTTCCTGTTACCTTCATATTTCCATTTGTGATCCAATTTTTTTAGAGAAATCAATTTTTTAAGCTAGAGCTTCATAAAGCGTAAAAAATAATTTTTTATTTTGTAACTATCCACTTTGTCACGTGACTAATCAAAAATCTAACGGAAATTTTGATATGTGATTAGCGATTCAAATGATTTTTGGATCTGTTTAATTTTACAGACTCTCAAAGAAAACAAATCAAAATGCGAGTCAAAATATGAAAAAAACGCATTTTCAGGAAATTTCCTTCTTTCGAAATTGACCCTATTGCTATAGCATAAAATTGGCTATATACTCTTTAAAAAAATTACTAAATTTAACAAACGTACTCTGAAATATGCAGTGTAAAAAGTAACTTTCTTATATTAACAAAAAAATTAGAACATTTTCGAAAAATTAGTAAATTTTCAAAATAATTTGTAAATATTCGAAAAAAATCGTAAATTTACTTAATTTAGTATATTAACTAAAAATTCGAGTATTCACGATTTTTTTTTGTGAATTCGCAAGAAAATTTGATAATTTACAATTTTTTTTCGAAAATTTACAAAAAATAGTTGTGAATTTGCAACTTTTTTCGTAAAATCACTAAAAAAAATCGAGAATTCTCGAATTTTTCGAGAAAATACTAAATTTAGTAAATTTACGATTTTTATCGAATATTTACAAAATTTTTCGAAAATTTACTAATTTTTCGAAAAAATTCTATTTTTTTTTGTAAATCTAAGATAGTTACTTTTTACAGTGTGTGTATTACGTGTATAATAATTATGATAAAATTATAAAAAAAATAAAAAAAGTATATAATAATAATACGCCTCGTCAATTTAAATGTTTACTTATATCAAATTAGCGCTACTTAAGCATAATTATCTCTCGAATCTTTCAACGATTACTGATCCGATACTTAAAAATAAAAACAAAAAACTGTTAAAAAAAGAATTATTTGGCAAGTAAGTGGTATAGATAACTATCGATAATTGATTCATTGGTTTGAAGAAGCGTAAAATTAGTGCGAAAAACAGAAGTTAAAAAAAAAAAAATAAACATAAAAAAACTTGGAATAAAGCAATCAGCAAAAAATACTACCAATAATTATTACTACACAGCTAATAAAATTGTTTTTAGAGATCTTTTTCTCACACAAAAAGAGTTAATAACTATCTTTTTTAGATTACGTATACTTCAGTCATTTTCCGGGTTTAGGGTCAAAACCTGATGACAGGCTGAGATTTGCTCTACTATATGTTTTTTGGGTCGCTTAATCTGAATCGAGTGTCCAATAGGGCTGGAAAATAGGGGAACACCCTTAAACATTACTAGGTATTTTTAAAGTTTTTTGTGCAAAATTTCGAAAGTAAAGCTAATATAGCCAAATATATTTTATTTTTTGATGATAGATTAAGAAGATATTGCGATTTTTTATAATTGACCAAAATTAGGATATATGGGCTAATTATAGAGGATAAAAACTACCCCAAAATTTTAAAAAAATAGGAAAAACATGATAAAAGTTTATTTTTTTACTTTTTTTTGTGAAGTCAAGTATCTAAAATATTTTATGCTATTTCAACCATCATAAAATGTATTCACTCCCCCCCCCCGGGGGTTAAAACAACCCCTAAATTTATAAATACATAAAAACAATGATAAAATTTTAGGGGTGATTCCACAAAATAAAGTGAAAAAAATAAAATTTTATCATGGCTTTTATCTATTTATTTATTTAGGGGTTGTTTTAACCCCCCGGAGGGTGAATACATTGTATGATAGTTGAAATAGCATAAAATATTTTAAATACTTGATTTCAGAAAAAAGTAAAAAAAAATACAATACTATTTTCCAACCCTATTGGACACTGGATTCGTATTCTGTGACCCAGAAAACATATAGTAGTGCAAACCTAAACCTGTCAACGGGTTCCGACCCCCCCCCCCCACCGCAAAAGGACTATTTTAGTTGACAAAGGCAACCCTTATTTAACACTGAGTTTTTTTTTTTTAAATAACTTTTATTTTAACATGGAATATGTTCATTGGAGGGGTTACTCTCAAGAAGCCCCAAATTTAGGGGGGGGGGAGTCGAAAAATTGAGTTTCTTAGGGAAGAGGTCAAATGGATTTATAATAATTTCGATTTAGGGTTGGGTTTAGAGAATAATTTTGATTCAGGGACTTGAAATAAATCGGATTTAGGGGCTTAGAAGAATTTTGATTTAGGGACTTAAAATGCTTTAGATTATGGTCTAAGAATAATTTGTCAGTTACCAGGTTATTATTTTTAAATGGCAAGGGTGTATGGGTACCAGAAATTAAGAGTCTTATTTTGCATCAGGTTAGCCTTTGAGTGGAACCTAAAAAATTTCAAAAAAGTTCAGATCGAAAAAGTTTGATCTTTTTGAATTTTTTAAATTGTGCAAATAAATTTTTGATCATCGAACTTTAAAAATTATCAGGTCTCGAGTATCAAAAATTTTAATAATTTACCTAGGATTTTTACATTTTATGCTTTTCGTTGCAGCATTCAATAGATGTATTAGGTATAAAAAGTAATTTTAAGTCACTTGGTATTCTTTATTTTTTTGTCAGCATTTTTGATACTCAACGATAAAAAAAGGACACAACAATTAAATCGGAAATAGGTAGCATGAGAAATTTTAACTTTTTGCATTTCATTTTTCAATTTCTAAACAAATTATACGCCACGTTAGCGTAACTTTTTATACAAAAATTAAGTAATAAAAATAAAGTTATTGCAAGTAAAAAATAATTTATTGCTTTGCGCTTATTACAAAAAATAATAGAATAGAAAAAATTAATTTATTAAGTGTTATACGGAATTTCATGTGAATTTTGTAAACTATTATAAAAAATACACTAAAATCTGAAAGAAATAGAAAAAATTTATGGGAATTTCGAAACCTTGTTTTTTAGGTAATTTGTAATGAAAAATAAAAAATAGAGTAAATTTTTTACTGTTAGTTACCGAAGCCGGAAGGTATACTAGGTGGACTAGGCAGTGGTGGTGTAGGACATGGGGCGGAAAAAAGAAAAAAATCTCGCACAAGAAGAACCATAATGATTTTGCATATGATCAACCAAATGGTTAAGGTATATTATTGACCCAAAAAGGTTATTTAAATATTTTCCGATTTTCCAAGATGGCGGACCTAAAAGCATTAATATAGCAAGTTTCTACATTACCTGAGGGGTTTTTGAAGTTGAGAAAAACGTTTTTATGGATGAAAATATTCATTTTTTCACCCCACTATATTTTCCAATTTTCAAAGATGGTGGACCAAAATATATTATAATTTATTTGCAGCTTTATTGAAGTCTCAAACATTCTGTAGTACTTTCGTCAAACTCCTCAGTTAGTATTAAAAGGTTATCATGCCTTCACAAACATTTTAATATTTCTCATCTAACATACCGATGAATACTTCGTACTAAATTTTAGGGGATTATGGAAATGAAAAATTTAAAACGTGTTTTTTTAAAAAAAGCATTGTAATTGTGTTTACGGATAATGAAGAAGAAATGTTTAATACTGATATTTTTTAGTGATTGAATTCAATAACTTCCATTTAACATAGAGAAAATGAAACTATTTGTATGTATATTGAAAGTGTCCGGAAGTAATTAATACGAGATGCTATTTTCCGAACATCCTGTACAGTAAATTTAACTCTATCTTATGTCCCAGGGGGCCCATTGAACCAACGTATTTCAACTGTTTATGAAGTTTTCTTTTTTATTGTTAAAACCTGTGGTCAAAACTAACGGTTACGCTTTCACTGTTTCAAACACAACAAAAAATTTTTAATACTTCTTTCAGTGTCCATTAAATCATAAAAGTTGGTTATTTTTCTGCTAATTGAATTTTAAAATTTACATTACCATCAAATGCCATAAAATTTACATATAGACATTCAAAAAAATTTATTCAAGTGAACAAAATAAGCAGCTTCGATATACCATTTCTTTGCTCGCACATACAAAGTAATTTTTTGAATTTTTTTAGGACAGGAAATTGATGAAGATGAAAGATTTGAAGAATGGATTTCTTGGTACTGAGAAATATACCTGAAACTTCAAGAATTTATAAATTTAATAAATAGTAATTTATGCAAATAAATAATATTTACAAAAGAAGTTTACATAATTTATACTTTTATAATGTTTTTTTCAAACTAATTACTAAAATCTTTTATTTTGTAAATATTAACAAGCAGATTATTAACCTCTTAGGACACAGGTTTTAATGATAAATAAAGTTTTGGAATTTGAAAAGTCTTTTAAAAGAATGTTGAAAATCATAAAATAAACGTTTTATTTGCTGTAATAATTTTTTCTATTTTATGGCCGTAACTTTGGGGCTTAAAGGAGTAGTATCGTAAATATTTTAAGTCAGAGCTGGGCAACGGCTGCACGCTAAAATCCTTATATACGGTATACGGCATACGGTTCAATGATATTTTGTCAAGGTAAAATTCATACGGCATCCGTATGAAATTAACCGTATGTAAGGCAAAAGTCATAAGGCATCCGTATGGAAATGTCATTACGTACGGTAAAATTCATACGGATGGGAAAATTGCACGGGTAATTTCATACGGATGCCTTATGAGTTTTGCCGTACATACGGGTAATTTCATACGGTTGCCTTATGAATTTTACCTTATATAAGGGTAAAATATTATTGAACCGTATGCCTCCTTAGCCGTATGATTTTTTATACG
Organism: Anagrus nilaparvatae; assembly: GCA_022575985.1. Taxonomy (NCBI): domain Eukaryota; kingdom Metazoa; phylum Arthropoda; class Insecta; order Hymenoptera; family Mymaridae; genus Anagrus; species Anagrus nilaparvatae. Next base: position 14,519,937 of record JAKSXM010000272.1, read on the forward strand.
GCAAAATTTCGTACGGTATCCGTATGAATTTACCCGTATGTACGGCAAAACTCATAAGGCATCCGTATGAAATTACCCGTATGTACGGCAAAACTCATAAGGCATCCGTATGAATTTACCCGTTCATACGGTAACATTCATACGGCATCCGTATGAATTTTACCGTACATAATGACATTTCCATACGGATGCCTTATGACTTTTGCCTTACATACGGTTAATTTCATACGGATGCCTTATGAAATTTTGTCGTACATACGGGTAAATTAATACGGATGCCTTATGAATTTTCGCCGTAGATACGGGTAATTTCATACAGATACCTTATAAATTATAACTGTTTATGGCATTAATTTATTTATTGGCACACCATAATCAGAATTGATGTTTAGGAAAATAAGTGAAAAAAAATGTTCTAATTTACTTTTGTTATATTTATTTATCATGAAATTTATTTTTAAGTATTTACAATAAGAAAATATATTCTTTTTCTATAACGTAAGGCATAAAATTTAGAGAATGATTTAAGAATTTTAAATATCGAAAGGATTTTTTCTTTAACTAATTACATCTTAAATAACAAAAGATCATCATTGACTGATTCATAGTTTGAAAAGCTAATTTTCCTTAAAGAAAATAAAAAATATATTCAATATTAATTTTGGAGAAAAATGTATGCAATAAAAATGGTTCTTTACTCATTCAATTGAATTCTAAAATGAAAATTAAAAATTTTTGATTGTATTTTTCCTGTTATAAATAATAATTTTATTTTTAATGCTTTCTATAAACAGTTGTTTAACTTTTTTTGAATATCTTCTTGATTTTAAAACATATTTATATTTAGAAAATAGAAGCAAAAGAATTTTTTATTATTGGGTAAGTCTTATAATACCTATTTTAAGAATGCAATTTTTTGCATATTTAAACAATATTATCGAACTTTATTCCAATTTCTTTATAAAAGTCAAATATTTACTTAGGTAATGTACTTATAAAAGCTTATAATTGTTTCATATGGATCCTTATGCAGAGAAATGTATATATTTTAATAATATACTCTCCTTTATGACGTTAAGGCAGCTTCTACAATAGCCACATACACAAATATAAATGTACCTATGGATAGACATATATGTGTATGGCCAACCTTCAGATAACTGCGCCCTCTATTTTTCTACATTAATTATTGTAGACTTTTTACCTGCTGGTAAGGCAGATTTTAAAATTAGGTTGGCCATACACATATATGTCTATCCATATAGGTACATCTATTTGTGTATGTGGCTATTGTAGAAAGCGCCTAAACATTATACGGGCCCATATACTCTCGAACCGTACGTACGGTTAAACAGCATACGGGCCCGTATAATCTCAAACCGTACATACGGTCAAACAGCATACGGGCCCTTATACTCTCTAACCGTACATACGGCTCAACAGCATACGGAACCGTATAATCTCTAACCGTACATACGGTTAAACACCATACGGGTCCGTATGCTCTCAAACCGTACATACGGTTAAACAGCATACGGACCCGTATGCCGTTTTTGATTAAGCCTAAGCAAACGGTATACGGGTCCGTATGCTATTAAACATTATATACGGTTCAAGTGTATACGGGTCCGTATGCTGCTGAACCGTATGTACGGTTCAAGTATCTACGGGTCCGTATGCTCTTAAACCGTATGTACGGTTAGAGAGTATACGGGCCCTTATGACATTAAACATTATATACGGCTGAGATGCATAAGGCTCCCGTATAGTGTTAACCGTATATACTGCTAGGGTGCATACGGTCCCGTATGCTGGTTATCGTATATACGGTTCAAGTAACATACGGGTCCTTATGCACAAAAACCGTCTATACGGCATACGGTTACAGCGTGCCAAAATTGCCGTATATGCCCAGCTCTGTTTTAAGTACACCTGGTTAAGTACATGTAACATACTTTTGATTTTGAAGTCTTGTCATTTTTTAGATTTGAATTATTAAAAATTTCTTTTTTTAGATTTTTAAACAAATTATTAAAAATTTTACTAGAAAAATGATGAGAAATCTGGTATAAACTTAAAAATTGGTAGGTTTGATCCAAAAATTAGTATTCGGTTTATTAACTATCGCGACAAGAGAATTATTAATAAAAAATCACAGTTGCCAGGGTTTGAAAAACGCAAAAAAAAAGTATAAAAAATATTTCATCAATTGTCATCCAGCTTGGTACATGAAAATTCTTGTACATTCTTCAAATAAACATTAAAAAAACCGCTTTACAAAAAATAAATAATTGAAACATCTAAATCGTGATAAAGAAAATTTTTTTGATTTATATTTCACTTTCACACAATAAAAATAATATTTTAATCTGTTCATCTATAAATAAAAAATATTTTATCCATAATCTTTATAAATTTTCAAAAAAAAAGGCTAATCTGAAAATCTAGGATTTTTGACATCAAAAAAATTGCATTTCAATATGTGTAAATTTTTTTATTATAAAAAATCAGCACAATAAATTTAATAACAAGATCATAAATATTAAGAATAAAATTATTTATTTGTATTGACCACAATATTTTATTGTTAGACATTTAAATTGGACCTTTAAATAAAATTTATTATTTTTCTATTTTATTCAGAAATTGATATACTTTTTTTTCTTACAATGTAAAATATAATACAACAAAAAAAAACAACCTTGTGTGTAAATTTAGGTTCACATTCAATATTGACACACTGCGGGTGGTGAAGAAATATATTTTTTAAAAAAATCATATGAAAAACACGTGGAATAATTTTTAGAGCAATTTGATATTAAAGGGTGTCATTTAATAATTTAAAACTTGTCATATATTTTTTTATGTAATTCAGTTTTTTTTAAGAATTATTACAGTGCATAAATTTTATTTTTTATTGTTTGTTTTTTCTTCTATTTTAAGAAACAGTCATTGCAAGCAATTAGTGTATGTTACAAGATTTTTTTCTTCGATTTCCCACATAATTAAATAACAGCTTTCGTTTTTTAACCTAAAAAAAGTAATATAAGATGTAACAGATGATGATATTTAATTTTATCTTAGAAATAGAAAACTTATTAAAAAATGGTCAGTCTTCCAAAAAAAAATAAAAAAATTTCTTTAAAAAAATTTTACTTTCATCTATTATTAATTTTTGTAGAGTTTTATAATACACTATTATTTTCTTGATTATTCTTTATACACCATAATAAAATTGACAAAAGATGAAAATTAAATCGATGAAGATGATGGTCAAATATTATATATTTTTTTAATTAAACTCATATTAGCCAGCTGCTTTTTTTATTCTATTTTTTAAGATTTTTTCTCTTTTTTTTTAACGATTTCTTTATCTTGGAAAAAATTTTAAAGAATATAAAAAAATAAAAGAATAATACAATAATGTAATTTTGGAAGATTTCCAATAATAAAAAAATGTAACCGTCAAAATATATTGAGACTGTATAGTTCTGTGTATTAGAGAGTCTGTGGTTTAACAATGAATAAAATTCACACTTCCTATGTATGAAAAGAATTAATTTTATTGTAACTTTGAAATTTTACTGGATAGTTAGTCTAGCCGTTACAATAATTCGCGATATGATTTTGAAGTAATTACAAAAAATTTGCGGAGTTGCACTGGAATAAGATCAATCCATGCTGGCGTTCAGTCTTTTGGACAACTCGAAAATATTAAGGAATGTGTACAAATTGCAATTTCTTTGGTTACCCTAATTTAAATAATGTAAGGGACGATTTGCTCAGAGCTCTGATATTGAATACCCTCCGAATATCAATGAATTTCCTTAATTATTCATTTAATTATCCGAATTTTAATTAGTCAAAGAATTATTGTTTTTATGACAAAAAACAACACCTTTATAATTCTCATTTGAGGCTTCGGCTAGAAAAATAAATTCTATATTTAAGTTTTTAAATATCCATTATGAAGAAAAGCAATTTTCTTTACCCAAAAGTAAATAAATTTCTTATCCTTATAGAGGTTTTCAACGAGGGATGAAGAAAATTTCTCGTATACAAAATATAATTTAGAATTGCCTACAATGAATAACTCGGTTTTTATTCATCGCAAATTTGTAATGAAATTTCTCTCGCAAACGAAATGATTTCTAATGATTATATAAGAACAGTCAAAATATGTATATTATAAAAACTTATAACTGTTTTGTATGATAACCCAACCAGCGTACATGGGACATGCTGAATTATAATAGTTTCAACTATACTGCCTAATTATTATAAGTCCCAGAACCGGAATTATAATAAGTCCCCAAATCGAAAATATTCTAAGTCCATTTGACTCCCCCCCCCCTCCTGAATTTGGGGCCTTTTTCAAATACCTTTTTTTCAATTTGAATAGGGTTATTGCATAGTGTTGAGATTATTTGATATTCTGAAAATAAACTTTAAAATATTTGATAGGTATTTTTCTATTTTTCAGAATAATTAAAAACAATAGAGTTTTAGCCATTAAAAACAATGAATGGAGTAAACGACACTATCTCGTGAAAAACGCTCTAACAGTATGACGTTAACATAATGAATACAAAATTAAGGACTTAAGAAGGTTGGACAATTTTTTTTATCGCATTCTAAATTATCGACGCTACATACATATGTGACATCATATATGTATTCGTATAATTTCAGGTTATTTACATACACACCAAACCTAAAAGAGTTTTTTGTTACGCAGAAAATATTGAATGTTTATTTAATTCTTTAGAGAGGAATTATTTTGAGGTTAATTCTTTTAAAAAAATTAAATAAACATTCAATATTTTCTGCGTAACAAAAAACTCTTTTAGGTTTGGTGTGTAGTTTTTATTTATTTATTTAAAATTAAAGTCTATAAGGTGGGGAAAATAAATTGAAAATTTAATCTTTGATTAAAATTTAATCTCCTGTGTCATCATTTTCAAATTTTTTCAAAGCTCCAAAGTATTGCTCCCATAAGATCAATGTTAAAACTCCGATTTTATTTTCTTAATTAAAAAAAAGTTAATGCTATAAGAGGGGTAAAATAAAGTTTATTTCAGTTTTAAAATGTTTAAATTTTAATATGTTTCCTATTTCATTAAGTTCTGTCATCATTTTCTACAACCCTCTTAATACCTTAAATTCATTATTAAATTAAAATTAAAAAAACACGTATCTAATATTTTAATGTCAGCAACAAAACCAGCCAAATGAAATTTCAAATTTTTTTGATGCAACATTCCTATAAAGCATTGTAAACTTGCGGGCTCTCTAAACTTACCCTATAGACATAAACTTACCTCATTTAATATATTAAATGCATCCGAAATTTGGCTCTTGGGTTTATATTCCCACAAGGGAAACGAGTTCTAAAAATTATTTAAGAAATTAAACTCAGCAGATTGACGTTCCAAGCATTGCACTTCGATGTACGATGCTTCAAAGTAACTCTTTTTCCTATAACTTTAAGAATTTGACCAATCAGGAAATAGGAATCAGGAAAAATGACCAGGTAAAGAAGTGAAAAAAACTTACTCACATAAATTTTAGAACATAAACTTGTATGTTATTGTAAATAAATCAGTTGAAAAAATTTGTAAATAATAAAATCTTTTTTTATGAAAATGTTAAAAAGTACAAAAGATGATATTTATATATCCTTAATTCCTTAAAAATTTAACAATAAATCATAAACACCCTTTGCAATATATCTACCAAAAATTTACCAAAAATGCAACTATTGACTAAAATGCTGTTCCTATTCTAATAATATGTACATAACGTCGAATTCCGCTTATTTGTTAAACATCTATTCACATAACAAATACAATAAAAAAAACCTGTCCAAGCCCTCAACAACTCCTACCAAAAATAAAAAGGAAAGACTTTTCTGAACATACACGACAATAATTTAGTGTACATTTAAAAATTCCAAGGAAATGTCATACAGTTTTTTTATATAGGTTATGTTTGTGCATGATTGTGTGAAATCTTTAAAATCACAGGTTAGGTTTTTTTTTATAGGATTCTATAGGATTTTTAAGATTAAAGATTCTATGTTTATGAACATATAAAGAAATTTTGTAATAAATACATTTATATTTAAGTGAATAGAAAAAAAAATAAAAAAAGACAAATTAAAAAGGGCTTACATTAGATACCTATACCTATAAATACAAGAAAAAGATAGATTTCTTATATTTTTACAAAAAAAGACGCGCGAAAAATAAGATACATCTCTTTAACTTGCCGCATATTATTATGAATATGTACTTTGATGGTGGTCGAGAGGATAATAGAAAAAAAATATTGGTTTTACTAATACTATTTTATGTAGTACACACGTACAATAAAAAATAATTTAAAAAGCAAGTGATCGGACAGCAACAGGTATTTAAAAATGGCGGGAGTCGTTTTTGTATTGGAGGGAAATTTCTTTTGTCGAAATGTATACAAAGGAATGTTTTGGCGGGATTCACAGCTGATTTTATTATTATGAAATTTTGAAAATAATGTACACAAATTTAATTATAACTGTTTTTATTTACATTTTACATGATGCTTCATAATTAAATTTGTTTTTCTGTCTTGCTTTCTTCTTCTTATCTTTCAAAAGGGTTTAGTGTTTATTTAGATTTATTTTTATTATTTAACTTTTTTGAGTATTTCGGGACAATTTTTTCCGGTATACAATTTAATTATAATGTTAGCTTTTGATTTATTTTTTGGAAAAATAAATTTTAATTTAACATTTTTACTTCCTGGACCATATTCTGCTTCAACTTTTGGCTCGGCAATTTGGTAATTTTGAATTTCAATTTCGATTCTTTGGGTACAATAATTACCTTTCGTTGCATGTACAGGGAAAAAAGTTTTTTCGTATATTGTATTTTCTAATCCTGTTTCTATATTATGAATTCGAACAATTTCGTAATTATTTAATTCTGTTGCTTCTTTTTTGAGCCCAAAATTGAAATAACTTGATATTGGATATTCGAGTAAATCCCATTCTTCACTTGATTCATCAGCTTCAACGGATAATTTTGTACTTATAGCACTAAATATAAAAATAAATGTTATAATTTTAAATATTATGTTATTAGCCATAATAAATAATAAATTTTTTACTAAAATTTATTATCGTTTATAAATTCTAGAGTTTTACAAAGAAATAAATTCTTTGAACATAAAATTTTTCAAAAACTTCAAATTTTTATCATTTAATTTTTGTATTACTATCTACATGACTTTTATATTTGTTATTTCCCACTTGTGTAATCAATAATTACGAAATTGATACTAAAAAAGTTTTGTTATCTAATTTATTACGTTTAGTAATTTTATATCTATTGTTATCTGAATTATATTTTTAATTTATCTATTTTTAAAAAATTCTCATGTTATAAATGGTCACATTATATAAATTTAGAAAAACTTTATTGACATTTTTGAGAAAATTTTTTATGCATAAATTACTTCCAAACAGTCAACCACATTTACAGAGTGCAAGCTGAATTTTTTAGATATTAACCAAACTAAGCAGGATATTTTCTTGTTTTGGAAAAAGGCCCTTAAAATTATACTTACGACTTGATTGTTTGAAACTCCTGGGGTCATAGCAGCAAGCCTCAATGTTATAAAAAGGTTTCTTAGGTTATTTGCTTTTTCTTAGGCTAGGCAGATGACCTTGCTAATCATTCAAAAAACTTTAGTTTGGTCTCATTTAAAAAATCCTTTGATTTTTGCTTGATCTTTTAAAAAGTTAATAATGCACCTTTCGAAAAATAACCTTTAGTCCAATTTTTACTAATTCTCATGATTATTAAAAGAACATGATACCTTCGTTTTTTTTAAACGATGCACACAAAAAAATCAAGAATGTTACTATAATACACCATCATAATATAATAATACTTCAATTATTGCATTGATATTATATACTTTAGGTAAAATTACAAAAGAGCCATTAAAAAAAAAGGAGATAAACATAATAATATAACAGAAAAATCACACGCAATAAATTGATGACAAGAACCGACTCCATATTTCCTGCCTTCATCTTCTACGTTTTAGTGTATCTTTTTATTAAAAAAAAATAGTGTGTGTATGTATATCGTTATTTCCACGAAAAACTTCCCCATTCATTCATGGCGCCAAAAAAAACGAAAGGTTGCCGGATACCAAAATTTCTTTAAAAAATCTTTTTTTAAATGCCACATACATATAAATATATGTGTGTTTTTTAAATTTATCTCAGTATTTGTACACACTTTTTTAGTTGTATTTTTACTATATTATGAATACATGATTTTTGACAACCACCTAGCAACACACGAAAGAAAAATTTTTCTGAAAAATGTTTAGTCATTTAAATGTTAAATAGAAATGTGTTTAGAATTTAAAAAAAACAAAATATTTTTATTGTTTTAGATCATCTGTTATTTTTTTTTTTGGTATGTAAAAATAATTATACTTAAAAAGTCAGGAGTAAAAGGATTTTATCATATTTTTTAAAGGGACACAGAATAATCAAACCTGTATTATGTGTTAATGACAACATTTTTAAAACATTAAACTAGAAAATCATTTAAATTTATACTCTCAGGTGTTTTCTTTTTTTTTTTGGAAGCAAGGTTAATGTTAGTAATATACATGGATCGTTTGAATACTTAATAAAATTCAGGCAGAATGATCTGAGAAGACTAAGAAATTCTAAAAAACTAAATCACAGGCCAATAAATAAAAGATATAATTTAAAATGCAAAATTACTGTTTCGCATATTCAATGAAATTTTACAATAAATAGTTCGAAAAATAAAGAATTTTTAAGCATTGAATGGGTTTTTTCCAGGCCTGGTTTTTTCAAAAAGTAGGCAGAAAATCTATTGAAGTCCCTTAATCGATTTTATCCCAAGTCCCTAAACCTGAATTATTCCAAGTCCCTAAACCTGAATTATTCCAAGTCCCTAAATCGATATTATTCTAAGTCCATAAACCTGTATTATCCTAAGTCCTTAAGCTCAGATTTTTCAAAGTCTCCTAAAATTATTCTAAGTCTCATTTGACCTCCCCCCCCCCCCTTAAATAGAACAAATTTGACCCCCCCCCCCTTAATTTTCAATTTCTGAAATACCCCCTTCCTATAAACATGTTCTATATTAATATTTCAATATTTAGAGACTATCAAGGAGACTATTTTTGCAGTGTGGACGATATTTGTATATTCTGCAAAACAGCTATTCTTCATTTTGACTAGTGTTAACATTTTAAATGGAGCCACGTGATACTTTTGCAGCTGACGTATTAAAACTACGATGATAAGAATTCAAGAAACTTTTTTTAGTGCCATAACAAAGGGTTTTTATACTTGGGATGAACAGTGAATTGGACAATGATTATCACTTGCGATGAAAATCTTGAGATGACGAGATTTTAGTTACTCGAGGAAATCATGGACACCCAGGGTAGATATGAGCTTTTAGAGTTAGATTAGACAAGTGATTTTTCAAAGAGTTACTGACGCAAGTGCTGACGTGATTTACTTAAAGCTAAATCTTATGAATAAATTTTCAATCATAAATTATCTTTAAATCACAAAGCAAAAAACAATATTTGTATCACAGTATGATGCAATCACGGATTAATTATGTTACGAGGGTTGTAAATGATTTTTTAACCCAAAAAAAGAAAATTTCCAAAACGCTGAAAACGAAATCTGAACGAAACTCAATTTCGAATATATAAATTTTGAAACATTCGGAAAGTTTTAGAGGTGTAACTAAACTGAAGAAAACGCAAAAAATCACCATTAATTATTTACTAACAAACAAGTTTTGGAAAAAATTAAGTAACCTAAGATTGGCTGTTGTGGGCAACTTAGTCATTTAGGGAAAAGTGGACACTATACTTCAGAAAATATAAGTAGTATTTAGGTCATTCCATCGATCTGCGAAGGATGAACTATACAAAAATTTTGCAAAATAATCCAAAATCAGAAAAATTGGGTAAATTTCGATTTTTTTTTATCAAACAATGCACTCTATTGTCAAACCGATTTCTTGTATCAGTCCTTCAACCTGGTGTCATTCGAAACCCAGAGTTTCTGTTTCTTATAGAGTAGACACCCAATCAAATTTGAGTTGTAGATAATTCAAGAATGAAAAACTTGGCTGCCATTTGAAGTTCATAACCGTCATTGTACTTTCATGTCACCTAAGAATGTTCTCCTCTACTTGTACAGAATTTTTATAATCAGAATTTATAAGCTCCGAAAAATCTTAATTAATAATGAATTTTTCTAAAATAATTTAAAATTAGAAAAAAAATATTTATATTTAGCGTTTTAAAAATTGAATTTTATACGATTTAAAAATAATTTTAGAAAATTATTTTTCCGAAAAGGTAAAAAAATATTTTTTTACTTAGTTGAATTGAGAATTAGAGTTGATATTTCGATATTCCGAAATTCTGTTAATTTAAATTTCGATAATTCTAATAGTTTTTGTATTATCCCAAAAAACTATTTTTATATTTTTATAAGTTTTAATAACATACTTAATTACTTGTATTTTAATTTTTTCATTCTAAACATTGAAATTACTTTTCGGATCCTTAAAATCTTGTAAGGTTCCATGAATGTACTATGACGGTTCTGAACTTGGAATGGCAGCCAAAAACTTTGAAGTATTTATAATAAATTTTAAAAAAATTAGAAAAGAAAATTTTAAAATTAAGTACCTAATTTTAAAAAAAAATTATCTATTACTATCAGGGCACCTTTAACTAGTCATAATTATCCTTGTCCATCCGGGGCAGTTTTTCGAATTCCGAAAATTAAAGCCCTTTCTAAATCTTATTAATTGTTTTTAATCTTGTGTGCTTTGGCTATACTCTTTAGTATAGTGAAAAGCACATGGAATTAAAAAAAAATTATTGGGTCTAAAAAGGGCTTAAGTATAGAAACTTTCTAATGCAGAATAATAAAATCTAGAAGGATTTTAAGGCAAATAAATCAAAATTCCTAAATTCAGGGCAGATTTGATAAAGTATCAGAAGTTTTTATTTGTAAAAAGCAAAAATTTAAGCTTAATTTTGGTTAAGCTTAATGAATTAAGCTTACTGGAGTAAACTTACTGAAGTAAGCTTAATCCAGTAAGCTTACTCCAGTAAGCTTAATTCATTAAACTTAACCAAAATTAAGCTTAATCCTTTTACGTGGGAAAGGACAAGGTTTCATAAAATTATAATTAATAATTTGGCAATTCCAAAAAAACAATTAGACCAAGTTCGTATATGTACACCGACAACTTGAATGGAACATATTATGTTTACTTCATACTAATCTATTACAAACTCTCTAGCCTTCTAAGTTAACTTATAAACTCAAATAAGTCCCAAAATTGATATTGTTCTAAGGGGCTCCATTCACTTAGTCTGATTTTCCTTGTGAACCCACCCAAAAATTCTATAAAGATGAATGTATTTAGCTAAAAAACCTAGTGGAATCTTTTCAGGAAGACCTAAGGAAAACAACGGGGTAAAAAAGAATTTCGGGAGCTTAAAGGGGGTGAAAAACACCCCCAATCCCCCCCCCCCTCCTATTAAGGAATTTGGTAGGTATTTTAGGCCACTGAAACCGAATCGAACGTCAAAAATTAAGTAAAAAGGGTATAAAACCCTTAAGATTTACTTTTTCTCAAAAATTATTTTTTTAAACATTTTTATAGGATCTAGTGAGTATTTAAGCACGCTAAATCTAAGTTTAATGCCAAAAACTAGGTTAGAGGAATAACACCCTTATTTTTACCATTTTAAATTTTTCTTAAAAACAACTATTTTTTTATTTTCATGGGATCTAGTAGGTGTTTTTGGCCGCTGAATTTGAATTTAATATCTAAAACTATGTTCTAGGGGTGTAACACCCTTATTATTACCCTTTCAACTCTTAAAATTTACTTTTTCTTAAAAACCGATTTTTTTCATCTTTATGGGATCTAGTAGGTATTTAGGCTCGCTAAATCTAAGTTTAATGTCAAAAACTAGGTTAGAGGAATTTAAAATTTTCTTAAAAACAACTTTTTTTTCATTTTCAAGGGATCTTAGTAGGTGTTTTGGGCCGTTGAATCTGATTTAAACGTCGAAATCTAAGTTAGAGAGGTGTAACACCTTCATTTTCTCCTTTTCTACCCTTAATGCAAAAAACACTATAATATTTTATAACTTTTTAATCTAGAAAATGAGTAGCAATTGAAGGAAAAAGCACGATTCTCTGTAAAAAACGGTATCATATTCGGATTCAGTGACCCAAAAAACATATAAGAAATCAATAAAAATGTTAAAAAATCTGCAAAATATAATCTCCAAATTCCTAATACGGGCAACTGGGCCATATTCCGAAATAACCGATATAATATTCGTGTTTAGCGACCTAAAAAACGTATATACCCGTTGAAAAATTCTATAGACTTATTAAAGATAAAATTTGCCTTCAAAATGGGGCTCCACGTCAGGTCTAAGGCCAGATATTTAAAAATTATTTGTATTTGCAAAAAATTGGGATTCTATCAAAAATAAAAAAATAATTTTGACCAATAAAAATAATTGGTGTCCAGTAGAAAGTTACTATCCTAATAAAATTTAGCAATAATATGAATATTCTAAGAAATCTAATAAATTCATGAATTGATTTAAATAATTAACGAAATATATTTTATTACTATTTTTATGAATGAAAAAAAAATTGAAATTCTTAAAGAAGAAAATAAAAATAAATTTTAATGTTTTGTTTATTTAAAGAATTACTTTTTATGTGTAAAAAAATATAAATTACTTAAAATTTATAAAAACCCTTTAAAAATAATCTAAGCAGGTAGAGGCATAAAAAAATGATCAACTGACCGGTTTTTTTTATTATTATATTTTCGATACTGATTTTTTCGGCATCTATTTTAGAAAAAAAAAAATCTTTCTTCTTTATTTTTTTTTAAAGAGTCTCTCACGACCTTTATTATTATATTCTTAAAGAATTTCTTTTTTGTTATGTGTTAGTTTCTATGTTTGCGGGTATTTAAAAATGGTGGTAAACAAAAAAAAAAGCTATCCCGCCAAAAGTTTTTTAGTTTTTTAGCGGGAAGATAATCAGGATGTGGTATATTATAGATTCGTGTGAGAGATTTAAAAGATCTTTTTCTCTTTTTTTTGTATGCACAAAAATAAGTGTTTTTATTGTATTTTGATTTTTATGAATACAAATGCAAATCATTAAAATGTACTTTTCAAAGTAAAGTGTGTAAGGTGTATTTTATTTTATTTCCTATTTAGATTATTATTTTTTTTTTGAACCCTTTTTTTATGAGATGTATAAAAAAAAAAAATTCAATGGAAAGATTACCAAGAAATCAAAAAAAGGTTCATTGTTTGAATTTTGACTAAAGATTTGCGCAAAATCTTTGAACTTTTATGAGAAACGAATATTTTTTTTATGATCACTTGAAAAAATTAGCAAACAGAATAATTAAGATAAATATTAAAATTTAATTGCTTTAGTACCTTTGGTACCCTGGAGAGTTTGAGAGAATTATTAAAGCAACGAACTTGTTTAAAATATCTTTATTTTTGCATTAATCTCAGCTGCTTTAAAATATAAAGTTTACAAAAATTAAAGATTTTTGCAGGGTAAAAAATGTAAACTCAAAAATTTGAATTTGCAATTTTACTAAAATTAAAACTGATTTTTTTATCATAAAAATGTTTCTCTGAAATAAAGCAAAATCTCTAAATGAATACCGAGAATAAAAGTAGGCCATGGCAAGACTGAAGTTCGGAGATTAAAACAAAGAATACCTGAAGATTTCATGTAAGAAATAATTATCTAAAAATAAAATATTCTCATTATGTTCATGATTTTCAGAGGAAAAAGCGCATTTCCAGGGTAAAAAGGTCCTATTAAATGTGTTATTGATTCTTAGGTTTTTAACTTTCCTAGCAAGGACTCTGTTTTTAAATGAGCAAAGAAAATAATCTAATTGGTTATTATTTTTGTTCGTTCACTTACAAATTTAGATTCTTGATTAGATTCTTGATTGAAATTTCAAATTTAGCAACTTTTTTGTTTTATATTTGTTTTGTTTAATATTATTCATTTGTTAAAATTTCAAAGTCAAAATTTCCCAAATAATTAACATTTATGAGGGCGTCTATTTTTCGCAAATTTCGGGCTTTAAAAATCGAGCAAAAAAAGTATTCGTTATTAAAAAAAAAAAAAACTTTAAATAGAAATTAAAAATTACCATACATTAAATTTAGTGCCAAAAAACTTATAAAATTTTTTTACGTAATTCAAAAAAAGAAAAAAATTAAATACCTAAAAAATGAAGTTATTTTGATTGATAAATTTAAAAAACAAGATTCCCAATTCCAGTAAAAGTATACAAAACTTATTTACTTTGGTTCTTCACCTTTAAAAAAAAAAAAACTCTTTCTCTTTCAAAAACTAATTGGACCAAACACTATTACTCAATCAACCATGAGTAAATACACCTGACGAGTTATTTCTATGCTTTTTTTACTCTTTAAAAAACAAAAAAATTCTTAAAGCATTATTTGGTACGAAATAACTCAACCATCTAATTAATAATTTCAACCTAAAATCATGACGCGTGCGTGGTTAAAATGCATCTGTATATTAAATTTAATTAATTTTCATCACTTCTGAAAAAAAACACTTAAAAAAAATGATATATTTAATAATTAAGTAGCATCTGCACTTGACAATAGATTTATCAAGTATTTTTTAGGTTATAAGTGTGTGGCAATGTGCTTTTTTTAAAAATTATATTGTTTTATTTCAAAAATATTGTAATAATTATGATAAATCATTAAATTTTCTCTGATACTTCCTCTGTAATAAAAAACAAAATAATAATAAAGAAATAATAATTTATCATAAAGTTGTATAATAAATTTGTCTAATTTATTATTTGAAAAATTCGTGGTTTTGTTTAAACCATTATAAAATAGAAAAACAGGGTGTCAAGTGACACTTGACCATCTCGATTTACCTAAATAATGTATTAAAATTAAATAATTCTTAGAACTTAAAAATCTTTTTTACTTCTTTTTTTTTCTCTTTCTTCCTTCCTGATCAAATTTACTTAATAAATACATGATTATTTTGGAATTTTAACCAAAATGGGCGTATAATTCAAGGTTTTTATAGAAATATAAAATATACGTTACATTATAAACAGAGAGGTATTTAAAATTTAAAAAACTTTTGTCTGATCGTGGTTTTAAATTCATGCTTTGATTATTATTTTTTTTTAAATTAAATTGTTATTGTTATTTAAAATATTTTGTTATTTATGACTCGATTTATGGTTATGATTGTCACTGTAATTTTTAGTTTATGAATTGTTTAAAAATTATAAGCTTGAAATTGGGCTGAAACTGAGCTAAATAAAATAAATTTGCATAAATAGAGTCTCAATATAGTCTCCTAGTCTCCAAGATATTTAAAGTATAAAGAATAGCTTTTTTTTTTTAAATTATTCTAAATTTTACTATTTTTTGTTGGCATACGTGTTTAGAAAAAAAGTTTTATTTGCCCTTTTGGTTTGATAGGTTTTTAGTATCATTTCTACTGACCTAAATTTAGCATGATAATCGAAAATAACTTTTGCAGCCGTAATTTCCCTCTAAATAGAATTATTAGGACCAAAAATTATTATATTACATAACACCTTCAAGTAAATCGATAAGGCCCAATTGGTAGCTCAGAATTTCGAATTTCGACTCTTGGACTCTTGATGTAGGAGCAAATTTTTTTCGCAAACTATATATTGACTTTATTTAAAAATTTTTCCCTTTGCCAAGAGTAAAAAATCATTTTCCACTGCACTGTCAGGTTTCTGTACTTAAATTTTGAAAATTAAAGCAAATTGATTGAAAATTAAAAATTCAATCAAAATTTAAGGCCAACTGAACACTGTATATTTTGCGAGATATTCTGGAAAGATTAAAGAAATTTAGTGAATATATACCTTTTAAAAAGGTATAAAAATACAAGTGCAATTCAATAATAGCAAAATCTGATCATTTTTAAAAAGCAAATATTCTGCAAACTTATTTGCATCACTAACTTATGGACAAGTATCCTCCATACACTAACTTCTCAAAAATCAAAAAAATTAAGCATTTATAGCTTAAATTTTTACATACCAATAATTTTCATTTCTATCAAATTAATTATATTTCAATAAATAATAATAATAATTAAATATTCAACAAAAGCAAAGCATAATAACATAATATACCTGTTTTATTGTTGTCTCTACATTATTTGAACATAAAAAATAAAAAGAAGTATAGAAAAAAAAAAAAAAGATAAAGAAATTTTTTAGAATATAAGAAAGCATTGCCTATAATATATTTCTTCTGTGGTTTACTTTATTTATATGTGTTGATATGGGAATGACGGTTAAAAAATATTTCTACAAAAAACAAATTTGGCGGGAAAAATTTATGTAGTGTAAAGAAATAAAAAATTTTTTTTAGCGCCAGATTATTATCTTTTCATTTTAATAAAAATCTATTTTGTGTATTCTAAAATATGTTAAATGATTTTTACAGTTATGATTTTTTGTTTGATCAATTTTGTTTTTTTTTTTTCTAATTAGAATTAATTTTATATTTATTATGGTTTCTAAGCATTTAAGCGATTTCTAATGTTTTTAAAGGCCAATGGTCTATTTGAAATTCAAGAAATAAATAAATCATTTTTTTTTATGTGAATTTTTTTTAAAGATAGCACAATTTTCACGCCTAATAATTTATTCTGGAGTACCAGGAAATATTTGACCCACTAACGCTTTAAGTATAATTGCTAATGTGTCATGTTTCTAAATTACATTTTGCTCACTGAAATTTCGCAAAATTTTTTTTGCAAAAAATTTTCAAGCAAATTTTGACGAAAATTTTAACATTTACTAATTCACTTGCAAATTTTTTGAAAATTCAAGAAATTTAAACATAAATTAAGTTAAGAAACTTAGAGATGCTGGAATCTCTTAAATATCAAAAACTTACATAACCTAAGAAATTTATAAATTTTAAGAATCTAAAATTTAAAATTAAAAAACAATTTATTATTTAATTAATTTTATTCGTACATTAATTATATAGGTATGAAAAAATAAAAAAATAGTGTTTTATTAAAGAAGACCACCACAAGCCTAAAAATGAATAATGCTTCCTGTATTCTTTTTGAATAAGTTTAAATTTAATTAAAGAATCTTTCCAAAATGTGTAATATTTCTTGTTTTCTGTAATTTTAAATTATTGTTTTTTGGCTAAGAATGACATTTTTTCAAATTTTGTAGTTATAGCTTGAGATGATACGATTATTGAGACGAAAAACTAATAATCGATAAAACTTAAATTATTGAATTTTATAATTTGAAAATAAGGAAAAATGATTATAAATTATAAGTTAGAATAAGGCGATTTCTGATGCCATTTTTCAGAAGCTGATTTTTTTTTCATTGCATTTGAATTTTTGCAATTGGCATAAAATTTAAAATCAAAGTCCTGATTTAACTTATGAATGTCTAATCGACACGAACAAGCCATTTGAATTCTTTTTTATGAAAAAATTGGTATTTTTATCTAAAAATATTACCTAGTAGGTAATTGGAGCTGCTCTTTTCATTTCTGAATTCTATTTTCACGTACAACCCCTAGAAAATGTGATTCGGATTTCGGAAATAAAAAGAGCAGCTCCAATTACCTACTAGGTAATATTTTTAGATAAAAATATCAATTTTCTCACAAAAAAGAATTCAAATGACTTGCATGTGTCGATTAGGCATTAATGGGTTAAATTTTTTTAAGATTTTTTTTTATTTTAATCGATTGCAAAAGGTTTGAAACATAAAGAAAATGAGTTTTATTCATTTAAAATGCAAGCACCCTGGTGTGGTAGGACTTAAAAATAATTTTAAACCAAAACAAAAAAATTGTTTACACTTTTCTTTAGGTTTTATGTCATTTGCAACCGTTTGCAACCACTCAAAAGAAAAAAAAATTCCACCTCTCACAATTCTGGTGGTGAATTTTTGATCAGTGTAATCAAATTTAAGCTTTAAATTCAATAAACTATTTTAAATTAAAATATAAACTAAATAATACACTTTTAATGGTTTTTTCGCCGATTTTAAAGAAAATATGTTGAACTCAGAGGACCTTGCATAAATTACACAGCACTGAATAATTGGCATTTTTTAATCTTTACACCCTTCAAAACAAAAGAAATTACAAAATTTTGTTGGCCATTGTTATTTAAAAATTTTTGTCTTCTAGTTTAGCTAAAATTGTATCTTGTTAATTCATTTACCCCGCAATGAATAGCAGCTTTTATTGTTCTTTTGATTATTTTACATTTTAGATTTTTAAGGATGGCTCCTAGAACAATGAGAAAAATATATCTGATGGCCATCTCACTGGAGCCTTCGTGCTTCAGGAAAATAGCCTAAATTTTAGCAATAAAATGGTATAATAGGCTCTTGTCAAGCATTCACAAAAGAAAATTTATTTCTTGATTAAAATAATGCACATAAATTTGAATTTTTAAAAATTTTCTTTAAAATTCTCATATATCTAATCGCACACATAACACATCAAATTATTAATGGTCTATAAGATTAAAAGTATTTGAAATCAATATTTTAAAAAATTTTAATTTTCAACCTTAAAAAGGATTACAAATGGATTAAAATAATAATGAAATCTATAAAAAATTAAAAAAAAATCTATATTTATCTGTCAATTTTTAGTAGATGGGTAAAGAAGAAAAAAAACTAGAAATTAATGACCTTCAATTTGCAAGCCTAAAGAATCTCAAAAAAAAAAATCTTTTTTGTATTTCTGTTACTAACTGAGACTGTCTTTGTTTATCTTTAAATATTTTGGTATGTTCTCTGTATAATATACGGTATTATGTTGCCTTGAGAAGTCTTAAATCTTTTTTGAATTGATATATTTTTAAAATTTTCTATAATTATTTAGTTTACACTATAGGGCAAAATCTATTGTGCACGATATTGTAGATTATAGTAATTTTACTATACAGATTAGTACTACCAATACTATAAATTATAGTAAAATTACTACTTTGTGAGTCACTTTTAATAATAATAACCTACATAAAAGTTTGTAAATTTACTACAATTTTTACTCTGTATTCTATTAAAGTATTCATTTTTTTATTATTGGTATTATTTCGAACAATAAATTTTTATTAATTAAAGCTTTAAAATGATTAATGGACATTATCAAAAATTGTTTTGTTCTGCTTAATTTTGGGTATTAATTTCAAAATTAATATTTTTAAATGTTTTTTTGCTGATATAAAACACGTAATAAAATCAACCTAACTTAACAACTAGGTTTTATAATACAATTTTGCAACCTAGGCAATTTAATTATCAAAAGTATGTTATTTCTAACAAATAATTTATCTTCTATGTAATTTTCTAATAAATTTTGAGAAATTCAAATTAATAAGCACTAAATTTTTTATTTGAATTTTGAACCCCTTTTCGAATTGTAAAATTTAATCTAATTAAAATTTAAATAATAAATTTTCTGGACAGTGGCCACAAAGTTATCCTCGGCTATGCCTCGGAAGGTAATTTGCGACCAATTTGAGCCGTTCCTTATTTTTCTGGCCATGTGTCGTAATATACTATTGAAAATTACATAGAAGGTTGTTCCATTTGGAAAAAAAAAATTAGCTCATATTATATGATGGAATTTTTAAAATGTTGCTAATTAAACCAAATTTTGTTTGATCTCCACCCTCCAATACTTTCAAGGATGCTAAACCCAGATTTTCTAGCAGATTTTCAACATTCAAAATAGTAAACTCAAAATAGTGGATTTTTATATTTTTATTTTAAAATTTGATCATTTAAAAAAAAAATTAACTGTCATCTTCAGATTTATAACATCAAAATACATGAAAGTACAAAAACCGTCTCAGTAACCTAAGAACATTTTTTTTCATTCATATAAATATTTCTTGCAATTTCTCACGTGTGTCATACATAAAAAGATCATGACATTACAAACAAAAGTTAAACATAACAATGTGTACCTTATGATTAAAAAAAAAAAAAGTAAAAGTCAATATTAAAAAAACAAATACCAGAAAAAAAGCAAAATACTTTAGATTGTTGACAAAGTTAATAAAAAAATGTTTTCTTGATAAAAAACAATTAAATAAATAAACTAATAATAATCATCTTTCTTCCTTAACTTCCGTTCTCTGATTAAATATAAATAAAATATTTCCGTTTCTCTAAATATATTACATTATAAAAAGCACAAGGCCAAGTTCGTCCGTTATGTATTAATAAAATGTAATAAATCCTTCGGAATCTAAATTTGAAATAGAAATTTTTTTCTTGTTTTTTAATTAAAAATCTATTAATAAAAAAATTTAGATAAAATATTTTTCTGATAAAATGAAGATTATGTATATTTTTTATTTACTTATTTACCGATGATTTTCAAATTTTTTTTTTTTTTTTGACAAGTGTTTAATTGTATAATAATAGTAAAAGATTATAAAAAAACAGGTTTTTGTTTTTAAAAAACACAAAAAATGTAATAAACGTGAGAAATACTTTATATCGAATTAATTATCATTTAAATTAATTATCATTTATCAATGGTAAGTTAAAATTACATTGAAATAATTTGTCAATATTTGGGTGGCCAAATTTTTTCGTCATTTTTGTCATACAGCTTAAAACAGAAAAAATATTAGAGAAATAAAAGCTTCTTGAAGTTTAACCAAACTATAAGAACTGATTTGCATGTTTACACAACCTACGAGCATGGAACATGTTCATTTATAACAGTTTTAACATCCTGGTTTTAACATATACTCCATAATTATTATAAGTCCTAGAAACGAATTTATAAAAGTCCCTAAATTGATATTATCCTGAATTCATAAGGGTCGATTTCATGGAGCATATTCTTACTAGATTCTAGGGGCACTAGAGCACCCAAGTAAAAATGTGAATATATTATCAATATATTGATTTTGAAATATATTATCAATATATTGTGAACAATATATTGTGAACAATATATTGCAAAAAAAACCAAAATTTTTAGGTTAAAAAAGTATAATTTTAAAATATAAAATATAATTAAATCATAAAAAGTAGATTTAGAGCTATTAATCGCCTTGTTGCTTAAAACTTAACCAGAAAAGATTAGAAAGAAAGAAGTATTTAGAAGTAGAAAAAAATTAATGTCAGCCTAAGGAATTCGGGGTTTCCTGAAAGCTAAAAAAAAGGACACATCCATGATTTTTTTTCATTGAAAATTTGTTGTTCCTCTGAATGTCTGCCTGGTCAGATTTTTTGACCTGTAAAATAAAATCAGAAATTTATTAGCTAAGTGAACGAAAGTTACTTTTATTATTTAATCTTTTTAAAATATAGTTTAATTTTTAAAATTTTAAAAAGTTAATTTTTTCATAAAAATAAAAAAAATAAATATTTTCTAAATTTAATCGAAGTTGAAAAAAAAATATTAATTGTAAGTACCTTACGAAAACTTTGTGCTTCTTGCCCATATTTTGCCATTAAAGGGTTAGTTTTTCCATAATTACTGACAAAAATTTTTGGTTCTTTTTTTAATAATTTCCTTGATGCATTTTTCATTTACATTATTTACTTATAATTTAATTTCTATATTATTTTTGAATTTATCATAATACTTTTTTACTTTAAAAAAATTAGAAGTTTGATGTGTCACAAAAAAAAAAACATTGATATTTTTTCTCTGAGTGAAGTTAAAAGACAAAATATTTGTTTATTTACTTAGTTACATTTACTTATAAAATTAAAACAAAATAAAATAGCGGCTTGAAATAGGTTAGCAACCAATGAACAAAATTTATTTACACGAATCAACCAACATCAAGTTCATAATTTTTTTTGTGTTGAATCAGCAGTATTAAGCAGCAATATAAAAATTAATTAAATTTTAAGTTGAAGCAAAATATATCAAGGAAATTATTAGAAAAAGAACCAAAAATTTTTGTCAGTAATTCTGGAAAAACTAACCCTTTAATGGCAAAATATGGGCAAGAAGCACAAAGTTTTCGTAAGGTACTTACAATTAATATTTTTTTTTCAACTTCGATTAAATTTAGAAAATATTTATTTTTTTATTTTTATGAAAAAATTAACTTTTTAAAATTTTAAAAATTAAACTATATTTTAAAAAGATCAAATAATAAAAGTAACTTTCGTTCACTTAGCTAATAAATTTCTGATTTTATTTTACAGGTCAAAAAATCTGACCAGGCAGACATTCAGAGGAACAACAAATTTTCAATGAAAAAAAATCATGGATGTGTCCTTTTTTTTAGCTTTCAGGAAACCCCGAATTCCTTAGGCTGACATTAATTTTTTTCTACTTCTAAATACTTCTTTCTTTCTAATCTGTTCTGGTTAAGTTTTAAGCAACAAGGCGATTAATAGCTCTAAATCTACTTTTTATGATTTAATTATATTTTATATTTTAAAATTATACTTTTTTAACCTAAAAATTTTGGTTTTTTTTTGCAATATATTGTTCACAATATATTGATAATATATTTCAAAATCAATATATTGATAATATATTCACTTTTTTACTTGGGGCAGAAGTAATTAATTATGAGGGTGCCATTCACCAGACAACGACAGTTATGACCATTGAATGGCGGCTTATTTTCTTAATTTTTTCTTATAGTTTTAATTTTTTCTTATAGTATTTAGATCTATCTTTGAACTAGAAATGTTGAGTACTCAAATGTTTCTGTATGTAATTCAGAATATAAATCCCTTGAGTTTGTTTTTTTTTATTAGTTCTGAAAAGCGAATAGCTAAATGTGAATAGGACTAGGGAGAGACATCTCCAAAATGAAAACATGCCAGGTTTCCAGTTACTTTTTTCGCTAAAAGATAAATTTGGTTTCATTTGTCGATAGTAATTAAAACTATAAGAAAAAATTTTTCATATCCAAAACAATATCTGGAATACCGATAGAAAAATTGGTTTGGCTTTTGCTAGTTCTCTTAACCTGCCATGAGGACTAATAAATAACTCTGGAATTTATTTGGTTCAGAATTATATGAAATTATTCTCAAAATCCTTTCACCAGTTATTTATCCGAAGAATCAAAGAGCTTCAACCAATGTTAAAAATTTTTTAGCCAAATCAGGAACCTGACCCGCTGAGGCCTTGAAGTTTATTTTTCCTGGTTCTAATGGTCCAACCAAATTAGAAGAAACAAATTTTAAGACTTGGAGCATTAACATTATCAGGCTCATGCAGAAACTTATAATACAAGCCATCTGAAGACTCGAAGATTTTTACTTTTCGAATACTAAAAATTTTGGAGTTAAATTAAAAACCTGATATTCAAAAGCCTTGGAGTTTATTTTTCCTAGTTCTATTTATCCACCAGATCTGGAAGAAACAAATTTAACACTTTGGCGGAACTCATTGTTCATAAGCGCTGATGGCAATCCGTGCTAATTTTCCAAAATCTGAATATCCGAAACCCAAAGTTCAATGTTAAGAATTAAGGATTTAAAATACCATTAAAAAATAACTAAGTCAAAAGTCAGAAAGGGGTAAGTAGAATTATAAAAATATCCGAATAAAAATTATATTGAATTAACCAAATATTATAATTTTAAGAAATTACAAAGCCCAGAATTGAAATTTTCCGAATTTGAAGTTGTTCGTTTCTATGCAAAACTATGAAATATTAGGCTTTATACGAATTCGGGAAAATGAATTTAAAAAAAATAAAATTTTTCTTTTAGGACTTAATTCTTTTTGTAAAATGCTCTTCTTAAAATTACTTACTCCAATTTGTACAAATTTCTTAAAAATATTTTTCTAATATAAAAAAATTCTGGAACCTATAATAATTGGTTTTAAAAAAATTTTTCTGTTCTTTAAAATTCTGAATTTGGACCCGGGTTGCCATCAGCGCTTCTGAACAATAAATGGCCGCCAACACTTTGACTATTTAGATTTTCCAATTTCATACAGAAACATATAAGCCAAGTTATATCTGGTACTCGCTTACCATTAACAACTAATAAGAGTACAACTGTTTCAGGATCAAGTCAGGAACATCAATTAAAATAATTTAATTTGTAACTTTAGCACCCGAAACTTTAAAGTTTATTTCTGTTAATAATAGTAGAGAGTATGTATAAGATTCCTCTGAGTTCATTATAAGGATGAAAGAAGAATGATTAGGCTGGAATGAAGGTTTTGAAATTATTTTATTTCTTGATCTTCTAATTTGTTTTTTTTTTTTTTAAATCTTTATAAATATTTTTATTAAACATATTATATTTTGTGAATAATAAAAATAAATAAACTTTAAATGTTTTTATTTTATTTTCATTTATTTTGCTAATTTTTCATTATTTAATTCTGCTATCTTTACCACTACCGCATTTTAATTTATTTTTTTACAACAGTTGCCTCCCTGCCAAACGCACGCGCAGCGTTCAATCGCAGGCGACTATCGCTCAATTGTAGAAAGTCTCTTAATCAAAATTAATTTTTAGTGATTATTACTAGAGTTCGATCGTTTCAACCCTAATGTCCGAAAAATCTAGTAAGAATAAGCTCCATGAAATCGCCCCTATACACCTAAAGAATTCTAGGGTCCCTATAAGTCCTTAAATCGAAAATTATATTAAAGGGTCAATTTCATGGAGCATATTCTTACTAGATTCTAGGGGCACTAGAGTAGAAATAATTAATTATGACTCAAAACCTATTAAAATTCTGCTCGAGCAGGATCCATAAAATCGTCCCGGAGCAAAATTTTAATTAATTTTTAGTCATAATTACTAGAGTTCAATCTATTCAACTCTAGAGTCCCCAGAAATACGCTCCATGAAATCGACCCTTAAAAGTCGCATCCTAAAGGGGCGATTTTATGGAAAATGTCCCCAAAATCTAGTAAGAATATTTTCCAGTTGAAAAAATTTAATTCTAGTAATGATTACTAAAAATGTATTAAAATTTTGTTCTGAGGCGATTTCATGGATTTCGCTCGAGCAGAATTTTAATAGATTTTGAGTCATAAATTATTTCTACTCTAGTGCCCCTGGAATCTAGCAAGAAAAATCTTCATGAAATCGCCCGTAAAGTCCATAAACCTAAAGTATTTTAGGGTACGTAGAAGTCCCTAATTCTAAAATATTATAAGTCCATTTGACCCCCCCCCCCCTGATAAAAAGAATTTTTTCTGGCACCCTTCCCTATGACCATGTTCCATGTTAATACATCATGACTAAAAAATGGCTTATGACTTACATCAAATGTGACCTAGAGTTTAAATATGCGCGAGTAAAGTAACTTCAAAAAAGAAAAATACCAAAATGAGTCATTTCTCAGGACCTTGAAATCTAGATTTTTGGAAAACAGACCCATAAATGAATTTCTTAGAAAAATTCATTTCCGAATTCGTAACATCAGAATGCATCAAAAAAAGAATAGCATAAATTACAAAATTCTTTGATTAAACCTTATATTTCATGGTAATTTTTTGCTTTTTACAAATAATAACTTCTGATATTTTATCAAATATGCACTGATTTTTAGGAATTTTGATTTACCTGCCTTACAACCCTTCTAGTTTTTATTATTCTGCATTAGAAAATTTGTATACTTAATTTTCGGGATTCGGAAAACTGCCCTGGATGGATAACGACAATTATGACCAGTAAATGACACCCTGCGTCCTTGCTGGCATTTATGTTATATTAAAAACTGAATTAAATAACTTACGTGTTCAATTTTTACATTTATTTTATTATATTGATTTTCATTTAAATTTAGCTATAGCTTTCAAAGTGTTTACGAAATTCCTACTTTTTTTTAAAAGACTATAAGTCATTTTTGTTTTTCTATTTATAAAAAAAAATCAATTTAAATCAATAAAAACCATTATTTTGTTTTTAAATAATAGTCTCAAAGCATAGAGTGTACTATTTTTTTAATTTAAAATTATACCTTATCAATTTAAAATTTAATTACGTATCATATATTAATTAATTCTTCGCGTATTAGTACTTTGACTTAAAGCTTATAAAATTTATAAAATGATAGGAAAATAATTTTTTGTACTCAAAGAATTTTTATATAATTTAACAAGGATGAAATCTGATGATGAAAATTAAAAAAAGTTATAGATGCAATTAAGTTTTTAGACGGCAATAAAAAGGTCTTAAAAATAAAAAACAAAAATAAAGGAATATGGAAGTTTATTGACTTAAAATATGGCAGAAAAAAAATTGAGAAAAAATGTCCTTAAAGATCCTAGTAAAATAATAGTGAATAATGAAATAATAACTGATAATAGCATAGCACTTTTAATAATTATTTTAAGAATATTGTTGAAGAACTAGGAAATAAAATTCCGCATGTTGACTTTAACAGTGATAATTTTCAATCATAAAGCAATTCCCCATTTTCTTGCATAAAACGCATGTCAGTCAAATTTCAAGTACCATTGAAACTCGGTGATATCTGTGGCATATTGAAGTAGTAAGCTCATTCTTTGAGGAACCTTAGTGCTAGCTAGTTGGCAAGGTATTTTAATTGGTTAAAGCAGAAAAATTCGTTTTAGTATAAAAACTAAACTTTTTACATTGCAATTATTTATTGTCAATTGTATAAGTTTTTATAAATAAAAAAAATAGAATATAATGTGAACAAAGGATTTATTTTCATATATTTACAAAATATTTGGTAAAATATAAAAGTACATAATTTTTTAAAAATCTAGAATATTAACTTTTCTTATAAGCAATCATATTTAAAATTATATACTCTCCAGTCAAAATGCTGGTTTGTGGTCGAAATCTGTTGACAAGATGAGATTTGCTATACTATAAGTATTTTGGATCGCTGAATCCGAATCCGGTGTCCAAAAGGAATAGAAAATAGGGGAGCACCCTTAAATCAGCAAAAACCACCCCTTTTTAGGGGTTTTTTTTGCAAAATTTCGAAAATAAAGCTAATATGGTCAAATATACTTAGCGATTTTTTTATAACTGACCAAAATTAGGATATGTGGGCTAATTATAAAGGGTGAAAACTAACCCCAAAATTTAAAAAAATAGAAAAAACATGATAAAAGTTTATTTTTTTAATGTAGAAAATTATTTTTTTATTATTTTCTTATTTTAGAAAATAAGAATGTTAAATAAAAAATAACGATCAGAATGGAACAAATTTTATTATGAAATTTTATCTTTATTTAATTGACGTTTCGAAAGACTAGCTTTCCTTGTCAAAATCTGAAAAATACTTTCCTTTGTACTTTCCTTTGTACTTTCCTTTGAGGAGTCAATAAGTATTTAAAAATATTTTATGCTATTTTAACCATCACAAAATGTATTCACCCCCCGAAGGATGATTTTTATGTATTTATAAATTTAGGGGTTGTTTTAAACCCCACCTCGGGGGGTGAATACATTTTGTGATGGATAAATAGCATAAAATATTTTTAAATATTTATTGACTCCACAAAGGAAAGTAAAAAAATAAACTTTTATCATGTTTTTTCTATTTTTTTAAATTTTGGGGGTAGTTTTCACCCTCTATATTTTTTTTATATTTTTTTAAATTTTGGTCAGTTATAAAAAAATCGCAATATCTTCTTAATTTATCATCAAAAAATAAAATATATTTGGACATATTAGCTTCACTTTCGAAATTTTGCAAAAAAAAACCCTAAAAAAGCTAATGAGCCAATCTCATCCTGTCAACAGATTTCGACCCCAAACCCTGGATTATATATAACAATTGTTATATTCCTATATTAATATAGGTAATGTAGTTATATATGAATATATGGAATTGTCTTATCTTACTATTATTTTATATGAGGTACTAATAATTGTAGTTGCTAAACTTCTTAAATAGATAATTAATCTAATTGTAAAATAACTAACCCACCACTGTCTGTAGAATAATCTCTGGTAGAATGTTTGATAAGTTGTTTGAATTGTTTTAATGCGCATTACTTGTAAGATTGACTTGATAATATTTTATAGTTCAGAGTGAGATTTAGTTATTCATAATTCATATACTATTTACAATTAGATTAATTATTTATTAAAGAAGTTTAGCAACTACAATTATTCGCACCCCATAAAAAATAATAGTATTTTAAGACTTCCATACTACATTACACTCTCTCTTCCATTTTTAAAATGTGGTCAGTCATAGAGCACATTTTAATTTTATAAAAAAAAATTTTATACATTTAATTTTAATTCTTACAATTTCATCTAATTTTACATGTAAACATTTAAATTCAAAATTTCCGTTAGAGTTATTCATTTAAATTATTCACTGTAAAAAGTAACTTTCTTATATTAACAAAAAAATTAGAATATTTTCGAAAAATTAGTAAGTTTTCGAAAAAATTTGTAAATATTCGAAAAAAATCGTAAATTTACTAAATTTAGTATATTCACGAAAAATTCGAGTATTCTCTAATTTTTTTTGTGAATTCGCAAGAAAAATTGATAATGTACCATTTTTTTTCGAAAATTTACAAAAAATAGTTGTAAATTTTCGTAAAATAGTTGTGAATTTACAACTTTTTTCGTAAAATCACAAAAAAAAATCGAGAATTCTCGAATTTTTCGATAATGTACTAAATTTAGTAAATTTACGATTTTTATCGAATATTTACAAAATTTTTTTAAAATTCTCTAATTTTTTGAAAAAATTCTATTTTTTTTGTAAATTTAAGAAAGTTACTATTTACAGTGTTGTTAAAACAAAGCTAAACTATCTAAAATCTAATTTATTTAATATTAATAAAATAATAATTTAAAATTTTTTAATTTTTCTTTTTTAAGGGAAAAAATGTCCAAAATATTCGTTCCTTTTTCCGTTCAAGATAAGTGTGGAAACTCATAAATATTCAATATAATATTATGATATAGTTTGACACTTTGTACTTACAAAATTGCTTGAGACATTAAAGTTAACGTTCTTAAAACTGCAAAATAAGTCAGTACTTTCTTCATAACCTGAAAATAATTTTATTTTTGAATGATAATTTTTATTTTTTTCTCATCTAAATAATAGCTTTTTTTTAAACAAGGGAGAAAATATTGGTTATGATCTTGCATGCAGTTGTATGCGCAAACGAGTACAGACTGTATGCAATAGTCGAACCCCATAATTTTTCATGAAAGTCACGTTGCCGTCCAAAAGTACCAATCAAAAATTTTTGATTTAATACGTACCAAAAAAAAATGATATCATTAAAAAAGTTAATAAAATATAAAAATTAAATTAGCAAATTTAACAAGAATTAAGGTACCAAATAAATAGTTTTAAAAAAAATATGTTTGGCTAATAAATTTTATAAACAATTAACTTATCAATTAACAAATAGCGTTTTGGGGGGTCCAGACGTTAAATTTTTGAAAGATTCTTTTTTTATTTGCTTGGTGCAATAAATATTAACTTACTAGCACCATGCTAAAAGATCTAGATTGGAGCGGGTAATTGTTGCAAATAATTAACTTGTTAATTAACAAATAGAATTTTGTGTCACCGACGTTAAATTGTTTAAAAATTAAATTATATAGGGCAAAAATTGTCCCGTCCAGGAAGGTATTCTTTTTTGTCCTAGATATGTAAAGTTATTTTACCTGAAAATAAATTTCCATATTTCCTTTGAAAAGAAAAAATTCAAACTGCAATGGTTTTGCGGCTCTGATAATCATAAACTGAATTAATTTTTGAGTTTTCACTGAGCATTCATACCAATCTGAATAGATTCTGAAATAATTTTTTTAATTATTAAATTTTATATGAATTCGACAAATTTTGAATATTGTAAACAAACATTTTGGTAAGACATTTTTTTAAATTTTAGCAATACAATATATATATCTTTTTAGCAATACAATATATGTATCTTTTTACGTACATTGTTAAATAAAATTCTTCATTAGCATTTACAAGCCTCTGACTGTGGTAGAAGAAGAAAAAAACGTGAATAGCCACACATATAAAATAAATTGTAAACTTTATAATTTGCTTCAAGTCTCTGCCTCTGCCAAACATCTGAAAATTCAAATTTTTTAAATTTTTAGCTCTATTAATTTTATTGATTATAGAAATTTGAACTTACAGCAATACCACAAATGCTCATCATTGTGCAACATATCACAAACAGAATCGCGTAAAATTGAAAGTACTTGTTTACTTTATTTTCAAAAAAGCTGTAAATAATTTATGATCTTTTTATTATTAATTTGCATAAAATTTTTAAAATAAATTATAATCATACTCAAGAATTTTTTGATGTTCCAAAATGCAATCAATTACTTTTTTTTGTTTCTTTTCTTGAGAATGTGATTTGGACAAAGCTTTTTCAAAACGACGTCTAAAATAAAAGAATTACATTAATCATCTTTTAACTCCTTATAACATATTTGATAAACTTATTACCCTAAAACTTTCATCAAGCCTTCACAGTGTTGAAATACGTTTGCTAATAGGCAGTCTGTCGCGCCAGCGATGTAAATTGTAAATATTGTAAATATAATTGAAATAACGTATATTTCATAGAAATATTTATCTTCATCAACAAAAAATTCAGCTACATACATTGGTATTTTTTGCCTGGGCTCATTCAAAGGATTAACAATATCCAAAATTGGTGAAACCATTGGTAGTGATAAAAATAGTGTGGCACAAGTCCAAATCATTACTTAAATTTAATAAATCATTAATTGAATTTTATTTTATTTTATTTTATTTAATTGATACATTTACAGCCTCTATAGGCCAATACATAAATAACAAAATATAAATATCAATTTTTTAGAATATAAAAATATATTATTTTAATAATGAATTAAATTATTTTGACTAGATAATAATTAAAAAAAATTTTCCAATTACAATAAGTAACAAATAAGTTTGCAAAATAAGAGTAACAAAATAAACTAACTATTATATTTTAGAAGTAATGATTTGATTTTAAATTTAAAAGTATAAGGATTCGTGATTGATTGGATATTGATGGGAATAGTATTCCAAAGTCTTTTACAGCGGTTAATAACAGAGAAGTAAGTATAGTCATTGCGAGAAAGGTGTTCAACCAAGCTTCTAGATTCGCGAAATGAATAGGGAATACTTCGAAAACTAAATTTGCCTCTAAGTAGTGGACATTTGATTAAACCATGCAATATCTTGTGAGTAAACACCATATCTTGAACCCTATGATGCGATTCAATAGTATGAATATTAAAACGCACCGAGGGCCTGTGATAGTCATGATCAAAATAATTCATCGGTATGTTCGATTTTTTACACAAGTATTTAATAAAAAGATGTTGTACTTGTTCTATTTTATACGACGACTTGGATGTGTAAGGAGACCAGATTCCAGAAGCATACGATAGATGTGGAAAAACATAAGAATTATAAAGAACAGTTAAAGTACGTATGTTTCTGAATTTACTAGTTCTCCTTTTCAGCCAGCCCAAAGATTTTTTAGCTTTAGATATTGCATAGTTAATATGATCATCAAAATTAAATGTGTCATTAAATATAACTCCCAAATCTTTAAATGAATTTACACCATCAATATCAATATTGTGGAGATAATAATTAAAAACAACAGGATTTTTAGATCTGGAAATTCGAAGTACCTTACATTTTTCTATGTTTAAGGGAACATAGAAATACATTCCATTTCATTACACTCCATTTTTCAAGGTTTAGGAGATCATTTTGAAGTTTTAGAGCGTCTGACAAGGAAGCAATCTCCTTGACCAACTTACAATCATCAGCATATAAAAGAGACAGCGAATTAGTTATTTCAGCTGGAAGGTCATTAATGTAAATAAGAAAAAGTAGTGGTCCAAGATTGCTTCCTTGAGGGACACCAGAGGTATTTAAAAACGATTCAGATAAATGATTATCAACGCGTACTTTTTGGGTACGATTACGTAAATAGGATGCGATCCAAAAGATCCAGCTATCCTGTAATCCAAAATCATGTAATTTGCGTAAGAGTATTTCATGGGATATTTTGTCAAAAGCCTTAGAGAAGTCTGTATAGATTACATCAACTTGATGCTTGGACTCAATAGCGTTTGAAACAAAATCAGAAAATACAGACAAGTTAGTTACAACAGAAAGGCCTTTGACAAAGCCATGCTGATATTGAGTAATTTGATCAATAACTTTATCATAAAGATTTTGATAAAAAATACTTTCAAATATTTTAGCAAGGGCACAGATTATAGAAACTGGACGATAATTACCAACATTATTTTTATTACCTTTTTTAAATACCGGAGTGATGAATGATTGCTTCCAGATATCAGGAAATACCTGAGTAGAAAGTGATAAATTAAATATTAGGGACAATGGTTCAAGTAAAGAGTGGACACATTTTTTTAAAAATATGTTGGGTATTCCATCAGGACCTAGTCCATCGCTATCATTAAGTAGTTTGACAGCCTTAACTATGTCATTATTGTTTATTGTAAATGGGGGAGAGGGATTGTTATTCAAGTTGGTAACAAGTGTTGAAGAATTATTTTCATATACAGAAGAGAAATATTTGGCAAATAAATTAGCAGAATCTTCCAATGTTTTAGAATTTAAATTACCAAAATTCATCTCATTAGGTATTGAATTTAAATGGTCGGTGTTTTTAAGAAAAGAAAATAGTGCAGAGGGATCTGAGCAACAATTGTTCTCAATTTTGTTTATATGAGATTTAAAGCATGATTTTATTAATTTTTTAGATGTAGACCTTAACGTTTTAAAGTTCTCATATTCCTCTGGGTCACTAATAACTATCCATTGGTAATGGGAATGATTTTTATTTCTTATTGTATTGCGAAGATCCTTAGAATACCAGTGGGGATAAGAATTATTTTTAGCATGATTGTAAGGAACATATATATGAATTAAATTTTTCAAAAAATAATTTTTTTTGTGTTAAAAGGTTCATCTTGTAAATTCATTAAAATTAAAAATAAAAAATGAAAATACTTACTCAAATATCCAATAGTCATTTTCTTTCCTAATTCCACACTTTTTGATAATATTCGATAATAGCTAGAATTTTTTCGAAGATTCAACAAATGTTTATTCATTTCATCCAACATTAATTTTGCCTGGGTAAATTTCATTTTTTAAATATACAACTTTTTTATGTAATTTTTTAAAATATATGCAGTTAATACAAACCTGCTTTTTATTTAAGGAAGCGTGCCAAAATTCAGTAGTAGTTGTCAACCCAACAAGAATTATTGTCACTGATTCCATTAAAAGACTTATTTGATCTCTTATTTCATAACATTTTATCACCTAAAATTAAATTTTTAGAAATGTTAAATTATTTTCTAGAACAAAAAAAGCAAAAACTCACGAGCAAAGATATTCCAACAATATTTTGAAAAGCCCAAAGGTATCTTAAAAATTTATTATACTTATTACTCTGATATGGCCATAATCCAATAGCAAGAAAATGATACTTCGTTAATTTACAATACTTATCAAAATAAGCATGATCCTTGGCCATAATTAATTCATCACAAAATAATATTCACTCAAATGCGTCTTTACTGGCATTTTTGTTAATAGAAACTGAATTCAATAACGTACGTGTTCAATTTTTACATTTATTTTATTATATTGATTTTAATTTGATTTTAGCTATAGCTT
This sequence comes from Anagrus nilaparvatae, assembly GCA_022575985.1. NCBI lineage: Eukaryota > Metazoa > Arthropoda > Insecta > Hymenoptera > Mymaridae > Anagrus > Anagrus nilaparvatae. The sequence goes on from JAKSXM010000272.1 coordinate 14,553,786, forward strand.
TGAAAATATTTATGAAATTCCTATACTTACTTTTTTTTAAAAGACTTTAAGTCATTTTTATTTTTCTATTTATAAAATAAAAAATCAATTTGAATCAATAAATGAAACCATTATTTTGTTTTTAGATATAATAGTCTTAAAGTATAGAGCACATTACTGCACATTTTATGAGATTTTATTTCAAAGACAAAAATTTAAATAAAGATAGGGAGTCCAAATCAACTTTTAGTCCTAAACCGGAAATCGTTGGAAATTTATAAGTATCTGAAAGAAAAATGTTTTTCTTTCAACAAAAAATAAGCATTTGACAGCAAAAATAATAATACTTGGAGTCAATTTACCAAAATAGGGCAAGAACACGTGGACGACTGCCAAAAGTCAAAAATTGTTTTTAGAGAACTAAAAATGGGTATATATCTATTTGTTCAACAAGGGAAAAAAAATAGGTTTTGGCTTTTAATGCAGTTGTATGCACGAGTGAGCGTAGCGAACGAGTGAAGACAGCATTGAAAGTAAAATTTCCTACATTTTTTCCCGTGTTCAACACATAGTTTTTCATTAAAAGCGAAAAAAAGATCGCCCGAAAGTAAGAAAGTAGATCTTTTTTGCAGCGTAGAATGAAAAATACTTATTTTAAGTGGGAATAAACATTTTCGCGACCCATCAATCCCATTTTGCCCCCTGTTGGTATGGAATGCCTTACATACGATAAAAACAATTTTTGCAAATTTAATCTTCAAATTCCCAAAAAAGTTGCTAAAAACTGATTACTTTATAATAAAAGCATCTTTGAATGAACCAAATATAAAACTTTTTTAAAACTGAATGTCATCATTAATTACTATCAAATAAATAAATGAATCAATTACTTTTGCTTTTAAATGATTAATAAATTTAGTAATAAGCAAAAGTTAATTATAAAAAAAATATTTAAAATGAAAAATAAAAGTGTTTATTTGCTTAATTGATATAAAATAATGTTAATACAGATAAAAAAAACTACTTTCAAAATTTTACTTTCAATAAAATTTTATCTTAAAATTAATGAAGTAAGTTATCAATTTTGCAAAAACTGTTAATTAAACTTATCTGAAATATTATGTTTTTTGAATTAAAAAAAGTATTAAAAACAGTGTAATCATTTAACAGGGATGTTGTTATATTTAGCGGTAAATTAACCGTCATTTCAGTTATGTAGTAACTTTATGTATTTCTCCTTTCTTTTAGTCGCAAACTAAATAAGCCACATTTACATGATTTTTTTTTCTTCTTCTTCCAGGCTCTTTTTATTATTTTCTCTTCATCTCTTTAAAAAAAAAAATAATAATAAAACGACCAGTTTTGACTTTTGCCGCGCTTCTCTTTTGCAAGATTAATACTTTTTGGTCTCGCTGTTGCTATGGATGATATTCTTGCGTATTCTCACAAATCCTTTATTTTCTGCCTTGAATTTTAACAAAATAAAAATTTAATAAATAAAAATATATTGTTAATCTACTTGGCGCCTTAGTTATTAAACTTTTTCTTTTGTTTTCTTTAAAAATATAATTTTCTCAATACTCTTTATATTTGAAATATAAAGGATTTAAGATTACTTCTGTTATCCTTTCTGATCAAATCAGTAGTATTCATACAAAGTATTGTTTGTATTTTCATTCAAATTTACGAAAATATTTTTAAGTACTCAACTAAATGCGTACGCTTACAATCTCATGATTTATAGATCATAAAAAATTATTACTATTATTATTATTGTTGTCTTAAATTTTTAGATGTGTGCTAGAAAATATTTTATTTATTATAAATTAATAGGGAAACGTAATTTTTAAGTATACACTACAAAACTTAATTTAATCGTGTTCTAAGGGCTTATAAAATAAATTAAAGCCCGAGGCTATCAGTTAATAAAATAGATGATTTATTCGCGTGTCCATAAAAAATTTTTTAAAATTCCAAACCGTTGGAACTAAAATTTAACAAAGAATTTATAAATTTAATCCTTGCCGACGTCCTTATACTGATGCATTATCTTAATTATAATCATTTATACATTTTTTTAGGTAACAAGCACACTGAAGATTTTTCTCACTTACAACACACGGAATTTCGCATTTTTAAATTAAAAGTAACAACCAAACAAATTGACTCTATTCTAGAAATATGTCTGCGTGTCAATTTTCAGCTCCTTAGGATCATTCTTAATTTTTGTCAGCCTTTTTTGTTTTTCCCGCCACTTTTAAAAAAGATTGCTACATTGAAAAAAAATTCTAGTTTCCGTTGTAGTGTAATTTTTCTTATATTTATTTTCTTATATTACTCTGAAACATTTTTTTACCGTAAAAAATATTTTTCTTTTAATTCCAAAAGACAATGTTCCGCACAGTGGCGGACCTAGAAAATTTGGGGGGGGGTTTGAATTACATTACAAAAAATTTGCTAAAAAAGGTCCTTAAAATTTTTTTGGGGGGGTCAAACTGGTACTCCTCGTTAATTATGTAACGTAAAATTAGCTAAAAAAGGTAAAATTGACCGCTAAAGGGGGGTCAATTGACTCCTTTGACCCCCCCCCCCCCCTGTATCCGCCACTGCCGCATAAGTAAATATTGAAACCCAAAAGTTTATTTAAACCGAGATTCACCGAGAAATACCCAAAATATGATTTTGTAGTTAAATGCCGATTTTTTGATAGCCTATGCCTAAAAATTCTTCTAGTAAGACTGAAATTACTTTAGAAAATTCAAAAGTTTTACAAAATTAGATAATTATTATCTATAGCTATTATAGCTTCCACGAAATCCAAATTCATAATCAGGTTTTTAATTAGTTACATAACTTAACTAGAAGTTTGAAATTCATAAAAAGTGAATTTTAAGGAGCTGTTATTTTTTAATCTGTGTTTTAAAATTGAAATAACCTATTAATTGAGATCTTTATTTATTCAAAACGTCTGAAGTTTCATTCAAAAAACAAAATTTACACCAAGAAACTATAGATGAAAATTTGTTGCAAATACCGACAATTAGTGGGAACGACAAAAATTTTTTTCAAAATACGTTTTTTATACTTCCTGATATGTTTCCGGTGTCGCTAAACTCGAAAATGAGGTCCTTAGAGTCCGAAAATACCTTAAACACCCTGAAACACCGAAAACACCCCTTTTTTACCAAAAGTTTTTGGATTTTATAGCGAGAATCGTATAAATTCGAAACATCTGAATTATAAATTACAATGGATGACTTAAATATGTTGAAAAAATACCTGAAACTCCTTCCGTTTATTCTAACGCGCCTTCTTGGCCGAGAAACGCAGGGCTCAATTCTATAACAATGTTAAAAGATAGGGTTTTTAGGCAATTTTCCAAATAACGCTGTCATTTTACATTTTAACCAAAATACTACCGTTCGGTAGTTTAAGTCCATTTAACCCCCCCCCCCTAAAAACGTCACTTTTTCACCCCCCCCCCCTTGCCGAGCCAAACTTTTTCAAATACCCCATCCAATGAATATGTTCCATGTTAAAACTTGAATGGACCAAGACCAAATCTGGACACTCAAGAAATAAATACATCAAAAATACGTCTTCTTGTGGTAGTTTTCGCTAATTCAAGGCTGCAGTCCCAATTTCTTAAATTGACCCCCAAAATTCGTAATTAGTGACCCAAAATACCTATAATAGACAAAGTCTGGGCCAGTAACTATTGAGTATATAATTATTTTAGAAAATTTTTTTACTATCAGAACTTAATTAAAGGTTATTAATTTATTAGAATCTTATGATCAATACAGGCTAAAATCAGTAAAAATAAATAAATAACAATTAATTAAATAAATTATTTTTTAATAATAAATTTTTTAGGTTACATATTTTTATTAAAAATAAAAGATTTCAATAAGTAACCGACATTTAAAAATTTAAATTTCCAAATGACCATTAGGGTTCCCGACCATTAATATTTCAAGTTTTAAAAATTGTTGATAATATTTTAATATGATTTTTATTAAATGTAAATCTTAAAACCTTTATTATTTGAGTCTGGATCATTTAAGAAATAAAATCTTATGGGAAGTAAAATTTCCTTAGAAAAATCCGATTCATTCAAAAGACACTTAAAAGGCTTATGAAAAGATTAAAATTAATCCATAAGTAGGTAACACCCCCCTCTAAAAAGTACTCAAGCGAATTATTATTAAAATTTATTCAATGCACCAATAGGAAAATGTCATTCAAATGTATCCCCTCTATATTTAAGAAAATTTTAATAACTAATTTCCTATTGGTTGATAATTTTTAAAAATTTATGGAATAAATAAACCTTCTGTCTAGTATTTTTGTTTAGTCTTGATTATCATCCCAAGAAATAACCATCTAAATATTAACATTTATTTAGAAAAGTACTAACCAGTGAATAGATGTACAACCAGTGAAGTGAAAATTGAAATTTATAATTATCGTACATTTTTTATCAAAGGTATTTAATTTTTTATCAAACTTTTATTAATTTTTTTAATATTTTTTTAATTAATATTTTGAAATTTTGAATTTTGTTTTTTTTTTTTGGTTAATAACAATTGAATTTTAATATCTTAACTTTGTTGTAAAATTTAATTATTTTTTATCATTGATCAAACATAAATTACGAAATTTGATTACAATAATAATAAATATTTTATTTTTTTTCAGAAACCAGTGATAATAACAATGGCTACCAAAAATATAACAAAAACATTATCAAGGTATGTAATTGAATTCCATTGAATTGAATAGCAAGAAAAATTTACAAATACAAATAATACAATAATTTATTTTTATTTACAGTTTTGATAACGGATTAAATTTATCAGATAAAATGGAAAAATTAGCTTTATCACCATTATCAATAAACAACTTAAACGACGATTGTTTATTAACATTATTTCAATATTTATCAATAATTGATAAGATAAACATCGAACCAGTATGCAAAAGATGGTACGAATTATTAAAAAATAATTGTTGGAATAATATAAAAACATTAAATTTAACTGAAATATCTGGACACATACGTTCATTAAGGCCATCATTAAATAATCATACGAATGATATATTTAAATCAATAGTTAAAAGATGTAAAATTGATAAAATGATAATTGATGAACATAATTTATTCGAATTGGATGAAGTTGAAATATTTAATCACATTGGTTTGTATTGTTCTAAAACGTTAAAATATTTAGATATCAGTGGCTTAGAAAAAATCAATGATCATTGTATCAAAATCTTAAGAAAATATCAATGCTTTAATATCGAATATTTAAAATTAAATTGGTTGCTATCATCATGCGAAACAGAATTATCATTATTTATCAATGATAACAAAAATTTAGAGACTGTGATATTTAATTTTTGTGAATTATCTGGTTTATGTTTTAATAAATCAAATGATAATTTAAAATTTATTCAAATAAATAATTGTCCATATTTTAAAGAAGATTTGATTGATAATATTATATTAAGTAACAAAAATTTGATGTCGTTTAAATTAGTTGTTTTTAATATTGAATTGTTTCAAAGTGTCATATTTTTTGTTACTAATTACGATTTTGTACAAAATTTGGATTTGTGGATGAATTTAAAAGAATTTGTGTTAAATACAATTTGTACCATGAAACTTGATGATAAAGCTGTTGAATATATTAATTAAGAGTTTTTTTAGTTTTTTAAGGTTATTTTTTGGTTTTTACATATGATTTATGTAGATTTTTGAGTATGATAGTGAATTTGTGATGTATTTTTGTAAGTGGCATTGTTTACCAAAAAATGATGTGAGGATGTATGAGCTTTATAAGGTAAAAAATGAAAATTATTATTTGGATAAGAATGTTTTCAATTATGGTTTAATGATATCAAAAATTAATTTTTTGGATAAAAAAATATGTCAAAAATATATATGAAATTTCATGGTGTTGGAAAATGCAAATTTTGGTTTGAATTCTGTAAAATCGTTCTTTTTTTATAGACCAGATTTTCAAATATGCATTTTTTGGTTATCGTAAATAATGTAACTAATAGTTGATAAGAATGTACATAATTTTTTTTTGTTAATCTACAATTTAGTTTGTATAATTAAGCCTAGAATTTAGCCAAACAAGTACTTTATTCAGTTGATTAATCGTACGAAAAAAATGATATTTTTTTGAATTGTTAGTACATATTAATTTTTTATGTAATTATGGAAAAATTTTGTTTATACAATTAAATAAATCTATATGAGTAATTCTATAAAATTTTGTCTATATTTTTTAACGTTTTTTAAATTCATTGTTCAAGTTACTGATTTTTTTCTATGATAAAATTTAAAACTCCCATGATAAATTTAAATCCCTTTAAAAATATGTTTAAAATAAATTCTAAAGAAATAATATCTAGGTTATACTTCATAATTTTCGAGATAATTTAACAACCCTTGAAATTAAAAAACTTTTGTTTTCTTCGGTTTTCTTTCTAAAAATATAAATGTCTTGTAAATCATACAATTTAAATGCCAATGTTTCTTTTATTATAATATCACGTTTGAGTAATCCTTTATAGAAAATTATTTTTATTTACTTATTTTACAACCACATGTAATTTTTATTTTAATTTTTTTTTTTGTATTCTTTTTGCTCTTATTTAAATAATGTACGTTAGAAAAACGGTTGTGAAAATAAATATATCTTTAGAAAATTTCAAGTGTTTAAAATAATTGTTTTGTTTTATTTATGTAAAACAGATTATGTATTGTCATGATTTTTAAGACGATAATCTTAGTAGAAATATTTACAAGCCATGAAAAATTAGATTACATTTTAATTTTGAATAATTTATTCAAGTAAATTTTTAAAATACGTGTGCAAGACTTTGTGAAACTGGCCTAAAAGTAAGGTAAGTTTCTCTGCAGGTGTATGGTTCAGAAGCTAAAAATATTATTTAAAAGTTTGAAAATAGCTACTACTTTGTAAGTTTAAAAAATTTTTTTAAACTCAGCCAACTATTCACGGAGAAAAATAACTGTTAAAAATAACCAAAATTGCTGGTTATGTTTACATTATAAAGTTTTGTTATTTTCTGTTCAAATATTTTGTAAATATAACCATGTTTATAGTTAGAATTACAATATTCTGACTTCATATTTGTAAAATTTACAAATTTTTTTTTGTAATTAAAACTAAACCCGTTTTACTAAAATTAACCTTGTAAAATATACAAAATATTTTTCTCCGTGTTCGATTCGAGGTTCGGTTTTATTTTTCAATTGCTCTATATTCATTAAATAAATCTAAAACCATATTTTTTTAATTAGCTATACTGTAGAGTATGTTTTATTTTTTTTTCGATATTTTGTGGCTCCCCCCATTTTTTTCGAATATTTTGGTATTAAAAAACCCCAGCTCCAACGATTTTGATTCTCGATTTTTTTAACTCGTACCGCTGAGCACTTGATTCGTGAATTTCCCATTTAAATAACATGGGAATTTTGAATTTTGAGCTTTCAAATTTTTTTATGTGCTTCAAAATTTTTTAAACACTAGCTAACAGGTGGGTAATTCCATGGATAAAACGCACAAAATGATATGCCAGGTCTCAAAAATAGGAAATTTGGTTTTTTTTCGATAAAATAACTTAAAAATAAATGATTCCCCGAATTTGAAGGTTTTCTATAAATTTTGAAGGGTGCTATGCTGATTTAAAGTTTTTTGGTCAAATGAAAATTTATAAAATGGGATTTTATTGATTTTTGGGTAAATTTCTAACTATTTATAGACATTTTGATAGAAAATAAAATCTAAACATAAAAAAAAAATTGATTATTATTAATAATAGACATAACTTTTGTTTTTCCAAAAGTATTTTTATTTTTAGATTTTAGATGATTTTTAGGCTAAAAATGTAAAAAAATCAAGAAAATCCCATTTTATAAATTTTCATTTTTTTTTTTTTTATAAACCATTTTAATTAAATTGTCAAATTGAGATGTATCATTCAAAGGATACCAAAATTACTAAACCTTTGTGAAATTTCCCGCAGAATTCAAATTTTTGGTCAGATTTTCATTTGGTCACGTGACTTAGCGGGAAATCAGCAAAATAAGTAACAAGTCAAAATTGAAAAAAACGAAAATCGGTATTACTCGCTTAAAACAAAAATTACTCTCGGGAAATTTTTTTCAGGAAAATATATGCAATATTTGAAGATTTTGAGAAAAAAAAATTTTTTTTTTAGCGGGAAACTTTTGAGTTATTTTCACTTAAAGTTTAACACAAATTTGAATTTTCCCGCGAATTGACATAGAGTAGGAAAAATCTGACTGAAAATTCGAATTTTCCATCAAATTTTACATCGAAAACCTACTTTTTTTTCTTTCTTTAACGTTTTTAGAGCTTTTTTACGGGATTTTCAAAAATGGTGGCTAAGGAGAGAAATTTGGCCAAAAAACTTCTAAATCAGCCTAGCACCCTTCAAAATTTATAGAAAACCTTCAAATTCGGGGAATCATCTATTTTTAAGTTGTTTTATCGAAAAAAAACCAAATTTCCTATTTTTGAGACCTGGCATATCATTTTGTGCGTTTTATCCATGGAATTACTCAGGTAGAAAATGTTTAGACATACAAAAACTGATCCCCAAAATTGTAGAGGTCCCAGAACACTTTATTTTATAAAAATTAAATTTTAAAAAATCGAAAATTTCCCATTTAAAATACATTACAAATAAAAAACAATTGGTTGGCTTCTCCTCACCCCGACTATATACGAATTGATCAATTTATATTCCTATTAATCGTTCCAGCTATATAACGCATGAAAATATTGAGCTTTTCCATTATACCTTAAGTATGGTCTTAAGTATTTTTAGGTCAAATAAAAAAAATAAATTGTAAATAAATTTTTTATTAAATTTTTGTGTAATTAATTTTAAAATTTTTTAATATATTTTGAATAAATTTAATGTTAGATAATGAATATTAAATTTTTACGGTTTTACTAGGGGTAGTTCAGCTAAAGTTTACTTTACTCAAACATAAAAAAAAATTTTTTAATCAAATTTTTGGCCTTTATTTTGTAAGAAGCCAGCAAGATGCTCTATATTTTTTATTTATTTCACTTTTTTTCCAATTTACAAAAACTCTAAAACTAATTTTTTTTTTTGACAGTGTAATGAAAAAATGCATTTCTCACTACGCTACCGAAAATTGGGGGTTTCTCGTCAATTTTCACGGTCAAACTATTATCGCCAGTTTTAGATATTGTTTTTTAAAAAATGCCAAATATCTTGAAAACAGTATATTTTATGCTTTTAATTGGTTAATGCGTTTTAGAACTTCTATAATTTTGGGGATCAATTTTTGTATGTCTAAACATCATTTTCTGTTTGTTAGCTAGTGTATAGCTAATTTTTTTCGATTTTTAAACTTAAATATTTTTCAACTAAATGTTTCGTATTCTTAAATTATAATAAATTTAAAAACAAAATACGACTATTTTTTTTATTGCTATTTTTTAAAAATATTTGTTATCGAGTTTTTTTGCAATAAAATTTCAGTTTACAGACAAAACAAAAAAATTAATAAAAATAACGTATGAATAAATTTAGAGGTCAAAGAACTTATAAAAAAGCATAATTTTTTTTAAAGCATTGTTACGTGAGTATTCGATTATTTTGATTTTATATGCATGCCATTGGAAACATTTGACGGTCGTCGCGAAACATTTACATATATATGTATATTATAAACAGAAAATATATTAATTTTATTATGGGTCAAGTTTAATGAATTATTTCATTCTTCTGTTGATCATTCAAATAGTAACAACTTAAATTTCTTATTTATTTATAAAGTCATAACCCTCAATTACATTTCAGGTATATAAAATTTTATTAAAAATATTTACATTTTATAATAAAATTTTTGTGTTTTATACAGGTAAAAATGGTCCTTAATCAATCAGAAATTAAAATCTGCAATACGACTGAAAGAAAGAAGATGAATTTGAGGTTAAAAAACTTTAAACAATTTTTTTAATAGTCTAGAAGCTGTATATGTTAGATGCTTGTACTTTTTTCTAAAGTTTGTGCAAGGCTACTTGTATGAAATAGGTAAGTTTTTCGACACGCTGAATCCAAATTTTTAGGTCCTGACCCGGAATATTTAATCTTAATACTGAAAAACTGTATTTTCCGATCAATTTTAAAGGTTATATTGGCATATTTCATAATAAAAATTTCTAATTGTCCTCAATATAATAGTTAATGTTCTTGAAGCCAAGGCCCAAATATTCTTATTCCAGGTCTTATTCGGCAATCTCAAAACATATTATTGCCTACCTCGAGGCCTAGCTTTTTAAAGGACAATCAAAATAGTATATTAAGTATCAAGGGCGCAAAAGTTTAGACACTAGCGTGAAAACTAGCACGAGTGCTTGGCGAAGCCGAAAAAAGTTTTTTTTGCCCACCCGGGCGTAAAATTTTTTGTGAAATATCAGCACACGTTTTAAGCCCAGTAGGGTAAAAAATAGTGTAAGCACCATAGGCAAAAAACTTTGGCTTCGCCGAGCACTCTTGCTAGTAATATAGGCGCCAGCCATACTAATCTCGCCCAAAAATTAAATTTCTTTTTCCGAGGATAAAAATACGTGGTATTTATGTTTTTTGGCCCGCTGAACACGAATCCGGGGTCCATTTTGCGAATTTCGTGGTCAATTTTTTGTTATTAACAAATTATTGGCCAATTTTGCAATAATTTGTTAATAACAAAAAATTGACCACAAAATTCGCAAAACGGACCCCGGATTCGTGTTCAGCGGGTTGAAAAACATAAATACCACCTATTTTTATCCTCGGAAAAAGAAATTTAATTTCTTAATTTTTGGGCGAGATTAGTATGGCTGGCGCCTAGACTATAGTGCTCACGCTAGTGTCTAAACTTTTGCGCCCTTGATACTTAATATGCTATCAAGAAATATGTCAAAATCGATCGAAAAATACAGTTTTTTGGTATTATAGCTAATAATTCAGATTCAGGAACCAAAAATTTAAAATCAGTTTATCGAAAAACTTACCTATTTCATATAAGTAACCTTGCACAATCTTCAAAAAAAAGTGAATACATCTAACATTTATGACTTCTGAACTAAAATATTCAAAATTTTAAATTAAAACTTAAATTTTTTTAGGATCGAAAATCAAGAAAACCAAAAAAATTCAAGCATAAATGACTTACATGACGACTGTCTTTTGATTATATTTCGATATTTATCAATAATTGATAAAATAAAAATTGAATCAATCTGCAAACGTTGGTACAATTTAATTAAATCATCAAGATCGTCATTATATAATTACAAAACGTTCAACTTAAATTCGATAATAACGACACATAATTTCGATGCAAAAAAATTGTTTAACGTAATAATTAAAAAAATAGGTTATCATGTAAACGAATTGATAATTGATAAAAATTTTGAATTGGATAGTTTTGATAAAATTTTAAAAAATTGTTTAAACAACGGAAATTTAAAAATTTTGATTATCCATAATTTTTATTTAATTAATGATAACACGGTTAAATCCATGTTGAATTTTGATAATTTAGTTACGTTAAAATTATCATGGCTTGATAATAATCATGATTTAGATTTATTGAAATTAGTTAAAGCTAATAAAAATTTAGAATTATTACACATTGAAAATTCAAAGCTGTTTGGTAAATTTTTATTAAATATCAGCAACTTAAATAAATTATTTTTAATCAATTGTTGGTTGATTAAATTTAATTATTTATTCAACGATGATAATACGATATTTAACGTTGATTTTATTAAAATCAATAAATTTAGTTTGATATTATTCCGAAATTATTTAAAAAAATCATATGATAATTTTAATAAAGTTAAAAATTTTAGTAAATTATTTAATATTTTAAATGTTGAGTTACCAGAAAATTTATTGATTATCAATGGTAAAATTGATTACGTTAGTATTGAGTTTGTTAGAAGTAGTTTTAAGATTACTAATTTTTATAATTTATTTTTGAAATTTAATGAATTTGATGATGCTAATATCGATTCAATTATTGATAATATCATTTTGTTATCATAAGAGGTTTATATTTAAAATATTTTTTTTTTGCATGAAATTAATTTTTTTTAGGTTAAGTTTAAAATTATACATAACTTTATTATATACAAAGAAAATAATGAATTCTATATGATCTAAGAGTTATAGTTATTTTTAATAGAGGAAATAATCAATATTGATTGTTTAAATAAATGATTTATTAATTCAAATTAAAATAAATTTGTATCTAAATCAATGTAATTTTTAATTAATAAAATAATTTTTTTCATTTTTAAATATGTTGCAGCTATTTTATTTATTTTTATGACCTTGATATTTCTTAAACTTTTGGTTTCTTTTAAACTTTAACGCAGTTTAAGTTTAAAATTTTTTCCGCTAGCTGAAAATTGTTTAGATCAAATGTATAGCGCGGTGTACAATTAAATCTGATTAAATTTTGACAAAATGGATTATATTGATGTCTATTTACCAAACTTAAAATTGAACGGATTTATCCGAAAAATTAGGTTATAAATTAATTCGGCCTCAGAATGCCTCAGATTTAACACAATAAAGCGGCAGCTGCATTAACTAAATTTAGTCCTAATAATTTTTATTTTATTTTTTTCATTTAAAATTTTTTTTCAGTGTTTAACAATGAATTTTTCATTTAGTTGAGCATATCATTTGTTCAAGTGATTGGACAGAAAATTCAAAAATTTGAAAAATTTTTTGATCTGGAGCATTCAGATAAGATAATACAAAGGAGTTTTTTTTCGTATAAAAATAGGTTGTAAAACAATCAGTTCAAATAGGATGAAAAAGCTCATTTTGAGATATTTAAGCTCAAAAGTTAAAACATACAGAAAATTTTCTCGCGAGAGCGCATTGTATATTAATGGCAGTGACAGATACAGAGGGGCAGGGGGGGTCAAAGGGGTCAATTTTTTTAGCTAATTTTATGTTACATAATTAACGAGAAGTTTTACCCCCCCCCCCCCCAAAATTTTAAGGACCTTCTTTAGCCAATTTTTTGTAATTTGATTCAAATGACTCCCCCCCTCCAAATTTTCTAGATGCGCCTTTGTTAATGGTTATTTGTAATCGAATTCTGCGGAAAATTTATGTAACAAGCTAAAAATAAAATATTATTTACTGGAAAATAAGTATTTGGTTGAAAAACTAAGAAAATATTGAGCTAATTCCGTAGCTAATTCAAAAAAGAAGGCCAAAAACGCAAAAGTGGCTGTGAACAGTAGAAAATTTAACCTAGAAAGCTTGAAATTGCAAGGAAAATTTATTTACAGTTCCAGTTTTGGCAAAAATATTTTGAACCAATCTCTGTGACCCTTTACCACAACTTTCGTTTAATTGACATGAAATCCTTCATATACGAAAAATGAGAAAGTTTTGAATTTAGCGAGCTGAAAACTGCAGTATATTGGTCAAAAATTTCGAAGATTTTTAAAAATATAAAATATTCTTGCGAATAGAAAATAATCTTCGGGTCTTTTAATCTTGAATTTAAAAAAATGGGTATATTCAAGTTCGGAAAATCAGATAAAAAAATCTTTATAAGTTTGATAAATTTGATTACTTACGATAAAAACAATAAATTCAATAAGTAATGAATTCACTTCCTTTATCGTATTTTGATTAACACCATAAAAAAAAAATAAAAATTATCTGAGTATCAACAATTAAATGCCTATTATGCAAAATAAATAAATTATAATATCATTTGCAAATAAAACACGTTTAATAAAAATAAATTTAAAGCCGACAGAAATGAAATTTAATCGATTTGATTTTATTTATTTTGATTGATACTTTAAGATAAAAATTTTAAATTCTTAGACGGATTTATACTATAAATATAAAAATTTACATTTTTTTAGCTGCACAGGTTAATGTAAATTAATTTTATTTTGATAGATGTATAGATTTCTATCAATTTACAAGTAAAAAAAATCTTTGGTTTTCTCGGTAGTATTTTATTGTTGAAACATTAATTATTAGAACTTTTAGCTTATAACAAGCAATTTTAATTTTAATAGAATACCTACGAAAGGAATAGTAAATGACCCAAATTGCACGTAAATTACCTTCTGAAGCGAAGCCGAGGATGGTAAACTCCAATTTGGGGCATTATTTATTTATGGATAATGGCCATATAAAATTTTTCTGCCCCAGTAGCGAATACTTTCGTGGCTACTCTTCAGAAAAATTAATTTTGGTTATTTATTTAAATAGATTAAGATAGATAATAGATTTTTCAATTATGCATTTGATTCCCATAAAGTTTTTCAATTTTCGATATTGGTCAGAAATATAATTATCAATTCATTAACAATAAAAAAATCTAATTTTATTTACATAAGAGGTAATTGATTAATTAATTTTCCAGCTGCATATACGAAGAATATATGAAGTGTGCTTGTGCCAATAAAAAGTTAATAAGACATATTTATAAATGCAGAATTATAATTTCAAGCAAGAATAACTCGTTTTAAAAATCATTTTTTTCAGATGACAAAAAAATTAATTTTAATATTTTTATTCACAATAAGTAATTTGATATTTTAATAAAGAAGTCTCGAAAGAAGTACAATTTTAATAAAACTAAATAGTTATACATATTTCTATAATTTTTAAATAAAAATGTTATTGAACCTAAAAAAAATGTAATATTTGCATTTTAATTAATTCTCTCACCTACAGCAAAAAAATAAAATAAAAAAATTTTTCGACCTCCCAGGTGAAACGAACCAACAGGGGGCAACCCTATCACGTTGTAACATAAAGGTCTCGACAGATACCCTGTACGCACCGTACCAAGAGATTAGAAGCCAATCAAATTCGGCGTACCAAAAACTACCGAGATTTGATTGGTAACCTCTCTAGGTAGCTTGTGATGCTCGAGCAACTGTCTAGACCTTGATATACTTCAGAGCTGTAGTCTTTTACAAACCTGCGCGTTATTCAAAATACCCCTTCCATTCAATGTAATTTACTTCAGTACATTTTGACTTCACTTGGTAGAGAGTATCAGGAGAACAGAAATATTATAGATGTATATTTAACATTTTGAAAAAAACTTCTATTTTAAAATTTTATTACTTTGTTATACTTTTCTTTACTTCACCTTTCAATTGTATTTTGAAAGGCTTTGTTTCAATAGGCTGATTATTTTTTTTTTATCTATAGTTAGACATTTTAATTGCTTAGGTACTAAAAATTATTTATATCTTATTTAATTTGATTAAAATATCATGATTTATTTACATAACTAATTCATCATTCATAGTTAATTAAAATTTGGTTAAAAATTCAAATCTATCGAATTTTATTGGTTTTGATTGATAAACTGAATTGAGTGAAGAAAAGGGAGCAATTATTCAAAGCACTAAACTGTTTTAAATATTGAGGACATGTCAAAAAATTATTTAAATACAGTTTATTAAATTAATAATTAATTTGAGTAATAATATTATGATCTTTGAATAATCGATCGGTAAAATAAACTTTATTAAAAAGATGCTTTACTTTACTTTTAGGTTTTAAATTAACTTTGAAAAGGTTTTGAATTTAAATTATAATTTTTTGCAGTTAATCATAAATAAAAATTTAATTGTTTACTGCATTTTGCACTATCGTCATATGAAAAAAAAAATTTTTATTTATAATTTTTTTTAAAAGTAAGGAATTATTGATTTTTGAATTTATTAAAATTATTTTTTAGAAAATTTGTATCACATCTTTCATCATTTTGGTAATATCTTTCACCTGCAGGCTAAAAAAATTAAAATTAAAACTGTTAAAATCTTGAAAATTGATACGAAATTTACAATGAAGAATTTGAATTTCAAATAACATAAAATCTCAATAATTGCAAAAATTTCATAAATAGATAAAATGTTAAATTTTAAAAATATACTTTGTAAACGAGTGCAATGTGACAACTTCGAACAACCGCCAAAACAACACATTTCGAGAAACGTGCATTTTACTTTCATTAAAACTTTATGGCACAATGAATTATCTGTTACGCAAATAACTTCAAAAGCTAATAAATTATTTTATTTTCCAGAAACAGAAATTCAAGTTTAAATTTCTGTGCTTTTAATTTTTGCTTTGATTAGTTAATTAGTTGTTTAATAACTACAATAAAAATATATTTACAGGAATTAACGATTCCTATATTAAAAAATTTTTTAAATTTTAAAAGATGGTTTTATTAATTTCAATCAATTAAAAAAAACTGATGGTTATTGTTACGCAAGTTTTTTAGTACTTCAACTGCCTTTAATGAGCATGAACTTGATCCAAATATTTATGCATTTAATTTATTCTGGGTTCCTATGACACTTTTTTAAAGTCCTTGTAATCTTAAAGTTTTAAGAAGCATACAGAATCTTTACGTTGCTTTTATGAATTCATTTCGACAATTTTTATTTGCATTTATTGGGATAAAGTAAATTTTTAACTTTTAATAGAATTTACCATAAATAGTATATTACGACCCATTTTTTTTTTTTTAATTAAAATTTTTATTGTATAAATGTTATACAAAATATTGATTTAAATTAGTTGTACATTATTGCAATGCACATAATATAGTTAAGTTTAAATAAAAATGAAAATAAAATTTTATGATAAACATAATAATGTAAATTTATAAATTTAAAATAAAATAATTTGATTTTTACTAATATTAATTGTTAGTAAATAAAAAGATTTTTTTTTTTAAAGAGGAAACAGTTAGGAAAAAGTTTAAATAATGAATTTAGTAGGAAGTTTAAAAATGAGGAGTAAGAGATGGAATACCCGATTCTCGTGAGTGAATTTCCAATAGATATGCATGTAAATTTGCTTTGAAGCAACTTATAGAGGACGAGAATCGAATATTTTCAGGAATAGAATTCCAGAAAGAAATCATATAGACAAGGGAAGAATTACTGTAAAAAGGGTTTTTTGTAAGTTCAACTTTCAGGTGGGCTCTATTTTTTGGACGCAATTCACAGGCTGGTTTATATATGTTAATTTTAGATTTTAAATAATCAGGTTTAGCATTTTGTAAAATATTGTATTAGATATGTGAGGCACAAAGATATTTTGCCCTTAACTTAACTTTTAACCATCCTAAAGTTATCCTAGCAGGTGATATTCTAAGAGGATATTTTATGTCACATATATATCGAACTGCAGCATTTTGTAACTTTTGTAACCTCGCGTATTGAAGTTCAGGAAGATTTCCTATTGGAAACCTACAGTACTCCAATAGGGGAAAAATAAGAGCGGAAACTAATTGCTTCCGGAGGTTTTTTGTGACGAAGTTTTTAAAATATCTTAATCAGTAAAAGGAATAATTTACTGATTTGACAACATGGTTAATGTGCGTATTCCATTTCATATCCGAATCAAAAAATATACCAAGATTATTTACTGACTTTGAGAGTTTTATGTTTGCACCGCCAAAATAAATGGAGTTGTTAGAGAGGTAAAAATCATTTGCATTTTTTCCAAATAGAATTATTTTAGTTTTTTCTCTATTTATGACGAAATTATTTGAGGAGGACCAAACTTCGATTTCCTTGATATCATTTTGTAATAAAGAAATACCAAGGTCAAAATCCTTGTAAGGAATCTGAATATAGATTTGTAAATCATCGGCATAAAGAAGCCTTTTAGAGTAAACAATTTTGGTGCCTAAGTCGTTCAAGTAAATGAGGAAAAGAAGGGGTCCTAATACCGAGCCCTGTGGAACTCCACTTATGATTTTTTTAATGGTAGAAACCTTATCCTCGTAGATCACTGATTGGGTTCTATCCGAGAGTTACTCCGAGAACCAATCTATGACATTTTCAGAAAAACCAAAAGTAGAGAGTTTTTTTAACAGAATTTCATGCGAAACCCTGTCGAAAGCTTTAGACAGGTCAATCATGACTAAGATTGTTATTAAGTCAAAGTTATGACCCCGACAGATGTCATCAGAGAGATTTGTTAAAATAGACTCTGTACTGTGGAGTTTTTGAAAACCAGATTGAAAACTATCTAACAGGTTGTGCTGGTTTAAGTAATCAGAAATTTGTTTATGTAAATTTTTTCAAAGATTTTAGAAATGATGCAGGGTAGTGATACTGGTCTGTAATCACCGAGTGAACTCGGATTTGGAACTTTGGCTGTAGGAAGAATATTGCTGTGTTTCCAGGCTTTGGAAAATTTATTCAGTAAAATTAATTTATTATTTTACCCATTGCCAGAAAAATAAAAAATGGCTCAAATCGTACGTAAATTAACTTCCAAGACAAGCTGAGGATCATAAGTTGCGATTTGAGGCATTCTTTTTTATGACGAAGGATAGTATACGAATTTTTCTGTAGCAGCGACAAGACTTCACGATTTCCTTGGCCGCGCAGTGACCAGAAAATCGTACTTTCGTAGAAATCTGGTGAAAATCGCGATGTCTCACCACTGCTGCAGAAAAATCGTATGCTGCCCTTCGCCATAAAAAAGAATGCCTCGAATGCAGCTTACGTTCCTCGGCTCGTCTCGGAAGGTAATTTAGGTACGATTTGAGCCATTTTTTATTTTTCTGGCAATGGGTCATAATATATTATTTATGGTAAATTCTATTAAAACTTCAAAATTTACTTTATCCCAATAATCGCAAATAAAAAATTGTCGAAATGGATTCATAAAAGCAACGTAAAGATTCTGTATGCTTCTTAAAACTTTAAGATTACAAGGACTTTAAAAAAGTGTCATGGGAACCCTGAATAACACAAATGCATAAATATTTGGATCATGTTCATGCTTAGACCTGTGACGAGAGCGAGGCGAGGCGAGAATCACAAATTTTACCGAGAACGAGAACGAGAAAGGTTGAATCTCGCCTCGCCTCGTTCTCGGCCGAGGTGCACAGATCATTTTCTCGGCCTCGCCTCGCCTCGCCTCGTTCTCGGCCGAAAATTCCTCGTTTCTAAGCGAGGTACAATCTTGAATAATATAAAATCAAAAAATTTTTATCAAGGCTTCAAAAAATTATAAAATTGCATGTATAATGCATGTTAAAAGTATATTATACACAATTAATGTACATTTATGATGAAGTGATAATTCAATATTTTTAAAACATTTATAAATATCATCTTTTAGAAAATTTTTTTCAAGCACAAGAATAAAAAAATAATAGAGCACAGAGAAAAAGCATTTAACACTTTCCTTCTTTAGTTCTTTTCCTCGGTCAGTTTTTGAATACTTACAAGAAAAAATTATTGTAGCCGATAATATATAAATCATTAAGATATAAAGAAATAAAAATTTTTATTTCTTAATATCTTAATTTTAACTCCCTAACAATTCTTAGCATTTCTAAGGTGCTGTTCCAAGGGATATATGGCAATCTAGTCTTGGTAAAAATTGGGTAAAAAAAGAATTACGAGGTTTAACGAGGCGAGGCGAGGCGAGGCGATGCGAGATTTTGGAAATTTTATTCTCGGTCTCGCCTCGTCTAAGCGAGAATTTCAAATTTTGATCACGCCTCGTTATCGCCTCGTTCTCGCCTCGCCTCGTACACCGAGAACGAGGTTGCCTCGTTACCTCGTCACAGGTCTATTCATGCTAGAAGGAAGGAGATTTGCACGCGATTTGGACCATTCTTTACTTTTCTGGACTCGAGCCGTAAATATTCTATTTTTAGATAAAGATTATTGTAAAACTGGACATTATAAGCATGAATTCTTATATTGTAATCACTTTTTTCCAACAATTTTTTGTCATTTGAATTCCTGACACGAATATGATATCCGTTTTTACCCAAAATAATTCAGCTGACCAAAACAAATAGTTTAAGGTTATTTTTTAAACATTTTCTATAGTGCAATATTTTAAGTAAAAATGGATGTTTTTGTGCTCATAGAAACCTAAAAAACATATAAATAACTAATTAAAATTACGGAAAATCCGAAAAAATAGCCTAAAAATTCGTATTGTGAGCAACTGAACTATATTCTATGATTCAATCTTGGTTTCAATATTATTTTGACGTATTTAATAGTATATAGTCTGTCAGATAGTTGTGTTTCAATTTGGCTCGAATTTCGCTCGACTTTTGGATTTCCAAAAATTCGCTAGAATTATTAAGCAGTTCCTTTGAATTTTCAAGAAAAATAGAACAACTATTTTAAAATTTTTGCAAATTCTTGGAAATTCAGAAGTTGAGCAAAATTCAAACATAACCACCTGATATTTTACAAAATATTATTATAAAAAATTTTTAAGAATAGCGTCTTTGCTTTGTTTTATATACTTTCTCAAAATTTTATTTTCTATTTTTGTAATAGAGCAATTAAAATGTACATTTTTAATCCCATATTTTTTTATCCACTTTAAAAATGGCCAATATTCTGCAATTTCAACAGGAACGGTGAACTGCTTATAGATTACACAGAAAACTTTAAAGTTCTCATAACGAAAAAAAAATAAAAATTTCTACATATAATTTTTTATATCATAAACTTCTCACTGCTGATTAAATAAAAATCTTATTTTGATAAGTCTGTCACTGACAATCTATTTAAAAAATTAAAAATCGTGGTAAAACAGTTAAAAAAAAGAATTTTCTCATAACATGTTAATTAAATAATGAAAAATATTTCATTGTTTCCTGGTTTTGAAATAAATTTTTTATATAAAGATAATTTTATATTTAGATAAATTAATTTTTTAATCAATTTATTTTTTTTTTATGTTTCAGGAATAATCAGAGAGAAGGTGATAAAAGGTAAAATAATTAAAATAATTGCTTTTGTTATACCAATTTATTTAAAGATAATGGAAGATAAATAATTATTAAATTAAACTGATATTTTGATTGATTAATGGGAATTAAATATTTATTTGGTACTTCAAACTGGTTGTTTATAAATTATACAGTGTTTACATGTTATGTAATCATAAATTAAATTCATTTTTTTTTGTGACAAATTTGATATAATTTTAAAAAACACTTTATGTGTATCTTCTCCTTCTGTATTTTACAGATAAATTCTTTCATTATTTTAATTCAAAATAATAATAACATTATAACAGTATTATTTTTTTTTTAATTTTAATCAGAAAAAATTGTTGCCAAGCGCGCTTTTTATTATACATTTTATGATAATTCAAAAAAAATAAATAAAATTTCTGTCGGTTATATTCTTCATATAAAGATTTATTTTTTTCTTCGTGTATTTTATTTCATCAGTTTTTTAAACCATTAAATGCTACGTGTTAAGATTTTTTCTTATTTTGGATATTTTAACGTATTTTTATATACAAATATAGTTTATTTTTTTTTTTTTTTTTATTTTTTCTAAAAAAAAGGGATAAAAATAATAATGAAAGGGGCGTTTTGACGATAATTTTTACATATGCACAAAAAGTTATAATTAGATATAATATAACGTCTGTGGAATGCTTCAAGTTATTTAAAAATTCAAAACAAATATTTCAGAAAAAAATAAATGTGTTACACTTTTTAACGGTCACATGTTATTTAAATCCTTGTACAGTTTATAAAAAAACTTTAGTTTTATATCCCTTAAATTTCCCTGGGGGCTAGTTACAGAAGTAGTTTGTAGAATTTAAATAATTTTTGGCACTTTCTTTGGATTGCATGAAATATGAAACGTCTCAAATTTTTAGCCCTTTGAGTAAAAGATACTATATCAAAATTAGCGACTTATTATATGTTAAATTACATATAAAGTTTGTCAAACACCCTTGAATTAGTAAAAAACGTGCCCCAGTTTTAAGGGCGTTTTTGCAATATTCAAAAACTGTAACAAAATTTAATCCATTACACTTGGACCAGGTAATTACGAATTTGAAGCTCCTATGAAAAATGAGTCAAACCCCCATAAACTGAGGAATATATCCCTTTTTATGGATGTTAGGATATTTTAGAAGTATTCACAAACCATGACATGATTTAGCCTCTATTATGTTTTTAGAGTCACTGATCTTGAATTTGCATCCTGCATGTGAAATTCAAAAAATTTTTTATTGAATAATAGTGGAATGTTAGTTTTTTTAGCCCATGAGTAGAGTACTATCTGTTAATGCGTGTCGGAGATATTAAATAAAATCTAGGAAACCCCCAAAAAACGGTTTTTTAGGTTTTCAGAGGCCTGTCGTGGCTTAGAGGTCTAATTCCAACAGGAATCAGTGAGTTTTTTGATAACTTTATGGATGCTACTACTTAGGTCGGGTTAGGTTTGCTTTCGGGGGCCAAATCACTATACTTATCCGGAAATAGCCTTTCAGAGCATTTTTACAAACTTAGCTTCGGCTAATTCAGTTAATTTATTTAATACAGGTTGGACACCTGATCGAATTTTTTTTCTTTTGAGTAGTGAATTTATTAAGTACTGAAAATTTAATAATTTAATAACTTGGGTTATTTGTTTTGTTAATTAAATCATTGCAGTGCCTCCTTTTTTTGCCTTATGTATGAACTGAAGCTCTTTCTCTTCTCTTGCGAGAGGCTGTAGCCATCTAACGCCTAGATTGGAACCACCAAATCCACGTCTATATCAGTGAAATTAAATTGGGTGAATATCCTGCAAAACAGGAATTTTGCGTTTTGACTGGCACCCAAAGTAAAGGGTTCGTGTACTTAAAAAAAATTCCGCTAGCCACAATAGTCCAGTCAAAATACGGGGGGGGTGGACTTACGGTTGCAAATACAAGATTTGCTCTTGTATAGTTTTTTTGGGTCGCTGAACACGAAAATGGAGGTCATTTGGTAAAGAAAATGGAATTTCATCCTTAAATTTGCAAAAACTACCCCCCAAAAGGGGTGTCTTCGCTATTTTCGCACATTTTGCGGCCAGAATAGGTGCACAAGGGTTTTTGGGTCGTTGAAAACGAATTCCTTGGATTTTTTAATGAATAATTAATATATCACCCCTAAATTATCTAAAACTACCCCAAAAAGGGGTGTTTTCGCTATTTTCGCACTTTCTGAAACGTGCAGCAACAGCAAAGGTAGTTTCAGGTAATTTAGGGGTGATGTATTAATTATTCAAAAAAAATACATGAAATTCCTTTTCAACGACCCAAAAACCCTTGGGTACCCAATATTCTGATCGCAAAAAATGCGAAATAAGCGAAAACAACCCTTTTAGGGGTAGTTTTAGCTAATGTAGGGGTGATATATTTATTATTCATAAAAAAATCTATGAAATTCGTTTTCAGTGACCCGAAAAACCCATGTGGACCTAATCTAGTCGTGGAATGTGCGAAAATAGCGAAAACACCCTTTTTGGGGGGTAGTTTTAGCTAATTTAAGTGTGAAATATTAATGTTAATGTTACCTTAAAAAATCATTAAGATTCTTAATTAGCGACCCAAAAACCTTTAGAAACCGATTCTTGGACAAATATGTCGATTTAAAACGCAAATACTTCGATAATACTCGCTTTTGGGGGTAGTTTTTGCAAATTTAAGGGTGAAGCCAAAAAACCTGTACTAGAGCAAATCTTATTCGTATTCGCAACCGTAAGTCCACCGAAATCTGTATTTTGACTGGAGTACAAGCGGATTTATTTGTCAGTGTAAGTAAAATAGTTTTTTTTGTAACTTTTCATTTTTGGGTGATATAAACTTGTAACTCATTTCTAGTTAAATCCTATGTTAAAAACAATCAGCAATGAATTTAACTAAAGCTTCTGTAGTTTTAGCTACATTCAGCGTGGTAGTTTTATTTTTTGAAGTGTAACGATATATATCAGGGTTTCCACTCGGTCTGGAAAACTGGAAAGTCAGGGAAAGTCAGGGAAAATCAGGGATTTTAATTTTGGTTATGGAATGTCAGGGAAAGTCAGTGATTTTGACTTCGAAAAAATAGTGGAAACCCTGTATATATATTTTACATTAACAATATTTAGCAATAAGCTCTTTACCCTATAGACACTTTAAATTATTTATGGTATTATACCATTCTACCATTCCAGATTCTTGAAATTGTAAGCTGACACGAACACGGACACGAATTGGCTATTACAATTCTGAGTTTTGAATGATGCCCAATTTGTAAATTTCAAACATTCTTTAAAGAATTCACTTCCTAGTTGGAATTGACTTCTTTTTAAAATTTTTTTCACGAGTTTTTAGAAAATATATTCAAATAAATAGTTATTGATCGGCCTTAGCAATAAGGAAGAAAAATAGACAAAAAAAATTATGATGGAACTAAAAATGAATAATCAAAAAATGAATCTAGATAATAAATAATAATAAATGAAGTTCTATTTTCTAAATTTTGACCTAAATTACAATAGATCATTAAAAAAACCTAAACCAAAATTAGCTAATTGAGTATATAAATCAAGTGTACTTGAAAATAATTGGCACGTGCTCATTTATGTTATCTAAAAGAATTTCAATTAATATTGATATTATCATAAAAATTGAAACATAAGCACATAATAATAATAAGATTTATAATACAGAATAATAAAAAAAATTAATAAGACAGGATGTAGAAGTAAGTATTAATACCCTCTTGATTTCACAAGAGCTTTCATACTTATATATCTAGAGATAATAATATAAACACTTAAAAAAAAAAATTATAAGAGATAGATCAGCATAGCAACAACAAACCAAAACAACTCTTTTTATCACTTAAATTATACGTGAAAAGAATTTTTATTACTTATATGTTTGATGGTAGCAAGTGAACCTCTAGTGGACCTTATATTGGTCCTCTTCTTTTTTTTTTAAAAATCTTGCTTAGCAACACAAAATCATCAACAGCATCCTCATCATCACGATCTTCTTAATCATTAATATCATAACATTTTTTTTATTTTCTCTGTATAGAAAAGAGGTGTGTAAAAGAATAAGCAAAGATTATTATATTTAAACGTATGGTGGTCCGAAGAAATTTTTTAAAGCGCGTTTTATAAGCATAATAAATTCGCGGGAGAGACGAAAGAAAGAAATGAAGAAATGCCGAAAAAAAGACGTTAGTTTTAAAGATTATGAGGATAAGAAACGCAATATTATAGAAAGAGAAGTGTGTGGAGGTGGTGGATGACGATCTTTCTTTTGCACAACGTCCCTTTTTTTTACGAATGGTTCTCATGTATATAAAAAAATGAAGAATTTTTTTTTTTTTTAGCCTTCTCTTATAGGCGTTTTATAAAATGTTTAACGGTTTTGACCTTCTTTGAAATGTATCTTTTTTATTTTTATTTATTTCTTTTTTTATTTTCTGCGTGTAAAAAAGCACATGATTCGAGATAATGTGTACTAAGTTTTAAAATTTTAATGTAATTAAAGTTTTTACTTTAATTTTCATACAACTTTACACGCAATGTACTGTTACGTAATTTTTTAATTTACTTTATAGATCGACATGAGAAAATTCAATTTCATGCAGAGCTTTTACATTTTGATGGGAAAAAACATTCGCATAATATTTAGCAAAAATAAATTTTTTAGTATTATAAGCCCTTCAATCGAAATTGTAAACAGTCCCTAAATAATTGAAATTATTTTTAGAGTCTTTTTTCTGAGTTCCTAATTCACAATTATTCTAAATCCATTTGACTCCCCCATGAACAGTCATTTTTCACACCACCCCCTGAATTCCGGGTCCTTATCAATCACCCCTCCCTAAGAATATGTTCCATGTTATAGAATATCAAAATTTTTATTTCTCTAAAGCATTTTCTGCCCATAATTTTTCATGTAATTTTTTATTTGTACAAAGCTTTAATTAACTAGGAATAAATTTGTAGATTATTGAGATAATATTGACATTTTTGAAGCAGCTTTTAGAGCATAAATTTAAATTTAAAAGTTTGAATAAATACGTTAAAATTAAAAAAATTAAAAATTCGCAAGTTTTGTAAAATTAGGACATATGAAAAAAGGTCCTTGTAATTCCGAAAGTTAAGAATGTATTTGTAAAATGTATTCACAAATTAATATAAATTAAAGTTTTACGAATTTTTTTTTACTCTCAAATTTAAATTCAGCAGCTCAAAAAACATATTAGAGACTAAATCTTGCCATGGTTTGTGAATATCGCAAAAACCCGTTAATAAGATATGTGTTTAGGGTATTTTTGCATTAATCACTCCTATTAAGGTTGTTTTTTGCATTCAAAAACTGTGACAAAATTTAGCTCATTAAATGCACGAAAGATTCATAATTAGCAGATCTAAAAATCAATCTAGAGCTAATTCTCGTTATAGTTTGTAAATATGTATTGCAAAAACACCCTTAAAAAAGAGGTATTGTGTGCATTACTGGGCTTTTCTCCATCCTGAAATTCTTCCCTTGATAAATTTTCTCCTAAGCAAATTCTCCCAGGACACTTAAATTGTTTATTGAGGGTTACGATGCCCCTTGCCACCGTAATTCAGGCAGAGGGGCACTATGCCCCCCTAAACTTCCGTCATTCCAACTTAGTACAAATATTTGGAGGTAAATGAAAATTTAGTAGCTCATTGAGGAGGCTTTGACTCCAAACTCTCACAGGGGGCAGCGCCCCTCTCAACCCTTTTTCAGTCTACCTTAACTTAGGAGTAAGATCAAGTACAAAATTTGATAAGCGAAATTTTGATTGATTATTGAGTTTATTTATAATTTAAAATATCAAAATAATAACCTGTAAAAAATAAACTAAAAACACTTTCATTAAAACCTACTTATCTAAATAAAAAATAAAAATTTGCGTAACGTAATACATAATTTTTAATACAACCAAAGATAAGAATATTTTAACGGTTTATTATAATATAATATCTAATCTCATAAATATACTTAAATCAATAATCAATTTATAAACGTATTATAAAAAATATATAAAATATCGTACATAATTAAATCTAACATTTTTTCTGGTTAATTAAATAAAATAAAAACAAAATTTTTTTACTATTTTTATTTATAAAAATTATATTTCACCGGAAATAATGTATTAGAAAAAATAATAAAATAAAAATTCATTCATGAATTTCTTTTAAAAAATTTCATTCATGAATTAATATTTTTATTATTGTTATTATTTTGATGTTAAATATGAGATTTTAGATTTAATTTGATGATATTTAAATTTTTTTATTCTTTATGATATTTTATGAGTTGAGGTTTTTTTATTTTGTTTGCATAGATAAAAATTAGATAATTGAATTTATTTATTTGATTTTGTTTTGAAATTTCTTATTAAATGAAGTTATGTTCAAAAATTTTTGTTTCATGTAGTAACTTTATTTCCATGAAATTTTCAACTACATCGTTATGTTTTTTGAATCGCTGAATACAATGAAATACTATGAAATCTTTTTTTGCCTAAAATGGTCCAGTTTTCCACAAAAAAAAATTTTAGGTTATAGTTGTTGGATATTTTGAGATTTTTATGAGTTATTTATGTTTCTAGGGTATCTGAACACGAATATGATATCCGTTTTTCCCTAAATTAACAAAATTACCCACATTAATTAACTTTAGGTTATTTTTTATTGTGGGCAACTGGGCCATTTTTGGTGAAAATGGGTGTCAGATTCGTGTTTAGTGACCCTTAAAACATAAAATTTTGAATAACCTTCAATAAATAACTGAAAAATTGCTATTGTGGACAATTTTCGATAAAAAACGATTTTTATTGATGTAGTTAAAAATTTTATGAACCAATCAGCAAAAAAGTGACTACAAAATAAGGTCCCAAGCCAATTTTATTTAAAATTACAAATATAATTATTTGAAACATCAAACAAGCCAAGAAAAAAAAGTTTGTTTACTTTTTTTTTGCACGAAGTAACAACAACAAAAAAGCAAAAAATAAAAAATTTTCTCATTTCTCTTTTATCCTTAATATTCGCGTCCATATCGTTAGTTTATGGTTGTCCACCTCCTTTACACGAGTTGTATTTCTTCCTTTCCCCTTTAAAAAATTATTAAAGTACACAACGACCGTTGAGATTTAAATTTCATACTGCGTTGCCACGCGAAGATTCTTCTCCTTTTTCTTTATTTCATATCTTTTGACTCTTTTATATTACTGAATTATTTTGGGTAATTTAATTTTTTTATTTTTTGACTTTTTTATTAGTTCAATTGAGCTCTTTATTAAATGCTTTTGTAACATCAAATTGTGTTTATTTTGCTGACAATTTTTAGGATAATAAATTTTTTAATTTAAAATTTCAAATAATAAAAATAATTTTTCATTTAAAAGTAATAAAATTTTTTCTAATTTAAAAAAAAAATTAAAGTTACTTTTATCAAAAATTTATGTTACTAACAATACTTTTTTAAATTCTAAAATTTTGGTCCTTTGAAAAAATTCGTTATAATCTTAGTAAATATTCGCACGAATACTCGTTTTTTTAGTGGGGGCTGCTACGATTATCACAAAGAAACCCAACTTAAAATTTAATATTCAAAAACTCAATAATTATTTAAAAAAGAATCAAAATTTTATTTTAAAATTTGCAAGCACAATATTTAAACTTTCGAAAAATAGTTTACTTATTAAAATAATAATTTAGAACGTGACTTTTACGAGCATGCTCATTCATGCTAAATTATTATTTTAAACTTCACTCCTTAAAATAAAATTTGAATAATTATTCAAATAAATTATTAGTTTACTTATTCTTTTTGGTTCCGAATATTTTCCAATTAACAATCAAAATTGACCTTGCAGGGCCTGAAAGCTTTAAAATTTTTTCAATGCATATTGAATTTATTAATTTTTTTCACAATAATTACCGATGGGATGGTTTTCACTTATCTCTTTTATGCTCTATCTTAAAAATCCTTTTACAATTTACCAAATAATTTTCTCGTTATTTTTTTCTGTCCCTTTTTACTACACTTAAAAAATCTGCTTGCAGAAAGTGGAATTCCTTGTGAAATGATTTTCTGAAACATGATTTTAAAATTTATAACAGATAATTTCTTTGAAAAAACAATTCTTAATTTTCTCTAATTCTTAATTTTCTTTAATTCTTAATTCTACTTTTTGAAAAATATTATTCAATACTTCAAAATTCTTTACTTTTGAATTATTATTTTGCGAAACAGCAGTTTTGCGAAACAGCTATTCACGCCCAAAGTATAGGGTTGGTACACTGACAAAAAAATCCTCTTGTGGCAAGTGGATTTCCGCTTGTAGGTAGCGGAATTTATTTTCTCCTTCAAATAATTGCATAGGGCGCCATTTACTGGTCATAATTGTCGTTGTCCATCCGGGGCAGTTTTCCGAATCCCGAAAATTAAGTATACAAACTTTCTAATGCAGAACAATAAAAACTAGAAGGATTTTAAGGCAGATAAATCGAAATTCCGAAAAATTAATTCATATTTGATAAAATATCAGAAGTTATTATTTGTAAAAAGCAAAAATTTAGTATGAAATACAAGGTTCCAGAAAATGAGTTTCGGAATTTATCTTATTCTTTACTTTGATGCATTCTAATTTTACGAATCCGGAAATGAATTTTTCTGCAAAATTCATTTATGGGTCTGTTTTAGAAAAATCTAGATTTCAATGTTCTGAAAAATGACCCGGATGGACAACGACAGTTATGACCATTGAATGGCGGCCATTGCATATGGACAAAAAATTCAAAGAAAGAAAGAAGAAATTCTTTTTTACAGAAAAGCCTTCTTTTCATTTTTTAAATAGACCTTTTTTCAATATAATTATATTAAAAAAATGCCTAATACTCCAAGTGAAATCGCGGTTTCAGGTGTATTTTCACTGGCCAACATAAGATTTGCTCTAATATATGATTTTGGATCGCTGACCATGAAAATCGGGGTCTTTTCCGGGAGATCTTTTCGTAACACCCTTAAATTTGTAAAAACAACCCCCAAAAGAGGTTTTTTTGTTATATTAGCAAACTGAGTTTTTAGATTTAGCCAAGAATTGGTTTCAGAGGGTTTTTTGTGTCGCTGATCAAGAATTTGAGGTAATATTTTATGAATAATTATTATTTCACTCTTAAATTAGCAAAAATTACCCCTAAAAGAAGGTGTTTTTGCTGTTTTCGTTCTTTGAGCGACCAGATTAGGTTCATACGGGTTTGATGGGTCACTAATCAAGAATTTGGGAAAATTTTTTATGAATAATGAATATTTAACCCTTAAATTAGCATACACTCCTTTTAGGGGTTGTTTTTGCTAATTTAAGAATGAAATATTAATTATTCATGAAAAATACTCCCAAATTCTTGATCAGTGACCCAAAAAACCCTTACGAATCTAATGTGGTCGCTCAAAGTGCAAAAATTGCTAACACATCCCTTTTAGGGGTTGTTTTTGCTAATTTAAGGGTGAAATATTAATTATTCAAAAAAATTACCTCGAATTCTTTATCAGCGCCCCGAAATGTTCTCTAACCTTTTTTTAGAATAAATTTTTACCCCAAGATTTTAGGGCGCGCCGATTTTAGCTGCAAATTTAACCATTTTTTGTTTACATCACCCTCGTAGCAATACTAATAATGAGTTTGAGATGAGCATATGGTGGCCCAAGTTACGTGCCGACCACCCGAGCGGAAACAAAATTTCGGAAAGTTCCTAGCAGAACACGGACCAGATGCTGGCCGAAAATGTTCGAGTTCGTGCCGCGTCCTGCCCGGAACATTCCAAAACTTTGTTTCTCCTCGGGCAATTGATTTGTTTTATTGTTTTTTTTTAAGAAGATTCTAGCTTAAATATTTAAAGTTATTAATTCAAAATAAAAATTTGATATTCTGAAAAAACTCTGTGAATTTCTCAGGGATTTTCTCGAAGATTTGCAACTCATGATTAAAATTTTTTTTGTTGAAATTAACATTAAAATTAGTCTAAATTTGATAGTACATCAACAGGAAACGAATCCAAGTTCCCATTAAAACGGAAATATTTTTTTCAAGAGATCTCTTCTCATTTTTCTTCTTCCTAGAATACTAAAAAAGTGCATTCAATTTTTTTTTCTTCTTAAATTAAAAATAAAAATCTACCTACATTGCATATCAAATCGATGAATGCACAAAAAAAAGAAATATATACAAAAAGTCATAGAAATTTTTTTTTCTATTAGTTACCGAAAAAATTCTTCAATATTATCTTTTTGAAATCAAAATATTTCACACATTTATACAAAAATATGTAGTATTCTCATAAAAAAAAAATAAAATGCATCAAGGAAGTAGGTAAATATATATCGAAAATCCCACGATACAAACTCAAAAAAAAAATAAAAATCGTTTTATTATTAAACTATCTCACTTCATTTCTTAAAAAGTAAGCCGCAATTTTTCAGAGTAATTCGGAATCCCATATTATAACCTATACACTTTCTACTCAATAAAAAGGCTTTTCATATTATTCTTGTAACTCTATTGAACTTTTTTTATCTGCAAACATTTTTTTTATTATTCTAAAGAATGCATCTAAATCGTTTTTTGATATTAAGAAAACTAAATACTTATGTCGGTTTCTACTTCTCTAAACAAAATTTTCATTCATAAAAATATTTTTAAGAGTTTGTGTATTTATTTATATTTTTGTTTGAATTAAAATTTCACATGCAAGAATTTATAGTAAATATTTTTCTCTTAAATTTTGAAGAATAAAAAAGAATCTTCTCTTTAATATGTTGTATCTCATTGGCAATGGTTTTTTATGTTTAAGATAATAAACAAATATTTGTTATTTAACAAAAATTTATTGGTACAAAATAATTTACTTTTTTAAGTAATTGATTTGTCAAAATTTTTAATTATTCATAGCTTTTTTGATTTTCAAAAAAAAATTCTTACTTTTAAAGAAAACTTTTAATAAGAATAATTGGAAAAGTATTTGGTGCAGAAGAAAAGTGTAATTTATGTTTTAATGTTATATATTCCAAATTTTCCCACTCTTCATGGCTTCACAACCCATGTTTTTCCAAGTTTTTTCTTAATTTCGGAGACATAAATTTTATACTTATAAAAATTTTGTGAGCAGGTGTATATTTCGTTAGACATTAATGTTCAATAGGAATATAGGATTTTACCCCATTTTCCACCGTAAACCTGAAGTTGCTGACGTAATTGGTTGGTCCAGTTTTATCAATACCCTTAAATAGCCTGTTTTATGTAATACAAATCAAGATTTTCCACGTATAACGTAATTTTTTTTATTGTAAACATGAATAAAACATATTTATAAATCAATTTTGCAACAAAAATTTTCTCGCAAGTGAAATGAGTTCTAAAGGTTATATAAGCCTGGAGTAAAATAAAATTAATTTATTCAGATTACAGACGTTTTGAACTAACTTATTTTGCTGTCCTATGTCTAATAGTCCTGTTGCCAACAATGCTATTTAATGCCATAAAATGCCATAAAAGCTCCATGGAAAAAAATGGGTGGTATTTATGTTTAGCGGGTCAAAAAACATAAATACCACCCATTTTTTTCCATGGAGCTTTTATGCTATTTTAGGATTTTATGGCATTAAATAGCATTGCTGGCGACAGGACTATAAGATATATGAATTCTAAAGTTAGAAAACCCAAAGGAAAGCACGGTATATATTATACATGGTTACCAAAGAACATAATTGTTCTTTGCTGTTACCTTCGCTACTTTCTTCAGTTACAGTGCTTAAAACATCAACAAATTTAGTTAAAATTTTGTAAAATATACAAGTTTTAAAGCCCTTTCTAGACCTAATAAAGTTTTTTTAAATTCCACGTGCTTTTACTATACCAAAGAGTATAGTCAAAGCACACAAAATTAAAAAAAATTAAATAAAGGGCTTAACTGAATAAAAAATAAATAAAATTCATAAAATTTTAAATACAATACTAGAAAATTTCTAACCATGCATTATTTTGAAATATTTACATAAAAACCGTTAAAAATATATTTTCTCCACCCAAATATTTTTCGAAGTATTGTTATATATTAAACATTCTAGTTAACCTAAAATTTTGATATAAATAATATATTGGCCCTCAGTTAATTAAGAATTATAGTTAACCTGAAATTTTGATATAAATAGATTCCTATAATGAATCTACTTTTATTTTATAATTAAACTTTCGGCCCATTAATGTTGTCTGATGACATTTTATGGCCTAAACTAAATAAAAATTAAATTTAAGTAAAAGTTTATTTCAAAATATTGATACTGATTAAATTAATAATTTTTTTTAAACTTTAATAAATTAAAGTATAATTAAAACTAAGTTAAGTCCTGTTGTTTCCTAATCCCAAGTTATATTAAATAAAGAAACAAAAAAATTTTCTCGAAAGTGAAATGTCTTTTTGATATTATATATATAAGATATTATAATAAATAAACAAAAAAATTTTCTCGAAAGTTAAATGACTTTTCGATACTATATATATAAGATATATTTTGTATAATTCATCTTATATTTACTACAAATTTATTATTACTTTATTGATACAGATTTTATTATAAATTAATCATTTTTATTACATAATGGACAATCTTCTTTTAAACTATGATTAAATTAATGTTTTTAAAACTTTAATAAATTAAAGTATAATTAAAACTAAGTTAAGTCTTGTTGTTTCCTAATCACAAGTTATATTATAACTTTTGTGCCATACATGTTGTGAGATGAAATTATATGGCCTAAGCTAAGTAAATTTTTAATATAGCAAAAGTATTAATTCCTAATAAATATATTATAAGTTTCGGGCCATAAATGTTGTGAGATGAAATTTTATGGCCTAAGCTAAGTAAACCTTTAGTTTCAGTGAAAGTACATTTTAAAATACTGATACTGATTAAATTAATGTTTTTAAAACTTTAATAAATTAAAGTATAATTAAAACTAAGTTAAGTCTTGTTGTTTCCTACTCACAAGTTATATTATAACTTTTGGGCCATTAATGTTGTGAGATGAAATTATATGGCCTAAGCTAAGTATATTTTTATTTCAGCAAAAGTTTGCAGTAAACAGATAATTTTTATTTAACAGCTTTTTCACATTGGGCTCACAGGCTGTACTTTAAATATAATTAGCCTATATTATAACAATTTATTATCTTCAGAAACTGCTTAACTTGCCAGGCCCCTAAATAACCAGTAAACGGCGTGAATGCAATTTTTATCAATAATTATCTATTATAAAAAAGTTTATGGGCTCTATGGAGATCGCCATCTTGTGTCAACAGTTTATTAGCCAATCAAATTGCTTGTTTTCCATTTTAATTTTTTTATTGTAAGCATCTATTATTGTAAGCCTATATTTGTTATTGTAAGCATCTATCTTTGATATTTCTTTAATGAAGCTAATGGGAAATTATAAAAATATAATCTAGTTTTAATTTAGTTTAAAAAGTAAGAATCTTGTCTATGAAAATGATTTTTCATTATAAAACAAAGTTCTAGAATTATGACTTTAAGGATTATAAACAGATTAATGATTGCATTAAAAACAAAATTTCCGTCATAGATGAGTAGTAAAAATATTCATTAACGTGGTCTTCCAGGAAATACCTTTTGTTCAAATAAAAATTTTTTTTTTAGAAGAGGATAATGTAAAAGAAGGAAATTAAACCCATTAACAAAAACGTAGTTACTATGACCATTAACCTGAAAGTAGTTACCCCCATAATAGCTTAATCCAAATAATAATTATTTTGCATACATTTAAATCAAGCATAAATCTATAAAAACGATTTCTTTACTTTAATTTTAATTTTCCACCGATAAAATGGTTAAAAACTTGAAATGAGTTACCCCCATAAGAGCTTTATCCAAATAATAATTATTTTGCATACATTTAAATCAAGCATAAATCTATAAAAACGAATTCTTTACTTTTATTTTAATTTTCCACCGATAAAATGGTTATTTAGGGGCCTGGCAAGTTAAGCAGTTTCTGAAGATAATAAATTGTTATAATATAGGCTAATTATATTTAAAGTACAGCCTGTGAGCCCAATGTGAAAAAGCTGTTAAATAAAAATTATCTGTTTACTGCAAACTTTTGCTGAAATAAAAATATACTTAGCTTAGGCCATATAATTTCATCTCACAACATTAATGGCCCAAAAGTTATAATATAACTTGTGAGTAGGAAACAACAAGACTTAACTTAGTTTTAATTATACTTTAATTTATTAAAGTTTTAAAAACATTAATTTAATCAGTATCAGTATTTTAAAATGTACTTTCACTGAAACTAAAGGTTTACTTAGCTTAGGCCATAAAATTTCATCTCACAACATTTATGGCCCGAAACTTATAATATATTTATTAGGAATTAATACTTTTGCTATATTAAAAATTTACTTAGCTTAGGCCATATAATTTCATCTCACAACATGTATGGCACAAAAGTTATAATATAACTTGTGATTAGGAAACAACAAGACTTAACTTAGTTTTAATTATACTTTAATTTATTAAAGTTTTAAAAACATTAATTTAATCATAGTTTAAAAGAAGATTGTCCATTATGTAATAAAAATGATTAATTTATAATAAAATCTGTATCAATAAAGTAATAATAAATTTGTAGTAAATATAAGATGAATTATACAAAATATATCTTATATATATAGTATCGAAAAGTCATTTAACTTTCGAGAAAATTTTTTTGTTTATTTATTATAATATCTTATATATATAATATCAAAAAGACATTTCACTTTCGAGAAAATTTTTTTGTTTCTTTATTTAATATAACTTGGGATTAGGAAACAACAGGACTTAACTTAGTTTTAATTATACTTTAATTTATTAAAGTTTAAAAAAAATTATTAATTTAATCAGTATCAATATTTTGAAATAAACTTTTACTTAAATTTAATTTTTATTTAGTTTAGGCCATAAAATGTCATCAGACAACATTAATGGGCCGAAAGTTTAATTATAAAATAAAAGTAGATTCATTATAGGAATCTATTTATATCAAAATTTCAGGTTAACTATAATTCTTAATTAACTGAGGGCCAATATATTATTTATATCAAAATTTTAGGTTAACTAGAATGTTACTTAACTTAGGGCCAAAAAAATTGATCTCACAACCTTTACGGCCCGAAAGTGAATAGGCAATAATCTTAAAAGTTTTATTGTTCTATCCTTTTTTAGTGTCTCTGGGCTCAGATCGCATGTAAATGCCAAAAAACCCATACTTAACTTAGACGTAATTATACTTTAATTTATTAAAGTCTTACATCTATTTAAAATTAGTTTTCAGTTATTAAAAAGAGTATATAAAAAAACTGTGCTCATTAAAGAGTTTCAGAAATGATAATTTATTATTTGTAAATTTTATTTATATCAAAATTTTAGGTTAACTAGAATGCTACTTAACTTAGGGCCAAAAAAATTGATCTCACAACCTTTACGGCCCGAAAGTGAATAGGCAATAATCTTAAAAGTTTTATTGTTCTATCCTTTTTTAGTGTCTCTGGGCTCAGATCGCATGTAAATGCCAGAAAACCCATACTTAACTTAGACGTAATTAAACTTTAATTTATTAAAGTCGTATATCTATAATATCTTATCTATGAAAATTAGTTTTCAGTTATTAAAAAACTTATTTAAAAAACTGTGCTCATAAAAGTATTTCAGAAATGATAATTTAT
Source organism: Anagrus nilaparvatae (assembly GCA_022575985.1). NCBI lineage: Eukaryota > Metazoa > Arthropoda > Insecta > Hymenoptera > Mymaridae > Anagrus > Anagrus nilaparvatae. The sequence continues at coordinate 14,590,478 of JAKSXM010000272.1, forward strand.
TATTTGTAAAAGTTTTTTATATAAAATTGTAGCAATTCTGAATGCTTGCTTAACTTAGGGCTAAAGTATTCATAAAATTTATGTAAAAATAATTTTCAAATACACATAACATTTCGGCAATTTCATCGTATTTATAGTATTGAATATCCATTTCTCTGTCGAGAAAAAAATATAAAAATAAAAAAATATACTTGGCCATAAAATTTAATCTTACCTATTTTTCATTCATCTATTTTTAAAATGAAATAAGTTCACTTTATATTTTTTTTAAAAAAATTAAATATGGTTCAGCATTTCGCTGTGACCATTGGGTTTTAATTATTTGTCTGTCATCATTTACTTTTGTCCAATTTTTCTTGGAACGAAGTAATGTAAAGTAATGACCCTGTCTAACAGAATCCCCTACGTGAAATATGGCAGCTTCAACTTTATAGTTATTCCCATTGATAGATATTTTTGATGTTTGTGGCCCAAGTTCGGGAAACGTATGAATTTTTATTTTATTATAAACCATCTCTCTTACATCATCATCATAGATAACATATTTATTTTGTCCATTTTCATCTAAAGCTGGTTCAAAAAGTATTAACTGCAAAACTATAATTGATTCACCAAAATCAGCATTCACAGTACTACTTCTTCCTTTTGAAAGGCAACCATCGGTACATACCGCGTCTGGTACTGGTGTTACGAAACTAAAATAAGAATCTATAATACTTTGTAATGTGGAAGTATTGGTTGCTGATACCGGAAGCAATAAAATGGTCATTGGATTTTCTTGGGAATATAATTTTCGACAATTTATATTATTACATACCGCGTTAATGGTCATTTTGAATTTTATAGAATCATACAAAATCTTAGAATATTTGTCAATTTGATTTAAAAATTCTCCTACACACTGTTGTCGACGAACTGAGAAATCTGAAGTAGTTGTTGATATTAATCTTCTAATATTGAAGATATCAAATATTTCATTTGTATTATTATATGCATGTAGATTAATACTTAATATATCCCATGGATTAGTTTCGGCAGCGTCTCTTATTGATTTAAAGTGAAATATAGTTTGTAAGACAGAGTTAGCATAACAGGAGACTCCATCATTGTTAGGAAGCCCACGCAAAGTATAAGAAAAATTGGAAACTTCATCTTGTCTATCATTTATTAATTCATTATTTACCCCATTATGTATAAAAGTTGTATTAAATGTATGATCAGTAGTAGGTAATTGAACATTTCTTGGCGATAATGGAATATTCGCGATTGAAACATCAGTACCTGTTTTTTTAGTATGTTTGTTTATATTATTCACGATATTATCTTGAATTATTTTTTGTGAATTTCCAGATGAAATGAAATTATTATTTGGAATCAATGGTCGCGAATCCTTATTAACAGTTTCCAAAAAAAATACGTAAGCATTTGTTGAATTTCTAACCCAGGATGATACAGACAATTCTTTTTTATTAATTTTATTCCATTTTGAATCTGACCTTCGCAGAAAAGCTGAATATTCAACATTATTTGAGACATCTCGGTAATGAAATATTACACATTTGACAATAAATGTTTGATTAGATATTTTTATTTTAGCTTGCGGAAGTTGCTTGATTTTGAAATTACAAATTTTTTTTATACTGTCTGTTTTTTCATCAGAATGAAACAAATCAAGTTTGAGAACAAGTATTGAATTAGTAACTAAATCTTCAATTTTGTGTGACAGATCTTTTCCGCAGCACGTAGCTTGAACAGTATTATTTTGATTTGTTGATGTATCATTGATAACAACAGTTTTCTTGTGATACGAAACAGGGATCGATTTCCAATTTAAATTGTAATCTATTATTTCTTGCAAGGAAAAAGATTTTTTCTTATAATCATCAGGTAAATAGAGTTTTAATAAACATTTAACCTTCGAGTATTCAAGTCTTGAATCACATTCATTACATCTTATTATCTTATGAATTTTAAATTTGAATGCATTAGAAATATTTGAAGATAGTGGACACAAAGCTTTAAAAAAAGTAGCAACATCATGCTCAGATTCAGAGGAAAATTGTGAATTAACAGAATTTTTGAAATCGAATAAATTAATTCTTATCTTGAGGATATAAGCATCATATAACTGTTTAATGAAATTGATGTCTGATGCATGAAATTGATACCTAATACGTGAAAAATAAAACAAAGATTGTACTAATGAATACACGTATGTCGAAAAAGTATCAACATTTTGAAAGTGGTAGAGCTCATAAGTATCAAATGTATCAAATGTATCTTGAGCATCCATAATTTTATCAGAAATTGCCCAAACTCTTTCAGTAGTATAAATTTTACTAGTAGCAGGCTTTTCATTTAACTGTTCTAATGACGGTTTAAATTTTTTCCTTAGTCGGTTATATTCATTCAATGCATCTACATTAGCTGTTATCTTAGCAGGACTTAAATTGATCAAATGTAAACCTTCCAATTTAGTAACTCTAGACAATGCAACATACGCTTGTCCGGGTTCAAAAATTGAATTGCCAATATCGATCATAGCACTTTCTAAGCTCAGGCCTTGACATTTATGTATTGTTATTCCATAGCATAATAAAAAAGGAAATTGTTTTCTTGTAACAATAATGCCCTTCTGTATTGGAAAAAAGTACTCTTGTCTGTCCATGAAAACCTTTGTCTTTTCTTTATTCTGTACTTCTATTTCAATTTTTTGTATATAATTAGATACATTTTTTTGGATAGAACACACAGTTGTAATCGTTCCATTTACAAGTCCAAGCGTTAAATCGATATTTCTTGTTATCATTACTTGACATCCAATTTTTATTACAATTTCTTTTGGAGAGCCAGCTGTTTCTTTTTCAGTAGCATCATTTAAATCTTTGTCAATTTTTTTTTTTAAACTATTATCAGAAGCATAAAAGTCTTCGGCTATAAGTTTTATTTCTTCAGATGGAATTTTATCTAGCATGGCTTTATTTAGAGTTTTACACATAAGAACTGTAGGCAGTAGACAGACGGTGTTACTAGGTAATTTTTTAAAATAGGCACATATCTCTTCAAGTCTGTTTTGTGGATTCATACTTTCAAACTTCAAAAGTCGCTGTTCGAGTACGTTGATGTCTTCCTTCGTTACTATTCCCAAACGTATTCTATGCAATATATCGGAATAAGTTTTATCACCTTGTTGTCTCATATTAATTGTTAATTCATCATAATGAAAACATTCTTTCCAAAGATTATGAGCAAACATGCCCTTCATTTTTTCTTTAAATTTTGAGGTATTCAAATCGTCAAAAACAAAATCAGCTTTAACTGGGCGAAGTTGCAATAAATCTCCTAACAATATAATGTTTATTTTCCCAAACCAGCCGTCCTTGTCGTTTGATGTATCAAAAATTTCTACTAATCTCTGATTAAAAAAGGCTAAGTGATAGTTAGACACCATCGAAATTTCATCGATTATTAACAAATCTACATTTTTCAAAGCCGTTCTTATTCGTTTCAAGGAAGTAGGAGAAAGTTCTTTATACTCCGGAAAATTATCTTCTTTATCGACCGGTATCATAGAAAATTTATGAAGGGTTAGTCCACGAACATTATGAGCAGACAATCCAGTAGGTCCTAGTGTAATGGTGTCTTTCCCTCGTACATCCTTATTGTATTGTACGATTCTTTTAATAATTTCACTCTTTCCCGTTCCAGCATATCCACTTATTATATCTCTTATCAGAATTCCATTAGATAAAGAATGTTTCCAGTTTTCAAATATTCGAGCTTGATCTTCATTAAGAGTTATTTCGGTATCGGTGTTACATTGTGTGCCAACTATATTGGCTAAATCTTCAAATTCTTTAGCAGCCAATTCAACTCCTGCAGGAACACAACCATCTGGGATATTATCAGATAAATTTTGTTGAGTTTCATTATTTTCCTCTTCTACTGCTTTTTCTACAACCTTATTAAAATGTTCTTGAGCTTGTAATTTTTCTGTATACTTCAAATGATACTCCATGGCATCAGGAAGTTCATGAGCAATTGCATTAAATGCCTCTGCGTATGTCGCGTGTTCACCCTTAAAATCTGAGGTATCGTGTCTCCATGGTTTGAACATTAATAACAATGCGTAGTAATAATTTTCTGGTTCAGTAGATGGATTATTTTTCCAGTGATTAATTAAGTAAGGATTGTTATTGCGTTTCCTGGCATACGATTTACCTTCTTTCATGGGATAAAATGTTATTAGTTTATCATTTTGAGGTTTATAATTAATGACATCATAATATTTTGAAAAATCGTACAAAGACGTTGTTTCTAATTCAACCGGTCTGTTTGGATAATTGCTATCAATGTGACTATTACAAAATATGTCTGTGGAATTTTCATTTAGTTTCTTTATGTCTTCAAAAGTTTTTAATTTTCTATTTCTAATCTGTCTAATATCTAGCCATTTTATCATAGTTTGTTTATCCACTCCATAAAGTGAATGACCTAATAGGGTATCAGCGGCTTCGAGAGAACCAATTTCTCTGTTATTTGTTGCTTTAACTGCAAAAGACCAAATGGCTGAAAGCAAAGAGTCACAGGTCTTTAAACTTTCATAATCAAGATGACTTTTTTCCATTTTTGTAACATATTTCGTAATATATTGAATGATTATTTGAAATTGATCAGCAATAAACTGAATATCTGTGTTACCTTCCCAAACTAACTGTATCGCAGGATTATAATCATTAATATAAAGTTCGTTTGCTTTTCGCGGTAAATCATATAACCTAGCGTTTTTTTTTAATTTTCGTCGATTAACTGTTGCTGTCGTTGTTTTGTACACATGCAAAGAATTACTTTGCTTACGAGGAAAACTAAACCGACAAACAGACCTAAAACCTATTTTGGTCTTCACTCTTCTTAAACAGTAGCCATTACATTTATGTTCTTGATATTTAACTTTTCTATGCAATTCTGGTGATATTCTGGGATCTGGTATTCTACATGTCATATGCTGTAGAATGTAAGATCTTATGGTTTCTTCAGGACTCTGCTCTAAGACAGGTCCATCTTCAATCCAAAGTACTAAATGAAAATGATCCATACCTCTTCCTTGGTACTCTCTGCGCCAAAAATAATGCGTAACTTTCCCCAATGGATTATCGGGTGATAAAATAAATTCTAAAGTCGCCTTAAACTTTGTTTCAATAAAAACAGCTGCTAAGACAGGTTCTATTACTACAAGCTCAGAAGTAGTTTTACCGCGATGTTCGGGTTTGCAAAACTTTTTTAAGTATTCTCCTAATTCAGTCCAATTCCATTCTCCCGGGCTTATGGTCAAAAAAACGTGAGCAGGACCATAGTGATCAACCATACAATTAAGATTATTTCTAGGTTGTTTCCAATATTGTTCAGTATTTGGCAACCTCGAAAAAACCGTATTTAAATTTCGTTCTAGATCATTATCGGATAATTTTTGTAAAAAATCCTTTGCAGTGTGCTTAAACCTGGGATTTACGACATTCATGGTTTGAAATATCCCTGCATTTAATCTTCGCATAGTATCATTGTGTAATAAAAAAAATAAATATTGAATATCTGATCTAAAAATAGAATGTTTAGAAAGCAGTCTCGATTTAATAAAATCACTATCATTTAATTTAGCGTATTTTTTTTTTTCATTTAATTTTCTTTTTTCATCGTCCATACCATATTTACCATAAGGAAATAAGCAAGGAAAGCATTTCACATCTAAATTTTTAGTTTTTGAATGCAGAGTTTCATCATATACCTTTAACATTTGAAACAAATTAGAGCAATCTTCATTTTTCGTTTGATTGTGCAAAGGATATACAGACAACTGATCATAAAAAGGATCCGTAGGAGATTTTGCTGTTAATATAGCAGGCTTTTCAAGCTGATTTTGATTAGTAATATCTGAGTCTGGTGGAATAACATTTTCAACTGGTTTATTTGATGGTGGATTTTTCTCAACATCTGAGTTTGTATTTTTATCATCTATTATTTGATATTGTGTCTCTTTCAGATTAGAAAGGAGATTTTTGCGAAACTGAAATTCTGGAAGAATAATATCTTCATACAGTGTATTATTTTTTTTTAGAAAATCTAAAGCTTCCCATACTTTTTTTAAATCCACTAAATTTTCCCAAACAACATTTGCTTTATTTGGAATACCTCGAACTAATATATACAATTCATGATCATTATTAACTGGTTCAGTTTTTAAAGCAACTTTATTTAAAGTTTCTTGCAAAGGAATAGGAAGATGAAAAGTTTGCCCTTTTACAGCATCTAATTTACATCTAGATGGTAAATTTTTGTCTAATTTCACATCAAATTTGTGCACGACTTGAAATGCTTTATACCGTTGAATTAGAATCTTTTCAAACATATTTAAATTGCTTAAACATTCTGGTAGCACTTTAACCTTTAGTCTGTTTAAAAAACACCAGCTGGGCATTTGATTTTCTTTAAATTTTTTCAAACAATACTCACATATATATTCCTCATTGTTATCATCTTTTTCATACTTACGCAATAATTTGCTCCAAAGAGGGTTATCAATTTTATCTGTATGTTTAGAAAGTAATTTTAGTTTTCCTTTACCTACTAGTTTTTCACATGATACGCAATGATTAGTAGGAAGCTCTTGCATTCTAAGATGATAAAATTTAAAAGCTATTTTGAACTTTTCTCTAATCGATCGTTCATTTAAATCAATATCTTGATGCTTTTGATTTTGAATTTGTAATTTCCTTATTTCACTATTTTCATATATAACTAGTAATTTATTTTTGTCTACGGAATTTAGAGTTTCGTTAAAATCTTGCAGCTTTTTATACAAACAAATCAGTTGATAAATGTTGCGCACCAAAGTTCTCATTTTCGGAAAATGAGGAACCGCAATTTGAATTTTTAAAAATTTTGAAGAACATAACAAAGGTTTCTCATAACAATGTTCAGGATGACCCAATAGCTTCTGGTTACGATTATTGCTCGAGCAAACATTAAAATCTTTGAAGAATTTGTCTAAATAAGGTAGAGTACACATATCAAAAGCCTCAAAACTTAATTTTAATTCATTAAAAAGATCTACATCATCTAATTTGCAATTTTCAGTGCAAATCCATGATTTATCTATTTTAACAGTATCTTTAGGCAATGAAACATTAGTAGACAAATGTTGCTTATCGATAGCTATATTATTTTCAGTGGCTATTATCTTTTCATTAGCGACAACATTAGTTTGTTGTATGCTTATATTTTGTGTTTGTGTAATATGTTTTTTTTCAAGCATTTGCATATTTTCCTCATAAACAGTATTTAAATTATCTTTTATTGAAAAATTATTTTGTTTATCAACAGTAAGTTGATTATTTACTTTACAAGAAGGAGCATTGGTATCTATTTTATCGAGAGAAACATTTTCAACTTCTTCTAAAGAATTTGAAAATAAAGAATCCAAAAAATTTTTATTGTATGTACCAGTTGAAAAAAAAAGCTCTGTAGAAGGAAAATGTTTTGACTCACCACATAAGCATTCATAACGTTTGCGCACTGGGAATGTTTCATTGTTCAGCTCATATCTTTTACTTTCACATTCTAGAGAATATAAATGAGCACCGACCTTTTTTTGAATTGTTTTTAATGCACCATTTATTCTTCCAATAAGGTCGCGTCTTTCATAAATACAAATAGTGATAATATCTTCAGCTATAATTCTGCATTCAATTTCAGATAATTCATCCATTTGATTTATCAATTTTGCAACATACCACTCCTTATTTCTAATTAATTTAATTGTACTTAAATAGGTATTTATTTTTTTGTATTTTTTTTGCAGTTTTTTAGCACATTTAGCTTTCAAAATAGCGTTTCTTATTTGTTGCTCAGATCTTTTATTCTTTTTAGTTTTAGGCAGTATTTTTTTATTATGTTTTTTTTTATTTTTATATTCATTTGAGTTCTCTACATTGGAATAAAAGTCTTGAGAATAACCTTTGATTGTTTCGACTTCACTTGTATATGTATTTAAAATTGACATTGAAGTATCAGTTATTAATGATTCATAAGATAAGGGTAAATTATCGGGTAATAAAATTTTTTTAACTGGAGGTTCATCATTTGCATTAATATTGTTATTTTCTATCAAATTATTGTTAACAACAGGAAAATGAGTAATTACATTCGAATTAAACATGTTTGCTAGATGAGGACGCATTCTTACTTGATCGTAATGCATGTCTTCTGGTTTTTTATTACAGTAAATGGTAACAGCAAAGGCTATAGCAAAAAGAGCACAATCAACACCATTTCTCTGATGTTGTACCTTTGGAAAATAAATTTTAATTCCTTTATTTTCATAATTTGGAAAGAGATTAGATAAATAAATTTTATGTGCATCATCTAAGGTTCTATAATTTAGGGAGTCATAAATAAATATAGATTTAGTATCATAGTAGCAACAAACCCAATGCACACCGCCATGCAAAATTTGTAAATACTTTTCATCGAATGAAACAGATTGAATCCGATGAGGTTGTTGATTTAACTGACAAGATTGGGGTCTAAATGAAGAAGATTCAAATAATAAACTTAGAAATTTATCAACGTGTTTATTGTTAAGCCAAGTACCGCGATTTAAAACCATCTGGATATCAGAATCATTAATCTGAGAATTCTGTAAATAGCGATACCGAGTTGCAAGAATCGTTGAAAATTGTGCTTCAGTTTCTTCAATGAGAATTGGAAGATCATTGTCAAAAACAGTAGATAAATGTTTGGAACCAGTGTGACTTTTTGTTACTTTTACAGAAGTTTCTTCAACAACAATTGGTTTATCATCATTATAAATAAGAGTAGATACCTTGTCGAATATATTGTCTGGACTTTCCTCGAGATTTTCTTCATCACTTATAATAATATTTACTTTTTGTTCATCTTTAGGAATATCCATTGAAAAAAATTTGTATATACTGTTGGTATTTTTTATATTTTCTTGTTTAAAGGGATTTTTATGTACTGGCTGTTTAACAACTTTTGATACCTCATTTTCTTTAGCAACTGGCAGTAAAATATGTTGAAACTGAACATTTTTAATATTTGATTTAACAGTTTTAAAAGGAAGAGTTTCCAATGGGTTTGAATAAAGTGGTTGGGAAGTGGAAAAATTATGTACCATTGAATGAACTTTTTTCTGTATTATAGTGTTATTGGTTTGAGAAAAAAAATGTTTTTCTCCATTATCATTTATATCCTTCTCCTCCATTTCAAAAGATAAAAAATATATAAAAGAAAAAAATATAAATAGATAACGAAATAATCAAGCTTAAAAGCTCGAATACACAGGTTAAGCTCCTGAAGAAGCTTGAAACCTAAACAAAAAGCGCTATGAAAAAATAAAATAAAGAGCGCTCTTTGATAGATCTAGCTCTTTATAATGGGCTCTGATCTTTATAGTAATAAAAAAAAAATAAATAAAATAATATACTTACGTACTTGAATAATGATCCAAAAACTGAGCCTGAAATTTGCCTATATAAATTGAAATATTCAAGTTTTAAATGTACTTTAGTTGAATCAGTGATAATATCTGATATATATATATGATATTATGTAACATTTATATTTCCAAAATTTCCCTTTTATATAATATGATATTATATAACATTTGTATTTCCAAAATTTCCCTAGTAAAAAAAAACTGTAGAACATTCTTTTGTCGCGTTATGTTAGTATAGCGTCTCCTAAAACGATACTATTGAGAATGTCTGAAAGTTTCATGGTTACAGCAACCGGGGTAAAATAAAAATTATTAGACCAGCATTTAAAAAAAAATTAATGTTTAATAATAATAAATTAATTACTACATAATTGATTTTAAAAAATATTAAGTATTTTTTTCATGAATACTTAAAATTACTAAAATAATAATTGTTTTATTTTCCCGGTTCCTTTGATTTTCAAACATTTTAAGACTCTAAATCATAGTGTAATAAGTGGTGGTCCATAAAATGTAAGATATTCTTTTTAATTTATAAAAGCATATTTGATATTGACTAAATCACTGGCGCTGTCGCTGAAGTACTAAATTTAAATTAAAATAATGTTTATTAACAAAAAATAAAATAAAAATATAAACTGTTTATTTATTCACAATATGTGTATAAAAAAGCGTTTATTTTTATTTTATAAAATAAAAAAGTTTTTCACTTTTATAATGATAAATAGGAGTGCAGTGCCAACTTGAAGTTCGAATTCTAGAAGCGAAATATATATATTTATTCTGTAACTATAAACAAATTCTCAAATTTTAGAATTAATTAATAAAGCATAATCCAATGGTTTGTGAAAATAAAAAGAAAATAAAAAAAATAGCAGATTTGATGCTGCAATTGAAGCTTATAATATAATATTAAAGAATATAATTTTCATTATTTAATAAATATTGTCAATATTAAAAATTTAAATTTAAATTTCAGTTATAAATTAAAAAAAAATTTTTTGTTTGGATTCCGAATTTTCAAAAAAAAATTATTTTTTCGACTTTTAGGGTACATTTACATGGTCTTCTTATGCTTCTTACTTCTTATGCTTCTTAGCGCAAAAATTCAAATTAATTTTATTTAATTCTCTTATTTTCTTAATTTACATACCGAAAAATATTTATTTTTTTATATTTAGTTAATTATTAATCAAATAAACCATGTAAATAAATTTTTTTATAACTTTAAATGCAAATATCAGTATTATAGAAAGTTAGGTTATGTTATTCGAACAATCGTAAATAAACGATTTTATATGTAATTTTTAATAAAATATAATGTTTTTATTGTTATTTAAGTTTAATCTTTGTAAAAAGTACATTATTTAATTAAAAAAATTTAATATTATGGTGCAGAATTTAAAAAAACCAAAATAAATTTTGAATTTTAGCGCTAAGAAGCATAAGAAGTAAGAAGCATAAGAAGACCATGTAAATGTACCCTTAGGGGGCGTTCATAAATTACTTAAGACAAATTAGGCATGGGTATTTTTGAATCTTACATAAAGATTCAGTTTTAAAAAATTACTCATTAAAAATATTTTTATCCAAAAATATTTCTCATGTTTCAAATTTTTTTGTATACATGATTCATTAAATAAGATGTTTTTACAGGAAATAATAAAATCATAATATTAATACACCAATTATTGATACCTTATGAAATATTATACATAATTAAAAAAATTTTTTTTAAAAATAGATCGTAAAATATTTATTAGTTTTAGGACTGAATTTAATAGTTTATTAAATAACAATTAAAAAAAGAAAGTATATACACCGACTTTTTATATACTTATTCTTAGAATTCCGATTTATTATGTTACAAATTTTTTTTAAAGATAAATAAGTATTTTAATTTCAATTAAAATTTAACTATATTTATTATCATAACTATTAAACTGCAAAAATTATTTTTAAATACAATATTTAAAATGTAATCTTGGAAGGAAGAAGGATATTCAAATTTCTAAATCAAAGCATTATAATACAATACTAGTTTTAATACTTATCAAAAATTAAAAAATAATAACAAAAATTATACTTTTTGCATTTATGAATCCTTAGCTTTAAATAATATGTTTTCGCAAAAATTTTTTACGAAATAAATTTTTGAATTCTTATGGGGGGGGGGAGGTACAAATCTTACGGTATCTTACAGTAGGGTACGAGGGGAAAAAAAAATCTTTAAAATGTTCTTACATAATTTATGAACGGCCCCTTACTCCCTCTTGTCCCATTATTGTATTTTAAATAAAAAGCGGGAATAAATTTTGATGGAGGCGATAGTTAAAATTTTTTTCTTGTCTGATTGTTCTCTATGTGTTGGTAACAATGATACAAATTTAAAAAAAAAATATGACCGTCCGAGTACTTTGGGCTTCGTTATAGTTACAATATTGAAGATTTTCTATTTTCTATATTATAAATTTCAATTTTCTGTATTATAAAATTTGTTTGCGGTTCTCCAAGCAAATAAAATTATAGAAGAATTATGATATAGAAGAAAAATAATGGGCTTAAATATGGCAAAAGTATATTAATACAAATAGTAGTATCAAAGCGTAACGACAAAAAGTAAATAAATAGGAAATTATTTTATTATTAATAAAAAATTAATATAATTATTATTACAAAAAGTAGTGGCCAAAACACCAATAACCTTGAAAAAAAGTAATGAGACGTTGCATTACCTATTATTTGCCTATTTTATTAAAAGCTAAAAATTTATTTTTCTTTTTGGGCGTAGTACCATTTTTTTTTGTATGGGATAACTATTTTTCAAAATATCGTTTATAGTAAATTTTTGGATCTAACACGTAATTGTTTGAAAATTTTTTGCATTAAAGTAATAAAAACAGCAATATTTTTCTTCTTCTTGGAGTCGGTGGTTAGTGTGTGTGTGTGTGTGTGTGTGTGTGGAGTTGGGGTTCATCTCAATTCCAGTGTTAATAGCGCCACCAATAAAAAATGGTTTTTTTCTATCCTTTTCATTTCATAAACCAATAAAAATAAGTTTACTTTCTGTCTTTATTGTGGCGCAATAAATAAATCAAAAAATTGAGTTATAAATTGGAAAACTTTTTTGTTTATTTTTTCTTACAAATTATCCCAAAATGTGTAAAAATTACGTAAAATAAAAATAAATCTGTCAGATTACGTTCAGTTTTACCCAAAAATATGAAAATTAAGAATTTTTTTTTTTTAAATTGTTTTAGGTGAAATTTTGATTTCATCTTTTGACATATAAGCACGCTTTTGTGACCTTAGGTAGCAAAAATTTTTTTTTTTCTTTTTGGGCGTAGTATATAAAATTTTTTTTCTATGGGAGTACTAGTTTTAGAAATCATTTATAGTAATTTTTTGGATCTGATACGTAATTTTTGAAAATTTTTTGCATTAGTAAAAAAAGCAGCATTATTTTTTTTCTCCTTGGACTCAGTACTTCTTTATTTTCGATTAAAGTACTAATATCTAAAATTATCGTTTTTGCTCGTTATCTCCAATCCAAAACCTAATTTGTCGAAAATTTTTATGTAAAAATTGTTACCGCTAAAAAATACAAAAAACGCCAATATTTTATTTTTCTTTCGGACGTAGTATCTTATTTAGTTCTATGAAAGTACTAATATCTATAATTATTTTGTTTTTACTGGATATCTCCAATTAATTTGTTTGAATTATATAATTAGTGTGATTGATTAAATTGAATATTCCAAGCCAACTAAGTGAATGAATTAAAATGTTTAAATATTCAACAAAGCGACTTATGCGATGAATTTAGAAAATAACAATTATTAATTATGCGTATGAAATTGTTTTAAAAAAACTGTCAAATATTTTAGTGTCTTATTCATTCGTTATTTAGCCAACTTGACATTTAGTTTGAAGTAATGATATGTATGTAAACAATTAGGAATTTGGGTTGGACCCTAATAACATGGCCAATTTTACTTTTATTAATATTATAATTTATGTAAATATTGATTAATCAATGTATTTACTAATTCCTGTGAATAAAATTATTAATAAATAATAAAACAATTATTAAATTTAACCTTTGAATATTTGTTCACATGAAAGTTTATTCAATTTGTATATTTTTAGAAACAAAGAATAAAAAAATATCTATAATTTATTAAAAAATATTATGTAAAGAGTATTTTAATTATTATTTCATGTGTATAATATATGATTTTATATGTTAAGATACATTATGATTTTATTTTATAAAAGATTGTTCAAAGTTGGATAAGATCATCTCGGTGGAAGTGTAACCATCAAGACAGGCCTACGTAAAGTTATTTGAGCAGAATCTCGCCTGGGAAAACCAAATCTATTGACATGCCGTATCCTTGATCTTGAATTCATACCGATCTCAATCCATAATCTTTGTAACTCAACTGCATTTCCAACTCTATTAGTACCTATTTGCTAATATAAAACAATATGTTATATTATTATATTAGAGTTATTATATTTGGTTTCATGAATACATTATTTTCGTTGTTATCCTTGTCATGACACATTTTTGATTATTAATGAGAAATTACTGCAAATAGTTCTGAATAAAAGCAGGCTCTAAGAATTATTGATGTAGTATTTTTTTGATTACAACACATGTATCCGCAAAATCCTGTTTGTAGTTTATATTTCTATAAACATGCTATAATTAGTAAAAAATTTAAAATTTGGATATGGTAAGCTGAAAAGCATTACTTTTTATATACAGGTTTCCATAAAATATATGATTTTTAAAGATGCGTCTCTCATAAAATATTTAATAAAAGTTATAATTAGTAAAATCTGTAAATAAAATAAAATTTGAAGGTTATTTATCCAGAAATATAAATATATAATAAATAAATAAAAGGGAAATGATTGAAATATATATATGTGTATGTGCGTGTATCTGATAATATATATTTTATGAAATTTGATTAATAAAAAGCAAAATATACCTGGCCTTTGAGATCACAAAAAATAACTTCATCACCTTGAAACACAACTTTTTTTTAACTATTTTATGAAAGCGTGTAAATAAAATAAATAAAAAATAAAATATAAGATTTGCATGAATATCTTACAAATGTATTTTTAACTTATTGTTTAAACTACATTTACATTACATACAACGTATCCATACGAAAAGATGAAAAAGTACCTAGATATTCTCTAGTGCTATAAATAAAAATAAAAAAATGTTTCTAGATTTTCTAGAAAATGTATAGTTTAAAATATGTATATGTTGGTAAATCAGTGCCTAAACTTGCACAAACCTTCGTTGGCGGTTATATTAAGAGCTGGCTTTTTGATTAAGTAATTTACAATTTATATATATTTATATTTATATATTTGTATCCTGTGTCAATTTTATATTCTTCAAAGGTAAATATGAATATGAATATTAATTAATAAATATTATTAAATAAATTATTATTCAATGTCAGGAATTAAAGTCGATTTTTTTATTTAATACAGATGAGTATAAATGTTAATAATAATCCTACTAACTTATCTGGAGTAAATGAAGCTATTCAAAATAATATTGATGCAGCCTCAGCAGGCAACGATGCAGGAGATTTGCTGCATCAAAATGGACCAGCAAATTATGAAAATATTGTTGGTGGTGCACAACCTGCTGTAGGCAATGAACCCAGAGTTCTGAATGAACCACATAATGAACAAGCTGCAGTTGGGGAGGCACCACCAGTAGTTGGAGCAGGTGATGAAAATGTAATGAATAATTTACCACCTAATCCAGAAGCTGCAGTTGGGGAGGCACAGCCAGCAGTTGGAGGTGATGAAAATGTACTGATGGATGTAGAAAATCAAGGTGCTGTTGGTAATGGATTATTATTTGCAGAAGGTGCACCTGCAAACCAGCCAGCGGCTGGTGGAGCAATACCATTAGATGAACATGCTGCCCCTGTAGTTGTTTATAATGAAGGGAGAAACCAAGCCCGCTATAACCGTAATTAAAAATTTATATTTAAAATAAATAATAATTCATTATTAAATTAATTTTTAATTGTTTTTTGTTTATTGTAGGGCCTAGAGGACACAGGGCTGGAAGGCGAGTCCAAGAACGAAGAATGAGGCAAAATCAAAAATCGTTTGCGCAGTTCTTAGGGGATTTGTGGATGACAGGAACAGGAAGAGGAGAAATACGTCGTGGTAGGCGAGGTGGAAGAATTGGAAGACCTCCTCGTGGATAAATATTTTTATTATAAGAAACTTTTCTCTGAATTGAATAATTAAAAATTATATTTTATCAAGTCAATTATGACAAATATAATAAACATATAAAAGATTAATACACTCTGAAAATAAAGTTTTTGTCCTTGTTCATAGATGAATGTCAATCCCTCTTTAACCAATTGATCCAAAGCTTTTTTAGCTCTTTTTGGATCCTAACTCTTTTTGCTATGAGATTTAACTATTTTTGCAATGCAAATTTCGTATACTATTTCGAAATTATTGAAAATCCATTGAACTCCTAATTCATAATAAAAATCAGCTAATCTGATAAGACTGACCAAAATCCCTTACCAGAAGCTAAAGGATCAACACCTATCGATCCACACATTTTTGTAAACTGTCGTGTGACTTGAAAATTTTTTTTTTAATTTCATTTTTATGCTTCGATGCAAAATCTTCAAGAATAATTTTTAAAGTTTCTATACCTGTTTTGTCATTTGCTCAAATTTATTTTCTTGTAAATCTGTTCCTTTGTCTTTATAACGTTCTTGTTCAAGTTTTTGTTTTTGAATTGCTCCTACACCAGCAGTTCTCATTTTGTGGCTTTTTAATAAAAAAAAATTATTTTTATCTTGCTGGTATAAGCATAATATATAAAATAAATATTATTTTCAGTCCAAAACTGAAGTGTTTTTACACAGTGTAGTGTAGATCACGATAGTGTAGATTATATAATATTGACTGTTGAATATGGGTTTGTGAAATGTGAATATATGTGATACTGGTGATTACCCTCCCTATAAAATAGCATTTTTCACTAATTTTTATGGATCAAAAAAACTAAAAAAAATTTTGAAAATTGTATTTAAACTGATATTTTTTTAAAATACATATTTTTAATTCTCCAAATTTATTTATGCAATCATTTTACTTGCTCCAAAATACAAAATTGTTAAGTAAAATTTTATTATTATTTTGAAAGTTAAATACTAATTAACTTTTACTTTAGCTTGTATGTATTTAGTTTTGGGAGACTTACGGACATTCCCCATCGTTGCAGTAGTTTACCAAGTAAATTAAAAAAACTTTTTGTACCTGGTAGAATTTAGCATATTCTTTGTACAGGTAACCTTCACCAAAGAATCATATGATTATTTAAAAACTTGAGCAAGTGATATTAATATTGTCAGAGGAGATTTTGCTGAGGTTTTTTTGGAATTTTAAAATAAATTAATGTGTTTTTTTCTGTGCTTCATAAATTATTTATTTTTAGAATCTTAACTACCCAGAGCAAAAAGTTGTAACAGTTGACAATTCAGAATAGGATTATCTCATGGTCGTCAAGTTGTACCTTGGGGTGATCCTGAAGCTTTAGCATTAATTCATAGACAATTAGATGTTAGTATTTTAATAACAGGACACACTCATAAATTTGAAGCTTACGAGCACGAAAACAAATTGTATATCAACCCTGGTTCTGCAACTGGAGCATACATACACGTATTATTTTTTACTATTAAATTAAATTGTAACTTTTTTTTACATTTTAAATATAAGTGCTCTAAATTATATAATATGCTATTTTCACTTAAATTTCTAGGTCTGTTATTCCATCATTTGTATTTTTGTATTAATGGATATACAAAGTTCTACTGTTGTTACTTATGTTTATCAACTCGTTGGTGATGAAGTAAAAGTTGAGCAAATTGAGTATAAAAAAATTTAAATAAAATATTATATAGAAAACTTGATGTACGTCTATATAAAATTTATTGATGTCACTATGTACAGCTAATATATCATTGTCTGTACCAAAAATGTACTTAATGTATAATAAAATTTGAATTTAAAAAGGTATCTTTTAATTAAAAAAATTTTGTTTATTATTAATTTATGGCAGGAGCTAAATTAAATACTGAGTTTTTTTACTAACTAAAAAAGTATATTATTTTATTCAAAATATTTACAATTTAAAGTTAATTATCTGGGTTGAATACCTTCTTGAGGTCTAACCTGAGCTCCGCCATTTAGAAAACCCTAATATTAAAAAATTTGTAAATTATAATTTTGAAAGTAATTTTAACAATTTGTAAAAAATAATTGCAGAAATCGTTATTTACCTCAAGGACAGGCCATTATTTCAATATAATCATAAGAACATTTTCCTCGTTTTAACTTTTGCACAAGATTTTGTATATTTCTAAAACCATTAGCAATGGCACATCTTAAAATAATTTTTCCATCTTTTTCTTGAGTAACTTCTTTAAAATCTGGATTTTTTAAATTCTTATACGCTATTGTAACATTTTCTAGTTGAAACAGATGCTTAGCCGCATATAAATAAAAATCTGAATAACCTCCTGACCCAGATCCAGTTTCATTGTGGAAAGATAATATTTGACCATTGAACCCATAATTTGCTGTATAGATTTAGTTACGCTAATAGCAATAAAAATTACCATGCGTTTTTTCAGCATAGCATATCCAACTTTAATTATTAGATATTTGATTAATTTATTTTTATTTAAGATTATTATGTTTGAAAATTAAAAATTATTGTACCTGGGCAAGATGATGCAAGCATAGGTTACTGATTTGAACCTACTTTTGATAATTTGTATCTTTCAAAAAATTCTTTAGCAGATTCAATGAATGTGGCATTGCCATAAGTAAATTATAAAATGGTGGACATGCTAATAAAGCTTGAAGGATACTGTTAATTTAACAATAATTACTACGAGCCCACGAGGTAAAGCTAACAATCTGTTTTTCCATTTTGTAGCTTAGAAGGAATTCTAAAACTATATAATAAATCAATTAATTTATTATTTTTTAAATACTAATTAATTTTAATTATTAACTTACCACTCATTCTATAAATAGTTGGATTATCACAATGTGATGATGGTTCATTACTAACAGATTTATTTTGTTCAACAACCTCATTTTTATACTGAATATCGTTTGACCCAGTTGGTAATTTTTTATGAATATTTTTTACATTCTGTGGTTTACTATCAATTACTGTTTCATTTCCATTTGTTTGAGCTGAAGAATTATAGGTGCTATTAAAGCTGTTGGCTTACTAAAATTACTACTAACATTTTGAGAATCTGTTCCAGTTTTGAAAAAACTAGCCCAAGATTTGTTTGCTAATGTTGTTGTAGCTGTAGATGTTGTTAATGTAGAAGAGGATATAGTTGTAGACGTTTCAGAATTAACTGATGAGAATTTTTCGCACAAGTTTCATTTTTTTAAATTTTAACTTCAGTTTTTGAAACTTCGTTTGGTTACACATCAGTATTTTAAACTTCTTCGCTTGTTATAATGAATTGATAGTTATTTTGAGAACAAATTTGTATTATTTTAGATAATAACTCATCTCGGTACATGGTTCCTTCAGCTTTATCCATATGAACCATTAATTTTTTAACTATTTCAACTAAATTTTTCTTAGAAACCATTCCGTATAATAAATCAAGAGCTCTTAATCTAATACTTTCATCTTTGTCATCCAAACATTGCATTATAAGATCTTTATGAGCTTGCACACTTTTTGGATGTGTTTTTAAAATTTTTGACATTGCTAAAAGTCCTAAGTATTTTAAATTTTGATCAGAATCTTCAATTAAGATTCTTAATTTTTGAACACACAATTGAATTGAATCTGAATGATTTGGCATACCAGATGATATAGAAATTAATACTGCAATTACTGTATTAATACACTCATACAATAAGTACATGGCTGATGTACTAAAATAAAGTAATTAATAATAATAGCATAAATTTTTAAATGCAATAAGCAAGAATTCAAAATTTTTCTTAAAAATACTGTGTATAAGATTTGTAAGGGGTTCTATTAGTTTTTTTCCAAGTCTGTGTTCTAATGGAGTCAAAGCACCAAACTGAAAAGATAAATATTTATAAATTTTTAATTTGCTAAATGTGAATTTGGGTAGATGTATATGATTCATTTTATAATTTACCAATTTGATAATCTTAATAAGCATCCAATTATTTGTTGAAGTTGTCATCAATTTAAAAAATACTGGTGCCAGACTAAGATAATTTTTTGGATATTTTCTAGCAAGTTCACAAACAACGTTAACTGCAGCAGATTGAACTCCACCATCTGGATCTTCTAATTTTTCTTTTAATCTGGGAAAAGCTGGACGTAAAGCTTCAGGAAATCTTAAAAATACTTTGTACATCATAAGAACTGCTTTTTTTCTTAAATACGGTTTTGTAGAAGTTAATAAAGTCATTATGTCATTAACCAAATCTCTTGCTAAATCTTGATTAACAAAACAGGCTAAACCACTTAATGCTAAGCCAGCATCGTATTGATTATTACTATTTAAATCTTTCCGAATCATATTGGTCGTTAACATTAATAACTGCAAAATAATAAATATTGGTGTAAATAAAAAATTTTCAATTAAAAATAAAAATATTGTTACTTCAGAATCCATATGAAAACTTTGACTAGCTGCTAAATAACCTATTCTTTTGAATGTAAATTTTAGAGATGACATTACTTCAATTATATTAAAGCCTGCCCAGCTAATATCATATCCAAGCATTTGAAGCTGTTAAAAATAAAAACATAACTCACCTGACAAAAATGAATGATTGGAGAGGTAAAAAAACAATTCGTAGACGTCTTATTGAAAAAATTTATTATTTTTTTTTGTATTAATCACTTTCTCGTCTTACTAATATAAATACATATAATAAAATCATTATTTAAATATATATATTTATATTTTTATAAAAAAATATGTAATATATTTAAAATATATTTAAAATATATTTATAAAATATCTTGCACCGGGCGAGAGCAGACGCTATACTCTACAGAGATTAATATCAGACTCTATGTTTATTAATAAATTTGGTATATCACCTTTGTATACTCCTTTTTTTATATACACCTTTGTATTTGTATACTTTTTTTATATTATATTTTTTTTATTTATTTAACATAAATACCAGTGTTGAAAAACACATATAATCGAAGTTCGATAATCGAACTCGATTGACTTGGAGCTCTTGAAGGTCATGTAAAAATTAGAGAGAGAAACCTCAATTTCGTGTATATTAGTGCTTCTAAGTTTCGTAACTTAACTTAGTCGCGCGCGCTATCGCGCGCCGTAATATTAAAATTTTTAAAATAGATTGATACGCTGATATATTAGAAGCCTTCCAGCTATATTAAGATTTAATTTTTTTTAATTTATTTAGACACGCGTCATAGACAGAGAAATTGATCCTTTTAGATTTTTATCAGTATTTATTTATTTATTTTGAAAAAATTTAGTATACTTCATAGATCTAAATAGTTTTTATTTTACAAATAATAAATCAAAAATAAAAATTAAACTGTCTCTAAACTAAACTGTCTCGTCCATCCTTGGTCTCTTTTTCCAGAAATTTCTTAAAAATTTTAATACTTTTTTTTCTGATAAACCAATGTATTTTCCATTATTTCTTAAATCTTTAGCTGGATAAGACAAAAATTTTAAATAATACCAAAAATACCCTGCATAGGATATAGATTAAAATTTAGAGTTACAAAGCTTGTAAGAAGCTTTATAACATTATATTAATACATGCTTGTCCCATACCCATACAATAACAGGTGGAATCTGGTGAGAATAATCTTGGTGGGTGGGTTATCCTTACTAGAGACTAAAATTTACTCAAAATCTATGGAGCCACGTGGATTTTAGTTTCAGACAAATATGATAAAATAAAATAAATTTATAAACAAAAGAGGTTTTCTTAATAGCTAATCGTATTAAAAATTTTTGGTAAGTACTGTCTGCAGTCTGCAGACTGTGTGGTCTGATATTATATATTTTTGTTATTGAAACAGAAAAACCGAAAATTCTTGAAAAAATTTTTTGTAACTACCTAATAAATTAAAAAAATTTTATAATTAAAACGTTCTAATTAAATATAACTTCAGAGTGAAATTAAAATTAATGAAGATTGAATTCCACAGCATCATTAATAATCAAAGGAATAGACAAGTAAAAACAAAAAAATACTTAAAATATTAGAAGTAAATCATATTTTTAACAGAAAAAAAATAACGCCCATCATTCTTATACTTAAAAAAAATTTGACTTCAGCACCTTTCTATATTTTTTTTTATTTAACTTTATACAATAAAAATATTTTTTTCTTTTGAAGCTGTAAAGTATAAATGAAGGAACAAAAATTTATTTTTATTTTTCAATTGAAATAACAGGAAAAAGATGTAAATTGAAGTCATGGCATGAATATACAAAAAATAAAATTTATTTGATGTTCAAATTCTTAAATATATTTTTTTCAGTTAAAACTTAACCTAAATAGATTCTGTAATTGTATCATCTGTTTGGTTATATATTTAGATTTTAAAAATATGTGAAATAAATAAATTTTTAATTAGAAAACTAAGATTTTAATAGTATATTACAGGAAGTGGTAAGCAAATGCTTCTGGTTTTGAATATCTTCAATGAGGATGCTTAATTGACAGTTCTTTATGAGAAAAAAGCATTTTGTAACTTTGCGTGTGCGTGTTCGTGTTCGTGTACGTGTAAATTTTTTTCTATTTTCAGAAGTCAGTTTTTTTAGATTCACGTGTGCGTGTACGTGTTCGTGTTCGAGGTATCATATAATATAAAAGCAAAATTTGATAGGCATGAGGTTGCTGTACTTGAATGTTGTTGGAATTAATGAATTTTTTGAATTTTTCAGTAAGTTTGCTTGAAAATTCAAGCAAAATTCAAGCACATCAACATGATAATTTGGATAAAAAGTGAGAATGGCAGCTAAATTTTTATTTAGAAATAGCGAAGAAAAAAGTGTACTCAACTTTGTATCTTAGTTTTTTTGGCTGTGAATTCTGAAGCGTGCCACGTGTACACTGAAAAAAAAAACTCCGCTTGCTTCAAGCGGATTTTTTTTCAGTGTATACATAAAGTTCTCCAATTTTCGTCAAAAAAATAAAATTACCACGACTCGGAAAATAGCCTAGTTTTTCAAACATGAGTTTTTTCGCCACTGACGCAGAAAAATTTTATAGAGCCCTTGTCCAAAAATAAGAAATGCCCCGAATCGTAGTTTACCATTTTTGGCCTCACCTCGGAAGGTAATTTACTCGCAATTCGGGCCATTCTTTATTTTTTTGGCTGGTCCCGTATATATACTAGTTTGGTGCATCCTAACAAGTTTCGGGCGATGGATAAATTTATTCAAAATTTCTATCAAGCTTTTAAAAGTACACTGTAAAAAGTAACTTCCTTATATTAACAAAATAATTAGAAAATTTTCGAAAAATTAGTAAATTTTCAAAAAAATTTGTAATTATTCGATAAAAATCGTAAACTTACTAAATTTAGTATATTATCGAAAAATTCGAGAATTCTCGATTTTTTTTTGTGAATTCATAAGAAAAATTGATAATTTACATTTTTTTTCGAAAATTTACAAAAAATAGTCGTAAATTTACGAAAATTAATTGTGAATTTGCAACTTTTTTCGTAAATGCACTAAAATAATCGAGAATTCTCGATTTTTTCGATAATATACTAAATTTAGTAAATTTACAATTTTTTTCGAATATTTACAAAATTTTTTGAAAATTTACTAATTTTTGGAAAATTTTCTAATTTTTTTGTTATTATAAGGAAGTTACTTTTTACAGTGTATAACCTGTTTATTAAAGTAGATTTGATCAAACTTTAACTGAAAATTTTTTATTTTAATAAAGAAAAAAGTATAATCAAAAATTATAGGTAATTTTAATGAATTTAATTCATATTTATGATCTATAAATTTATTTAAACTGTAATGTATATCATAAATTTAAAAAATTCATAAATCAACAATACTTTCTAATGAACGTAAATCAAATACAGGTGATACTCTAGCAATTAACATCTTTACGAGTTATGAGGAATTTCATTATAATTAATAAATTTGATTTTATCAAAATAAAATTAATAAATAATTATTATTAGATAAAAATTTTAAAAAAATTTAACGAGCTTCAATTATTATCAACACATTGAATAACAATTATTTTAATTTTTAATCTTTGTTGTGTAATGTAAAGTTTAGTCATCTAGATTTAAAAATGGACTACAAGAAGTAATATTGGACCTTTTGTCCATATGGTTGAAATATTTTTTCTGCTTGATTAAGGAATTTATTCTAGGTACCCATTTCTTTTTCGGGATAACATTTTTTAACCTTAAGGAGCCATTCTTACCCTAAAAGGTGTTTTTTTCTGTCCAAAGTCTAAATTGATTCATCAAAACTAAATTTTCCTTTTATAGCTTTAATTTTACAACTTCATTTTCACTTAAAAGTCTTATAAAAACGCCAATGCTAAGGCAACTTTTTAAAATTTTATTTTAAATTTTGGATCATTTAAACAGGTGAAAATTTCTCGGTAAATGTCATTATTTTTCAGTGTAATTTGGCTCTAGATTTCTATTTTTTTGAATTTTCAAGCAGCTATTGAGTTTAAATTTTAAGCAGATAAAAATATAAAACTAAGAAACCAAAAAAAAGAACCAATTCTTTGAAAATTTACTAATAAATAATTTTTTACATTTTTGACAATAATTTAAAAAAAAAAACAGGTGAAAATACAAGTAACTATAAATTATAGAATTTCGAATAAAACCAAAAAAATCTATAAAAATTATTACCACTTGTAAAATATTATCATTTAATTAATTCGAAAAGATAAAAATTAGAATATTATTTGAAATTTCAAATTTATGATTATTAATTTTTATTGTGACTTACATCAAGTTATTAAAATTAAAATATTCAAAATTTACATAAAAAGACAATTTTATTTATCGTCTATTTATTATAATAAAGGTAATAAATCCCTTTTTGTCATCTTCTTTTTTTATTTAAAAAAAAAGCACCTTACATCTTAAGATTCTTACATATTTTTTTTTATTCTATTTCTTTTTACTTTGGTTTTTCTATTCTAAAAAATTTTGTATCCCAAAAAAAAAAAAATAAAGAATAATGAAATATGAACCTGTACGCCTCCACGCATTTTATTATACTATTCTATCTATTCAATATGATTTTTATTGTTAACTTTTGTAAAAATTATACTATGAATTTGCGGCTGTGTGTATTATAAGGTAATAATATTTATTTACACAAACACTTATACAATTAAATAATAGTTCATTTTTTATAAAAACAAAATTTTATGGAATTATTATCAATCAATCTTATCAGAACTTCGCTGTTAATAATTTTTTGTGATCAAAATTACTAATTTATTAAAGACTTAAAGGGTTAGTAAATACTAATACTCCAGTCAAATTGTGGAAAGGGATGGAATTTGCAACCAAATCAAGGAATTGGTAATGAATTTTTTAAACTCCCTAAAATTAAAAAAAAAGTACCCATTTTTAAGATTATTTTTGCAATTATATTACAGTTTTTTAAGGGGTGATTTTATTGAGAAGATTTTGACTGGATTTTTAGAACCACTACTAGTATAGTATTAAAATAATGTAAATTGTCGCCAAAAATTTAGTGAAATCCTCACCGTAACAATTAGCTGGTGCAGGATTTTGTTGTAGGTTTTTGGTAACAAATACTAAAGTTCCATTGTTTTAACATTAGTGTCCCTAGAAAGCTAGTAAGAATACGCTCCACGAAAGTACCCCCAATAGGGGTGTATATTTGGAATATTTTTCAATATTCGTAAATTTTGAGAATTTTTTATGTGCAGAACCTCGAAATTCAAAATCAGGGACCCAAAAAGCATACTGATGGTCAAAATTTATTATAATTTGTGAATTCAGACAAATAAACCCTAATAAAGGGTTCAATTTTGTCATTTTTCATGCACGAGCCTTTCAATTTATAATTAACTACTTCCAAAACCTATGTAATCTGCTAAAAAATCTATAAAAAAACTCCTGAAAATTATCTCTTGTCTGGGGGGTTTTCAGACAAATTTTGCACGAGACAAACCTAGATTTTTGGAAGGGCCAGTCAATTCGCAATATTGCTGTTTCACTGAATAGGCACCCAATATTTTACCGGTATAGATATCTCAAAAATAAAGAATTTATTTAGAAATTAATGATTTTTTTCAAAAAGTAGGAAAGAAAAGTTAATAATAGTATTGAAAGAAATTATTTGTTTTAAAATTAAAAATTAGTAATTCAAAATAGTCTGATTTATAATTTTGATAATTCGAAAATTTGAACTTTAGCAGCAGCAACTTTCTGAAAGTTTATGTATAAGTACTGAATTATTTCTAAAAATTAAATATTTAAATTTTCAGTACTTAATAATTTCTTTATTCAGGTGTCCATTTATTGTTCATAAGCGTTGATGAATCCATGCTAATTTTTTAAAATTAGAAAATCCGAAATCTTAGGTCCAATTTTAAGATATAAGAATTTAAAATACCATTTAAATAGCTAAGTCAGAAAGTGCTAAGTAGTATTCTTAAAATATCAGAATAAAAATTATACTCAATTAACCAAATATTGTAATTTTAAGAAATTGCAAAGCCCAGAATTGAATTTTTCCGAATTTGAAGTTGTTCGTTTCAATGCAAAACTATGATGAAATATTATGCTTTATACGAATTCGGAAAAATGACTTGAAAAAAATAAAATTTTTCATTTAGGACTTAATTCTTTTTGTGAAATGCTCTT
Source organism: Anagrus nilaparvatae (assembly GCA_022575985.1). Lineage (NCBI taxonomy): Eukaryota > Metazoa > Arthropoda > Insecta > Hymenoptera > Mymaridae > Anagrus > Anagrus nilaparvatae. Next base: position 14,616,946 of record JAKSXM010000272.1, read on the forward strand.
CTCCAAATTACCTACTCTAATTTGTATACAGATTTCTTAAAAATATTATTCTAAAATAAAAACATTCTGGAACCTAAAATAATTGCTTTGAAAAAAACGTTTATGTTCTTCAAAATTTGGAATTCAGACCCTAATTGCCAACAACTGCAATTCTGCGTTTTGACTCTAGCAAATCTGCGTTTTTATTGACATCTGATTTCCGGATTCAAGACCTAAAAAAGCGCCATTCACAAGGTCATAATTTTCGTTGTCTATCCGGGGCAATTTTCCGAATCCTGAAAATTAAGTATAGAAACTTTATAATGCAGAATAATAAAAACTAGAAGGATTTTAAGGCAGAATAATCAAAATTTCTAAATTCAGTGCAAATTTGACAAAAAATCAGAAGTTAGGTATTATTTGTAAAAAAGCATAAATTTACAATGAAATTCAAGGTTTCATAAAATGAATTTCGGAATTTATCCTATTCTTCGATGCATTCTGATTTTAGAAATCCGGAATGTTTCTGCAAAATTTATTTATGGGTCTGTTTTCGAAAAATTTATATTTTAAGGTTCTGAGAAATCAAATTATCCGGATGGACAAAGATAGTTATGACCAGTGACTGGCGTCCACCCAACGTCCACCCAAAAAAGTAGGCATTTTCTTATCTTGGTAGCCAACTTGAATCTGCTCAAAGAAAAAGTGACCTCGAAATTAAATAAGGGTCCATGCCTGTATTATCTGATCTGAAGAAAATTTTCATTTAAATAGTATATTAGAGTTTTTGAACAACATAATTCAATTTACCAATTTTTCAATAAAATTAGCTTTGATCAAAATAGTTAATTTTTTTCAGATTCCTATAAAAGTATAAATTCCATTTAAAATTTTTTTCCAACAAAAATACAGTTAAATCAATAGAAAATTGTGTACTTGAAGAATTTTAAAAAAAGATAAATATGTACTAGTTCATAAATTATGAAATTTTTATTTTTTTAATTATCGCGTAAGTCGGTAAAAACAAAATAAATATCACGTATCGTTTAGCTATACAGTTAAAATTGTATAGCACACATACAGTAAAACAGAATTCACAAACACTAAAAAAAAAAAATCGTTACGATTGTATCAAAAGCGGATGCTTGATCACTGTTTCTAAGCGAGATTTTAAATATTAGTGATAAAAATTTATTTTGAAATAATATAACGTAATATTTCTGTATTATGTGCTAATAATTGAGTCCGGTATTTAACCACTTGAGAAAAAAATAATTACGATTTTTTTTAGAATAATATGGCTTTCCCAGTTTAAGAAACAATAAATTTTCTTGATATTGAATGTTTTTTATACTTTGGGTAAAAGTCATGTTTAAGAAATAGGTCATATAAAATTTTACCTGAGACAGTGAAGGAACGTAAAATAAATTTAGTAATTAGGAATTTGAATGCTTCAAAACTTGTTAGCCTGACGAAGTGTGATAAATTATTTTAATATTATTATTTTAAATATAAAAAACTTTATTTTCCAATGCTCTCATGGTTAGGTTTCTTTGCTTGAAATTTCAGGCTGGATCGAAAATTTGATTAAAATTAAAAATTTTTATAGTTAATTTGATTATTAATAAGTTATTTAGGTCAAATATGCAATTATTGTGCTGGATTAATACAAAATTTTGAATTTTTCGGCCATTATTTTAGGGTAAGAAAATGCAAAACAAGATTTTGATTTTGTTGTTAGCTTTCGTTGTTGTATCACCAATCTTCTGTCTCTGGTGAAAAAAATTTTCAAATCCAAAAATTAGAATCCTAAAAAGTCTCGTAAAAAGTACAGCTCATAAAACCACTTCTAAGTGAGGCCAATAAATGCAAGATTGAAAATTTAGGTTTCTATATAAACAAAATGAGTCCACAATCTCTAAAAAATGGAGGAAAAGTTTGGGTTTAATTTTCATTATGAAGAATCTTTTATTGAAACTCTAAAACTACTAGCTATTATTTTATTTTTGTATCTGCGCTCGTGACGTACCTAACTAATGCTCAAGATATCCACCTTTAAAAAAATTTTTCAATTGAAGTAAATTATTCTTCACAGTAAAAACCTGCAGCAATAAAACTAAAAAATTTAATCTTTTATAATTATGCTAACTAGATACAATTACATATGTAAAAACCAACAAGGTGTTCATTTTTGACCGCCTAAAAAAATTCAAAATTATGATAATAATTTCTAACAGATTTTAAAAAAAAATCATTGTTTATTATTTTAATATAACTTATATAATTTCAAAGTTTTTTAAACCGCCTGTATAGGAAGCGGCTGGCTGCTTATATCCGTTTACATATTTGTATATTTTTATTATTTGAGCACACAAATAAAATACATTACTAACTGTCCTTGTTATCTAAAATTAATAAGACGTACTTCTTACTAACAAATATACCCTTTAAATAAACATTAATATTTTTTATTATTTAGAAAAATATTAGAATGTTTTAGTTTCTTTAAGATTGTTATTATTTTAGGCTCCTTGATCGTCAAATAGAAAGACTTTTTCTACGCATTTTGTTATCTTAGACTTGCTTTAAAATAAATTACAAAATTAATTGATTGGATTTGTTTAAGTAAAAATTACTATTTACTCTGAATTATAGGCACGTGGGAGTTATTTTGAAAATTTGCTAGGATTAAGGATATAAGATTTCCAAAATTACAGCTCATTTGTAAGTGGCAACACTTAGGAGTGACTAAATGAGCTGTAATTTTTGGAAATCTTGTGTTATTGGTTAATGGTACCTTATTTCACCTGGTAATTTAAAATCCAAGCAACTTTTTCAAAATAACTGACAAGCTAATGTACATGAAATTTAATTTTCTTGATTAAGCTCATTTTATAACTTGATGCTAAAATTTATTTATTGTATTAATAGGTTCTTCTGCTTATGCAAACTATTGAAGAAGTTAACTAAATTCACAAAAAAAACTGAAATATTAAAATAAAATATAAAGTGAAAGTGAAGTTGCTCCAAGGGTGGTTCTGTAAACTATAATGAATTTTGTTTAAGTTGTTTGAAATTTTAAGCATTTTCTTGACAAATCAACAAAAATTAAAGAAGAGTAGTTTGGTAGTGCTTGTATTATTGTCCAAAAAATCTTCTCAAAAATTTATATATATTAGTAAAATTATTTTTCAAAAAATCATAATATTTTAATTTATTTTCTGTGCTAAAAAATAATCTCATACTTCAAACTGTTGACAATGAAATTTTTTAAATGCAATAAAACCAATTGAAATTTAAAATGGCTAAAAATAAAAAATATTGCAAAAAAAAAAATTTTTATAACTAACGAGTATTTTAACAGATAATAAATATGGTCACACATCTGCAAGATAGATTATTTTTAGGGATACATAAGACTAGTTCCCCTTGAAAAGACAAAAATGAAAATCGATCTTACTTATAATAGCGAAAAACCGTCACATCTCAACAAAATCACTTCCTTCCTTCCTTTTAAATTCTGACTCTTTTTTTTTGAGGATTTGAACAAAAAAAAAAGAAGAAAAAAAAATAGAAAAAGAAAAGAAGATTCTAACAACACCGGATCTTATAATTTACCGAGGGGTGATAGAAAAATATATATAAATGTAGAGGGAATAATATATTGGGGTCGAAGAACTCGAAGAAAACGACTTTGATCATCGATGCCTGGATATAGAAATATTTGTCTAGGGCAACTTGAAAATCCTGAAGGAATCGAGCAGATGATCATTATCCCGTTTTCATATATATAAACAGCCTCCTCTAAATTTAAAGGGCAAATTTATTATTATTATTATTATTTTAAGAGATGCTACTTTTTTTCGCGCTTCCTTTCCGGCATATGGATGAACGAAGGGGTTAAATAAATTTTACTTTTTTTTTCTCGTGTTGTCTCCTTGTTTTTCCCTTTTTTTTTATAACGCGTCATTTAAACATTTTAACCGCTTACGCAGATGTTAATTGAAAACTACTATTCTTAATATAGGGGTGCAGCCAAGAAAATAGAAACTATTTATGGCAAAAATTTTTATTTCACTTTTTGCTATAATGGTATTTAATCGATTGATGCACATTTTATCTTTCTTTGTAACGAAAAAGGAGGGTGTAAGTATATTTATAGGTGTCTAATGCTAAATATTTGAAAAATTGAGAAGAAAATTTTTATTGATATCTTTTGTACCTAAAGTTTGATTTTGCCAAGGCAGTTATGATTTTTACGAAGAAAAATAAATTTATTAGAACTAAATTTATTAAAAATAATCAGTCTCAATTTAGGGTTCCAAAAATAAACTTCCAGGATCTTAACGAGTAAATTTATTTATAAAGTATACCGAAAATAGCCATTCTGAATCTCAAATTTAAAAAATTTTTAAAATATAGGATCTTGAAGGATCTTTTAAAACCCAAGTTTTTTGAAAAGTATTACGGCCTGCTAATAGATCGAAATGTAAAACTCCTTTCGGAATAAAATGATTTGGTTAGGGTCAAATTTTGGTAACATTATTTTAATTGTAAGAATCGCTTAGCCAAATTAGTAATTTTTAAAATTAAATAATCTTTGCTGTTTTGAAGTTAGTCTGAGCGTTGCATAGATTAGTCGAAAGATACGATCCAGTATACTGCATTAAATCCTAATTTAGAACAATTCGGACAATTACGAATGTTGCAACTCAATGCTGAAAAGTACACGAAAACCTGCTGAAAAAATGAGGTAAAATTTATTTTGCTTAATTTTTAATTTTTCGATAGTATAATACGAAAATACATAATAACTCTATAAAAAACTGATAAAAAATGTACTTATAAATAAATCTTAAATAAATTAAAATAACAAAGCACACGTTTTCAATATTACATAAAAAAACACTTGTTTATATTATGCCAATCAATCTGATTTTATCAAAATCTATACTACCTATAGAAATATATTAAACTTTTTATTCTATCCTACCTGTTTAGCAGATTTCATAAATAAATATTTTTTTTTATAATGTAAAGCCGATCAATGTACCTCGCAGTATACATAATTTTAAGGTATAGGTATGTCACTGCGAGGAAACGTCTTTTCGAGGCAAAAGAAAATAATTTTAAAGTCGGTCCCAACATTATTTCCTATTTTCAGCCAAAAGAATTTGCTTTTGCTTTTTCTTACTCCAAATGGAAAATAGTTTTGGGGCCAATTTTATGATTATCTTTTTCGCCTTAAAAGCATTGTATTTCAAGTTCATAGCCTATGAATTTGTACACTGAAAGAGAATTCTGGTTGTGGCAGCCAGAAATTTTTTTCTCTTTCAAACGATTCCATTAGCGAATCTATTAGCAAAGTGTCCAAGATAGCGTTTTGCTAGCTGCAGAAATATGTGAGAAACCACATGGCCGGTGATAAATAGAAAATGTTTCATGAATTAATATATTCTGACGAGGAACTTATTAAATTTTTGGTATGAGAAAATTTTTTTTTTACCTCCCAAAATGATCAGTTTATAACTCCTTAAATTTTGCTTAAAAAATACTTATTTTTCCAACTATTCTTGCATATATTCGCGGTCTAGTACTTCCGCAAAGTGCATTATAACCTCAAATTCTGCATACTTAATTTCATTTTAAGAATAAAATACAAAGAAATGCAACAAAAAAAAAATAAAAAATAAGTTAAATAAACATCAAAAATTTGATATTTACTCATATGGTGTGGGTTCAAAAAGTACATAAAAAGTAGATAATCTTTATAAATAAAAACCTCCTTACAGTACACATAATATACCTTATAAATTTTTTTTTTTTTTAGTGGCACGCGACTGATGTATACACCTGCGCCTCCCCTGCACTCTTAAAAATTTAAACTTCACCTGATCTTTTTGTATTTTCATGTTAATATAATATTGTGTATGTACACAAAATTAAAATGTAGGTGTAAGGAAGTTTACATTTTTTATATTTACATAATTGGTTCATTAGATTTAAAAAAAATTTTTTTCTTCAAAAAATTATAATTGGTGGGTATTATTATGAATTAAACATTTTTGTGTTTTTTTTTTTTGAAAAATTGAAAAAATTTTGTTTATTACGTAAATCTTAAAATAATTAATGATTATTTAAGGATACACTTGAATTTTTTAATTTTTTTTACAGTTTAAATTTTTGACTCGATTTTTGATTGTTTTTACTTTATAAAAAATTGAACATCTTTTTAAAAAACAAATATATGCATAACTTCGTAATTATAGGCCCAGAAGGCTTTAAAAAAATAAATGACATTGCACTTTTTTATATGTACTTATAATGTTAATATTACAGCCATGTGTTTTGATTTTTTATTGTTTTTTATAAGGCAGCCAACACCTTGATAATTAACTGATCTTTATATATACGTTTTTTTAGTTTAGTCCTTTATTTGCTCGTACTTTTTTGAATATTTAATGACTCTTCACTCCTTACACTGAAAATTGGACCAAGGAAGGTTAATATTGTAATATTTTGTTGGAAAATTTTGAGTTTTTGGAAATGGTAAGGATTGTCCCACGTCATTCCACCCCTTTTCTCTTTCATTCAGGTTTCTGTGCTTAAATATTATTTTAATTTGTAATTTCCAAGAAGTTTTAAACAATTTGCTTGAATATTTAAGCAAATTCTTAGAAATCCAAAATTTTAAGTCAAATTTAAGCACAGCAACTTGAGACTGCTATTAAAAATCAATTCCAGTCAATAAAATTTGACTACTTTGATCACTTTAACAGAAATAGTCAAAATTACCCTCCTTTAGCTAATTTTAAATTTCTCCAAAAAGCATATCTTGATCTTTCTGTTATAAAAAGTAAATTAAATTAAAATGGAATTTTTTGTAAAAAATTCAATTTATTAAATATGTTAGAATGAATATTACAAGATATAAATCTTACACCCCAAATTTTGTTGTTATAGGTTCAAAAACTTAAGAACACCTTTAAAAACATCTTATTGATTATTTATTGTACATGTGGAATAAAAATATCGACACACGGCACGCGTCTGATGAATATTATAAATACCCCCCTTTAACTGTATAAAGAATGTCCAAAAACTTGCAATAATTGACCATCTGCTTTAATGATGATGGTAAAAAAATCTTATACGTTGGGGTAGTTTTCTTTAATCTTTCTATATATTTTTAATAGCTTTTTTCTTAAGGGAATTCTATCCTATAGAAATTTTTAATAATTGGTCAAGATTATTATTTCGAATAAAAATTTTTACTACTAAATCATACAAGTTCGTTAAAAATTTAACTTTTGTTATTTTGACCCTTTTTATTGTAATTTTTATTATGATATGCTTGGATATGATGACTTTTAAGATTTATATTTGGTAGGCGTTATTTTATAGTATTACGGGGTATACATCATTTTTCACTATACAACTAAAAATTCGTGTCATTTTTTAAAAGAGTATATTTATAGGAATAATTTTGATTGATTAATTTTTGCACAGTTTTTTTTTTTTTTATATTTAATAGTTTTAAATAAAAAAGGGGTTTTAGCAATGCTAACACGTGCCACTTGATGTTAATAATAAAAATATTTATTTTTAAATCAATTTTTCATGTTTTATAAAAGAATTAAGTTAAAAATGAAAAAAAGCAGTTTTATAAATTTCAAAAAAATACACTTTCTTCTACATATTAATATAGGTTTGGAAATGTGTATTTTTTTGAAACTGTCTCAAAAACTTAAAAACCTTTTCCAGAAAGTTTTTGCACCAATTTTATGACCAAATATCATATTATATCCACCACTCTTTTACATGTACGCTGAAAAAAAATCTGTTTAAAATACATGATAATACTGAAATTTTTTATGACCTTGTTGCTTACTGTATTATTAGTATCTTGAAAATTTATTATTTTTAAAATAAAATTTTATCCTCGTAATATTTAATATTCACTTAACATTTGCAAAAAAGCAGATGCTTGAGAATCAGTTAAATTTTAAAGATTTTTAAATGCTCAGACCTTTCAAGTTTAATAACGTGTTTATGGGATTTTTGCAAGCCTTTTTTGCTTATATATAAAACAGAATCTATCATTATTTTTTTATATGATTTCTTTTAAAAAAATTGTATGTATTTATAAAAAAAATTTGTTTTGAAAAAAAAAACGACTAAAACGACTCCAGAAAAAGGGACGTGATTTAACAAAAAAATTAATTATTATTAATTTTTTTTAAGCAATCCAAGTTATTGACAGATAATCAGTTTCAGTAATACCTAGATCGAATAATTAGCAACAAAATAAATATCGTATTGTCGCTCTAAACGATGCAAAAAATTATTCTCTTATCTTAAAAAATAAAAGCTGTGCTAAAAAATTATGACATTTTATAGCATAATATTAGATTGAGTCATAATGTAAAATGATGCAAAGCACGTTTTTAATAAACGAGAGTGGAATGCAGATTATATAAATAAACTTATTACTTTTTATACCATTTACCAGGAAATAGTTTCATTTTTTGCATACGAATATTTTTTCATTTTTCTTATCTAAAATAACTGATGCTTTAAACGAACTTTCTCACGGTTTTTAATATTTAAAAAACTTTGATATATTTTTTTTATTTTACTATAGTAATGATTTTATATTAATAAAAATAAAATTTTTTATTTTGCGAATTTAATTAAGCTTCCGAATTGAAGTTTTTTAAATCCAACGAAGCTAACTTAAAAGGGGTGGTATTCATAAGTTTTTACTGTCATTGTAAATTCTATTTTCAAGGTATTTCTTGTTAATAGATTTTTTTGGAATCTATTTTCAAAATTTTCAAATAAATTTTAAAATTTAAAGAATTGAATTTTATTTATCAAATTTTTTATACAACCCACCTTTCATCACTGAAAATTTTTCAAAATAAAATAAAAATTTTTTTGACCCTACTTTGCCTAAATCACCTAATCAGTTATTCCTCTCTCTCTAAACTCTTAAACTGCACTTTTTACCCTGTATCTAATAAAAATTTCTTTTCACCCTCAAAAAAATTAAAGTTTTTTAAATATCCTTGACCCTGTTTATCAAAATCCAGCCAAAGAATTAAATTTTGATAAATTAAATTTTTAATCAAATTTAACAAGATACATGAGAGGTCCATAAAAACATGATGATAACAATTATTACATAAAAAAATTTTTTGGTTTCTGTTACTAACCGGAATTATTTAATTTCCTGCATGTAATATTAAAAATTCATAGAAAAGTTTAATTTAACTTAAAAATTAGCACCTTTTACGATTTTAAAATAAAAAATAAAAATGTTTAAATTATTAATTAGCAAGTAAACACACAAATATGCAAATAAATTTAAAGAAAATTTAAAATCAAAAAACTTCAGCTGCGTGGCATTTAAATACATAAGTCGGTTATAAGAATTTGTGCAGTGATTATTAATATAAGGGTAGGAGGGTTTATTTTGTTAAAGCCACTGGTGGTTACTTTTGGGGTCGAAGAACCTAATATATATTAAAGCAGATGTTAAATTCTTATACTTGCATGTATAGGTATTACAGCTCCTGTTTTTATATATGATTTAACACTTTCTTTAAAGCTTATCTTAAGTATAATTTATATATATTTTATTCTTTTGCGGTAAATTTGGATCGATATCAAAATTTATGATTTATGTGTTAATTTTTATTGATTATATATTTTATGAGGAAACTCTGATGGCAGTTTATGTTACATAATTTTTTTTATGTTTTATAATATGTAGGTTAAATATTTTGGTGATAAGTAATCAGTTTATTTATTATGCAAGCTTTTTATGAGATAGTTATAACGGTTGTTTTATAAGTTACTTTTTCTTTATTTTAGCGCGACGTTTTGGGTTTCTAAAAAGTTTTTTTTTAAATCTAGTAACTGGACTAAAATTAAAAACTTCCGGCCCGGATCTGGCCCATAATTTTTCCAAAATCCATCCCTGTTCAGAAAATCAACTAAAACAGCTTATAAAATATATTTCTAATTAAAAAAATCTGAAAATATCATAAGAGAGCTTTTTCCCTGGTACCGTTATATATGTACGGAAACTCATTTCGCTTGCGAGAAAAAAAATCTTATCATTTAACCCTTAAATCTTACAATAAAACTTAACCAACAAAAAAGTTCTTTAATTCTTATTGTATACGAGTAAACCTATACTAAAAAAATGTTTTTTTTAAATAAAGAAATTTTATTACAATAAATAGAAACCACGCCTTGCACTTGCATCATTACCTCATATTATATAACATTTTTTATTTTATTTGTATATATATATATGTTTATTTAAGAATATAGGTACCTTATTCTTGAATATATATTAGACATGTATTTTTTTTGAAGTTACAAAGCTAAAAAACAAACTATTGCATTGTGGGTGCGCGTGTGCCCCCTTTTCTTAAATAAATGCTTTTTTATTATTATACAATATAACATACAAACAAAACATTATATTTTTTATATTGTTCTTTATTGTTATTATTTCTTTTTAGAAAATTTTATTATATATTCAAAAAATTAAGACAATAAAATTAATGAATAAGAAAGAATTTTTTGGTTTTCTGTTATAACAATATGTTAAAGATTTATTTTTTGTTTTTATGGGTTATGGGGCATTCTTGTCAACGACTTTTATTTAATTGATATTTGATTCGAGAAGTTCGGAATTTGGTGCTTCTTCGTTCCCTCCCCCCCCCCACACCAAATCGCATTTTTTTCACTAGGAAATTATTCTAAATGACTAAATTAGTTTTAAAAAAATGTTTTTAGGTGGGAAAAACACTTTTAATTGAAAAAAAAATTGTTTTTTTTTATTTTATTTTTTTTACCTTTTTTTTTTTTTTTGAATAATAATATAAGCTTAAACATAATAATATAATTATTTTTTATTCAATGGATAAAATGACTGTATGTCCTCCAATATTTGCAAAAATAGATTTGAATTTTTATAGTTTTATACTCCTTTTTATACTCCAAATGCTGTACTCGCACCTACCCCTAGAATAAGAAAAATTCTGGGGTCGAGGGGGCCAAGCCCCCCGTGAGGGGTATGGGGGTAAAGCCCCCAATAAAGAAAAAAGCAATTTAAACCTACCTCCAATGCTGTACTCGCACCTACCCCTAGAATAAGGAAAATCCTTAAAATTTTTAACAAATTTTCAAAATTATTAAAAATTTTTTTAACTAATTTTTTTTTTTTTTTTTTGCATTTTTCTCACCCAAAACTTATTGTTAACTTCATTTTAAGTGTTTTTAAGCAGTTTCCAGCAAAAATTTTAGCGATTTGGTGGGGGGGGGGGGAACGAAGAAGATCCTGGAATTTAGGTGATATTAATGCAACTGGAACTCAAAAATTGCTTTAATATAGTTGAAAAAACGGTATTGTTATAATATGTAACTAAGATTCATGCCATTCACTTTTAAGTTACCAAAAAACAACCCCTTATGAAACCAGTTTTAACGAATTTCTCAATATTAGAAATTCAGTACTTCGTACCAATTCTGGTATTCTTTTTACAGTGTAGATAGATAATATATGTGCAACAGACTGGTTGAAAAATTAGTTATCTGTTTAGAAAAGCCTAAATCAGAAATTTTTTTCAAACATGAAAATTCGCATTTTTGCAAATTTAAGTTTTGCGATAATTTCATACTTCAATTAAGGAGTTCAATGGTAACCAGTAATAAATAATAACAACAATTTTTGAATAATTTTTCTCTTTTATCATTCATATTATTAATTATTTACATGAAAATGACACACGCTGGACACACTTATGCCATACGCAAGCCACGCGTTTTTTTTGTCTATGCATAAAAATTTTGCGCGCTCTTAAAATAGCATATATGTGACCCCCCTCGAAGTTAAAAAAATATACAAGTACATTGTCCAGATAGTAAAACCGTCATATATAAACACAAATATACATTTTGCTCTCTTCTTAAAAAAAACCACCCTACTTTAAAATCATACATAAACTCTTAAGATATGTACTTATACGCACACATTTACAAAATAAATGTTATTTTTTACATGTATGTGGTAGAATTCGCGTGCACTGGTCTTAATAATAATCAAAATCTTTAACACCAGATTGTACATATGAAACACGTCTGGTTTATCAAGGTGTACCTGTGTGTGTGGCTGTGTGTGTCTGTGTGTATTTTGGCGTGCGTTCGCTGTCAATGAGCTAAGACGTTACTGGTTATTTATGTGTATATGTTTAAAATAATTGTACATTCTGCAGGGGTCCGTCCTGATATTAAGAGTCGACAGCTGATCTAGAAGAGCCACCCTCCTTATTTTTTTTTTCTAAAACTTAAAGGACATAAGTCAATAAGTACGTTGAGACTTGTGTTTTTTTTTTCTTATTTTTATTGTTAAATATAGTATAACTATGTATAATATTGCTGACTTTCTTGATTATGGTGATTATGTATTACATGAGGGAGGAATTGTATCAAAAGAGAATTATATAACCCCATTTATTTTGATTTTATTGATTTCTATTTAATTCTTATATTCCTTTAAGTATGTGAATATGCCACTTATTTATTAGCATTGATTTTTCTTCGTTTTTTTTTTTTTGGTTTATTGACTGTTTTGTTTTGGCTATTGATAATATATTTTAATATGGTTCAAGAAACATATTGAACAAATTTTAATTTTATGCTTTTATTTATGTATTAATACGTTAGGCCTTATGTTTTTTTTATATTGTGTTTTTATATTATATGCTTGTAAGTTTATTTAAGTAATCATCAAGTATTTGTTAAACCATGGAGTAATATTTTTTAGTCAGAATTTTTCTTATAACTTACAAATTAATAGGAATAGTACCAAATGTTTTGGCATAGGAATTTTAGAAAAATTGAGTAGGTAAATGCAAAATCACTTTTATAAGATACAAACTGTAAGATCTTATGAAAAGGAATCTCATCAGATAACAAAATTTATTTTAATCGATTTAGGCTTTTTGTTCACTGATATAATTTAGTTCCTCATTATTTTAGGTGAAATTTTGATTTTTGGCATATAAGCACATTTTAAAACCCCAGGATGCTAAAAAACCGGTTTTTAAAAAATTTCTTAAAAGTTTAAAAGAAACATTGTGGTATTAAGCCTAATTTTTTTTCAAAAATTTTTTCACCCAAAAATATCGAGGTACTTTTTTTTTAATTTGGATGTAATGCATCATTTTTTTTCCATGAAAGTACTAATATCTAGAAATATTGTTTATTAATTTTTTGAAAAATGTTTACCCAAAAAAATAAAAAAAACCTCAATTTTTTTTTCTCTTTGGACGTAGTACCTAATTTATTTCTATGGGAGTACTAGTTTTAGGAACCTCGTTTATAGTGATTTTTCGGATCTGATACTTAATTTTTGAAAATTACTTTCTAAAAATTTTTTATTTAAAAAAATAAAAAAAACAATAAAATTTTTTTTCTTTTTTTTGTTCTCAAAATTTTTTTTCCTTTTGGACGTAAAACCTAATCTTTTTCCTAGTTTTGCAGTTATTGGGATTCCGGACACAAAATTTTTTATGTTTCTGCGGGAAAATTTATTTTCTTGTACAAGCTATTAAAAATGACACAAATCTAATAAAAAAAAATATAAAAAATTTAACTCCCCTGGCCGCTATAATATAATGAGCCTAAAAAAAATTGGCACACATTTTTGAAAATTTTCTTTAGTTTCTTTAGTTCCTCGTGCAATTAGTAATTGTTTAAATAAAATGCTTGCTACAAATTATTTTTTTTTGTTTCAAGTTAAGTTTAATTTTTATTTGAAAAAATCAAATGAAACTAGTTTCAATAAAAATCTTGATTAGTATCTCAAGTTATTCTAAGTCACCAAATTGAAATCAATTAAATCTAATTAACACACCCTCTCTGAAAATTTCCACCCCCCCCCCCTGGTCTCGCAACATTTATAAATATCCCTCCCTACATGTTAATAATTTTTCCGGAACATATTTGCATAATTTTTTGTTTAAACCATTATTAAACATTATTCAAATATTAATCAAATTTGCCTGCAACTATTAAAACTCATAAATTATATATTAATAAATAAAAGCAAAAATAAAATAAATAAATAAATTTACAATCGTACATATTAAAAATACATAAAAATTAGATAAATATCTAGCAAGCATATCAAATTTGTGCACTCAAAAAAAAGGAGTGTACTTTTTCAAAACGATCTTATTTCTAAAGAATTAAATCATACAATGAATGTATCTCGCATATGCAAAAAGAAAAAAAAAAGTAAAAATATATTTGCATAAATTTACACAAGATTTGCAATTTCTCGAGCATTTAAACTTTATATTTAATATTTACTAACACATATAAAGATTTTAAAAAAAAAATTTATCAACCCTCGAAGAAGTTGGGGGGTATCAAGGGTATATATATTTATGTATAAGAACTCCTCTCTTGCAACGTTATTTAACGCAGATGCAAGCGCGAAAAGTTCGTTGATCAGGCGGCAAAATCTTCAAACTAACACATATTCGTATTAAATATACACTGATTTGGTAAATGCGAATTTTAAATGTACGAAATACATTATATTTAAAAAGAAGTTAAAAGTTAAGATTTTTTAAAGATTTTTAAAAACAATACGTGGGGGCTGCATGCTGAGTATTTAAAAAAGGGTTCTTGTTGACTCATAATATGAATGTACCAGGGAATGTACCTATTGTTTCTTAATTTTTTATTCTCCATTGTTCTGTATTATAAAATTTTTAAATTTATCCATGTATTTGTAATTTAAAAAAATGTTTTATTTTAACAAAAAAGCATTTTTTTCGAGGTAAAAACTAACCCTCGAAGCAAAAAAGGTCTTATGAGGAAAAAAGTTCTTTGGAGTGAAAATTAGTCCCTTTAGCACCTATTTTTTCTACGATCCATTTTCACCATCAGAAGACAAATTTAATTTTTGAAAGCTTATTTTCACCCTGAAGAATCATTTTCCCCTAAGAAAACTAATTTTATTCATACCTAGAGCCACAAGATACTTATGAAATTTGATACTTTTGATGAACCCAGGATAAATTAATACAGGTACATGGGCTTGCATATATTTATATTTTAATTTAAATAAAATTTTAAAAAATTTTTATGAAAATATACATAAGTGTTTGATTGACACTAATTTAAAAGTTTTTTTTTTCAATTCAATACCAACCTTACAATTTTCTGTTAATTAAAAATAATGCATCCTAACAATCGATAACTTGAAAAACAACCAGGACTCCGAAAATAGAGTGTGAATTGGTAATAGTCGATTGAACTAGTATAACGAGCTATAATTTTCAGGATCTCATTTTCTTTTGAAAGATTAAATTTTTTTTTTAAATTGCAATAATTTTATGGTTTTTAATACCTTACCTAATATCTGTGAAAAAAAAATGGTATCGTGAATACAAGAAAAAAAAATGTCTCATCTTTTGTTTTTTTTTTGTGTCTCCTTATATAATATAAATATAGAAATGCAATATGTTACTGATTTATGAGAAAACTTTAATAATTTACCCTCTTTAATATCAGACAATAAAAGAAAAAACACCCTTAAAAGATAAATTTCTGGTTCCTTAAATGTAACGCGGAAATGCGGAAGTAAAATCTCAGGGGAATGACTCGTACATATACACATGTGTTTTCAATAATAGAAAATAATGATTTAAAAAAAAAAAATTTTTTTTCATAAGACAAGGGTAATATTCTAGTTATAACGTTATACCTGGGAAAAATTTAAATGTCCTATATGTATAAAAAGATTTTTTTTTGGTTCATGACCTATATTATTATTATTTAGACTAAACATTCAAGTTTAAATCTCTTAACTATTATGTATTTTAATGTACATGCGAATTCTCAGGTTAGAGGAGAAAAAAAAATTTATTTTTAGTTGCTCTATTTGACAATTTTTCATTACCTGAGATCCCAAATATTTTATGCTGTTGTCTAGGTCTGTATACGGATGTCTGCGTTTTTATTTTGGCTAAAATTTGCAATAGAATTTTTGCTTATCTTAAATCGTCTATTTACAAAATATTAGATTATTTTCATTTACGAATTTACTGTATTGATAATAATTTACTCTTAACTAAATTTATTTTCTCAATCTTTTGGCTTAAAAATTTGTATGCACGTACCCTCACATACTTTTAGAACAATTTCTTATAAAATATGAATACCCTGAAAAAATACACTTATTGCAACTGAAATTCCGGTTGTGGCAAACCAATGAGAATACTTCGGTAATATACTCCAGTAAAATACTACTACTACTATACTCCAGTAAAATCACAGTTTTGGTTGTATAGTTTCTGGCCCTCACCAGATTTGGTCTAGGTATTATAGGTTTTTTGAATCGCTGATCACGAATGTTAGGGTCATTTATTCCAAGAAATTGAGGCTTCACCCTTCAAAAAGTATCCCTAAAAAGGGGATCATAAATTGAAAATTCAATTGTAAAGTAATAGATAAGATGCATGAATTTTAATGTCGGAGGTAAGATGTTTCGACCCTTTTTATGGTATTTTTTGCAATATTTTGGAAGAAAAGCTAAAATTATCAATAAATGCTATTTTCAAGAATATTTAAGAAGAAATTAAATTTACTTGATTATATACCAAAATTGTGTTAAGCTACCCGCCCCCCCCCCCCAAGGACGTTTTCCCCCGGGACCTTTCCCACTTTGATTCCCCCATTCCGAATTATAACTTACCTCCAAATGCTGTATTCGCACCTACTCCTAGAATAAGCTAATTCTGGGGGTCAAGGAAGCGAAGCCCTCATACATGAAAAATGCAATTATAACCTACTCCCAAATGTTATACTCGCACTTACCCCTTAGAATAAGGGGGAAAAGCCCCCCATGAAGGTTTGGGGACGAAACCTCCACAAATCAAAAAAACAATTATAACCTACTCCCAAATGCTGTACTCGCACTTAGCCCTAGAATAATTTAAATTTTGGGGAAACGTCCGGGGGGGGGGGTATCCGAGGGGAACTGCCCGGTTCTCGTTAAGTGGTCTAATAATAGGGGTTAAAACTACCCTTAAAATAATTTTAAGAGTTTTTTTCTTACTTTTTATTTTTGAATAAAGTATTTAAAAATCTTTTGACTCTAATATTATTTAGGGGGTGAAAATTAACCCTAAATCGAAAAAAAAAAAATAATAATAATAATATTTATTGCCAGTAAAGAAAAGTATACATACACTGGTATGCAGCTTACTGAGATAGAGTCTATCTGTGTGTAAGCCAGGCATATAACATAAATACATAAAAAATTTACAATATGAAGTCTTTAACTATAATGAAAATATAATTTTAATATAGTTAACGTCTGTAATGCAATAATTTGCATTATAAAATTAGATTTTTATGAAATTTTTAAGATTTAAATAATCTGTGTTATCACGTTATCATAAACGATTTACAATAATTACTGGTTTTTACAAATTTTTATAAGACAATTAATATATCTTAGCATAATATGTAGTTAAATCTATTTAAAATATAAATCAAACAAAAAAAATTTTATTATAATGTTTCGTTTTTAGGGATTTATCCATGTATATATATATACAAATACATTCTGTTTTGGTGAAATAAATTTTAATTACGTTGTACTATTATAATTTTATCAATTTTTGCCTAAAATTAGGTCTTTCAGAACGGACAAGCTTTTAAAAACTTTAAAACTAAGGAAATTATTAAAAAATGTTTTAAATTAAATTAAGAAAAATCAACATAATAAAAAATTATTTTTCCAAAATTACCTCTGTTACAACATTTTTTATAACTATATCTTTTAAAAAAAAATCTCGTACTTTTACCAGTCTATAAAAAAATTCAAAATTTTTGGAAAATACATACATATAAAATTTTTACAAATTCTGGGAATGTTCCCTATGTATTTATAGTAATTTAAGTTTTCTTTGAAAGAATTATAATTGTATAAAAAAAAATTTTAATTTTCAAAATTATTGGAATATCCCATATATATTTAAAAAAAAATTATTTTATAATTATTCAATTGGAACGGTCCATATACATTAACATAAAGCATTAGCGATCTCCTGAAAATTGATAAACTAATTTATAAAATTTACTTCGTGGAATTATCCATATATATGCAATGTTTCGAATTGTGTATATTATTATGAAAAGAAACTGATATATTCCGGAATATCCCATATACAAAAGTTAAATTATGAATGATTTCCAAAATCAAATTTTAAAATTGTGTGGAATGTTCCATATATATTTTCAAAATATTATAAATGTATAAAAATAAAATTTACTCTTTGTAAATTTTCTACTTACATATCAAGAATAGATAAAATGTTTAATTTAATTGTTAAATTTTTAATTTAGGACTTATCAAGTTTGCCTTTGTATGGTTTTTCACCTGTGTGATCACCATAAAAGTTAATAAAATTTTAAAGAAAAAAATTTATTTTTGTCTCTTCTTAAATTTTAAATGATACTTGTTTTTATTTAAATTATTTCAAAATAATATCTTACTACTAAACTAAAATTATAATTTTCATTGGACTATTTAATCTGTTGACTTAGCTAATAAGCATATAAATTAGCCTGTCTTGGATGCCACCACGTTTACTTTAATTTAGCAAAAATAAAAAAAACGCGGAAATTTATTTTAGCCCAATAATTTTCTTTTTTGCCGGTCAACTTAGCAAAATTTCTGGGTTAATTTATTAAAATAATAATCTGTAAGCTTATTCTCTAAAAGCTTATTTTTTCTATTTTTGAGCTCAATTTATATGCCTATTTTTCTGTTTTATAGAACTATCCAAAGGATTAGGGTTCAATTTAAACATTAACAATAATAGTTTTTTAAAAAAAAAATTTGACTTTGAAACTTATTTTTTCTTTTAAAATTTTATTGAAATTGAAATAAGTTTAAATTTATTAATTATTTTTAAAAAAGTTAATTTACTATTATTGCTTATGCTTAAATTTAAAGGATGGCAGAAAATCAACATTGAATAAATCATGATAAGTTAAATAAATAATTATTATATTTGAATCATTCCCTTTAAAATGTCAAATAATTAAATACTAAAAGTAATGATAGCATACCGGTGAAAAGCCTTGTAAATGTAAAATTAACTTCAAAATTATATAAAATCATATCGTTTAATAGTAAATTATCACTACAAACTGACTATCATTTAATAGAAAATTATCGTTATACGTCAAATAAAAATGAGATGATTAATTTAAATTTATATAATTAATTATATTTTGAAATAAAATTTGAGCCACTAATAACAAAAATATACACATTTAATTTTATTATAAACATTATGATTAAGTTAATATAAGTTAGGTAGAAAAGATGCAAAAATTACATACTAATATAGATTACATTAAATTAAATAAATAATTCTTTTAAGATTTTATTTTTTTAAATTGTTTTATGTGAGTAAGTCATAGCTTTTATTTGATTGGGTAATTTATTAAAGTACTTTATAGAAGTTGTGTAGTTTCTATTAGCACCAATGCTTTTTTGGATCTTTGGTATTGCAATTGACTTATGTCTAGTCGAGCATTTATTATGTAAATAAAGAGATTTCAGTTTTTCATAATAGCAAACTAGAGATGTTAAAATAAATGTTTCATTCATATTTAGGATCTTCTTATTACTATTGTTATTTATTATCCCACACAATCTGGTTTAAAGGTTATTAATTGGTTTAAGATACTTTTTGTAGGTTCCTCCCCAAGCAACAATTCCATAATTTGCAACACTCTGAAAAAGTGCATAATAAATCAAAATCAGTGTTGATGGAAATAATTGATACTTTAATTTGTTCATTATAAACAGCATATATCTTGTTCTATTAATAATATTTCTTATATGTTTTCCCCACCTCATACCAGTTTCAAAGACCACCCCCAAATACTTATATTCATCAACACGACTAACAGTTTTATTATTAATTTGTATATTAATATATTCGGGAATGCTCCTTTTGCTAGTAGAGAATGCCATGAACACTGATTTTCGACATTTAGAGATAGTTGGTTACTACATAACTAGTCACCAACCATATCTAAAGTATCATTCATATAATTATGCACCTCATACCATGAGTTTCCTGAACGTACGATCACAGTATCATCTGCGTAGGATATTAGATTTAAAGGTAGTTTTTTTAATAACTCATTAATGTATAAAATGAAAAATAATAGCCCAAAAATTATTCATTGGGGCACTCCAATAGAAACATTACGATTACTACTATCTACTTGATTAAGTCTAACGACTTGGGTTCTATCATTTAAGTAACTTTTTAACAATTCAAGGGCTAAGCTTCTAATGCCATAAGATCTCAACCTGTGTATTAAAATATTATGGTTTACTGTGTCAAAGGCCTTTCTTAAATCTAGAAAGGTAGCAATTGTTGGGTTACTGTGATCCATATTTTCATATATGAATTCTAGAACTTTTTTTAAGGCTTCATTTGTACTTCTTTTAGGAATAAAACCATACTGGTTATTTGCGAATATATTGCTTTGATTAAGAAAAACTATTAATCTATTATATACGAGCCTTTCAAAGATCTTGGCAATATTAGATATCAAAGATATTGGCCTGCAGTTAGTCGTTTTTTATTTGTCTGCATATTTAAAGATTGGGACTATTTCCACCATTTTAAGAGGAGTCGGCCAGTAACCTTTTTCAATACACAGATTGAGTACGTATGTAAGAGAAGGCGTAAAATAATTAGAAATTAATTTTAATGTATTAGAATTTATTTTATCAATACCTGATGCTTTATTGAGTTTTAATATGATTTTACTAATTTCAGTCTCATCTATTTTTTTTTTTTTAATAGAATGGCCGCCATTCAATGGTCATCACTGTCGTTGTAAAATTTAGGCCTATATTTGCAAAAAAACTCGTTAAAACATTCAGATACATTACGTGGAGTATCAATTTTAATTATTATGATTTATATAGTCAATAGTATTTTAAGTAGTATTATATTTTATTCCTTATCTTTATTCTTTATTTATTACAGGTGTATAATACAAATTATGGTATAAATCCATAATACCAGAGAGACAAATGTCTGTACCTGGGCCTTTAGTCAATTACAATTATTAAATAAAAATATATAAATTACCTTCAATGATAATCCGTCAGTGACTTCGTTAGTTCTTCATTGCCGACGCGTTTCAAAACTAATGAGTTTCATCATCAGGGTTTAAAAAATAGCACTCACACATTAAAAATAATATAATAAATAACACCTTTTTACTTTTTCGAATTTTCGTCATTTCGAGCTTGCTAAGGTAGCCGACGCGGTACTTAATTTTAAACTAGTAATATTTATACACTTATATCTTTATGAAATATAATATCCAAGAACTAGCTGAAGATCCTACAAACAAATTTGTAAAAGTTCTAAATTCAAGAATTGAAAAAAGTAGTTTAATTTTCAATAAAGCCAGTAAACGCTATCTTAAACCAATGAAAGCTTCAGCTCCAGAATTTGTTAGCCTTCCTAAAACACATAAAGATGGTATACCAATTCGACCTGTAATCAACCGTAAAACTGCTCCTTCTTAAAAAACTGAGAAAAAATTATTAGATTTACTGACTACTAATATAACTTTAAACAATAATCATAGCATAAAAAATAGTTTAGAATTTATGAGTGGTATAAAAGATATAGAAATAAAAAAATCATATAAAATTGCTTCGTTTCATTTAGTGAACTTATTCAGAAACGTCCTACGAAACAGCTTAGAACAAAACAATACTCTTAAGGTGGACGAAATTGATGAAATTATCGACTTACTAAGGTTGGCCCTAGCCAAAGATTATTTCACCTTTAATGGTAAATATTAAATCCAGAATGAAGGTCTAGCCATGGGCTCTCCACTTCTAGGATTTCTAGCCGACGTATATTTAAATCACTATGAGAATAAATATATTTTTTCTGACAATAACAGATTTAACATGAACATCATACATTATTCACGCTATCTGGATGATACATTCATCATTTTCAATGGCACTGTACTGCAACTAAAGAACCTGAAATCATATCTAAATTATATCAATAATAATATTCAATTTACATTGGAAGTGGAAGAGAAAAACAGCATAATTTTCTAGATATCACTGTGTCAAAAAACATCCAAAAATTTGATTTTAATATATATAGGAAACCTACAACCACGGACCAGATCATACACTCTGATTCTCATGAAATTTTACTTGGAATCATATCACAGCTTAGGGCAAAGGTTATATGATAGGGTATCAAAGGTTAAATGATGATTTATCAAAATTAATGCTAGATAACTCTCAAACAGATTATTTGCTATGCCACGAACACCTATTGATTCTAGTTTATCTAAGAATATTTCATGAGAAACGGTGTCAAACGCCTTTAAATTAAATTCAAGAAAAAAGATTATTAAACCCACCTTATTATTGAAAATTTTCTAATTGATAAAATATTTGATGCATTAGTAACAATTTTACAAACATTATAAATTTTTTATTTAATAATCAATATTTCATTAAAAGAAATTCATTAATTAAGCTAAAACTTATGCAAATATTTTTTATTGTGTATTTTACAATATATTTATTGTTTGTATATAATTGCACAGTTACTTATTTTTAAAACCCAGTTGATATTTGAAAAGCAGAGAGAAATATTGTCTAAAAAG
Organism: Anagrus nilaparvatae; assembly: GCA_022575985.1. Taxonomy (NCBI): domain Eukaryota; kingdom Metazoa; phylum Arthropoda; class Insecta; order Hymenoptera; family Mymaridae; genus Anagrus; species Anagrus nilaparvatae. Next base: position 14,639,716 of record JAKSXM010000272.1, read on the forward strand.
AAAAAATTTTTGAAAATTGACTAAAAATGCTTAAAATGTTTAAAAATGCATTATTAATTATTACATTTTAAACACTTAATTTTATTCTAACAAGTGCAAGTCTATTTGATGCTGTTTAAACATATTCTGGATACTACAAGGCAGTATATTATGTTCTTTGCTACAAGACCACGTCAATTAACAATTCATACTTACAAAGATCACTTTAAAAATGTCTCAAAAATTCAAAATCAATTTATCATAGAAAGTTTATTAGAAAATATTCCAACTATCATACAGGATTATGAAAACATTTATCAATTTGAAGATGATAAATTACATCCGATCCTTGTCAAATTCTTCCGAGGCCCACTTCTTAGGGTTACAAGATTTTTCCCAATCAATATAGTTTTCAGCTAAATAATCACAATATTCATGTATTTCTATTGGAGCAGAGGACATCATATCTTCGCTGAAAGCATCTTGAACTTCAGTAGGACTCAACAAAGGTAACCCAAAAAATCACCGCAGCGCCATTTTCCTACCTCACTGTTTCTATTTTTATATTCATCTATAAGGCCAAGTTTTTGAATTTTTCTAAACCAAGCCTGGGCAAGATGAAATCTACATCCAGCTGTTACAACAGATACCCATACTTCTTCTAAGGCTGAATGAATATTTAATTCAAAATCTTCTATAACTTTTTCAGGGTATAACAAGAATCCAAATTTGTAGCATTTTTTGACAAGTATGAAAAACAAATTTTTGTATGTCATTTTTTGCTTTGAGGGCAAAAATGCAAACACGAGTGGCACGTAATTTCCTCCTATAACACCATGAATGGTAAAAAATTGTTGAAAAAACATGGTGAAATAACAAAAAGTTCCATCAATCAGTAAAATTTTCGAGTCGCTCAAAGCTTTTAGATTTTGCCAAGGAGTAAATATAATAATGTTTAATTCGTCATTATTTTCAAGTACAAGTAAATTTTAAATTAATTTTAAATTTCAAACAAATCACCATCGGCACATTTTAAATTTAATTTATTTAATGCATCATGCACTTCTTGAATATTTTTTGGAAATGTAGGGCGGCGTGTTCTAGACTTAGCTGCATATATATTTAATTGAGCTCTTTTCAAGTCATGCATATTTAAATTTTTTCTAATTTTCTGAAGAGCTTGTATTATCCTTTGACGAACTACACGCTTATTTTAGACTCAAATGATTAACAGCCTTGCTTTTTACGCTATTTGATATATACTCACGACGCCAACTCGTTTATTTATTATAATAACAAAAATTCGTTAATATATAACTATATCGTAGGCTGCCATAAAATTCTTGTAAGTATATTCAAAAATAATTTTTTTTTTTTAATTTGCGGAATTCGTAAAATCCTGCTAAGTGATTAAAGCGATAATCTGTATTATAATTTAAACAATAGGGATAATCTTTTTGCGGGATTCGTAAAAAAATTGAAAATTAAGTAGCTTCAAATTTGCGGAATTGATATATTTTTTAATCCGAATTGCGGAACTCAGATACAGCAATATACATATAGAAATAAATTGTGTAACAGAGATATAAATCAGGAATAATTGAAAATTACTATGGACATACATTATAACCATTAGAAATGTATTTTATAATTTAATTTTTCATCATTAAATGAAAATTTTTTTCTGAATCATGCAAGTGTGATAAATTTTAAAGCTAATAATAAAAAATATGACTCATATAGAATTACAAAAATTTATTAAGCTAGGTTAAACTTTTACTTTAATTAATAAAATATAGAAATCAATATTTTTAATTTTTTTCGTGTTAAATAAATAATTATTTTTAATTTTAAAAAAGTAAAAGTTTATGGCCTAAAATATAATTAGTAATTATCTCTAAGCTTTTAAATTTATAATTATAATAATTATAACTCTATTTAGCATAAAAAGTTAATTAGTCAATAATTGTACTGCTCCCTAACATAAAAATAAGAATTCAAAATTAATTTATTAAAAATATTGTATTGAAATAATTCAAGGTAACTTGCACCTTGCACTTATGTATATAAGTAAAAGGCATCAGAAAATTTATTTATCAATATCGTATAGAATTTTACTCAAAGTCTTGTAACAAGTTTTGGTAACTTTTTGTAATATCATATTTATTGCTCTTCTTTTAATTAACCAATTTGATTAAGACTAATATGGCGATTTCGTGGTACTTACTCTTTTATAAAATGGAAGGTAAATATTATTAAACAAAAAGTATATAACTCTTCAAACGTTATCAAATATCATAAGTGTGAGGTAGTTTCCATAATAAGCTTACATGGATTTTCCCATTTCAGCCTCTTTCGATCCTATGTGATCACCACGTTGGGATGAGCGTCCATCGTTGCAGGGCTAAGGCAAATGAGTAACATTGAGATTTATAAGTACGATTATCAAGGACTGAACCTTCGTTAGTTTTGAAAGACAGTGTTTCAAGCCTGTTAAAAGATAATTGATTTTGAAATTTTTCAATTATTGAACCAAAATTATAATAATTAATAAAAAAAAAATTATTCTGAGTGTTAAAATAAAGTTATTTTTGCCAAGATTATAAACTTTTGAGATTATAATATTAGCATAGCAATATAGGTAAATAATTCATAAAATCTAGTTAACAATTTCTTGCAGAAAAACTTCAGACTGGTTCAGACTGGTTCAAAATGATTCAGAGTGATTAAGATATTTGAAAATATTTTTCTTTACATTTGCAACAATTTTAAGAGATTCCCAGAGATTGTTCGAGGATTTTATACAATATTAGAAAATCTTGTTAACGATTTCCAGAAAGTGATTCAGACTGATTTAGAGTGATTCAGATCTCTTGAAGTTTTCTTTTTATTTTCATCTATTTTGAGCGATTTCAAGAAGTTTTTATACAAAGTTAACGATTTTCTAGCAAAAGTTTAAAGAAACTATGATTCAGAGTAATTCAAACCTTCTCCTTTACATTTCTTTACATTTTCAGCCATTATTAAGTGACTTCCCAAAAAAAATTGTTTGAATCATAATTCATGATTCAGACGTGATTCCAAATCACTGAATCACGTCGTTGGCCTCCTGAAATAATTGTTGAAAAAAAAATTTTCTGTTGCTAAAGTAACCAAGCGAAATCATGAAACATATTTTACTTATTAACATTTTATTGACATTTAATTTTATCACAGCTAAAGCAAAACTTTTGAATTCAGTTACTTATCTTATAATTGATGTAATGAAACCACGTCAATTAGCAATTTATAAATTTAAAGATCAAATCCAAAATGATTTGGCTTCAAATATTCAGTGTCAGTTTGTTATTCAAAATTTGATACAAAATATTCCAACCGTTATAAAAAATTATGAAGACCTTCATCCATTCAATAGTAGTCAATCAAAATTTTATTGGTACAACAAAAATATATCAGCACCAGTTCATATTCTTTTGCTCCAGGAAACACAAATTAACCAATTTATAAATATATTTGATTACACATTATATTCTATTGGGCATTCTCTATTTTATAGAACAAGAACAAAAATCTTACTTTTAATATTTATCAAAAATATCAATTCTTTAAGAAATAAAGAAACTTATTGGAGAGCCGCAGTATGGAAAATTTGGTATTTGTATAATTTCTTAGATTTCACAATATTTTTTATGGATAATAAAGAAAATGGTGCAATATTTTATTTCAGTTTTATTAATAAATTAATTATTGATAACCCAAAAGATAATAATTTTTTGTTTCCTAATAAATTGCTTGATTTAAATGGGTACAAATTGAGAGTAGGAGTGGTACCCGAGACCCCAACAAAAATCTCAAACTCATTATCAGTAAAAAATTATTTGTATCTTGAAAAAAGTATTAATTGCTCAACTTTATTTTTTCTTATTGAAAACGAAGAATACTTAAGGGGTTATAGAAAACTTTTAAGTTATAAATTAGATATTTTTTTCTTCAGAAAAGGATATTTTGGATTAAATGGTAATATGTTAGATACTTATGTATTAGATTTTTTCGACAATCATTTGCTGTTAATACCTTTGGTATACAATAATAAATTGGAATTGTCTTCAAGAATTTTTTATTCGTTTTTATTAATTTTCTTTATCGTTATATTTATTGGTATTTTCACTCGATATTTTTTAAAATCAAATTGGACATTTTTTAAAATATTTGTTTTGATTTTAGGAATTTCACAAAATGTCAATTTGAAAAATGTATCTTCAAAAATAATTTTTCTCACAATTATGTTTGTTTCAATTTTTCAAATATCTGATGTTATAATGCACTTAACAGAAATTAAGTACGACTTTGATAAAGCTCCTCTTGTCAATTCAATAAATGAAATTTTTGAAAAGAACATTACGGTTTGTACACAATTAAGAGTGTCTGTTGAAGAAAAAAACGAATTTTTAACAACTGATCAACTTAATCTATTATTAAAAGCAAAAGATAAACTTTGCAATTTTTCGTCTAGTGATGATTTTATTATTTTATTGAAAAAATCAAATCTACCTTCGTTGAAGAATATTTACGATAAAAAAAGCAAATCTGTAATAATGGACGTTAATTTAGGAGTTTTTGATGCCTTAAAATTTAAATATAATTCACCATTCGTAAATAAATATGCTGAAATACGTAACCGAATAATAGAAACTGGTATTTATGAAGAAAGAAGTTTAACAACGCATATTAAAGATCCTGAAAAAAATCTTTTAAATGACAATGATGGTTTGCTAATCTGTGTTTTATCAATTATGGTTATTGGTAATATTTTAGCATGTATCGTATTTTTATTAGAATTACTTTCGAACTATGTTGTATTAAAGTATAAATTGTTTTTATTTTATAAAATCTCTTTGCATTAAAGTTTTTGCAATTTTTCATACTATATAAGGTTACTCATTTTAAACTATGCACTCAAAGATCTTGAAATAAGCAAAATAATGAAAAATGTTTCATATTAAAGTTGTTAGATTTTGATCTTAGGATCCCATTGGGCCTGGTAGGACCCAACTTAGGAATTTTAAATAGAAATTATACATACTTTTTTATTTCAAATTCAAATTCTGCAGCAAATTTTAGGTCCAGATTCAAATTTGACTTAAAAAAAATACAAGGCCTTTTTTTAGACCCAAAAAAGCTTTTATACATACGGCTCTCAACGAAAAAAATGATGTTTTTTGTAGTTACTACCATTTTTATTGTATGTTTGTTGTGGGAGAAGAATTTGATTATTTGAAATTTTGTGTCCTACAGACCTTACTGGGCCCAATTTGGCTATTTTAAAGCACAAAATGAACAAAAAAGATATTTTTAGTAGTTACTAAAACTTTTATTCTAAGTTTATTGTGATGGAATACTGTTAGTGATTAGTTGAGATTTTGTGTCCTACAGACCTTAATGGGCCCAATTTGGATATTTTAAAGCCCAACATCAACAAAAAAAATATTTTTTATAGGTACTACCATTTTTATTCTAAGTTTGATGTCGTTGAAAACTGTTAGTGATTATTTGAGATTTTGTGCCCTGCAGACCTGAATGGGCCTAATTTGTCTTTTTTCAAAGCTCAATACGAATAAAAAGATTATTTTGATAGTAATTGTAAATCTTGAATTTAGTCGAAAAGAATCAAAAGCTATGTAAATTTTACAAACTTTTATTTATTGAAAAATTGTTTTGGACAATTTCTTAACTTTTATTTATTGAAAAATTATTTTGGACAATTTTACAATCAATAAAAGTTTGTTAAATTTACACCGTTTTTGTTCCTTTTTCACCAAATTCAAGATTTACAATTAATTTTAATAATTTAAAAGGAAGGATAATGTAATAAATTTTTGTAATTCAGATTATTTTAATTTTTACTAACATTTTTATTGTATGTTTGTTGTGGGGGAAGACTTTTGTTGGTTATTTGAGATTTTGGGTCCTACAAACTTTAATGGGTCTCTTAGGGCCCAATCATGCTTTCGAGAAGCTCAATACGAACAAATAAATTGTCCTATAGTGTTTACTAACATTTTTATTCTAAGTTTAAATTAGCGAGAGAATGTTGTTTATTAACATGGAACATGTTTATAGGGAGAGGGTACTTCAGAACTTGAAAATTAAGGGGGGGGGGGTGGGTCAAATTTGTCCTACTTAAGGAGGGAGTCAAATTTGTCCTATTTAAGGGGGGGGGTCAAATTTGTCCTATTTAATGGGGGGGGGGGTCAATTGAGACTTAAAATAATTAGGAGACTTTGAAAAATCTTGGCTTAAGGACTTAGGATAATTGGTTTATGGACTTAAAATAATATCGATTTAGGGACTTAATCAAAATTGTTTGGGTTCAGAATCTTAACAGCTAGTAAGGTGATAATTACCCTCGTAATTACCAATTATAAAATTAGAAAATTGTATTGTAAAGATGAGTAATATTTGTATTATACCTAGTCCTCAGCCGGAAGTAAACATGCTCCATGCATTTAGTTTCTGTTTACATAAACCGGTTATAAGTTTTTTATATGATTTTGGGTCCTGCAGATCTTTTTGGGCCTTTTAAAACCATTTGGGCATTTTAAAGCTCAATATGAAAAGAATATTTTTTTGTTTGTATTGAGCTTATTAAAAAAAAATAAATTAGGCCTATTGAGGTCTGTAGGACCCAAAATCTCAAATAATCACCAAAAATCTTCCCCCACAACAAACATACAATAAAAATGGTATAGTAACTACCAAAAATATCTTTGTTCTTCATTGAAAGCCATATAAAAGTATTTTTGGGTCTAGAAAATGGGTCTTGTATTTTTTTTCAGCCAAAATCGTATTTGGACCAAAAATTTTCTGCAGAATCTGAATTCGAAATAAAAAAGTATACTTTCTATTTTAAATTAAAATTAAAATGAATTTATAATGAAAAAAATTATTTTTAATTGAATGTATCTCACGTTAAAGAATTTTAATAAAAATGTAATTTAATACTTAATTATTAAACAATGTAAAATTTGTAATTTGTTATTTTATGAAATAAAGTTGTAAAAAAAAAAAACTTTCATTGTTTGCCTTTAATAATTTATAACTTCAATTTTAATATAGATTATATAACTATAGTTATAACTATGGTATACCATGATAAAAAGTTTTAGAAAATTAAAATTAAAATCTATGAAAATATCTGGATAAAAAGAGTATTAAATTTTGAAATGGTTCTACAAATAAATTAGAACTATATATAGCTAGGTATAAATTTGAACCTTTGAAAGTAACAACGAATCTTTTGAAATTAATATGCAGGATCAAGGATATAAAATTGGACTTTTAAATTGAAATTGAGCAATAAAGATACACAAGAATAAATGAACAATTTTGAGATTTTAGAGTGAAAATAGACTTTTTGAATTAAACAAACCCTCTTTTATCAAAATTATTCTTTCTATGTAGAGGTTAGCTCTAAAAAATCGAATATCACTCCGAAAAAATTGAACATTATACGAAATAAATGCAATTTCTTCATAAAGCATAATAACAATATGAATAAATCTGGCAAGTATAATATTTAAAAAGAATAACAGAATATATCTATTATTTTCTTTTATTTTTAAAGACCGTTAACGCCGTTTGTCGTTATAATGTTTTTGCCCCTGCCTCTATATAAAATAAGAGAATTTTAATCTTAAAAAATTCACCCTTAATGTAACATATTTATACCTACTGCATCATCTCTTATAAAGTATATTCACAAATTTACATACAAGGCACACGACATGATCATTCAACTGACATGAAGCGTGCCATTTGTAACAGTATTAGTTTATACGTATAAATATAAATAACACACACATATACATATTTATTATACACCCTATAATATCTCTTTAAAAAATGCGCATATTGCATTTAATATAATAATTCAAGACATAACTTGAAATCATCTTAGAAGAAAGAGTACAATATAAAAAAAAATTTTCTTAAAGGGTAGTTATATATAGAACATATTGCAAAGGGTGCATTTTTTTGTCGGTTATATACATAAGGTGTGGTCAAGAAAAAGATTGAAGAAGATGACCCTAAAAAAAATTCTTAAAGACAAAAAACTTTCTATATAAGGGATGATTTTTTTAATGTAAAAGGGAGATTTTTTGACTGACTGTCCTGTTAAAGAATGGAACTATAGAAAGACACTATAACATTGCATCAAGAAGTATATATAAACTATAATAGATTTTTTTTTTTTTTCTTTTTTTAAAAGTCTTTTTTCTATCTATTAAAAAAGTTTATGCATATAATATAATAAAATAAGGTATGAGTGTATATGTAAGAGATTAAACTTTTATTCTTATTAAATATTATAATAAACGGGTATATGCATTTATAATTTTTTATACTCTTTGGGCAGTTACGATTATACAATTGACTTGAATTTTTTAATTGTGTAATTGTGCAGTGTATATTTTAACTGTGTTTTTTTTGTACGTTAGAATATCTTTTATTTATCAATCAATTTTTTTTAGATTACGAGTTTTTTGAAATAATGGATCGTATATGCATCATCTATAAATGCCTTTTTTTAAAGAATTGCTTTACTTCAGTCAAACCCTGTTTTTGGACTTGTTTTTACCCAGTCATTAAGAGAAAATTTCTGGTATAAGTTTTTTAGGTTGCTAATTATCTGTTTTGTAGTTCCGGTTATGCAGTGCCTATTGTTACATAATGAACGGTAACGTTTTCGATATAACGCCTCCAAAAAACCTATATCCTGGATGCTAAAAGTACGAAAATATCAAAAACACCCTTTTTTCGGGGGTAGTTTCAGCCAATTTAGGGGTAAATTTTTAATTATTAAATGAAAAAAAAGTCGAAATTCTTGATTAGCGACCCAAAAAACCTATATGGGCATATCCTGGATTCTAAAGGTACGAAAATAGCAAAAACTCACCTTTTAGGGGTAGTTTTTGCAAATTGGGTTTTTTTCAACTCACCCAAAAAAACTATAGTACAGCAAATCTCGCGTTCGCAAGTGAAAATATAACCAAACCCCTTATTTTGACTGGAGTATTTACCCCTGGAGATACAATTAGAGTATTTTTAGATTTATATTTTTCTCAATTTTTATAAAACAATAAAAATTTTTATAAAACAATATCAATTTTTTACAAAAATATCAGAGTTCAGGTCCAAGAGCTAAGTATTTTCTAGGTTTAAACGGAAATCAAATTTTTTTAAATTATTATTATATTAGATGGGCTAAAAAAGAATGCCCCGAATCGCAACTACAGATTAGGTATACCTTGGCACTACTCTAAATTTGAAGCAGATCCAATATTTCTATTTAAAATTTTGATTAACTGAAAAATCTCACAACGAGATAAAAAAAGTATGAAAATAAAAATATGAATGCAACATCAATTCTTTACATATTCATAATTTAAAAACCATAAATAACTTTTCTAATACCAATTTTTAGATCAAAATAATCGGTGTATCGAATATTTTTGTGTTTTTAAGTGGCTACTTATTTTCTTTCGCATTATCGCATGTTCATATTGATGATTGAACAAAAAAATTAAAATAAATTAAAAATATTGTGTTACTATACTTATTCATATTGTGAAATTAGATTTAAAATGCTTCTAAACTACAAAAACCACATAAAAAAAAACAAAAGAATTAAAAATTTTAAAAATAATTTATTTTAATGTAAATAAAGTAAAATTGAAAATTTCATGGATCGTAAAACATATTTAGTATTTTAACCTGTCAGATAAGTAAAAAAAAGTCTAAAAATTTCTTATTTTTAAAAGTACAAAAATTTAAAAGGCGCCGAAAATTCTGGCAAAACTGTTGAATAGAATTAAGATTAAATAAGAAAAAAAAAAGAAAAGAGGGTGTGTTTTTAGTTTTTAAAACGAAATAAAGAAAAATCACATGGAGTTATTTAAAAATTTGATATAATTCGTTTAAAAATGGAAATTTTTTGATTTACGAGTCTATTCAATATTTCTTATCTATCTATTTAAGTATCTTTTTATTTCTAAACCACGTAATTAAACAAAAAATTATTACTATTATTCAACATCCACGTGAAAGAAATATTTCTATTTTTCAAAAATATTTAATCATAACTGTTATGATAGAATATTTAAAGAACAGCTGCTTTAAAAAAAAAAAATTTATTTGTGATTTTGTAATTATTAATTGGACGTTACCTGTTCCTTTTTGGAATTTTAGATTCCTTTGCATTTTAATTGAAATTTTTTAAAGATTTTTATTACTTACCTGTTCAGACACAAAATAACTAGTTAATTTGAATTTTTATTTGGCTCTCGTTTGTTATTCTTATTATTATCTTTTTTTAAATTTTACACGTGGTTTTTAAAAATTAAGATAGTAAATTTTAACAACTCTAATATTTTTTAAAAACTACAAAAGAAGTTTGATGCATAAGTTAATGTTGATTTCGAGAAAATAAAGATTTGGAAAGTTTCATAAAGCTCATGTCGAAATTTGGTACTAAATATCCATACCCTAGTAAAAAAAGTAACATAAAAGCAACAGATTATCTGGGAACTTTTTGGACAAATTCTTGTAAACATTCCTGTGTTCAGCTTTTCCTGCCACCGAATGAAAATTCTTACTCAATTTCTCTGACTTAAGTCCTCTTCTACAGGCGAATTTTTTGAACTTTCTTGAACAAAAAAAAAATAAAAACAACGAAATTTTGTTGAAAGAATTTTATGATAACAAAAATTAGAGGATCTTCTTCGTTTTTCTAAACACATTTTTTTAAAACTAATTTAGTCGTTTGGAACAATTTCCTGATGAAAAAAATGCGATTTGGTGGGAGGGGGGGGGGGGCGAAGAAGCACCAAATTAGTCAATTTCCATAATTTTTATATCTATGTTAAGTTTTTTTGTACTGCATTTCAGAAAAATTTTAAATTTCAAAAAAATTTTTAATTTCAATTGCATTCAGGCCACCATTTTACGATCCAGAATCGTATAGTATTAATACTTGACCAATATCAAAAAAATAAGTTCGCTATATGGCTAGAAAATACTTGTTTTCTGACCAAAGACAAAGCAGGATCTCTTTGCAAGCTTTCTTTAGACCTCTATGTAGATTCACAACTCAAAAAATTGTCAAAAAATTTCAAAGTTAGTATAGTTGGGATTTAAAAGGAAAAATCTATTCTACTTAAAAACCATATGAATAAAAATCTCATTAATTTAAAAAATCAAAATTATTAAATAACCTTAAAAAAGTATACCGAATTTCCGGCATTTAAATAATAATAATAATTACTATATATTTCATTCATAAATATTTTCTTCGTGTTACTATGTCATCTTAAAATGATAAAGATATTTTTTAAAAGGCGTCAAGCTAAGTGTATTTTTTAAAAAAAATTTTTGATTTTTTTTAAGAATAAAGGATGTTTAGGTATTATTTTTTTATTTTTTCTCACATTATAATTATCATTATTTGATATGGTTCATCCGTCACACCATCATATGATCATTAATAAAAAAAAATTTTTTTGAAGATAAATTTCAATTAGTACAGTATATATGAAGTATACACCAATGTATATTGCACTTGTGTTGTTATTAAGGAAATGCACTCTTCTCTTATTACTTTTTTTTTCATGAGAATATTTTTTTTTGTCTAGACTGCATATGTGGGAGGTCGGTAAAAATTGTTTTTGTGCGTAATATTTTTTAAAAATATATTCTTATAGGAAATAAATGAAAATTTATTATTTTATGAATGATATTTTTTTAAATTTTCGAAGAAATTATGAATTTTGTTTGAACGAGATTTAATTGATCTTGGAATTATTATAAAAAACGTCTTTTTTATCTAAATTTTAATGCAAGTAATAATTTGTAATTAATATCAAAAGTAACCGACTTATTTTAATATGTTTTTCCTGTTACCTAAACTAAAAGTGAAGTTGATATGTGTGAGAATCAATTTTCAATTTGATAAGTATTAGGCCTTGTTTTTGTTACCTTAAGAAATAATTTAAATAAAGCGAGAATTTTGTTTATATTTTGAGTTAATTTTAATGAATGTTCAGCCGAAATTTTCAAAATTATTCATTAGTTAAAAAATTACTAGCAACACTAACCATTTTCGAACTCAACTTAAACTTTACTAGTTAGGTTAATCCTCATGCATCAGAATATTGTGCTCAAATTGAAATTTTAAATTTGAGTGCTATAGGAAAAATCCGGGTAAAAATAGTAATGAACTTTTTCTTAAGCAAGTTTTTTTGGATGGGTAATATATAGTCTCCATTTTATTCAGTTTCCTCTTATTGGAATAAGAAACCTAGTCTACAATATTGTGAATTTTTTGGGATTAAAAGTGAATGCAATCACTGTTTTCTCGAATGATTGTACAGCATTTTCTTAGGTTGCTCTGTTTAAATTTTTAGCTTCAACCAAAATCATTTTATATTGAATTTTTTCTTTGAAATTCCAATTATAGTCATTTTTTTAAACATGGGACATACTTATATATCTCCATCCAGACAACTGTTTAGCAAGGGTATCATTTAAGAGAACGAAAAGGTTAGGTGAAATGGGACTTTGAAAAATGTTTTTTTAAGTAGCAGATTTATTATTAAGTAGCTGAATTGGGTCAATAAACTATTTTTATAAAGAGAAGATAGGGGGGTTAAATTTTCAAACTCTTTTGATGGGATAGCAGATTTAAAAATATTAAATTTTAGAAAGTCCAAAAAAAACATTAAATAAGCAGAACTTCTATATCACTGCCCTGCCACTTGGTAGTAAATTTTCAAAAAATACTCTTCAGTAAAAAAATTTTAAAAATGTTATGAAATCAATATTCTGAAGGAAAAGGTCACTTCTTTAAACCTATACCTATGCATCATTTGACTGGTTCTAACCGAAGTACTAGGTTGCAATAGAAAACTGGCAAGTAAAAGGTAGATAGCCCTAATTTATTTGGCTGTCTGATACACTAATTAGGATAAGTACCTAAATTCTCATACTTTTTTTGGAGTAATTTAACAAAAATCTTCATTTTTTTCATTTTTTTTTTATAAAACACCAAAATACAAGTTTTTTTTCGTACTTGCTATCTTTTCAATAATAAAAAAACAACCCTTTTTAATCTTACTAAAAAAAAGGTACCTTTTAATAGCAAAAAAAAAGAGGAACTTTTCCCTTTTTACTTTTTTTTCTCACTGTATACCTGACTGAATTCCTTTTTTACTTTTTTTAATTCCATATAAACAAGCCAAAATATCAAATCTTTAATACATTTCGCGTGCAAAATCGTTGAAATATTTTTGTATTTTTTACACAAAAAAAAAGATTTACTTGCTTTTTTCTGTAAAATAAATTGATTTAATACATTTTGAAATTAAAAAAAAAATTTAACGTGCGAAATTTTGAGGAAAAAAAATTTTTGCTTTATATTATAAAACGTGTTGAACTTCTATATTGACAACGGGTCAGGTAAACCAAAAATACCAGTTAAGTCTTAAGAAATCAAACCAGTTCATTCTCAGATAGATAAAAAAAGTTTCAAATTATTTTTTAATTAGACAATTATTTTTATATAAAATTAGTAAGAAATTATATTTTCTTGCCTTCCTATGCTTAAAATTTGCGTGTAAAGAATGAAATTTGTTGCATTCGCACCCAGACAGGACAAAAGCTATTCTTAAGCGACAAAAGGCAAAAAACTTTAACTATTTTAACTATTTGATTTGTAAATTCTGAACTATAATTTTCTTTTATCTTGAAGTAGTATTCAGTGTAAAATTTTGAAATTGTAGTTTTAATAGTTTAAAAAAACAAGAAAAACGCGAATTTCACAAAATCTGGTATTGATTCAAAATTCGTTAAGAAACATGAGGTCGTGAAACTCATTCCTGACCCTAGTAACATGTTTAACCTTATACTTTTTGATAATAAAATCTAAACTCTTCCGGGTTCAAGATTTTAAAAAACTTGTTTTTTAAAAAAAGATGATTTTCCTGTAATTGAATACAATTTTTCTTCATACACAAAAAAGCGGTACGAGTCTATTTTTGACATTTTTTAAATACCAGTTTTCATTTTTGACAATGTAATTAATATAAAATTTTAATTATTTAATTAAGAATTTGATTAATTAAAATTTTTTTTTAAGAAATTGAAAGTTTTTTTTTTTTAATAATAAAATAAAAAAGTAATTAATCATCATTCCCTTGGAAAAAAAAGGATAATACCAAACTGACCACAACTTACTACCCCCTTTAAATATTAAAAACAACCTCTTGTACAGACACACGCTCTTTTAGGCAGTACTAGTGCAAAAAATTTTAAAAATGACTTGGTATTATCATAGGAAATTTGCATTTTAGAAAAAATAAAATCATCCCTCATATTCTGCATCCCGCATTTAAGATATCTTTGAAACAGCATGCAACTCTTTTTTAAAAAACAACTTGTTATTATCTTAAAGCGCATGCGCACCCCCAATGAAAAAAGCATGCTTTTCTTTTTCGTTAATTAAAAAGAAGAAAAAAAAGAAAAAGTGAGACAAAAAATCCTAATGTGTAGATATTTATATGTGTGTAAATATAACGCGCCAAGTTGGCCCATTGGTCTCTTATATTTAGGTTCTTTACCCCACTTGTTCTTGTGTTAATCTTTATACACATGTTTGAATCCCACCTCTGTACGTACATGTGCTTTTATACTTATAAAGGGGAATAATTTTTATTTTATTTTACTTTTTTTCCTTCCCCACCTAACGACCGACATTATAAAAGAATGAGGATTTTTCAAATATTGCATAGTTGCTCTTCAAACTTTGTCGAGGAACGTTTCCATCAATGAACGTTGTGTACTTCCATAAATAAATAATTTAAAAAACTTTTATTTTTTACACAACATTATATGGAACGTTTCCTATGAATTTTAAATTCAACTAAATTTTACTTGTAAATAAACAAGCTTATGTGTTAGATTTTTAAGTGTAAAAATTATGTGTTAGTTCTGAGTTCTGTGGGGTCATAGAACTTTTATTATAAATAAGTGCATCAAGTTTACATATATGTGAATATAGAAATTTTATTTCAAAATAAAAAACAAATTGTTTATCATGAATACAGAAACGAATATTTGATATAAAAAATAAGTTTTGCTCGTACAACTCGCTCCAGTTTTGACGAAGAAAATTATTGGAGGGAAAAAGTTATTACCTACAGAAAATGACAAGAAGTCCAATTGTTGTAGGGGGATCCCCAAGGAATAATAATTGGCAGTGTCATTCGCTAGTTTGCAACGGTTGTAATATCTGTCAATGCACAAGGTTAATATTTTTTTAAATCTTATTTAAACTTTTCAAAATTTTGGTTATTTATTATAAGAAAATTAGGAATTTTTTTTATTAGTCAGAAATTTTCAGTTAAATTTTATTTGAATTTTGTAAAATTATTATTTTCTTGGAAAATTTTGAACAAAGAAATTTTTGATGCCTCTTTTTACATGAAATTTTAACCAATATTTTACAATCTAAAATTTAGAAAATACAAAATATTTGACTGCTAGTTTTTAAAAATATAGTTTTAAACTTATCTTTTTGTTGTAAAAACTGTTAGGAAATAAATTTTTTTATTTATTTTTTTTTTCTAAGTGTGCATTTTTATTTTATCGTTTCACTCGAAAATTAAAAATTTTGTATTTTTAAAAATAACTTCGTTTACCGCTGTTATTGCAAAAAATTTTTTTTTAATTATTTTTTGATTATTTTATGTGATTTGTGATAATAAAATACATAAGTTTTTCCAGTTTTACTTTATTTAGTAATTTTTTTAGTTTTATTTTTAGTATCTCATTAAATTTTTTAAGTTTTTTTATTGAATTATCGCAAAAATTAAAAAAGTTAAAAAAGTAAACATTTGCCAAACAGTAAACAAATTTGAAAAAATTTTAATTTAAAAAACTATCACTAAAGGCGCCACCAGACGGTCATTCACGTCCCTTATTTTTTTTATTCCTCTATAATTTTTTTTCCTTTTTTTACACACACATATTAATTTTTTTATAAGTCTTTTTTATTATACGTTATTATACACATTCAAATATTACATTACAATGAAGGGAAGAATTATTTGTTACGCATCCATGAATTCCAATTCCGGCACTTTCCCTCGCCCCTCGACAGTCGTGCGGCAGCTACAAGCCGGGCCGGTTAATATTAAATATTATTATTATTATAAGTTTATTTATTACATTTTTTACGCACAGCATGTGATGTTAGTGTAAAATAATTTATAACAAAAATTTTAACAAATACCAGTGTTTTATTATTTATAATTTTCAAAATATAAACAAACCAGTGTGATTTATAAGTCAAAAAATATTAATACGAATTTGTATATTACAAAAAACAAAGCCATTCTTTCCATTCATTTTTTTTCGTAAAGTGAGTATTCCCTCCAAAAAACTAACCTTGTTAAAAAAAAACTCAACACGCGTTTCTTTTTATTTTTTATTTTAATATTTTTAATATCTTTATTAAAAATGCTTCATGCTTGTTTGAAATAATGAAGTTTTTTATTTAAAATTTGCATATTTTACTCTAAAAAACAGAAAAAAGAGTAAATTTGAAACTTTCAAAAAAGTGTTTGAAATATATTCATTTATTATAATTTTTTATTTTATTCAATAAATTAAAACATTTTAAACATTTTACTATTTTTTAGAAAAAAGTATAAAAAAATTGCTTATTTCTTTGATTTAAAAATTAATGTTTACAAAAATTGTTGCAAAAAAATCTTAACCTGCAAAAAGAAGTGAATCGTGAATTTTTTAGCGAATAAAAGCTAGAATATCTCATTTTTTAAGCTACATTTTCAGAATGTTCTTAAAAATAAAACTTTAAAATATGTAATAAAATAGCTTGTATGACCCAAAAAAACAATTTCCATTCATGATTTTTTGATTTCAATGCATATCTTCGAAAATCTTCCATTATCTTTATGAATAAATAACCATAAATTATGTTTTTTTTCTATGAAAAAAAAAAATTATGACTTATAAATTCCGTTCTTATTGTTTGTTTAGGCTATTTAGAAATGTATTCAAAATCAAAGGAACACCAGAGAGTGCAGTAAAGAAAGTTTCAAAGTCAAAAAGATTAATCGGAATGGCGTCAGGACGCTCTTCCAGTCCAGAGCTCAGCAGCTCTTCGCCTTGTTCAAATATTCAAAATGTTGATTGTGCTGCCACCTTTACACCTGAAGCACAAAATTCAACCCCACGAAAGGTAATTTGAATTAAAAATTTTTTTTTTATATTTAGTACTTACTGAATGATAAATCAATTTTATTTTACTTATATGATTTTAAAAAATAAATTAAATAAAAATAATTTTTTTTCCAGTCGTGCAATGTAAAATCTTCCAAATTGCGCTTACCGTTAGAAGAATTTGATCCAAATAGTCAAGACAGCGGATATGGAGCAAGTTTTTCAGAAGAAAAGCAAAATCGCCTCTCAGGTTTCCAATTTATTGAACCACAAAGAGCAGCACCACGTAGACTTTCTCTTGAATCAAGAAGCCCTATGAAATCTCCACTAAGATTATCACCAATGCAAAAGAGACCAACCCGCTCTTCTCTTTTTCGAAGTTTATCTTCTGGTTATGAAAGTACAGATGATGGATTTAATGATTTAATTGATATGGAAGGTCTAGAAGAAGAAAGTTTTTCTTTACCAAACGGGCTCACAAGTTTAATCACGGGAGATATTGTTGTACCAACAAAAACCCATGATAACAAGCCAATGGAATTGGATGCAACACCTGAATCATCAAAAACAAAACCTTGTTTTAAAATAAGAAGAAGCTTATCTATGTACAACGAGAGATTTCAAACTCTTAATTATGATAATGAATTTGATGAAGACAAAAGTAGTGATACTGAAAATTCAATGAATTCTAGTTTCAAAGTAAGATCATGCCTTTTTCGGTCACCAAACGCTAGTTCTTCTGTAGCAAAACTTGGTTTTGATGAAAATCCACGTAGACCACTCGGGCGTTATGATAGTCCAGAAACTGCAATTTCTCGTAAATTTAAAAGACCTGAACCTCCAGTTGATCACTCGCCAACAACTATTAAACGTTCTCGTAAGTGCACAAGCTTCTATGACACAAATAACTCAGAAATGATGACTCCACCTCACCAGTTGCAACGAAGTTTATCAGAAACTGAAACACATGCTCACATTAAATATGCTGTATCTCGAAGTGTGACTGATTCAGACTTAACTGGAGATTTTAGTAAATGTTGTGTTCTACCTTTAGCTAATGGAAGTGCTAAGCATGAAGATCTCAAGCTAATTAGTCCAGATACCTTATCTACGTTAATGAGTGGTGGTTTTAAGGATCAAGTGAGAAATTATAAAATTGTGGATTGTCGGTACCCGTATGAATATGATGCTGGACATATAAATGGTGCAATTAATCTTTATACAAAAGAGCAAATTCAAAGTGTTCTATTAGATCCAATGTTAAATAATCCACAAATTGATCAAAGTAACGAAAAAAGGGATATTTTAATATTCCATTGTGAATTCTCGTGGGAAAGAGGACCCAGTTTATCTCGATATTTAAGAAATATTGACAGGCAAAGAAATAAAGAACATTATCCAGCATTACACTATCCAGAAATTTATTTACTTCATGGTGGTTACCAAAAATTTTTTGAATTAAATAAATCTTTATGTTCGCCGCAAGGTTATAAGCCAATGAGAGATCCAGAACACGAAGCTGATTTAAAATTATTCAGAAGTAAAAGTAAAAGCTGGCAAGGTGAAAAGCCTCCAAGAACTAATGTTTTAACCGCAAGGGCTAATTTAAAAAGATTAGGATTTTAAGATTTTTTTTATATATTTTTAAAGATCTATCAAGTTATTGAAATATAGAAAAATATTTATTTTACCCTTTTGATGATACCAAATAAAAATAAAAAATGATAAAACAGAAAGGGTTAAAAAAGTATAATAAAATTATAAGAATCTTTCGTTAATTGATCAATTTTTTTTTATGTAAAAAAGTGACAATTGCGAGTGTTCAAGTGCAAAATAAAATGTAAATATTATTTTTTAAGAAATTATTTTAACGTAGGCAAAGCCTTTTTTTTAAATAGATTTGCAAACATAAGCTTAACATTTTTTTTTCTTAAATTTTAGTAAAATTTTATGTACAAAGATGCGATTGAATGAAAATGAATGTGTTCTTTGATTAAAAAAAAAAACAAATCGTTAATAATAAGTGTATATATTATATTTAAGGTATATAATTTTAAAAATGACGCAAAGTAATTTAATTATAATAATAAGACGAGGCGAATTAATATTTTATTTAGAGCGAAAAGCGACATAGTCATATTATATTTCTTTTTTCCAGTTCGCTAATTAGCTTATTATCAAAAATACCAAATTTATATTGTCAGAAAAATTAATTTTTTTGTGAAAAAGTAAAAATTTAAATACTTTGATAAATAATCTCAAAAATATCTCTTCTGCTTTTTTTTTTAAATAATAATTTGATTTTTTATGATAACTTTTCACGTCTACTAAAATTGTTATTATTTAAAAGAAATAATTATCGTGATGGGAATACAGAGAATGTGAATTCTTTCAATCCCTTCAACAAAAAAGTATGTGCAAATTTTAGATGTTAAATTAATATATTTGTATTAAAAAATTATGAGAATTATATATTAAAATAATGTGTCATAGAAAATAAATATTAATTATTTCATTTAAAAAATCATTTAAACTTATTTTATTTCCCTTTATTTTCATTTATTTATTTTCACCATTCTTTAATTCACATCTTATTTTTTGATTCAGTCAAATTTTAAATTTTTTTTATGATTTTACTAATTTTATTTAGCAATTTATAATTCAAAAAAATTTTTTTAAAACAAGATCATATTATCATAATTTTTTCAAGTAAGAATGTACCTAACAATTTGTTGAATAAATTTTCTCTTTCATATATTCATATAGGAGAACTGAAAATCATGTGTTTAAGATAAAAAAAAAAGTTAATATATTTAAAAATTAATAGTATACATTTTTAACCAAGAGAGCAAAAAAATAACTGCCCAGATCGCACGTGTCAGTTAGCATCTGAGGATGGTAAACTGCGATTTGGGATATTCTTTTTTTGCTCCCATGAATAAAACGCTATTTTTCTTATTCAGTGGGGGCAACAAGATCGAAAAAAATTTCGTTTTGTCCATGGGAGCATTAAAAGAATGCCCCAGATCGCAGTTTAGCATCCTCGGATGCTAATTAATGTGCGATCTGGACCATTCTTTTTTTCATATATTTATTCCTATGCACTTTTCCCATTTTTCAAATTAATGTTTTATCGATCTCTTAAATTTCTATAAAAATTTTTCACATTTTTATTCCTATAGGATATATGCACTTTTCCGCAAAGTTCTTTTCCCATTTTTCAAATTAATGTTTTATGTTAATAAATTTTCCCCTTACAGAATAGTTACTATCCATCCTTTAACGTTAAATTGGATAACATTTTTCAGGCGCTATATAAAAATTATACAACATGCATGTATAACGCACACAAGTTTAGATTTTAGTAAATAATAAGTAAGTGCTAAGGCCGGCTCGTGGAAAAATTTTTTGTTCAGTAAGTACACCATATATAATATTTTGATAACAAATATATTTAATAAATACAGTACTTATCAAATACAATCAATGTCTGCATTTACTTTAACAAGTAATTAATTTTTATTTTAATAATTCTTTCAGCAGTAGTTTTTAAATATGTAATACTTTTGCTTATTTTAAATTTAACGAAATATTGCAAAATCAAAATTCGCAGCATTGGAGTAAAAAATTATATAGGGCTTCTACAGATTTATTTTTCTACAATTTAAAATTATTGCTTAGCTACTTTACAATAATAAATTTTAAACAATTTTCATTTAAAAGATAAAAGAAACTCGTACCTATTAAATGAAAACTGGTTTGAAATTAAGTACTTAACCTCCAACTAAGAAACTTGTTTTCAAATTTGTACAAATTTTCATATTGATACTTTTTATTGTCAATTACTTATTTTGTTGTACTTATTTCTTTTTCAGCTTCCTTACTAGGGAAAAAAATTATATCCAATTTTGGTTTTCGCTTATTTGCATCAATGGCTCAAGCTTTGAAAACTCATGAAGTTGTACCTGATGTAATTGATCAGGTACCTGACAAAGTTGTTAAGGTTACTTACCCAGGAGGACTTTCTGTTGAAATTGGAAAAGAACTGACACCAACTCAAGTTAAGGATCCTCCAACTGTAGAATGGGATTCCGATGCCTCAAGTTATTATACGTTATGCATGACTGGTAATTAAATTGTATAATAAATGATTGCAAATTTTATTAGAATTGACATATTTATTTAAAATTTAGATCCTGATGCACCAAGCCGCAAAGAACCCACGTTCCGTGAATGGCACCATTGGCTAGTAGCTAACATTCCTGGAAGTAATGTATCAAAAGGAGAAGTTCTCTCTGATTACATTGGATCTGGACCTCCACCAGATACAGGATTACATCGTTACGTTTTTCTAGTTTACAAACAACCAGGAAAATTAAATTTTGATGAAAAGCGTTTAACCAATCGAAGTGGTGAACATCGTAATAATTTTTCTATTAAGAAATTTGCTGATAAATATAAAATGGGAAATCCTATTGCTGGAAATATGTATCAAGCTGAATACGATGATTATGTGCCTAAATTATACAAACAATTAGAAGGTTAATTAAAATTTTTTCAAAATTGATTTATATAAAGGCTTCCATACCATGTATTTTTGTATAAATAATGTGATAAAGAAATATTTTTTAGATATAAAGAAGCAGAATTTTATACTTTTTAAAAATGTAAATTTTAGAGTTTTCAAGATATAATAAAATATAAGTAAAAAAAAACGACAGTAATTTTATAGTTTATTTTTATGCATTTTATTTTTCAAATAAGACTTTTTTTTCAACTACAATCAGTTTAATTTTACAATTTATACATTTATTGTATTAAATAATTTTAGTAATAGCATATTATTATTTTTATTGCATTCAGATAAATTGGAAAATAATCAAATTATATAGCCTTCATCTATTCAGTATTAATTCTTTTGAATTTTTTATTGCGTAATGTATACTATATAAAAAATATGAGTGATTTATAACATCTGTGAATAGTCTTATGCAAGTTTTTGTTCGATAATGTGGCTTTTACTGTTTGGTAAATTTTTAAAAATTATTAATTAGAATGCGTTTCTTTTACAAGTGTATAGCTAATTTTTAAAACTTTTTATTCAGGCCACTTAATAATTTACTTTGGGTATAGTTTAGCTGTGGATCCGTCAGGAGAATTTTCTAAATCAGGAATCGTTCCAAATTTTATTAATAAAGCTCCCCTTGATACACTTACAGTAATAAAATGCTTATAATTTTAATGTAACTAATTTTGTTATTTACATAAACCAATGATTTATAGGTGATTTCTAAAGATAATGAAAAAGACAAAGAGGTACAAATTAATGAAAAATTATCGCTTTCATTTTTTAAAACTGCTCCTATATTAGATTGGAACTTTATAGATGCAGGATTTTATACTGTGGTTTTGATTGGTATAGTGAAAACTCAAATTCTTTAAATACTTGCTTGTTTTATAAATTTGCTTGATCTGTTAATTAAAGATCTAGATAGTCCAAGTCCTGAAAATCCAAAATCTCGTGAATTATTACTCTGGTTATTAACAAATACACCTGGTGGAGATTTAACTAAAGCAGAAATTTTAGCAGATTATCATAGTTCTACAGCAGAAAAGGGTACAGGATTGCATCGATATGTATTGCTTGTTTTTAAACAGCCTGCTAAGATTAATTTTGATGAAAAAGAAATTCATAAAGATGAAGAAAATGGAAGAGCCAATTTTTCTATTAAAACTTTTATAGCTAAATATAAACTTGGAGATCCGATATCTGGAAATATTATGAAAGTTATTTTTTCATGAATTATCATTTTTCTTTATTTTATATAAGTAAAAAAAAATTTTATTTTCTTTAAACTCAAAAAAATGTATAAAATGCAGTTTTTTAAGCTGCAATAAGTATTATATGTGAAAAAAAATATAAATGAGAAATAAATTTTTAAATGTCTATTGATTTCTTATACTTAATAATTAAATTTATTAATCAACGAAATAAAAATCCATATGGCTTTGAATAAAAAAAGCAAATCTTATACCAATATGGTTTTTAGAGAAAAAAATAAACACAAATAAAACTATATAATACAATGCGGTATAGACAGTATTTATCAATACAATATTTATAAAAAAAATATTTTTGTTTTTTTTTTTATTAAAAATGTTTATTGAATGAATACAAAACTAAATATATTTTTTTAGGGGCTTACAGAAAAAATAAGTAGGTATATATTTTTATTAAATGTTTAATTTTAAATAAAAATAATTTTTTTTTTTAATATTATTTAATGTTTAAATTTAGTATAAATTTAATCTATATATTAACATAAATTTACTTTAATAAATTAAATTCAAAAGAAAAAAACATTTTTTTACAGAGCTTAAATCTGTAATAATTTTTATAAAATAAATTAAAAGCTAATTTTCATAATACTTTACCTATAAATTTTGACAAAAAATAAGTTAGTAAGTATTTAATAAGTATATTATTTTAATTTTTTTTTAATCAGATTCATCTTCTGATTCCATTTTTTCTTCGACTTGTTTTTTTTGACTTTTTTTCTGATTTCTTTTTTTAAGTAACACTGGATGGATAAAAGGTAATACGCCTCCTTGACTTATAATGACATTACTTAATAATTTACTTAGTTCGTCATCAGTGCGAATAGCTTGTAAAATATGTGGATTTTTAAGTCTGTAAATATAAACAAAAAAATGCTTTAAATTAGGAGTATCTTTTAACTAGTATTATTATAAATATGAAAATGCCCTTAATATATTTACAAAACTTTAAAGCAGTTAACACGAAATGGAAAAGCTACATACATTAAATCTGAGCTTAAACTTTCAACTAAAGAAAATTTATACAAATTTTTATAACATAATCCTATTTAAATAATTGATACATTAACATATCTGTTTAGCATTAATAAATTTCATTAGTATCTCATATAAAATAAGAAAATTAGTATATCAAACCTTTGTCCTTTTTTTTGATTGTTGGCTACATTGCCTGCTATTTCAAGAATTTCAGCTGTCAAATATTCTGCAACAGCTGCCATGTAAATGCCAGCACCAACTCGAATGTGCCTAGCATATTCACCTCTTTTTAAAAATTTTATAGTTCTTCGAACAGGAAAAACAAGACCAGATCTATAGCTTAGTGTTCTTTTTTTTTTTTGGAGGAGATGACCTAAAAAATTTTGATAAGCTTTAATTATTTTCTACATAATGTATGAATTATTAACTGAGAGATGTATGTTGCTGAGGATCGATTATGCAAAAACTTTGAATTTTCAATTTTTATTTTCTCAAAAACATCAATTTTTTATTTTAATAACAAACTTTGATTAATATAGATTACTGACATTGAAAAAACTATGAAAATGAAATCTGTGACAATGGCGTATCAAAATTTTATAAACTAAAGTCACGCAAGTATCATTTGTTTATAAAAAATCGACAAAAAATTTCAATTCCTATTTTACTTTAAATATTAATTAACTTAAACAATACCTCCTGTTGGCCCTGCTGCTCTTCTCGTCATGTTGAACTTTAAATTAACTAAAATATTAAATATAATAAATAACAAACTTGAGGCACCAAAGATTGAGCGCTAAAAGTGAAAACGTTCAGATTGTTTGGTTAAGAAATATTCAGCAACTGTCAAAAATGTCTTCAAAATTTTACAACGGAAACACCTGATCGCGCGGTATCAATGGTAATAAGCGGGAAAAAATGTTGCAAATAGAAAAAATTAAAAATTAATAATTTAAGCTAAAAAGTTTATAGAATAATTTTTAATATTTTATTTATTATATAATTTAAAATGTAATTAAATTTTATAAATTAATATTTACAAGATAAATATGTTTTTGACATTAGAGATCTCTGAAATTGACTTCATTACCGAATATTTGTAACTTCTTTATCGGCAATTTTATTTGAATTGTTACAATATAATATATAGGTATAATATTTATTATTTGATTCAGAAATCTTTTAAAGTTTTTTAAGTATTCTTTTTTATTAATGAAAATTTAAATAAATTTCATATAAGAAAATTACCTACATTAAAATTGTTAAAAAACACAATTTATTACTTATTGTTAGCTCTAATTTAATTACTTACTTATTTATTCGTATAGGTAAAATTACCTTCATATACCTATGTCCTATATGTATAAATATATATAACTTAGATTCAAAATTTAAATAAAAATTTAGTTTTTTATTTAATGGATCTTTTAAAATTTGAATATTAGAACCTAATACTAAAAATTCATTTTGGTTCCTCATAGAGGAACCTTTGTGATAGATGAAATTTTGATTTTTGATTTTTTGGCATATAAGCACGTTTTGGGACCTCAGGAAGCTAAAAAACCGGTTTTTAAAAAAAGTCTGTATGTGTGTGTGTGTGTGTGTGTGTGTGTGTGTGTGTGTGTATGTATGTAACCGGTGAAATTTCACAACCATTATGGAATTAAAAAAGTAAACATAATATTTTATTGACCAGAATTGGAGCTGAACTTAATTTTTTATTGTTTCAAATTATTTAAAATAAATAAAACAATACAAAATCATTTGATGTGTAACAATTTTTTTATTTCACAGACCTAATTTTTTTTTCAAAAATTTTTTCATCAAAAAATCTCAAACTACTTTTTTTTTTTTTTAATTTGGATGTAATACCTCATTTATTTCCACGAAAGTACCTATATTTGAAAGTACGATTTTTACTCGATATCTCGAACTAATTTTTTGAAAATTTTTTTCTCAAAATTTTTTTCACAAAAAAATACAAAAAACACTAATTTTTTTTTTCTTTTTGGACGTAGTACCTAATTTATTTCTTTGAGAGTACTAGTTTTAGAACTATGGTTTATAGCATTTTTTTGGACCTGATACGTAATTTTTTCAAAATTTTTTTCTCAAAATTTTTGTTGCCAAAAAATACAAAAAATGCCAAAATTTTTTTTATTTTAGGACGTAATACTTAGTTTTTTTCTATAAAAGTACTAATATTTGAAAATTTTGCAATCGGTGGTATTTAACAACCATTATGGAATTAAGATCTAATTTTTTTTTCAAAAATTTTTTCATCGAAAAATCTCAAACTACTTTTTTTTATTTTTAATTTGGATGTAATACCTAATTTATTTCCATGAAAGTACTTATATTTGAAAGTACGATTTTTACTCGATATCTCGAATCTGATAATTAATTTTTTGAAAATTTTTTTCTCAAAATTTTTTTCACCAAAAAATACAAAAAAAACTTAATTTTTTTTTATTTTTGGATGTAGTACCTAATTGATTTCTATGAGAGTGCTAGTTTTAGTGATATCGTTTATAGTAATTTTTTGGACCTGAAACTTAATTTTTTCAAAATTTTTTTCTCAAAATTAAAAAAACAAAAAAATTAAAAAATCTGTAATATTTTTTTTTTTTTTTAGTGTAATACTTCCTTTAATTCAATGAAAGTACTAATATTTGAAAATGTTGCAATCGGTGGTATTTAACCACCATTATGGAATTAAGATCTAATTTTTTTTTCAAAAATTTTTTCATCAAAAAATCTCAAACTACTTTTTTTTTTTTTTTAATTTGGATGTAATACCTCATTTATTTCCATAAAAGTACTTATATTTGAAAGTATGGTTTTTACTCGATATCTCAAATCTGATAATTAATTTTTTGAAAATTTTTTTCCCAAAATTTTTTTCACAAAAAAATACAAAGAATACCAAATTTTTTTTTTGTTCGGACGTAGTACCTTCTTAATTTCTATGAGAGTACTAGTTTTAGAAAGCTTATTCATAGTAATTTTTTGGATCTGATACCGAATTTTTTCAAAATTTTTTTCTCAATATTAATAAAACAAAAAAATTAAAAAATCTGTAATATTGTTTTTTTTTTTAAGTGCCTAGTTTATTGAAATTTTTTTCTAAAAATTTGTTAAATAAAAAACATTAAATCACAGCAACATTTTTTTTCTTTTAAAATACGGTGTTTAACTTTTTTTTATGAAATACTGATATCTCAAATTATAATTTTTATTAGATAAAATTGACCATTATAAATATTTTGCTATTGTTAATGAGGAACCATAGTGCCAATCACTTGGCAGCGTTTTTTTATTCTATTTTATGAACAAACCAAAATAAAATTATTTGATAAAAACAGTTTATATAATTATTTTTAAATTGTAATCTTATTTTCTTATATAGCAGTCTTATACCATTATTGTAATTTTGTAAAAATTTCCTATCTAAGTAGGACGTACCTATAAGCTTATTTTTTCAAAATTAAAATTTGTTTTTTCGCGCTTTTATTTTTTTTAGGATTTCACATTAGCGAAAATATAAAAAAATTTAAGTATGCATTTTTTACCAATGCATTAAAATTTTTATTCAATAATTACATCTTAAAATTTATATACCGTTTAAATTAATATTTTTAATTTTTATTTCAACCTCTAATTGAAAAAACTATTTTTATTTTAGTAGAAGAAATCATTACACACCTTTCTATTATTTTACCAATCAAAAAAGTGATTGAATCTTTTTATAATGTTACACATATTTAATCTTTCTAGATGCATCCCCTTGGTTTATTTTATAATTTTGTTATTGGTTTTTGAAGTATATATTTTTTTTTTCTTTTTTTTTTTTTTTTTTTTTGACACCTGGAATTGGCTAAATTTTTGATTTTAAGGAGAAATGGTCAATATGAACATTTCGGTAACGCATGAACTAGCCCCTTTCAAATTACAACCTTTAGAAAATTCTATATTTGGGAAATATACACTGTAAAAAGTTACTTTCTTACATTAACAAAAAAATTAGAACATTTTCGAAAAATTAGTTAATTTTCGAAAAAATTTATAAATATTCGAAAAAAATCGTATATTTACTAAATTTAGTATATTAACCAAAAATTCGAGTATTATCGATTTTTTTTTTGTGAATTCGCAAGAAAAATTTATAATTTACAATTTTTTTTCAAAAATTTCCGAAAAATAGTTGTGAATTTACAACTTTTTTCGTAAAATCACAAAATAAAATCGAGAATTCTCGAGTTTTTCGATAATATACTAAATTTAGTAAATTTACGATTTTTATCGAATATTTACAAAATTTTTTGAAATTTCACTAATTTTTCGAAAAATTTCTATTTTTTTCTGAATTTAAGAAAGATACTTTTTACAGTGTATTTACAAAATTCATGACAAAAATATTAAAATTTTAAACTTGAAAGGGGTGGATTTTTTAAAAAATTGTATACTCAACTTTTGTCTTAGAAGGGCAATCTTTTTTGCCTCCCATAAGGGGCAAACTCTCAAGGGTCTGTCCAAAACGATTAAAAAACATGTCATTTTTAACCTGGCTGAATAAAAAAAGCGAATGCAAAAACAAATTTTAGTCACTTTTCTCGGTTTATACCATTAATTCAAATTCAATGTCATTAAACAAAATAATTTTTCTTATCAGTGGCCAGAAAGCACGTATTTCCCAACAGCAGCGTGACCAGAAACGACGCGTTTTTTCGCCACTGACGAGGAAAAATCGTATACGACCCTTGTCCATAAATAAAAAATGAACCAAATTGCAGTTTACCGACCTCTGCTTCGCCTTGGATGGTAATTTACGTGCATTTTGGACCATTCTTTACATTTTTGGACTCTGGATCGTATTATACTATCCATTAAATGATAATAATTATTATCGCTTATAAGCTTAAATTAACAGTAACACATAAAAAAAAAAGTTAAAAATTAATCGAAAATAAAAAAAAATTTTATTAAAAAATTTGCGAAATTGAAAAACGTATTTTAAAAATTAAATTAATCTCCTTGCATTCAAAAAAAATGTTAATCGTGTAGGTAAAAGGCGTAAAAGTATTTTGAAATATCATTTCTTTTTTAAAAGAGATTATTTTGTGTTTTGTTTAATATTGCATAATAAGTATTTAAAAAGAAAAAAAAGCATGTATAGGTAAACATAAAATAAGCATAAAATATAAGGCAATAACTTTTATTATAAAACGTTCATCGAAAAGTGAAACTGGTTACAGTCTTCGTCAAGACTTTGGTGTAACAAGATGAAGTTACTTTTAGCAATTGGTAAATAGGATTGAATTTTCATTGAAAAATTTTAATTATTTTTCTTAATA
Organism: Anagrus nilaparvatae; assembly: GCA_022575985.1. NCBI lineage: Eukaryota > Metazoa > Arthropoda > Insecta > Hymenoptera > Mymaridae > Anagrus > Anagrus nilaparvatae. The sequence continues at coordinate 14,669,163 of JAKSXM010000272.1, forward strand.
ATTTAAATAATTAATTTTTTTAAAGGCTTTTTTGCTTTTGCAATAAGCACCGCGATAGCCGGTATCGCGGAAGACCTTAAAGAAGCAAAAATTGATCCTGACATTGTAGATAGTGTTCCGAATGAATTAATTGAGGTATATAATTTTTTTATTAATTATTATATATATATTTTTTGAAAATAATTAAACTTTAAATTTAAGATAAAATACGGTGAAAAGGAAGTTAAACTTGGTACTGAAGTAACGCCAACCGAAGGAAAAGATGTTCCGGAAATACATTTTAAACATGATGGTGGTGTACTTTATACCCTGATTATGACAGGTAATTTAATTTTATCAAAAAACAAAAATTTTATTTTATTTAACAATTTTTAGATGCAAAAACTTGAAAATTTGATTTTTTTTTTAATAGTCAAAAATTGTTGATTAGTAATTTAAAAAAAATAATTTTCTGAACTCAATTTTTTGCATAAAAATTTCTTTTTATCAGTTAATAATTTATTTCTTATTAATTTTATCAATTATTAACTATTTATAAAAATTATAATAGAAAAGAGCTTTTATATATATCATTAAAATGACCTTAAATTATAATAGAAATCGCAAGTTACTTTCACCGCAAAAAACTGGTTTTATCGAGTTATATCTCCACATAAATTATAAATAATTTATACATGATTATTACATCCTACACTTTTATTTTTGATTTTACATAAAAATTTCGAAACTGATTAAAAATCATTTCTTTCTTTTACACCCATTATTAATCATATGCGCTTAAAATGTATTTGTCATGCAAACTGAAAACATTAATGCTAAATCAAAATTTTTAATCATTATAAAATATATATTTTTTTTTAAATAGATAAATTTAGATTTTTGATAATAAAGATTATTTCAATTAATTTCATAGTTGAGCTGTATTTTATCTTTGACACCAATCATCAGACTTCAATAAATGATCCATTTTTACTCTCAGATTACCAGTTTTTATTATTAAATCGAATTTCACCCCAGTAAAAATAAATTATTATTTAGAGAGTAATTTTTGGTCCCAGGAGATAAAGTCAAATTTTTAACATGGAACATGTTTATAGGGAGGGGGTACTTCAAAACTTGAAAATTAAGGGGACTTAGAATAATTTCAACTTAGGGACTTTAAAAAATCTGGGCTTAGGGACTTAGAATAATTGAGGTTTAGGGACTTAGTATAATCCAGATTTGAGGAATTAGAATAATTTCGATTTAGGGACCTAGAATACGCGTTTAGGGAATCAAAATAGTTTGGGTTTAGAATCTTAACATCTAGTAAGGTGTTAATTGTAAATTATAAAATTAGAAAATTGGATTCAAACGTTGCAAACGTTTATGCATGCCTAGTCCTCAGTAAGTAAACATGTACTATGCATTTAGGTTGACTTTACACAAACCGGTTATAAGTTTTGTTCAGTATAAATACTTTTTGTCTTTATAAAAATGAAACAACAATCCTTTAGCCACATACAAAGTATCTAACTATGTTCAGTTTTATACTTTTGGAAGACCCCGTTTATCTTTGACATTATTTTCAAATAACTCAAATAAATTATTTGACCCTCTGAAGGCTACTTTTTAAAAACTTTGCAAATTAACATAAAATAAATTTTAGACCCAGACGTTCCTGTTAGAGGGTACAACCGTGAATGGCAACATTGGATTGTTGGAAATATTCCCGAAGAAAACGTAGCTAAAGGTGAAGTTTTAACTGAATATATTGGACCAGCACCACCAAAAAATTCTCCAGCTCATCGTTACGTATTTTTACTTTACAAACAAAATCAAGGAGCAATAACATTTGATGAAAGGCGTATTGGAACAAGAGATAAAAGAAGAAACAGATTTTCAACGAAAAAATTTGTTGAAAAATATAATTTAGAAGGACCCATTGCAGCAAATTATATGAAAGCAAAATATGATGATTATGTACCATTTGTTCAAAGAAAACTTGGCATTTTTTAGTTATTAAAAATTTTTATACTTTGTAAACAAAAAAAATACGTTTAAAACCATTGTTATATTATTTTATATTGTTATTATTGCGGCTATAGTATATATAATATATTATTTATATACTATAGTAACAAAAAATTGATTTATACCTATCTGCGAATTACTTCATCATAAATCTATATTTTTTAAGAAATGAAAATTTTAATTTTATAGAAATTCTTTTAAAAAAACTAATAAAAAAGAGTTGTAAGATTATTTTTGAATTTACGAAATATTTTTTTACTTTGTTTTTCATAAGTGGCTCATTTTCATTTTTTTTGAAAAAATATCTTACAAAAACTAAAAATAAAAAATTCCTTTTTTAAAGTCCGAACAAGGTTTTTTAGACTTTTTTCACCAATATTTATTCAGTGTTGCATAAAAATCACCATAACGAACCTTTTACATCAATTTATTACGTTTTTTCATATAATTATAAGGTAAAAACAGCTTAAAACCATATTAAAAACCAAAATCGTTATATACGGCCTTAATACATGAATTTTTCTAGGTTTTATGGATTTTAGAGAACAATATCATATATTTTTAAAGAATTCTTACTAAAAAAACGAGTTTTGGAGGTAAATTTTAAAAATATTTAATAATTTTAACAAAAATGAGGAACGGTAAAGGCAGGAACGGTAAAGGCTTTTTTATAGAAAAATCAAAATAATTCGTAGACAAATGAACAAAAAAACTTTTCCGTTTGGAAAGTAAAGTATTTTTATGATTGAAACTTGCTAAGTTTTTAATATTTTAATTACAACGCTTCTTAATAGGAGGGTACGGTAAAGGCTTTTGTTTTTGTCCCTTCGTTATTTCTGAACTTAAACCCATGTTGTTTTCCTAGTTAAAAATCATTTTAAGTGCTCTTGGTGTGAGAATTTTTTGTTTATGTATTTAAGTTGTCATTTATGCGGTTAAAAGGTTATAAAAATGTTTTTACGAAGAGAAATCAAATTTAATATAATTAAATTACGTTTTTCATAAAAATTTTGTAAAATCGTGTGACACACCTTCTCACCTTTGTAATAATTAGTAAAACTAAGTTTAAATTTTTTCTATATGGAAAAAGTTGAACCTTATGATATAGCAATTAAGCCCAAAACAAAAATTTTTGAAAATTAATCGATAGGTGTGAGTGACAGACACTCAAAGTATAGGAATCTCCTTTGTGACAGGGAACGGTAAAGGCTTTTTTGCTATATTTTTATGTTTTATAGTAGTTAAAACATTAAATTATGTTGATTTTTAAGGTGTACCATCAAAAACTAATTGAAATTGAAAATTAAAAAAAAAAAAAATTTTAAATCAATGCATCTGTTAGTCGGAAACGCGTTGTACGTCATTATTGCAAAAAAAACGATAATGAGCCAAGTATATAATTTTTCTATTTTCTATACATCATAATTTTTTAATTCAAAATAAAAGCATGGCTATCTAAACTTTTTTAATATTAATTAATTATTATTATTTATAGGTATAGGTATATAATTAGGCTGGTTCTACAGACCTCCGTAAACGCATAAATGCAGCCGCAACGCAATGCGCACAAACCAAAATCGTGTTGTGCACATGCGTGTTGTGTTGTGCGCATTGCGTTGCGGCTACTTACGGAGGTCTGTAGAACTAGCCTTATAATATGTTAGTGATTTTTTTCAATTTGAAAAAAAAGGATTTCCTGTGAATATCGGTAAGGGTGAAAGCTACTTATCCTTGGTTTAATTTTTGCATATTGAGTGCATATTATAACTATATATGTATATACAAAAAGTGCATAGCAACCCATAAAGTAATCTAAACTCAAAACTTTTACTAATTACTATTCGCAGGATAATTGCATGTAATTTCTGTTTCTGTTATCAAATTTTTAATTATGCTAGAAATTTTATTATAGACAGCCTGTAATTTTAGTTTTACAAAACTGATAAATGATAAAACCATTTAGTTTTATTTACTATTATCATATGTAGTACTTGAATTATATTTATTAATAATTAATCAATGTTTCATAAAATTGATTGTTTGTTATGAAAACTTATTCAAGTGCAAGTTATTATTACTTTTTAAAATCTTTTTTTGAAAAAGGGAAGAAAAAATGGAAGAAGCTAAATATCTTAAAAGGTAAATTAAAATAGCTGTAGTTTATTGATTGATAATTTAAGTACTTAAATTTATTTTTTAAATCACTATTTAGAAAAATCAAATCAGGTAATATCGATGTACATCCAACAGAAAAAGCTTTGATAGTTAATTATGACGTCGAAGCTCTTATATTAGGTGAATTAGGAGATCCAATGCTAGGTGATCGTAAAGTAAGTTTAAATTTATTTACTTGCATAGTATTTAAAAAAGCTAAATTTTATAATTTTATATTTTAGGAATGCCAAAAAATAATTAGACTAAAGAGATTAAATTCTGACACAAATGTTACACTTTTAGCAAAAGAAGTTATTGATAAATGCTCTTTAATACATGAAACCAAATTACACGAAGTTGAACAATTAATTTATTACTTACAAAATCGAAGAAATACCAACGAAGGTTTGTTGCCATTAAAATATTTATTTTTATTATATTTTATTTAAAAAAAATTTAATTTTAAGATTTAGACTATGAACCTCAACCGTTAAGGCCAATATCAAATTTAATAAGTACAGAAATAGGTGATTCAGAAAGAGCAGTTATTAGTGGAATTGATAATTATGTTGAATTATTTTATGAAGAAATTCCTGATAAAATCAAAGGTTCTTCATTAATTTTACAATTGGCTAGAGTTCCAGATAACCTTCAAGAACTTACAAGAAATGGTAAAAAACATAGATAGTAACTTTTCATTATATAAAGATTTTATTTATTTTTAGAATCCTTATTAAGTGCCCTTGCAAGAGTATTGAGAGAAGATTGGAAAAAAAGTATAGAATTGTCAATTAACATAACATATATATTTTTTTGCTTTTCAACATACTCACAATTTCATCCAATTATTCTGCAATATAGAGTTAGTGATTATTAATAATATTAATAATTATATACCATGTTAAAATAATAATTTTATTGTATAGATTGGATCACTTTGCATGGACATGATAGAATTTGAATTATTTCGTTATGATCAATGGAAAGAAGATTTAGAGAAACGTAAGCAGTATTTGGAAAACAATACTGGATTATGTGTTGTTCTTAATACAAATTTTGAAAATCAAGATAAAAAACTAAAAATAATTGAAGATATATGGAGCTCAGAATTACCCTTAGATTTTCAAGAAAAAAATCCTACAGAAAAATCTTTAATGATGGAACAAATAGATATTGATTTACTAAAGGACGATCTTGAAAATAGTAGAAAAAAATTCAAGAATTTAACTAAAAAACAAGAACAAATATTAAAAGGTACATACTAATACTTTTGTTTATATTGAAAAAGCAATTTATGTCAAATATATTTTTCTTTCTTTTTAGTCGCATTTTACTTATTACTTAATATTGCTGAAAACACAGAAGTTGAAAAGAAAATGAGAAAAAAAAATATTATTAGAATGTTAATTAAAATATTAGAACGTTCAAATATTGATTTATTAATTCTCGTAATAACATTTTTAAAAAAGCTATCAATTTTTCATGAAAATAAAGATCTAATGTCTGAAGAAAACATAATAGAAAAGCTATCAAAATTTTTAAACAGTAATAATCCAGATTTAGTATCGTCTACATTAAAACTTTTGTATAATTTATCATTTGATAGTAAATTAAGATCAAAAATGATAAAAATTGGTTTATTATCAAAATTGATAAAACTATTGATACAAGGTGAAATAAAAGATAGAAAAACAATTTTGGGTTTATTATACCACGCTAGTATGGATGATAAAGTGAAAACTTTGTTTACAAATACTGATTGCATTCCTTTGGTTAGAAAAAAAAAATTTTTTTATTAATTTTCTTATATTAATTAATTTACATTTACAGATAATGAGTATATTATTAGAATCTAATGACGATGATTTTCAAGAGATTATAGCCTTATTAATAAATTTAGCTACAAATCAAAAAAATGCTGAAATAATGATACAAAATAATTTTTTAAAAAGTTTAATTATTAAAGCATTTAAAAATCAAAATGCTTTGTTGATGAAAATTGTTAGAAATATATCAATTCATGACTCAACTAAAGAAAGTTTTGTAGTAAGTTAAATAATTATTATTTTTATGCTTATTTTTTACAATTTTACTTTTTAAGATTCTTAACTTGGTAGAGTTTAGTGTAGAGTTAACGTTTACTCTACAAATACTATTTTTTTGTTTCTATTTTGTTAATGCATGTTTAAGTTAATTGTACTGTGAAAGCAGTAAAAAGCTAAGCAAAAAATAATACTAAAAAGTGAATAATTCTGAAGGAATTTGTTGGTGATTTTGCAATGGCCTTAACCAAGTCAGACAATGAACAATTTGTTTTAGAAATAATTGGAGTAATGGGAAGTTTAACTTTACCAAACTTAGATTACTCTCAAATTCTTCAACGCTGTAATCTTATACCTTGGATACGTAATAACTTAGTACCTGGTAAAGCTCAAGATGATTTAGTTCTTGAAATTGTTATATTCTTGGGCACTGCAGCTGCAGATGAAGACTGTGCTCAATTAATGTGCAAAGCTGATATTTTATTATCATTGATTGAATTACTCAAAGGTACAATTCCTTATTTTTATTTATTAATAAATTAATTTAAATTTTTTTAACTTTTTAAGCTAAACAAGAAGATGACGAAATAGTTTTACAAATAATTTATGTTTTTTATCAAATATCAAAGCATGATTCTACTCGAGATTATTTAATCAAAGAAACAGATAACGGTATGTATAGTAAAAATAGCTTTACTATATATGACTAAAAGTCTTCAAATATATTTTTTAGAGGCACCAGGGTATCTAATTGATCTGATGCATGATAAAAATCCAATGATTAGAAAAATTTGCGATGCATGTTTGGACGTTATTGCAGTAAGAAAAAATTTTGGTCAAGTTGATATAAAATTATAAAAAAATGAAACTTTTTATATTTTAGTTATGCGATAAAGAATGGGCTGCAAGAATAAAGCTTGAAAAATTTAGATCCCACAACCAACAATGGTTAGAAATGGTTGAAACTGTTAATATGGATGCTACAAATACTTCTGTACATGATGATGATTCGCTAGCTCCATTTACAAGTGGAGATCTTTTAAAGCATACAATGTTGTTTCCATCAGGTAAAATTTTTTTTTTAATGCTTTTTTTAATAAAATCTCATTTTCATTGATTTTATAGGTAACAACACATCAATTTTTAACCTTGAAGATGGTGAATCTGGTTCTAAAAGCTTCTCGGATTCTCCTGAAAATCCTAGTCGTCCTATTAGTCGGTAAGTTTAGCTTAATTTTTTTGAAAAATTATGGTAAATAAACAAACAGCTTTCTTTTATTAGATATAGCAGAGACTTTGATGACATAAATGATATAACAACAGGTTCAAAATCAAAAATGACAGGGATGGAAGAATTTTATCAAAATTATAAACATAAATTTCAAACTCCTGATAGTTCTCATGCAGCTCTATAATATAATTCTTATTATTGAAATTTTTTTAATGCACTATGCTAGTCAAACATTAAAATTTTATAATTAATCGCTGATAAATAGCTAAATTGTGTCATTAAGTTGTCGTTTTAATACCAAAGTTTTTCTGTTAATAATTGCATTTTTTAAATAGGTTTTTTGTACAATTTGTATTTATTGTTATTTTAAAAAATAAATTAGCATTTTATCAATGATTGTGATTATGTATTTAAATAGAAATAGATGTTTATTTTTCATAACTGCAACATTTATATTTTAATAAAAATATGAATTATTTTTAGATTAAATTTTCATATTAGAAAGTTAATATTGATAGGAATAACTTGAGCAACATTATTTTATTCATTTTGTATATTTTTTTAAATTAATATTTAAGTTAAATAGCTTTTTAAAATCCAGATGTTTTAATTCAGTTTTTATAAGTCGATAAAAAATATTAAAAAATTATATGTACCTTAAAAAATAAATAAAATACTAACTAAAAACAAATATTTACTGTGTTATTTTAGGTTTATTATTAGAGCTTAAACTTTTTCTTAAAATATAATTATCTCGATAAAGTACAAATGTATAACTATTATCACCATCAATATAAAAGCTATGTTCTTTTAAATTCCAAGATATTGGACTGTCAGCAAATCCTTGTACATCCATTGAACACCAAATTGATTTGTTATTATCAGCATTAACGTAGCTTTTTAAAATTAAAAATATTTCTTCAATTTTGCTTCTTGTTAATAACCCTGTATATTGAAAATAATCCAGTTTTTCAATTGATGTTTTTGAATCTGTATAAGAATACGAACTTACATATTGCTCTTGTTCAGTTTTTGGATTTCTATATAAATTTAGCTTCTTAGTTAAGGTTTCTTGAATTATAAAAAAAATAAAATACTTACAAATTACCATCAATACTGAAAATTCCAAGCCATTCGAAAAATTGATCATAGTTTAAATTCTTATTAATAACTGGAGTATCAACATAATTTTTTATCCTATGAATTGTTTTATTTTTACATAAGGATACTAAATAGCTCTTTTTGTCAAACCACGCTGCAACTGATGAAGTACATATGTTTTCTTCTAAAAGCATTTTTTTAAATTAAAGGTATAGTTTTTAAGCATTTTACATTACTCTTTTTACCTGGTGGTACCCAAGATACTATGACATCAAATAAAAGATCGACTTGCTTACACAGAGCTTTTAGTATTCTGTCATAGCTTTTTTTGCCAGAAGTGAAAGTGTCATCTTTCAAATTAATAGTTATAACTAGAAATAAAAAAAAAATAATATTAATTCCTTGCACATTTTAGTAGCTTTTTAATTAAATCATAGTCACCATAACGAGAATGATTTTTTCTATCAAAAAATGTTTCTTTTCCTTCTATACCAAGTTTTTGATAAGTTTCCCTTGTTACATTTAATATAAAATAGCCTGTTGGTGTTATAGCAATAATATTTTCATAATCTAACTTATTACCAATGGATAGCAAGCTTATTTCACCTAAAAAATTTGGAAACTATAATTAGGATTTTAAACAATTGATATTTTTAAGCTACCTTTTTTCACAAAAGATTCAACAAACTCTTGATTTAATAATTCAAAAGCAGCTAACTTATTTATCTTATAATAATCACAATCTTTTAAAGCATTTTCCAAAATGTGGTAAGGGAAATCATTAGCACCAGCAATTACCAATGACAACTAAATAATTAAAAAACTGTTTTACTTTGATAAAATTAAAATATTTTACTCAATGTCTTACTGAATGATTAAAATATTGAGATTTTATGAATTTTGAGACGTTTGTGTTTTTATTAGAGCCATGAGTATAGTCAAAGTAATGTTGTGGAGCTTCAAAATTCCAAACTTCTGGGCACAACATAGTTGCTTTTTATTTAATTGATTAAACTTGCTTCTATATTAAATTAAATCCTTAAAAAAATTAAATGTATGTAACATATCTTCTTTAATGTAACTTGGCATGTAATTAATTTTCACGTTATTATATCACCACGTGTATACTCCGTTTCTATGGTTACCTCTATAATATACTAACATATATATATGTTTGTTTACCGAGGGCAGCACTATTTGCAGCACTATATCGCGGGGGTGACGACGTGCTTTTATCTTTATACAATACACGTGTTTTTAATTTTGTCTTTTAAAAAAAAGTTAAAAATTTTTCATTAATTCAGTAGGTAATATGAAATAAAAAATATGACAAAACAAGAAACTCATCGTCCAAGTAATTTAAAACAAACAAATAAGCCACATAAGACTGGAAGACATCGAAGTAAGGGTTCAATTTGCAATGATGCTAAAGGTAATTTACTAGGTTATAAAATTAATGAAATAAAATTTTAACTATAATTATAAATTTTTTAATTTTTTAACAGGTAAGCTTTCCGTCAAGAGTCTTTCAAAACGTATGAAAAAAGATTTAAATAAAGAAGCACGTAGAAACCAAGCTCAACAAATTCGAGCTAAAAAACGCGAAGAATTATTATTAAAAAAAAGAAATTTTCTTGGTGCCTTAGCTCCACCAATTTTAATTATTCTTATACCATTACAAGAAGATGTTAATCTTCATAAAATTATATCATTATTTTTAAATGCGGACGATCAAGCAATCGTTCAAACAAGTTCTTCTGGCGCTACCCACATAAGGTAAATATAAACAATCTTTTAAATATCTTTAATATTACGAAATTACATTATGTCATTGGTAAAATTTTCAGTTTACCAAGATTCAAGCAACGATATACTATTGTTGCTACACCTGTAGGAAATGATGCTAATGTGGAATTATTAGCCGCCTTAGATTTAGCAAAAATTGCAACAACTGTATTATTTGTTACATCTGCTGTTGATGAATATACAAAAAATGAAAGAATGGAGGCATTAGATGACTGGGGAGAAAATATTATTCAATCATTAATGTCTCAGGGTATAGCAACACCAATAATTGCTGTTACAGATCTTGATGAAATCCCCATGAAAGTGAGACAAATATTTATTTGGAAATTTTCAAAATAATAAATTTTTTATTTTCAATTGCAGAAACGGCAAGACCATAAACAGCACATTCAAAAAATAATACAGAAATGGTTACCCGATGAAAAAGTTATGGGTCTTGATAATTCATCGGATGCTTTAAATATTTTGAGACGAGCTGGTTCACAGAAACAAAAAGAAGTATTTTATAGAAATAAAAGATCATTTTTGTTAGCTGAAGACTTAAAATTTATTTATGATGAAAATGTAAGGAAAATTGTTATTTATAAGATAGATAGAGAGTTTATTTAACTATCAATTTAATACTTTTTAAAATTTATTTAGAATAAAAATAGCTTTGGAACACTACAAGTTTCAGGGTATTTAAGAGGATTACCTTTATCGGTAAATGGACTGGTTCATATACCAGGTTTTGGAGATTATAAAATGCAACAAATTGATGCTCCTCAAGATCCTTTTCCTCTAACTATTTCAAATAAAATGGAAGAAGATGTAAAAATTCTTGGTATTGCAAATCCCAGTCTTCAGGTTATTTATAAATCATTCTTGTTTAATTATTTTTTTTTAACTTTATTTATGGGTAAATTAGTTTTTTTGTACAACTTGCAGGAATCTTTGGAATCAGAGAATACTCCAGATCCAATGGATGCAGAACAAACATGGCCAACTGAACAGGAATTAGCTGAGGCAGAGCAAAATAAAAAAATTGTTAAGCGAGTACCTAAAGGAACTTCAGAATATCAGTCTGCTTGGATTCCTGACGAAGATGGAGGTAAATAAATTTTATATTATTATTATATAATTTTTATAATTAAAAATTGATTTTTTAATATTAGAAGAGTTAGAAAATGAATCAGAAGAAGATGAAGAAAGTAATGAAAATGAAATGGCAGTAGATGAAGAAAAGTCTGACGAGGAACTTAATTTAGAGGAAGAAGACAAAGAAGAATATGAAACAATAACGGTATCAGAAGTCCCTAATGAACAAAGATATGATGAGCAAATGGACATGTACGAAGAGAAAGAAGCTATAGTGAAATTTAAACAAGCAAAATTAGATGCTCAATTTCCCGATGAAACTGATACTCCACAAGATATTCTTGCAAAGGATAGATTTCAAAAATATAGAGGTTTAGAATCTTTTAGGACAAGTCCTTGGGATGTAAAAGAAAATTTACCTATGGATTATGCTAGAATATTTCAATTTAAAAATTTTGATCGCACACGAAGACGAATATTTAAGGAAAGAGAAAATCTAGACGGAGCAGTGGTACTTTATTTTAAATGATTTTTTTTATTTGATTAAAAAAAGTATTCATAATTGTATTTTTATTTTATATAGCCTGGAGCTTACATTACAATTCATATTACTGGTATAAGCAAAGAATTATATGAAGCATACCAAAAGTTTGAAAATAAACCATTAGTAGTATTTGGTATGTTAGAAAATGAACATAAAATGTCAGTTTTAAATTTTGTTTTAAAAAGAACCGCAGATAATGAAACTCCGATAAAATCAAAAGAACCGCTTATATTTCAATGTGGATTTAGAAGATTTCAAGCCTGTCCTATATTTAGTCAACATACAAATGGAAACAAACATAAGGTAAGAAAAATAAAAATAGCATTATTCTTTTCAAAATTGAATTTACAAAAGTTTATAAAACTTGTAGTATGAAAGATATTTTCAACCACATAGTACCGTTGTTGCAACTATGTTTGCTCCAATCACTTTTCCACCTTGTCCAGTTATGTGTTTCAAAATGACAAAAGATAATAGATTAGTAAGTATTATAGAAACTTTTACAAATTAATAAGTAGTATTATAGGTTACTTTTATTAATTAAAACAAAAAAATTTAGGAATTAGTAGCAACAGGAAGTCTTCTTTCAGTAAATCCTGATCGGTTAGTTATTAAAAGAGTTGTACTAAGTGGGCATCCATTTAAAGTTAATAAAAGATCAGCAGTTATTAGATTTATGTTTTTCTATCGAGAAGACATAAAATGGTTTGCACCAGTTAAATTGCGTACTAAATATGGTAGGCGAGGACACATAAAAGAACCATTGGGTAATTTATATTAAACTGTTTTATATCGCTCCAAGACTTTATTAATTAAAATTTAAATATTTTAACAGGAACACATGGACACATGAAATGTGTATTTGATGGACAATTAAAATCTCAAGATACTGTCCTTATGAATTTGTACAAAAGAGTTTTCCCAAAATGGACTTATGAACCTTATTTACTGAGCGATTTATCTTGCCAGACAAAGATAAATGATATTGAAGTAAATAACGATGAATCTATGGAATAAAAAATAATTTCTCTAATGATTGTTATAAAATTTGAATTATTACAATTGAATAATATTTTAACTGGTATAAAGGCAATATGTATATCTATACATTTATTAAAAGTTAGAATTTAACTTTAACGTTAGAAAAATAAATAATTTAAATGTATATTTTGTATATTTTTTGTATTAAAATTATAAAAAATTAAGTATATTAAAATAATTATTATTAAATTAAAATATATATACATGTAAGGTAAGCGTACCGGTACATAAACGGTTAAGGATTTTCAATCAATTAAGGGTGTTAAATATCTTTTTTGTTTGAGTACAGATTTTAATAAAAACTGATACATAACAAAAAGTAATATGTATTAAAAACTATATATTACTTTTTAAAATTTTAAAATTTTATGATCTAAGGGTGACTCCTATATTGTTAAATAATTAAAAATAATATTGCTTTTTCTAGCATCTTATATACGTCATTATTATGGGAGGACCTGTTAGTTTAATTTTAGTATTTTTTTATTACAGTTTGTGATAAAAAAATTATAACATATACCTATAAAAAAAATATCGTAGAATATAATTATTCAACTTCTTTAAATGGAGACATAAAGTACTGCATCCGATGTAATGACATTTACGCATACCTATTTAAGGTAATTTTTAAATTAATTACGTGGTGGGATAAGTTTTTTGGGCATTATCAGATTACCCCCAGCTTCATGGAAACCACTAAAATAAAAAAAGAAAATTAGAAAATTAATGATCTATGAAATATTCTGCAAATGCGATAACTCTCTTTTCACGGAAAATTTTCTAAAATATATAATAAATAAAAGAAAATTTTGTATAAAACAATCATCTACTCTGCCATAACGCGCGCATTCAAGTTCTAATAATCATTTATGCATGAGTAACTTATACATAATATTAACATGTTTAAAAATAATTGAAAATTAAAATTGATTTTTACAAAATAATATTGAAAAATTAAATTAAAGAAAAAAATTACTGTCTTTTAATTAGAGAAAGTTTTGATAATTTTTTTTGACCTAAGAATAAAAAATTCAAAAAAAAAAATGAATTTTCAAAATATATAAGGAACAGTCGGCTAATTAAAAATTTTTTTCTAAAATTTTTCCAGTAAATTAACGCAAAGTTCAGGTTAAGCAGAAAACTTACAACGGACCTATATACTTTTAGAATGTTTTGTAAACTTATTATATCTATTATTTCTTTAACGTTTCTCAAAAAGATTTTAAACAATTTTAGTTCTCAATATCATGATTAGTTTAAAATCTATAAAGCTGAAAATCCTAAAATTATTATACTTTTCCCAAAAATATGGATCATTAACAAAATAATAAAATTGTGTGCTTACCTAGGTGCTCACTTCAATTGTTAAAGTTACAATAATGAAATAGAAAAAAGATCTCTTGTTAATTGCCTTTTATTATCATTTAAATTAATAACTTAACAATCATAAACCTAAATATTTATTTACATAAACTTATTAAAAAATAATTTATAAATAAAAAAAAAGTAGCCTTTTTGTCAGAAAATAAAAAGAATTTTTTTGCTATTAATTAAATATTTTAAAAACTCTACATTTTGAAAAAGAAAAATATACTGTACAATGGCATACCAAATTTTTATCTTAAAAATTATAGAGTCATATATTTCTTTTTAAATTTACTGTTAATTTTATTATTCAATACATAACTTATTTAATAAATTAATTTATTAAGTAAAAAAGTAATTACAAAATATGATGCAAAGATTTGAAAAAAAAAAATCTTTTAAGATCTATAAATATAAATTAAATATTAAAAAATTTCATTTACAATTTAAAATTTTTTGATACGTATATTTTACGAATTTTTAAATTAGTTTCGAACTATTTATTCGAGCTTTTCTTTTCTGTACACAGGGTATTACATTTTCTTTTATTAATCCTATATTTTTAATGAAACTGTATTTACAATGTCATATTTTTAAACTCCTATGAGGAAATCAATGACTTAAATATATTTGAATCTATAAAAAGTTTTATATTTTATAGATATTCTATTTGTAACAAAAGTATAAAAAATAAAAGGGGAGTGTTCGTGGCATAAAAAAAATATTTTATATAAAAATTTGAAAAAATAAGTTTTTCTAAATTATAAACACTAAAACACCTTTTTTTTAAGTTGATAAATATAAACGATGATAATCATTTGCTCCAAATGCACAATTACATTTAGGACACTTCCTCTGTCGAGTTTCATAACGAGTACGCAAACAATCCCAACAAAATACATGGAAACATTTTGTAAGAACTGCATCTTTCTTTTTAACTTTACATGATGGACATGTCAAAGTTTCTTTGTACTCTCGCACTTCCTCTTGCATGACTTCATCTGTTGATCCTACACTTTCTATCTTTCTCATTCTTTCGACTTTTCTTCTTAATTGAGCTATTTCTTCCTGCAAAACAAAAACATTTATGCTTGTAAATTAATATTAATATATTTTTGAGAATTGCTATTTACCTGTAGTCTTTTTGTTTTATAAGCTTCTGCTTCTAATGAACTGGTCTTTTCAGCTACAACTTGTTGAGCTTCTTTCATCTGAGAATGATATTTCTCAAGATGTAATTTTAGATCAGCTGCAGATTGTGCACTTTCTATTGCTTTACGCTTGTGCATTTCCATGGCTTGTTGTCTTAAAGCCAGTTCTTTTTCTACTGTAGCTAATGAATTTTGTAGCAATCTTTCTTTTTCTTCTAACTTTCTAACGACATTATTGGTTGCTTCGACTTGAGTTGTCAAAGAATTTACTTGATCTTTTAATACATCCTTTTCTTCCCTAGCTAATTTATGCAATTGATTGCTTTTAATTCTTTCTGTCATTAATTTAAAATTTGCATCATCTTTTTCACGAAGTTGTTGAATTAGTCGAGAATTTTGTTCTTGCATATCTTCAAAAGCTTGTCCTGTAACTTCCATTTCATTTAACAAAGCTTCTTCTTCCTGCAACCATGTACAGTTCTATTTAAAATTAAATTTCCGTTCAGATAAAAATAAGAATAAATATTGATTGTTTTTATTAGTATGTCTACTAATTTAAAAACGTCATAAAAGAGCAAGTTACCTGCTTTTGCGTAGCGACATGCCTTTGAAGAGCATAAGTTTGTTCTTCTAATTTTTTTATTTTTAATTGAGCATCTTCATCTGCTAATTTTTTACGCTCTTCTCTTTTGCTTTCTTGAATTTTTTTTAGCTGTTGTTTCAAGTCCTCTAATTCTGCACGGGTTTTTCTTTCTGCAGCCATTAATTGAGCTTTGTCTCTTTGCTCTTTGCCAACACCTTTATACATGTCTAAGAGTAGCTTCATTTCTTTCATTTCATTCACAGCTTTTTTTAATTGAGCTTTAAGATCTCTAACTATTTCAGATTCTGCAATTTTTGGATCTTTAGACCTATGTATTAGATCACGATGTTCTGTTTTAATTTCCTTTTTTATATCTTTTTCCTTTTTAATATCTTTTTCTTTTTTTAAAGTAGGAGATGCTAGTGCCAGAGAATCAGAATTACTTTTATTACAATCTCCATCTCCAGGTTCTCCAATTTCATTCTCATCGTCTAAACCTTCTCTTTTCATAGAACCGCAAATTTCTTCTTTGATCTGAGATAAATTAAAGTTTTTAGTTTTCATATTAAAAATTATTATACAATTATATCTTACCTGTCCAGAATTAGGCAAGGAGTTTGATGTCTCTTCTTCTTTACAACTGCCATCAGAATTATTTCCTTCTTTATTATCATGAGAAATTTGTTGTCCCAATTTGGCATTTAATTCTTCTATTTCTTTTTTTAATTTTGGAATTTCACTTGCTATTTCTTTGTACTTTCTTTTATACCTATGAACTTCTCCTTTTAATTGATTATTATGATTTTGTAAAGATGTTATTAAATGCCTCATTTCTCTATTAATTGGTCCAGTTTGTTCATTGGCAGCTAAATTTTGTTCAAACTCAATGCGTAACATCTCATATTCTTTTCTAAGTTGAGCTAATACATCTTCTAGTTGAATACATTCGCCTCTTAGTTTTTTTTGGGCCATTAATTCATCACTCTAAAATTTTATTAAGTTAAGTTAAATTAATTACTAATAGCTTACTAAATTTTACCTCCATCATTTCAATGTGACGTAAATGTGCATTTTTGCTGGTCTGCAATTGCTGCCTTACATCATCTAACTGAGTTTTTAATTGCATTGATTCATTGTATAAGACCGAAAATTGCGATTGCAAACATTTATATTCTGTTGTTTCAACAATTACAGACTCTGGTAATTGGCGTATCTAAACATTAAAAATTAACAAAATTAATGTAAAACTATTTTTTTTTTCATAAAATTTACACTTACATCCATTTTTAATTTTTCAACTTCTTTTAATGCATCCCTATGCTGTTGATGTAATTTATCTAATTCTTGTAATCTATTGTTTGCTAATTCTCGACTTTCTTCTAATTCTCTTTGTAAATCCTCCAGCTTAGATTGAGATAAATTAGATGCTACCAGAGCTGGCTTACTACTCCCTTTTTCATCAGTGCCATGTATTTGCTGAAATGCTTTTACTTTTTCAATTGCTTCCGCAAGATGATTTTCTAGTTTATCATTTCTATCTCGAAGCTTATTAACTTCATACAGTAAATCGTCAATTTGATTAGCTCGCTCAGCAGCAAGTGTATCTTTGTTTGTAATAGCATCATGTAATTCAGACACTTTTAAGCACATAGTATGATACTTTTCATGTAATTGAATATTTAAAGATTGCAAATTCCTATTTTCCATTTGTATTTCAGCATTAGCCTTTTGTACTTCTACATCGATATTTGGAGCCTCAACTGAAATTCAGTATTTAAATTTTAATGAATTTTAAAAAATTATCAAGAGTTAAAATATACCTACCACCCTCTATTTCGCCCTTCAGTAATTGAGTTATTTTTTCATTTCTTTGAGAAAGTCTATCAAAGGCCTGAACAACTTTAGAAACTGCTCTTTTTGAAACTTGAACTCTATTAGCTAATTTGTCATCTAATTCTTCTTTATCCCAAGACGAAAGCTGCATTAAAAATGATGTTGTTGCCTCACTCTCATTTTTATTTTCTGATTCATCAGCAGTTTCAGCATCAAACCTTTGAAGAAGAACTCTAATATCTTCATTTAATTGATTCCAATACCTATTAACAACATTTAATACTGCATCATCTTGGGTTTGCCTTTTTTCTAATTGTTCTATTCTTTGACGCAATTCAACCTCTACTCGATGTCTCTGTTCCAATTTCTAAAAAATAAAATTGCATTTTTATTTTCATTTATTTGATGTATTTTAAATATTTATATTATTATATACCTGAGCCAATTTCTTATTTTGGAATTGCAAAACTTTTATATCCATTTCTTCAAGAGTGGATATTGGTCCAATAAGAATTGGTTCAAATTGAACTTTTTTGATGGGTGGCTGAGAGCCAACATCATTGTCTGCTGCTCTTTTTGACATTTTCATTAAAATTTTATTCTAATAATTTTCCTGTAAAAAAAATTTGGGTTAAATATAATATGGCATTTTTTTTTCAGCCATATGAGACAACATTTATAATAATAATTTTGAAATATAATATTTGTATGATGAATAAGACAATTAATTATAATACTTTAAAAATTTACCAGTTTATTAAAATTTTCGACAAATATCAGCATTGTCGAGAATTTTGTTGCAATTAATATTTCTGTAATAAAGACGCCATTGAATCTTATTTTTCAGTTCAGCATCAGGTCAGCGCAATCAATCGGAGTTTTTTTAATTGCCTTATATGTCGCAGTGTCGCCCTTGTTGTGTCTATGCACATGCGCCGCAGCTTGAGGGCGTTCAAGACGGCATAGTGATTTTTTAGTGATTTTTGATCGTTCAGACTGGTGGCGCTCGAAAAAATTGGTTAAAACTGGCGCGATTTTTTTAAATCTTAAAATAAAAAATTATATTATTTATGTTTTAAACAGAGACTAAACATAAAAAATAATAATTTGTAAGAAAAAAATTTATTTATTTGTGTACTAAACAAAGTTATAAAAAAAATTATTAAACAGTATATTTTTTGTTTAGGTTCGAGGGCTTGAACGAAGTCTGTATCCTAAAGGTTCCAGGAAGTTGCAGGTCTATCCGGGTCAAAAAAAAAATGCAATTTTAGTACCCTTAGTACCGGTCAGTTATACTCATTGTGAACGCACCCTAAGAATTAATTCTAATATACATATACATGTATATTTTTGCAAATTATTATTTACTTATTAAATATCCTGGTAACCTTGGTTTACATTTTAATAATATTGAAGATTTAATATTAAACATTAATTATAAGCGCAACGAGGATTGCTAATTAATTGTATTGTTAAAAATAGAAAATTATAATTCAATATATTCAATTTAGCGCGCCTTTACCAAAATTTTTTTCAGAAAAGACAAATAACCTAAAAATTAATTTAAAAAAACTACACTTATTTTTAATTAGGTAATTAATATTCTCAAAGCTCCTTTCTCTAGGCAAATTACTCAAATATATGTGTAATATGCAATCATTACTTAATCTTAAAAATAAAATAACAATTTTATCATTATATTCATTTTTATTACGTGAGAAAACGTTAAACATGTATTTTTTTATCAAAAAGACTCAAAAACATAAAACACGTGTTTTTTGTTAACAGATTTCTTATAAATGTAAGTGTATTTTATTAGCAAATTTTCATATTTTACCATTTTATTTACTGAATTAGTTTTTATTTGTAGGTTAAAATAATAAAAGATATTTTAAAATGAAATTAATTCATAAGAATGTTGATAAAGATGGAGAAGGGTAATTACTAAAAAAAAAATAAGTAATATGAAAAAAAGTTAAATCAAGAGTCTAATAAAATTTCAAATTTATTTAGGTCTATATCCCTGATTCCTGAGAATGCTGAGGATATTTGGCATGCTTATAATTTAATTAGCGAAGAAGATTGTGTTAGCTGTTCTACTATTAGAAAAGTACAAACTGAAAGTGCAACTGGTAGTTCAAGCAGTCAAAGAGTCAGAACTACTTTGACAATATCTGTAGAAGCCATTGATTTTGATACTCAAGCTTGCGTTTTAAGACTTAAAGGAAGAAATGTAGAAGAAAATAGATATGTCAAGGTAAAAAATATTTATACATTTTAGAAAAATACAATTTTTAATAATTAATTAATTTTTTAGACAGGTGCTTATCATACATTAGATATTGAACAGAATCGTAAATTTGTGCTCATAAAACCAAAGTGGGATTCGATATCCTTAGAAAGAGTTGATTTAGCTTGTGATCCTACTAAAGTATGTTATTTAAAAAATTTTTAATTTTATGTAAAGAGGAATATTTATTAATGAATCATTGTTGATAGCATGCTGATGTAGCCGCTGTAGTAATGCAAGAGGGAATAGCTCATGTATGTTTAATAACATCAAATATGACAATAGTCAGAGCAAAAATTGATCAGGTTATACCAAGAAAAAGGAAAGGAAATATTTCTCAACATGAAAAAGGCTTGAATAAATTTTACGAAAGTGTCATGCAAGCTATTTTAAGACACATAAACTTTGAAATTGTCAAGTGCGTTGTAATAGCAAGCCCTGGATTTGTCAAAGATCAATTTATGGATTATATGCTTCAGCAAGCAGTAAAGACTGATAATAAATTGATCCTAGAAAATAAAAGCAAATTTTTACTTGTTCACGCTAGTTCTGGATTTAAGCATTCTTTGAAAGAAATTTTAACAGATCCTGCAGTAATGTCTCGAGTATCGGATACAAAAGCATTGGGAGAAGTAAAAGCTTTAGAAACATTTTATACTATGCTTCAAACTGATCCATCGAGAGCTTTTTATGGTAAAAAACATGTAGAAATGGCATGCGAAGCTCAGGCAATAGAAACTCTACTAATTTCTGACAAATTATTTAGGTAATTAACTTGACACTTAAATAAAATGTATTTTATTGAATATTGAAATTAAAATTTAATTAATAATAGGTGTAACGATATAGCACTGAGAAAACAGTATGTAAATCTTGTAGATTCTGTGAGAGATTCAGGAGGTGAGGTTAAAATTTTCTCGAGTCTTCATGTGTCTGGTGAGCGTAAGTATTTCACAGCTAATTATCTTTATGTAAAAAATAAATACAAGTTTATATTTTCTTAATTAAAAATTTTTTATGAAACAGAATTAGAACAGTTAACAGGAGTTGTAGCTATTCTGAGGTTTCCTATGCCAGAATTAGAAGAAGAAAGTGATAGTTCAAATTCTGAAGATAATAATTAAATAATATTTATAATTTGTAGTAATGAATTTTTGTGCTGTGCGCAATTAAAATGGCTAAAAAATTTATTATTATTCAATGTTTTTATCAATCATTTTATTTACATAACTATAATGGTGTTAGCAATCAAAATCCATATCAACTTTGATCTTTCCAATTAGACTTAAATAGTCAATTGGATTTTTGTCTAAAAAAATTGGACAAAAAATACATTTATTTTAATCAAAAATATTTTTCTGTGTAACAAGAGATGCTCTTTCAGTTTTTTGGATCAAAATTTTAAAATTGTTGACTAGAAGTTAAATATAGCCTCTTTAACTTGGCTTGTTTATAGTATCAAGTATGGCTATAAAGAGCAATGTTATTTTTAAATACTATACAATAAATAAAATTGAAGAATTGGTAGAAGTTTCAAAAAGTTTTTATAATATTTTAAAGGTTTTTAGACTTTTTCAAGACACTAACAGCAGATTTAAAAAAATTGAATCAATTTTTTTTTTCTTTTGATTTTATTTCTTGAAATCTGCCATCATTTTTTCGTACCTAGTCTTGAGAAGGTCTTTAAAAAAACTTAAAAACTTCCAAGGATTATCTTTTCTTAAATTTCATAAATTGTAAATAGTCTTATTATTCAAAATAAAATGGTAATTATTACAAATGTAGTAAAAATTTTTAAATTTAGACAAGCAAAAAACTGAAAGAGCAACTTTTTTAACATATTAAAATATTTCTCTCTAAAATAAATTTTTTTTTTTTATATAAAAAC
This sequence comes from Anagrus nilaparvatae, assembly GCA_022575985.1. Lineage (NCBI taxonomy): Eukaryota > Metazoa > Arthropoda > Insecta > Hymenoptera > Mymaridae > Anagrus > Anagrus nilaparvatae. The sequence goes on from JAKSXM010000272.1 coordinate 14,691,282, forward strand.
CCAATCTACTATAAAAGTCTGCTTAGAAAGATGGAGGTTAAAAATAAATTTTGCTATTGATTAAATTTATTTGTATATTTTTAACCAAGGGAGCAAAAAAAAGAATGGTCCAGATTCCACGTTAATTAGCACCCGCGGCGAAGCCTGGTAAACTGCGATCTGGGGCATTTTTTTTTTGCTCCCATGGATAAAACGAAATTTTTCTTTCACAGTGGGGAGAAAATGCGTTTTTTTCGATCTCGTTGCAGGGCGAAAAGTGCTTTCGACCCGTTAGAAAGAAAAATTATTTTAATTTTAGAGTAATGTAATTTTAAATTCCAAAATGTTTATTTGTTTTTATTTTATGATGATTTTAATTTAATCTTGTAAATAAATAAGTATATGTATAATATCAGAGATTAGTTTAATCTCTAATGATATTCAAATAAATTTTAATTTTTTTAAGAGATATTTTTATTTTAATTAAAGAAAGAAAAAAGGAAAAGTTTAAATATTTCTATAAACTAGACGCTAAACGCTAAAGCGCGCCAACACCATCAAATCATTTTTCATGTTTGATCATAGTAAAACTGTGTCTTAATTAATAAATAAAAACAGTTGTATACGGTAAGATGTAGATTGTAAATAATGAACTTTTTCCATAATTTTAGTAAACCATTATTATTTTGATTTTCAAAATTTATTTCAAGAAAAAAATATTTAATATCGCAAATGAACTGATTGCAAATACTGATTACCTTCCCTCGGTGCTACGCACCTCTGGCAAGAAACCTTTTCATCACTCAAAATAAATTTTTCTTTTATTCTGTATGGCGAAATGTTACAATAGGATGACGAAATACTCGAGTGTGAGTTTTTTCAGAGATGCAATGTTCTATTAGTTTTTTATTAAAATTTATATAACTATTTTTACAGATTAGGTATAAAAAATTTAAAAATTATTATTTTAAATTATCTTACAAATTTTTATATACAGCACGCTGCTGAGACTAATGAGCATCAATGAATTGATCCATTAGATAAAATATAATCAAATAATAAAATTATTACATTTCTTATTTCCTTATTTTCTAATATATTTAATTATATTTATAAATAAATATACCCAAAATTTTTTTAATACGTAAAATTAAGAATTTAAAAGATAAAAATTAAATAACGCGCGAGTGTATGTGAAAAACTCTTCTTCTCGAATCACGCACATGGCAAAATCAGTGCGACCAATAAAAACACGAATAAATAAACGAGGAAAAAAATATTCTCCAGGTGTTTCAAATAATCAAATTTGTATGCTGGAATCTGGATGTCTGTGATTCCCGTAGGGAATTCTTACTATATAGGATTGCGCTCGAATTTCGCTCGTACGTCTAATTTTCATATATTTATTTTGTTTTGGTTCAATATTAGAAAAAATTGATTATAAGCACTTTTAACCGACATAATTGACTGATTCTAATTACTGAGTTTCAAATTATTTGGAAATATAGTTTTTCAGAAAATTAATTTTGATTTCAACCATTCTAAGGAATTAATTTAATTTAATTCCTGAAAAACATTCAGGCGAGAAAAAATTTTCAACCCCCAATTTAGATTTTTACTCACTTTTTTTCTCTTCTGAACGCTCCCTGAATGTCTTGTTATCCCCTCCAAATTTTCTAAGAAAAACTTCCAGTCAGTGTGCGAGAGAAAGGCGATCATAATCATAATATATATATTTTTGTTTACTGTATATAATAAAATCACCCTGATACAAATAAAAAAAATTACCTAAAATGACATCATGTCAAAAGAATTTTCAAATTTATAATTAATCATAATCAATTAAAATAAGAAACAGTACAGCATTATGAAAATTTTTAAAAAAGTGTTTTTTATTTAATAATGAATAAATTATGAAAATTAAATTAATATATTTTTGATAAAATATAAATAATGTTAAAATGATTGCATCTGAAATTGGATCAACTAATAACAGTTCATCAAGAGCAACTGGGGAAAAACTTCCTTTGATAAGAAGTAGAGGATTTTTCAATAGAATATTAAATATTTTTGGATCAAATTCATCTAATATGGAAACAGATGGATATATTGAATTTAGTAGTTTAGGAGCTGATAATAATAGAACATTAGGTACTTTTGCTGGTGTATTTAGTCCAGTAACTCTGTCTATGTTTAGTGCCTTAATTTTTATTCGAATGGGTTATATCGTTGGAAATGCTGGATTGTTAGTTACTTTAGGCCAATTCTTAATTGCCTATGGTATCTTACTTTTTACTGTAGCTTCAGTGTGTGCTATATCAACAAACGGAGCTGTTGAAGGGGGAGGAGCTTATTTTATGATAAGTCGAACGTTGGGTCCTGAATTTGGTGGATCTATTGGAACTTTATTTTTTATGGCTAATGTTGTATCCAGTGCATTATGTATTTCTGGTTGCGCCGAAGGTTTAATTGAAAATTTTGGACCCTCTGGATACTTGGTTGGTGAGGCGGGTGTAATACCTGATGGAAGATGGTGGAGATTTTTATATTGTTCAATTCTTAATTCAGCAAACTTGATTGTCTGCTTAATAGGAGCAGCCATGTTTGCTAAAACTAGTGTCATTATTTTGACCATTGTATGTATTTGTCTAGGAAGCGTTATTATTAGTTTTTTCATTCAAGGTGATATTCAGGTACCAATTCCAGAGGCTAATGGTCTTGTGCAAAATGCTACTATGCATGTTAATGGAACTTATACTGGGCTTTCAAGCAAAACTCTTATGTCTAATTTATATTCAAATTACAGTGCAGATTATACGAGTCAAGGAAGCCTCAGTGATTTTGCTAGTGTATTTGGTGTATTATTTAGTGGAGTAACTGGTATCATGGCTGGGGCAAATATGAGTGGCGAGTTAAAAAATCCTGGACAGAATATCCCAAGAGGTACACTCTCTGCTGTTTTATTTACATTTATTTGTTATATCGTATTATCAGTATTAACAGCAGCAACTACTAGTCAATTTTTACTTCAAAATAATTTTATTTATATGATGCCAATAAATATTTGGCCACCTTTTGTGGCTATTGGAATATTAACAGCTACTTTTAGCGCTGGTTTAAGTAATTTGATAGGTTCAAGCAGAGTTTTAGAAGCTTTAGCAAAAGATAATGTTTTTGGACCAATTTTAAATTATATTGTCAAAGGAACTTGGAATGGAAATCCAATTACTGCAGTTTTGACATCCTGGGGATTAGTACAAATCATTTTACTAATTGGATCTTTAAATACTATTGCTCAAATAAATTCAGTTTTATTTTTATTAAGCTACTTGGCTACAAATTTAGCTTGTCTTGGATTAGAATTGGCAAGTGCGCCAAATTTCAGACCAACATTTAATTATTTTACTTGGCATACAGCAACGATAGGATTAATTGGAACATTAATTATGATGTTTGTTATAAACAGTATATATGCATCAAGTAGTATTATACTCTGCTTACTGTTAGTTATTATCCTTCATTTATTTTCTCCAAGTAAAAATGCTGCTTGGGGTAGTATATCTCAAGCATTAATTTTTCATCAAGTAAGAAAATACTTATTAATGCTTGATTCTCGTAAAGATCACGTAAAATTTTGGAGACCTCAAATATTATTAATGGTATCATCTCCAAGATCAGCTTGTCCTTTAATTGATTTTGTCAACGATTTAAAAAAAGGTGGCTTGTATGTTATTGGACATGTAAAAGTCGGAGAAAATTTTGGAAATTTTGATCCCACAATAGAAGAATATCCTCATTGGTTAAGTTTTGTTGATCATATGAAAGTTAAGGCTTTTATTGAATTAACTATAACAAAAACTGTTAGAGAAGGCTTACATCATCTAATAAGATTGTCTGGATTAGGTGCAATGAAACCAAATACTATAATTTTAGGATTTTATGATGATGAAATACCAAATGATTTTTTCCAACATTCTCAATATTCGACTACCATGTTTGATAATATTTCTACTTATCCTAATGGAATTGTATTTCCGTTACGTCAAGGTAGTGAGAAATCAATGAATGAATTACAATATGTAGGAATGTGCAAAGATGTATTGATTATGAAAAAAAATTTATGTCTATGTAGAAACTTTCACAATCTTGATAAAACTCTTTTAAAGAAGTAAGTTTTTTAATTGATTGGTTATAGTGCCAAATGATTTTTTTTATATGAAAAACTATATTTTTGGCTGAAAAATCTCACCTAATACGTTTTTCGGGTAGATCTTTAAATTTATTTTAAAAATTATTAAAATTTCGCCGAAGTTTAGGGGTTTCTATCTCTTTACCTTGGACAATAAAAATGGAATTCAGAAATGAATAGATAGGTGAGGATTTTTGCCCAAAATATACTGTTTTTCATATCAAAAAATTCATTTGTATAAGAAATGTCGATTGAGCATTAACTGATTAATTGATTTTATTAATAAAATTTTAATTATTAAAAATTTTTTATTAGTTACCAGTATATTGATGTTTGGCCTATAAATTTTTTTGAATCATCGGATCAAGATCCTTTTGATACAACATCTTTATTTATGCTTCAATTGGCATGTATTTTAAACATGGTACCAGGCTGGAAAAATTTACAATTGAGAGTATTCCAATGCGAAATTAATAAAAGCAGCTCATCTAATTTAAGTATTTTTGAATCTAATAGTTCGATGAATGAAAATTCAAGAGTTTTTAATGAACATAAACTAAAAAAATTGTTAAATATGTTAAGAATTTCAGCATCAATAACAAAAATACCAGATTGGAATGAACTTATTGGTGACTTAAATGGTCGACCTGTGCTTGAAAGCAAGGCCGAAAGCTCTTATGATACCAATATCGATGCTAGTGATAGTTCATTAAGCAATGTATCAAGATCATATATTTTAAAGTAAGTATAATAAAAATAATCGTTATAAATAACTCAAAATTAATAATATTAATATTTTTTTTAGCATAAATAAACTAATAAAAGAGTATTGTACTAATACAGCTGCTATTTTTATATATCTACCTGCTCCACCATCTCAAAGTACATGGGATAGAGATATTTTACATAAGCAATATCTTCAGCTGCTAACTGAATTAACTGTTGATTTACCACCAACTTTATTAGTTCATGGTGTAAGCGCTGTTACTTCAACTACATTATGAAAAATTTCTGTAAAAAATTATTTATTTATTTTTATTCTGCATTACTAAAAAAAAAATGTGATATTTTTACTAAAAAATTTTTCTAGAAAAAAAGTTCAAATTTAATTTTTATAAGATAATTAATAAAAAGAATTTGATAAAAGAAATAAATATTGTTAGTTATATAATATAGTATTTTATATATAATTATTTACTTTTTATAAATATTTATACATATCCATTTTATATTTGTATTCTTCATTAAAAAAATTTGTAATAATAAAGAATTGTGATAATAAATTACAACATATGAAATTATATATTATTATATACCATAAAAGTATTTTAACAAATTAATTTTTTCTTTTCATAATTTAAAAAAAAAATTGAAACTCGCGGGGTTAATAAGAACAATAATCTCTTAGGGTGGTACGTCCGTATAAAGAGGAGGGTAAGGCGTTAGTAAAGGACAGCAAATATATTCGCTGGTATTTGCTGTATATGATTGGACGATATGATGTCACACACATTTGCTTCCACAGAGAGTTCTGGCTGCGACTTCTTTTTTGTCCACCGCGTGCTTTGTAGCTTTAAACGTTTTTGTTATAAAAAAATGAAGGAAATCCTACATTTATATACATGAAACTCAGTCAATTATCAATGCAATAAATAAAAAAAAAACAACTTTTAAACATAATTATAATTTTTTTTAAATCAACTATTGTGAATATTAGATTAAAAATTTTGAGAAACCAAAAAGAAGCACAAAAGAAACGAGAAGTAGTATATAATATTATATAGGAGAGACTAGTCATTAGAATATACAGAGGATACAATGTATAACTATAAAAAATCGCAATGTACGAATTCAGTGATTCGAAGCACAAATAATATCTTGAAAATAAAAATTTGATTCGCAATTTTTTAATATTTATATTATGAGATGTCAGAATGTTTTTATGTGTTTATTTAATAATAATAAAAGATTATTTTAATCATGGCAACTTACATGAATAATAATGGAAAAAATGGCTTAACTGCATTAACCAATAAATCAATGAATATCATTGATAGTAATGAAGATACAAAAGATCCATTATTACCATTATCTAATGATAATAATTATTTAAATAATTTCAACAACCAAGAGACAGAATTAATCAATTTTGAACAAAAACCAGAATTAGATATTATTATTAATAATGTTGTCTGTAGTTTTAGTGTTAGATGTCATTTAAATTTAAGACAAATTGCTCTTCATGGCTCAAATGTTGAATACAGAAGAGAAAATGGACTTGTCCGCATGAAATTAAGAAACCCTAATACAACGGCATCTATATCCTCATCTGGAAAAATAACCTGCACAGGAGCAACTAGTGAACACGAAGCTAAATTGTCAGCACGCAGAATTGCAAGACTGCTACAAAAACTTGGTTTTAAAGTTAGATTTAACAACTATAGAGTTGTCAATGTATTAGGTACATGCACAATGCCATGGGCTATTAAAATTACCTCGTTTTCAATTCATCATAAAGATAAAGTAGATTATGAACCTGAATTACATCCAGGCGTTACATACAAGTTAAAACATTTAAAAGCTACGCTTAAAATATTTTCAACTGGAAGTATAACTGTGACATCTCCTAGTATAACTGGTGTACAAATGGCCATCGAGCATGTTTATCCTATGGTTTATGAATTTCGTAAGGAAAGAACAAAAGAAGAAGAAAAATCTTTACAAGTTTATAACAACATTGATGAACTGGAATAAAAATTTACTTTTTTTTTGCTTTAGTAGTTTTAGTTCTTTCCCAAAAAATTATTCTTTTTATTACCCATTATTCAATAAGAATTTATTTACTTTTAAATTGTGTTGAAAATTTTCTGTGTCTGTGTCCCATAGAAATTTATAAATATTAGGTTCTAGGAATACACTATTGATGTTCTTCCAGTAGTTTTAAAAGAATTAATTCTCAAGGATAATAAACAAGTTAAAAAAAATTTTGTGACTCTTGTAGTGTGTTTCTTTGTAAAACTTAATAGGAATGATTGTCTTTGAAAGAGTAGTAATTTAATTCAAAAAAATTTTGAATAATATTTTTGAAGTTTTGTTAAAACATAAAAAACATATTTTTTATGTACTTTAAATATGACAAAACTGCTCTTCAACTACCACAATAATTTTGATGGCTACTTTTTATAAAAAATTATTTATACTTAATCATTTAGATCAAATACTGAAATTTTTAATTTAAAATAGGTATTTAATTAAATTAATTTTTTATTATATTTTTGAATAAAATCTAATAAAATATTTTTAATTTACAGAAATAATTAAACAGGCCAATTTTCACAGACTACCAAAGATAGTCAAATTTAAAAGTAATCATCTTCAAAAATATCTTAAGGCAGTGTCATACTATAAAGTATGTAATAATTAATTCAATTTGATTTTAAGAAGGTTAGTATAATATTTGAATATTCTTTTTCACAAAAAAAAAAAAAACAATAATTAGTAATATAATTCTTATAATAGTTTTAGAGGTGTAGCTAAGATAAATATAGAGGCTATTACATGTTCAGATATAAATATTTAAGCGGAAAATAATTTTTTTTTGTTCAACATAAATACTTTGAGCCGCCATTCAGTATTTTAAGAACAATATGTATTTATTTTTTTCGTCTGTTAAAAGAGTTTTAATCAAATGTCATGTTTAGTTAAATTGATGAAGCACATTTTTAAAATAAAACTTTTTATGAATGAATCAATATATATGATTAACTTCATAAAATAAATAAGACTTATAAAACATAATATCTTAATTAGCTAATTGTAAAGAAAAAAAATTAATTTTTCTTGCTTTGACTCCTAAAAATGTAAATAAATTAAAATTTATCGGCTTATTTATGTATCGTTTATTTATGTAAGTTAAATTCATAAATTTAAATAGATAAAGCAAATCGCTGCCCAATTTTTCATATTATTTTTGAAGAACTGAATATTTAAATAAAAGTAGCGTAATTTTTTAAATAGTGATTTTTAATTAAGATGTAATTTTGTTTAATTTAAGTGTTATATTTATTAACTATTATTATTATTAATAAAATGACAAAAGTACGAACAAAAACTAAACTAATTAATACAATATTGCATTAATAATAAGAGACTAATAATTTCTTTTTTTTATAATCGTGATATATACCTGCAATATTGATGTTAAAAAATATAAAAACTACTGTGTTTTAATTCCAGTAGTGCCTTTCTACCCTGTAATGACTTATTAAAAATCATTAAAAGTCATTGGGTATTAATTTTTGTCTTTTCTTATATTAAATTAAAATAAAAATTATTAGTATTAAAAAAAAAAAAATTTTCTATTTACTTTCTTGTATTTTTTATAAATTTCAATTAAAAAATCATTATATTGCGCTCTCTGAAATTCATCATAAAAAATTGTGTTTCGTCAAATAAAAGAAATAAAAAAAAAATGTGCTATAATTAAAATCATTGAATTTATCATTAAAAGCATGTGTAATTGTATATAATAATTAATAAAAAAATAAAAATAAAAAATGTGCAAAAAAAATTTTTAATCTTATTAATTTTTTTTTTATTTTCTCCAAATTTCTTTATTTTGGTAATCATTTATTTTGAAGGCCTGTATATACTAGTATAATTATAATTATGATTTTGATATTTTTCCTGTTCAGGATGTAATTTTTTTTACTTCAATGCAAAATTTGCAAAAGAAAAATTCCACTTTGCCCCATTTGGTTTTTTGAGTAAACCAGTGAAACCTACCGGATTTTTTTGGTTGTTTAGCAGTGGTAACATTATTTAGAAGATTAACTAAGAAATAAAGATGATTTCTGAGGGTACACAAAGGATATCTTGGATGATAAATTCAGCCTCACCTGTTGCAAATTGCTCTTTAATAATAAATTGGACCTCTTGGGGCTAAAATAAAAATCTGATTAAGCAGATGATCCCCTATGGTAAAAATATAGGCTGGAAGTACAAAATGGATCTCGGATAATAAAGTCAATCTTATCTTGTGCAAGTTGCATCTACGGGTTAAATAGGACCCTTATTTTATGAATATAATTCCCAAGAATAAAGACTTTGGGGATTCAAAACCTATCATGGATAATAAATTCAAGCGCGCTTGGTACGAATTGCCTTCTATGGGGGCAAAATGGGCCCCTTGATTCATGTAATGTGTTACTTGAAAAAAAAAGTTAAGTACGTTATGGTTTCTCCAGAAAATAAGTAAAAATGGTCAGGTGAAATAGGAAAATTAGAAAGTTAAATTGGTTTGACTAAGATATCTCTGCTAAGGTATACCTGAGTATCTTTGTTTCGTCCGGAAAAACGGTAAAAATTGTTCATTAGTTCCGGAAAATTTGAAAATTGAAGCAAGATTATTTGGATCTTGCGGACGAAACCAAATATGCATAAAATATTCTATCCAAGTAGTTTTTCTTTTAATATTCCGATTTTCTGAGCGGAACGAAACATTGCTACCGATTTTCTATGTTCACTTCTACCATTTTTATCGGTTTTCCAGACGATTCCTAGTGTGTCCTAGAAAATCCAATTAATTTTTCCTTGCATTTTCCAAGTTCAATAGACCATTTTTACAGACTTTATGGACAAAACCAAGTATGCTTAAAAAAATTATACAAGTCAATTCAAGTAAATTTTCTTTAAATTTTCCAATTTTCTCGAGTTAATTTCACCCTTTTTATAAATTTTCCGAACATTCCCTAGTGTGCCTAAGAAAATCCAAATCTATCTAAGTCAATTTTCTTTCAATTTCCCAATTTTCAGCAACAAATTGAAAACAAAATCAGAGACTCTGACAATAATATTTGAAACGATTCGGCTTCAGAAGTTTTATTACTAGATTCGTGGACATGGAGCTAGGGGCACTAGGGTAGAAATATTTCTGCTATATTCGGTGTTTTTTAATGATAGAAGTATCGTTTTTGGAGTAATGATAACAAAAATTCATTTTTTTATTATTTTTACCACTTATATTAGGAACCGCAGTAAAAATTAATAAATTATGTAGGTGTCTTTTGTTATCTATAAAAAACTTTTGTACTTTTTATTAAATCTGTATATTAGGTGCTTACTGTAAAAGCATGCTATCAGTAACAAAAATAATAAGAGATTCAATTAAAAAAATTAAGTTACTGATGATAAAGTATTGATTTTTTGTTGAAAAAATACGAATTATATTTTTATATTAAAAATAAAAATGGATTTCGGAATTGTCAAGAAAATTCTTCATGCTGGAACTGAAATGCCAAGTTTTACAAATGGATCAAAAGTAATTACAAGATTAACTAATTGATTTTATTATTTTTCAAATAATTTTGTTTATTTATTTATTGAAGGTGTGTTTTCATTTTAAAACTACCAAATGTGATCCTGATAAAACAGTAATCGATGATAGTAGAATAATGGGGAATCATGTAGAACTAGTATTAGGTAAACAATTTAAATTAGAAGTTTGGGAAGTTATTGTACAAAAAATGGCTATTAAAGAAGTTGCAGTTTTTACAGTTGATAAAAGTGTAAGAAATTTATTTGTTTTTTTACATAAGACAAAATTTATTCAAAAAACATTTAAAAATATAAATTTTTTTTTATAGCTAGTCAAGGCATACCCATTTATATCAAAAACTCTCAGAGAAGTAAATGATCCTAAAAAAGAAAAACCAAAACGTCACTGTTGCGGTGCAACTTTACAAAGCGAAGGTTTAGGATATGATGATTTAGATGATCTACTTAAGAATCCTCAAAATTTAGAATTTACCATAGGTACTATAACTTGACTTGCATTTACTATAGCTTGATTTTAAACTTAGTTTACAAAAAAATTATTTGTAGTTGTATTTTTTTTTTTCAGAATTATTACAAGTTATAGATCCAAATCAGTATGAAAAAGAATCATGGCAAATGACATTAGATGAAAAATTAAACAGCGTACCAGTATTAAAAGAGCAAGGAAATGAATTTTTCAAAGCCAAAAATTATACAGCCGCTGCAGCTAGCTATGCATTTGCCATTGGCACCTTGGAACAACTAATGTTAAGGTAAACTAATTTCTTTAAAAAAAAAAAGCTCTAAATTTACTTCAAACAGTGATAAAATATTTAAAACAGTGAAAAACCTCAAGATCCAGAATGGTTGGAATTAAATGCTAAAAAATCTCCTTTATTGTTAAATTATGCACAATGTAAATTGATTGAAAAAGACTATTATGAAGTAATTAAGCATTGCTCTGCAGTATTAAAATATGAACCAAGTAAATATTATTTTATTTAAAATTTACTCTATTAATTATATCAAATAATTTTTTCTTAATTTAGATAATGTTAAAGCTTTATTCCGGAGGGGTAAGGCACACATTGGTGCTTGGAATGAAAAAGAAGCAATCAGTGATTTAACAAAAGCTGCTCAATTAGATGTTACATTAAAAGATACAGTAAGCAAAGAATTAAAAAATTTTAATTTAGCTATCAAAGAAAGAGACAAAGCACAATCACAACAGTTTTCAAATTTTTTTTTTAAAAAACCTACTAGTTAAAACTTTTTTATATTTGTAAACGTAAGAATATAAATTTTTTTAAATTTAGAATATATTATATTCTATTGATTGTCTTAATGTCAAGCAATCAACTTCATCGATTTTTAAAGTGTTTGTTTTTATATTAATGTCTTCCTCAAGTTGTATTTGCATTTTAAGTAAAAAACGTAAAGAAGCTTGAGCCTGAAACAAAAAAAAAAGTTAATTTACAATTTTTTAATTACTGTTTGTTTGTTTTAAATATTTATTAATAAAAAACTTTATTATGTTAAATGTAAATTTTTTTTTTATTTACTAACTTCATATAATGTTTGCTGCAATTGGGCTATAATGTCTCTTAAATCAGAAACTTCTTTGGTCAAACTTAGTTCAACTAAATCTCGTGTTAATTCTAAACCATTTCTTTGGCAGCGATTTCCCAAACGAGTATGAGCTAATGCAATGTAACCTTCTTTTTCAGCAATAATTTTTTCAAGTCTTGTAATGTTTCTTGTCATTTCTTTCGCTTGCTTCATTATCTAAAAATGTTTTGAAATTAAAGCAAAATTTATTTTTTTAAGTTAAATTTTTTCTTACATTTGAATGTTCTGTTTCTAATTTTTCTTTGATATTTTTAGTTTCTTCAATACGTTTTTTTAAAGCATTATTTGTTGCTTCCTTTTGACTTTTTAAATCATGAAAAACTTGTTTTAACGTACTATCAATTTGATTTCTAAGAGTTTTTGAAATTTGAATTTCTTTAACGGATGAAGCAAGGCTTTTTTTAATATGTTTTTCCCAGTCTTCTACTGTTACATTTCTAAAAAATAATGAAATTTTTAATTAACATTTTATGGTAAAACTAAATGACTAAAATTTTAATAAAAACTTACGACATATTAAGCGATGATTCTCCTTGATAGATACTTAAATTTAAACTTGTCTCTTTTAAAGTTGAATTGTAACGATCAATTCTTAAATTATTTTCTTTATCTTCAAGATCATGATCTATAAAATATAGAATTGATTTTAATTTCTGAAGCTGACTTATTGTCTTTTTAAATATTTGATTTAAAGTCTTTTCGGAACATTTTATTAAATCACTTTCTTTTCTTAACATTTTTTCAGCATCGTCTATTACTAAATCAATTCCTAATCTGTGGTCTCTAAAAATACATATTAAATATTTAAAGTACAATTATTAACTTTTAATATTACACTATTAAAACCTTGCAGCTAAATTCTTTTCGCAGATATCTAGTGCATTTTCTTTTAAAGAATTCAAAGAATTTGATAATCTTTCTTTGTACAATGATAAAGAATCAATTTCTGATGATAAATCTATTCTGTTTTTTACTAATTCTTCTTTAAAATATTCAATATCTTTTATTCTTTGATTTAGATGATAATCTGTTTCTTCTTTATTTCTTTTGACTTTTTCTGTTGTAAGAGAACAATTTTTTTCTATCTTAGCTGCTATTTGATTGTTCAAAAGTCTCTGAGTTTCACAAGACCTTATTCTTAAAAAAGTAAATATAAATTTAATAAACTTAATTATAGTAACGCATTTAAAGTATAATACTTTATATAACTTACTGATAACAATTATTATTTTTCCATTCATCATAGGTAAATTTTTGTAAAGATACATCTTGCTGTCTATTTAAACTCCATTTATATTTTGATAGATTAGCCATAATAATAATAAATTTATAAATATATAATACTTTAAAATTTTAAAGTTAACTCATTAGTTAATGAAATTAAATCTATATTTAAAGTCAAAAAGTACGTTTCTAAGGAAACCAAACGCTTGCAAAAAATGTGTGAGTGAAAATTCGGTAAGTAATACTTTTGTAATAAAATTTTTTTCTTTATTTTTATTCATGTGTTTATATATTAGTTTATATAAGTACTTAATTAAAATTTGAAAATATAAATATTTATATTTTATAAATTTTTATCTAAAATAATATACATTTTATTATTTAATATACGTTTTGGAATTTGTTTATTGAAAATATGCTATGTGTTAAAGATTGGTTTTCTAAAATTATAATTTAGTCCAAAACGCATAAACAATCAATAATAATATTAATAAAATTATGATAGAAAAATTCTATATTTTTGTTTTAATTTTTGAATCCCATAAATAACGTTTGTTTTTCTAAAATACCAATCTAGGGTCTCTATAGCTGCATGGTGTAGAGTTTTTTAGGGGGGGGGGTGTAGCGCCTTGAAGGTAGGGGAAACTGGAAAAAGACGGTTATTTAAATTGCATTTGTTTGTTACTTTGAATGATTCTTACTTTATATTTTTCCTTGATTTTGCCGGGTTTTGTATAGCGATTTTTTTATTCAGCAGGTGTTTTTATCAAATGCATAATATATAATATTGCATTTTCTGAATTACTGAAAATTTTAATAAATTTTTTTTTAAAATGTACAATCATTTGCACGTTGAAATTTGTCAAAAAATTGACAGGTAAGTAATGAACAACTATTTTCTTATGTTTTGATAGGTATACTTGCAAAAAACTTAGTTTTACCAAAATTTGAATAATCAAATCGTTAATTAAATAACATAAAAAAATATATTGTCAATTATCGAATAAGCAATTTGTATTCTTTTATTTTTAATAGCATGCTATCAAGATGTGAAGTAGAAGAATTAATTCAAGCAGAAATAGGCTCGATGGAAGAAATAGTTTTAAATAAAATTTTATATCCTACTGATATATTTTCAATTGATCTTTTAAAACAACACGTTCAATCAATTTTTTGCTCATGTGGATTAGAAGACGTAAATTTCGTTTATTATTGAGAAAAAAAATGAAAAGTTTATTATTTACCTATTTATAAAGAATTTAATTTTAAATTAACAGAAAACTTCAATAAAATTAAGAGGAGCAACAATTGAAACACATGTTTACAGATTATCTCAAGATGAAGCTGGTATTGAAACGATGAATAAAGATGGAGAAGAAATATCAGTTGCTTCGCATTGGATTTTACCTGCTCAAGAATTTGTTGGTTTATGGGAAAATTTGTTTTATGACTGCGGAATAAAAGAAAATGTAACTTTTGTTGTACTTTTAAAAGTATAGAATATTATAAAACAGATAAAAATATTTCAATTTTTTTTTTCAGTTATTGAATTTTGTCAACACTGCAATTGAGTATTCAGATAAAAATGTTAATCCAAATATAATAAGTTGGAATAAAGTTGTTTTGTTACATGGGCCACCGGGAACTGGAAAGACAAGTTTATGTAAGGCTTTAGCACAAAAAGTTGCTATTAGATTTGAAAAACGTTTTCACCGAGTTGAACTTGTTGAAATTAATAGCCATAGTTTGTTTTCTAAATGGTTTTCAGAGGTAGGCATATTCGGATGTATTTATTAAAAAATTATTTAAATATTTAAAAACTTTTTGAAATACAGAGTGGAAAATTAGTAATGAATCTTTTTAACGAAATAAAACTGTTACTGCAAGATTCAAAAGCCTTAATCTGTATATTAATAGATGAAATTGAATCATTGGCCCATGCAAGAAAGGCTTGTTCAAGTAGTGCTGAACCTAGTGACTCCATTAGAGTCGTAAATGCATTATTAACACAATTGGATGCAATTAAAACTTATCAAAATGTACTTATTTTAACAACTAGTAATTTAACTGAGGCTATTGATCTAGCATTTGTTGACCGTGCCGATATTAAACAATTTATTGCACTTCCTAATGAACAATCAATCTATAAAATATATACTTCCTGTGTAAAAGAATTAATGAGGGTAATTTGGAAAATGTTTTAAAGCAGTAATTGATGTTACTAAATACTTATTTATTTTTAGACTGGATTTATTGAGACTGAAAATATTCATGAATTAAGTTATTTAAAAATGTTAGGATATGAAGAAAATTCTGAAACAAAGCACAGTTTATTGCTGTTTGAACTTTGTAGAGAAAGTCAAGGATTAAGTGGTAGAACTTTAAGAAAAATACCATTTTTAGCTCAAGCATTATTCTTGCAAGTTAAATATTGTACATTGGCTAAATTTCTTCGTGCTATGCATTTGGCGATTCAAAAACAAAAGGAAAATTCTTTTGAGTAAAATGTTTTTATAAATTTTTATGTGTGTATAGAAGTATGTACAAATTAAATAGGTTCTTAAAGATTGCTGACTCAATATTGCAATTATTATTTTTATGTTTTTTGTATTATTCAGAGTTCCTTCATTCACTGCAAATTGTGATTATAAAGTCCTTCATATTTCAAAGCTTTTTACAAATAAAATGTCAAATTTTAAGTATCAAAAATACATTTAAAGTACAAAGAATTTGTTACTTTGATACATTCAATGTCCTATTTTTATGTGAAATTTAATAGTTATAAGGTTTGTAATATAATATTTAAAAATATTTTTATAGAAATAATATATTTTTTTTATAAAAAATACAAAAAACTTGAAAAAATGTAAATCGAACTTCAATTTTTTTTAAAATAATTTTATTAATTCCATAAAATGCAATTAAAAATTTTTATACTGATTTTATCTTAAACTGTTTGTCAACAAAAAAAAACACAAAAATGAGACTTGCCATCTTTGGATATTGATATTTGTTGTTCTGGGCCTTTATTAGGATGTATTATTATGAAACAACCCAGTACTAGGCTCTCTTATATTAATTATGAATACATTTTAGATGGTTTTTTTGACTATTTTAAACTATATCAAATGTTTGCAGCAATTTATTCTCTTAAACACAGTTTATGACTCCTCCTTTCAGTTTCAATACAAAAAATAAATTTTTAAAATAACAATATTTTTACTTTATTTGAAATTAAAAATTTACAATCTTACTATTTTGAAAAATATATAAAGACTTTAAAATTTGATTTCTCATTTTCCAATTAAATCGTTAAAAAAAACTCTTTGGCTTAAATATTTAAATATTGATATGAAAAATTTACAAAATATACATTATTATAAAATGTACTATGCATTTATATTAACTTATTTAATAAACAGTCTGGTTTAATATTAACTGCTTCTAATTCAACTTCAAAATCAGTTTCTATAAAACTATTTAACAAAATTTCATTTTCGTTATCAATTTCATTTTCATTAACTATTTCATTATCATTAACTATAACGTTATCATTAATGATTTCATTTTCATTATTTACTTCATCTATCTGAAAATTAATTTAATATTTATTAAAAATTAGTACGTAATTTTTTTTAATCATTTAAAATTTAATACTTACTTTTCTTTTGCATGATCTTGTTACTGACGTATTTAAATTATTTTTATCGTTGTTACTTTTATTTAAATTGTATTTATTTATTAGTTTATTATCAAGTAGATTTTGTTCTTTTAAATTATTTTCAATATCTATATTTACCTAAAATACATAATTTTATTTTTAAATAAAAATTATACAAAAAAATTTTTTTTATTTTATTTACATTAATTTCATTTGAATTTAACAACTCATCCGCGTAAGATCCTAAAGAAACGTGAAATCTCGTATCAGCCTCATAGTTTGAATTTTTTATTTGCAAATATCCATCAAAAATTAATTTACGTAAAAGTCTCTCAAGCACTTTCAATTTGGCTTCTGTAAAAAAAAAGGGTACAAATTTAATTTTATTAAGTAATTATATTTAGTAAATTAAAGGCTTCTTCTTTTATCTTACTTGTTGGTTTTGCAATAAAATGTTCTGAAAAGACTTTTATTAATTGCTCAGCTGAAAAAGTTATATTTTTCTTATGATAGTCCATAACCATTTTTACAAATTGAATTGCTTCGTTTTTCATTGATTTTACTGTGAATTTATTCTATAAAATGAAAGATAATGAAAATAATTAAATTTGAATAAAAAATATTTTTAATAAAATTATACTAATATTTTTTACTTTTTCTTTACAAACGTCACAAGTTATTTGCTTATCATTAGAACAAATATCTTCATCTTTTTTATCAACTATTGAATCATCATTTAATAAACCATCAAAATTATCTAATTCTTTTAAACTTAATTCTATTAATTGTCTTCTACATTGTGTTTTTGTTTCACATAATTTAAATACTTCAAAAGCATAACTTCTTGAAGATGAGGTTATTGCATTTTTTATATCAACATCATAATTATAAAAAATTATACAATCTATAAAAGTTCCAGAACTAACAAAACTATTTCTTATATGCAAATCATACATAGACTCAGGAATATGAGCATGTATAATAAACCGTACTTGTATTTGAACTCTCCTAAATATGGAAGTTATTAAGCATTCAATATCTTCTTTGTCATTAGTAATTAAAATATGAATCTAAAAAAAAGAAAAATTGATTAAACATATCAACATTATTTTAAAGGTTCCTAAAAAATAAATTTCTTTTTTATCCACCTCATTCAGTATCCAACTTTTAATAATAGATTTGACCTGATAAAAACCTCCTTGAATGTGATATGCATTTAAACCAGATTTAACTAATTTTTCAGCAATTTTATCACCATCTTCAGGAGATTTGCAATAAATAATTCCTCTTTCATTTTTTATGTTTTCTATTTTCAATAAATCTGTTAATTGTACTTCAAAGTCATCATCTCTTCTTATTATTACTCGAAATCGCATTCGAGGTTTTGGAATGTTATAAATAGTAAAGCTGAAAAAAGTAAACAAATTAAAAATCAAATTTAATGGCAAAATAAAAAGTATGCTTATTAATTTACCCAGGTAAATTGGTTAAACTAGCATTTAATTCATAAGTTTTGTCATCGTGTAATGCATTGGACAAAAAATGATTAGCAGTTTGATTATCGACTAATTCACCATTTACTGTATCTACTAAAAGAATAAAAAGTTTAAGTCAGACTTATGGATTTTGTAACAAGATAATTGTAATTATAAAGAAAATTTACGTGTTACGCTATTGCTGAGAATTTGTAAAAATTGAGCAGCAGAATGTTCATGAATACCACCAGTTCTCATTAATTGTTCCCCATCTTTTGTAGTAAGGATACTGGCCTTACAATTTCTTACTGTACACCGCCACTTTTGCCCTTCTTGAGTTAACCTATCTTTACGATATTTGTAATTATCAACAACTTTTAATAAATTTCCTTTTTGGCTAACAGTTGAAAACATTTTTAGATTTATTTATTCACGTATCTTTAATTTAAACATCCTAAGAAAATCTACAAAGTTTGCATATACGTAAAAATAATATAACACTAAACAAATAGCAGTGTATTTTATGTAAAAAATAATAAATATAGACAGCTAAAATATCTGATATTCTGGATTATTACTTTAATTTTAATAATATGATTCGAATAATGATTAATGTATATCCACAGAAATTTCTCGCTTATATTTACTTATATTATTATCGCTGTCGACGCTGTCGTGCATCAGCTGCAAGCAATATCAGGGCTGCAATACTTGCATAGTGCTGCCTCTTGGTTTTGCGGTTACTTTGGCAACCAAGATAAGAAACGATTCAGGACCGGATCTGATATCAGATTCCGAAAATCGAAGTATTTCTCGTTCGAAATTTGGTTTGCACCTTTAAAATAGAACAAAAAAAACTTACTATAGCTTATTATAGGGTTTTGGAACTTATATTGTATGGTTACGGACGACATTCACTGTGGTAATAATTGTCGTTATCCACCCGGTTTTATGAATCCGGAATTTAATTTTTCCTCTAAATTCATTTATTGGTCTGTTTTCGAAAAATCTAGATTGTAAGGTTCTTAAAACGGACTTGGATGGAATACCACATTTATGACCGCAGTGAATGGCGCCCTATATGATTACAAATTCAAAGGTCTCAGAAGTAAAGGTCTCGTACATAAAAAACGATTCGCACTCTTGAATTATGAAAAAACATACTCCTTAATAGGACGAATTTTAACATGGGATTGGAAAATGTTTATAGGGAGGGGGTACTTCAGAACTTGAAAATTAAGGGGGGAGGGTGGTCAAATTTGTCCTATTTAAAGGGGGGGGGGAGTCAAATGAGACTAATTAGGAGACTTTGAAAAATCTGGGCTTAAGGACTTGGGATAATACAAGTTTATGGACTTAGAATAATATCGATTAAGGGACTTGGAATAATTCAGGTTTAGGGACTTGGAATAATATCGATTAAGGGACTTCTAATATGTTTTTTGCATAGATTAATATTTACTTCTATGGTTTTTGGGTCGCTGATCTAAAATTAAATGTTTCTTGCACGTGAAAAAATTTTGAAAAATCACTTTTTTCTAATTGAAGGGAGTTAGATGAATCAAAAACCGTGATTTTTGGAATCAGAGTCCCTGAAGTAAATGAACATATACCGCCAAAAACACCGATTATTAGTGGTGAGAATTTCGAAAATTTTGAGGCATCCCAATATCCATAATACTTTAACTCATTAACGCCGGGGCGGAGAGTTTTGCAAATGAGCGAAAATAAGTATATTCCCTTATAGATAAGTGGCTAAAAAGTTCATTCTTATAGTAACTTTTTATGCTCTTTCAGAATCTGACATTAGTTTTCTCCTACAACCCTTAAAAACGGGGGTGAAAGGGGTAGGTCAGGCATTATTAGGAAATGTTTGGAAAAATCAATGAAAAAAGTATCACTGCAATTTTATTAAAAAATGTTTGAAAATAATATTTTTTATGTAAATTTAAGTTAACTTCATGCATTGAGGTCTCATTCATTTTGGCCCTATTTACAACCCTTAAAAGGTGGATAGGGGTGGTACTCCAGTCAAAATATGTTTGGTTGTATTATCACTGACAAACACCAGATTTGTTCTATACTATAGGTTTTTTGGGTCGCTGAACACGAAAATCGGAGTCATTTGGTAGAAAAATTGGGGCTTCACCCTTAAATTTCACCCGAGCCATGGTCTCGTTAAACTCTGAAACCCAATATTGTGATAAAATAGCTTCTAAAAATCATGTAAATATCCTTAAAAAAAAAACTAAAAAACATTTTCTTTCGGTGCTTTGCTTCTTTCGGTGCAGTTTACGTTTCAGTAGTAACAGACGTGTTAGTTAGACAAGCATTAATTATACATTTAATGATTTTTAAGTCCCATAAACACTCTATAGGCTATAAAATAATGATAATAATTATATAGATATAAAGAAAATTAATTAAATTATTCAAATAATTACACTGAAATAAGCATAATAATTATAATTATTTTTTTTTTTAAATACTGTAATATAGCAACTGTTTATTTATTGAAAATGACTACATTTAAGATCGAGTAAATAATAGACATCATTTAATAAAAAGTAAAAAAAAAGGAAAATAAAAGGAAAGTTGTTAGCCGATATACCTATATCAGTTATAAATATAGGTATATAATATTGCATTTAAATATACAAGTAGAAGATATAATATAAAATAATACAAAATCTAGATCAAATAACATAGTAAATGTATATCTCAATCTAACGGTTTATATATTTTTTAAGTAAAGCTAAAATGTATATTAGGGTGACTCTTTAAAAATATTTTTTTTTAAATTTAGAATTTTATCCAACATAAGTATATACATAGCCAGATATACACTTAGCCAGATCTTAAAAAGTTATCCGAATTTCCATGAAACTGGATTAAAATTGGTCATGTTTGGAATATAGGTAATCGTTGCAATCTCTTTGCGCCATTGGTTCCAAAAAACCATATATTCAAAAGTATTTGAAGATAGGTTTATTTTAAAGCTAAGAATATGTAGAATTACGTGATTACAAATATTCCCTAAATTATTTACGTATACTTTTTTTAAAGAAATTATTCTCTGTGTTTGACAAAATTTTTGTTTGTTTTAGTAACCAAAAATTAGTATTGATAACCAAACAAATATAGTTTTAATAATTTAAATATAATTTCGAGTAAAAATTTTTTGCAAATATTTGTAATCTCGCAATTGTACCAATTTACAGTTTTCAAATAAGCTCATCCACTACCACTTCCAGCTTTTTAAAACCAATCGCGCAAAAGAATTTCTATGATTTCCTGTATTTAACACGTGACATTTGCTCCCTATGGAAAAACTTAAGGATCTTGAAGAAAACGAAGTACATTTATTTTGCTAAAAAAAAAAAAAATTTCTACGATTATATAAAGAGTTAAAGACAATAATTAAAATATATTAAAACGAAACGGTTATTGCTCTTCTAAATTTGTGAACACGGAAAAGAGTAATAATTTTGCAAGGCGCATAAACTTGTTGTGCATTACTTATCCAGAAACTTGCATGGCCTACGAACTGCTTGACAAGACCTTGAAAAGCTCATGTATGTAACATTATTTCATGAAAATAAAAAAATTAATATTTCTGAAAAAAAAGATTTACAGTTCCAAGGAGGGTCAAAATACCTCTCAACTTATAGTAAAAAAAAACCTTTTTAAGCTTTAGTTGTGTAAAAGCTGTATAGAGGTTTTGATTATTAACATGGAACATGTTTATAGGGAGGGGTTACTTCAGAACTTGAAAATTAAGGAAGGGGGATAAATATGTCTGGATTAAGGGGGGGGGGGGGTCAAATTTGTCCGGTTTAAGGGGGGAAGTCAAATGAGACTTAGAATAATTTTAATTTAGGGACTTTGAAAAATCTGGGCTTAGGGACTTAGAATAATTCAGGTTTAGGGACTTGGAATAATTTTAATTTAGGGATCGTAACATTTATGCATTATAATAGATATACTAGCCCTCAGCTGGAAGTAAACATGTTCCATGCATTTAGGTTGTGTTTAAACAAATCGGTTATAAGTTTTTTTAAAATATTTTTTGTAACTGTTTGCACAGCAGACAACATGGAAAGTTTGAATCCTATATATACCTTTAATTCCCGCTATTTAACACATGCAGGGTTTTTCATCAAAAGCAAGAACAATAGGCCTGTAGGTAGAAAATGGATCATCTTTTAAGTCTGCAATGAAATTATTTTGATTATAAACTTATTTGTATAAATGCATAGATTATTTGTTTAATTTTCTGCGAAAAATTTTCCGAAAAAAAAACTTTTCCAATTTTCTGAAAAACACATCTGTTTGAAAGAAATTAAAACTCATCAAACTTTTGTATCGCGATTTTCTTTACAAAAATATCAACATTTCAGATAGATGATCATTTTAGACTCTGAAACATTTTTTTAATGACCTAAAAATTAGAAACTGACAGTGATAATAAATTTTTTAAGACGCGAATCAAATGTTGCTATAGACACTCTAAAAGAAAATTTTGGCTTCGAAAAAAAATTTCCTTCATATATAGTCCTGTCGCCTAAATGCTATTAAATGTCCTAAAATGCCATAAAAGCTCCATGGGAAAAAATGGGTGGTATTTATGTTTTTTGACCCGCTAAACATAAATACCACCCATTTTTTCCCATGGAGCTTTTATGGTATTTTAGAATTTTATGGCATTAAATAGCATTGCTGGTGACAGGACTAATATAGGTTTTTCTTGAAGCACTGAAAAAATGCGTTTATTCAAATAAAATTTGAAAAATTAGAATAAAAATGGGACAGTCTAATATAAACTACGCTGCTGTAACGTACGGTCAATACTATTTAATTTATTTATCTTTTTCATTTAAATACATCATTCTTGTGCAAGTTTTCCAAAAGATCCATTCTTTTATATACATATACTTTACGCACCTACTTGTTCCTATTATTGCCAGGTGCTTTAAATCTAAGCGCCTTTTCCTGCGGCTTTTGAGATCTGACGGGGAGATTGTTTTTTTAAAAGAAACACTACATTCTCTTCTCTTTTTCATCAAGTCAGTTTTATTGGTACCGTCGATGTGAACGGTATAATATGTAACGTTAAATTCTACGTTTCTTATTTATTTATTTATTAAAAAAAATTTTTTTTTTGTTAATTTCGTGTCTTTGATAAAATGTGAAATAATTTGATTTTTTTAGTGAACATAAACACGAGTGCATTTTTTAAATATATTGGGAAAAAAAAAAATTGAAAATTTTTGAATGCTAAAAATTTAAAAACGTAAATAAAACGCGTGTTATCAAAAATATATATTTTTTTTGTCAGGGTGTTGTGCAGGTCTATGTTTAAACAATAATAATCTAAAAATTAATTTTTATTAATTATTTAAACATATATAATAGCCTTACATATTTAGTGTAAATACTTAACAAATAAATAAATATTAATACACAGTGTGCACTGGAGTATTAAAAAAAAAAAAAAAAATTATTCAAGAAATTTCCGAGGAAATTATGTACTTTAAGGTATAATCGTGGTTACATGTAGTGGTGTATACATATTTTGGTACCGCACCGCACGCGACTTAAAAAGGTGAGTTCAATGACATTTTGATGTTTACAAATCATTATTTAAGTTGAAAAAAATTTATTTTTTAAGCTTTGATGCGAATTTAATTTTTTGGAGCAAAATATATTTGATGTTTGAAATTGATTGGTCATATTATTATAGCGGTTAAATTTAAATAATTTTCAATATTTATATTCAAAAATGTACTTTTTTTTCATTATTTTTTAACGGCTTTTTGTTACTCATGATGAGTATTACGTGCATTTATATTACATTTTTTTTTTCATCATTTTAACGGTACCGTAAAAGGAGAAGTCGCGAGCGCGGTGCAGCGAATCGACATCATCGTCTTCGTGTTTGCGCCTTTGAAAGACGCGGCAAGTTTTTTTTTCTACATTAAATTACCGATATTATTACTTTACTAAGTAATTTTCTTAAGTGTAAAATTATACGATTATTGAAAAAATTTTGTTTCACAATGAAATTTTATTAATTTTTTTACAAATAAATAAGGATCTATGTCACTTGTCAGTTCCGGTATAAAAAATTATTTTCGCTAAATTTTCTACTCTAATGTATCATTTTCTTTTTTTGTTATTTGCGCACCTACCTTTAGCATTAAATTCTTAGAATTAAATATAGAACAAGTTTGTTTTTTATCAACTGATCTTTTTTTTATTATGATTGCTGTTATTTTGTCTTCAAAAGTATGTGCCCAGTCATTTTAATTCCGAAAGAATATAGATGTGAAATTTCTTTCGAAACAATAAGTAGATAAAACCAGAATAACTACAAATTCTATTAAAAAAATTAATGATTTAGTATCTCTTTTTTTATCACGTTGAGATAAATTCAAGATGAGGAGTCATTCTGATTTCTTTGGAAAAAAAATAAAAAGCCATATAATATTGTTATTGTTATTTTTTTTTTGTAAAAAAATTCGGTACCGTACTATTATGAATTCCGCGCCAACCAGGCCCAAGTTTGACCAAAGGGTTACGGCCCAAAATATTTTTTTCCGAAATTGCAACTGAAAATAAGTTTCCCTACTAATTTTTAGCTTTCTGGATGTTTGATAAGAATTTTCCGTGGGATAAGTTTGAGCTCAGTATGATTATATATAATATAATAGTACATTTTTAACTAATTCGGCTTCAATTTGAATGGCAATTCACGTTCGATTTGGGCCAATCTTTTATTGCTCCTCATGTATAAATAGTATATTACGATCTCGTTTCCAGAATAGTAAAGAATGGCCCAAATCGCACGTAAATTACCATCCAAGGCGAAGCCGAGGTTGGTAAACTGCGATTTGGGCCATTCTTTACTTTTGTGGCCATGGGTAAAAATATACTATTTCTTCGTTAGTGGCGAGAAAATGAAATTTATCTTTCTTAGGTAACGGGGGCGTGTTTTATTTTCGATCACGATGCGGGGCAAAAAAAGTGGTTTTTAAACATTATTTGCAAGGAAAAATTTGTTTTTAAATTTAACAAAAATTTGTTTTAGTAACTATTTTAACTTATAAAATTATGTAAACATTTAAAAATGTAAAATTATGTGCATAATATTAAGTGTGGGATTAATGAATGAATCATTTGTACGAGAATTTTTTTTAAATATCATGTAATTTTGGAATTTTTGTAATTGCTCAATTTTAAACAAATTATTAAAATTTAGGAATTAATCAATAATTTAAATTTAAAAAAAATCAGGGATAAAAAAGCATGTGTTTTGGAAAAATTTCTCATTTTTTCGCCTACAACAAAGAAAAATTGCCCATAATCCTACACAGTAAAAATAATGAACACAATATTACTACCGTTTAGTAATTTGACTACGATTTAGCAATATTACTGCAAAAATAGTAAATTTAATACAAATTGTAGTAATTTTACTTCACTTGTAGTAAATTTAAAATTTATTGAAATTTCACCCAGACATCCGTGTTAGAGCTGATTTTCAATAACTTGGTTAAATATTCAACCAAAGCAGCTCTACCGTGGGTATCTGTGAATTTACTACGAAATCGTAAAATCACTACTAATAGTAAAATTACTACAAACTGTAGTAAATTTACTATTTTTGTACGCCCACGTAAAAGGATTAAGCTTAATTTTGGGTAAGCTTACAGACTAACCTAAAAAGGCTTAATTTTTAAAATTAAGCTTACTAACTAACCTAAAAAGACTTAATTTTTAAAATTAAGCTTTTTTAGGTTAGGCCGTAAGCTTATCCAAAAATAAGCTTAATCCTTTTACGTGGGCGATTTATAAATCGTATAGTACTTAAAATTAATAAATGGTAGTAATATTGTGTTCATTATTTTTTACTGTGTAGACCATAAAAAAAGAATACCCGTGATAATATCCCGTAGCGCAGTTTTTATCCCATCTGATCAGATTTGATCCAAAATATAAGTGCAGAATTTATTTCAATTTATCGAACTTCTGAGACATTCTGAATTTTTCCACCAATGAATTATTTTATATATTTTGTTAGTTAATTCATACGAGGAATCAAATATCTGTTCATTTTCGCTATTCGATGCTTAAATAATGCCTCTTATTTAAGGCAAAAAAAAATTTCATAAATTAACGAAGTTTTTAGGTATATTTAAATAAAAGTTCAACATAAAAAGAAAATGTTAAGGTAAACTGATTTAATTAGATTTCGTAAGAAATTTTTTTTGTATTTTTATTAACAACTCATATAGTTTCTCTGAACTTTGCCTGTAAAAATCATTTCAATTGCGAGAAAAATTTTTAAACTTAATTGTTTTGAAAAGCCACCATATTAAAAAATAGCTGTTTTTTAGTATAAAAATTTGAAAACTGTGTCAATATGGTGTCTTTTCATAACAAATCTATCATGAAATTTTTCTCCTAATTGGCCAATTTTCCAATAATTTGTTAATAACAAAAAATTGACCATTAAATTCGCAAAACGGACGCCGGATTCGTGTTCAGTGGGTCAAAAACATAAATACCACCTGTTTTTATCCTCAGAAAAAAAATTTTTTAATTTTTGGGCGTGATTAGTATGGCTGGTGCCTAGACTATAAGTAAAGTAATTTTTAAATATTAGATACATTAATGAGGACAATTAAAATAAATTTTAATGGTCAGGTTCTTATAAATATTAACTCTAGGAAACTCGTTGCTAGTCCTTCAAAGAATTGCGGAAAGGCCATGCATAATATTTTCTCTCGGGTCCAAATCAATGAAAGTAAATAGTTTTCATTTTTCAAAAAATTTTTGAAAAACTTGTATAGCAAGTAAAACAAAAAGTAACAAATATATGTAAAATTTATAAAAAATAATGAACCAAACGGTCGTAATGAATTGGCGAATAAAACAA
This sequence comes from Anagrus nilaparvatae, assembly GCA_022575985.1. Classification (NCBI taxonomy): domain Eukaryota; kingdom Metazoa; phylum Arthropoda; class Insecta; order Hymenoptera; family Mymaridae; genus Anagrus; species Anagrus nilaparvatae. The sequence continues at coordinate 14,718,695 of JAKSXM010000272.1, forward strand.
TACAATACTGCGATTTATATGATAATATACGAAAATAATAATAATAATAATACTGAAACGAAAACTTAAAAATAAAAAAATGAAAAACATTAACCGTAAAGACGCTCACTTTCTCCACAGTCCACCACGACTTTTTCAAATACAAACTTTTTTATTATAAAAATACAAAATATTATAATGTTTATAAAATAAAAAGTCCAATCGCAAGGACATTATGCGATTTAAATTCGCCCACACTACTGCTGTTTTTTTTTTTTTTTAAATTAACATAATAAAAAGTAAAACATCTTTTTTCTGTATATTATAAATATTTTGACCTCGCAAATAATGACGTATTGGTAGACGAAAAATATGCATTTATTTGGTTTTCTAGTCTATTGACTTTGAGATTTAATAATATGAGAATAAACACTAAAGAGAAAAAAAATTGTATCGTAGATTTTTTTTTTTTAAGTATGTTGTAGGCGTTTTATTATTATAAGGTATTTTTAAAAAATGACGAAGTCAATTTATAAATAAATAATTTTTTTATACTAATATTTATTAATATATTTTTTATTTTTCTTGAGCAAGTAATTTTGTAATCGTATTGACAGTTAGGGAAAAAAAGTTTGGATTAAATGTTATAATTGATCAGACTTTTTTCTTATTGGATAACTTATCAGTCTTATAGTTATTTTGATAATGGTATGGAATCATCAAAGCCAACACGCGAAGAAAACTCGTATACAACCTTTGGCCTTAAAAAGATAATTCCATAAATCTCTATTAACTCCTCGGCTTCGTCTCAAAAGGTAACTTAGTTACGACTTAGACCATTTTTTACTTTGTAGGCCTAGTTATAACTATTTTTATTTTTGATCAATCAAAGCAAACGAATTTTTAATCGTCATTTTAAATCTTTTCTTGGGAACATTGTACTATGCAATTTAATAGCATTTTTTCCCCATGATCAATAGACTGTTTTCTTTAGAAAAATGTTTACTCATCATGAAAATTTTCTCCTAAAATTCTACTCGAAATAGAAGTGAATTTTTATATTTATTGAAATAATTTTTTTTTATACAATAGTATATTTACGGCTCGTGTCCAGGAAGTAATGACCCAAATCGCGGTTAATGGTGTTTTTAAATATATTTAAACTGCGATTTGGGGCATTCTTTATTTATGGACTAGGGCCGTATAAAATTTTCCTGCATCAGAAGCGAGAAAACGCGTTTTTTTTTCACAAAAGATACGTGCTTTCTAGCCACTGGCCAGAAAAAATAATTTTGGATAAGATTAACGATAAACTACTCTTCATTAGGAGTATCTTAACAGTCTAAACTCATTTAAGAATAAAGTTAGGAAAACTAGACTGTCGAGCCTTTTAATAACCTTTTCTATAAACTCGTTCGGGTTTCAGAAGTCCTCTGGACTTGAGGGCATCTATTTTGTGCTGCTGCATAAAGGTCCTCTTCATTTAGTGCGTCCTCTTATTAAGCTATTCAGGGCATGCCTAGCAATTGGTTATATGCTGATTAACTGAAGGGCGGAACTTTACACCTGTATCACATATTATTTCTCTTGAAAACTCTTGAAAAAGTGGTCAACAGGAAAATGGATGATGCCAACATGCTTATCAGAGAAGGAAGTCTCCTGATAAAACATAATACATCCCCTTCATAATGCAACCTGGATAACTCCAGGGGGCCTTCTTCTACGGCAAAAAGCTCAACTTTTCCAAAGAGGTAACATATCTTGGCGTGGTGCAGGGTGATAAGCTGAACAGGATGGCTCAAATGAAGCACGTAACTGCCAAATTCTTTAATGGATATTGGCTATGCAAACATATGGTGAGAGGGATCTGGGGTTTGAGACCAAAATTGGTAAAATGAATTTAAAACATAGTAATGAGCTCTTGGTTCATAAATGGATAAGTAGTGTGGTGGCGTAGATCTAATCTTATCACTAATCTTAAATATCGGAAATACCAATGTATTTAGTAATGCATAGAATTACTAAACAATGGCTGGGATAAGACTTAGAGAGTTCATCTTCAAAAACTGCTTCTTCATTAGAATTATCAGGGTAGAATGGGATGGCACTCATTCGGAGTTTGCTAATTCAAGAATCTGGAGAAGATACTTCGTTTAGGTCAGATGGAATGAAATGAGCATATGCTCGGATTCCATGGCTGCTTTCAACGCTCTGAACTTGTTACTCGTTTACTCGAAGCTGGTATGCGAATGTAAAACTTGTCTAAACACTCTAAGTAGTCGGAACAAAATTACACTTTACTGGGTAGCATCTCATGTAGGCATACCAGGTAATGAGAAAGTCATAATAATATAGCAGTCTCAACTACCATTTTCCAGAATCCTTTGTTGCGAGGTCGTGTCGACTACCTCTGGTTAGGTGGGTAAGGTAAAAGCAACGGAATATACGGAATAAAGGGTAGCTAGGCAGTCAAAAAATACCCTGGGTACCTCTCCAATCTATAAGTGACGCGACGAACTTCTTAACATGAATAGAAATTTTACCCGTGTCGTAGTGGATTGGATAACGGGACACACCGTAATGAACCATTACAGACCATTACCCATAGAGGAACGTCAATAATGTTCAGAACTGTAGCTCTCACTATTGAATACGGAAGTTGTTGGATCATTGAAACTAATAGGTGGAGCGCTATGGGCTTTAAATTGAAGTCAGGTGCTCCAAAGGTTCGACTCTCTCAACTTTGGCAAAAAATAATTAATGTTAATATAAAATACATTTAATTACTCAGAAAATTCTTTATAAAAATATCGATTTAGCCACATAATCAAATCATTCAAACAAAAATCATTAAAATAAATTAAATTCGAAAGTTTATAACTTACTATTATTTCTAATGTTAATGATCAATCGTCATTAACTTTAACGGAAAAGTTTCTTGCGTAAGTTAAATAAATGTAGTGACAATTACAGTCATTTATTTGTTGTTTTTACAAAAATTAACTATATAGACATACGTAAAAAATAATTTTTTCTTTAATACTCTGTATTTAATAAATTAAATATAATATTAAATATATAATATTTAATTTTAGTAAATAACGAAAAAATTTTTTAATAGATATGGAATTTCAAAATAATAATTTTTACATAGAATTTATATTATTTTTCTGGTTAAAATTAAAATTAAAATAGAGGAAAAAAATACATTCATAGTTATTAAATAAAAAAAAATGTCACGTGAAAAACATAATGAAAATTATGAACAATAAAAAATAAAGTAAACATGTGTATACGTTTGTGTATGTAATAATATAAATTTCCAAGCATTCAAATTACCTATCCCTGCCTATGTGAACTCATCTTGGATAATGTTGAGCAAAATATTGTCATATGTGATGTATATACGAATAAATCCAACTAAATTCGACGCAAAACATGAAATTTTAAATTTTACGTACACTGTAAAAAGTAACTTTCTTATATTAACAAAAAAATTAGAAAATTTTCGAAAAATTAGTCAATTTTCAAAAAAATTTGTAAATATTCGAAAAAATCGTATATTTACCTCGATATTTACTAAATTTAGTATATTAACAAAAAATTCGAGTATTCTCGATTTTTTTTTGTGAATTCGCAAGAAACATTGATAATTTAGATTTTTTTTCGAAAATTTTCAAAATTTAGTTGCAAATTTACGAAAAATAGTTGAGAATTTACAACTTTTTTCGTAAATTCACAAACAAAAATTGAGAATTATCGAATTTTTTGATAATATACTAAATTTAGTAAATTTACGATTTTTATCGAATATTTACAAAATTTTTTGAAAATTTACTAATTCTTCGAAAAAATTCTATTTTTTTTATAAATTTAAGAAAGTTACTTTTTACAGTGTAGTTATTAAATTATCGCGTAACAGCCAAGGAAATCGAATTTTCTCGCCGCTGACGAAGAACAATTTTATACGATCCTTGGCCAAAAAATAAGAATGCCCCAAATCGGCTTCACCTTAGAAGGTAATCTACGTGCGATTTAAGCCGTTCTGTATTTTTCTGTCCAAGGGTCGTAATATACTATTCCTGGTCAGCGCCCTTCTCTCCCTTAAAGCCCCCACAGAGTGGGCCAAAAATTCTGAAATCTTAGGGGTCCTATTTTTTGGTAAATAAGAGCATCTTTTCCAAAAGTTTTTAAACCGACTTTAAATTTTTACCATTTTTTATAATGGTAACACGGAATCTGCATCTCTTTAAAGGTTCCAGGATCTAAAAAAAAACGTCCAATAATAATCTACAACTTTCCTATTCAAAGTGCATTAAACAATTTCACCTTTTTACCGCTACCCGGGTGAGAATTTACGAAGGTCTACGGAGATTTTTTTAAAAGCAGAGCTGAAAAAATACTCTTTGAATACTCCCATTCGAGTGTGCTGCGAACAAAACTCCATTTCGTGTCCGAAAGAGTCTTAAAGCTAAAAAACGGATTTTCGGGCTTTTTAAGTTCTTCGCCCCCAAAAGCTCTTTGTTCGCCCCCCGCAAACCCCTTTCCAGAGATAAAAATTCAGTAGACTTTTTTCCTAGTATTATTATCTATGGTCAAAATAAAGTCCAGGCAAAATGGCTCCAATTATTGTAATAAATCTATATCTAAAATCAGTTACTAGCTGCACTACAGATAAAATTACAAGTTTATGGTTTTATAATTGCGAATTAGTAGATAGTTTAAAAAAATATTATTTTGTTGCAAAAACAAAAAGTATTAATAATAACTTTTCTAAAATATATTTCCTGATTTCAAATAAAAGTCGTAAAAATTATTAAAAGAAAAGTAATCTATCGCCGAAAATTCGAGAAATTTTTATTCGTCAAATATATTTTGTTCAGCAAAGTATACCTAAAACAACCCATGTATAATTTTCTATTGTAAATTTCAAAAGAATAAAAAAATAAAAAACAAAATATATAGGATTAAAATCTTTTTATATTTTATTGTTTGACATCATTATATTTATTTTTTTGTAATTTTTTTTTAATTACAATGAAATTTTTTTTTTTTATTTTTAGGAAACGGTAAACTCAGTCGCAAAAAATGGATTGGTCTACTTGGCCGTTACTATTTTTTTTCTGCAACTTAGCAGTATTTGTAACATCAGAACCGTAAGTTTAAATTTTTACAATATGATTCACCAAAAAACCAAAAAAATTTAAAATCACATTTTATTTGTGCATATAAATATTTATTGAATAATAATAAATAAATAATTTTTTTTTGTTATTTTTAGATATTACTCAATAGTAGCACCAAGAGTTGTAAGACCAAATTCGGAATATCATGTTTCAGTTAGTGTTACTGGTTATCCAGCACCAACAAATACATTAATACAATTATCTGGACGTTTAGATGGAGGTGAATCATTTGTTGTTTCTGAAACAATAATTGTCGAACCTTATGGCACAAAAGTACTGAGTCTTGAAGTAAGTAGTTTTATTCATTTTTTTGTCTTACCAAACTTGGACTTTATCTACTATTAATTTTACTGTTTATCATACAATTTAAAAATTTTTTTATTTAATTGACGAATGCTATTAATATAAATTATTTTTCTTTTATGCATTAAAATTGCATTTTTCAATTACGTAATATGAGAATTTAGTTATTATTTTTTTTTTAAATCCTCAATATTATAACGATAAGTCGTAAAATTATATTACATAATTTATATTTATAAATTAATGAATCCTATACCAATAAAATTTATATAAATTTTTTAAGCTTTGTTATTTTCAAAACAAAATTTTATTTAATTTCTTATTTAAAAAATATTTTACTTGGCATAAATGAAAATATAAAAAATGAAATTAAAATAGAACAATGAAATGTAAAATTTAATGCAAAATTAAAAAAAAAATTGGCAAAGAAGAATACTAATTTCAAATATAATTAAAATTTCTTAATGGTACCTAAATAATTGTTTTGAAATGAAAATGTCTAGTAAATGAAAAGTTATATAAAAGAAGAAAGTAGGCGACTTTATATTTTATTACAAAAAGTCAAAAATTCTATCTAGACAGAATAAAAATTGAATAGCTGAATCAAAACTTCAGCCTAAAGTCGGTTGCTGAAATTGGGCTATAATCTTAAAACCTTCTTAAATGATTTATGTTAAACGAAGAATTTGAGCCGAGTTTTCTTTGATTTTCATGGCAAAATATTTGTCCTTATCTTATAATTTAGAATTTTTTTTAATTGTTTTGATTATTAAACGTAACACTTGGTTGGTCTGATTCAGTTTCTCCTTTAACTTATATTTTGAAACGAGTCTTTTTAAAATAGTTAAATTACCCGATACACCGATTTTAATCTGTGTATATCTGGATTTTCATATAAACGGTATAATTTTAAAACTTTTCCGTTCATGGCAATAAATTTTTTAAACAAGTCAAGTATCAAAATTACCCCTGTAAAGTTTTTATACGATTTAGTCTGAAAATTTCATCCTTTATATAGGAATTCGTTACGGTTCTGGAAACCAACGTGTCTATTTTGCCCAACCGTGACTCCAGTCAAATAACGCCGGTGTGCAGGTAGGGAAGGAGGGGGGGGGGGGTCGTTAACCAAAATAGAAAAGACCTACTCAGGAGTTTTGGGTTGCTGATTTTAAATAACGAGATTTCGCTTGTGCAAAACTTGTGCCTAACACCCTTAAATTAACAAAAAATACCCCTTTTTATATGGGATTTTTTTGCAATATTTACAATTTTTAATGAAATTTAGCCCGCTACATAAGTTTTTGGTATTGCCAATAACGAATTCGGAAGACCCGTGCATGGGAAATAACTCAAAAATATATAAATTAGGAAAAGAACACTTTATATTAGGGATGGTTCTATGAATATATTTTATATATAATTTTGAAAGCAAAAAATTTTTTGGGTTGCTTATCTTGAATTTTGGGTAATTAACGTAAAAAATTTTAAAACACCCTTAAATTAGCAAAAAACACCCATTTTTAAATGTTATTTTTTAATACTCACAAGTTTTGAAAATTTATCACACGCAGGTCCCTAAGATTCGGGGTCAGTAATTTAAAAAACGTACTGGAGGCAAAATTTTATTAGAAATTAAGTATATAAGAAAATTTATGGAAATACTACACCTATATATATAATAAGGGTCTTTTTTTCCAATTTATGGGTTTATTGACCCATTTCCAGACGGTAAAGCTGTTTTGGTTGGTTATTCAACCAGGAAGTGTAAAATTTAACCAAAAGTTAAAAAACAAAATAATAGTGATGCAATTATAATACAGGGTAAAAAAATGATCTGATATTATAATTAGTGATTTTTTACGTATTACTTCATTTGCTTCTGAAGCTGAGGAATGACTAATTAGATTAATAAAACGAAGAATTCTTAATAGCATACCTTTTTTTTTTTTTTTTAAGCCTTTTTGAGAGATAGAAGGTAACCTTCAGCGCACCCGACTTAACTTAAAAGCCCCCAGCGCGCCTCTGCAAGCAGATCTCTCTCCACCTTTCCTCAAACAGCACCCAACCCACCGGTATCCTACGAAGGCTCGGTCCCGTGTAGGCAGGAAGCTGTTTTTGGATTGGTGTTAATTTTTCACATCCACTACCCTCAAGTAGTCCCCACTCCACCGGTTCACACCCAGGTTCATGCTGGAAGCATACATGAACCCTTTGAGACCCGTATAGAGAGGTCCACGCCATGAACTATTGGTAGCTATATGGATGTATATGCAACATATTCCGTTATGGGGTTAATTCCTAGCTATGGTAAACACTAGTACCCTCGGTGTCGCAGGTGATATGGGTGGAAAGAGTCGTGGCGAATGTTATAGAGAACATCGCCTTTGAATCCGTCCACCAGTGTAATTTCAGTGTAAAGTGTTTGTGACGTGTGTGAGTGTTAGTGTGCGTGTAATGCGTGTTAACCAATAGCATACCTTAAATTCTTTATTTATAATAACTATTTTTTTGTTCTAAATTTCAAACTATTCTTTTTTAAAATCAATTTTTCAAAAAGTTATTGGTAATATGATATTTTTATTAATTTAACCAATAAATTGGTTAATTTTCAACTAATAGTACGTAGTAGTGTTTCACCATAGTGTATTAGGTTCGCTCGTTAGTAGACTCCTAATAGACCTTATCTAGATACCGTTTAATTATTTAAAAAACAAAAAATATTAAAAATAAAATTTAAAAATTATGGATTAAAACTAAATTAAGTAATTTTTTTAATTAGCCATTCTTCAGTTTTAGAGCCAAATGAAGTAATACATAAAAAATCACTAATTATAATATATTATAATTTATAATATTGATTCCCCTTTAATGGATGCATAGCTCATTTTTTTACTCTGTGTTATAATTACATCATTTTTATTTTATATTTTTGCTTTTGGTTGATTTTTTAACTAAGGTGAAGATTGGAAAAACACCGATAAATAGGGGTAATTTTTTTGGATCTCAGGCTAGCAAAGCCTCGATTTTCAGAATCAACAACTCGAAAAACCCTGGGTAGACTTTTTTCTGATCTTTGCTGCGTCAAAAACAACCGCGAAATAGCGATATGACTAAAGTACTCTATACCAATTTAGTGATTAATCAAATATATCATCATTTATAAATCTAGACAAAATTTTAGGCATATCAGCCTCAAATCTAAAATTGTTTTTCTTATCCAGAATTTAGCAACTTCATTAAACTAACAATAAGCAAAAAAAAAAATTATTACTGCTTTTATGGATCTCTTATAAAAAGGGTAATATTATTAAAATTGAAAAAAAAAAAATGAAAGTACTCGACTGTACACATCTTTTTATTTAGAACAAAAGCAAAATAAGCAAAATAAATTATTATCTTAAATAATAAAAAGTCATCATATTATTCTAAAAAAGAAAATAAAAAATAAAAAACAAATCATTTTTATCATCAAAATTTTAATAAGATCTTATATTTATAAAAAAGAAAAACGAAAGTATAAAATTTTTTAATACTCATTTTTATCTTTATGCAGATAAGTATTAAAGAAAAAAAGTGATTTCACTTTCTTACAATAATGTTACACTCAATAAATACATATGAATTAATTTCATAATTAATATATCACACACTATTAATTTTATTATTATTTAAAAAAAAATGTCTGTAATGTAAATATTTAATAAAAAAGTAAGTAATAATTACTGAAGAGTATTAAATAATTTTTTATTATTATATTATTAATTTATAATTACTTTTTATGAGTTTGAGGTGTAATAATGTATTTCTTATAATACAATTTACCGATATTTTATATGATAATAGCAATAAGTGTAATTGAAAAAAAAAATATTGCAGTCTAGACAATCAAGTGCAATGTCGATTTATATTTCTCATATTACGTGTGTGTAATTTTAACAATACATAGAGAATTTTTCAATTAACTCTTAAAAATACACAATATAAAAAAAAATTTAATTTTTTTAAAATAAAAAAGAAAAGATTTTTCACATACATTGTTTTTCAAAAAATAATGCGTTTCTTTAGAAGGTCACGGGTATATGAGGATTCTCAAGGAAAGCAGAATACTATCATTATCGTCATACAACCATATATAAGTGTTCTTTTAATTTGACCTACATTTTTTTTAATAAAAAGTTATATAAAACTGCGATCGTTTTATGAGTATTAATGATTCGAAATCGTTCGAAATATATATAATTATCTATATGGGCAAGTCTTTTATTTAAGTTTTTTTTTTAAATCTTTTGGATTAAAATTTTTTTTTTTCTGCAAAAACAATAACTTAACTTTGAGAAACAGGTTTCAATGATTTCAAAGCTTGCTTTTTTTAGTCAAGGCGCCAGCAATGTTAAATGCATCCAAAAATTTTATCAGCACTAGAATGGAAGCACCTCAGTGAAACAAATGTATTTTTGGTCGCTGAATGTGAAAGTCGCTGGTCGCTGAAAGTGTTTTATCCATTTTCGGATGGCCAGTTTTGAATAATGGACGCTATATAATAAAAAATCGACAAAAAATTAGCAAGATTGGTAATATCTTGAAAACAATTGCTAATTGAGCCTATTTTTGTTACCTCCATAAGGTTTTCGGGGTCGCTAATCACAATTTTGAAGACAGATTTATAAAAACCAAAATGGCGGACTCAAAATGGCGGATTACTAACCTCAAAATCGATAATAAATGCTATTTTAAGCATTTAAACGTGTTGCATTTTATGTTTTTGGGGTCGGTGATCACGATTCTGAGGTCAGATTTTATTAACGTGCTCAAATAGTGGATTCCTAACCCCAAAATCGTGAATAAATGCTATTTTAACGTGTTGCTTTATAAGTTTTTGGGGTCAGTGATCACGATTTAGTTAGCAATTTAAGGTACATGAAAGTATTTATTCATAAGTGTCTTCAAATCATATAGAATAATTAATTGAAACAATTTATTAAAAATCTGAATTCTGAATCGTGATCACCAAACCCCAAAACTTAATACGAAACACGTTAAAATGCTTAAAATAGCATTTATTGACGAATTTGAGGTTAGGAATCCGGAATTTTTAGCCCGCTATTTTGAAAATTAAAAATATGACCTCAAAATTCTTAAAACTGGTCCAAAATCTTATTAGACAACGTAAATTTGCTTAAAACAGCATAAATCGCCGTTTCTGAGGTTAGAAATACGCCATTTTATGTCTGCCATTTTGGTTTTTATAAATCTGTCTTCAAAATCCTGATCAGCGACCCCAAAAACCTTATTGAGGTACCAAAAATAGGCTCAATTAGCAATTTTTTTCAAGATATTACCAATCTTGCTAATTTTTCGCCGATTTTTTATTATATAGCGTCCATTACTCAAAACTGGCTATCCGAAAAAGGATGAAACCTTCAAAACCTTCAAAAGGTTTTAGCGACCAAAAATACATACGTTTCACTGAGGGGCATCCATTCTAATGCTGATAAAATTTTTGGATGCATTTAACATTGCTGGCGCCTTGACTATTTGGCAAATGCGGTAATTCTCGGGATATTTACAATTCAGAAATTAAACGCTTATAGAAAATACATGACGAATTTTACTTGGAACTATTATAGCGTTGGTGTGAACATTAGCGCACTTCCCAAATAGTTCGCAATATCACATCTCTAGAGAGAACGTAAAACATGGCCTATCCAGGCCATTTAATGAAGTTCACAGGCCATTCAAGTTTTTGAATGAGTTTTGCAAGGCGATTTAAGGAGCCTCACAAGTTTATAACACTTTTTCCATTAATAAATTCAAATTTGAAAAAATGCTATTCACCCCATTATTTTATATTTTGTTTATCCCCCTTGTACTTACAAAATTTTTAAAAATCTTTTTATATGCGAGAAAAATTTATCCAGATATTTTGATGAAAATACACCATGTTAACCCAGTTTCCAATATAAAATATTTTAATTTTACAATATAAAAAACAGCCATGTTTCTTGTCAATGGACCAAAAGTCCAAAACATCGTCTTTTCGCGTTTTCTTACCACTGATGAACATAAATCGTATGCGACCCTTGTCCATAAAAAACAGGATTGCCCTAAATTGCAGTATACCATCCTCAAAGATAATTTACGTGTGATTTAAGCAATCCTTAAATTTTCTAGACACAGATTCGTAATATATTATTTTTTTGCACGGTAGCCATTTTAAGGCAATTTATAAGTAAAAATTTTTCTCGAAAGTGGATTGATTTCAAGAAGCTATATATAAGTATGCGGTAACAGCTATAAACTGTTTAGGACAATTCCCGAAGTTTTCTTTCTTAATTAAAATTTAATTTAAGATATTACTTTATGATGGATTTTCAGTAAACAATTGCATATTTTTTAGCCAAAATGATACCTAGAATTGCAAATTGAAAAGATTTTATTCTTTTAAAATTTTAATTTAAAAATTTAATTTAAAACCTCTTCTTTACAGCAAATGGAACGTCTTAATTTTTGAGTAAATTTACAATAATTTACAAATAAGAAACATTTGATCAGAAGACCAATTGCAACAAAGAATATCATGTAATAAAATATTACACCTATCCCCTTTTTCTACAATAGATAAATTTTTTTTATAAGTTGCTGTAGAAAAAAAGGGCTTCAGGCTCAAAAATAGTTAAAAACTTAAAAATAGCCAATAACGTAAATTTAATAATTTAATTTTTATAAAACTATGAATGAACATTTGTATACATAATACATAAGTAAGCAATATACACATTAAAATAAAAGAATCGTAAAATAAATGAAGGTTAAAAGTTTAAACGTAAATAAACCTTGATCACGATCGTAAAACCTCAATGGAGGAAGAACAACAATACTATATTAGTATATTTGTGACTTGAATATGGATTTGATATGACTTATGCTATGGAGTAAAACATTTTTGGTTATTTTGGGCCACAAATGGGCATTTGGTTTATTTGGTTGTTAAAAAAACTTATAACTGGTTTGTGTGTTACCACAACCAGCAAGCATGGGACACGCTGACCTATAACAGTATTAACTTTTAACAATTTAGTTTTTCTTGTCTCATTATTTTAACTTGTTTAAGTTATCATGCAAAATTAATTTTTTTGAATCAAAGTAAATTTATATCTGCAAAAATAATAGTAATAAAAAAAAAAAAATAATAATCGGAAACAAGGGATCTTATTGCTTGCAAAGAGTAAGATCGTAATGAAAAATAACTTTTTTCAAAAAACCTTAAATTGGAATTTAAATTTTAAATCATCATATCTCGCATATAAGTTAAGAGTTAAATAAAAAATTACTGAATACTTGGAGCATGCATGAAATTTTTTAAAGTAGCAATTTTATTCGGTTAAGGGGTCCTGCGCTTTCAATTTTTTCCGATAATCAAAATTTTTTTTTTCTTCTTATCTTATAAGAAAAATATTCAAAATTATGATAAAAAAGGTTTTATGTCGATATGTTAAATAAAAAAAATTTTAAAGAAGAAATTTGATCAAAAATATAACGTATATTATACGCACAAAGAAACTTTAAACGCGTTTATCTCGAAACCTACTTTTTTAAATTTGTCCGACTGATTCAGAGACAACTACTCCTCCGATTTAATTTTTTTTTTTTTAAATCTTTTTATTATCTAATTAAGATGGCATTAAACTACGGAAAAGTTAATTGGGCTATTTTTAAAAATTTCACAGGGAGCACAGGTGAAATTTTTAACTCAGTTTTCTACGTAGTTTACTACTTAGTTTTCAACTCAGTTTTCTACTCAGTTTTCTACGTAGTTTTCAACGTATGCAATTCGTTTTAGGGTTAATTTTTAAAAAATTTCCAAGTACTGTTCATAAAAAATATAATTGGGCATGAAATTGAGTAATTATCGCATAAACTTTGCTCTAAATATAAAAATTACCTTTTTCAAAAGACTTTAAAATTTTTCGGGACTTGTAATTTTTTTTCCCTTTTATTATTTTTTTCTTTTTTTTTTTAATGTTGTAAAAGTTTTTTTTTTTAATATTCGTATACTTTAAAAATGTGTTCTTAATTTTAAAGTTTTTAAAAGTGTAAAATAATTATTTTTATGATTATAAAAAATTTTAGGTATCAAGGAATCGGGTCAAATAAGGTGTACAATTAAATTAATTAAAAAACAACAATTTTTTATTAAAAATAAAAATTTAATACAATTTTGTATCTTGATCGAGTGGCCTTTAAGACAGTGACATCTCAGCTTTGATCATGTAGGTGATATGTTGAGTTTTGTCCAAATTCCTTCAAATCTATATATTTGTACAACCTACAATATAGGAAAGACATTAATTACAAAGACTTAAAATACTTTAGGTTTGTGGACTTAGAATCATTTCACTATAGGGACTTAAGTATTCAAATTAATAAGGTTCATGAAATAACAGAAAAATCTAAGAAACTATTATTTAAAAAAAAAAATTTTGTTTGGAAAAATTTTTCTAAGTCCCTAAATCAGAATTATTCTAAGTCCCTGAATCCAAATTATTCTAAGTCCCTGAATCTAAATTATTCTAACATCGTTAAATCCAGATTATTCTGATTCCCTAAATCCATATAATTCTAAGTATTTTATCAAAAATTGAAATTAATAATAAGGTTCATGAAATAACAGAAAAATCAAAGAAACTATTATTCAAAAAAAAAAAATTTTATTTGACAAAATTTTTTTAAGTCCCTAAATCAAAATTATTCTATTTCCCTGAATATAAATTATTCTATGTCCGTAAATCCAAATTATTGATATTCTAAGTCCCTGAATCTAAATTATTCCAAGTCCCTGAATCCAAATTATTCCAAGTCCCTGAATCCAAATTATTCTAACATCGTTAAATCCAGATTATTCTGATTCCCTAAACCTATATTTTTCTAAGTATTTTATAATCTCATTAAGAGATACTAAAAATTGAAATTAATAAAATTCATGAAATAATAAACATAAGCAATAGGATTCATCGTTTCTTTTGTTAGGTATTATTATTTTATTAAACTTGTTTTTTGAAGTAAATGTAGATTGTTTAAAACCTAAATAATTTAGTAGGAAGCAAGAAATCTGAAAAAGTTATTAATATTATAATGATTCATTTTTTGGAATATTTAAATAAAGTATCTTTCCAAACTGGAAATTATTATAAGCAATACTTCATTCATAGTCTTCAAAACACTCTTCCAGTAGTACTTGAGTAGTCGAACTAGGAGAGCGGTAAGAGCTCATTATATAGATTGTATGAAAAATGTTACTAAGAATGATATCTAATTTTGCAAGATGCTTTATTTTAGTATTCTGAAGAATAAATTATTTTGATATTAAGAATTTTTAAGTGTATTTGCTTCCTACTCAATTATTTAGGTTTTGAACAAATTACTTTTACTTGAAAAATCAAATAATAAAATTCCAAAAGCATATCTACTAAAATAATTTTTAATATCAAAAGGATTTATTCTTTGGAATACTTAAATAAAGCATCTTGTAAAATTAGAAATCATTCTTAGTAAAATTTTTCATACAATCTATCCTTCTTCGACTACTCAAGTACTACTGGAAGAGTGTTTTAAAGACTATGAATGAAGTTTTGCTTACAAAAATTTCCTTTATGGCAATTTAAAATTTTGCAAGTAGCTTATTTTTTCCATTGTGAGCAAGATTCAACAACGATGTAGCAAATTTATACAGCGAGTATATTTTTCTGAATATCAGGATGGATTAAAATTTTTTCAATCGCTTAAATTTCTGAAGCCAACCTGAGATTCAGAAAAGTATATTTTCTTTAGAAACTTACTGTATTATTGTTGCATCTTATTCACAATAGTAACATGGTGTATTTTCATCAAAATATCTGGATAAATTTTTCTCGCATATAAAAAGATTTTTAAAAATTTTGTAAGTACAAGGGGGATAAACAAAATATAAAATAATGGGGTGAATAGCATTTTTTCAAATTTGAATTTATTAATGGAAAAAGTGTTATAAACTTGTGAGGCTCCTTAAATCGCCTTGCAAAACTCATTCAAAAACTTGAATGGCCTCTGAACTTCATTAAATGGCCTGGAAAGGCCATGTTTTACGTTCTCTCTAGAGATTTGATATTGCGAACTATTTGGGAAGTGCGCTAATGTTCACACCAACGCTATAATAGTTCCAAGTAAAATTCGTCATGTATTTCCTGATATTCAGAAAAATATACTCGCTGTATAAATTTGCTACATCGTTGTTGAATCTTGCTCACAATGGAAAAAATAAGCTACTTGCAAAATTTTAAATTGCCATAAAGGAAATTTTTGTAAGCAAAACTTCATTCATAGTCTTTAAAACACTCTTCCAGTAGTACTTGAGTAGTCGAAGAAGGATAGATTGTATGAAAAATTTTACTAAGAATGATTTCTAATTTTACAAGATGCTTTATTTAAGTATTCCAAAGAATAAATCCTTTTGATATTAAAAATTATTTTAGTAGATATGCTTTTGGAATTTTATTATTTGATTTTTCAAGTAAAAGTAATTTGTTCAAAACCTAAATAATTGAGTAGGAAGCAAATACACTTAAAAATTCTTAATATCAAAATAATTTATTCTTCAGAATACTAAAATAAAGCATCTTGCAAAATTAGATATCATTCTTAGTAACATTTTTCATACAATCTATATAATGAGCTCTTACCGCTCTCCTAGTTCGACTACTCAAGTACTACTGGAAGAGTGTTTTGAAGACTATGAATGAAGTATTGCTTATAATAATTTCCAGTTTGGAAAGATACTTTATTTA
The DNA here is from genome assembly GCA_022575985.1 of Anagrus nilaparvatae. Classification (NCBI taxonomy): domain Eukaryota; kingdom Metazoa; phylum Arthropoda; class Insecta; order Hymenoptera; family Mymaridae; genus Anagrus; species Anagrus nilaparvatae. The sequence continues at coordinate 14,734,983 of JAKSXM010000272.1, forward strand.
AATATTCCAAAAAATGAATCATTATAATATTAATAACTTTTTCAGATTTCTTGCTTCCTACTAAATTATTTAGGTTTTAAACAATCTACATTTACTTCAAAAAACAAGTTTAATAAAATAATAATACCTAACAAAAGAAACGATGAATCCTATTGCTTATGTTTATTATTTCATGAATTTTATTAATTTCAATTTTTAGTATCTCTTAATGAGATTATAAAATACTTAGAAAAATATAGGTTTAGGGAATCAGAATAATCTGGATTTAACGATGTTAGAATAATTTGGATTCAGGGACTTGGAATAATTTCGATTCAGGGACTTAGAATATCAATAATTTGGATTTACGGACATAGAATAATTTATATTCAGGGAAATAGAATAATTTTGATTTAGGGACTTAAAAAAATTTTGTCAAATAAAATTTTTTTTTTTTGAATAATAGTTTCTTTGATTTTTCTGTTATTTCATGAACCTTATTATTAATTTCAATTTTTGATAAAATACTTAGAATTATATGGATTTAGGGAATCAGAATAATCTGGATTTAACGATGTTAGAATAATTTAGATTCAGGGACTTAGAATAATTTGGATTCAGGGACTTAGAATAATTCTGATTTAGGGACTTAGAAAAATTTTTCCAAACAAAATTTTTTTTTTTAAATAATAGTTTCTTAGATTTTTCTGTTATTTCATGAACCTTATTAATTTGAATACTTAAGTCCCTATAGTGAAATGATTCTAAGTCCACAAACCTAAAGTATTTTAAGTCTTTGTAATTAATGTCTTTCCTATATTGTAGGTTGTACAAATATATAGATTTGAAGGAATTTGGACAAAACTCAACATATCACCTACATGATCAAAGCTGAGATGTCACTGTCTTAAAGGCCACTCGATCAAGATACAAAATTGTATTAAATTTTTATTTTTAATAAAAAATTGTTGTTTTTTAATTAATTTAATTGTACACCTTATTTGACCCGATTCCTTGATACCTAAAATTTTTTATAATCATAAAAATAATTATTTTACACTTTTAAAAACTTTAAAATTAAGAACACATTTTTAAAGTATACGAATATTAAAAAAAAAAACTTTTACAACATTAAAAAAAAAGAAAAAAATAATAAAAGGGAAAAAAAATTACAAGTCCCGAAAAATTTTAAAGTCTTTTGAAAAAGGTAATTTTTATATTTAGAGCAAAGTTTATGCGATAATTACTCAATTTCATGCCCAATTATATTTTTTATGAACAGTACTTAGAAATTTTTTAAAAATTAACCCTAAAACGAATTGCATACGTTGAAAACTACGTAGAAAACTGAGTAGAAAACTGAGTTGAAAACTAAGTAGTAAACTACGTAGAAAACTGAGTTAAAAATTTCACCTGTGAGGAGAGTGTCCGAAAACGAGGGTGATTTTTACAAAATTTTTTATTTTTAGTGTAACTTTTTTAATTTTCAATATTTTTCCTTTTCTTTAGTTTAATGCCAAGTTTAGGGCATGCAGAAAAACATGATTTTTTTTTTTTTTTTTAAGATGAACCTGGGTGGCTGAATCAGTCGGACAACTTTTTTTATTTTTTTTTCATCGCTTCATTCAGCGCCATCTTTCAGGTACTTAATGTACATAAAAATTAAAAAAAAAAAAAGGGAAGATTGCCTAATAATGTACAAAATCAATAAAAAAAAAAATTTTCAAATAGCTTTAGCAGTTTTTTTTTTATGACCACTCAAACTTTCCTCGAAATTATAGCATTTGCTATAAGCGCAGGACCCCTTAATTTTGACTAAAAACTCCTATTATTTATCGCCTAATATTCCAGTAAAATCGCGAAGGGAGGGTGTTACGTTACTGGCCATCACCGGATTTGGTATAATATAGGTTTTTTGGACGCTGATCGCGAATTTAGGAGTCTTTTCTCAGTGAAATGTGCGGAATACCCTTAAATTTGCAAAAACTACAACTAAAAAGGAGTCTTTTTTATTTATTCGCGCCTTCAGTGCCCATGTTGGTTACACATAGGTTTTTTGTGTCGCTGATCACGAATTTGGGGGTTCTATCTACTAAAAATTGGCACTTCACCCTTAAATTAGCAAAAATATGCAATACATCAAAAATTACTCTTTTTAGAGGTATAGTTTTTTCTAATTTAAGGGCGAACCGCCAATTTTTAGTAGGCAGGAACCCGAAATTCAGATGATCAGCGACCCATATGGACCAAATCTGGATACTTAAAGTTTGAATACAAAAAAACACACACATTACACCTTTTTAGGAGTAGTTTTTGCAAATTTAAGAGTGTTACGCTCATTTTCCCAAAAAAGACCCCGGAATTTTTGGTTCGGGATCCAAAAACCCTATAGTAGACTAAGCTCATAACGGTTACTAATTTAACACCCCCTCTTTTCACGATTTTACTGAAGTAAAAGAAGAAAATTGGAATAAAGAAAAAGAATTGAGAATATTTATTTAACAAACTGCATTTTCGTAATGTTTCGTAGTTTGTAATTTGGCTATCCAAATATGATGGTATCCCCTTAGAAATATTACTTTTTGACCCCAGTTTCCAGAAAATAAAGTTAAAAATTTTTATCTTTATGAATACATACTGAATATTTATGTAAATATTTTACAAACATCTTATAAATAAATATTACATTCACTTCATATAATAACATAAACTACCACTACAAACATGTAAAGAAAATGTTAAAACATAAAATATTTATAAATTATTATATAACGGATATAATAAATTTTAAATTGATGTACACGTATAGGAAAAAAGTCTATTCAATAATTTTTTTACAATATTTTCAAAACTTCAGTTAATAATCAATTCGACATAATAAATTTAATTTTTTTTTTTTTTGTTCAATTCAAATTGATTTAGAATAAGGTCATTCCAATATTCATTGAACTCTTGTAAAATAAAATAAAAAATGTATTTTATAAATAAAGTGTGATTTTTATAATCAATTGAAACAATAAAAGTTATTGTATAGTTGCAATACATTTATTATCAAAACCAATCAGAACTAATTAAATTTTTTTTTTTTGAAATGGCTATTCAAAGATAAAAAACTATTGTTAAATAAGATTTTTTTTATTTATGTAATTAAAAACAAATTATATTGTTTGTTTGTATACTGGTGTGATTACAAGGATAGACCACTAGATATGGAGCGCCATAGTATCCAATGGGCCTCCTGAGCCTAAAAATACCCTTATTTTCATTTTTAAGGTAGAAAACCTTGGGCTACCTTCAAATAAATCTCTCACTTTATTAATCATTCGAAACGCTTTCGATCGGTCTTTTTATGCGAGTTTTACCTTTAAATCCCAGTAAACCGCTATTCATAGATCATGTTTATAGGGGGGAGAAGGGTGTTTAACCAGTAAATGGTAAACTGTGATCTGGGGTATTATTTTTTTGCTCCCATTTTCTTACTCAGTGAGGAGAAAATTCTCGCTAAAACATAGATAACTAAAAATCCTTTTAAAATAATGACATCATTTTCGGTTATTATTTCCCAATAATTATTACATCAAATATTTTTTCCTTAAAAATATTATCTATGATTCAATCATACATACATGAAATCAAATAATTAAACATTATACATTCAAAATGCTCAATTAGCAAAGTTTTCACAAAATTTGTTTTTTTTCTTACGTCAAACAAGTAATAATCAAACATAAAAAATTACAATAATCAAAAATAATTAAATTAAATTACATTTTATAAATATAAAAAAAGGATATAATTATAATGAAGAGGAAATTCCATTATATATATATAATTTTTTCTTCGTTTCGCATATTTTAGCATGCATATAATATAAATATGTATTATAGCCTCACGCTTTTGATGTTTTTAAACATGCATATAATAAATATATGGGTCGTTCTTTAGTATAAATTTTCAATGCAGCTATAAAATTTTTTGTTCGTTCATTTTTCTTCCTGTTTTGTAAACGTCCTTTTAAATACAGAAAATTCCAGACACCCTTCATTTATTCCGACAAGCTTCTTGGGCCTGGTCAGCGACCCAAAAAACTTATATAGACCAAATTTGGAGACTTAAAGTACGTATACATCACAATAACCCTTTTTTAGGGGTAGTTTTTGCAAATTTAAGGGTGTTTTGCACATTTGTCAAATAAAGACCCCGGAATTCATGATCAGCGACCAAAAAAACCTATGGTAGAACAATTCTGATGGTGGACGGAAACTTGACAATTTTAACCGTTACTCCAGTCAAAATACGGGTTTGGTTGTATTTCACTGGCGAACACGAGATTTGCTCTACTATAGGTTTTTTTGGTCGCTGAACACGAAAATCGGGGTCATTTAACAGAGAAATTGGGGCTTCACCCTTAAATTTGCAAAAACTACCCCCAAAAAGGGTTTTTTTTTACATATTTGCAATTTGAGCGCTCAGATTGGCAACATACGAATTTTTTGGGTCGCTGATCAAGAATTTCGACTCCTTTTTCACAAATAATCAATATTTCACCCCTAAATTGGCTAAAACTCCCCCCCCCCCAAGGGGGTGCTTTGCTATTTTAGCACTTTGAGCATCCAGGATATATCCATATAGGTTTTTTGGGTCGCTAATCAAGAATTTCGACTCCTTTTTCACAAATAATCAATAACCCTATAATATGGATATATTTTGGATGCTCAAAGTGCTAAAATAGCAAAACACCCCCTGGGGGGGGGGGGGAATTTAGCCAATTTAGGGGTGAAATATTGATTATTTATGTAAAATAAGTCAAAATTCTTGATTAGCGACCCAAAAAACCTATATGGATATATCCTGGATGCTCAAAGTACTAAAATAGCAAAACACCCCCTTGGGGGGGGGGGGGTTTAGCCAATTTAGGGGTGAAATATTTATTATTTGTGAAAAAGGAGTAGAAATTCTTGATCAGCGACCCAAAAAATCCGTATGGTGCCAATCTGAACGCTCAAATTGCAAATATGTAAAAAAAAAACCCCTTTTTGGGGGTAGTTTTTGCAAATTTAAGGGTGAAGCCCCAATTTCTCTGTCAAATGTCCCCGATTTTCGTGTTCAGCGACCCAAAAAACCTATAGTAGAGCAAATCTCGTGTTCGCCAGTGAAAATACAACCCCCCCCCCCCCTTATTTTGACTAGAGTACGTATATTGACTAGAGTATATAGAGAAAATAGCTTAGAAAATTTTTGAATTGTGATGCAGAGTTATGCAGAGTATTATATCTACCTAACAACCTTTTCTGAACATGTTAGAACAGTTTTCAGGAAAAAAATTTTTTCGCATCACGCATTATGATGCGCATCACGTCGCCTACCCCTTGCTTGCCAGTCAATCAAAAAAGTTTCAGATGGTCTTATTTCTTTGTATAAGGATCTTTTTTAAGCAAAATATAAACTGTAAATGCAATTTTTCATTATCTCAAGATGGTTATTATCAAACTAAATATTCGATTTTTTATTAAAACTGATTTACTTTTGCTATACGATTTTTGTAATTTTTCACTAAAAATTTGTATCTAGGACTAACATATTTTTTCCTTGCTTTAAGTTTTTCAACATTTTTTATTCGTCTTTTTATTTTACCAAATGCAAGTTATGGATTTTTGAGTTAGAATTTTAATTTCTAAGAAATGCTAATTTCGATCAACATATTAGCAAAGTTCCATTTCAAAAACAATTAAGTTGAAAAGATAGTTTGAAAGTTTTTTGGAAACTTGAAGTAAGCAAAATATTGTTTAAGTTGTACTTTAATTAACATTTTTCATTTTCAGCGAAAAATGGCTATTTGGTTTGTTAATTCATAATGAAAAAAGTATTTTCTTTTTAAATTTTTTTAAGTTGATATTAGAGGTGTGCGGTTAGCTGAAATTATCCGGGTTTTAGGTCAGATTTCCTCAAAATTTCCTAAAAAAGGTCTGCAGTTAGTTTTGAATTGGATGTTTTCTTAAATGTACGAAACCTGACCCAATAAAAATTGAAGCAAAAAATCCGAAATTTCGGGTACCCGACCCGACATTCGGGTAATCGCATACCCCTAGTTGATATATTTTTGATACTATTTTTGCTGTCTGAATTAATATTTTTATTATTTCATTTTACTTAAAATATACAATTTCAAGCTTTGCTCTTAATGCAAAATTAATACTTATTTCCAGAATTGTATTTTTTGTTGAAAGTCTTTTCTCATAGAAAAAAAATAGCAAATTATTTTTTAAATGTTTTGAGGGATAGCCCATATATCAACAATAAATGTCTACTTAAACACATATGTAAAAATAAAATAATACATATACTTATAAACAATTACATAATCATAATATAATAAACAGTTATAAAAAATTTAATACAAACTACAAATATTTGCTAAAGAATAGCAATTGTTTAAAAAGTATTTTTATTTTAAAAAAATTATATTGGAATAAATTTTAATAATTTTAAAAAATATTTTTTAGATTGGTGATACAGGACCAGGAAAATATACTTTGTTAGCAAGAGGATTATCTGGTTACATATTTGAAAATACAACAGAACTTGATTATGTGCATAAAAGTTATTCAGTATTCATACAAACTGATCGTTCTGTGTATAAACCAGGAAGCAAAATTCAATTTAGATGCATTGTACTTGATTCGAGATTAAGACCAACAGCTAATAGATGGCTCGAAGTTTACGTTAAAGTAAATTATTTTTTTTAATTTTATATATAATTTTTCGAAATTTTGGCAATTTTTTAAAGATTTCAACAATTTTTTGGACAGTAGCATATTCATTGCGTATTTTACATGAATTTATTACTGAATTTTACCATAATTATTCGTACTTACAGCTTTGGCACCGGATTTTTAGTTTTTGTTTCCCGAAGATTCAATATTTATTATATATGAGTAATTTTTTAAGAGTTTGAGATTTTTTAATTTTGATTTTGAAACCAATGCAGAATATTTCATTAAACTAATTTTTTAATTGATAAATAGTAATAACGCAACTATGGTATTCTGCATTACAGACTCTAGGATAATTTTAAATTAATTTCATTGATAAATTGTTTTTAATTTAAATTGTAGTTAAAATACGAGTTAAAATAATACACAAAATTTTTTGAATCATTAGATATCTAAATGCACAAAATTTCTTCAACAAAATCTCATTTTTGTTATAATAAAATACTTTTACGACATTTAATAAAATAATTACATGTCCCAACAGATTTAATTAAAAAAAATGTATGTAATTTCATATCATCACAAGCTTTTTTTGCATATGAAAGTATCATAAATATAAATTACTAGTTCATTTCCTTTTATACATTCATATAAATTTCGAAAAAAAAAAGTGAATTGACATAAATAATAATAGCGCAAACATTTTTTTTTTTAATTTCATTTACTATGTAACTTGATATTAAATATTAAATTAAATTACATATATATATGTTACGCCCCAAAAACGTAATAAAACAATTCGTAAATGTTCAAGGGGCTTGTTCAATGTTTTGACCATTTCGTGATTTGGTTGAAAATATTCGATTTATTTACAAAAATTGATCAACAGCTTAAATTTAACGTCACAATGTGAAACTCATTTGTTTTGAATAAAATTGCCAATTTCATGAACACTGGTCAAGCCCCTTGACCAATTCAGGAATTGTTTCATTACGTTTTTGGGGCGTAACATATATAAATTAAATCTTTATTCAATCTTCTTAATTTAAAAGTTTCTATTTTAAATAATGAAAACATCATTTTTTAATAATTATAATTATATATTATAAAAAATTTGTGTGTAGGATGGTCAAGGTAATCGTATAAAACAATGGGATCGTCCAAGGTTACATCAAGGAATATTTAGTGGTGAATTAGAACTTTCTAAATCACCAGTTTTGGGTAATTGGGAAATAATAGCTAACATTGGTAATCAAACATTTAATAAAGAAGTACAAGTTGCTGAATATGTATTACCTAAATTTGAAGTTACTATTGATTCACCAAATCATGCAACATTTAAAGAAGGAAAAATTACTGTTATTGTTCATGCAAAGTTAGTTTCAATTAAAACTCAATTTTTATAAGAATTATTTTTTATAAATTTTCATTTATTTTTATTCTAGATACACTTATGGAAAACCTGTAAAAGGAGAAGCTACAATAACAGCTTTCCCTGACATAATATCAGGTGTACTACAACCAGTTTATCAATCACCAATTAGAAAAGTTGTCAAAATTGAAGGAAAAGCTGTTGTTGAATTTGACATTGTTAAAGATTTAAGGTAAAAATAATTTTATCATACATAATTTTTATTTATTTATTCAAATTTATTATTTACAGACTAGTCGATGAATATGAAAGACCTGTAACAATCGAGGTCGCAGTAGAAGAAGGCGTTACTGGTAGAAGACAAAATGCATCAATGCAAATAACTTTGCATAAGCATAAATATACTATGGAATTATTAAGAACTGCTGAATATTATAAACCAGGATTAAAATACACAGCATTTGTAATGAATTTATTTTTCTATCTAAATAATCAGTTTTTTAATGACTAAATTTTGGTTTAATTGCAGTTGAAAGTTACAAATCATGATGGATCACCAGTTATTGATAATACAAATCCAGTTTCTATATCATATGGTTATACTTATGATCAAGATCATTTACAAAATATGACTAAAAAATTAGATAAAAATGGTATGATACAATTAGATTTTTATCCACCAATCACAATGCAAGATGATATATTTAGACCACTTAGAATTGAGGTAATTTTTTTATATCATTTTTTCATTCACTCATTATTGCAAAAATAATTAATTTTTAGGCACAATATTTGAATCTTCATGAATGGTTCCCATCAACTAATCCAGCAACTTCTAGAAGTGAATCTTATATTCAAGCAACTTTAGTAACTGAAAATCCAAGGGTAAAAATTCTAAAAAATTATTTTTTTTACTGTAACTCATTTATTTTATATTAATTAGGTAAATGATGATATTGAAATCGAAGTAAACTCAACAGAAGCATTAAAATATATTAGTTATCAAGTTCTTGGTCGTGGTGATATTTTATTCGCATCTTCAGTTCAAGTACCTAATCCAAATAGAAATACAATTTCATTTAGGTAAATTTAATTAAATTTTTTTGTCAACCTTAGAATTTCATTTTATTGTAATCAAAAATTATTTAGATTTTTAGCAACTTATGTTATGGCACCAATAGCACATGTTTTAGTTTATTATGTAAAAGATGATGGTGAAATTGTTGCTGATTCTTTAGATATTGAATTAGAGGGTGCTTTACAAAATTTCGTAAGTTTAATGCATATTTAATCTTGTAGTTAAGACATGAATTTTTAAAATTAATTATTAAATTATAAAAGGTTAATATTAAAACCGTACCTGAAGAAGTTGGCCCTGGTGATAACGTAGATATAACAATAATGGCAAGGCCAAATTCTTACGTTGGTTTACTTGGTATTGATCAAAGATCGTTACTTTTAAAATCTGGTAATGACATAACACATGTAAGTTATATAATAAATATTTTAATTAAAAATTATTTGAAAAAAATTAAATTAAATTATTTTTAAAAAATTAGGAACAAGTAAGAAAAGAATTAATGTCATACGATATGAACGATGATTCGTTTTATGGTGATGAAAGATTTGCTAATTCATGGATGAGACCTGGTACTGCATCGAGTCAAGAAGTTTTTCGCGTAATTATTACATTAAATAAATTTAATTACTTTTCAATTAATCAAAAATTTTAATTACAGAAAACTGGCACTGTCGTTTTAACAAATGCTTACATTCATGAAAATTTCCAAGTTGGTATGTTAAAAAAATTTTTTTATTTATAAAATATGGTTTCAATTCATATAAACTGGCAACAATAATTATATATTTAGATAATTTACTAATGGCAGCTCAGCAATTTATTATTATAAAACATAAAATTTATCAATAATTAATTAATCATAACATCATTTTTATCATTCATAATTATTAAATTCTTAAACACATATAAAATATTACATTGAAAATATCAATCATTTTTTATCACATTATCATCACTTAATAATATAGGGGAAATAAATATTTTATCACTTTTTCTATATGAATTATAACATTTTGCATAGCTTATTAATTTATAATATTGCTAAAATTGGCTGGAGTATAAAATACAGGTCAATGCCCTTTCTGCTGAACTTGTTAAAAGCGATTGTTTTTTAATGAGTACCGCAGCTTTGTTACATTAGAGTTTTTTTAAATTTGAAAATTTTGAGATAGTAATAAACTTTTTCCGAATTTCTTATTAAATTCTAATAAAAATAAAACTGGATAAATTCAGTTTTTGTATTGCGTGGTTTTAGAAAATCATAATTCGCGAAAGAATATAAAAGAGTTCAAAAAACATTATTTTTAAAAAATTTGCTTTGAAAATTAAAATATTGTAACTAGCCACGAAGTTAAAATTGAGTATTATTCAAAACTTTCGTTAAAAAGTAAATTCTTTAAAATTACAGCAACAAAATAATTTATTTGTGAAAAATGAGTGTAAATTTAAAAAAAAATTGTAAAATTTTAACAAAAGTACAAATTTAGGGGAAAATTTACGATTTTTTTGATATTTTGTAAAAAATATTTGTGAATTTATAAACAGTTTTCTAGGACTAGTACTTCTATTTTAAAAAAATAGGTATTACATGGCAAAAATTTTGAAGAAAAAAAAACTTGTAATCGGTTTTTGTGTTCACACAACCAGAGAGCATGGAAAATGTTCACTTATAACACCTGGTTGTAAGTTAGAGCCCCTAGTATATATATATATTAGAGTGGACCTATTTTTGGACTTTGTGAAAAAACTTTGCTCCCCGGGTTTTTTTGTGAAGTTTTGGTCATAAAAAGTTCCCAGTTCCAAGGATTTTGCTTTAGCCTTGCAAAAACACGTGCCTGTAACCACATCAATTTTCCCATTTAAATAACATGGGAATTTTGAGTTTTTAGCTATACAAATTTTCACAAAAGCCAAAAAGCGTTTTAAAATGCTAATTTTTACTGGAAAACATACTTTTATATGTTATAAAGACATACAAACCGTCCTGCATTCATTTCAAAGGGAATTTTGGGGCTAGAAACGCAAATTTACATGTTTGCTCAATCTTATAAAACAGGGTTTTTCGGTAATTTTCGATAAAAAGCTACAACCTAAAAAATTAACCAAAACACTTCTGGCTGGTTCACTTTTTTTAGTATAAGTGTCACCTTTCAAACGACGTAAGCCGTATATTTTAATCACTGTTTCTCTTAGCGCTATAGTACCTACTGATAATTTTTGACCCGAAATGACCAATTTTTAAATTTATTTAAATTGCTGCCAAAATTGTAAATTTTGACGAAATTGAGTTTTAAAGGCCTTAATAATTTTTTAAAAGCTTCAAGTTTCCAACAACTTTTGACTCGTTTCTTTTCTTTAATTAGTTTTTAAGATATTACTTTTCAAAGTTAATGATAAAAATTGACTTTTTTTGAAAACCCTGAAATTGAGACTCGTTAAATTTGCGTATTCAGCCCCAAAATTCCCCTTGGAATGAATGCAGAACGGTTTGTATGTCTTTATAACATATAAAAGTATGTTTTCCAGTAAAAATTAGCATTTTAAAACGCTTTTTGGCTTTTGTGAAAATTTGTATAGCTAAAAACTCAAAATTCCCATGTTATTTAAATGGGAAAATTGATGTGGTTACAGGCACGTGTTTTTGCAGGGCTAAAGCAAAATCCTTGGAACTGGGAACTTTTTATGACCAAAACTTCACAAAAAAACCCGGGGAGCAAAGTTTTTCCACAAAGTCCAAAAATAGGTCCACTCTAATATATATATATATATATATATATTAGAGTCTGCCTTATTTTTTTGTTTTTGAGATTTGTTTGCTCCCCCAATTTTTTCGAATATTTTAGTCATAAAAACTCCTCAGCTCCTAGGATTTTGGTTTTTGATTTTGAAAACCCGTACCACCCAGAACTTTAAGTTGACCATTTAAATTCCCACATAGGAATTTTGACTTTTCAGCTTTCTAATTTTTTAACTTGTTTCAAAAATTTTTTAAAGAATTTTTTGTTTTTTATTGAAAATTTACAAATTTTTCGCAAATAAATAATTTTTTTTTGTATTTACAAGAGTTACATTTAATAGTGTTTGTTGATTTATTTAATTTGAACCTTAGTGTTTAGAATCGATTTTTGTTAATATTGTCTAACTGTATTTGAGGATGTTACACATAAAATATTTTTGAATATTATATAGTATACTATCGAGCTAGTTTGGATTCATCGATAATGTTTTCTGCATCGGCATCCTCAAGTCCATCTACATTTTCCCAAGGACAATTAAAAGTTCGCAAGAATTTCCCTGAAACTTGGATATGGGAAGAGGTCGAAGCTGGGTAATACTATTAATAAAATGCTAATACTATTAATTATATAGTAATATTGATAATAATTTCCTTTCATTTTCTAACAATAATTCATTTATATATTGTAAAAAAATATACTTTTTCTATTAATTTATATCTAGATCACTTGTGTTTTTTTTTATGGTATCTGAATTAACTAATTGGTTTTTCTGGCTGGTGGAGCTTATATGGTTTTATGTGCTTTTGAGGGTATCACTTATTCACAAATTTTGGGGGTGTATGGTTTAATTTAAATAATTTAATTAATATAATTTTTATTCAAAAATTTCCATAATAAATGATTTGCAAAAATTATTTAAATTTATTTTTGGACCAAAATGTTTGGAAAAAATTGTAAAATAAAAAAAAATTCGAGAGCTTTGGCCATAAACTATAAAATTCTAGGAAATCAACAGGAGAATGGAGATAGAATAAAAGGTTCATCACATGGGTTATCAACATTAAAGCCTGATATTGGTCCACCAGTTAAACACAAAGTTGCTACAAAACCACCATGGGCAGGTCGTTACGCCTTCTCATATGTTCCATTTCCTGTCAGAAATAAGCCCCGTGTTTATCTAATGCATGACATCTTAAGCACATGGCTTTTTGCAAACATGTCTTCAGGGTATACATAAGCTATTAAAAATGAATAAATAACTTTTTTTTTTTATTAATTTTTTTTCAATATTATGATAATAAGAAATTTTTTAAATCTGCGACTTTTTATTCTAAAATTTTTAAATTCCTACACTTTGAGAAATTTTGCATTGCAAAATACTTTAATGAATTCATTCAAGTTCTTAAATCAAAATTATTTTAAACCCTATTTTATTCCACCCCACTAAATTACAAAACCTACCAGGGGGCCAAAAGTCGCATGTTGAGTATACTATCATAGCAATTTTTTTGCGCCACTGAATATAAGAAGTCAGACATCTAAAATATTAAAGTAGATGGTCTGATTTGAAAGCTGAAAATTTGTACAATTACGTGATTACAAGTATTTTTAAACATTTTTACTTAAAAAATACCTTAGATTTAATTAAGTTACTAAAACCATTTTTTTTTGGTTGTCAATTTTTATTTTTGGTTACAAAAAGAAAAATAATTGATTTTCAATACATGCAATCATATAAACACAGAATAATTTGTACAAAAAAGTCTTGAGATGATAATTTTGGAAATATTCGTAATCACGCAATGATCTACGCTCGATCAAAATTTAACTCGGCTTGTGGTGCGGCGCCAGCGAGGTCCTTTCTAGAACTATAGGAAGAACTATAGGAAGGCTCTCAATAGCCCGCGTCAAAAGCCGAATCTGATTCTGATCGGGCGGACTCTTAGCTTTAAAATAAGCCCATCTCGAAACACCTTGGATGCATGTTTTCTTGAAACCAACGGCGCAAAAAAGTTGCAATGATTCCTTAAATTCAACACGTGACATTTGGCCGCTTAAATGCAATATTATCAGGGTTCAATAAATTTATTTGTGCAATTAAGCTTTCATCGTTTCCAAAAATTACGCACTAAAATAACTTTCTCTGATACCTCCACGAGGAAAAATTTTCCCAGTTTTTTTCTGACATGTTTTAAAAATAAAAATTCTATTTTATGCGAGTAAAATATAAATAAATTTCTTATTATCATAATTTAAAATTTCCTTTTATTTTTTTGCATTATTTTTGATGATAATGATAATTTATTTGAAATAAGCCTATAGCTGCACTCATATTTTATAAATATTTGTACCATAAAAACATAGAATCTTTTTAGTGCCATTTCATTTCCTTTTGTGTTCTTTATATGTATATTTATTTTGTATATTTATGTAAATAATGAAATAGAAATTTTTTATATCTGTTTAAACAAATATAAAAGAATTTTCCTTTTTTTAAAATTTTTTTTTTAATTACTTGTTAAATTTTTGTAAATAGGATTTACATATTAGCCTGGTACTTATATTTTAAAAATATATAATTACTGAAAAGAATTTCATTCGTAAAAGCTTAAAATATTGCGACTTAAAAATTTAAAATTTAAATTTCCTTAATTGTGTTATTTATTTAACATTTTTTTTATAAGACTCATTTAAAATTAGGAGCATTTAAAATTGTTTCTAAAAAAGAAAGCGGTTGAAAATAAACAATTTTTGGTCTTCAGCAATTTTCGACAATCGGTCTGAACTGAAAAAAGTGATTGGGAAATTAAATGATGGTACGTGCATATTATTTAACAACGCCAACGCCTAAGTATTCGATATTTTGGGAATCATAATTCAGCGATATGACGAGAAAAAGCCTTTTACAGTTACATTAAACTTTTAAAATAGGGCTTGTGTTCGGCAATTCAAAGGGTTTTTAATTTCTTTTCATTGTATGAAGAATTTTGAAAGTAGCTCCTAGTAAAAAAATAATTCTAAAAGAGCAGATTTTCTGAAATTTGGGCAGATTCGTTGGGAATTTCTGGGCCCGGTATTCTAGTGCCGGATGAATACTCGGAAAAATCTCATTCAATTATTTTTAGATTCCTCAAAAAATTTTACTCATGTCCTTCTTTACAGAAAAATTTTAATATCTATAATCTGCCTGTAAAGAGAGATTTTAATAAATTTTCCAGAGTAATCTGAAAATTGACTCTGAAATTTTCGAAATTTTCAGTCAGTGTCAAAAACCGGGTTCGAGAAGTTCTGTTGTTTTTATGTTATTGTCTTTTGTACTATCGGTATACAAATATGTTTTATCAATTTGTTTGTGCGCAAAAATATTCGTAAGTAACAAAAACTGAGGAAAAGACTTTCTCGCAGTTTTTAAACTCTTAAAAGTCGAGTTTCAGCGACACGCCGTTTGAACTATAACTCTAAACCGCTTAATAATTGGCCATTCGATCATAAAACAGATTTAATAACATTTTCCAAATATTTTTTTCAACTCGAACCCATTTTAATTATAATTGGAGATTGAAAATAATGTATTCAAATAATTATTTATTCATTAAAGTGATTATTTTCGGAACAATTTTGGCATGGGGGATGTTAAAAGAAAAATTTTTTTCAATTCCAGGCTAATATATAAATTTTTTTAGTTATTTGTTCACTTGCTTTTTGTTAAATCTCGTTGGATCTATACACTTTTTTTACATAAATAAATTATGAAATTTTAATGCAGATAATATTGCATAAAATTTTTTATTATTTTCATTGAAAAAATTATTTTATCACGCAAAGTTAACTTTTTATATTTTTGTATATACAGCTTTCATTTTTCAATAAAAATTTTTTTTTCATTGTTTTCAAAAAATTGTGTGCGTATAATTTTGATTTTAGTTGTAAAAAATGTAAATATAAATTATTTTTCTGCATTAACACCAATTTTTTTTTGTCGCCTAAATGATTAATATTTTTACTGATTAAGTATTTATTATTTATTAGGTACGAAGGAAAAACTGTGATAGGAAAAAAAGTACCTGATAGTATAACGTCATGGGTGTTAACAGGATTTTCAGTTGATCCAACTTATGGTTTTGGATTAATCGATGCTCCTCGAAAAGTATGTTTTTTCATTATAATATTTAGTAGTTTTCTTTATAAAATTAATTTTTTAATAAAGTCATTTAAAATTAAGTGTTTGTTTATCCAACACAGAAAATTGTTTAAAAAAATTATTTAATACCAATTTCTCTTATTTCAGTTGAAAGTTTTTAAACCATTTTTCGTATCATTAAACTTGCCTTATTCTGTGATAAGAGGTGAAATAGTAGCTATACCAATTGTTGTATTTAATTATTTGAATAAAGATTTAACAGTTGATGTTGTTTTGGAAAATACTGGTGATTTTGAATTTGCTGAAGTATCAAACGAAGTTCACGAAACAAAAAGTAATAATCAATCGTTTTTTTCATTTTTTAATTGATAATTATAATTAATGTTTTTTAATTTTAGAAATAGAATTATATCGTTCAAAAAAAATATTTATACCATCAAATACAGCAAAAAGTGTATCATTCATGGTTGTACCAATAAAATTAAATCATATTACAATAAAAGCTAAAGCAACAAGTGCTATTTCTGGTGATATTATCGAATATCCATTACTTGTTAAGGTAATTTTTTAACATTATAATTTTTTATAATTGATTTTATTGATTTTATTAATTTTTTTTAGCCTGAAGGAGAAACTCAATATAGAAATAAAGTTGTATTTGTTGATTTAAGAGAGACTGATTCATTTAAAACAAATATAACTGTTGATATTCCTAAACATATTGTTGCTGATTCGGATTATGTTGAAATATCAGCAGTTGGTGAGTTAAAATTTTATCAAATTATATCTATAAATTCTTTAATAAAATTTTCAAATTAAAATAGGTGATATATTGGGACCAAGTATTCCAAATCTTGCTAATTTAATAAAAATGCCATTTGGTTGTGGTGAACAAAATATGTTAAATTTTGTTCCTAATATTGTTATTCTTGATTATCTAAAGGTATAATTTTAAATAAACATTTTTTAATATTTTAATTTTCAAAATTTAACTGTTCAACAAATTTTAGAACACAAATCAATTGACACCAGCAATTCAAAGTAAAGCAATTGGTTATTTAGAAGTTGGTTACCAGCAAGAATTAACTTACAGGCATGCTGATGGTTCATTTAGTGCATTTGGAAAATCTGATCCAAGTGGTAGTACATGGTAATTATTAAATATTTTTTATAAATTATATATATATGACAGGAATTTTAATATTATTAAAAATAAAAAATTATCAGGTTAACAGCATTTGTTGCTAAATCATTTAAACAAGCTGAAAAATACGTAACAATTGATGAAAAAATAATTGATGATGCATTAAAATGGTTAGCTGAAAAACAAGAAGCTAACGGCACATTCCCTGAAGTTGGTACAGTAAGTCATCGAGATATGCAAGGTGGTGCAGCAAAAGGACTTGCACTTACAGCATACGTATTGAGTGCTTTTCTCGAAATCGAAGTATGTTATATGAAATTGTGATATAAAAAATCTGAGCTTTGTTTAAAATTAAAATTATTTTTCATTTACTAGGGCGGCAACATAAGATACCGTAATGTAATATACAAAGGTTTAGATTACATAGCAAGAAATATCTATGACCTTAATGATAATTATGCTTTAAGTATTTGTACTTATGTATTAAGTTTAGCAAATCATCAAAGTGAAGATGAAGCATTCAGAATGCTTGAATCTAATGCTAATAACGAAAATGACATGACATGGTGGAGTAAACCAATAATTGAAGAAGATAGTAAAAATCCATGGTATTCGTTATCAAGAACAGTTGATGTTGAAATGACGTCATATGCTATGTTAGTTTATTTAAGAAGAAACTCAGTAGTTGAAGCAACATCAATTATGAAATGGTTAATTAAACAAAGGAATTCTGAAGGTGGTTTTGCATCAACTCAGGTATTTTAAAGTTTTTTTTTTATTATTTAACTTGCGTCAGCCTACAATCGCATCATTTTAATTTTCGTTTTTATTTTTTTAGGACACTGTCGTGGGTATTTATGCGTTAGCAAAACTTGGCGAAAAATTAAGAACTAGAAATTATGATATTAGAATTAAATTATCATCAGATACAGATGAACAAAAAGAAATACACGTTGATCCTAGAAATTTTATGATAGTACAAAAACATGTTGTAAGTTTTAAAACAATTAATATTTTTTTTTTATTATAAATTTTTTGATTTAAATTTCTAAGTTTAATTGTAAGTAAACCATAAAACTCAATCCGGTGTATTTTACTTGTTCCACTTGATTGGATTTTATTTCCTGCCTATAGAATTAGAATAATTTGATTTTCCTTTTGCAAAAACTGTAATTAAATTTTGTATGAATTTTTTTTTTTTATCAGAATTAAATTAAAACTTGACAAGTAAATTAAATATTTTAAAAATTATATTACTATTTAAAAAAAATTTATTTTATTAAATTTTTGTATTTTAAAAAATTTTTTAGATTGATGGCAGAGCACGTTCAATAAATATTACAGCTACTGGAAGTGGTTTTGCACTAGTGCAAATTTCTTCTCGGTATAATTTAAATGTAACTGGAGCTTTTCCTCTTTTCACGCTAGATCCGCAAGTTGACAAAGTATCGACAGAGGATCACTTACAACTTTCTATTTGTTCTGGGTAAAAAAAATTTTTTTTTGTTATATTTTTTTACCTTAAACAATTTCTTTGACCTTATTTTATATTTATCCGATCGTTTAGAAACTAAATATATAAACTACTTTCGTGTAATATTTTATTTTATTTTTGAAACAAAGCGAGTGAAATAATTACCAAACCCTAAGATCATTGCAAGGACATCTTTATAAGTATCCGCAAAATATGATCCTTTTGATTTTTTTACCTTATCTGACTTAAAATTGCCGAACGGAATGAGAGTAATTAAATTTTTCTTGTTACCTGCCAAAAAGTTCGCATTTCCCTGACTGCTGAGCGTCTGTTAAAGACGTATTTTCTCGCCATTAATGAAAAAAAAACGTTTACTTAAAATACCCTATTTCACAATATAAAAGCTAGCCTAAAACTTCTATAATATTTATGTACCAAAACTATATATTTATTTTACTCTCGGGGGATTACTTTATCGAACTTTTTAAATAAAAATATTTATCAAATTCGTGATTTAAATGGATGTTTCACCGAATGGTTCGACATGCGAATCCTTCGCATTCGGTATAATACACATGTAATTATGTATACTATCGGTTTGAAAAAGATGCGAACCTCGAGTTTATTATTAATAACTTCCCCAAAAATAAAGATAATTTAATGAAATAAAATTTTTCTAAAAATTTAACCATATTTTTATTCGAATCTCAAAGGAATTTAACGCAAATATTCTAGAAGTGATTTTATTGCAAAAACAAATAAAAAAACGAGAATTTTATGAATTTTTTTTTCGTTCCACGACTTTAGACCCGAAAAAAGAGTTGAAGGAATCATCCGATTTTGACAAAAATTTAACCAGTGATAAATACACCTTTCTTGTGCATGATACAATTTTGAAAATTTAAATATTTCAATTCGCAAATTTTTTATGGGCTTCAGAAGAAGAGGCCTTCATCTCATCAACAAATTGTCGTATCGGCTTCGTTTTTTTTTTAATCGATAGGTTACTGTTTGTAGATTAAAAATATATATTTTGTTAATGTAGCGAATTAACGATTTCTGAGCAATAACGATTCTAAAATACGGACAGGTGCATTCTATTCATCTATTGTTTTTCACTGTTTTAACCCGTATTCATGAATATTTAAAGAAAAATAATATTCTTCGCCTCTCATTATTCTTAATTTGTTCGTTCATGCTACAACATCTGGTATGAGAAATAAAAATTAATTTGCAAATTTTTAAAAAAATTGCAATTTTTAATTACCGTATGAAATGTGCCGATTAATCTGCCTAAAAAGAACTTTGAATCGCAAAAATCCGCCAAAAAATGGTCAATGTAGAGGGTTAAAATCAATAGGGTAAAATTTTTTGTTTTGCTGATATCAACGTCGATTTTTGACCGATTTTTACGATTCAAATTGCTAATTAATCAGTTTTTTGAATCGAGAAAATTGGCAAATGGAAAATAAAAATCTTTGAACAATTAGCAAAAATGAAAAGAAAAATTTTGAGATCGTATAGATAAAAAAAATTTTTATTTATCCCGCTGAGACCAGGGTGGGAACCAAAAAAATATATCTTTCCAACATTAACTGTTTCGCAGCGAGATATCTCTTTTGTCTATCCGATCTCAAAATTTTTCCTTTCATTTTTGCTAATTGCTCAAAGATTTTTATTTTCCATTTGCCAATTTTCTCGATTCAAAAAACTGATTAATTAGCAATTTGAATCGTAAAAATCGGTCAAAAATCGACGTTGATATCAGCAAAACAAAAAATTTTACCCTATTGATTTTAACCCTCTACATTGACCATTTTTTGGCGGATTTTTGCGATTCAAAGTTCTTTTTAGGCAGATTAATCGGCACATTTCATACGGTAATTAAAAATTGCAATTTTTTTAAAAATTTGCAAATTAATTTTTATTTCTCATACCAGATGTTGTAGCATGAACGAACAAATTAAGAATAATGAGAGGCGAAGAATATTATTTTTCTTTAAATATTCATGAATACGGGTTAAAACAGTGAAAAACAATAGATGAATAGAATGCACCTGTCCGTATTTTAGAATCGTTATTGCTCAGAAATCGTTAATTCGCTACATTAACAAAATATATATTTTTAATCTACAAACAGTAACCTATCGATTAAAAAAAAAACGAAGCCGATACGACAATTTGTTGATGAGATGAAGGCCTCTTCTTCTGAAGCCCATAAAAAATTTGCGAATTGAAATATTTAAATTTTCAAAATTGTATCATGCACAAGAAAGGTGTATTTATCACTGGTTAAATTTTTGTCAAAATCGGATGATTCCTTCAACTCTTTTTTCGGGTCTAAAGTCGTGGAACGAAAAAAAAATTCATAAAATTCTCGTTTTTTTATTTGTTTTTGCAATAAAATCACTTCTAGAATATTTGCGTTAAATTCCTTTGAGATTCGAATAAAAATATGGTTAAATTTTTAGAAAAATTTTATTTCATTAAATTATCTTTATTTTTGGGGAAGTTATTAATAAAAAACTCGAGGTTCGCATCTTTTTCAAACCGATAGTATGTACTAGAGTGGACCTAATTTTGGACTTTGTATAGAAAAACTTTGCTACCCGGGTTTTTTTGTGAACTTTTGGTCATGACAAGTCCCCAGCACCAAGGATTTTGCTTTTACTTTGCAAAAACACGTGCCTGTAAGCACCTCAATTTTCCCATTTAAATAACATATGAATTTTTTAAGGTGCTGTAATAGTACATTTTTAACCAAGGGAGCAAAAAAAAGAATGACCCAGAGCGCACGTTAATTAGCATCCGAGGCGAAGCCTCGTTGCGGGGCGAAAAAAGTGCTTTCAGCCCGCTAGGAATTTTTTTTCTGTACAGTAGCCACGAAAGTACTTTTACGTTTCTCGCTACTGTCGCAGAAAAATTTTATACGGCCCTTGTCCATAAATAAAGGATGCCCCAAATCGCAGTTTACCATCCTCGGCTTCGCCTCGGAAGGTAATTTACGTGCGATTTGGGCCATTCTTTACTTTTCTGGACACGAGCCGTAAATATACTATTAAACACTAGATATAACAGATAGAAAATGATGTTTAGACATAGGTAGATTTAAATGAAGCGATGGCTACTTGTATGGTCGGGTCTTCAAAACTGCCCCAAAGTGTTTATTTCCGAAAGTATTACCAAAAATAAGTCACCAGCCCAATTTTTAGCCTCCTAGAGCAAAATCTCGATTTTTGGCAGCCATTTTTGTGTTTTGGACTTGTAAAAAAAGTAAGAAAAACGAGTCATAATTTTTTTTTATTATTACTGTAAAAAACTTATACATTAGCATGAAAAATTTTTTCCTTTTAGGTCCGGATACGAAATTTTGCTGGGTATCTGATTCCGGGATCAAAATTTTTTTTGAGTAGCGCATGCGCGAGGTATCGCTAAGATAGGCTGTTTTTTTTCAAAAATCGATTTCTCAAATGCCTATTAGTGAAAAATTTTCTAACCAGGTTTAAAATTTTCCTTAGGACTTATATTTTTTGCCAAAAAAAAAATTTCGATGGGACACTGCTTTTTGGGAGCTTTAGATAAAAAAAAAGCAGCTTTCAAAAGATCATTTTTTACAAATTTCAAATTTCCAAATGTTAAATTTAACATAAACTCTCTTAAAAACATGAAAAAATTTCCCGCGGAATCCAAATTTTTAATCAGATTTTTGATTGGTCACGTGACTTGGCGGGAAATTTGAAACTTGTAAAAAATAATCTTTTGAAAGCTGCTATTTTAAAAAATTCGTATGTTATATTTAAATGGGAAAATTGAGGTGCTTACAGGCACGTGTTTTTCCAAAGCAAAAGCAAAATCCTTTGAGCTGGGGACTTTTCATGACCAAAAATTCACAAAAAAAGCCGGGGAGCAACGTTTTTCTACAAAGTCCAAAATTAGGTCCACTCTAATATGTATACTTTATGTAAAATTAACTTTATATCACTTGTTTTATAAAATACTATTGGACGTTAAATGCTTTTTGATAGATGAAAAAAAATGTAAACAGCACTTTTTCCTAAACAGGTATTTTGAAACTAAGGAATCTCACTGATTTCTGCAGAGGACAAATTTTTACAAAATTTTTGTTTTGATGACGATAACTCGATTTAATTTTTTTATTGAATCAGAAAAAATTTTTTTTGAGACCCTTAAAAAATAGAAAAAATTTCTAAAAAGAACGTAAAACCTAAGAAAAAGTTTTTAAAAAAATTTTTATAATAATCAACCACGCACTCTGGAATTATTCAAAAAAACAACCGAATATTAATTTTTTTTTAAAGATATTTATTTCTTCAATGTTTTTTAGCATATAGGTAACTGATTATAAAGAAATTTTTCGCAAAATCCACCCCCGAAAATTGAAAGCTAATAAAAAAGTTTGATTTGTCATAATTGTAGGCTATACTAAAAATAAATACCTATTAAAATCTCTCAAACTTGATTATCTTAATTTATTTAAAATAGTTTTAAAATAATTTTAATTAAATTGAATTACTATCAATAAGAAATCTAAAATTTTAAAATTATAAATCGTTTATTTATAATTTTTAGTTTTATTCCAACAAAAGAAACCAATGAAAGTAACATGGCTGTTATGGAAGTAAGTTTACCTTCAGGTTTTACTGTAGATCAAGATGCTCTACCTAGTTTAGAAGTTTCTCAGAATGTCAAAAGAGTAGAAACTAAAAATGGAGATACAATGGTTGTATTATATTTTGATAAAGTATGTTTATCATTTAAAAAAAAATTTATTTTAAAAACTGAAACTTAAGAGTTAATTTTTTGCAGATGGTTCATGATAAAGAATATTGTCCAACTGTATCAGCATTTAGAACACACAAAGTTGCTAAACAAAAACCGGTTCCTGTTTCAATATATGATTACTATGATTCTTGTAAGTTAAATTATTTAAAATTTATAAAAAAAAAATTAATATTAATTTAAAAAAAATTGTTTTTAATTTAGCGAGACGTGCAAGAGTATTTTATGAACCAAAGATGACAACTTTATGTGACATTTGTGAGGAAGAACAATGTGGAGATGTCTGTAGTATTAGATTTGGTAAACAAGAAGATGGTTCCTTGCCATCGGTTTCATCTAGTTCAACAATATTACTTAATATTTATTTATTGTTTATTTCTAGTTTGACTTATATTTTTATTAAACTGCAATAGTTTTTTAAAAATTAATTATACTTTGTTAATTTGATTTTAAAGTTTTTGCTATACATTTCATTTTAATAATTTGTTTATTTCAAATTAATAATTTTCTCTATGAAAGAAAAACGTTAATCAGTTTTAAGTTTATTGTTATCGTTTGTATACGTTGCATTGAATGTATAAGAAAAAAATTAGATAAATTTTAAAAATTAAATAACTTTACTTAATTTTTCTAATATCTAATTTTTTTAAAAATAATTATCATATACTTAGCATGTAATTTAATTATTTCGTATAATTTTAAAATAAAGTTTTTATTTTGGAAAGTTAACTTTTATCTTAAAGGTATACTGTTAAATAATTTATTTTTATTTTTTTTAAGCAAAATTAAAAGAATTTGAGTTAAAAACTAATTTTATTAAATTAAATGTTTTGTAATTTAAGAATTTTTTATTTTTAATACCTAGAGATAAAATATTTTTAGTTTTACAATTGAAAAAGTAAAAAACAGACGCTATTCATCTATAGAATATTCACAATCATGTATCATGTAAAATAAGTAATAATCAAAGTGCTTCTTATTTACACCCATTTTATAAGAAATTTATCACTTTATCCCTACATCATGAAATATGCACCAACTAAATAAATCAGTAGTAACTATTATATTGATAGAATTTAACTTATTCTTTTTCAATAGTAAAAGTTGCTCTTGGATTTATTACTGTGTATATTTGAAATTGTAAGATTTATTATTATTTCATTATAAAAATGTCAAATAAAAATTATTAAATTTTAACAAATAATCTTGTTTCATTTTATTTCAAAATCCTCTTTATCAAATAAATTAAATATTATATCTTAGTTTTTGAATTTTCTGCAAGAATAAATAAAAATTCCAAGAGATAACAATTTCAAAACTTTTTTTTTATTTGTTAAAAAAATTTTTATTTCTCTATAGAAGTTTTTTAAAAACTAAAAAGGTCATATTGACAATCTGAATTGAAATTATTATAAAAATTTTTAATTTAAAATTATTTTTGTTGAAACCATTCAAAAAGTTATGAGAAAAAATATTAAAACTAAAACACTGTTTATAATTCCACAAAATTTCTCTAGAAATTCAATGTATACTTAATATTGTCTAATGAATTGGTTTTAAGGTAATTGAAATTGCAGTGGATCTGTACCAGAATAAGTATAAACAATTGGAGATTCTGAAGAAGCAGCATCATTAGATGCTGCAATGGTGAATATTTGATCATCATAAATACTAGAATGTGATTCTTTTCTATCTTCGTTATTACTGCTCAAAGATGCATTTGAAACAGAATTGTCACCTTTTGTTGCCTCTCTGTATTTTTGCAAGTACATTTTTAAAGGCTCCACATAATTATCGAAGCCTAAGCTTGACATGGCAAAAAGAATATCCTCTCCATTAATAGTTTTTCTTTTTTCCATGTGACAACGATCACTAGCTTCTGAAGTTATAAAAGAAATAAACTCAGAGACGCATTCTTGCACACATTCTCGAGCATCTTTTGCAATTTTTCCAGAATCTGGTATCGCTCTTTTCATTATTTTAGCAACATTTGCAATAGGTAAAAACCGATCTTGTTCACGTAATGGTCCACTTGCAGAGTGTATATTCACTCCATGCAATGGATCACTGCCTTGATTAGAGTCATCGGTATTTTCATGATCATCTTCCATATCATCTGACTGCATGCTTATGTATGTATCATTAACACTATGACCCGTAAGAAATGAAGTTGTACTTAGTTGCTCGTTTTCATCTAAACTCCTATTTTCCATTTAATTTTTTTTAAATTATGTTTTATTTTTTTACTCTGCAGATTTTACTATATTTTCTATTCTAGCATTTATTTTAAAAAAAAATATAAAATAATATAAAATTTTAAATTAATGATCATGCAATACTTAATTATGGTTAATAAATAATACAAACCTTTCTTAATTTTTTTTTTATTAATTTGATAAAAATTTTATTTGTTTAGCTACTTGTTTTTGAAAATTACAATTTATTTTATACGAAAAGAAATCTATGGGTTCAACGCGGTTTTAACCCTGGTTTCAACATTAAACTGTTTTATAAATGTATCATTTTTACATGATTTGTACCCTGATTTGTACCAACAAACAAAAAATCCATTGAAAATGAAAAAATAATTATGTATAATTTACGTGACGCTTACTGTATATACAGTATAGTATAGTGTAGTATACATAATAAACAGTATAGTCGCAAGTAAACATTATATATTGACCTGACGTCCCGACATTCGTTTTGGTTTTTTGGGGTTAAGAAAAACTTGCTGCTGATTTTTTTGTTCAAGTTTTTTTTCTTTATATAAAAGTCTAAGCTGTTATATAGTGAGAAAAATATTACAGAAAATAAATATTTTAGGTATAAATAAAAAAAATTACTCTCAGGTGAATATTGAACATTACTTATTTTTATTTTACTGTTTTTATTCGATTAATAAAAGAAGAATTCTTGGAAATTGAGCTAGCTTTATGTTCCTTCTAAAATCCTAAAATTGCTAATAAATTATTTTTATTTAGATCAAGTACCCATTACTTGATCTAAATAAAAATAATTTATTAGCAATTTTAGGATTTTAGAAGGAACATAAAGCTAGCTCAATTTCCAAGAATTCTTCTGATGGGTTCTAATTTATCAATTAAAATAATTTAACCATCGAAAAATTTTCATAACTTCATTTTGGTTAATTTCTGAATAAACGAACTCGTAAAAAATTCAAAGTTTTACAAAGCCTAATTTTAAGAATCCCCTAACATATATTTTATTTTACTTTTGTAATTTATTCCTAATATATATTTTATTTATTTTTTTAATTTATTCCGAGTTTTATGATTTTTGCATGTCAACTTTGATTTTCAGTTAATAATGGCAAATTCATCAAACGATCAAAGTTCTGTTGCTCAAAGAACTTGGGAAATGTCAAATAATATTGAATCAATTAATACTATTGATGAAATTTATAAGTACGACCGAAGAGAACAGCAAGATATATTGGCAGCTAAGCCATGGGAAAAAGAGTAAAACTCAATTTTAATAACAAAAGATTTCAATCCATTCATAAAACAAAAAAATATTATAACATTTTATCCACAAACCAAATTTTATTTTTATATTTAAGTTAAATTGACTTTTTTTTTTTGCACTAAGTACTGGAATACCTAAAGTTTAAATAATTTTGGAAGATAATATTGCAAAAATTAAATTTTTATACTTTTTTAAGCGTGGATTTAAGGCTATTTTTTTGTTTCATGAATAGATTGAGATCTTTTTTTAATTTCTTTCTTGTAATATATGCTTACTTTAAATGTTAATCTTTTCTAGTCCTCATTTTTTCAAAGATATAAAAATATCTG
Source organism: Anagrus nilaparvatae (assembly GCA_022575985.1). Classification (NCBI taxonomy): domain Eukaryota; kingdom Metazoa; phylum Arthropoda; class Insecta; order Hymenoptera; family Mymaridae; genus Anagrus; species Anagrus nilaparvatae. The sequence goes on from JAKSXM010000272.1 coordinate 14,762,243, forward strand.
CACTAGCTTTGTTGAAAATGGTTATGCATGCTCGATCTGGTGGAACTCTTGAAGTTATGGGATTATTACTTGGAAAAGTAACAGCAAATACAATGCTTGTTATGGATTCTTTTGCTTTGCCTGTTGAAGGTACAGAAACTCGAGTAAATGCACAAGCCCAAGCTTATGAATACATGACTGCTTATATTGAGGCTGCCAAACAAGTTGGTAGACAAGAAAATGCCATTGGCTGGTATCATAGTCATCCAGGATACGGATGTTGGCTATCCGGTATTGATGTTTCTACACAAATGTTGAATCAAAATTTTCAAGAACCATTTGTTGCAATTGTTATTGATCCAGTTAGAACAATATCAGCTGGTAAAGTTTGTTTGGGTGCATTTAGAACTTACCCAAAGGTAAATTTATTTTCATAATTTTTATCAAGAATTAAATATTTATATGTACTGTACCTTTACAAAAGATATCCTTAAAAGTTAAAATATTTTAAATATGCAAACTTGCAATGGTTTATTTAAAAAGTTTTTTTTTAAAATAAAATTATGAGTTAATTTATTAGTATTGAAATTAGTTAATTTAGTTTCTAAAAATTTTATTTCAAAATAATAAATCTTTTAATTTTACATATTTTATTCAACCCTGATAATTTCATTTTTTATCATTCTAAAATTGTCAAATAAAATTTTCTCAGCAATAAAATCTTTTTGCAAAACTTTTTTCATATTAACAAATTGAAAAATTTCAATTGTGGATCCAAGAATTAATTCTTTTTGTATTTTAAATTAACTCTTAATTGAACAGAAATTAAAAAACGGATGGTACTTGATTTATATTGTAAATATAATAAATTTTCAAGTTCTCTGATTAACTAGATAATTTATAAAATATTTTATTATATTTTAGGGTTACAAGCCAGCAAATGAAGAACCATCAGAATACCAAACTATACCATTAAATAAAATTGAAGATTTTGGTGTCCATTGCAAGCAATATTATTCTCTTGAAGTAACATATTTTAAGTCATCGTTGGATAGAAGATTATTAGATTCTCTTTGGAATAAATATTGGGTTAATACTTTAAGTTCTTCAAGCTTGCTGACAAATGCTGATTATACAACAGGACAAATTTTTGATTTATCGGATAAATTAGAACAATCAGAAGTTTCCTTAGGTCGAGGATTCGTATTAGGTGGTATGGAGTACAACGATAGAAGTCATGTAGATAAATTAGTTAAAGCTACAAAAGATAGTAGTAAAACAACAATTGAAGTTATTCATGGATTAATGGCACAAATTATTAAAGACAGATTATTTAATCAAGTCGGTCTTGTTAATACCGTTGAAACAAATTCTATGGACAGTTAAATAAATAATTTTTTTTTATTTAAGAATAACTTTAGTTTTTTAAATAAATATGTTAATTTTTCTAAGTTATAAGTAAATTAAAATAAATATAATTTTTCATACTCGATAATTATTTGAATAAAAATACATTGTTTTATTTTTTCACATAATCAACTAGTATATAAGAAATATTTACATTATTTGTGTTTTACAAGCTTTCTTTTAATTAAATAAAACTTTGCATAATAACTAAATAAACTTCAAGCCTTGAAGAACTGTTGGCATGGTGTAAAATATTTAAGATAAAGGCCACTCATAAATTTATTTTCATCAGAAATATTAAAACTGTATAGTAATACTCGAGGGACGGAGAGCTCATACAACATTTCATATTTTTTTAAAAGAATTCAAAATTTCTCTCTTTGATACAAAAATATATTTGTTAAAAATTAATTTAAAAAAAAAAACTAATTTGGAAATAACTCAGCACTAAATTAAAAAGTGCTTTTTAAAAAATAAAAACATGATTGATTGCATTATCACAGAGGTTGCATTTTATGCTCATAATTTTTAGATCATTTTGCCAAAAATTTAATACTGAATATTTAAACAAAAATTATTTAAGTTTAATACTTAAAAATAAATTGACAAGATTAATTTTGAGTATATATGCTTTTGCTATTGATATAATTTTAAATACTAGTAATACTCGTAATACATATTACTTACCGAGTACTTCACATACAAATTCATTCATTTAATTACAAACAGCTATGCAACAAACAACAGTTCTTCAACAGCAATTATTTAACAAATTGTTGAAAGAAAATTTACAATTTTCTTGTTTGCATTGTGAAATTAATTAATTATTAGCAACAAAAAAAACTTTAAAAATCTTTCAACATTTATATATAAAATTAAATAAAATTTTTAAAAACCTTAATAAAAATGGTATTTTTAAAATATTGCATCAATTATTATAATATATAATTTAATTTTTTTTTTGTTTTTTTTGTTTTTTTGTTTTTTTTTTTACGTTAATTGATGCTTAATAGCTATATTTACACAATTATTTTTAAAATTTTATATTTTTAATTACAAAAATTTATCGGTATTTAATATTTCATTTTCTTGAGGATCGAAATTTAAAACTTTAATACATTCCATTTATAATTTTTTCTTGTAAATATAATATATAAAAAAATTTGTGATTGAATTTACTTACAAGTATAGGCATAGAGGAATATTTACAATTTGATTTCATATAAAAAAAGCTTTCTCACTAATCATTTAATTTAGGAAAATTATTTACTTCCAATTGTTCTAAAACTGGTCCGGATGGATCGGAATATGAAATTCGTATTCTCATTCTTAATTGTCCCTTGAAAAATGATATAAATTGTTAAATTTTGTTATAGTTTTTTTTATTAATTTTTTATTAATTTTTAAAATACCTTATTTATATTTGATACTTTTAATATCTGTGTTACGTGACCACCTGAAGGAATTACTGTACTTGAAGGAGATAGCATATTTAACTGGAATGTCTGTAATCAAATAAATTTTTATTGTCTCAAATAGTTGCTAATCAATTGATAACAAACCTTTGGAATTGCTGCTTGTAATAAAAAGTCAGTTAATTGAGACAGTCCTGAATTTTGGGCCATCATATTTATAATTAATAAATCTGAATTTTCCATCGACTTTTCTAATTTAAACGTAATTTTTAATCCAGATTTTTCATAAATTATCATTTCTTGAACTAAAAATATTATTTACAAGTTAAATAAAAGTTTAAGGTTAATCATTAAATAATTACCATTATTAGTAGAATTACCATTATTAGTAGGCACAGATGACAAATTAAACAATCCATCAACAAGATTATTTGAAGTTTCGATAGGGCTAAGAATTTGAGCTACAGGTTGTTGAGGTGAAATTACTGGTGTTGAACTGGGTAAAGATAAATCTAATCCTCCCAGTAAATCTAATAAATCATTATTATTATTAAAAGTACTGTTATTGGTATTTGTTGCAGAGACAGGATTTGGCATTGGGGTACTTGAATCAGTTCCGCCAAGAAGATCTAGTAATGCGCTCTGAAACATTAACAAAAATTTCTTCACTTAAAAGATATTAGCTTCAGTTTCAATTAACCAAACTTTATATTTCTCTAATTTTTGAAATTTCTTAATTTATTTCTCTAATTTTAAAAATAAATATCAAAAGTAAAAATTAAATTATTTGTTAAAATCTTACAGAATCAGAAGTTGTAGGACTTGAAATTTCAGCTACCGGAGATTTATCTTCGTCAATTTCTTGATCTCCATTAACTATTCCTATGATTCCATTAGCTTGAGGCCTAGCAGTTTCCATTGGAGGCATTCTTTCTAATAAAGCAGGTCTTAAATTATCGTATTTCCTAAATAACTGTGAAAATTCTATTCCTCTTTGTTGCATTTCAATGTTTAAATTACAACCAAACGTATCAATTATTTGACATATTTTTCTGAAAAAAGAAGGTAGCGAACCGCTAAATATTACTATAAATAATTTATATTTTTCTTTAAAAACTTACTCATTCCCCTGTTTGAATCTAGTACTAAGTTTTGTTAAAGATAGAAGCGCATATTGCTTTGTAACAACAGAATTTTGTTGATTCCATAATAATCTCTGATACACATCAATTATGTCATCTTCTGTTAACTGTAGGAAAGCATGTAATTAGTATTTAAATTCATACAATACAAAATATATTAAAACCATACATCAACTGGAGCATCGATATCTTCAGGATGTGGTCCATATAGAAGTAAATCTCCATACTCTCCTATACACCAAGTAGCAACTTGCGCTAAAGGTTGTTTATCGGAGGTATCTTTTTCTAGAGCCCTCCATAGTGCACAAACTGCAAAAGCTTGATGTGTTTGTGTTTCTGAAACAAGTTGAATTGTACATGCAACCACATCATCTCGCACATAGTTTCCGGCCTAAAGAAAATTATAATAATGAACTTTACTATTTGAACAAATTTTTACAACATTGTATACTTACAGCAATTAAAACTTTAAATAAAGTTTCTAAATGCCAGCGTTTATTTGGTGAAAACCTCTCTGCAGACATGACAATATTACTGCTACATTGAGCCTTAAATTCTGGATCTGCTCTTTCCAAAAATAGTAATAACTCTTTCATCATATTTCTAATGTTATTACTGTTAATCAATGCAAAACTAAGTTCCATTGCTCTTCTTCTTATGGAAACATCCGGATCTTTTAAGCACTCTAAAATTGTTGAACGGTGCCTCTGAACAGCACTTGTATCAACAAATACTGTTTTCAATAAGGTATTCAAAGCAACGTAGCGAATATTTTTATCGTTGTTTAATAAAAATCTGCCCAAAATATTCACAGCCAAAACTCTTAATCCGCTCTCTGACTTGATGTCCATTATGGATAAAACTGTTTCATACAAAATTGTATTACCAACATTTTTACTTGTTTCAGTATTGGTTGCAACTTGAGCAAGAATATCATTCATTGCTTCGGAAGCTTCGACATCATTTCTACCCAAGATTCTTAATAAACGTAGTATTTTAACTTGTAAAAATGGATCTGATACTCCTGATACATCATGTTCCGGAGAATAACCAGCAAGTATTAAATTTTTTAGAATTCTAACAAGATTTGGTACAATCTGAAAATAAAATTAATTAACTTAGTTTTTTAAGTAATATAACTAAATTTTGATATAATTTATTTATTAGTACAGTAATCCACATTTAGTGCAGTGAAGAAAATACCTGTGGATAATAAAGTTATAAAATACTTGACTGATATGCAATATTAACCCTGTAACAACTGTTTCTAGGCTTTTTCTACTTTTACAAATCAAAACAAAAAAATGTTTTCTTTAAAAAGTTTAAATTTCTCCAAAATAGTTAATGGGTTAAGAGAAACAAGGTCTGTAGGTACCTTGTTTTCATAAAATAATAAACCTTTTAAATCTAAAAATGACATTGGCTTATAATTTTTACTTGATTGTACTCTAAAGACTTTAATAAATAAAATTAAAGAAGGTTGAAACATATGGTACAACATACATTGCTATAGGGTTAAACTCATAGTAAAAATTTAATTTATTCTATAAAAATCTGTGTACTAAAATAAAAAAACTAAAAAGTTGAAATTAAATTTTAATCATGCAATATAAACTTGTTCACTGAGATATAAGTGGCCATGATTAACAGATTCAGAATGATCTGCACCTAAAGGACCTACAGTAAACAGGTTAATAAAAATATTAGAAACAATTAAAAATGTAAATTAATTATTAATTTTTTTTTTTTTAATAAAATTAATTTTTAACATAAAATTATAAAATTTTAATAATTTGAGATATGAAAAAAAATTTTTTACAATATTTTATATTCGCAAAGCTTATTACAACTAATCTATTTGCTAAGCAAATCATGCAAAAAAAAAAAACACTTGGCATAATAAAATTACCTCTCGATGTCCTGTTTCCTAAATAGAAGAAGAAAATAATGATTTTTTTTTGTTTTTAACTATTTCAGAATTTTCAAGAAATTATGTAACTTTTAAATTTTTATTGCAAAAAAAAGTATAAAAACTTATTCAAAAAAACTTTTAAAATTAAATTCTTTATTAAAGTTTATGCAATCCAATGTAAAATTAATTTACAAATACAATTTAAAATTCCATTAAATAAACTGTAGATTTTTTTAAGGAAATTTATTTTAGTTGGATACATAAATTAAAATACAAAATACAAAATTTTAAAATTAATTCCTCTTCAAAAACTAAATTTTCTTGCATTAGGATCTCGAATAGGATATTATATTCTTATCAAAATAATTTCTATTTACAATATTATACATAAATAAAGAAGTAAACTGACCTTTTTAAAGTGATTTAAAGTATCAATACTATTTTCACACATCTCGGTAATTAAAGTAACTCCTGTTATTAATACACCATGATTCTTTTCAGTTAATAAACTTCGAGTAGCTGGTAAAAACATTTCCATTAATTCTGGTACTCTTCTTATAATACGAAAAGCACATAAAGCTGCTTTCTTCCTTATGTAAGCATTTGGTGATTTCATTAGTCTCTCAACTTCTGATGCTAAATCTCTGGCCATTTCAGGCGAGGCAATCGCTCCGAGAGTACACAGTGCTAAGCCAATAACAAACTGGGTAGAACTATTTAAATCACTAAAAATATTTTTTAAAATTATTTTTCCAGGAAAACTGAAGCATTTTCAAATAGATAAATAATCCTTACTTTTTTAAACAATTCGTTATTAATAAATGAACATCTTGACGTTCATCAAGAAGTAACATTGCTCCAAGATAACCGATTCTTTTATCAGTAAATCTAGGAGTGGCAATTAATTTTAAACACTCTAATTGGCCAAAATGTGCTGGATACCCTAGCATATGAATGTAAAGAAGTTTGGCAATATTTCGACATCTCCAAACGCTATCTTCTTCTCTAAATGTTGATCTAATGTAGGCGCATTCTTTATTGACTACTGTTCTTTCTTCAGCAGCCGTACGAGCAGCTCTGATTTGTCGAATAAGATCTCTTAATCGAGTTGGTGCTGGCATTCTTACAGTTGAAACTAATAATGAAAAATGTTTCAATTAAATATTCTTAAATACTTAACCTCAAAATTTAATAATTGAGTAAAGTTTTGCTTGGTATATTATTTAAAAAAAAATTAAAAGTACCTCTTTCAACTGCTTCATTAATAGCCTGTTTAATTGATGCCATGTTAAAGGCTGGATTAAACCTGAAATTGACAAGTACACACCCATGCATAAAAAAAAACTTTAAAAAATTAGTATTTATTAAACAAAATTTATACCCATGTTCTGAGGCATTCATTTTTTATATCAGCAATCAAGAGATTTTTATACTGGTTATAATCGCTATTGCAAAGACAAACAAAGGATATAAAATAAAAAAATTAAATGTTAAAAGATTAATTATTTTTATATATGATTACAAAATATACACTTCAATTAAAATTTTAAAGATTAATTTGTTTTACATTCTTCAATATATTTTAAGAATATCAAACGTGTTTTATCTGATTATTTAGGTAGTAATACTATTTTTATTTTTGTTTTGGTAAAAAAATATTAGTTTCATTAAGAAAAGAAATGCATGCGTGAATGCATGTGAATTTTTTTTCACTATTCAATTTAATCACTATTTAATCAATACGTAATGATAAAAACACATAATTAAATCATAATTTTTACTTTTTAATTGTAAAGCAAGAGCAAAAATCACATTAGGTACTTTCTTACAAATGATAGTAAAGAGGCTCCAAAATTATCAAGTTACAGCTGTCACTCCAATTATTATTTTGTCACCATAATAGATCCCTAACCTTATGTTTATATGAAATCCTTAAAGTTTCTCGTGTGCAAACACCTGTCTAATTTATTGATATTGAACTTAAGAAATAACTATAGGGTCATTTCTTTAATATAACCTTTTTTTATTTTAAAAATTAACACATTTACATATAGATAAAAATAAATTTAGTACTAACTACCAAGTATTTTATGAACCACGAAGATGATGTCTAATATAAAATGAACATTAACCGTGATAATTTCGACTTTTCGAAGTAAAAAACGCGTCATTGGGTGAGTGTGTTTATCACCCTAAGCTATTATAAAATTATAAAAAGCCAAGCCAAATATCAAATTTTAACACGAAGAGGGGATTCCATTCAAAAGCATAAGGTATATGTGCAGTGATATAGGTACTGTTTTAAATCATTGTAAATTCCTTTGAGAGAAGAAACAAGTAATTAATTAATTATTTGTTTAATAAATAACAATTGTCTTAAATGTCAACCGATTCATGACCAAATAAGACTAAACTTTTTAAAAATTATACAGTAGAACCTCGTCGTTATTCGGTTATTTTAAATTACGAAACTATAATGGGGTAAAATCACAGATTAACCCATTAATGCCAGCGCGACCAATCCACTGACGTTCGGATTTCCGCTTAGAAAACGGGTAAAAAAATAATTTTTTTTAATAAAAATTTTTAAGTCTTCCTTTACTAAAATTTTAGTAAAATCCTGTTTAAGTCCTTTAAAGGACTTGATTTACAAGATCCTGGGGTCAGATTTTTAATATTATTGCAATAATGGTGACTTAAAAAAGACAAAAAATCCATTATTGACACAAAGTTAAAAATCTGATCCCAGAATCTTGCATAAAACAAGTCCTTTTTATAGTAAAGGAATTCTTTAAGTTAAAAAAAAATCATTTTATTACCCGTTTTCTAAGCGAAAATCCGAGCGTCAGTGGATTGTTCGCGCCGGTGTTAATGGGTTAAAGTATAATCTGTGTGTAAAATGATCAAATTAATAACTTTCTGTAATATTTTTCTCAAAACTATAATTATATATTAAATGGATTAAATAATACTTTCACAACTTTTAATAATAATAGATAGCTTTTAAATTTTTTACAACTTGTTTAAAGTCAATAATATAAACGAGCATACAAATTTTAATTTAAAAAAGTTTGATAAAAAAAATTTTCCTTATTTGTCTTTGCAATTACGATTCTCTAATAATGTATGTAATATATACCTTATGTATGGCACAGTTATTATATCAATAGGTAATAATTAAGCTTAAATATAAATATTGATGTCAAAATAATTTAAGAAATATAATATTCTTATGTTACAAATAATATAATGAAATTATCTATTAATAAATTCTATAAGGAAAAATTCAAAAAAAATTTTTTTTAATAGTGACAAATTTGTATGTTCCAAAAAATGTATTTAATAAAAAGGCAGCCATATTAATAAATTTATCTAAATTTAATTAAAAGTATTAGGTAGGATATAAATAATTTTACCTTCTATTAAGTTCAGATGGTAACACGCTCCAATCATCATTTTCATAATAAGGCCACATAATTAATATATAATTAAAATTATTATTAAATAAGTTAATTCATATCAGATTTTTTAAATAAAATAATACTTTTTATTTTAAGTCTATAAATACGACACACTTTTTTTTTTACTTTTATCAAGTCTTACATACTAACATAATAAGAAGTCTATAGGCTCTGCTACAATTTTTCTTATCTCTTATCTTTCAATGTTTACTTATCAGTTGATGACTGAGCAGGTTGTTTTTTAATTAAAAAAATAATTTGTTATTTTTAGTGTGTAGCTCCTGAAAAGATGAGATAATTTTTTTCTTTTTTTATATAAAAAATGTATATTTTATTAAAATATATATAAAAAATTAAGTAATTTTTAGTTAATAATAAATATGATTTATGTTATACAAGAATTGTCTTGATTTCTAGGTGGCCTTATATCGCTATTTCTCTTAATGCAATCAACTAGCCACTTGATACCTTCATCTACACCTTCCCTTAAAAAAATAAAGAAAAATTTTATTTTGCAATTATTTTCTTCATATTGTGATTTGTTATTTTTTACAATACCCGTTTAAAGCTGAAACTGGCATAACCATACAATCTCTTCTACCGATTAAATGTGCATTTTGATTAAAAATAGGTTTTACTTCTCTTACGCCCATACAATCTTGTAAATCTTGTTTGTTTGCTAATACTAATAACGGTATACCTTGAAGATGCTCAGAAGAAATAACTCTGTCTGAAATAATAATTTTTATTTATAAATGAAAACTATTTAAGTAATTTAATTTTTTACAAACCAAATGTTTCTTTTGATACAGGTATTCTGTCCCTATCTGATGAGTCAACTATATAAATAACTGCATGTGATTCTGCATAATATTTATCCCATAAAGATTGTAATTCTTCTTGACCTCCAAGATCCCAAAAATTTAATCTAATACCAGCTATATCTATTTTTCCAATATTTAATCCAACTGTTGTTGTAATTTTACTTGGGTTCATACCCCTATAATTTTTTGTAAATTTAGTTTTTGCTGCTTCCAAATATGTCTAAAAAAATTTTACTATTCAATATCTTTCTAACCTCAACATTTTCAAATAAACTTACAGTTTTTCCGGCATTGTCTAATCCTAATATAAGAATGAAATATTCATCTTTTTGCACTAAATATCTGTAAAATCCACTAAGTAATGTGTACATTTTTAAAGGTTATTTCATTTTTGTTACAAATTAAATTCATAAAATACTTGATATTCAGTCTTTTCTTTGCATCAATTTGTTTAAAAATGTATTCAAATCCAGTTCCAGCTGATTTACTGTTTACATCACGGCGGGTTCATAATTTATATCCATAAAAAAGCAGATTATTCTTTTTTATTACATAAATATACAAGAAATTTATTTTTTTTTTTAATTATTACACATCACATCTCTATTTTTTTTTTATGTTTGGGAGCTTTCTCCCTATTATGCGGCTTTATACTGCGCGTATAATTTTTCTTTTCTTTTTAAAAGAGTAAAATCATGACGATATTTTATTTATACCATTTTATTTGCAGAGATGCAGTGTTGATTTAATAAATCGCTGGAGTCAGACCAGTTCAGCCCTAGTGACTTTTAGGTCGGTTAGATAAAATGGAACTCTGCAATAGTCGGGTAATTAAAAAGTTTAAGGCAGTAAAAAGTAATGCATACTGAATGAAATATAAAATAACTGTTTGTTTTTGCTAAAAAAATAAGAAATAAACAAAATTGTAGTCTTTATTTTTTTAAATATTAGGTAAATAACTACCAAGTTTCAGTTAAACTTTTAAATTTACCGACTTTTGCAGAGTTCCATTTTATCTAACCGACCTAAAAGTCACTAGGGCTGAACTGGTCTGACTCCAGCGATTTATTAAATCAACACTGCAGAGATGCGAAAATTTTGGAGCAGAAAGCATCGGAAGTCGTAACTATAGTTTCTTTTATATTATAAACAAAGCATCATGTTTTATATAAAACTATATGACGTCACGTGAGTAACACGTCATATTTGTAATATAATTGCTGAATATTTTATCAGTGTTGAAACTCTCCTGAATTTATAGGACGTTGACTGCTTTACTTTGCTTCACCTTTATATTTCGATCGAAGTTATAGGTCAAAGTAGTTTGTAGGGCTGATTGTAGGGTATACACCTACTATGAGGTTTTTGACATCGACTCGTCGAAAAAAAGTATGGGGAAAACTATAATTTGCACATCAATAAAATAATGTTTTAAAACAGTTACTGTAAATATAAAAGAAATTTTTGAGGATAATTTAAAAAAAAAAAAACTAAACATGTGTTCAACAGTATCAATTTTCTATAGAATAACATTTAATCAAAATACATCATCAAATTTAAGAAAAAAAATTTTTTATTTTTTAAAACAAGAAAAGAAATATTTAAATAATTTAAATAATTTTAATTTAAATGTTGTTAACCATTCAAGAAAATATGGTAGTGCATCAGCAATAATATCAACAGCAACAATACCAGGAGTTTTATCAAAATCACAAGCAAAAGAACTCGCTGTAAGATTAACATCAGATGAACGAGAAATTTTAATTACAGCTTTACAAGAATGTCAGTCATTGAAAACAAAAGCAGAATATGAAAGTAAGATTATTTTATGTTAATGTAATACATTATTTATTCAATAACATCATATATTATGTAAAGCAGATTTGTTATTTACCAATTAATTTCAATAATCTTAATATTTTTTGTATACAACTATTATTTTTAATAAAAAAATTAATATTTAACTTATCACAAGCATGTATTTTTACAATTAAGATATATTAGTTTATAAAATATTTTATTAATCATTTTTTAATATAGCTATAATAATGTAATATTAATTAATTTTATTTTACCTTTTCCAATTACTTACTAAAATGTACGCAGAATATATTGCCCAGAAACTGCAGCAAAAATGAAGTGTTTATGATTCTCATTTTCTCGCTCATCATCTACTGTAATTAGCAGGAGTGCATCAGATTTCACAATTGTCTGTTTTAAAAAAATAAATGAGGTAGTTTATAATATGATTTATCAAAAAAAAATTTTTAATAATACTTTTTTTCTTATTATATACACCACAAAAGAATTTTCTTTTTCTTTCATACAATCTCGTAGCACTCCTGTAATAATCATCAAAAATAATATAAAAAAGTATTTATTTAAATTGTATATTTGCACGTTTTTAATACTATGTATAGATCAGTTGGCGGCTTTTACATGGAGATCCAAATTTGGAAGACCGAGTAAAGTACCTAAATTAGGAGACGTTGATCCTACTGGCACTTATTGTACAATACCAGATGATTGGTTATTACGTAAATATGGTAGGATTATATATATACTAAAAAAAAATTAAAATTTTTCAGTACTAGCTGAAGATTAGTTTTAAATATTTTTTTATATCAATTGATAAATTATTTTTAAGTGGCATTAAATTGTTTTTCAGTGATATGGTGTTGATGGTGATGATTGTGCCTATTTTTAATATGATATTTTTTTTATATTATTTTACACTATTTTAAAATATAAATCAAAAATTTAAATTGCAATCCCTTTGACTAATTTTAATTATTATGTTTTAAGCGGATTCAAGAAAAAATAAACCACGTAAGCCAATTATGTTTATTTTTTTTTTGTGTGTAATCTTGATTTATTTTGATTTCTTTTAAGGCTTAAAATTCACCATTATTTACATGAAAACACTGAATGTTTAAAATTAAATTTTGCAATTCAAAAGTTTTTTCTTATAATCATAAAATTTTTAATTTTATCATTGCCTGTTTTTTAAAAATTATTTTTTTGGCATGTGCCCTAGAGGTATTATTATATTTTTAAATGTTTTTGTAAAATATATTAGTAAATTTGTTCAAAAATAATGTTTGTCATTTAGCTGAAAGCGTTCCTCAACCCAGTAGAAGTGATTTGATGAGAGGTAAGAATATCTATGATAAATTTTAATGCAAATAATTTATTAAAAATATAAAATTTTTTTTTAGTATCATCAGCTAATGCTATTCCGTTTATTGGATTTGGTTTTCTTGACAATTTTATTATGATAATTGCTGTAAGTTAAATACATGATTTTAATTTGCTATAAATAAAAATAAGTTCATTTTTTTAATTCTCAGGGTGATTCCATTGAAGCAACTATAGGTGCTATTGTTCCAATAACTACAATGGCTGCTGCAGCTTTTGGTAATACTATATCCGACATTTTAGGAATTGGATCAGCATATTACGTTGAACAATTTGCTCAAAAAATAGGATTTGAGCCACCAAAACTAACACCAATTCAACTTGACTTGCCAAAATCAAGATTAGCTGCAAATTTGGTAAGTTTTTTTAATATAAAATATATTTGTTTAAATTATTTAAATTTTCTGAATTTTTTAATAGGGACGAGTAATAGGAGTCACAATAGGTTGTATAATTGGAATGTTTCCTCTACTGATCATAAATTTAGAAAAACCTGAACAAAAATCTGAAAAAGCAAAAGATGAAAAATAATCAAGTCCAAATGAGTTAACTTCTTTAAATGTACAAAAAAACTGCCACGAAAATTTCTATAATAGAGCTTATTTACACAAAAAATATAGAATTTAAAAAAAAAATAATGCTTTTGCTATCTAAAATTTAGTATTAGTGATGGTTTTAATTTAAAGTTTTTTTTAATGAAAAATTATTTGTAAATATAAAGAAAACTTTTAAATGTTATATATATAATAATATAGAATAGTTCTTAAATAAAAAGCCTTTTAAAAAAAAATAGCACAATCACTACTAATAAAAATATGTATGTACTTATAATATCAAATTATTTTTTTTTTGTTATTAATTTTATTTGTAGAAAATTATTTTTTTTAAGTCTGTACAACAATGTTATTATGATCTAATATATATATATATAAAAATTAGTACAAAAATATGCGCTTGTTTTTTTTTGTGACTTTAACATATTATTTATGTACATTTTATTTTTGTGTTTGATATAAAGTTTTTTGTTATATCAAACAAATATTTTACAGCCATTAAAAAAAAAAAAAAAAGAAATAAATTTTGAATATTAATTTACAATATTTTGATTTTTATAAATGATCTTGTTTTTGATGAAATTATAAAATAATAGAAGATAATATTTGAAAAATGTCATCGTTTTTGATTAACAGGTAATCTTATATAATTTTCTCTTCTATCGAACCAATAAGGTAAAGAAAATTTTGATGCAAAATCTAATGTATGAATTAAAAAATTACTATTATTATCTTTACTGATAATTGCTTGAGAATTTGTTATTAGACCATTATTTTGATTATATTTATTCTCCCATTCGTTGATGTAAATTTTTGTATAAGATGTTATTGAATCTACAAATAAATTATTACGATTTATAACATCTTCAATTAAAGTATGATTACAAATTTCATCTGATTCTTCTGTTAAAGAATTTAATAAGACTTGCTCTAACTCTTCCTCTAATTTTATTTTTATATTATTTTGTTGAATTGGAAAACTTGATTGATTTAATAAGCTAATGGATGTATATTGTTTTAACGAAATTAAATTTCCAGGAATTTGACTTGCAAATAAAACTGAACCTAATAACGTTACAAGTCCTGCTGCGTATGTTGCAATGCAAACTGTATATACACCTAATATTGTTTGCAGTATAGTTTCTAATTGTTCGAAATTTATCAAAGAATTTAGGTCTGTATATGAAAACCATCCTCTTTTGCATGCTTCTTTGTATGCAATATGCTTTTCAAGTTTTCTAAGTTTTTCCCAAAAATCTTTATCATGGATATAAATTGACCAATTCTATAAAAAAAGTTTTATTTTTATTACTTTGAATAAAATTTAAATTAATGGAATTACTCACTATTGCTTTTAAAAATTGCATTTCTAAACGATTAATTTTTGCCGTGCTTATTTGTCCTGATTGTGCCCATTCACTGTTGTATACTTCATCTTCTTCTCCGTCATCGAGTAAAAATTTACTAGCAACAAGCTAAATCATATATAAAGTATTAGAACTAACTGAACAAACTCTAAAACAATATGTCACTTACCAAAGTAACTAAAAACAATTCGGAAGGTGCTACCTTTTGAAGATATTCTGGGTTACAATCTTTCAGTCTTTCTAAGTATAATAAAGCTAAAACAAAAGAACATGGCGATACACAAGCATGTCTTGATATTCGACTCGCTTCTTCAACATCCAGCCTTTCCAATGTTCTGTCATTTCTAACTTTTGTAAATATTTCAGCAGCAAGTTCTGTAGTAAAAAATTATAATAATTAAATGAAAATAATTTTATAAACTAATATAATATTATATAATATTTACCTGTTATTGGCAAGCTTAACCCATCTTTTTGGGGAAATTTCTTATAATACAATGTTTTTGATATTCGAGATAGGAATTGCTCGTGGTTGTCCACATCCTTCAAATAATTAATTATTAATTATTCAATCTAGTATTAATAAAAAACATAAGTTTGAATGTTTATATACATACAAATTTTGTAGGATAACTGGAATAACAGTTTTTTTCTTTCATTGTGCGTCGTATATTTTTAAAGTACTTTGTTCGTGAATACTAAAAGTTAATAGTTACTTTGCTTATTGTTAATAAATTAAATTAATTTTTTGATTTTAAGCAAAAAATATGCGCAATAATTGCAATAAAATGTATTTAATAAAATACATATGTATAAAATAATATTTATAAAAACTATAATTCTGAACTTCTATTTTTTTTATTACCATGTGCGCGCGACTTTTTTAATCACATGGTTTAAAAAATAACAAATGGCGGTGAATTTCAAAATTTAAGAAAACAAAAAAAAAAGAGAAATTGAATTTTAGTTTTTTGATATAGGATTATGAATAATAAATAATTAAAAATGATATGGAATATAAAACATATATTATATATATATAATATGTATATAAATTTATTTCTTACATAAGCATGTATAATATATATGTACAATAATTTACATTATTTATTTTTTAACAGTACAATATATCACAGCACTGAGATCAGAAAAAATTATAATTATACAGTCAGTCTTAAAGGATTTATACATACTAAAATAAAAGCAATATCATTAAAAATTAGTACATCATATTATACAACATGATACAATTTTTTGTAAGACAATAGCCACTTTTGTTTTTAATTACGACCAATTAATATTGTTAAAGCTGTAAACATGTTCATAAATAAAAACATGCGCCAAACAAAATATAGTCTAATGATTATAGCTTATAAATCTTACAAACTATTAGCATTAAGCTAATAGGTTTTTACATAAATTATACATAGTCTTTATAACAACAGTTGTTTAAAAGATCTTGTAAAAAAATTATAAACATCATCTTAATTTAACTAAAACATCTTAATAGGTAACATGCTTTTATAGTAACATTCTTCACCATTCAAAATCACATTACAAATATATTTTTATATCACAATTCTTACACTTTATAATACAACATGAAAATTCTTTCAACAATGATTAGTAAAACTTTTTTTTAACATTAACTGTTTATTTGACGGATCTCTTCGTCCGACGTGCAAAATAAGTTTTCCAGGTTTAATCGATTTAAAAATTTGTAAAACTTTTGAATGTTTTAATCCATCTAATGGTATTCCATTTATAGCTAATATTTCATCCTCGACTTTTAATGAACCTTCTTCTGCTGCTTGCCCGTTTGGTAAAATTGTTTTAACATATATGCCAATCTTTCCTTTTAGGCTATCAGCTCCTCCAACTATAGTAAAACCTAATTTTTTTGGGCCTCCTTTTTCGAAAACAATTGTCAGTATGTTCATGGATAAGCTAGTTGCTCTACGAGGATTCAAAATAACTGATGATCTTCTTTTATTGACCTGTAACAAATATATTTTAGTAATTAAAAATTGAATTCAATTTTAAATTAATTAAACCGAATAGTTAAATACCTGAAATTTTTTCATTCCAGTTATTTTTTCTTTGTCATCATTTTTATTTTCTAATTTCATTTCTTTAGCAGAAAGACTTCGCCCATCTTTTGTCACGGCTCCAACTATGAGACAACTTTTTTTTGGATCAGCAGATTCTTCTGTGAGATCATTATTGTCAAAGAATACAGCGTCTAATGAAGATTCTTGCAAAGACGGAAATTTTGGTATTACCAAATTTTCCATGCTTTCAAAATATTTTCTGCGTCTAAGACTTACTTGTGAATCACAATTTTTAAAATCAGCTTGTTTTACTTCTAATTTTTTTGATTGGTGTTGTAAACTCAATTGTTGTCTATTATTCATAGTGAATAGTTTTTTAGATTTACTATCTCCATCGTTATCAATTTCAGAAAGTGTACGTTTAGGATTAGAATGTGAAATAAAATTAAATGATTTCAATATCATTGATGGTGGACTATCCTTATAAGGAGATGATGCATTATTTATTAATCCTAAAAGACTAGGATTATCAGAACTTTTCCGATGAATTTTTAAGCCTGCTTTTTTAATAAAGTTACTTTTAGATTTAACTAATGTTTTAATCAGACTTTCAGAAATCGAAAGCTTTTTCTTTTCTGATGGTGTTTTCACAATTGAACTGTGTGAACTCAAATGCCGAATATTTGAAATCCCGTCAATCATCAGATTAGATTTGCTATTTTCTGAAATAATTAAAGTATCATCTGCTTCATTATCCGTCAAGATTACTGTAGTGTTAGTATCATTTGATTTATTTAAGGAATTATTTGCATCACTAGGAACAATTGTTTTATCAAAATAAGAGTCTGTTTCTGGGATGTTTTTTATTGAAAGATCAACTCCATGATAACCAACAGACGTTATGGAAAATCGATGAGATTTACTCAAGAGTGGTGCTGTTGCCCCTTCACTATCCGGAGAATCAGCACCAGCTCGAGTGCTATCAGAATCATAGCCACTTTCGTCTGAATGAATCTTCAAACCACTCATTAATTCTTCCAAGCCAGTAATTGTAGCAGATTTTACAAGATCACATCTAAATAAGAGAAATAATATTAATTATAAATGGGCATATTAAAAATGTAATGTACAACAAATATAAATCTATATACCTGTCATCATTATTAACACATTTTTCGGATAAACAAAGATCCTTGTCGTCGTCATTTTTATTACTTTTATCATCAGTCATCATCAACGCAATAGATTCTGAACTACTCCATTGACTTTTAGAAGATTCTCTAAAAGTAGGATTATTTTCTTCAATACTTTTTCTAGCTAAATTCAATCCAGATTCAGTCTTTAAAATTTCTTGATTTTTTAAAAAATAATCTAATACACGCGTTTTTTCTTCAAGATCGTGAATACTCCGACTAATTTGCCATTTTCTCATTACAAGTTCTTCTAAGGCTTTAGAAGGTGGTTTTAAAGTTCCTTCGCTTGAAGATTTTTCAATTTTATAATTAATTAAATCGCTATCTTCCTCTTTAATGCTTGTATTTGAAACATTACAACTTGATGAAATTTTATTTTTTGATTTACTGGATGATGATGTTTTAAAAAGATTTTTTAATGATTCTACTCTTATTATTCTTCTTGGCTTAGCAAACTCAAACTCTGTTGTAGGTAAAGTTTCTGCTTTCTGAAATTAGAATAAATATATTATTTAATTTATAGCGGAAGAATTTAAAAAATAGTTGTAAGTTGTCAAATAAAAGATTCGGTTGATCAAAAAATGTAATAAATTTTGCAAAAATAGCATTTTCCGTTATACATTGTAGGTATTGTAATAAAAAATAATAAACTTCCTTAAACGTTGATGATTCATAAATATTTTTCAAAGTTACATAAGGGAGAGTATTAATAAAATGACAATAGATTTACCTTATTCTTATTTTTTTGACTTGGACTCCAACGATCATTCCTTCCTGGAATCGATAAAACATCGGAACTTTCGGTACGTTTTAATTGATCCCATTTTTGACCAACTTTTTTACTCCATGCCGACAAACCTAATAAAAATAGAAATTTTTATTTAGCATATAATAATTTATTGTAGGGTATAAAAATATGAAAAATTCGCCCGATTTTTCAAGAGATTTTTTTTTTAAAGTATATTTAAAAACAAGTTTTTCATTAATTAATAAAATAATTTAATAAATATAGTTTTTCAGAAATTTAATTTCGTTCTCAACCATCGCTCTTAAAAATTATATTTCCAAATACGTTGAAGCTCAGAGTCAATCATATGTCGATTAAAAGTGCTTAATTAATTTTTTTTTTATAATGTATCAAAATAAAATAATTATCAGAAAACTAGGCGTACGAGTAAAGGACGAGCTTAATATGAGAGAAACGATTTCCCTATACGGGTAATAGGTTTTTAAAAGAAATTTTTGTTTTTCAAAATGAAAGAAAAATTTATTTATCTAAAAAAAAAATCCGATTCATAATTTCAAAATCGCGTTAAATTCATATAAATTTTTGATTTCAACATATTTCAACATAAAAATAAGAAGATTTTCTTTTAGAATCTGAGAAAATTTAGAGCTCAAATTTCTGAAAAACTGTTAAAGCACCAAAACCATTGCAAAAAACAGAGCAATAAAGTAAAAACTCAATGAGATAAGACTCAAGCATCTCATAACTTGAATCAGGGCTCGATCAAGGCTCAATTAACAAAAAATAATAATTAAAAAATAAAATTTACTTTTTGATGAGAACGGTGACGATGTTGGTTTACTAATTTTCGGAGTCTTCAAATTACTATTTTTTGAATCCGGAGTTGGCATTACTGTTGACGAATCTGTCGACGTCTGTCCAACCACTGTCACTGAAACAAGTTCAGGACTTGGATCTAAGGAGCGACGTTTAAAAAGCCGCATTTTTTATTTCTAAAACAGAAAAAAAGACAGAAAAAATTATTTTATTGTTAAAAAAAACATTGTACGCAAAAAAAAAATTCCAAGTATTTTTTTGTGAATAAATAAAATTGTCACATTTGATGTATAGATTTTACAATACCTAACAATAATAAAAGGGAACGAATTGTTGTACCTACACTACAGGTACGAATAAAAAACTGAATAAAAAGTAGTAACTACATATGAATGCGTATATGAATAAAAGTCGAGGAAAAATATTGATTTAAAAAAAATTGTGTAATTAAAATTTTAAACAAAAGGTTTAGCCGTTACCTTGAAAATTATTGTTTTAACCCTCAAAAGAAACTCGTATCAAAAGTACCAATTGTTTGTTTTTATTTTGCCTTCAATTATTATTATACGCGTACTTTTTTTGTATTTTGAAGGGTCACAAAGTTTTGAATAAAGGTATAATTACGTGTTAGTAAGTATTATACAGATTTGCAAAATTTAAATATAAAATATCAAGGATAACCTGTTATACGCCATATATGATACCTATTTTTCTCTTTCAACTCCTACGCTAAAATCTGCAGTTTTTTAAAGAAAAATAATTTTTTTTTACCCTGAAATTATGCAATAAGTACCAAATTGTTTTTTTTTGTGTAAAAAATAACAATTTTTTGTTTAATTTTCTAAAAAAAATTTCAATAAATACTGAACAAACATAAAAATTTTTAGCCTTGATTTTGTTATTTTAAGAATTTTTTTTCTTCCAAGTAGTGTCTGTGAAATGTTTTATTAACAATTAGCAAAAAATGTATTTTTACAATATATTTATTTAACGCATATTTAAAAAAAAAATATTATCTTTTTTATTTAAAACGACTGTTAAAATAGGAAATCATAGAAAATTTTGCTTCAATTATTCCCACACAAAATTATTTTTTTAAAAAAAGATAGCAAAACACACACCTGACGTGTATTGAAAAATTATTTCTATTTATGACGTTTTTTTTAAGATTAGTAATTGTTATTAAATTAAAAAATTTTCTTATTTTTATGCATGAGTAAACAAAGTACTAAATACTTACACAAAGTAAAAAAAACAGTCAATAAATAAATATAGGTATATATAAATACCCTTTTAAAGATGATGTGACAATAAATGACAAAAAAAGACATGACAATTGAAACCTTAATTTTTTTTTCCCATGAGCACCCTCACATTTTAATAGCATCAGGTATATCAAGAAATTATATAAGGAAACACGTGTTTTGCACTTCTTCTTCGTCGTGGGAGAAACTAGCAGATGCTTATTAAAGACACCCTATTTTTTTATTATTATGGGAAAAAAAAAATTATTTTAAGAGGTAAAATAGCTTCTGATTTTAAATGTAGGTTATTATTGTATTCTTTGAGGGAAGGAGGAGGAAACACGTGTTTTAATACATAATTAATATAAATATAATTAATGGTAATTACACTTTTATTATTATTCACGTTTCTTTCAAATTTATTACATAAAATGTATTCAGTCACATTAATTTTTAATTAGTGTAAACGTGATCAATTTATATTGTTTTTATTATTGGAAAATTTTTAACAAGGTTCTTTTTTCAAAGGTTTTATAGCTCTAAGGTTTCATGTTATCTGGTCTTGTTTGTAATCCAAAATATATTGTTTTTTTAATGTATATGTCGTAGTATAATTGAAAAGTAACATCGGTTTTCCGCATATAACGCTTGAATGAAGCAGTTTAGAAAAAAAATTTATTTTGCCAAATTTAAAGATCTTTTGAAAACGCGTAATGTGAGGCCATTTAGAGCTCGAAATTTTGACTCGTTAGTTTTTTAAAACAATTTATATCATTTTCATAAACTTGTTAATAAAAAATTAACGAATCAATATTTCGAGCTCTAAATGGTCTCAAATTACGCGTTTTCAAAAAAAAACTTTAAATTTAGTAAAATAAATTATTTTTCTAAAATGCTTCGTTTAAGAGTTATATGCGGAAAACCGATGTTACTTTTCTATTATACTAAAATGTCTATTGTACTACGACATATATAAGAGTTTTTCTGAGCTATAATAACAGTGATGGATGGATTTTTATCTATATTTTGAGTTTTAATAACTAATAATTAATGCTTAAAATTTTTGGAGATAAATTTTAAAAGTAAAAACTCTTAAAAATTATAGGTAACCCTCTATTTTAATAGCTTTAAAATTAATTTTAATTAAATAAATAATTATTAATTAAAATAAGTATATAAATTAAAGATTTATTGATTGAATTTACAAGAAAAAAATCTTCAAAACAAAAATTAAGTTACTTGTTAAAAATCTTATAAAACTTATAATTATTCAGTAATCACTTTAACCAGAAATTTTGATAAAATAATTAATCCCTTTTTTTTAAATATGAATTTGAGATAATTAAGCTATCAAACCAGTGTCATTTTGACACAGAATTTCTCCTATATATATAGTCATTAATAATAATTATGTAATGTTTAATTAATTCTTTTTTTTCTTATCAAACAAAGACCTAATTTTTCTTTCACAATTAAATTCATGATAAAAATATTTCATTCATGTTTTTAAAAAATCTTGATATAAGTATTATTTAATTAAAAAATAAAAATAATGATAAATAATTCTTACCAAATATTTTAAATTTAAAACAAGATTTAAATAACAAATTTTGATTAGAATCAAAGAAAAAAAAAATATACCTAAACTACATCTAAACTAAAAAATATTTTTATAAATTTTTTACTTGCAACATTATTCCTTTTATCTTTAATAACAATAATAACAACAATAAAAAAAATTTTCACACTGCATTAAAAAAAAAATTAGCACTGAATTTATAAGTGCAAGAAACAACAATACCGGCGCCAGAACCTCAAACAAAAAAAAGTAGGGGGTACCTATATTATGCTACCTGTAGATTTATTTGATTCAAGAGTATAAAAAAGAGGGTCGTATTCATTTATTTTATAAAATATATAACAAAAAAAAAACTTAAGATTCATACAGCGTGGGAGTTTTTAACCGGTGTTTTATTTTTTTGGATGCTTATAAAATAAGAAACCTTATAACAATGTATATCACAACGTCTACTTTATTGTTATTGAACTTGAGAAATTACTATAAAGGAAAAAAATAAATATATATTCAGAGCAAGGTTGATATTTCATTATTTTAAATATTGATTATCAAAAAAATATTATAAAAACAATTCTCACGAACGTATTTAAATTAAAATATCACGTTTTTAAACTCCCTTAAAAATTTTATTACGTATTTTAAGTTCAACAAACTATAGTAAATACAACAAATGTCAAGAATTCACCTTGTTAACCAAGCTATTTATACTGATGCCAATAAATATTATTTATCTTGCACCGATGAAAAATATTTTTCTATTTCAAATACGTAAAATAAAAAAAAATAAAAAAATAATTTTTTTTAAAGTATAGGTATAAAGATAAGAAATCAAAAAAATAATAACATTTATAATCTTAAAAATACATCAAAAAATAAACAGTAAACAAATTTTTTTTTAAATTCACTTTCATACTATTATTTTTATCTGTCTATGATCTTCAATTTTTATCATATCAGTTCTTTTTTTAAAATATCAATAATGAAAAAAATTATCAGAAGAAAAAATCAAAAATTCATTTATTATTAGGTTATGAGTAAATTTTCTTTTTAAAAATTTTTATAGGTATGTAAATTGGCTTGCAATGTCAATTTTTGTACTTATATTAATAAATTTGAGAGTGTGTGTTTTTAATTTAATTAGGTACATATTTTCAACATATTTTTCATGCATGAAAAACAAATAAATATTTTTGTTTTAATATACACACACACACACACACACATACAGAATATTTAAAACAAAAGAGGATTTTAAATTATAATACGCTTGGAAATTTTTTATTTTTCAAAAGATCATCCCTCTTTTTCTTTTATATTTTTTGGACTAATATGGCGCGACAAAAAAGATTAATTTAGTCACGGACGTGTTTTTATAAAAACAAAAGAACCACATTTACTAAGATCTTCTTGTCAAATAATAAAATAATATGTCGAACGAGAGATTAACTTATTCAAAAACAGCATGCTAAAAATTTTAAAAACTTTTTTCTTTTATTTTCAAATTTTACATATTGTATATAAATAGAATTTTAATTTTATTTCTAGAGCTTTTTTTGTCTATATTTATTTAATAAATAACATGAATTACTTTTTATTTTCAATATTTTAAAAATAACTTACATTATTTTTCTTTAACATTTATAATTATGCTCCAAAATGGTTATGATGGAGCAGTTTTTTCATAAACAAACACAATAATTTTCAATTCTTCTTATATTTATATGTTTTATAGTTTTATATTTATTTCTTAAATATTATCCATGCACAATTACACTTTAATAACAATTTTTTAATTGTTTAAGCAATAAGAAGAAAAAAACAAAAAATTCAATTAATTTTTGTTTTACTTTTACAATAAAAAAAAAGAAAATTTTATCATATAGTGAAAAATTTTAGAAATAGAAAATATTAGGAATAAACGTCTACATTGAAGCGCGTCTTTAGCGGAACTGAAGAAGAGCGCGTAGTACAAATGAACTTGCCGCCGCTGCAAAGGTAAAATGGAGAGGGGATAAAGCCGGTGTAAATTTGTAAAAGCATGTGTTTATCCCTTAGCTTGAGACCTCGTCCTCGTGTGAGAATCAAAAAATTTTAGAAAATTAATTATCTTTAAAACTTAAAGCATTCGTCTTTTATACTAGTGATGTGTGATATAAAATCGTATTAATCACCACAGTATTTAACTACTAAATTTTAACTGAAATTCGAGCTGACATTTTTCAAATTTGATAAAGCTCGATTACTCTTATTATTAATTTATAAAAATAAATATACTTAAGTTTCGTGGGTACAGAAAATGTGTCTATAGTGAAAAAATTTTTAGTGACAATGTCTTTTTTGTTTAATTAAAAAGTCTTGCAATTCATGGATAAAATTAATAGAAATTAATTTAATTCGTGTAACTTTATTTTGAAGTTCTTTAAAAATGGCGTCAAGATTTCATCTTAGCAGGTATAAACATATAAACAACTTTGTCATCAAAACAATGAATAAATTTTATAATTATTAATTATACTTTTTAGTTAAAATTTTTATCTTGGAGTTTTTAAGGATTTTTTTATTCAAATTTTAGTTCATTAGTAGTTGACATTGGTAAGTTATTGCAGAGTTATTGTTTTTATAAACCACGTGACTTTCAAGATGGCGATTTTTGTTGACAAAATTTGTGTTTATTTACATGGGAGAGCTATCCAAAAATGTATTATTAAAAAATTATTAAACATGATTTAGTAAAAAAGAAGTGAAAAAATAAATAAAAGAATACCTACTTAGTGCTTGTATTAAAAAAAAATGTTTGTCATAAAGTTTTTAAAATATAATGTACATTTATAAAATTAAGAAAGTGTGATCGGTTATAGTATTAGGAATTAGTAATAAACTTAAAAATTATTGTTCTAAAGCAAATTAAAGATAAAAAATAGTTTATTAAATTTTTAATCATTCAAGTATAAGTGAAGTCATATTTTATAAAATTTTAAGACAGATTAGCTGTGTAATGTGGTAACGAGCAAAAAAAAATTGGATCCTGAAAGCTATACCTAACTTTATAAGAATTTACTAATTATTTATAAATTTTCAGCATAATAGTTACATTAAAAAAAAAAGTTTTTTAATCATTAAAAACTTTATTTTTATGTTGTGAAAACTTATTTAGCTAAATAAGCTAAATTAAAAATGTATCGTCCAGTAAAACTATTTCTTATTGCAGGTAATAAGCCCAAAGTTTTTGACTTTGGTATATTAAATTAAATTTTTTACTTTAACTAAATCACCTACATCTTTGATCAGGCATTCAATAATGGTTTCTCATTTGAAAATAATTTTTTCAGAACATTAAGCTACTTCAATTTAGAAATAAAAATAGATAAAAAAATAGATATAAAGTCTAAAATACCCTATTAAAGATGTAAATGATTTATTTAAAGTGAAAATTAGAATTTATAGAGCTTTTTTATTTAAATAAATACCTAAACATCAAAAACTTTGTGCTTACCTTCAACAAGATATGAAATTTTACTAGACCGTACAATCTTCAATTTTTTAATTTAGCTTTTTGAACTACACAAAAATTGTCCCAATATAAAAATAAAATTTTTGATGATTAAAAAACGTTTTTTCTTTGTATCTACTGTCTTGAAAAAGAAATCAATAACAAATTCATCTTTCAGGATTCAATTTTTTTGGACTCGTTACCACATTACATAGCTAATATGCAATAAAATTTTATAAAACATGACTGTAGTGAATTTTTTTAATAAAAGCACTAGGTAAGTATTTATTTTTTTTTTTGTCAAAAAAAATCGCCATTCTCTAAGTCATGTGGTTGTGTAAATTGCATTATTTGTTGTAAATTATTAATTGTTTAAATTTTTGTAGTTGGTATGAACTTTGCATGTTTAATGTTCATCAGATATTCAAATTAATCAGTAGCATTTTCTTAGTCACACTCTGCATTCGACTCAACATCAAATGACAAGTTAAATCATTTCAATATAATTTTATTTAAATATTTATTAAAAAAAAAATAAAAATGAGTTCAAATTGTGAAACAAATAATATAAGAAAAAGTCTATTTTATAATTTTCGTGAAAAGGTTTTTACTAAAGCAAAACTTTATGAATGTACTCATTGTAATAAAAAATTTTTAACTCCATCTAGTTTAAAAACTCACACTGATACGCATGCAAATGGAAAGCCTTACAAGTGTAAAATATGTAGCAAAGCTTTTAAAAAACATTCAACTTTAAACCAGCATAGTATTGTTCATACCGATGAAAAACCTTTCCAATGTAATGTATGTAAAAAAAAATTAACTTGGAAAAGTAGCCTGAGATCTCATTATCGAATTCATTCAAATACAAAACCTTTTTCATGTACGCTTTGTAAAAAGGATTTTAGCCAAAGTGGAAATCTTCGCTATCATGTTACAACTCATTTTAGTGAAATAGATTTAGAATGTGAAAATAATCAAAAATTATATGATCTTAAAAAATGTTTAGTTGATTGTGCACCTAAAAAATCAATTTTGAAGAATTCTAAAGCTCAAATTAATCAGGAAAATGCTGTAGCAAGAGAAAAAAATAAAGAAAATCATGTAAATGAAAAAAATGGTGAAATTAAAGAAAAATGCAATGATATAAGAAATGATGAAAATAAAGAAAAATGTGATAATAAAAAAAATGGTGAAAATAAAGAAAATTGTGAAAATAAAGAAAATTGTGAAACAGAAGAAAACAGTGAAAATAATAAAGAAAAAGAAACCAGCAATGATAATACTCCAAAAAATTTGGCTCAAAATAACAATCAAGATAAATCAGTAGCTCAAGTAATAATTAATAATTTAGAATCAGATTCTGAGGATTTACTCATTATAGAAGAAATAGCAAAAAGTCCTAAAGAAAATAATATTTCTGTCAAATATGAAGAAATAACAATCGATGATGATTCTGATTTTTTGCTAAATCCTGTATGCAAGATTGATTTAGATTCATCTACTTCACCAGATATAATAATCGAGCAAGAAATAAAAGTGGAAAAAAAAAATGTTTCTTTGGATATCAAGGAGAATCTTAATATATCTAATACATTACAAACAGAAATATCACAATTATCAAGCGCTCTGTTAGATAAAGTATTAGACAATGTTAAAAAAGGTGTAAGAGATTTTCTGTCCTCATCGTCATAGATAAATAATTTTTTAAATCCTGTAAATTTTCTGATAAAACTTAATTGTTTGGAAGTTTGAGACTGTATGTTAAAAAAATTAATACGTTTTTTAAAATCAATGCCTTGCTGATATCAGTTTTTTAAAGTTAGAAAAAGAAATATTAAAAAGAAATATTGAAAATTTTATTAAATCAATAGGTATTATAATTTTCATTGAATTAACAGTATATGCGTATTTGTAGCATGAATTCAAACAAATTGTATAAAATTAAAATAAAAACATCTGTGACTCGATGCATATTGATGAATTATTTAAACATGTATAATTCAAAAATTTAAGTAGATCAGAACGATACACATATAGATACTTTGATTAATATAAAGTAAAATTATGCTAAATTAAAACCAATAATTTATTATTTTATTTGAAAAATTCAAAATAAATAATACTATTTAAAAAATATAAATATAATTTTGTGTTATAATATGGTAACTAAATTGGGAACATGTTAGATCATCAATATTAGAAAAAAATTATTTATAACTACTTTGATTATAAAATACAGTTTAATTTTACTTTTTATTTTGTATTATAAAAAATAATAATTATTATTTTAATTAAATATTAGATGTATGTATGCAGGGTATATATAACAAAAAAAAGGGGGTCAGATAATACATACTTTGTAATTATTTATCAATGAAAATAAATAGACAGTATGTAATAACTTAATTCTATTTTAATTAAATTATTTTTAGTTCTTTATGTGTTTAATTATAAATATTATTTTATATAGAATTATGTATTATAAATATATATAAAGGATAACTTTGTACTTATATATATAACTCTTCATTTATAATCTTTAGTTACATAAATGTACAATACAGCAAAGAATATGTTAGTAATTTGAAAAACAAATATTACACAAAAGTAAATATATCAATACTTATTTTATGTATATAAGAATCAAATTTCCAATTATATTTACATACTTTTTTTGTGTACGCTTGAGCACAAATTAATAATTTTGCTACTTTTTATCAAAGGTGTGTCGTATATATAGGTATAACATAGCTACCTTTATATACTGTAAAGAAAAATGAATTAAAAACTTCTCGTGCACAATATTTAATCTAAAAAAAGGAAAAAAAGGTATATTTAAACGTCAGAGAACCAAGAAATTTATTGTAATTTATGTTAGAAAAGATAATATTATAACCTACGCATAAATATAAATATCAGGTGTAATTTTTTTTTTCCTTCATATATCACACCTGAATTTATAATTATAACTTCCTTTTAAAAATTTCAATTTAATCATTTTCTACATTAGATTCTTAATAATAATTTATATGCTCTGAATATGGTATTTAAGATAAATATAATAAGATTCTTTAAAATTTTGTAAAATTGTTTATAATTATTTATTAGAGTGAAAAATTTGTATTTATTAAATAAATAAATTTTTATATAGGTCAAGAAAAACGATAAGTGTATATTTTCTATTTTGTATTCTGCGCTTATTAATTTTTTAAATATTTTAGATGCATAATTAAATATTAATGATTAGGGGATGGAAATTGTGGCTGATTATTCTGTCTTAAATTTAAAAATATAACCCATGGCCAGAAAAATAAAAAATGGACCAAGTCGCATGTAAATTACCTTCCAAGGTGAAAACGAGAATGGTAAACTGTGATATGAGGGCAATTTTTATTTATTGACAAGGGCTGAATAAAATTTTACTGCGTCAGTGGTGAAAAAATGGGCTTTCTCACTGCTGACCAGAAAATAAATTACAACTAAAACTTCTTATGCATAAAAAAATCAGTTTATTTAAAGGAAATAGAAAAAAGTTTTGATTTGAAAATTTTTCTGCAAAAGGAAATTATATTATTTACTAAAACGAAAAATCTTTTCCTCGAAAATTTTGGTACCTTAGAATTTATTGTGCCGCTTATTTGTAATTATAAAGCTTTTAAAATGCAGGAAAAATAAAATTATTTAAAAAAAAAATAATTTCTCGCAAGAGAAATGACACTGTTAAAAATACTGTAACTTGACGAAAAATTTTTGTTTGTTTGTAAATTTGCAATAAATAGTTATAAATTTACCAAAAATATTGTAATTATAGATTTCCAAAAGAAAAAAAATGATAATTCCCGATTTTTATCAAATTTTAAATAAGTATTAGGTAAATATTTTCTTTGTAAATTTACAAAAGTTAGGATATTTTAACAGTGGATGATTAGATAACATTATAGTAATAAAACAGAGTAATGAAAATAGGTTCCTCAGCTCGTGTTTCAGGAAATTCTGCCTTTAAAGGAAATATTATCTTTTTTTTCACAAAAGCATTTACAACAAAAAGATTTCCCCTTTTTCTCAAAGGATTGGGAACCAAGTAGGAAAATAATTGTTTTTCACGATTTTAAACCATAATTTTAAAACGTAGATAACTCGATAACACATGAACAATTTTTTTAAAAAAAATTGAGCCCATTTCATAGATTTTTTGTTTTTTGAGATATCACCTGAAAGTAAAAGAACACTAATTAAGTAATTTAATACCTAATAAGTGTATACAAATTATATTTAAAAACTAAAAAGTTTAACATTATTTTTTTCTCATGAATTTATAATTAGTCGCGTCAAAATAAAAGCTAAACTCTGTCGAGACATCGGTCAATAATGTATCAATGGAATTTCCATGATAAACAGCGTATAATAATAAATAGTATTAATAATCACCTTGTTATTATTAAAATGAGTTTTATTCATTGACGTACAAAGTGTACACGTATAACAAAGTTATCAAATATTATAAAACGAACTTATTACCTATTATTTAACGACAAAAGTAATTTTTCTTTAAAAAAAAGTTATTATAACTATAATTATTACATCATTTTTTTATACGTATAATTTTAAAGAAAAAATTTTTTTGAACCTGATTTAGTATTATCAAAATTAAATAAATAGTAATAATTAAGTGCGGCGTGTCTGGTTAAAAACAAATATTTAATTTATTTATTAAACATATATACAAAGTAAATAAATATGTACTCGTATTAGATAAAGAAAAAAGTATTATTAGTATTTGTAATGTAATTATTTACCTGCCCTGCGCCTGTTAATCCTATGTTACCTAACAAATGGAACTTGGGAAATGCCTGGTGCCTATAGGCATTTAGGTATGTCTGGTAAATAAAATGTATCATCAACGTAAAAAAATCTTTTTTAAAAATAATTATCGGACTCGACAGAAATAATTTTTCTTACATCATGTTCGACATCAGAAATGGAACCCTTTTTTATAATAGGCTCATAAAATTTTCCAATGATTATTTTTAATTTTTGGTTAATTAATTAAATAATTATTAAATATAATATTCGTTTTCACCGAAAGTCGAGCCGAAAGTTGACGGCAACTTTATCAATAATAGTTTAACGATGGCTTAATAAAAAGTCTGAACCCTCAGAGAAGGCTCAAAAGCTCAAAAAAAAATTTTTTTTTGAAAATTTCATGTACTAAAACGGCAATATCTGATTTACTGCAAATATCGTGAGAAAAAAATTACGCTATGCCCATCACTATATGCTTGAAAAATAAAGAAAAACAAATGTTTTCCCAGTCTCATTGGGCTGAGAAATTACTCCAAGACAGTTAAAATAGCTAATTTTTTTTCTAAGTCGAACCCCATATTTTTTTCCGTGATTTAAAACATAGTTTTTCATCTAACGGGCAAAAAAGCCGTCTCCCTAGGGTAGAAAATAGCCTTTTTTGCCCTAGATATGTAAAGTTTTTTTTGTATCAAATTATTCACAACAATCGCTCAAAAAATAAAAGGTTAAAAAAAATTTATTTGTATTTCAGTTTTCTAGACAAATTTAACCGAGAATTTAACATTCAATCCTTTAGAAAATACAAACTAAGGGTTGAACATCCAAAAACTAGTAATTTCAGGTTTCTTTTGGGGACAAAACGTGCCACTTTGGTAAAAAAACTTATTACTCTTAGCTAAACTATTATGTTTTACCCAAAATTTATAACGGGGTTTTTGAATTCAGAATTAGTATAAAAAATTTATAGCGAAAAACCCTATAAAGTAAGGGTTCAAAGGGACAAAATTTTTAATTTGGTGAAAATACTAAATTTTCACTGGGTTCTTAACCTTCAGTTAAAATTTTATTAACTTTTTTATTGAAAATTCCGTAAATATAATTATTGTTTTTTATATAATTGGAATAATAAGCACTTTTATCAAAGTTGCACGTTTTGTCACTAATTAGCTATATTAATAATTATTAGGAGCGGATGCGAAAAGTCGCCTCTGGGGTAGGGGGGTGAGTTTGCAAAAACTGTAGATTTCCTAAAAATGTCTAAAAAACTTACAAAATTTACACTCTGGTGAGATCGCCCCATTGTCTCCCTCCCACTGGATCAGTATAATACCAAATACTCCATATTCTATTCTTTTTGTAAAACTTTCTGTGCTTAAATTGGAACAAAATTACGTATGGGAACTATAGAGTCTTTAATATTAATTAAATACTCAGTGTTACACATATCTAGACAAAATAACTGTCAAAATCAAGTATGCATAATATGCTCGATAATGTGTTAAATTTTATTTAAATCTTAAAATCTATACATGTTTTTTAAAATCTGATAAAAATCTCACACTATGTTATAATATATTATTTAAATTATTTTAAATGTCATCCTGGGTGATTTAATTTTCAAAGAAAAAAAATAGAATATTTTTTAAAAGTCCCTTTTTTTTAGATTACAATCAGAAAGAATTTTAAATTAGATTATTTTTGAAATATGTAATTTAATTAATTAAAAAAATATGTTATAATTAAATTAATTTTAATAAATTAATTTTTAAAAGATTTTAAGATAATATAAGCCAATTAAAAAAATAAAAAAATGAATTTAATTTTAAATAATTATTATAAGTTTCGTATTCGGTGTAGCAGTTTTATTATAAAAATTACGGGAAGTAAGGGCGCGTTCATAGTGAGTACAAGTGACCGGTCGATCTGATGTTATCAAAACATTTTTAGATGGAATCTGCTGACAAAATATTTTCTCGTATCTTGAGCCTGGGTCGTGATTTGATCCCCTGGATGCCCCAGGAAGCTGTAGGTCTACCCAGGTCAAAAAAACGATGCGATTTTTAGTACCCTTGATAGCATCAGTTGATCGATCGACCGGTCACTTGTACTCACTATGAACGCGCCCTAATTTTACGGTCTGTATGGCCAAGGAATAAAAGAATGGTCCAGATTGCATGTAAACTGCGATTTGAAGTATATTATTTTTTTATGACCAAAGTTCTAACACAGGTTTTCGCATGCGGTAACAACTTTTTCATTATGATTGCGTAATAAACAGTGTTAAAAGAGTAGCTCGCATAAAATGTGCGTATAAGTTCAGGATAATTTATAAACTTAAAAATGTGCATATTTCTTCACCAAATAAATTACGAATGTTTTAAAATATTTATAAATTTATTGCAAACTTAGGTACTCAAGTTGTATATATTACATAAAATTTTCGTAAAATTACCCGAATGTAAAAAAAAAATTTACATTTACCAGATTATTTCGGTCCCGCCGCGCCATTTACTTGCGCTTTTCAAAATTGGTTTTAAATAAAAAAATATACAGGGATCAAATTTTACACTCAGAATCCCTTAATTTCTAGAAGGATATTATAGATGGAAATAGTGCTTCACGCGAGACCGAGATTTTTTTGGTCTCGTCTCGGTCTCGTCTCGAAAAGCGAGACGAGATCGAGACGAGATCTGCCAATAAAAATTGCGAGACGAGAACGAGACTTAAAAAAGTCTCGACGAGAAATCTCGAAGTCTCGAAAATTTCTCATAGAATAAATAATTTAAATAAAAACTTTTTTTTTCCAATCAGCAACTTCTTTAAAAATTAAAATTTTTGGAATCTTTATTAAGTTATTATAGAAATAAAAACATGTATTATAGAAACCATATAATAAGTTTTTTTTTTAAGAATTTATAAAATTAAATAAAAACCATAAATCCGTAAAATAAAATTTAAAATAATATTATTATTATATTCATCATATTTTTACAACCCTGTAGCTTCCTACAAAAAAAGACTAGAGATTGAGGCCAAACAGGAATATAAAAAAATTTAAATAAAGGTATTCAATATTTTTTCAATTGAATTCTTTTTTTTGAGATTGATTTTATTTTTAATTTACAAGAAATAATAATAAAAGTTTTGTGACTTGTGTAACATAATAAATAACTACATAAATACATATATATTTTAAATATTAAATAATGGAGTTTTATGAAGGTATTTATGATACCATATTCTTTAATAATTGGAAAAAAAACTCTTGTTTTATTACCGGTAGTATAAAATTTCAAATCAATTAATACCCAAAAATTGTACATCAGAAATGTATACCGAGAACACTATTAAATCCATTTAAATTTTTGTTATTATTTATCAATAAGTAAATAATTAAAAATTATAATATAATTTCAAGTTCACATATAGTTTTTATATGGATTTCATTCACTTGAGATTGTAATTTCGATTACAAAATTTTAACAAAAAATAAAAAAATTGTAGATGGCTACAATTATATTATTTATATTTGATTTATATTATTACATCATATTTTTATCGATGAAAAGTTTAAGAACTATGAAAAGTTAAAAAAAAAAGTTATTCATTTTTTTAGTGCGTTTTTATATTTGAAAAATAAGATTTGACTGCAAATGCAACTGTATAGGCGGTCAAATTTCTATATATTTTTTCCGTTAATTAACTCATGGTTTTTCATTATAAGCGAAAACATTAATCACTTGAAGATAGAAAATAGATCAGTATTACCAAGTATAAGGCAAAAAAAAATTTTATTTTTGTGAGGCGAGATATCGAGACTTTCGAGACTTTTTCGAGACGAGACGAGACGAGACCGAGATCGGGACAAGACGAGACGAGACGAGACTTACAAAAAATGTGATTTTTCGAGACCGAGACGAGATCGGGGCAAATCTCGTCTCTCTCGTCTCGCGTGAAGCACTAGATGGAAAATATCAATTTCCTTGAGAACACTTCTTTTGGTCATAAATAGGTCAAAAATGGTTTTTTTGCGATTCGCGGGTTTTCTATTGGTGTTACAGAAAAAGTAGACAGGATCGAAAATATTGCCGAGAAAATTTCCGATTCAAGTACATATTTTGCAAAATACAGTTATTAAGACATTCTGACTATAAAATTTGATCCCTGTATATTTTTATCTTTAAAACCAATTTTAAAAAGCGCGGGTAAACGGCAGCACTTCAGCGACCCGACATGCCCCTTCAGACCCAAGGTACCGAAAAACGTCAAATGTAAACTGAGTATGTTTTGGCCTCGGCTATCTCTGAATGAAAATTCAGCTGTCATACTTACGCGCGCTGTTTACCATAGCAGGATCCAAAACTATAATGTGTTTTGTATCCTTCTAAAAATGAAAAAATTTTTATAGAAAATATTTATAATTGAAATTTTATTTATATCTTATTATATATTAATTCATTATTATATTAATCACTGATAGTTTATATAACATCTTTATTTTTAGGGATACATGCCTTTAATTTTCTATTTATAAATTATTTGTTTACGTTTACAATTTAATAATTTATATATATGTAACTTGAAAAACCTACATATTTATGCAATCAGTTAATTAAATTGGCATATATATATATATATATATATAATATTTATATTATTTATAGTAACTTTATTTACACTTGACTTTACATGTACCCGGATATTAAACGGATTTATTGATGATTAGTTATTATTTATACTATTATAATGTAATAACACCCTCCTTAATCTTATCTTATGTGATTTTCATACTCTGAAAAACAAATCCGCAAGCGGAAATATTTTTCATTTAAAAAATAAAATTTAATTTAAACTTTTAAGTCCCGAAATAAGATAGTGATTTTTGACAGTCGAAACGAGATCGAGATTTTCCAAAGTCTCGTCTCAATCTCGAAAAAATTTGAAATCTATAACAATCTCGTTTCGAAAGTCTCCATTTTTCGGCAAATTTATAAACAGAAAACTCAAAATCTTTCAATAATATTTTAGGTTCTTTTTTAATTCTATACTCTATTGGATACATCCCTGTATTCCAGAAATTGTTTAAGAAACTACTATTATGCTTAGGGAATTACTTTATAAGCAAAACAATCAAGTCAGATATTTTAATTAAATTTTAACATGATTTCAGGCCCAAAATTATCAGGCATTTTAAAATGAAACATGGCTAAGTTTCGGTTGAGTCTATAAATCACTTTCCCAGCACTTTTTCCTGAAAGTGCCTAATACTAAAAATATGCTTACATACTAGTTTTGAGCTCTAGGGTTAAATTATCTATTTGAGAGCTATTTTCATTTTTCAGCAATTCCTAAAGAATTCAATTGATTTTTCTTATTTTTTCTTTAAAATTGCCATTTACAGTTTTAAACCGTTTATAAATACATAATTTATTGTTAATATGTACTTGTTAAATTTTTTTTTTCTTAACAATTTGAAATTATGCAATATGAACATAAAAGGGTATGTTATGCCCGCACACACACATGGCATATATCCTTAAGACCCCCTGTAAGTAATAAAAAAGTAATAATAAAAGTTAATAGGGGATATCTCAAGGATCTTGAACTCAAATAACAATAATACACATGTTTATACACTTCATTGAATTTTTTTCTTACACTTATATTTAAAAAAAACGATGATATTTGGTGAACTGTGAAAATTTAATATGCGTCTTCTTGACAGTTTGTTGTATAGAAATTTTTATGCTAAATGGTATAAGAAAAACTTGAAAGTTAAAGTTAATAACTATTATGTAAAAAAAATTTTTTTTTTCTTCATATATTTCATATTAATTTATTTTGTGCACAAGTCAACCATATGCATACTTGTTTATGATGTATATTTTTTAAATTATCATAGTTTTTCTTGTTCATGAGTATTTATAATTATATGTTTTTATTAGTATTGACCAAATATACATTTAAAAAATATAACCGTTTTTTTTGCACACTGTTGATCGACAATTTTTATGATAGGTATGGTGTGTTCATGCATATAAGTATATTTGAATAAGTAGTAATTAATTTTTTAGTATACTTTTCTACAGCTTATAATTGGATGTGTATCTGTATAGCATTATCCATGTAATAATTTGATAATGATAATATTTTTGTTTAATTAGAAAAAATTTACAATTTTAAGATCATGGTATCACTACTCTTTATTTCCAAAAAGTCAAGCATTAAATTTGAGTTCACGAGGGCCTTAGAAAAAAATCTTTTGATAAAAATTTGCTGCTATAAACAGAATTTAAGATTGAACTGAACTTATATCATAGAATAATATTATTCTATGCTTATATACAGTGAATATTTTATCAACGCTTTCCCAAATTTTGACACTTGTTTTATCTCCTTGTGTGTAAAAATTTTAGTTTTTTGAAGGCTTCAGTTTTGACGGCACATGCGTGAGTAATTACGTTTTTCACCCAAACGCACAGTGATTCAGAAAAAAAAAGTGGAAAAAAATAATATTTGATCGATGTCTCGACCGATTTTCATGCGGTTTGCGGCATATTACAGCTTAAGGCTTGCATTTTTCGAAAAAAACGACAAGAGAATTTTTTCATTTTGTTTTTCACCCCTTAGACCATAAAAACCATCCCTACTCCACTCAAAATACGGGTGTGGTTGTATTATCACTGACAAACACCAGATTTGCTCTACTATTAGTTTTTTTGGTCGCTGAACACGAAAATCGGGGTCATTTGGCAGAGAAATTGGGGTTTCACCCTAAAATTGGCTAAAACTACCCCCGCAAAGGGGGTGTTTTTGCTATTTTTGTATTTTCGTACTTTTAGCATCCAGGATATGCCCATATAGGTTTTTTGGGTCGCTAATCAAGAATTTCGACTCCTTTTTCATAAGTATTCAATACTTCACCCTTAAAATAGCTAAAACAACCCCTAAAAGGGGTGTTTTGGCTGTTTTCGCACTTTGAGCATCCATATTAGCTCCATTCAAGTTTCTGGTCGCTATTTATTTAATATTGTACTAAACATACATTAAATTATATTTATAGATAAACTAACACTTATTTAAATATATATTTTTATCTATTTTTTTAATTAATTAACCCTTTTTAGATTAAAACAAACCTTATTATTTGAGTTTCGAAAAATAAACTACAAATTAGTTTCTAATTAGCAAAATTATCTAGAAACTTGTCTTTTTCTATAAAAAATACAAATAATGAATATATCAATTTAAAAGTATCATATACCACCCTTTTTATCTCTAGATCCACCCTTAAAGCTAAATTTAAAACTAGTTGAATATTGTATTGACAAAACATGAAATAAATTTTTCAGATATATTAAAAATTGCTTGGACATATTTTTATAATATATTATTTCTTTTCTTTGAGTAATAAATATTCTTGACACAATAGATTTTCGATTTAGCTATTTTAAGGGTGAAATATTGAATACTCATGAAAAATGAGTCGAAATTCTTGATTAGCGACCCAAAAAACCTATATGGGCATATCCCGGATGCTAAATGTAAGAAAATACACAAACACCCCCTTTTCGGGGGTAGTTTTAGCCAATTTAAGGGTGAAATTTTAATTATTTATAAAAAGGAAGTCGAAATTCTTGATCAGCGACCCAAAAAACCTATATGGGCATATCCTGGATGCTAAAAGTACGAAAATACAAAAATGGCAAAAACACCCCCTTTTCGGGGGTAGTTTTAGCCAATTTTAGGGTGAAACCCCAATTTCTCTGCCAAATGACCCCGATTTTCGTGTTCAGCGACCAAAAAAACTAATAGTAGAGCAAATCTGGTGTTTGTCAGTGATAATACAACCACACCCGTATTTTGAGTGGAGTAGGGGTGGTTTTTATGGTCTAAGGGGTAAAAAACAAAATGAAAAAATTCTCTTGTCGTTTTTTTCGAAAAATACAAGCCTTAAGCTGTAATATGCCGCAAACCGCATGAAAATCGGTCGAGACATCGATCAAATATTATTTTTTTCCACTTTTTTTTTTTCTGAATCACTGTGAAATAAAACGCCTTTCAGTTTAAATTTAAAAAAAGTTGTAGGTTCGATTTTTTTCTACTAAAGTTTTAATTTCATGTTTTATAACTTATTTTTACCCCAAAAAATGATTATTTTTCAAATGTTCATTAAAAGACCATTTTTCTAAATTTTTGAATATCCCGCAAAATCACATGACCAAATGAAAATTTGACCCGAAATTCGGATTCCTAGAGAAATTTTAAATATACATATAAGTTTGATAACTTTTAAAGGATTTGTGTGAAAATGGCGATTTAAAATTTTTGAGAAATTTAAATTTTGAATCAGATTTTCATTAGGTCACGTAAATTCAAATATACTGCCGGTTATATACCCAAAAGTTAGAAAAAATAGTAATTTAAAAAATACTATTTTTTGATATGGAGCTCTCAGATTAGCTATTCCTATGGATAGATAAAAATAGGTTTCAAGCCTAAATTTTGAACCTTGGAATTTTTGAGGGAAAATCTCCTTTATCATCTTAAGGAAAATTATTTTTTATCGCAAAATAAGAATATTTTGAGCCAATTTACTAAAGTAGGCAAAAAAATACAAAAATGGCTGTCAAAAATCAAGGATTTTATTCAAAAATCTGAAACAGGTTGAGAGTACTCATTTTAAGTTGTACTTACGAAAAAATAATTTGGACCGATTTCAGCGACTCTTCAGTACAATTTGAGCCTAGTTGAAAAGGATTTTTATATTCCAGTCTTTATTGCATTTAATATTCATGTTTTCTATAATGCATCTGATTACGAAAAATTCAACCATCTTTCGAAAATTCTTCAAGTCTCCAAAACCCAATTATTTCAATGTTTCAATCATAAATGAAACTTCTTTTTCTCGCAAAATTAATTTTTATTTTGACGTAATAATTAACAATGGACCTCTAATTAATTTGCAAATTATTATAGAAAAAAACAGAAATTAAAATTTCAAGAAATAATATGCTAATAATATGCAGGTACAGAAACACACAAGCAATATAAGAAAACGAAGCTCGTTATAATTTAAATATTAGCTTACAAAATATATAAATTTAATTCTCTTAACACATCAGTTGCATTTTTCGGTTATTTTATCGAGTTACTAAATTTTATCTAAATACCCTGCAGTGAGAAGTAGATATTCAAGTATACTTGTATTATAAGGATATATTGTCAGGTGTGTTTATAAATATTATTATTATTATTTTTTTTTTTTTCGTATTATACAAGAATGAACATTAATATAAAATTTCATTCAACCATATTAAAAATATTGTATACATATAATATTTATGGCAAAAAAAAATTATGGTTCAAATTACATATTATAAGCAAACATATAAATTTTACGTATTTACAAAATATATATTGTTTTTAATAATTTTAGATTTAAAATATACACTTTTATTGGCAAAAAATATCCAGAATCTTATTTAACTGAATTATGTTGTTGCTGAAAATAAAAAAAAATTGGTTGTTAATTTCCTGCTTAGTAACCTGAAAAAATGAGAATCGAAAATTCGGATTCGGAGGTAAAATTTCTAGTATCTAAAATTTTCGTTACAAAATATCTAGCGAAATATGAAAAAAGTGATTTCTGGTAAAGTAGGATTTTCCAAAAATATGAAGAAAATAAATTGTATCTAGACCAGCACATAAAATGATAATCATGTCTGCTAGACAAAGGTTGATGTAGCAGACGTGATTATCATAAGATCATTACGTGCTGGTGTATTATTTTTACCACTAATGATTAAAAATGTAGAAAAACCAAGAAAATACCAATTTAATAGAATTTGTTTCCTTCGACTTTTGATAAACTATATCTTAAATAATTCGTCAGATTCAAAAGTATTTTTTGAGAGACACCAAAATTACTGTTCAATATATTCAGCATATAAACTTTTTCGCAAAATTCGATTTTTTCGTTAATTTTTATTTAGTAATGTAAGTTATTGGACAAATCACACCAATCTTGTCCAGTATATTTTCTATCAACTCAAGTTTTTTACAGTGTAATGCAATGCAGCGTGCACAGTAAAAAAATGTACACAATATTACCTCAGTTTAGTATTTTCACTAAAGTTTAGTATTTTTACTACAATTTAGTAATATTACTACTATTATTGTAGTAAAAATAATAAACTGTAGTAGGATTGTGTACATTTTTTTACTGTGTACACTGTAAAAAGTAACTTTCTTAGATTTATAAAAAAAATCGAATTTTCTGGTCAGCGGCAAGAAACCACGTATTTCCCGGCCGCTGCGCGTCCGGCAAAGACGTGTTTTCTCGCCACTGATGCACAAAAATCGTATACGACCCTGGGCCATAAAAAAAGAATGCCCCAAATCGCAATTCTTTATTTTTCTGGCCATGGGTCGTAATATACTATTTTTCGAAAAATTAGTGAATTTTCAAAAAATTTCGTAAATATTCGATAAAAATCGTAAATTTACTAAATTTAGAATATAATCGAAAAATTCGAGAATTCTCGATTTTTTTTTGTGAATTTACCAAAAAAGTTGTACTCGAATTTTTTGTTAATATAACTTTTTGTAAATTCACAACTATTTTTCGGAAATTTACAACTATTTTTTTTTAATTTTCGAAAAAAAATTGTAAATTATCAATTTTTCTTACGAATTCACAAAAAAAAATCGAGAATACTCGAATTTTTTGTTAATATACTAAATTTAGTAAATTTACAATTTTTTTCGAATATTTACAAATGTTTTCGAAAATTTACTAATTTTTCGAAATTGTTCTAATTTTTTTGTTAATATAAGAAAGTTACTTTTTACAGTTATAGATAATTTCAAAAAATTAACAAAAATCAGAATTATAAATTGTCAATCGTGGCAAACTTGAAGAAAACGTAGTAACTGGCCGCTGGGCGTGGATAAAAAAATTGTTTTTTGATTGTGCAAGCTTTTCAGGTAACTCAATTTTGAGGAAAAACTTATATTGGAATTTTTGAACAAAATTTAAATCATAGAGAAAAGAATAAAAATGAAAATTAGAGTTGCCTAAAAAAAAATTTCTTAAAATTAGTAAGGATAAGATGTTTTTTGGAGAATAAAAATTTAACCCTATTTCTAGTAAATAAATAAAGTTAATCTTAGAATTAAATTTTTGTTTAAAAAGGTTGATATGGTAAAAATGCAATACATAAACTTAAGACTTTATTCAAAATTTTTTGCTATTTAGCAAATTATTAGTACCTACAAAAATGCCAGAAACACTTTAGCTATAAAATAAGATTTCGGGATCTAAAGTTACCGAATTGAGAAACCGAAAAAAGTCACCAAAATAATAATATTTTCACACACTAGGTTCGTGGGGATTCATATCTATTGGAATCAAAATTAGCACAATAATGCAGATCCAAAATTATTTTTTTTGTGTACACGAAAGTAAAGGAAAATAAACCAATTTTTTTTATTATAATAATAAATTATTCTACTACTTACATTTATTAACTATCGTTGTTGTTGTTGTGTTTGTTTGATTATTTTTATTAAAATTTTGTGTAAAACATGCAGGATCACATTGATATCTCATAAATGGATTACTACATGCAGAACAGTCCATTGGATTTTGAACATTCTAAAAATTAAAATTTTAATTTATGTATTTTGACATTCTCAGTGCAATAGAAGATTTAAAATTTTAAATTTATATATCATACACACCAAAACATAAAGATTGTTTTTAATACTACTTTTTATTAAATTTTGATTTTAATATTTTAAAAATATTAAATTTAAAAATAAATCTTTTAAAATTATTGAATTACATTTTCAATCTTTTTGTTTTTGTTTTTGTAGGCAAAAGATTTTTTTCCAAAAAAAATATTTTGAAATGAGGTTATGAGTTTATATTTGTTTATTTTTAACTCAAGTTTGTTTATCAAATTTGCATGGTTATTAAAATATAATTTAATTTTTTATAAATTAGCGTTATTTATGATTAAAAATAATTTAATTTCTTTTACATAAAATAAATAGTCGTAATTATTTTCAGTTAAATAAATAAGCGTAAAGTGATTTTTCATATTTTCTTCAATTTTAATGTCAAATGGCTGCTAACTCCGAAGAAGATGAACTTCGTTAATTATCAAATATTTTATAATTACTTAGCTTGAACATTTTAAAAAAATTAACTTTTATTTTGTATTTATAATTTTTGGTATTAGTTTTGTTATTCAAATAAATTCATTAATATTTAATAAAGACTTGATTTTTTAGAAATTGAAAAAGTTTTCTCAAATTACTTTTAATAATAATCATAAGAAATTTATTTTTCCGCGATTGCAAAACTCGAAAAAATAAACAAGTATACACACTCATAACCTTAATAAATTGTAATTAAAATGATCATTAAGTCATTTCAAAATATTTTTTTTGGAAAAAAATCTTTTGTCTACAAAAACAAAAACAAAAA
This sequence comes from Anagrus nilaparvatae, assembly GCA_022575985.1. Classification (NCBI taxonomy): domain Eukaryota; kingdom Metazoa; phylum Arthropoda; class Insecta; order Hymenoptera; family Mymaridae; genus Anagrus; species Anagrus nilaparvatae. The sequence continues at coordinate 14,805,925 of JAKSXM010000272.1, forward strand.
GATTGAAAATGAAATTAAATAGTTTGAAAAGATTTATTTTTAAATTTAATATTTTTAAAATATTAAAATCAAAATTTAATAAAAAGTAGTATTAAAAACAATCTTTATGTTTTGGTGTGTAAGCAACTTATATCTAATTTTTTCAAAACAGCTTTAAACTGTATAGTTATAGTGCAAAAATTCAATATTTATAAGATGTTTTTTTATTTATTTCGCAATAAAACTTTAACTTGCCCAATTATAAAATTTTCGGTAAAATGCAAAAAACTTATCAGTAATTATCTATCTGAATAAAATTATTACAATTATTTAAAAATATTTTAAAAATACTTCATTTTCCTTGCATAAATTTTTATTAAAGTTTTGATCTTTTTAAGAGATTTTTCGAGAAAATTATAAATCCAGTTATTTATTATACTCCAGTCAAAATACGGGGGGGGGGGGGTGTTGTATTTTCACTGGCGAACATGAGTTTTGCTCTACTATGGGTTTTTTGGGTCGCTGAACACGAAAATCGGGGTCATTTCGTAAAGAAATGGGGGCTTCACCCTTAAATTTGCAAAAACTACCCCCAAAAAGGGGTTTTTTTACATACTCGCACTGTGAGCGCTCAGATTTGCACCATACGGGTTTTTGGGTCGCTGATTAAGAATTTCGACTTCTTTTTCATAAATAATTAAAATTTCAACCCTTAATTGGCGAAAACTACCCCCTAAAAGGGGGTATTTTTGATATTTTCGTACTTTTAGCATCCAGGGTGTGCCTATATAGGTTTTTCGGGTCACTAATCAAGAATTTCGACTTCTTTTTCATAATTAATTAATATTTCACCACAAAAAAGGAGTCCAAATTCTTTAATAGTGACCCAAAAAACCTATAATGAGCATATCCTAGATTCTAAAAGTATGGAAATATCAAAAACACCCCCTTTTCGGGGGTAGTTTTAGCCAATTTAGGGGTAAAATTTTAATTATATATGATGAAGAAGTCGAAATTCTTGATTAGTGACCCAAAAAACCTATATGGGAATATCCTGGACGCTCATCAAAGCGCAAAAATAGCAAAAACACCCTTTTTAGGATTATTTAGCATTATTGAAATATTAATTATTTATGAAAAATAAGTTGAAATTCTTGATCAGCGACCCGAAAAACCCATATGGTGCAAATCTGAGCGCTCAAAGTGCGAATATGTAAAAAAGAACCTCTTTTGGGGGTAGTTTTTGAAAATTTAAATGTAAAGCCCCTATTTTGTTACAAAATGACCCCGATTTTCGTGTTCAGCGACCCAAAAAACCTATAGTAGAGCAAATCTCATGTATGCCAGTGAAAATACAACCCCCCCCCCCCCCCGTATTTTGACTGGAGTATTATCTTATAAGCGAAAAATCGAATTTTTAAGGTGTAATTGAGAACCATCAGGACAAGATATTATAAATTTTATATAATACTTACTTGTTGCTTTGGAAAACAGGGCCACGTCATAGGAAACATACATCCACCAGGAAGTCCACCTCCAAAACCAATTGTTATTTGTGGCATTGGCTGCCAACCATATGGAAAACAATTACAACCAGCTAAAAGAAATTTGAATTTTTAAAAATATTAAATAATTTATTTTTAAAAAATTGAAAACTCACGACATGCACAATCTGAATTAAACATTCCTGAAGGTAAATGATTATTTATGATATTATTTATATCAATTTTTGGAATGATACTTGCTGGGTTTAATTTTTCTTTATCAACAGCACTAGATGTCCCATTAATAATAGTCACATTTTGTCTTGTACCTAAAAATGATATCATAAATAAATGAAAAAAATATAAAATTACCAAAAAAAATAAAAAACTTACCATGATCACCAGTACCTCCAGTACCAGCATGAATGATAATTGGTACAGTATTATTTTTCTCACAATCTTTTGTATTATTTGGTAAAATATTATTAATATGAATATTTGTTGTTATATTTGGTATTGTTGAACCACTGTTTAATTCAGTACAATCACCATTTTTACAATCGTAGGTTTCTATTGTTTTAGAATAGGTTTCTATTAATTTTTTTCTACAACGTGTATGACAATCATGAATACATTTTGATGTTGTACAATTTAATTCGAAACATGTATCTAAACAACTTTTTTTGTAATTGTCAGCTATTAAATAATAATTTTAAAAAATTAATTAAATTTATTAGGTACTAAAATAACAATTTTTTTTTTTAATTACCAGTTTCATCATGCTGCCTTTTTTCTCTTCTAAGACATTTAATGTAACTTTTGTAATCGTAATGGGTACGTTGACAGTCTGTTACTTTATTATTACGTTGATGTTCATTATTTATTGAATCGTTTAATAAATGCCTTGCTTCGATTATAATTAAAAATATTATAATTATTTTTAGTAAAATTATATTATTTTTCATGGTTAATTGGTAAATTTATTTTATTTCACGTGATACACCCAAGATATTTTGCTAAGAGAATGTTTAAATTTATAAAAATAACCATGAATTTATAAACTTTATTATCTTAAAAAAAAATTCTGTATGACATAAAAAAGGTAAATGAACTTTAAAATTTATTTAACTGGGGAATATTCAAAATAATGCAGTTAAATAAGATAGTTTAGTATGTACACAGATATATATTTTTTTATTTAAAAAAAAAAAAATAAAGTTAGGTGTTGGTAAATATAATATTTCAGCTTTTTAATGCAAATTTTTATGTTTACTTAACAAATTTATTTAAATGTGCAACCAAAAGATTTGAATTTTTATATTTTTAAGCTAACGAAATTTAAATATCTTATCGTTGCTTCTTAAAAATTAATTTTCTTAAATATTCTTACATAATTAATAATACAGGCGCCAGCCATACTAATCACGCCCAAAAATTAAATTTTTTTTTTTCCGAGGATAAAAATAGGTGGTATTTATGTTTTTCAACCCGCTGAACACGAATCCGGGGTCCGTTTTGCGAATTTCGTGGTCAATTTTTTGTTATTAACAAATTATTGCAAAATTAACCAATAATAATTTTTAATTTTTTAATTTTTTAATTTTTGGGCGTGATTAGTATGGCTTGCGCCTAGACAAATACCAACTGATTTGGTATATGGAACTCCGCTTCTTTTCTTGAGAATCCTAACATGATGATTTTAAATTTTAATTTTAAGATTGCTGAACCTTTATCAATTTTAATTTTTCAAACTGAATTTTTTTTGCCAAAAATTAGGTGCGTTTCTAAGGATTTATAAATTTATAAATAGCAAAACTTTATTTTTTTCTTACAAGGGGAGTTCAATACATTTGGAACACCGAATTACACCAAATGGTAATGGATTAGTTTGTTATGTTGAAAAAACATGCCGACTACCCTCCGTTCCTTCCTTGATTTTAAGGGTGATTCTGAAACAAATTTTGACCCATTTTTTAAAGAGAATTAATGCCCGAAAATTGCTAAATCCGAAACTACTCAATCAAATCCCCAGCAATTTGGCACATTTATTATGTATCAAAAGACTACCATTTTGCACTAAAACTTTTTTATTATGGATATGTTGGTTCAGAGATATCAATAGTCAAAATTGATGCTTTTTAAAAACTACATAGCACCAACAAAACTTTTTAAGGAATCAACCAATTACCACGTAAGTGGTCTCATTTTCTTTGTTTTAATAAATAACAACTTTTAAGAAAAAAAATTTTCAAACTTACCGTTAATCTACTTTTATTTCAATTTTTCTGATTTTTAAATTTGGAAATGCCATTGTTCAGTACCTAAAATGGGCACAGTAGATTTACAGAGTTGAAAAGGCCAATGAGAATAAAAAACTAGACCCTTTTCTCGTCAATTTGAGACAACAAAAATTCTCTTAAGTTGCCTCTATTTTTGGACAGAGTGGGGTGACCAGCTTGAAAAAGAATCGTCCAAATATAAGAGAAATTTTAATAAATAATAAACTTTCTAAATAAAAATAATAAAAAATTATAACAAATTAATTATAATGATGTTATATTTATTTTAGATGATTTAAATTAATGAATATTTTTATTTAATTTTTCAATATCCAAATAATTGATTTAAACACTACTTTCATATACGAGTAATTCCAAGCCTACTGGGCAGAAATTATTTTAATGGGCAGTTGTGATTTTTTGAATTTTTTTGACTCTTCATTTTTGACTAGTTTTAACTATATACCAACAAATTATATTTTCAGGATTTTCTAGGAGACAGGATTATCACGACACTTAAGTATGAGGACGATGACTGCAGATAAGTATATTGTTAATTTATATAATAAGGTATAATACAATAGCAATTAACAGAATTTTTAATCATCTTGAAAAAAATTTTTTTCCTTTTATTTTAAACTTATTAATTTTATTACCCGTTTGATATTTGAAAAGTAACGTTTGTCAAGATTAAAATATGTTTGAAAGATTATTTTGGTATGGGTCTTTAACAAAAATTATTTTTATTTTATAAGCCCTTGAGGAAATATTTTGAGACTTATAAAACCCATCTTCGTCAAAAATTACAAATTTGGCAGCAATTTAAAAATTGGTCATTTTTAGCCAAAAAAGGCTATTTGGTTAATTGGCTACATTAATAAAAAAATTAATGATGAAAAATCGCGGTTTACGGCGTTTAAACGGTGACACTTACACTAAAAAAATGATACCAACTAGAAGAGTTTTGGTTAACTTGCGAGGTTTTAGCGTTTCATTGAATATTACCAAAAAACCCTATTTCATTGAGCCCTGCGTTTCTGCAGGCCCATTGGAATGAACGGAGGGTATTTGGCATTTTTTCAACATGATAAACTCATTCATAACCATTAATTTGATGTAATTTGTGTTCCTAATGTATTGAACTCCCCTTATTAAATTAATGTTACAGCTTGAAAATATTTATAATAAGTCAAAAATTATACGTATTGTAGAAAATTGAAAAAATTGGTTATAAACGTGTAAAAATGAAAAATATTTGGGCATATAATATTTAATGGAGTTTTATTTGCTTGGAAAAATATATTTTATGAGATAAAAATAAAATAGACAAAATATTTAAGATAGAAAAGTATAATTACTTCATTTTAACAAGAATTAAAAAATTGGGACTCTCGGGTTCTATCATTGTAACGCATTAAAATAATTATTTTAGGGCATCTTAATGGTATGTAACAATCAATTTGGACTAAAAATTATCAATATTTACCATTTTAACTCTTACATAGATTAAGAACAGCCTAAGATGCATGAAAAAGTAATAAAACCAAATTTGAAAAAAAGCAAAAAATAAAAACAGGTTTTCTAGCTCATAAATCTCAAAATATTGCTAAAAACCGATGCTAAATCCTTTTTTCTATTAGTTTTGAACTTCTTTTAACTTGTTTTAAACAAAAATCCCGAAAAATACCGCGAAAAACCCCTAAAATAAAAATTTTCGAAAATCGGGTAGCTCAGTTACGAAAAAAGGCAGTTTTTGAGATAAAAGTGGAAAAATCTTTTTGGCACCTATCTCCGATTTCTTGTTCACGATTTTTTTCGGTTTTCTGAAGGTTCAAACTACCAGAAAACACGGGTCATATCGATGTCCTTTCAAATTTTTTTTTTTCAGTTTTTTGTCCGAATTAAGTAGTAAAAAAAAAATAATGCGTCATATACTTTGTGATATATTTATTAATAAATAAGGAAATTATTTTTATCGCATCATTTCTTGTAATTTGCTAGCTGATTTATTTTTTATTATTTATAATATAAATATTTGAGTAAATTTATATAATCGTTTAAATAAAAAATTAATAAAAATTAAATTATTTTTTATATATTCAATAATATTTGGGATCTTTAGTTATATTCACATACAGTAAAAAACTTATTAAATATAAAAAATTAAACAAATCAACGCAATTAAAAATTGAAAAAATGAAAAAAAAAATGTTCATCATATTATTTGTAACATTTATAAAATTAAATGTTTTAATTGATACAGCAGAATTAATAAAAATGCATTTTTTACCATGGAATCCAAATTTACCAGAATTTATATTAAATGGTATAAAATTCATATATCAAGGAGAAGAATCAACAAGAAAAGAAATAAAAGATTATAATCCAAAAAATAATGAGATATTCGATTTTATAATTATTGGTGCTGGTAGTGCTGGTTCAGTAATAGCAAGTAGATTAAGTGAAATATCAAATATGAACATTTTATTAATCGAAGCTGGTCCATCTGAAAATTTAATAATGGATATACCATTGTTAGTTAATTATTTACAATTTAGTGATACTGTGAATTGGAATTATCAAACTGAGCCATCAAATAAATTTTGTTTGGGTATGAATAATAAAAGGTGTTCTTGGCCAAGAGGTAAAGTTATGGGTGGAACAAGTGTTTTAAATTATATGATATCAACAAGAGGTAGTCCAAGAGATTATGATGAATGGTTTGATATGGGCAATTATGGATGGAAGTATAATGACCTGTTAAAGTATTTTAAAAAACTTGAATCCATGGAAATTGATGATTTTAAAAATGATCCTAATCATAATACTAATGGACCAGTACCATTTAATTATCCTGAATATAGAACTAGTTTAGCTGATGCATTTGTGGAAGGAGTTATGAATTTAGCATATCCTTATGTTGATTACAATAATTTTGATGGTCCAGGTGTATCTTTTCTTCAAACAAACGCCAGAAATGGTGAAAGGTACAGCTCTAATCGAGCTTACATACATCCAGCAAGATTTAGGAAAAATTTGTTTGTCACAAAAAACAGTCTAGCTACTCAAATACTAATTGATACTGATAATAACGCTTATGGAGTAAGATTTAATAAAAATGGGAAAACGATAGAAGTTCAGCAAACAAAAGAAGTTATTTTAAGTGCAGGTACTATTGGATCACCAAAAATATTGATGTTGTCTGGAATAGGACCTGGCAAGCATTTGCAAGAGATGGAAATTCCTGTAATGGTAGATTCTCCAGTTGGTGAAAATTTAATGGACCACTTAACTTATGGAGGATTAGCATTTTTAATTGATCAACCGTTAGGAATCGTTATGAGGGAAATTATGAATGTTAATAATCCATATCTAAATGATTACATGGTTAACAGAAAAGGGCCAGCAACTATACCCGGCGGATGTGAAGCAATAGCTTTTTATAATACTTATGAACCATTGAATTTTCATGCTTTGCCAAACATGGAATTATTATTTACTGGTACCTCCATAATATCAGATCCTTCAATTTATAAAACTTTAGGTATTTCTAAATATTGTCAAGATCATAGTCTTAGAACATATGTTGGAAAGCATTCTTGGCAAATATTCCCGACTTTGTTACATCCAAAAAGTAAAGGACGTTTATTACTTCGAAACAGTAATCCCAAATCAAAACCAAGAATATATCCAAATTATTTAGATGATCCAGAAGACGTTAGAATTTTAATTAACGGAATCCGCGCTTCAATTCAATTCAGTAAAACGGAATCAATGCAAAAATACAATTCAACGCTTTTAGAAATGGATATACCAGGATGTGAAAATTTTGTTTATGATTCTGATAATTATTGGGAATGCGCTTTAAGAACATATTCATTTACCTCGTATGATCCAGTAGGAACCTGTAAAATGGGTCCTTTTGGAGACTCAACAGCAGTAGTTGATCCACGTTTAAAAGTAAGTATTTAAATATTTTAAACTTTCTATTCTTTAAACAAAATCACTATCATAGTCAACTTAAAAAACAATATTGATTCAAAGAAAATTAAAAAATAAGGTAGTTTTTACATTTTAGCTATTTTTAAGGCTTACGTGCCAATAAATAATAATTCCATGATTGGCAAAGCAATAAAATTCAATGGCCCATAAGTATCATAAAAACATATTGCTTCACATCCTTCGGGTATAGTTACTGGTCCTTTTCTGTTAGAAAAAGAAGTCGAAATTCTTGATTAGCGACCCAAAAAACCTATATTGGCATATATCCTGAATGCTAAAAGTACGAAAATAGCAAAAACACCCCTTTTAGGGGTAGTTTTAGCTATTTTAAGCGTGAATTGATTATTTATGAAAAAGAAGTCGAAATTCTTGATCAGCGACCCAAAAAACCCGTATACTACAAATTTGAGCGCTCAAGGTGCGAACGTGTAAAAAAGAACCCCTTTTTAGGGGTTGTTTTTGCAAATTTAAGGCATTTCTATACGAAATGACCCCGATTTTCGTGTTCAGCGACCCAAAAAAAACCTATAGTAGAGCAAATCTCGTGTTTGCCAGTGAAAATACACCCCCCCCCCCCCCGTTTTTTGACTGGAATATTATTAACGTTCATAATTTCCGTCGTAACGATTCCTAACGGTTGATCAATTAAAAATGCTAATCCTTCATAAGTTAAGTGGTTCAGTAAATTTTCATCAACTGGAGAATCCACCATTATTTCCCATCTCTCGCAAATGCTTGCCAGGTCCTATTCCAGACAACATCAATACTTTTGGTGATCCAATAATAACACCTGCGTTTAAATAACTTCTTTTGTTTCTTTGACAAACAAATTATTTTTTTATTACTGGTTTGACCTTTCCATAAAATCCCTTTTTTGCGAAATTCTCCCTTCGGCACGGTTCATACCAAACCCTTCGGGTAGTTCCTTCGACTTTCATCAGTGAAAAAATTGATGCTGAGGGAAATTTTTAGATGGGATAATATGTACCATAATTACGAATTTGAAAATGAATTTAAAAACAATTTATATCTTAATAAAAAATTTCCATTCAAAACTTCAGGAGTAAACTTTTGTAAAATTTGCGTAATGATGAATGTAGCGGCGAACCATAATATTATTAAATCTAATTTTTACAGTATTAATATCAAAAATTCTATACCTTGAATAGGGGTAGAGAAATTAAATCATTTATAAACAAATTTTGTAAAATAAAAAAATTAATTTGAAAATTTTTTCAACTAAACGAAAATACTTCATATTTCAATAAAAATATTATGTTTATATATATTTTTTAAAAATATCAATAATTTTAAAAATTTAATTACTTTTGTTTAGATATATATCTATGTTGGAAAATTATTGAGATAAAAAGAGACGAAATGAATTTTATTTTAGTAAATCAATTAAAAATATTTTATGAATTATTTTTTATATTATAAATTTTAAAAAATTTTAGATTTATGGTATAAATAATTTAAGGGTGGCTGATGCTTCCATTATGCCTACGTTAATAACTGGACATACAAATATTCCAACAATGATGATCGGAGAAAAAGTGTCAGATATGATCAAAGAAGATTGGAATTTACCAATAAATACTCCTTTTTAACACAAATTTGTTGATACAAATCTTTTTAATTTCAACAAAATATGTAATTTTTTAAAGTTCTTTTAAAGCAAGAAGTAAATCCTAGTATAAGAATAAAATGGTATAAATAAATTAAACAAAAACCATATAATATAATTATTTAATTAATTAATTTACTAATGATTTTTGAAATCCAAAAAATTAATTTAAACTTATTTTAATTTCTTTCTTTATGTAATAGGTACATTATATTGTATCGGTCATTGAATTGTATTTTTTGGTTGTAAAAAAGCGTTTTGCCGTTAACATTTAAATAAATAAATACTAAAGTGTTTTTGAGGGTAGAAAGCAGATTATAATATGTAGTATAAAAATATAATAACGAAAAATTATTCTTTTCCAAACAAGTAAAACCTTTATTTTGTTATATAAAAAAATTAATTTTTATTTTTTAATATTAAAACATTAATTATTAGTAGCTTTTAATTTTTATTTAATTATTAATATCAAAAATTTAACTTTTTTTTATATGATATATTTATGTACAAATTAATATAATATTATGTATAAAAAAATACGTTTAAGCAAAGAAATTATTAAATTTTCTAAAAAATAATTCAAAAATCTCATTTTGATAATTAATTTGATGTAAATCAAATTTCATTATATTATTAAATAAATGTTTTCACATTTTTGCAAAAACATAAAACCATTTGATAACCTTTTTTTTTTATATCACTATTTCTTTATTAGTGACTTACAGTATTCTTGAATAAGAAACTCTTAAAAAAATTAACTAAAATAATAAATTATTTTGAATGAAATTTTCATTAACTTTTTTTTTTTAATTTTTAACTTTTAAGAGCAAATTAATTAATCAGTAAAATTGTATATTAATAAATGCAATCGTAAGTAAAATTAAAAATAATAATTAATGAAATTTACGCTTATTTGATCTTAAAAACGTTTTATTATAAAACGAATTGTATTTTGTTAACAAAACAATAATATAAAAAAAATGGCTTAATAACGTACTCTTTGTCTTGGTTCTTCTTCATATTCGTATTCAATTTCAACTTTAGGCTTGGATTTCTTTTGAGGTTTATTATTTGTTTTTACTACCTTAGGTTTCATACTCTTGGATGGTACAAAGTCCTAAAAAAAATTATAAATTAAGTTATTTAATTAAAGTGAAATAATTAGTTTGATAAATTATAAACCCAAATAAAATTACCTCAATATCACTTTCTTCTGATTCAAAGCTGCTAGACATTTCAACTTCTTCTCGTAAACCAGAATCACTGTCTTCATCCTACAATTACATATAAGAAAATAAAAGATAATTTTAAAATTTTATTCCAATATGAGTTCATTGAATTATTTTAGTTCAAATTACCATTTCGACATCATTTTCATGTTCGTATTCTACTTCTACTTCATCTTCATCTTCTTCATCACTTTCTGCTTCTATATATTTAGAAATTACTTTTTCTGCTTGTTTATCGATTTTTTTTTCAACTTCATCATCCTAAAAGTAAAACAATTTTATAAAACTCAGACTTTATAGTTAATTGTAAAATAAAGAATTAAAATACCTCTTCATCTTCAGCCTCACTTTCACCTTCAACTTCTGCAGCTTCAACGGCTTTATCAAATATTTTTTGTGGGAAATTATAAATATCTTCATACTAAAATTCAAAGAAAAAAAAAATTATTCACTTCAGATTAAAAAAAAAAAAAAAAAAAAAAAAAAAACTGTTTTGAAATGAACTTACAACTCCTTTTTTCAACCTTTCCATTAATTCTTTTTCTATAGTTGTTTCTAATCTTGCTGCAACAAGAGCTTTTTCTTCTCTTCTCCTTTCTCGTCTTTCAATCTTTCTTTGTAATGGAACTATTTTTTTTTGTCGCCTTAATTTAATCTTTCTCATACGCGTCAAGTATTGAGTTATTTTTAAATACCTTTGTTTACATTTTGCTTTAATAAATCCAGACCAGTATAATAAGTTTTCATTAATTTGATGAACTGCTTTTGAAGGATCCCGAGATAGCTTAACTTTTTCCCACATATTTTTGGGATAATGAACTCTACAATAAATCATTTATTATAATTTTAAATAAACTTTTAGTTTTTACTAATTCGTTAAAATTAAATAAAGAAAATCAAATTAACCTTTCTGCTGTTCTGATAAATAAATAAACAATACCATTTTCTTCTCTAACTGTTGCATATTGACTATTAGCTAACGGACATGATGATCTACTACATAAACCTGTCAGATTGTATTCATTTTTGCAAAACCTCTGTGATTTTGTGCTAAAATAATATTCAATTAATAAAAATCCTAATAAAAAAAACAATTTTTAATACTCACTTTACTTTAAATGAACAAAAAGATTTGTTTATAACACTCCAAACAACCTGCAAAATAATAACATTAATTTAATTTTTTATTTATTCAAATAATAAATATTTACAAAATTTTACTTACGTCGTCGTGCTGCATATTTAAATCTAATATTTACAACTATAATTTACACAATTTATTTAATTATTTATTTAATTAATTTTTAATTGTTTGAAAACACGTGGATTTTTTTACAAAAAAAGTTAACAATCTACAATCTGCATGTATTTTGTGTGTGTGTACATATAAGGTTAGGTTTTCTTTATCGACCTAGCTCTTTTACGATCCTGGCGCGTTATTCAAAATAATAAACTTAATTTTTGGTTCATAATACACTTATGTATACAAATAATTACAATTTAAAATTAACTATTTATTATTATATAAATTAAGAAAATCGGTTTATTATAGTTTTTATGTATATCTTATTTATGCTGAAAAATAAATATATTATGAGATGATTTTTTCTTTTGCTGGCGATTAGCCAGAACAGTATTACATTATGTTTCAGCAATAGTGTTATTGCATGAAAAAAATTTTGAAATTCTATTTAGTTAGTTTTATAGTTTACAAAAAAATATCAGACGCGTATTTTTTTATTATTTATTTAAACAATTTCATGAACTTTAACGTCGCGGTTTCTCCCACTACCAGTATAATGTAGTTACTTTAATTAATAATTACTCCGTCATTTTTAATTTTTATGAAAAATAAAAAAATACCTACATGTCGAATATTTTTTTACATATTTTCATAATATCAAAAAATTCCGATAGCTTTAGACAAGCCTATTATATAGGGTTGATAATAAAATTAATGATATTATATGTAAAAGATTCACTTATGTTAAAACCTTTAAAAAAATTTCCTTTTTCAAAGAATTTCGTAATTATTTAAAAATATGAGCGAATATTTGGAATTCATAATTACTAGTATTTGAAAAAATAGAGGAGTCAAAAATGATTTATTTTGAAAGCTTTAAGCTATTAGAATACTTATTCAAAACCCAAAAAATTATTTTCAGAAGCAGTAAGGTTACATATAGATAGATTGAAGTAACATTTATAACATTTTTATTAAATTTTTTGATTTCTGCGCAATTAAATAAGTAATTTGTTGTATAAAAAGAAAAAAAATATTCATTTAAAAATATTTATTTTATATAAGATTAACGTTTTTTGTTATTTCAAGATCATTTCCATTAAATCTGATAATACGTATAATATGTACACTTAATTGCATAAATAAACAAAATAAAGATAAAAAAATTTGTTTCTTACATACAATATTTTATTCAATTTTTCTTCCTAGCAGGCCGAAATATCTATTTGTTCAACAAGGGAAAAAAATAGGATTTGGCTTTCAATGCAGTTGTATGAACGAGTGAGCGTAGCGAACGAGTGAAGACAGCATTGAATGTAAAATTTCCTACATTTTTTCCCGTGTTCAACACATAGTTTTTCATTAAGAGCGAAAATAAGATCGCCCGAAAGTAAGAAAGTAGATCTTTTTTGCAGCGTGTAATGAAAACACTTTTTTCGCCCCGGAACGAGATCGAAAAAAACGCGTTTTCACCCCACTGAGAAAAAAAAATTTCGTTTTGTCCACGGGAACAAAAAAAAAATACCCCAGATCGCAGTTTACCATCCTCGGCTTCGCCTCGGATGCTAATTAACGTGCGATCTGGGCCATTATTTTTTTTTGCTCCCTTGGTTAAAAATGTACTATTACATGTTTTAAAAAAAACCATATACCTATCTGTATATGCTGCAAACGTATTATTATTCATAATACGTAAATAACCACTCCAAATACCATTGTAAATATTTTTAACGGTATATTAAAAAAGTTCGTGCAAATTATTATAAATATCAAAACCTCATTTTATATAATATATTGGCATTTTTGGTTCACTTGTATACATAAATCTTATAGAAGTTCAAAAATATACTAATATTGCAATTTTGTGGGTATCTTTGGGGTATATAAATTTTATTTTATTTTTCCTTGCTTTTTTCTAGAATTGACTGGTTTATACTTTGAATAACAAATTCGAGTTTTGGGTTAATTTTCATGAACAATAGTTATCACTTTATAGGTTTAAAAAATTTTCTTCTCCCATACGCTTCATTATATCGAAGTTGTGGGCAAAAAAGAGCCATATTCTTACACTTTTCTGAAAAATTTACCTACTATTGTATGAAAAGCAATTTAACCCCAATATATATATATGACCTGCAGCTCGTGCGACCTTATTGAAAAAAACTTACAACCAGTTTGTGAACTCACAAACAACGAAACATGGAACATGTTTAAGGCCCTAAATCAAAATTATTCTAAGTCCCTAAACTTGAATTATTTTAAGTCCCTGAACCCGGGTTATTCTAAGTCCCTAAATCGAAATTATTCTAAGTTCCATTTGCCCCCCCCTCCTTTAATCGGATATATTTGACCCCCGTCACTTAAATTGGACACTTTTGCCCCCCCCCCCTTGATTATCAGATTTCCAGGGTACACCGTCCCTATAAACATGTTCCAAGTTAAAATTATCCCTATTCGCCCCTTGTATATTAAATAGTTATTTTTTAGCCATGAGGGTATGATCCCACGTTAAAATTAATAAAAATTTTTCGAGTTTTATTACAATTTTCCAACTTATGAATGTATTAATATCAAATCCTAAATGCTCCGCAAGAAAATTAAAAAAAATTAAATTTTGATTAGATATGTGATCAGATGTAACTTTTTAACGCTTTTTAATCTATTTTGAATAAATACTATTTTAAATGCATAATAATAAATCATGATAATAATTTTGATTAAATATTTTATTTTTTGAGACTCATTCAAAAAAATATTATAATTAGTAATAAAATTAAATAAAATAAAAAAATGTAAGATACTTTGTTCAAGAGTACAATATACTTAATATCATGATGATAAATAATTACTTATCTAAAGTACTTCAAGATAATTTTTTATAAATAATGCATTTGGCCACTTATTATCAATGAAAGTGGTAAAAGGTTTTTTTGGTTTCTAAATTTTGATTTATAATATGGTTAAAAGCAAGTGTTAAGCAAATCTCTTTCAAATGCATTATACACGCTAATATTTTTGTTTTTCAGGCCCTTAGAGGCTTTCTTGTTCGAAAAACTCAACTTTTATACTTGTGCTTATCCTTAATGGCACATTTTGCCAACATTCTACCTTTAAAAGTATAATTCTATATCCTGGACAAAAGTTCTCAATCTTGAAAGGATTCTATACTTTTTTATCCGTTTTACCCTCTAAAAAAAATTTATCTCAGAGTTGTCAATTCAATCCCGGGTTTCCTCTTTTACAAAATCAAATCCGTTCCCATAGTGCACTATGAATTTTCACCAGCCGACCCGGATTATATTTTTGAATAAATAAATTTAAAAATAGAAGCACAAAAGAAATCCCGCAGCTGCGTGGGTAAAATATTTAAAGTTAGTTGATGCAGTAACGCACCTGTTGTTATTTTTTTTTTTGCAAAATTTTTTTTCATTCATTGATTACATTGGTTATGTATTTTAATAATGAATTTTACACGGTTAGGTGGTTTTTCTTGAAATTTCAAGCAACTGTTTGAATTTTCAAGAAGGATCGAAAATTTGCTGAAAATTAAAAATTTGTTAAGTTTTGTAGGTTATTAACAAGTTTTTTAGGCCAGATATGTAAAAAAACATTTTTTTTGATTGGAAATATGTAATTTAAATGATCTGATTAAAATCATAAGCGTTATACCCTAAAAATAGTACAAAAACTCTGCTTGAATATTGAAGCATTTGCTTAGAATTTCAATAAGCAAAGCAATTTAACCGTGTATGATTGATATTGAATAGAAAAACTTTATAAAATATTAATAATAGATTTTAGCAAGAATAATTACTACAGTTTCTAAAAATCAGTTGCAAGATGTAATAAATTATTACAGCACAAAATTAGTTAATATGTAACATAAAATTCAAGTATTTGGTTTGTACGTATAGCAATATAGCTGTTCATAATAAGTAATACTTTGGCACACAAACACATATTTGCAAGTACATAGAAATTTTAAACTATTAATTAAAAACAATATGTAATTATGTTATATGCGCTTAGAATTACATACTTCCTCGCATACCTTAAATTGTAATAAAAATTTTGCAACAACTGTAACATATATATGAAGATTTATAATTGTAATAAAATAAAATTTATTTTTCACTAAGGAACAAAATAGCTCGTTATCAATTTTTGTGTTTTTTTTGTTGAAATAGCTCGCATTTATTTGTAAAATCAGATGATACTAAATAACTAGAAACCATTTAAACGAGCAGTTTAAAAAATATAAAAACTTATATTATATAAAATATAAATGTTGAAAAGATGAGATCTTGAAAAGATAAAATACCCTTGATAAATTGCAACGAGCCTTCTGGGTTTCAAACCTCAGTCTTTCTATTGGCAAATATTTTAAGTCTCTAAAAATTGTTACTTGCTTTGTTTTTTTCACCTATAGTTTTCAGTATTAAGAAAAAAGAACCTTAAATTATTTAAGTTTCAATTAGAGACTTTGATAATTTGAATTTCGGAATTTTAAAATGTTGAAAGTATTTGAATTTGTAAACTGAATAAAATTTTAGAAGGTACTTTATAATAGGAATAAGTATGTTTTTAATAAATATCACTAAAAAAATAACCCGCTTGCGGTAAGCGGAATTCCACTTGTAACTAGAGACATTTTTTGTCTTTGCAAATGACCTGAAAATTACACACATACAACAAAATCACAAACATAACCAAAATAATGATTTTGTTCACTATATAAAGTTTGATTAACGACACTTTAAATTCTAATTAAAATTTGCCAATAAAATTTGTTTATTAAACTAAAGTAATATTTACTAGTTTAAAAAAATTTTTTATACATCTCAAGCATAGACACATCCATGGTCTCAAGTCATTTAAAATCGCTTGAGCAAGAGAAGAGTATTCCGCTAGCCGCTAGCGGAATATTTCTACTTGCGTCAAATGGATTTTTTTTAATATAGTAAGTAGTAAACATGTTAAATAGGCGTCATTTGTGTTATAGCATGTTTTGAAAAAGGTTGTTTTTACCATTTCTAAAGGTTTCCCCATATAAATAAAGACTCATTTATGAATTATATTTATATTTATTGTAATGCAAAAAATTTACTACCCCTAAAAGGGGTGTTTTCGTTATTTTCACACTTTGAGCGTCCATTATATGCCCATACGGGTTTTTCGGGTCGCAATTCAAGAACTTATACACCTTTTTAGTGGTGAAATATTGATTATTAATGAAAAAGAAGTCGAAATTCTTGACTAGCGACCCAAAAAACCCGTATGGTGCAAATCTGAGCGCTCAAAGTGTGAATATGAAAAAAAAACCCTTTTCGGGGGTAGTTTTAGCCAATTTAGAGGTAAAATTTTAATTATTTATGAAAAAGAAGTCGAAATTCTTGATTAGCGACCCTAAAAAGCTATATGGGCCTATCCTGGATGCTAAGAGTACGAAAATAGCAAAAACACGCCCTTTAGGGGTAGTTTTAGCTATTTTAAGGGTGAAATATTGATTATTTATGAAAAGAAGTCGAAATTCTTGATCAGCGACCCAAAAACCCGCATGGTGCAAATCTGAGCGCTCAAAGAGCGAATACGTAAAAAAACCCCTTTTTGGGGGTAGTTTTTGCAAATTTAAGGGTGAAGCCCTCTTTTCTTTAATGACCCCAATTTTTGTGTTCAGCGACCCAAAAAACCTATAGTAGAGCAAATCTCGTGTTCACCAGTGAAAATATACAACCAAACCCGTATTTTGACTGGAGTACTCATGCTACCCTAAAAAAAAAAAAACGGGAAATTTTTAACTAGTTTCATTAAAGCATTGTTTCTCGCAAATTCTACGAGTGAAACCATTAAATTTGTAACCAACAGTTCAAAAGACTCGTTTTAAAATTAAAAATCTTTTTGATTTATTTATTTATTGTATTTAATATTAAATTAAACCTAAATTTTTTAAAAACAAGTAATTAAATTTTTAAACAATGTAATTTGCAATAATAAAATTGTTAAAATTGAAGGATAAAAATTGAAATATAGGTACATGTTTAATTAATTGAAAAAACAAATAATAAAGATATAATTTTTAAAATGTAGGTAATTACATAATGAATCATCAAAAATAATAATTTGTTAAAACGTTATCATTGTTAAATTATCTTTTATACATTTCTTGTCAAAAAAAGCATATAACATAAACGTTTCTTTATCATAATCCTTTATTTTAAAATTACCACCTTTTTTTACAAGTCCCTTTATTTCATGCTTTGATATAAAAAGTATTGAAAAAAAAGAGTTAAAAGTATCACACAAACACACATGTAGGTATAATACTTTTTTTAATATAGATGTAAATGAAACGCACACAGGAATTCAATATGGCGGTTTAAATTTTCATCTCTTTCACTTTAAATAATACTTCTATTTCTTTTACTCTTATTAAAAAATTTCGTTTCGTTTCTAACACCGCGTATTTTAAAACTTTTTATAAAAATATATCTGTCTTTGTTTGTTATACACGAGGTATATAGAAAAAAATGATCAAGAGACGGGAGAACATTACAGCAGTTTAGATACACAAGCCAACAACGAGGCTTATACCTTTGTATAGTATACCTATATCGAGAAGAATATAATAAGAAAAGAGTGAACCAGGAGAACCTTGCGTTCCCCAAGTGTATAAAAGGACGCGAACAAGTTGTTTTAATTTTTATTAAAATTTAAATTAATTAAAAAATAGGGTTAATAAAAATTGTGTTTTGTGTGTGTGTGTGTGCGTGTATATTTAAAAAAAAGATATGGTAATGTGAAGTTTTAATAAGATAAAAGTATAAATTCTTAGAAAGTGCAATATTTCTATTTAGTAACAGTTTTTTTTTAAGTATTCCAACGTACTATACCCTTTGACTATACCATATACCGATGTCATCGGTAAAATCAACATATAAAACAGATCGTCAAGAAGAAATAACAAACTTGATGCATTTAGAATACAAAATATATTCTATCTACCTACTTTAATAAAAAATTAGCATAAAATAATATAAAAAAGAAAAAAATGAAGAAAATAAAGAACAACAGTAAATCGTACGTTAAGGAATTATTATTATTGACGTTAGTATATCATGAATATTACAAAGTTGCACGTGCTTATTTAAAATATTAGAAAGAAAAAGAAGAGCATTTTTTAATTTTTTTTTTTTATTTTTTATGGGAGTTGTTTACTTGTTTGTTGTAATAATATATTTTAGAAGCAACAAGTGGGTGTATTATAAGAGCGCGTATACAGTCGGCAAGTGTGTTTTGTGTTGAAAGTACTGTTCGGTCATTCACAATATATTTCTCTGAAAAATTCGCCAGGTATTATTATCCTTGCCTGCTACCTCCTGTTTAAACAAAAAATGTGTATAGTGCGTGTTGTTTTGTGAAATACTTTTTAAAAATTCTTAATTAATAATAATGGATAAAGTAATAAATAATTATTATTTTATTATAAATCATATTAAATATTTATTGATTTTAGTTTACATTTTATAAAATACATAGCTGTATATTAGCGCTGTGTATAATATAAAGAGGAATGAACTTCACGAGCTAGAGATTCGAAGGAATTGTTAACGGGTTTTTTTTTCTTTTTTTTTTTGTGATTAAAATTAAAGAAAAAAAAAAAAACTTTATAAAAAAAAAATTTTTTTGTTTAAAAAATTATGTTTAATTTTAAAATTGAAGATATTGAAAATTTCTATTGTTATAGATTTTTAACGATTGATAGAAAAGTAAAGAAAAATTGAAGAAAAAAGGATTACCTAATGAAATTTTTTTTAAATATATAAGTAAGTTTAAGATTTTTAATTAATTATATGATGAATAATAATCGCTTGATAATAAGAAAAATATGTTGTTATTTATTTTTAATTTAAATAATTATTCGAGTAATTATTGTATGTGTGAATATTAATAAAAAAATTTTTCATGTAATTAAATTTTTGATAAAAAAAAATTAATGTTTATACAATCTTGTTTTTTTTTTTTTGTAATTATTTTATTGAAATATCAAAAGTTGTATATTAGGCTGGACGTTATTTTAAATATTTGATAATTTTAGGTGTGTTTTAAAAAATATTTGTTTTTGTCGGTTTTGGTATAATTTTGAAGTGAATAATTTATTAATTGAATTTGTTTAAATATAATTTGAAACAAGGAAGTGTTTGTTGCTTGTTGCAGCTGGCTTTTAAAATAATCAGTGGTATTCAAAAAATGTTGAACATGAAGATGCAGTTGAAGTTTCTGAACCTCAAATAAAATAGGAGTTTCAGAATAGTATGCTATATAAAATATTCCAGCTCAAGAATATTGCGAAAAAGTTATAATCAATTTAAACTTAATTAATTTTATTTTGTTTATCTCTGGTTTTCAACTATTGCCCTGACCATTGATGATTTTTACCATAAAATTACTTACTAAATCATTTTATCAAGTTTCTGAAAACAAACAAAAACAAATATTTAAGCAAAATAGGGCAGTTTTTAAGTAAAGAACCAAAAAAAAAAAATTGTTTGTTGAAACTGGCGATTTATAATATATGTTTTCAAGTATGGTTTGTAAATTATACTGCATTTATATTTTCCAATCAAATAAGTAAATGCAATAAGTATTTCAAACTATTATTTAAAGAAGACGAGAAATTGTTGATTACCACTGTTTCTGTATATATCAGTAGAAAGTGGAGCAAAAATTTCTTCAACAACAAAATTAGATTTTATATATCTACTTCCAATAGTACATACCAATAATTCAATGGAAAATAACAAATAAAAGATGAAATTAAATATTGTTTAAACAATTAGTCCTACTACTTGGTAAATTGAAAATGTGGGCTCAGCATGTCATAAAACAGTACGTTTGGGTACTTATAAAAATTTTGAATTATGATAGTTATGGGAAAGTTAACGGTTTGATTTTTGACTAATTTTGCAATAATTTGTTAATAACAAATAATCCATCAGGATTTTTAAAAAATAGGGGGTATATTTTACAAAAAATAGAACGTGTGGAGTGACCTAGTGGTTCAAAAAGCCACTTATTTTTATCCAATTCTTATGGCACTACGGTGGCACTAAATAGTAATTGCTGGCAATAGGACTATACAAGTGGATTCAGAAAATTGTTAATTTTAATAACTATACGAATAACAAATAACAAATTATGGTCAAAATTTTTAATCTACAATTCCGAAAGTTTTTATCAGAATTTGCTTACTCAATTAACCTGTGATTAAAAAAAAAAATTTATTCTAGATCACTGTTCCATTTTTGAATACCTATTTCATGAACATCAACCTAAAAAATAAAAATTTTTGAAAAATACCATAAACCTAAAATTAATCTTTTTCAACGACTCTTGGTTTCCAATCTTGCAATTTGAAAAAAAACGTTGAATTAATTGTACTTATAAAAAATGCTTTTTAGATGCTTTTTAGAAAGGCTTTTATTAAAAAAAATATATAAATATTTCTAAGCTTATAATAATCATATAAAAGTAAAAAATTTTTAAATTAAAAAAATATTTATTTATTTTATAAATAATAGCGTGCAAAGAAAAAATATTATTTATGAAAAAAAAATAAAAAATTATTATCATAAATAATTTTTTTTAAATGCTGTATCATTAAAAATAACACAGGCATATCATATAAGCATAAAATTTTTTTTTCTAATAATAATACTTGTTTAATTTTCATGATAATCATAATGATAATAATAATGATAATATGTTTTTATGTAAATTCAAAATTAGAAAAAAAAAATTCATTAGAATTTTTCATTTTCAAAAAAAAATAATAGTAATCGGTACCTAATGCAAAAATAATGTATTTGTAATAGAAAAAATTATTATTATTATTCATAGTAAAAGGTGAAAGTGTACGTAATAATATTTTTTTATTTAAGGAAATTGATAATCATGTGCGTGTGCAAAAAAAAAAATAAAATTAAAAAAAAAAGTAGTACTATTGCAACTTTTTTTTTTTTTAGAATTATTTTATCAATGTTTATTATTAAAAAAAAAAAAAAACTTTCACCCTAAATAATAATAATTATTTAAAATGTTAATAGCAATAATAATAATAATAGGAATAAAAAAATAAGTAAATAAAAAAATGCATTAAAAAGAAAAGTAAATCTAGTTTTTTTTTATTGATATGCATCAAAGAATTTTTGTTTATAATAAAAGTAAAACAGAGAAATTATTTTTTCTAATGTTTATCATCAAGATATAAAATATTGTTATTACGTTAGATATATAGGTTTATGGATGTGTTTTAAAATTAAATATAAAATGTAAAAAGTAATTTTAAACTTATTCATTTCATGAATTAAGATCATTTTACTCATAAACTAGTATTTTTATTTCGAGTTTTATTTTTAATACGAAAATTCTACTTTAGTTTCACCTGATAATATTAGATTTTATTATTAGTGATGTTTTCTATCTGAGATAAAATAATTCATATTTTTAATAAAATAGATTTGATTTTTATGAAACTTGTAAATTATAATGTACATATTTTGG
This sequence comes from Anagrus nilaparvatae, assembly GCA_022575985.1. Taxonomy (NCBI): domain Eukaryota; kingdom Metazoa; phylum Arthropoda; class Insecta; order Hymenoptera; family Mymaridae; genus Anagrus; species Anagrus nilaparvatae. The sequence goes on from JAKSXM010000272.1 coordinate 14,828,328, forward strand.
TGATATTGGGCAGTTAATTTTAAACTTCCAATGATGGATTATAAAAAATGGGTTCACAAGATATCTTGAAAACTAAAGGTCATTCAAAGGAGTATCTATTCAGAAGACATACAGAAGATATGCGCAAGCAGATGCAAGGATGGACGACAAGGTACCCGCCCCAGGTTTTTACTAGTACTTGCGGAATATTAGAACTTAGAAAAATTTTCCATAAAAATTTTTTTTTTTAATTTGAATGCAATTTTTAACAAAAAAAGTACATAAAAACCAAAATGATATATTTTTTAGTACCCGAAAACTATCGGAAAATTTGTAGGACATTTTAAGTTTCAATATTTTGTGAATATGACAAAATAAATCATTTTTGGGACTTTTTTGCGCTTATTTTTTTAAAAATTGCATATTTAAAATTAAAAATTAAAAAAAAAAATTTTTTTTGAAAAAATTTTCTAAGCCCCGATATTTTGTGGGTTTTATTAGAATTTCGGCGGGGTAGAGGGTGCTTTTGTTAAAAATTGCATTAAAATTAAAAAAAAGAAGGTTTTTGGAAAAATTAAAGTTCATATACAAGAGTGAAATAAAAAATTTGCTTAAAAAAATGTTCAGTTTATCCCACAGAAAATGGTTGCTTGTAATTATCCATCACTCCATAGTACAATTGGCACGAATATCATCAATGTTCGAGTCAATGTTAAAATAGAAGCTTCCTTCTTGGATAATTTTGAAACAATTATTCTCAATCAAAATTTTGGGAGATGTTTATAGTAATGAATTACACAAAGAATAAAAAGGCATGTAGAATGTAGAGTTTTTAAAAAAAGTTTAAAACCCCATGGTAGCTTCTATTGCAAAAGAAAACGCAAAAAATATATTGAGAACTGAGATATCTTCATTATCTTACAGAATATTGTGTATATACTAAATATAAACATTAAGTGGATAAATAAAAAAAATATTATAACTGGTTTATGTGTAAAACCAACAGTCATGTAGTATTTTAGATACACGTTAGCATATTATATTAAAACAGTTTAACTGGTATACCAAATTATTCTAAGTCCCTATATCGAAATTATCTGAAGTTCTGCAATATATTGTGTTTTCTAGAGTAAGGTCTATAATATTTATAATTCTAACAAACTATCTCTAAGGGACTAAAACTTACTTTAAGTAATACTTGAAGATAGGTAATTCAGAAAGCTAAACGCTAATAAATTTGTAAATTTGTCGCACTTGAGGAATAAGTAATATATTCTTGCGAAGATTCAGCAAGTCCAAAAAATTACTCGAAATTTTATTTCCAAAATCAGCATGGAAAATTTAATAAACAATCAAGTTTTTAAAACAAGGTCCAGCCTAATATACACGCACTTGTTAACTCTTAAAAATGTAATATAATTTAAATTATCCAAGGCTATTAAAAATAAGTTTTAAAAAGCAAATTAAATAGATAAACAATAATAGAATCCTCTTAATTGTTTAAAAAAAAAAAGTTTTATTTGAAGAAAAAAACAATTTTAGTTGAAAGTAGATAAAACTTGAATATTATCAATAATTTTATTTTTTTTTTTAACAGGAAAAAAAATTTATTTTATAAAAATACATAGCCATAAAAGTTAAAAATGAAAAAAATTTAAATAAATTTTTTCTATATTAATAATTTGTATAATTTTATTTCTTTTTTTTTACAGATGAGAGGTCAAACAGCAAAAATAAGAAGAAAAAAAAAACTTTCATTTTTTCCTCAGGCGTTTTTAAATAAAATATTCTATAGTAGAAATCACTTGATAGCCTGAAGATAATTAAATATAATAATAATAATTACTATTATTATTTTACAAAAAACGAAGAAGAAAAAAAAAAGTATCCCAAATGTTTTCAAATAATAGTCAAATTATTTATTAAAATGTCTGATATTATAACTGTTGATAATTCAACAGAAATTTCATCAAATTGCAATAATACAAATAATAATAATAATAATAACAATAATATCAAGAATAGTAGTAACATTAGCAATGATAACAACAATAGAAGAGTACGGTATTCAAAAATATTAAGATTTTTAAGAAAAAATCGTGCTAGGGTTGATCCAGGAATTTTAGAATTACCAGATTCAGTATTTTATAATACAGGACCAAGAAGGACACTAAGAATAATAAAACCAATGTTAATAAATCCAACATTTTATGATGCAAATAAATCAACGACAGAAAGGCCATCATCGATAAATGATAATTTTTATACCAAATGGTCTAAAAGACCACATCCTTCGGGTAATTGTAGATGTTCATTTCGTCAATCACATCGTAGAAGTAATAAAAATGATAACTCTAAAAAAATATCACAAGAAATTGCTAGAATACGTACTAGTTTAGCTGAAGCTGAAGTTAATGGTATTGATATCGATGATATTGAAAAGACTGCAACTATTAATATTAATAAATTAACTAGTATTGATAATTCAAATGATCATCAAGATATAATAGTTAATCATTCAAGTATTACTGATAATGATAAAGAAAAAAATCTTGAATCATTAGAAGAAAATGTGAAAAAGAAAATAATTAAAGATTTAGATAGGTATATTAATGATCTTTTAGATGATATTTTAAATGATACTATAAAAGCTTTAGCTGAAGCTGATAATTCATTAAGTATAATTAGTCATAAAAATACTTCATCGAATAATGATGAAGAACAGATTAATAATAATACAAATGAATATATTCCGTCGTTTTGTCCAAATATTTCAATATCAAGTAATGATAAAGGTTATGTTAATGAAGGATATGTTGGATCACAAACTGATCCTGATGCATTAGATTTTGATATTAAAAAAGATGTTGATGTTGTTGTTGTTATGGAAAATGTTGATTGTGTTGATTCTGGTATCAATAGTGTAGAAACTGTTGAATTACAACCAGAAGATGAAGAACATAATTTAGAAAAATCATTAATGGACATTATTGATGAAAAATTAGGTGGTACGACAATTGGTAAATCATTAGAAGATTTAAGTAAAGAAATAGATAAAAATGAATCTTTAAAAAATGATAATAATATTCAAATACCAACAATTGTAATACAAGATGAAAATGGAATTCTTAAAAAAAATGAAATATCTAGTCTAAAACAAAATAGTAACAAATTAGATTTACAAGAGGATAAAATTGAAGAGCCTTCTGGACCAGTGGAACCGCGAATAGAATTTAAAAAAAATTCAAAATTAAGATGTAAAAAAACGTGTAACGTAGGATGTAGAATGAATAAAACGGTATCGGTGATCCGTGAAAAAATAGCATTAAGTCTAGGAAAAAGTCGTAAAAAAACAGAAATACCTAAAACAAGAAATGCGCTTTCAAGAAAAGCATCATTACAATTAGAAGATTATAGAAGAAGATTTCCTGTACCAATGAATTTAAATAAACCATCAAATGGTTCAATAGAAAATGGTGAAGTTTTGTTAAGAAATCGTTTTAGAAAACCTATTATTGTATTTCTTCATGGTTTTGGTTCATCAGCAGAAGCATTTGGTGCACAATTAAAATATTTTGCTGAATTGGGGTATCCTTGTTTGGCACCAGATATGCTGGGTCATGGATTAAGTTCAACGCCTAATCGCAAAAAAGATTATCATTTTTTAAAATTGTTAAAAGATGTTGAAGAAGTTCTTGTTCAGTATGCATTCAGGCCTGGCCAAAAATGCGTTATTGTTGCTCATAATTATGGGTAAGTTATCTTTCTTACGATCATTTAATGTTTTTAAGAAATTATTATAAATAATTTCACAGAAAGTAGTACGAAAATTAGTTTTTCAAAAATTAAATGAAGTTATAAATTAAATATTTCAAGTCTGTAATGACACTTTTCCTTAAAAATGTATATTTCAACCCCCCCCCCCCCCTGTTTAGTATCCTTTTTACCAAACACCTCTCTCAATAGTCCAGTAATATCTGTTAAACCAAATCTACCTAATTATGAAAATGAAATAATTGAGATAAAACCCTTTGCATTCTGTTAAGAAATATTTCAGGAAAATAACGTCGTAATGGAAAATATGGCAGTATGCAAGGGGGGGATTTTTAACCCCGTTTTTCCACCTCAATTACCCAACAAGTATAAAAATATTTAAAAAATGATTTTTTTTCAATTTCAGGAGTATATAGGTTTTTTGGGTCACAAAATTCAAAAATAATGTCAGAATTGCAATTTAAGCCATTTGGGGGGGGGGGGTGATTTTGCCGTTTTTTCGCCTCTTTTACCCCCAAACTATGATTCTTTAAGAGGACTTTTTTTCCAATTTAAAATGCCTATATGGGTTTTTGGGTAACGGGGCTTAAAAATTGTGTTAAAAATGGTATTTAAAATGAATTAGGCTTTTTTTCTCGCTTTTTTTGTAAAAAAACATTATTTTAATAGCAGAATTTAAATTTATTTAACATTACGTTGATGCAAATCATTAAAATGTCAACTTCATGTAGATAAATCTGAAAATAAATTTAATAATCATCATCAGAAGTTTCTTGTCCATCTCCTAATTTTTCTGTGACCCAAAAAACTTATATGAGCAATTATTTTAAAAGTGCTACTTAATTTGAGCCTGGAATCGTAATTTTTTTTTTTGAGGGCACATCAATATGACCCGTGTTTTCAGTTAGTTTGAACCTTCAGAAAACCGAAAAAAATCGTGAACAAGAAATTGGCGATAGGTGCCAAAAAGATTTTTTCACTTTTATGTCAAAAACCGTATTTTTCGTATCTGAGCTACCCCAAATTTTCAAAATAACTTTTTAGGTAAATAAAATTTTAAAAAATAGATAAAAAAATCTGATTGCCAGGGAAAAACCACTCCAGAAGAAAAAAAAACTTATCTTTTTACGATGAAATTTAGCCAAGTTATCGTCAATTTAAGATTTTGTTCAAATTCGTCCTAAAAACGATTGAAATTTTGTCGAAAAAAGCCTGTTTCTGAACTTTAAACATGCATTACTCGCTTGATTTTCATCGTAAAATAATAATTTTTTTTTTTAAATCGATTAATTTTTTCCTGGCAATTCATTTCTTTAAGAAAAAAATCATTTTTATTGACCGAAATTCAATTTTTATGTCAAAAACTGTGTTAAGTAAATCTTGCTACTTACAGTTTTCAAAGGCTTTTACCTAAAAATTGAAATTTGGACAATATAAATGATTTTTTTCTTAAAGAAATGAATTGCCAGGAAAAAATTAATTGATTTAAAAAAAAAAATTATTATTTTACGATGAAAATCAAGCGAGTAATGCATGTTTAAAGTTCAGAAACAGGCTTTTTTCAATAAAATTTCAATCTTTTTTAAGACGAATTTGGGTAAAATCTTAAATTGACGATAACTTGGCTAAATTTCATCGTAAAAAGATAAGTTTTTTTTTCTTCTGGAGTGGTTTTTCCCTGGCAATCAGATTTTTTTATCTATTTTTTAAAATTTTATTTACCTAAAAAGTTATTTTAAAAATTTGGGGTAGCTCAGATACGAAAAATACGGTTTTTGACATAAAAGTGAAAAAATCTTTTTGGCACCAATCGCCGATTTCTCGTTCACGATTTTTTTCGGTTTTCTGAAGGTTCAAACTAACTGAAAACACGGGTCATATCGATGTGCCCTCAAAAAAAAAAATTACGATTCCAGGCTCAAATTAAGTAGCACTTTTAAAATAATTGCTCATATGCACTCCTTGGAATTGAAAAAAAAATCATTTTTTAAATATTTTTATACTTGTGAGGTAAATAGGGTGGGAAAATGGGGTGAAAAATCCCCCCCCCTGCATACTACCCTATTTTCTTTTCCGACGTTATTTTCCTGACATGTTTCTTAACAGAATTCAAAATGTTTTATCTCGATTCATTCATTTTCATAGTAAGGTAGAAGTAGAAATTTTTGAAGGTAATGAAAAACTTACTTCATAGAGAAATCTCTTGTTAATTAACAAATGTTAATAGATGAAGGTATCCATATTTCTAGAATTTTATAAAAGTAATTATTAATTTTAGGTCAAAATTTATTATTAATTATGAAAAGGTTGTATATTTTTCAAATAAGTTTTTGAAAACGCACTTGTTAATTCTAAACAATCATTTTTCTAACTACAATAGTTTAAGAGTTAGCACTAAAATAAATTAATTTCCTAATCAGGAAGCACTCTTTGATTTAATCTGTTTTAATTCTATTATAACATCAATTAAGACATGAAACTAATTAAGAAGGCATCATAATACACTGTATAGCAAAATTAATTTATTAACTATTTAAATAGCTGAAGTACTGCCAAAATTATTTTTATTTTTTGAAAAGAGTATTTTTTATTTGATATTAATGTAGATTAATTTATATAGATTATAATAATAGGTTTATAAATTAATTTCATAAATTAGAATCTCATTTAATTCCTAAAGTTACTTTGAGCCAAGATTTTCATTATTGAAATTAGAAAATTATATATGTACTAAAAAAAAGTTAATTTTTTAAAAAAATTTCGAAGAAATTAAAAAAAAAAAAAATTTATAATAGAGAAATTTTTTACATAAGTCCATAATGTAACATTTAAGGATAATATAAACAAACTTTTAGTATGCATTTGTTAATTAAAAAACGTGTTTTTTTTTCATTTTAACATTTAACAACTTAAAGTAACTAACTTTACAACTTTCAATAAAATGCACATATGAAATTCGTTGAACAAACAATTTTTTTTTTTATTTTTACAATTATTAATTTGTTTTCTTACGAAGTTTAAATTGTTTTTTATGCTAATTTTATTTATGATTCTTCATGACATTATTATTATTTATTTATTGAGTTTTGTTTGTTTTTTTTATACGTAATTATATATCTCTGAATTTTTTTATTATGTCACAATTATGAGAAATATTTAAAAGATTTTATTACATTATTTTAGAATACTTTGTAAGAAAAAAAAATTTGAGCAATTTTAACTTTTATTTTGCTTAATTATTTGAAATGACTTTTTTTAGCTTCAACGCGAATTATTGGTTTATTCGAGAGCTATAATTTTCTTTTCTTCAAATTTCAAAGACACTTACTTTTATTCAATTATCAAAGACACTTACTCAAATTTATAGTTCTAAACATCGTGGTTTATGCTTTTATTTTTTAGGACAAAAGTAGCAAACATTTTGCTAAAAATCTCTGCTTTTTTACCTTAATAAAAAAATAAGATATAGGTGTCAGCAACAGAATTTTTTGAATTTGGGATTCTTAGGAAAATTAAACTATGACCCTTATTTAAGGCAAATTTTAGAAATTTTTGGTGCTTTGTACAAAAAAAGTAGTATCAATGTATAAAAATAATGGAATTTGGCTAATTTTTTTTTAATAATGATGTTTTTAATCAAATTAAATAGGTACCATGGAGTATGTGCATAGGGAGGGGTACCCGAAAAAGTTCCGTGCAGCAGAGGGGGGGGGTGTTAAATTGACTTAGAATATTTCCGATTTAGGGACTTAGAATAATTTGAAGTGGGATAAGAGCAAGAACTTAGAATACTTTAGGTTCATGGACTTAGGATAATTTATATTTCGGGATTTATTGTAATTTCGGTTTTTGTATTTTTTACTGTTATAAGTGAACATGTTTCATGAACTTTGGTTATGTGAAAACACAAATCAGTTATAAGTTTTTTTATTTTTAAATTTCTGGAGGAACCTAAAAATGCAATGAAAATGAGTAAGAATTTCCATTTAGTACCAGAAAAAGCTGTTTCCCGAGCTGCTTCCAGAAATTCTGGCTGTTATTTGCCTAAAAACTCTATTGCTTTTACAAAATCCTTTAACAAAGGTGTACCTATCAATAACTTGCATTAAAAAAATTTCAAAATAATCACAATATTTCAAAAAAATCTTATTCTGAATCTCCCCAATTAAAAAAAAAAAAATAAATTTCTTAACATGAATATTCTGATAATAATAATTTAATACTTCAATAATCATGATGATAATATGATATTAGAAAAACGTTTTTTTTTCTCAGTTAACATAACTACTTATTAAAAAATAGACGAATAAAAAAAAACTAAGTTTTTTATAATATGTCAATATATTATTATTTAAAAGATGCTGGTTGTCCTCGTTATTTATATATTCAAAAAAAAAAAGAAAAAAAATGATAATAATAAAAAATAATAATGTCAATTTATTATATGATGATGATCACGTTGCAGTTTTCATTGTCAAGACAGTTATATTATTATAAATAATAATAACAATAATAAGATAGTCACGATATTATTAATGGAAAGAAAAAAAATATTAAAAATTGATCGTTTAAAACACCATTTAATTTTATAAATATATTATTATGTTATTAATTTATTGTTTCATTTTTATGTATTTTTTCTAGTATTTTTCTCTTTTTTTAAATAATTATTTATTTTTTGATATTAAAATATTAAGAGTCTTGTTATTTTAAATTATAGTTGTGTACCTGTGATAAATATTCATGATTTATTATATGTTATACACTGTTATAAGTAACTTCCTTATATTATTAACAAAAAAATTGGAGCATTTTCGAAAAATTTGTATATTCGAAAAAAATATTCGAAAAAAATCGTACATTTACTAAATTTAGTACATTAACAAAAAATTCGAGCAGTCTGGATTTGTTTTTGTGAATTCGCAATTTAGGATTTTTTTTTCTAAAATTTACAAAAAAAATCGAGAATACTCGAATTTTTCGATAATATACTAAAGTTAATAAATTTACGATTTTTATCGAATATTTACAAATTTTTTTGAAAATTTCAATCTTCTTTTTTTGTTAATCTAAGGAAATTACTTTTTACAGTGTATGTTTGAAATGGATTAACTTTATTTCGTTACAATGTTTATAATTTATGAGAGAAAAAACCAAGCAAAATTTACGCACTTGTTTGCTGACTGACGTATATCACTCTTTAAACAAACTTACAATTGGAACTGTCTTTATATGTTCAGTTTTTTTGGTCTTTTATTTTAAATAATTAATTTTAGGGTCTTTTATGGGTAATTGAAAACTTTTAATACATAACCTAAAAATTCCTATTGTGGGCAAATGTACAATTTTTGGTGAAATCTGATGCCATGCCCGTGTTTAGCAACTCAGAAAATGATAATACCCGCTTATAAACAGAGGTTTACGACAGATCTATTTGGAAACATTTTTCGATAAAAGCCTATATTTTAATGAAACATAACTTAATTTTACCCAGGTTTTAACGCTTCTTGAGATAACACGATGGCATTTATCTCAATTTTTTCGGAGACCCTTTTTGACCAAACGAAGGAATATTTTTTGAATAATTTATTTAAATATATTACGAATTGAAAACATTAAGCAATGAAAGTCAATTTACTATCAATAATTAGTAAATAGAATAAATAATTAATTTAATATAATTCTTAAAAATATTACAATTGCTTAAAATTTGTATTATTTACATTTGTTTTAGGTGTAGTTTTGCAGCAGCAATAGCAACAAAATATTATTCAAAAATTCAGCAATTAGTATTAATATCAAGTGGCGGACCAACGCCATTAGCACCACCAAAAACAGAAAGTTTTAAAGATTGTTGTTTAAGAGAAACTTTATCACCATTTTTATTTTGTGGTTTAAATAGATCATTATTATATTCAGCAACTGGTAGACAACATCCATATTGTGGTGATGAAAATGATAATCAAAGGCCATCACATATGAAATTTATATTAAATGGTATGTCATGGCCTGAATCTGATTATATATTATTTAGAAGAATAACAATACCAACATTATTAATACATGGGTTAAGAGATAAAAAAGTTTCACTTGTACAGGAATGCCAATTAGAGAGGGTAAAAAAATTTTCATTATTTTTAATTTATGTACTATATTAATTGATATACTTTATTTTACAATCAATTTTTTTTTTTACAGACAATGCCAAAAGCTTTTCTTGAAGCATTACCAACATCAGGTCATATGCCAATGACCGATTGTCCAGAACAATTAAATCATATGATTCATTGTTTCATTGACTTATGGAAAGACAAGAAATAATAGTTTTACTTTACTATAATATACACATGATAAAAAACAATTATTACTTTTATTATTATTTTTTTTTTAACAATATAAAATATATTATTATTTTATTATAGTCATATATTTTTTTTTTATTATTTATTTGTATTATAGAATTATGTTATTATCAACGAAAACCAGTGTTCACAATATTTTTTTTAATGTATATTAATTGTTAAATATGTATTTTTTTTTATATTATTTTTTAAATGACGTGTGAGAATGATTGTTTTTGTGTGCCAAAAATATGTATTTAAAAAAATTTGTACAATTATTTTGTTATGGTGCGTAGTGTGACGGAATTGATGAGGTTTGTTTTGAAACATTGTTTTTGTAATTTTGGCTGCGATTTTTATTTTTTTAACTTGACTTATTACAAATTTTACTATAATTTTTTACTATAAAAATTGAAAGTTTTAATTTAGTGGCGGTAAAATATATTTTTGCCGACGAGGGTGTTTTTTGGGTAAAATTTTTTTAGCGTGAATTTGTGCGTCCTAATGAACCAAAAATATAACTAAGAAAATATAATAGATAAATATTTTCTGCATCGTGGTAAATCTCGAAAATTCTCAAATTTTACGCACTTGTTGCATAATGTACTATTATATTTACTTTTCTGGAAGAATCTTACTGAATTTACATAATATTCTTTGAAATATCAATATTAATTTAAAGTTGAGAATTTAAATGGTTAAATGATGTAACAAAATTCAGTTCCTAGTATATTTAACACATTGGCTGCGGTATGGGCGAAATACGCCCATGGTCCCATGTATTTTAAATGGAGTCACGTGACCTGCCGCAGCCAACGTGTTAAAATAATTAGTCAGTCAGATTTTTACTAAAACCAAATTTTTTGCTTTAAAACAAATACTCTTTAACTAATCCATAAACTTAAAATTAAAATTAAAATATAATATCCAGTGATTTTTTAATTTAAAACTTGTCAACGTGAAAATAAATTTTAAATGAATATCTCATAAATTAAGTCTCAAAAAAATCTCATCAATTCTACCACATTATGTGATGAAACAATATACACAGTTGCTTAAAAATTATATTTACAAAAAAAAAGAAAAAATTAAAATATTTATATAATTTTTTTTTTTTAAATGCATAAAAAAATATATAAAAAAGTTCATTACCAAAGATGTGATTATTTTTTTATTTATAAATAAATTAATTTTAAAATTTAAGATTTTTTATATAAAAAAAAAATTAATATAATGTTTATTATATAATAAATATTTATGGTATATTGGATAATAATATTTATTTTAAATAAAACTTAAAAATTCATTTTCAAAATTTATTGGTTTTTCTTTTATTTTTGTACGTTTTTGTTAATTGTATTTATTGTTATTATTGTTATTAAATTCATTTGTTCAATTAAAAATTTTTTTATTTTATAAGTTATGTAATAATAATAATAATAATAATAACAATAAAGTAATTTATTATAAATAAGCTACCTGTTAAGTAATCTTTGATTAAATGGATTATCAGGTGATTTCATCCATTCTTTTTTTAATATTTGTTTTAATTGACTTAGACGTAAAGTTGGATTTTGTTCTTTTATTATTGGCATCATACGTTCTTCGAAACTTGTAAATGCTGCTTTCATACGTTTTTCTGGATGACGATCTATTTCTGGATCTTTTGTGCTGTAATAATTCAAGAAAAAAAATTATAATAATCAGTTATTTTTTTGTTTTCAATGAATTTTTAATACTAATTAAAAAAAAAATTTTGCATGTAATTATTAGCTTATGTATGCAAATTTTAGACTTTCACCTTATAGGTATTGTTTACAAATTTTCTCATCATCAATATAATTAAGATTTATAAAAAGTTTGAATTGATTTATATAATCCTGATTATTTTGCATATGAGAATTAAGAATTACCAAAATAATCTAATTAGTTTTTAAGATTTTCGTGTGAAATTTTTTATATTTATGAAAGCTATGTGTTACGTATTTGAAATTGCATCTAAGCAATTTGAATAGCTTCAAATTTTAATAAAATAGAACAGTATATGCAGAATTCTAGAATTACGAAATTTTGACATGATATGATTTTTAAATTCAGAATTTTATTTATCGAAATGAAATTTTTCATTAAAATTAGCCCATTTTATGAACCTCCTTAACAATTGTAATCGCGTGCAAGGTCCTTAATTAAACTTTAAAAAAAAATTAAGAAGGACAAATTTTTTCTTTTTTTAATTTACTAAATTTTTTGACATACATGGGATATGAAAGCTCATAACTCTATATATACAACATACTTGATGTAATTGAGTTGAGGAAATTGCATAAATTTTTGATAAGCATTGGATCTTTCATACTCTATAATATAATACCTAATTGAATAAATAAAAAAAATAAAAAATATTTCCATATAGATTTTTGATAAACTTTAATTTAATTTAAACTTTAAATTTGGTTCATTTATTTCAGAATTAACAAGGTTCACAAAACGGTCTAAAATTCATATTTTTTTACAGTTACTTTTTAATATTAATTTATTAATATTATTTTATTTTAAAATTATTGAATCAAACTTAAAAGTAGCTTGATACACGGTCAAGATCAGTTATGTATTTAAATAATTCTTTCTGATTCACACAAATGAATTTTTTATATAAGAATAGTATTTTCAAAATTTGTTTTTGTTTTCAATACTTTAAAGTCAAGTCAATCTCTTAAAATACTTAGGTAATATTACAGTGCAACAACCAAAAAATTTTCTGGACGTTAATTTTATCAGCATATAGATAGTTTAAATAAATCAAAATAAGTAAAATCCTAAAAATTTTTTTCTTTTTATTTTCATTAATTAAAAATTGAAAGTATTGAGGAAATCATATCTTCAATTAATGAAATAAATTTTTTAGGGCATTGAACTTTAGTTAAAACCCATGATCCCATGATTAATATTATATTAGGATTTTATAAAAAATTATTATAAAAAATTATAGGCTTGATAATTTCAGAAAAATAAGCTTCTTGGGCTTCAATTATTACCTTCAATTCTAAAAATCGGTTTTTCATTATAAACAATGTGAACAAATTGTGATTTTATAAAAAAATTTTAAGATAAATGACTTGCATTCATAGGTGTTCAGATTTTCATCTCTTAAGATTTTTTTAGTAGTATTATAATTGTTTTGCACAAAAATATAAAGTATTCTAAGTTATCAAGAAAAGCAAAAAATCAGCTTAAAATTATCAAACTAAAAATTTTACATTCTTAAAAAGTGTAAAGGATAAAAAGGTTTAAAAATCATGTTCTTAAAAGCATTTGTTTGTAAAAAATGTTTGAATGATAGAAAAGTTTACGATTTCTTATCATTTAAAACTTAACTATACATACTAATTTTAAATACACTGCAAGTTGAGCATTTGCCAATCCATTAAAAAATCAAAATAAAGTATTTTCTAACCAAAGCACTTAAACAAGCAATGTTTTATCAAATACAAATGTTTTTTTTATAATTAATAATTAAAAATTTAATAATTTTTAAAATTGATAATTAAAAAGTGTAAAAACATACCTTAAAACTGCAATAGCTTCATCTATCCCACTGGCAACTTCGCCTTCAATTATAATTCTATTTATATTTTCTTCTAATGGTTTTTCAATTTCTTTATTTTTCATAGCAACTTGATTTCTTTTGTCTGTAGCATTAACTATTTCAGCACGTGTTATTTTAGCAGCTGGTTGTTTTCCACCAATTTTAATTGATGCTAATTCTTGATCAAGTAAAGCTTTTGCTTCTTCTTTTTTTTGTAGCTGTTGCAGTCTTTTTCTCTCTTGTTCTTCCTAAAATTAATAAAAGGATTAAGAATTATATTATTTATTTCACATGAAAAATATATTTCAAAACTTTGCTAGTAAATTTTAGTTATTTGCACATAATGCATTTTTAAAAACCCATTTAAACATTCATTTACTCTGGATTTCTATTAAATATTTTATTTGTACAATCTCTTATTTTTACTGAAATTGCAAGAACATATTTTCTTGGATTATGTAATTAATTAGGATAAAAAAAATCTTTTAACTAATTCCATTCTTATATTTATACTTACAATTAATTATATTACCTGTTTCTGCTTTTTTTTTAATAATTGTTTATCGTCATCTTGCCAAGCTCTCTCTTCAGCTTCTTGTGCTTTTTTAGCAGCTTCAACTTCTTTAACTGCAGCTTTTCTTGCTCTTGCAGCAACAGCTTTGCTGTTTTCGCCTACAAATTTTTTCGGCATTTTTTTGCTGGAAAAATAAAAATTTTTTTTTAAATAGTAATTTTAATATAAAACGCATGAAATTGAGAACCAGAAATTATTTTATCAATTTGTGTTTTTAATTAAATATTTAATTACAAAAACATCTTATTCATATAACTATAGAATCAATATTTCGAAATAAAATATTCGTTTTTGCATATAATGTTTAAAAAAACCGCAGAAATAAAATATTTGAATTTCTTATAAACCAGCTGATTTAAAAAACGCATGCGCATTAAATTGTTTCCTTTCTTTATTTGCCTCCTTTTTTCGGCAATTTCTTTTATAAGAGTTAGGTTAAGAGCACCGCCATTAAAATAAGTAAACTGCTGATTAATTTGAGTATGGATATTAATTATTTACTTTCAAAATGTTGTTATTAAATTCAAGAATATCCATTAAAAAATTAATAAATACAATGTCTAAACATTGTAATAACAAGAAAGCAAAAAAAATAACGCAGTTACCAGAGAAAACTCCAAATATATCAAACGAGGTAAGAAAAATTCACATTGCGCAAGTTACGCTTCGAAATTGTAATCTATATTTTTAATAAAATATTAAATAAATAATTAATTTAATAGTTAATTTAACTTACTACTTTATTAAAAGGCGTTATCCGAGTCAAAAAGATCAACTAAAATAATTAAACATATTATTAAATATTTATATAAAGTCACAACTGTATACGGTTAAATCGTATATATTTTTGTTACGGATAATCGAGAAAAAAAGCATACTAACGACATCTTTTGTTTACAATAAAAAATAAAAATTATTTTGTAACACAGTCTTATATATATCAATTAAGTTACGGTAAATAAGAAAACTGTAAATTTAAACTGTAGTTTTTAAATTTCATATCAAATTTTTTTTTTTAGGGTCCAATAAGTACAAATAAAGAAGGAAATGTTACTATTAAAATTAAAGCAAAACCTGGAGCAAAACTAAATAATATAACAGGTAATGAATTTTAAAACACTTTATTTAATGATTATAGAGTTGATTTAAGAGAAAAAAGAGTATATAGAACAGTTTTTGCATACCTATTCTCTTCTTAGTTTTTAATAAAAAGTTTAAATTCTAATAGTTTCTTGAAGTTTAAATTTTATTACTTTAAGCCCTTTCTAGACCTAATAAATTTCTTTTAATTTCATGTGCTTTTACTATCAAAGTATATAGTCAAAGCGCACAAGATTTAAAAATTAATTAGGTCTAGAAAGGGTTTTAGATGCTCACAATAAAATTTAAAAACACAGTTTTTAAATATAATTTAAATTTAAATATAATATAGGAAGACTCAAAAAAAAAATTTTGAAAATGCCTTAAGTAATTCTGTATGCCTAAAATTAAACATTTCTTAGGCGTACAGAATCACTTGAGATTTTTTCAAAAATTTTTTTGGAGCCTTCCTATGATATTTTTTTATATAAAAACTGTGTTATTCTATGAATTAATCCATTTTATGTAGTCTTTTTGAAATTTAAGATTGTGGACTCTTGCAATATAGGTGTAATTAATAAATAAAAAAAAAGTAAATTTAGATATAAGTAGATAATATATTACTATGTTGTAAAAAACTTTATTTCTGCCAAATGCAAAGTTTTAACCATATTCAAATTAATTAATAAAACAAAAAGCGAAGAATGGCCCAGATTGCCATCTGAGGCGAATGGTAATCTGCACTAAAAATATATTCTCTTAAAAATATTTTAGAGTTTCATTCTACAAGCTCAAGGGACTTATAAGTTAAAGCATAAAAGAGAAATTTAATGTAAAATAGAGTCTTATAAATTAAAGAGTAAAAAAGAAAAATTAATTTAAATTAATATTCAAATAATAAATATTTTTGCTAAATTCAGGCTAAGTTTAAAATTCTTTTATTATGATAAAATATTTTATATACAGGCAGTTATTTGTACTTTATTCATTCCATGACTGGAAGCCATGCCTCTGTCTGATATAAAATTTTTTATTATAAACAGCAATAATTTAAATTAAATTGATCACACTGTACATGTTATAATTAAATAAATAAAAGATGTTGATTTCCAGCAAAAAATATATTTATTTATTAAAAACAATAAAAAATTAATGTCAATAAAAAAATATTGTGATTAATTTTTTTTTATTTTTAATAAATAAAAATAATTTTTGCTGAGGAAAATTTAAATAATAATTATTATTATTATTAGTATATTTCTGAATACGTGCATGTTTTATTATTATATATGAAAATCAAATTTATAAAAAAAAATTTCTTTTAGAATATTCAGATGAAGCAGTAGGTATTGCAATATCTGCTCCACCACAAGAAGGGGAAGCTAATGCAGAACTTATTAAATATTTTGCATCAGTTTTAAATTTAAAAAAATCTAATGTTACATTGGATAAAGTAAGTATAAAAAATCCATATATTTTTTAAATAATTAATTTCAAATAAATAATTTTACTCTTTCTATGCAGGGATCCAGAAGTCGTCAAAAAGTTATTATTGTTACTGGAATTCCAGTTGAAAAAGTAAAGGAAATATTAAAATCACAAGTATCGTGAAAGCATACAATCATGGATTTTCCGTACCTATAGATATATACAATGTGCATTTGCATAAGCTTAAAAAGTAAGGAACTCTAGTATTAAAAATCCCATAATGAGGGAGGACAATGTAAACTCAATTTTGGAGTAAAAGAAGTGAGATGGTCATCATAATTTTTTTTTTAGTTTTGTGTAAGGGTACTTTTTTTCTTGATTTTTTTCAAATACAACAAATAAGAGGCTTTGTTCTTTGATAAACAAGAAGAAAATGAATGATGTGATATAGATTGGAGAAAAGGTGCGAGAGGTTCCACATCAAACTTTTATACTTTCATGTTAAGTAACAGTTATTTTTTTTCTTGTAATATATATAATTTTATTATTGGGTATGATTTGATGAAATTTTTAAAATGACTGCATTGTGTCTAAATTTATTTTCGTTAAAAAAAAATAAGTTTCTTTATAATCAAAGACTTATTTTGAATGATATTTTTTAAGGTTGAAAAAATAATTATTTTACTTAGATTTTCTTTTGGCAAAGAATGAACAAAAGATATATTTATTTATTATATAATCTATAAGATTTTTGAGATTTAAAGATCTTAACATGGACACTAAATTACCTAGCGTCAATGGAGATAAGCATTAAAATTTTATTATGATAAATTGCAGCATTTAGACTTCGGCTGAATGCATTCCGTTTGGAAATAAAGAAGCCATTTTTTTCACAACACTGTAAAAATATATTGCTTGAAAATTCAACCAATTCTATCATTCAAAATAGTATATTACGGTCCTAGGCCAGAAAAATAAAGAATGGCCCAAATCGCACGCAAATTACCTTCCGAGGCGAAGCCGAGGATGGTAAACTGTGATTTGGGTAATTCTTTGTTTATGGCCGAGGATTGTACAAAATTTTTTTGCGACTGTGGCGAGAAAATACGTCTTTGCCGGACGCGCAGCGTCCGGGAAATACGTACTTTCGGGCCGCAGTACAAAAAATCAATTTTTTTTGCATAAATGGTTAAATCATGAAATTTTATGATATTAATGTTCATTTTTAAAATTATAATAAATTTTTGGTTACTTGACAGCCGGTCAAGATTTTGAGTAAAGCGCTTGAATTTCACAGTAATATTTTTACAGTGAAGGGCATTTCCTTTAAAAAAAGTAACTTTTTTCATATCTTGCGAAAGTAGATGTATCTTCTTTTATATAAACTATGGCATGGTATTCTCTAAGGTATTTTTCAAATGAAATCATAGACGTTTTTAATGAAACAAGTAATTTTTTCTCAAGTTAATTTTATTCAAAAATAGAAATTTTTATTAGTTAAAGATTATGATTGTTTACATATTGAGTTTTAGCAAATTTATATGTTTTGAAGTTTGCATAAAATTTATTTACCTCAGAATTTAAAGGAAAATTGGGTAGCATTATGGAATAACCGTGGCTGTTTCATAAATTTTAGACATTTTTCTGGCCCTTAGTAATTAAAAAAAAAATTGTTTTTATTAAATTTACTTTGATTACCATTATCCTAGATACTTAAGGGAGTTGACGCGTGGAGGAAAGAAGATATATTTTTTTTCGGACTTCTTTCTTCCTCTCACGAGTTTCGTATAAGAAATTCCAAAATGTTATTGTTTATATTTCTGTAAATAAACTCCTAAGAACTCTGAAATTTTTTCAGTGTGTTTTTATAATAATAAATTATATTTTAACTAAATATTATCAAAATCTGTTTTGTAAATTTTTTGTTTGGAGCTCTTAAAATCTCTTACGGTGAATAAGTATGTAATATAAATAAGTACGTATTGTACAAAATTTACAAAACAGATTTTGATAATATTTGGTTAAAATATAATTTATTATTATAAAAACACACTGAAAAAATTTCAGAGTTCTTAGGAGTTTATTTACAGAAATATAAACAAAAACATTTTGGAATTTCTTATACGAAACTCGTGAGAGGAAGAAAGAAGTCCGAAAAAAAATATATCTTCTTTCCTCCACGCGTCAACTCCCTTAATTACCAATTAACAACCCGATTCATATCTTACTGATACTTAGTCTAATGATAATAGCAAGGTGAAAATAACAATTATTATTAAAATAAGCCATTATAGTGGGTTTTCCAATGATTTTTTCTGTAATTTTATTTAACAGCACCAATATACGTTTTAATTTTACAGGCATTGGTGCCCAGAAATATAAATAATAAATTGTATTTACAGATTGTTTTAAAATTAGGATAAATAAGGGTGTAGGAAATTTCAATTGTAAATGCCTATTAAGCAAATTCATTTCTCCTAAGATTTAAAATTCGACTTTTTCTTTTTTAAATCTAAACGTGTTAATATTTTAGTATATTAAGTATCAAGGGCGTAAATTTTTAGCACTAGTGTGAGCACTAGCACGAGTGCTCGGCGAATTTGGGTACAAGTGATATGTTTCCACACTAGTGTCTAAAGTTATTCGCCAATGGTGCTTAAGATATTTTTTGCCTAACCCGGCGTACAACGAGTGCAGAAAATTCCGTGACAACGAGTTTTACGCCTGGTAAGAATATCTTTATTATTAAAGGCTATCCATACTAAAGTTTAATGGATATTGTTGGTTAGTCTAGTTGGAATCATAGACGCAATCATAGGGCAGGTCACTAGATCTGGGACCGTCCCCTCGTACTTAGGAAAGTACTTATTAGGAGAAGCTAGAGGTCTAGCTACTCCTAATTTCCATAGTGAGAATGTTATTAAAGGCAAGCATGCCACGATGCGAGGAAGAGTTATTGACATGTTCGTCAATTTGAGGTCATCCTTTACTTTAACTTCAATCTTGTACACTGTGTACAAGTAGGTCATTGCATCAACCATTTCTTCCTTGGACTTTTCTTTAATTTTAATCCAGGATGAACCTCTTAGGATAAATAATCCAACACACATCGCCATATCCTTGAGAAATGGTGCATCTCGCTCGAACTCCCCTTTGCTAAGCTTGAAAGGAGACACGTTCTCATTCTTAGCTTTTGCATGGGCAAAGTTCTTCATCTTATCTTTGTGCATTCTTAGTAAGATGCACAAAGTAAGAGCAGGATTAAAACCCTGATATTCAAAGTCTCCTTGAACGGAAGCAAACCAAATTGCAGCTTCTCTAAGCTTGACCTGGTCTATGACCCCGGCTAACTCTTCCAGTAAATCAACAGGGCATCCTCCAGCAGCAGCTAGAGTTATTACAGTGTCTTTATAACACTTCTCTAGTCTCTTCTTCTTCACCCCTTCAATCTGTCAAAACGTAAATACGAAGTTTTCTTCGAAAAAGTCATTTGTGATTCCCTAACTTACATTGAAAATGTTAACAGGAAAACGGTTACCGCTATGGATGCCGTCTATGTTCTTAAACGCCAAGGTCGTACTCTCTATAGTTTTAGAGGTTAATTTTACAAATTAACAAAAATTAAACAATTTTATTTAACAGCAGCAATATGGGTTTTAATTTTATAGACATTTGTGCACTAAAATAAAAATAATAAATTGTATTTACAGATTAGAATAAATAAGGGTAAATTAGGATAAATAAGGGAGTAGGAAATTTCAATTCTATATGCCCATTGAGCAAATTCGGTTCTCCAAAGATTTAAAATTCGACTTTTTCTTTTTTAAATCTAGTTGCTTTTATAAGAATTAATAAATACTGTTTATACAGAGAATAGTTTAGAGAGATCGCCAGAGAGATAGGAAAGGCTGACTCCGTTTTATTTTACATCGCCGAAGCTGTCACGTGGTCACTCTCTCGCATCTTTGTTTTATGCGGTTATTTGTACATATATCCTTTCTTTTTTATTTCTCCGCTTTTCTAGAAAAGAAAGGATATATTGTAAAAATAAACGTATAAAAGAAAGATGCGAGACAGTGCGACCACGTGACAGCTTCGGCGATGTAGAAAAAACGGGGACAAAATTTAACACGGGGCTGGCAATCTCTTTAAACTCATCTCTGGTTTATATTTGAAATCAACTGGTTTCTTAAAATTGAATAAAAAGTTTGATAATTTTTGAGATAAGCAGAAAGCTAAAAACTTAATTAATGTTAGTAAAATAAAAAAATTACTCGTTTAAGTAATTAAAAAAATTAAGATAGAACCAAAAAACTTTTTCCGTAAGGGCGCGAATCGTTTCTTTAAAAATGAATTGTAGACATTTCTGAGTCTCTGAATACAAAAATCAAATTCAATGACTGTTTCTTCGGCATATTGTGTTGCTTTGCTTAATTCGAGTTCTAGTTGATGAATAGATCTTTTTCACCATATATATTTATTAATACTTAGAACTTTTGTTCTTTTGTATTGCAAGGGCGTTCATCTAATCTTTCTTTAGCTTTCCCTAAATTTCTTCCAAAAATTAAAAGTTTTCTGGGTTAAATTACAATAAAATATTACTTTCAAAATTACATATAGTCTCGTAATGAAGAGGAGATTGATAATCAGGTATCCTTGGCTTTTCAACAGTATATTCATAATCTTCAGCCTCTTATTTACCTATTTTATTAGATGCACAGGAAAAACCAGCATTTGAATTTTTTTGTAAAGAAGGTATTAATTCTTCAATACTTTTACCAGTATCTGTGGTAAATTCAGGTATTCATTTATATCATATATAACAGAATCCCGAGCATTCTTTATGCGAATCAATGAACTGTCATTGCTTTGAAAATGGAAAAGATGCCTTGAAAATTTCACAGCTTGACATTCTTTCTTAGGATCTAAAATCTCCTCTGCTGAAAAAGTATCATTTGGATTAAGTTTTAGACGCTGTATGCTGAAAATGCTGAAATAAATCTAAAGCAAAAATTAAAATATATAATTAATTATGAAAAAACTAATTTTAAAAACTTTATACTATTTATACCTTAGATTCATAGAATGGATAATAAAGTGAGCAAAGCTATTTGAATCTAGGTTGTCGTCACTCACTTTATTATCGATAAATAGAAACGAATCTTCTTTCTCTGGAAGACTTTTCTTAAGAATTGACCTTATTAGGCCAAAATTCACTAAATATGTAGCGTCATATAAAAATACAAACATAGCTATCGCTCCAAGTAATTTTTTTGTTATATTTTTCTCATTTTGTGTACTAAGTAGAATTAAATAGAAAAGAATTTCTTCACGGTTATTAAATAACACTACTTTATTAGTATCTTTTTCATAATCCTCCTTAAGCAATTCAATAGCTTTGTCAACTGTAGAGTCGCCATATAAATCTAGAAAATTTTTCTTAGCATTAATATTATTGACTCTAGAGGTATTAAAAAACATTTGAATTAATGCTTCGGCTGCATAAGGCTTGGAAAAATTGTACGTTTTAGGATGCATATTACGCTGGTCTAGAGTTTTTATATAAATGCTAAGAGTATCTTGCAGTTGCTGCACAAAATTAGCGACTGGAGAAAAGCATGCGTTTTCCACCAAGTCGTTTTTGTAATCTTCTATAAAATTTATTTACGACCCATATATTATATACTTGCTGGCTATAGTTAAGGAATGGCAATCTGATAACCGATCTCTAAGGCTCTAAGAGACCTTAAAACTATATCACAATTGTTATCCATAAAAGAAAAAAGCATTGGTCGTATTAAAGAAAAAGATTGTGGAAGACTTTCTAGTAAAACCTATTGATAGAAAAAAATTAAAATTAATAATAAACACTAGCATCCGATTTGAATAAAATTTAAATCAATTACTTCAAAGATGTGACTATCACTGCTGCATTTTAATAAACAGTGATCGTCACTAAGCAAAAACTTCTCCTGTTTCTGCACAGTATGATATGGTAAAATATTATAGAAATTCTTAAACTTCGGTAGAAAGAACGTATCTGCCTCTAAGTCGATAAGTAGGCCAATTACGGAAAGAATAGTCTTATTTGAAGGGTAAGTAAATATATTGCTTATGCTAGTCGCTGAAACATAGCTTGATTTGTATCTGGAATTAAGAAATTATATAAGATTTTAATCTAAAATAGGATTCTTCCTTATGAATGTAGAATAAGTTAATATTTGTTAAATTACAAGAAAAAGCAATCATAATTTTTAAAGTCCGTTCTATGCAAATTTGAGGTTATTACACCCGCAAATGTTGGCCAATTACTTACAACAGATAAAATATTAGGTTTCTCTAATTTACAATCTCTAATCGACTGTGAAATGACATAATAATAAAATTCAACGCTGAAAAAGTAAAACAATTATTAAATTATTGAAATTCATAATTAATTAATTAATTTTAACTTTTATTAAGCAAAAACTAAGTAAACTAAGCAAAAACTACTCTTGTTTCTGGATTGTGTGATATGGTAAGCAATTATAAAATTTCTTATATTCTAGAAGGAAGAACGTTTTTTTCTCTAATTCGATGAGTAGGCCAATTACGGAAAGAATTTACTTATCGGTAGAGAATCTAAATAAATTCCTTAGGCTAGTCGCTGACACATCGCTTGAAATTTAACTGGAATTAAGAAATTATATAAGAATATAATCTAAAATAGGATACCTTAGGAAAGTATAATAAATTAATAAGTTTAGGTAACTAAACTTATTAACCTTTGTAAAGTATGATCCTCTATGCAAATACGAGGTTATTATACCCGCAAATTTTTCTCAATCTTTAACAACATAAAAAATATTATCTTTTTAATCTGCAAATTTCTATGGATTTCAAAATGATGTAATAATGAACATCAGCGCTTAAAAAGTAAAATAATTATTAAATTATATTAAAAAAATTTACATAATTATATCCCTTAATAAGAAGTAACTTACGCAAGCTTAGAAATCTCACGCGTAGTAATTTTACTATCTATTTTAAATACTATCTAAATATTTAATTTTGTAAATATCGGGAAATGTACAAAAATGTGGTTTTAACTTCTCATTGGATTTGGTCTTGCTAATAAATTGAGAAATTTTGATAATAAAAATAACTTGTACTCGTCTATTACTGTAACAAAATTCTAACATAAATATTTGTAATAAAAAATACTTGTAAGGCGAACAAAAAAAATATAAACACGAACCCATTTTCGGGGATGGCACGGAATGAATATCTATGCCGAAATCGCCTATGTGTTTGAAGCCACTCAAATCTTCAAATAATGTTAGCCATGAACTAATCAATGGCTAATAGCAAACAATTTTAAAATCTTTAGAATCCATCGTAACTTTAAAATAAATACCGGGACCAACTGAAACCTTAAATACAGAAAGAAATTATATATCATTAAAAATTATAGGAAAAGAAGCGAAATTTTTTGCTGCTTTGCTGTTCGCAGAAAAATAAAGACTATGTCTGATAAAATATATTAGATAAGGAAGGAAGACAATTAAATTTTCTTGGAGCAGCAAAGGAAAAAGTTTTTATCTTCTCCCTAAAACTTCTGTTGTGGGACAGTAGTATTACAGGTGAACGTAACAGGGTAATCATCACTGGGAAATCAACACAGATGATTATCACAGGGTAATCATCACAGGTGATCATCAAAGGGTAATCAACACAGGTGATCAACACAGGGGTGGTCATCAAGGGGTAGTCATCAAAGGGTGATCATTCGTCTCGGGCGCGGCAAGCTGCTTTGATGAAGCTTTTAACGTAGTACGGTAGATCATTCATGAAATCAGTGATAACTCCTGAGGTTGACTTTCTAGTGATCTCCGGTTGGTTACCTACAAGAACTAGTTCATCAATAAGACATGAGCTTTTGAAGGCAGTTAATGCCTAAACTTAGATGATTTTTTCGTTAAAGGAACTTCTTTTCAATACAAATATTATAATTCTTATAATTTTGTAAATAGAAAATGCTTACATACTTTTATATAGGATATTTATATCTGCTTCGTTAACTGTTTTAGTTTTTGCGTTTAAAGCTTCTTTCGAATCAAAATGTACATATTCCCGGGGAAGAAGTTTATTTATTACATCTCCTAACATATACATTTTAAAAATATACATGCAAAGGTTTCATATGACAGAATGATAAGAAATTTATATTAACAAAATTAAAAAAAAATTTTTGTTGAAAAACGTCAAATTTCGGACTTTTAACATTTTCAAATCTAAAAAAATGATTAAATCTCAAGAAATAATTAAATTAATGTTTTTTTATTTCATAAATTAGGAAACAGTTCAGTTTCAAAAAATAGCGCAAAAATATTATAATAATAACTAGAAAAATAAATATTATACGAAAAAAATTAACGTAAATGATTATAAAGATTATGAGAATTATGTTTCCAAATTTTGTTAACAGAAAATTTACAAAAAAATTTTGAAGGTTCAAAAAAAAAATTATTAATAATTTATGAATGCATTTTAATTTTTCAATAATAGTGAAAATAACTATAGTAAGAAAAAATACTTACTCCACGTCTTCAGTTGATTTCCAAATTAATTCCACGTTAGTATCATCTGTTAAGTAAATTTCTCTAGTATTCACCAGATGCATAACAAATTCATAAGCTTTTTTGCTACCTTCTGCAAGCGTAATTATATTTATTATATCGTCATAAATATAAAAATTTATTTGTATTCAAAATTAAATTTAAAATTTTGCTTTTTAATCTGATATATTCCAAAGTCTTTAGATCTCTAGCTGTATATGGTACCGAATCTTGATCACG
This sequence comes from Anagrus nilaparvatae, assembly GCA_022575985.1. NCBI lineage: Eukaryota > Metazoa > Arthropoda > Insecta > Hymenoptera > Mymaridae > Anagrus > Anagrus nilaparvatae. The sequence goes on from JAKSXM010000272.1 coordinate 14,853,927, forward strand.
AATTTTAAAGTACATTTCAAATCTTTTAGTATCCTTGGTAGCTTCCACGCAAGTATCTAAATTAATAATAATAATTAAAATGCAATATACTAATGTAAAATTAAATGCACTACAAGACAAAGAAAAAAATAAACACTTCTTACCCATTTGCGTATTTGTGTTATCCATCATTTTTATCAAAAATAAATAAAAATAAAATTTTTTTTTTGAATTCAATTTCTTTGAAGACTATGAGTGAGAATCAAAGCACAAATCGGTGAACCTCTTCTTCCACTTTTTGAGTAGCTTCCCCGCCCTTTTTGTCTGGAGATTCTGAATGTCCTCCTCTTTCTAAAGGTCTCTTAAAATCAGTAAGCCTTTTCTCTGTGTTGTATGGACAATTTGTTCCATTATGGTTTGCTTCTCCATTACATATATAGCAAAATGTTGTGAACTGGTGCGTCTGACATCTGTCATTACATCTTTAATTGCATTATAAAATAATAACACTTTTTCTTCATCATCTATTTTCTAATTATCATCTCTAAGCTCACAGTCTCTTATTATGTTATCAAATCTTTTCAATCGTTTTCTTAAAAACAAATTATTAATACTTTGAACTTTTGTTCTATTGTAGCAGAAGCGTGTTCATCTAATCTTTCTTTAGATTTACCTATAATTCTTCCATAAATTAAAAGTTAAAATTTTTCTTTTTCTTTAGGATTTATTTTATATAGAGCTTCTGCATCAGCCGTTATAAAAGTGTTAATATTAAAATTATCTGACCCATCAAATTTTGGCACAAAATTTAAGGCCTCATTCACCTTTATATAATAAAATTTTGATTTTAAAATTTTACTATTTTCGTTTTGGCCTGTACAATATAACAACGTAATAGTTGAAGACTTTATTTTTTAGAATTAATTTGTTACTAATTGATGAATAAGTAATAATAATATATTAACAATATATTGCATACATTTTATTTGCATTTATTACTATTTATACATTAATACTTTTTTTAGTTATGGCACTTTTTCCTATGCTTCGTGAGATTATCTTTTCGTGAAAATGACTTTCCAAATGCGTCACAATTGTACGCAATTTTTTTCGGCAAGTGAATTTTTAAATACCTTAACAGTGCAGGTTTGTCCAAAAACTGTTTTTCATACGTTGCGCAGACTACTCAGTCTCCTTTTTTGTGAATTCTTGCATATCGTATTAACTGCCAAGGCAATAGAAAAGATTTAATGCACTCTTTACATTTATGCTTCTTATCTAATCATCTTCTAAGTAGATGTTTACTGTTTATGTGTAAAAGTTAGTTTGATTTCCGCGTATAGTTTTTAGGGCTGTCGTGGTATTGGAATAAGGAAGGTTTAATTGATGTCTGCGGCTTGTCTTGTGGCTTTTGTTTTGACAATATATTCTCCTCCATTGCTTCATATAGTTCGCATGGCTCGACATCCGGCACGAGTTCTTCGGCTAAGTTGTTAAAACTGCAGGACGCTTCTTATGTGGCTACTTCTATGTAGGTGCCAAAATTTATTGTGTTCCTCCATTGGTTCATTCGAACCATACAGTTTACATAATTTACAGTAATTGCACCGTCACTCCATGATACATATTCTTCGGAAGCTCCAGTTTATATTTTCTCCTCCCATCGTTGTTTGTTCCGCGTTTACAAATTATGTCCGTTTTGTGATTCATGGCAAGTACAAAGGAGAGGATATTTCTTGCTTGGAACAGATTCTACGTGTAATTAATTACCTGATTAGCCACTTCGGTTAATGTAAAGACTAAGTCCTCTTCGTTTTGCTTGAACTCATAATATTTAATCTTTTAATGTTCTAGGGATTCCTTGGTGACGTAGTAGTCAGGCCCGTGAAACGCCACCAATTCGCAATCGCAAACTTTACATCTACTTCCGTCTTTACACTTTCTTCTTCTCTTCTATTTAACACAAGCAATTGAACATGAAGCCATAAACTTCTTTACTTTATCAGAAACTGTTGAAAATTGATGGTATGCCTATGCAGCTGCATAAGACACTGTATCTTTACCACTCATATTATTTATAATAGGTAGTTTGTCCGCATCAGCTTTTTATTTACACTTTAATTTTGTAATAAATTCTTAAATTATTTTATAAAATTAACTAATTTTAGATTTTGGGTTGATTTTAGGTTGAAACACTATTACAATTAAGGACAACTTTCTTCCAGCTATTAACCCTAAATAAAAATTATTAATATCATCCCAACCCATTATAATTGATCTAGAATGCAGAAGACTTGATAAAATAGTAACTAAGATGAATTTTCGATAATTTTTTAAACAAGGGATGCCATATAAAGGAATTGGCATATGGGTATATTTTATAACTGGGACCTTGAGTTTAGGTAATAATAGAAAATAATATAAATACAAATTTTACCTTTAATTTACTTAAAAATATATAATATATAAATTTATTGATATAAATATACAAAAAATAAACTATTTTAAACTATACACTTAATTCACTAATGTTATTTATTCTTAAAGTTCACTATTTTTAACTTGAAGTTTACTATTTTTATTTTATTTTTATTTTTTTAATTTTTCTTTACGTTTCAAGTCCTTTGAAATTGTTCGAGCAAGAAAAATGAAAACAATTTTGGTAGCCACAATTTTAAGATAAATACCTTTTAACTCACTAAGAAAGAATCTAAGTAATACTATCTAGCCTTAGTTCAAAATAATTCACAGCTTGTTTTTTCAAGATTCTTATGACTTCGATTTTAAATGTTTGCCTCTTAAATGGGTAAAAAAATGGATTTTGTTTTCCAAAATTATTATACTATTTTATATAATACTATTTGTGAAACTATCGATAATATAATATGAATAAATCCAAAATTTGTAAAATAAATGCCAAATAATCGTCCATAAAATACAGAAATCATATAGAGATAAGGTAAATTGTAAAATAATAAAAATATTTATTTGTACATATTCAATTTTTTTTATTTAATTTATTGCTTATCACAATAAAATTATTAATTTATAATATATTATATATACCTAATATATAGTATATTTGTTAACAATTATTATAAAAGAATTAATATATTTGTAATATTTTTTTATAAAATTAATAACAATTAAAAGGAAAAAAAAAATTAATTAATTTAAATGTATAGATACGAATTAAAAATGTTACTTTATGGCATATTTTTGTATATATTGTAAAATAAAAATAATTTAATCTATAATTTTATAATTTTAATAATTTCTGTATTATTAGTATTTAAAATAAAATTTATTTACAAATTAATTTAAATAATGCCGTATTTATATTTATTTCTATATATAAAGCAAATTTATTTATAATTTATAAATTGAAAATTAATTTTTTTTAATGAACACATATTATTTATAATATGATTAAAATTAATTTTTTTATTTATTATTCTTCAACATCAAATGTTTTATCATCTAGCCATGGTCGAAATATAGGTAAAGTTGATGGATAATGTGCACCACGTTTTATTGGAGCTGTACCAACTGGAGCACCTTCTTGTCTTAATGGATATGTTGCTAATACAATTGGTATTTGTAACTTTATTTCTTTATCTAAACTTTTTGGAGTTATAACAAACTGAAAAGAAAAAAAATTATTAATTTAAAAATTTTATTTGGTTCCTGGTAAGATATATATTAGGCTGTCACTTAAAAAGTAAAAAAATATTAATTTTTATGTTCTACGAAAATTCCTATCCTTTAAAAAAGATCTTCAAAAATACAGATCGTAAAACAACTTCTGAATTAATTGTGCCAACTACCCTCTCTAGTGCCAGCAAATTTAGACTCTTATAGAACTGAAAAGTTGCATGTTTTTATTAACATTATGTAGAAGTGGTTTTAAGCTTTCATATTTTGTGAATCTTAATTTTTTAGGAAATAGATACTTTTTTTACTCAGCATTGAAAAGTACAGAATTTTTTTTTGAGTGTCAGTCTAATGCATAAATGAATTAAATTTATTTAATAGCAAGTTATGAATATTTTTGTTTATGGAAACAAGTTATCAAAAATAGTTTTGGTAAAGCTGATATATATATATAAAATTATATTAAAATTGTTTATCCTGACTTTTTTCTTTCAAATATTTTTAATACATGCACTGTAAAAGTATATTTTGCTTGAAAATTCAAGTAAATTCTTAAATATTCAATTAAATATAATGTATTATGAAATCAAAATTTTTTTGTATGGGTTGTTAAATCGCCAAATTTGAAGATAATTTGCATATTTTTTTTCATTTAATTCATTTTTGACCACATGTCAGCTGGGTAAAGTTTTTAGTAAATTGCTTGAAATTTCAAGGAATATATTTTTACAGTGTGCGATTTTCTGGAATAATTAACCATCCCGAATTTCAAGTCTATAATTGCGATGAAAAAGTAATATTCTTGCAATTTTTTCGAAAAAGAAACAATTTAACAAACTTTTATTGAAAAAGAATACTTGCATTATTAATATGAGCGTAAAAGATCGCATCAGATCTTATAAATTTGTTTAAAAAGCTAAAATCTTAATACCTAATTTTAAGTAGTAATCGAGAATCGAAACAAATTTTAAAAAAAGTAACTGTCAATTTAACGTTTGTGTATTAATTTAATAAATTCTTCGAATTTTAAGACTAATTAACAATGCAAAAATTTCTGATCTTTTACATTTCAAAAATGACCCAAGAGCAATAAATACACTTACATAAACATGATAAAGAACATTAATTAAATGACATCCTCTAAGATTCGTTGGTGGTAACGGTGGAACATAAAGTTGTTCATTTAACCATTCTTCTGATTCACCAGGTCTTATTTTACCTCTTGAAACACTTGCTAATTCTCTTGTTTCACTGGTTAAAATTTTACCACGACATAAATATTGTATTGTTTCTGTTAATGATGCTTTCGTTGATTTCATTGTAACTTTACTACGATTACTAACTGTTGCTGATATTCCAATACTTTCACCAGGAACATAACCTCCTCTATCAAGGCTAACACGACAAAATACTGGACCTCCGGATACACAAGAAACACCTACATGCTGTTCAATTTCCAAACGTGCTGGTTGCTAAATGTATAATTTTTTTTTATATAATAACAGAAATTGCAAAAATTTTATGTTTATTATAAGCTTAGAAAAAACAATTAATTATTATACAAAAAGAAGGTAGGTGTTTTGGTTTACGTATAATTTAATGCTGCATATTTATAATAAGAATTGTAGTTAATATTTTATTTTTATAAATTTTTAAAATTGCATATATATATTTATAATTAATATTTTTCCAAAAATATTCTCGGTTCATATAAAGACATTTCAGAAAAGTTTGTAAAAGATTGATAGACTACTATATTAATGAATATTTTTTTGTATCGAAATATGTTAAAATAAATAAATTTCAAAACTTACCGCCAATATTGGAGGCTCAAGATTTAAATCTATTGGATTCATAACAATAAAGACTTGTTGATTTTTATGGACTAGACCTCCTGGTTCCCTAAGTGCTGCCTTACAATAATATTGTACCCAGCCATGTTTACCTAAAAATGTTGATGGTAATCCTAACGGCAAACCAAGTTTAAACGGAAAACTATGAATTCCTGGAGATAACACTGATGGTCCATCACCTTAATAATCAAATAAAAATTATAAATTAAAAAAATTCGAGGAATTTTTATATTTTATACTAATAAATAAGTGAAATTTACCTGGTTCCCCTAAAAGTCTCATTCGAAAATCAATGTAATTTTCTTTGTCATAAACTCTTTCAGCTCTTTGGCTTCTTACTCTAACTACTCCTTCGCCTATTACGTGAAAATGTAATCCAGATACGCTAAAATTAAAATAAAATATTTTTGTAAATCTATAGTTTTTATTTATTTGATTTTAATGTTTTTGCTAATATTTATTGACCATTTTTTAATTTGGTATTATTAACGCATTGGTGTTCAATATGCTAAATTATTTGTATAATTTATTGGTTTAAATTTAATTTGACTAATTAGTATCAACAATTGTATTTTTAAAAATAAAAATTAAAGCTAATCAAATTGAGAACATTCATCTACTGGAATTTTCAGCTTACTTGCTTTAAAAATAAAATTAATTTTTTTCAACTCGCTTAATAAAATTAAACAAAAATTATAATTATACATTTTCTTTTATTTTTTTTTTAAATTATTACTTAAAATTATATATCTTTGCGTTAAGAAAAAACGGTATACACAATTATAAAAACTTTGTAAAGAATTTTTTAAAGACTTTTAAAAATACTTTACAATCTTTTTTTTTACAATTTTAAATCATTAGAAGAATATGGGATATGTTATACAACATATTTGGATGGTAAAAGTAAAGAAAAGAAGAAAATAAAAATTATTTTTATAATTTTTAAAAAAAAGTGCATGCAGGATATTTTATTTTCAGTTATAATTATTGCTTATGAGTTATTTTTAGGGGAAAGTTGCATGTTATGCAATATGTCATCTATTTTTGGCTTCATTTTTAAAAAGGACCTTATGACCATAAAATTTTAAAATTATTAGCCCTAAATTTATTTTTCATTATAAAAAATGATCTATTTTTTACTCCTAGACGCTCTTTATTTTTCTTTTTGATTAAATACCACACGTAAAAAAATTCTAAGTTGTATTGACAAATAACTTTGTTGAAATATGCCAACAAAGTATTTGTTGAATTGTCATAGTTACTTAGTTGATTCAAACAGAGTGAAAATTTTATTTAAAAAAAATTATTTTTTTATTTTTTTTTTTATTTTTTTTTATTTTTTTAAATTAATTATTTTTTTTTTATAATTATTTTTTTATATTTATTTAATATTTATTAATTTAAAATCTGTTAAAAGAAACCGAAGAAAAATTTTGACTGCTACTGGGATCGAACTCGAGTACTGCGGCTTCCGAGACAGCGTGATTATCCATTCTGCTAACAGGACAGTTGTATTTAATAAAAAAATTTTAAGTACTATATGTTACAGATAATAATTTTCGAAATTATATTATGCAGAGTAAATTATGCATACCCAGCGAAATGCATATTTAAAAATAATAGTTAAAACTATCATAAATAATTTTTAGGAAATCCCATTTCTTTATTATAATAATAATGAATAATAATATAAGCAAAAGTAAATTATGCATTTTATATTTAAAAATAATACTTAAAACTATCATTAAAAATTTTTAGGAAATTCCATTTCTTTATTGAATAATAATATAAACAAAAGCGCGCTGCTGAAAGAGAAGAGCATAATAGGATAGAAAGAGAAAGAATGAATAAATATTTTAATATAAAAGAAAAAGCATTGACCTAACTATTAAAATTAATCATATTAATGTTGTAGGTTGTTGGTTTATCTAACACTATGTTGATTCAACAAAGATTTAAGTGGTTAACTTAACAATTTTAATTTTGCTTGAATCAACAAAGTATTTGTTGGTCTAATGTTTTTATTTGACAATTCAACGTTTAATCTTTCCATTCAACAAACTTACAATACTAATCATATTTCAGTAACGTAATACGTTTAGTTTGTCTTATATTTTTTTTACGTGCATGTTGTGTTGGAACCATCGTTGGAACACGGAATGAATTACAGTTCCAATAGATATTTTACCGATATTTCACTATGTAAAGGTAGACAATAACTATTTTTTAAACAAGGGAAAAAATATTGGCTTTTCGAACCCCATATTTTGTCTCGTGATTCAAAACATAGTTTTGAATATAATGGGCAAAAAAACCGTCTTCCTGGATAGAAAAAAGGCTTTTTTGCCCTAGATATATAAAGATTCTTTTCTAGTTTTGTCCTTATTTTTATAAAAAGAATTTTTAGAATAATGGATTTTGAAAAATAAAATATACAAAGTTTAGAAACCAGCCTACACAGGGAATTCGCTAAATATGCATTTTGACCGGATTTTTAGCCATTTTTAGTTACAAAAAAGAAAATTTTTTTAGCTTGAATCCTTTAATTAAAAGGTGAAATTCAGATAAGACTAAAAATGTAAATAATCAAATATACCGGTTCATGTTAGGTTACTTTCCCCTGTGCAATTACGATACTGTATGCATAAAAAGTCAACGTAACATGTAAGCATCCTTTTTCAAAAATACTATTTTTTAATAACCGACTATTTTTTTATGCAAGCCTTAGTTTATAGTAGGAAAGATTTATAAATAATAAAAAAAAAATCACTTTTTTAAAATTGTATTTTTATAAATAAATTGTAGCATAAATATATGCGTATTAAGTCATATTATTTAAACTCATATGTAATATTTTTTAAATCTCTTCTTACTTTATTTATTTTTATTTATTTATTATACAGCTTTTTAAAATTCTATATGGGTCGTTTGCAATTTTTATGAAGTTTTGTACCTGAGATTGTAAAAACTTGGGCTTTATTTGATTGTAATATTTATTTATTGTATCTAATGATGGCGAATTTATATTAACAAAATTTGTCTTTTTTTTTGTAAACAAAAAATTTCAAACTCTTTCCTGCATTAATCGTATTTAGATTCAAAAATAAAGAAAGCAAACTTTTCGGAAATCAAATTCATTTTATCATATAAAGAACTAATATTTAAATTGCTTGTTATATTTGAATCGATATGGATCACGTATAAATTCAAGGTAAAATCAATTTATCAACCCCTTTTTAACTTGCATATTTTTAGATTATACCGTTGTTTGATTTTTTAGGCAAAACATTTGACTCCTTTGTGCTCATTTTAATTTTTCAATCATAATGTAATTTAATTCATGCTCTCAAATTTATGTGTTAAGGAGCCAAATCTACTGGCTAAAAATTCACATGTAAACCATATTATGCTGAATTATTTTCGTCTAAAAGTAACTTAAGCATGGACTTTATATTCCATAAAAACTGCAAACAACCCATATATATTTTATATAATTTACAGTATTTATTAGTATTCGGAGCAGAAAATTTTTATCCATAATAAGTATATAAATATAAATAATAAAATTTAACTCAATTGACCTTATAAATTTTCAGTCTGTAAAAACCATAAAATAAAATTATCCTCTTTTTATACACCAGGACTTAAATTTAAATAAAATCCTCCCAAAAAAAAATTCATATTTATTTACAGAAAATAAAAACCTTGGCATATTATTTTAAACATATTTTTTTTTGTTTTTTTAATTAATTGAAAATGACGTTAATAAAAAAAATTTTAATCAGCATCCCACATACATACTTGGCTTATTATTATTATAAAAAAATAATCTATCGCCATATTTGATGCGCCTTATTATCATAATATTATTATAAAATAATAATAAATGTAAAAAAAATCTTTTTTTTCTATTGTATTTTATTTATTTTTATGAGAAAATATGTAAATAACAAATTTTTTAATTAAAAAAGAAAAGGAAATTATTTTTAATTTTTGTATTTTCTCACACATGTACATACGCCAATTTTTAATTTTAATTGTTTTATTTTTTAAGGTGTAAGCAAAAGAAAGTTATTTTTTTGAAGAAAAACTTACTAAGCTTCATCGTCAACTTCGATAAGTACACGACCAGATAAAAAATGTCCAGGAAAATATAATAAATTCGTGTTTTCAAATAATATTAAAAATTTACTTAGTTTGCGCGTCATTTTTTCATATATAAAATTACAATTTTTTCACTAATAAATATTTTTTGTTTGTAAAAATTACACACTATATCACAAACATAACAAGATAAAAATGATATTTTTTTATCTTCATAAAATTCAAGAGACTTTCACTATACAGGAAGGTTTATCTTTTAAATTATATTGCATTAAAACTTTTTTTCACCAAATTTTCTATTTTAAAACTAACAAAAATGTAATTTTATAAGACTCTTTAAAAATTTATTAGAGTTCTTATTAATTTTCATATTTGCACTTGTAGAAAAACAATATTATTTAATTAAAAAAAAAAAAATATTAACGATTTCTTGCGTTAGTTCGGTATCGCATACTATAATGCTCTATGGTGTTATAAGGTAAGGACACCTGGTATTTCGAGATCGAGACTTTTTTATGTGTATTTACTCACATATACTATGAATTTTCTCAAGGTGAGTGAAAGAATGAGACGGATGTATGAATAACTGGATAAATTTTATATGAGCTAATCCTTTATTTTTTAGTGTTATATGAGATAATCCTTTGATTTTTAATATTTGATCATTTTTTTAGTAAAAATTTATGGAGATTTAAAAATTTTTTTTTCTGATAGTCGGCCCGAAAGCACGTCTTTCCCGGTCTTTCCATGACACTCACACCAAAAAAATGAGACTAGTCAGAAGTTTTTTGGTTAGTTTGCTAGATTGCAAATATTATATTGAAAATTACCGAAAAACCCTGTATTATAACATTGAGTGAGCTAACATTAAATCTTGCGTCTCTAGGCCCAGAAAGCCAATTGGAATGAACGAAGGGTGGTCAACATGTTTTTTCAACATAACAAACTCATCCTTAACCATCGATATAATTTGGAGTTCCAAAGATAGTGAGCTTGTTAGTACAATTTGTTTTTATAATAAAATTGTTTATTTAGGATGCTTTACACCAAGAAAATCATTACTTCGACATTTCCTTAACTTTTAATAAAAATTGTTTTACATTTAAATCTTTTATAAATAGTATTTCAGTCAAATAATATAATTTGGTATATTTACAAATAACAAATATAATTATGAGTGATGAAAGTAATAAATTTACAAGTTTAAAATTTTTGAATTAATAGTCAAACTTATAAAGTAAGCTCTTCTGTTGATTGAAGAGGAACTGGTAAAGCTTTAAATAATTTTTTCCAAAAGTAAGGATCATCCCATTTAATGTAAGTAACCATTTGCAAGTAACTTTTTAGTTCAAAATCTAACTTGCCAAATTTTTTTATTTCTCCATACAAAATTATAACAACTCTTGTCTGTCTCGCTTTCAACATCTGACTGTAAGCAACCCTAAATTCCATCATTCCCCAAATGCTTTTGATAAAGTTTTCAGATAAAATAATTACAGTGCATTTTGAGTCGGCTACTGACTTTATTATGTTGTTATGTATAAATTCACCAGGTTCCCAATCTCGAAAATGAATACATATTTTGTATGATTTTTCTCTTTCTTGAATTTTTGGTAATAATTCTTTAATTGCAAAATTCGTATCTTTATGGCAGAAGCTAAGGAAAATATCATACTGCTTTTTACATTTATTCATTTCTTCATCTGTAACCCACCAAACACCTAATTTATATGTGTACAAAAATATTTTTATTCGAAACCAATATCGAGTTACCAAATATATTGAAATACCAATTGTGAGACACATAAAAGATATTGACAGGGAAATAGTAATCAACAATTCTAAATTAAAATTTGAAGAGCAATAATCCTTTTCGAATTGACCAATTGGAATTTTCTTTTCCAAACAAGTAATGTTTTTTAATTCTATTGAATATACTCCATATAATTTAAAAATGGAACATTTGCAGTCCCATGAATTATTATGTAAATTTAAAAATTTTGATGACTCGTAAAGTTTTTTGAGTATTTTTGCGCTTAATGATGAAGATATTCTATTGTTAGCCAGTATTAATGCCTAAAAATTTTATGCAATGGAATAAATATTTTTGATAATAATGTAACAAATATTTTTAATTACATAATAAATTAATTTTTTACCTGAATACTAGAATTAAAAATATGTTTGTTTAATTTTTTAATTTTATTGTTTGACAAGTCCAATAGTTCGACTTTATCATAACCTGATCTCCACATGTCAGGAAAATCTGTTATCTTATTGGATTTTAAGTCCAATTCAATTTTTGATGAATCCTTAATACTTTCTAAATTTGGTACTATTTCAAGATTTTTATTTGAGCAATTTACAAATACTGATCTCTCAAAAGGCCTAAAATGGCATTCACAAGTATCACATACGTCATCGCTAGAAAAATTTTTATGTGGCATTCTGCATTTAAAATTCTTATAATTCAAATTAGATATTTTTTCGTTTTTAATATGATCTGGACTGTGGCAAAATAAATTTTTTGTCAAAAAATGAAGTTTATCATTTCCTGTTTTTAAGAACTTAATAAAATCATAAATTTCACATCCGCAATGTATTGGATTATCTTCAATGCCTATGATACGTTGTAAAGGCATATTCATCCTTATTGAAATTTCAGATAATTTTTTTATATCAGTTAGTAATAGTGACACGCTGGATATTCTATTTGAACTCACATCCATAAAGGCAGCAGAGATGCCAAAATCATTGCCCTGTAACAAAATATTTATTTTACAAATGCATGCAAATTCAATTATTGTACAGAGACCGCAATGCATTGGATACTAATTAGATAAAATGTGTTTTCTAATACATTAGACAAAATGTGGCTAAAAGTAGTACTCCGAAAAGATTTTTTACATGGAACATGCTCAAAGGAAAGGATACCCAAAAAAGTCTCTTTGGTCAAGTGGTGGGGGGGGGGGGTCAAATGAACTTAAAGTAATTTCGATTCAGTGTGCTATATATAAAGCCCAAAAGGATAAAATACAACAAAAGTATAAGTGTCGGCGGCAATGGTTATAGAAAAGGGGCTTTGACTTACGACCCGGTCTGTTATAAGTAAATATGTTTCATGCTCCTTAGGTTGTATGAACACACTAACCAATTACAAATTTTTTTGTTATTGATATTTAAAGTAGCGATTCGCTTTAGAATTTAAACAGGTCGCTTGAAATTTATCAAACAAACTGATTTTAAAGATTTACTTGAAATTATAGGCCGATTAAGCATTTGACTATTCATAGAACGGCTGCTTTTAGTTTCTGAATAGTTTTTTGATTTTTATATTTAGTGCAAATAACTAATTTCCTGGTCGGAATCTAGATTATTCAAATAAATGCATTTTAAAGTCTCCGCAAAATAAGTAATTTATATAAATAATAAATATTTTTACTTGTAAATGAGTAAGAGTGTTGTTCTTTAAAATAAGTTTTCTTATTGGGGAGAAAAATGTTGAACTTTTGTTCTCAATCCAATCTTTAAAAATTCTGCTTATATTATTATTTGATAATTCTAATTCTTCTAATCTTTTACAATGATGAAAAGGTGAAATCAAGTCAATTTTACTTTTTTCATTAAAAGTTGAAAGTTTGTTGGTATCAAAATGAGCCTCTGTTAGTAGATTCAAGTCCTTAAATGCATTGGGGCTTATGTATTTGATTTGATTATCGTGGAAAAATATACTATCTAAACGATGCAAGCCATCAAGCATTCCTCTGTAATTAAAAATCAGATTGATTGATAAGTAGTTAAATCTTTTATCAATTTCTATAAATGGCATATAAGTTGAAAATTTTTACAATTTTATGTATCATATCTGAGAAATAAAGTGATACCAAATGTATTAAAATTAAAAATCCCGTGCAAAAAAATAGACATTTTGGTATTTTAATTAGGCATAATAAAAAAAATGGTGTTTTTTTATTTTCTTATGTCAAAAATTTTGAGAAAAAAATTAAAAAAAAAAATTAAATATCAGATCCAAGAAATCGAATAAAAACGATGTTTCTTAATTAATTTTTTTGTAGAAAGAAATAGAAACACAAGTTGTTTGTTTTAAAAATGTAATACACACACGCACACAATATCCCAAAATGTGCTTATATGCAAAAATCTAAATTTCTCATCTATTGCAATAAAAAAAAACAGAGTTTTTCAATCACTTCAAATTTTTTTGTAAATATTAAATGTTATAGCCTTTTTGAAAACTTAACTAGTTCTCAAAATGTTAAATAAATACATTTGCGTACACTGAAAAAAAAATCCGCTTGCGGCTAGCGGAATTCCGCTTGGGGCTAGCGGAATTTTTTTTTCTTGGCAAACAATTGCAAATGACTTGAAACGTAAAAAAAATTTTAAAAAAACATTTTTTCTTTTCTTTTTCCAAAATTTTCTCAAATTTCATCATACCGATTTACGCATATCCCAAGTAGGTGGGAAAAAATTTTTTTTTTAATTTTCTTTACGTTTCAAGTCATTTGCAATCGTTTGACGAGAAAAAAAATTCCGCTAGCTACAAGCGGAATTCCGCTTGCCGCAAGCGGATTTTTTTTTCAGTGTATGCTTACTCGTGGATTGATTTAAAATTATTATAAGCCAAATATAAATTTTTGATATTGTTAGCATAATTGAATATTCCATTTGGCAAAGTTTCCAATCTATTACCACTTATTGAAATTGTATTTAATTTTGTAAGATTTTTGAAAATATTTACGGGTAGCTCATTTAAATTATTGTGATCAAGATATATGTCAAGTAATTCTTGGTTATTTTTAAAAACGTTTTCAGGCAACGATTTTATTTTATTATAGTTTAAATCTATGTCCGTTAATTTTTTTAAATCCTTGAATAAATCGACCGCAATTGATTCAAGTCTATTATCACTCAAGGATAAAATTTTTAAATTTCCAAGATTTCTGAATACATCAGCTTTTAAATGAGTTAAATCATTGTCAGATAAATCTAATGTCATAATAGCAGTAAGTCCGTCAAATAAACCTGGTTCAATATTTACTATAGAATTGTAACTTAAATCCAAATTTTGTAGATTCTTAGCATTTCTGAAAAACCCAGGCTTAATTTCAATATTAGTTCCTCTTAAATTTAACATTTCTAATATAGTAAGATCTAAAAATTAATGCAAAAGTTTATGATATATTAATTTGTGTTTTTATTAAAAATTGATAAAAACATCATTTTTCTACCTTTTATAAGATCTTGATCTACCGCTCGCAGTTTGTTGCAAAAAATAATTTCAATTTCATTATTAAAATATTTTAATCTCGAATTCCATATTCGATGTGTAGATGTTGTTGGCATTGAAAACCTTATAGATTTTATTTCCTTGTAATTTTCAAAATCCTTTTTTGTCAATGGTGGACCAATTTTTTCAAAATATATACTATAGATTTCACTAGGATTTTCAATTTTCGTTTCCAACTTCATTAATCTTCCATTCGTACATTGAACCGTAAAAACATTACTTTCATTTTTACACTGACATAAATTATCATTTTGACAAACAAATGTTGATTCTGCATTTAAAATAACTATCAAAATTAAAAAAATATAAAAATAAGAGTAGTATTTATCATAAGTAAATAACATTTTTTTAAAAATAAAAATTAGAATTATAAAAAAAAAACCGTGCGTTGCACTTAAAATTAAAATTTTAAAATTAAATACTTTTATTACAATTACAAAATAAATTTATATATGTTTACCGAAAATGAAGATAGGATTTTTATCTCTAATTTTTTTGAAGATACTAGAATATAATATAGCTTGAAGTTAGAATATGGGGGAAGAAGATTAGATTTATATTATATAGTATTTCTTTTGATATCAAACGAAGTTTTCTATAAGTAATTCCATACTAAGTTTGTCTATATTTATAAGATTTTTTAGCTGAAAACATCAAAAAATGGACACTAAAAAAAATGCACGTTCAAGGGGTTGCAACGTCTATGTGTGGGGGTGCAGATACATATACGTGCAAAATTTTATATCCACAAACACACTGTTATATGTAAAAAACCTTAGATACCCATATCTAACACTTTTGACTACCAAAAAATCAAAAAAACTCATCAAAAACGCGTTTTTTTTTCTTTCGTGAAATATCGATTTTTGAAAATTTAGTAAAAAAGGTCTAAACTTTGACCGCTTATACTATCGATCAAAAAAAGATGTGGACCTCTCGTATTTTTGAAATATTTTCCAGAAAAATGGTCCCAGAATGTTCGGGTGAAAAAAAATCTGTTGACAAATTATCCTTCAATCTCTGTGAAAAATTTTATGATTGTAACTTTATTAGGAGGGGAGGGACAGCAATAAATGCATCAAAAAAGTAAGAAAAAAAAAATTTTATTTTTTATGCCGTTTTTAAACGTTTAATTGGTGCATTAAAAATTATTTTAAATTAACCAAATTTTAACTGCAGATTCCTTAACCCATTAACTTCAGGAGAGCGTTAGAATTTTCAAAAAATATTAACAAATAAATTGTTTATAACAATTTAAGCTAAAATCGCTTCTGCTTATCGTAGAAACGTAATTCTTTTTTTAAATGACAGGTAATCATACCTGGATTACAATTTTAGAATTTGGTCAATGTCAAAATATTGGTTTGATAACAGTATCCAAAAAACGAGTGAATTTTTATGAATAGAATGCTAATAAATAAGCCCCATTGTTCATTAATAACCTGATGAATAAAAAAGTTTATGACCTAAACACCTGCCAATATCTGTATATTTTTTAAAGAAACAAGGTAAGCGTAGGCATTATTGAATACATATTATGATCAAGACAAACGCATTTTTAATATAAATTAAGACCTTAATTAGACAAGAAAACTCTGAAAAGGGCATATATGCCTTAAGTCTTGCTTGAATAGAAGTTTTCCCTCGGTTTTTCCTGACGATGTTGCAGGTTCCATATCTGTTACGCTTACCCTAATTCGTAAAAAAATTCAAGGATATCTACGGGTGCTTAGATCATAAATTTTTTTATTCATCAGGTTATTAATGAACAATGGGGCTTATTTATTAGCATTCTATTCATAAAAATTCACTCGTTTTTTGGATACTGTTATCAAACCAATATTTTGACATTGACCAAATTCTAAAATTGTAATCCAGGTATGATTACCTGTCATTTAAAAAATGAATTACGTTTCTACGATAAGCAGAAGCGATTTTAGCTTAAATTGTTATAAACAATTTATTTGTTAATATTTTTTGAAAATTCTAACGCTCTCCTGAAGTTAATGGGTTAAAGAATCTGCAGTTAAAATTTGGTTAATTTAAAATAATTTTTAATGCACCAATTAAACGTTTAAAAACGGCATAAAAAATAAAATTTTTTTTTTTTACTTTTTTGATGCATTTATTGCTGTCCCTCCCCTCCTAATAAAGTTACAATCATAAGATTTTTCACAAAGATTGAAGGATAATTTGTCAACAGATTTTTTTTCACCCGAACATTCTGGGACCATTTTTCTGGAAAATATTTCAAAAATACGAGAGGTCCACATCTTTTTTTGATGGATAGTAGCTCGGTCCCAGTGCGTCCGACAGAAAAATTTCTAAGGACAATTTTCGTCGGAAATTTTCTCAGCTACAATTTTTATTTAAAACTTTTTTTTATATTTTCCTTACTTTTTGAGTTATTTGCAAAAAACCGTTTTGCTCCCCCTGGGAGGGGGGGGGGGGCAGCACTGGGTTTGAATGTCCGATTTTGTTTCCCCTTTCAAATTAGCCCAAAACCAACACATTCCACAACTTTTCATTTCTGGAGGATTTTTTTCCAAGTTTCCCTTTAATTTAGCCTTTATTCAATGGTGTAATATATGATTGGGTAAATTGGCTTTA
Organism: Anagrus nilaparvatae; assembly: GCA_022575985.1. Classification (NCBI taxonomy): domain Eukaryota; kingdom Metazoa; phylum Arthropoda; class Insecta; order Hymenoptera; family Mymaridae; genus Anagrus; species Anagrus nilaparvatae. The sequence goes on from JAKSXM010000272.1 coordinate 14,871,438, forward strand.
TTGAATAAGTACCACACTCACAAAACTTTATTGGTAAAAATGACCCTTTTGATTAGTAAAATATAATTTGAAGTTGTCAAAATGGCACTTCATGTTATTTTTTACCAAAACATATTTTATAAACTACCCGCATAGGAAAAAAAATTATTAATAATTTTAGTAGAATTTATTTATACATTTATATCGCATTTATAAATTTTTTAATATTTATAACATTTATAATTTATACATTTTTTTCTCGCAAGTGACAAAATTTGGTTTTAGATACTATAAAAGGAACCCAAATTGTATAAATTATAAAATATTAAAAAAACATTAAACACATGTGAAAGAGTGAGAGTATAATCAGAGTTGGGCAAATATGACAGAAATAAATTTTTTTTCCATATCCATTTTCCATATTTTTTCATATATGAAATCCATATTATGGCAATTTTTTTTCCATATAAATATGGAATCCATATTATGGCACTCATATTAATATGGAGAAAAAAAATGATCATATTTGGATTTCATATAAATATGATATGGAACCCATATGGGGGTCATTTAGGGCCCATATTAATATGGTAAGCACGAATTTCATATTGATTTTATATATGAATTTCATAGTAAGAACTTTGTTCCCAGGGTGTTTTCGGGACATATTTTTTGAATTTTGTGAAAAATAGCGTGAAAACACCCTGGGAGCAAAGTTCTTACTATGAAATTCATATATAAAATCAATATGAAATTCATGCTTATCATATTAATATGGGCCCTATATAACCCCCATATGGGTTCCATATTTTTTTTATATCCATATCATATTAATATGGATTCCAAATCATGTTAATATGAAATCCAAATATAATCATTTTTTTTCTCCATATTAATATGAGTGCCATTATATGGATTCCATATTTATATGGAAAAAAATTGCCATAATATGGATTCCATATATGAAAAAATATGGAATATGGATATGAAAAAAAAATCCATTTCTGTCATATTTGCCCAACTCTGAGTATAATAAAATTTTGTAGCAATCTTCTTCAAGAAAAATTACTCTTAATTGTAGTAAAAAATAATACAAAAGTGATGACAAAAAAAAAATAATGACAAAAGTGTAAAATGTAATATTTTCAATTCTTCAAATAACTTTACTTAAATTAATAGTAAAATCTTCCAGTTGCAAAAGTAGATTTTACTCAACATTTTTTCTCAGTGCATGCTCACTACTACTTCTGTTAAGTATAAAGTGAAAAATAGGATTTAGCTTGCGGCTTCTCGACTATCAGACAACAATATAAAATACAGCTAAATAAATATTATGCTGCAAAAGCTAAATGTAAAGTTTGGGAAAAAGATAATGATTCAGTTTTAAAAATTAGCGCGTTTTTTATTTGGCTACCACGTGACTTGATTTTTGCAATCAGTAAACATGGCGGTATGTTTTGAGATGGTTTGATCAAAAACATATCTCCTTCGTGTTTTTTTAGTTTTGTGCAAAAATAATAGTTTGACAGTTAAAAATGGAAGCTAGTGCAAGTACTGGATCTCGTACTACACGTTTTATGATGGAAGGTGTTGGTGCCAGAGTAATTCGTGGTCCTGAATGGAAGTGGGGAAAACAGGTTAGGTTCCTTTAGGTTATATTTTGCCCTGTGTTTATATTTACTTTCAAAATATTTTTGTTTAAAAACAAACTATAATTTAAAATTTGCAATTATTTTTTAGTGACAGTGTCAGCTTTCTAATTTATTTATTAGTTTATATTTTTTTATCGTATTTAAAGAGTAAATTATTTTGTTTCAATTAGTTTTTTTAAATTTTTTATTTTTTTTTATTTCAAAAAAATAACTTTAATATTAATTTTAGGATGGTGGTGAAGGTCATGTAGGGACAGTAAGAAATTTTGAATCCCCTGAAGAAGTTGTTGTTGTATGGGACAATGGAACAGCTGCTAATTATCGCTGTTCTGGTGCATTCGATTTAAGAATTTTAGATTCGGCTCCAACAGGTGTCAAGCATGATGGAACTATGTGCGATACTTGTAGGCAACAACCAATATTTGGAATTCGTTGGAAATGTGCTGAGTGTAATAATTATGATTTGTGTTCTATTTGTTATCATGGTGATAAACATCATTTAAGGCATAGATTTTATAGAATAGCTACGCCAGGTAGTGAAAGAGTATTATTAGAACCAAGAAGAAAAACTAAAAAGGTACAGAGAATTATTTAATATAGTTCATTTTGATTCACTAAATGCTGAACAAACACCATTATAGTTTTTAATTTTCTTTTATGTAAGCTTAATGTGAAAAAATAATGTGAAAAAATTTTCCTTTATTTACATTTGAAAAAATTTAAATACATTTTTTAATATAAGCTGAGCATAAATTGAAAAATATGTTATTTACTTTTAAATATGCTATATATCGACTTTAAAAAATTTCTTAAAGTTTTGCAAAAGAGTTATTTTTTTTTAATGATTAGAAATTATTATTTTTTAAAAATTGAAAAAATATATTTTCAGCTTGCTATTCGGGGCATATTTCCTGGTGCTCGTGTTGTTAGAGGTGTTGATTGGCAATGGGAAGATCAAGATGGTGGTAACGGACGAAGAGGTAAAATAAATGAAATCCAAGACTGGTCCGCTGCTAGTCCTCGTTCAGCTGCTTATGTTATTTGGGATAATGGAGCAAAAAATTTGTACAGAGTTGGCTTTGAAGGAATGGTATGCAAAATTTTTTTTTTTAACTTATATTCAATTACTTAACTAAAATTAAATGATATTTTTTTTTATTTAGGCTGATTTAAAAGTTGTAAATGATGCAAAAGGTCAAACAGTTTATAAAGAACATTTGCCTTTGCTAGGAGAACAAGGTCCAGGTCGAACAGGACCACATGGTTTACAGATTGGAGACCAGGTAAATAAATTACTATTATTATATCTTTCAATTTTAAGACAAAATTTTTATGCATTTCTTTTTAGGTTAATGTAGACTTAGAATATGAGGTTGTTGATACACTTCAACAAGGTCATGGAGGTTGGACAGAAGGAATGTTTGAATGTCTTAGTGCTACTGGTACTGTTGTTGGAATTGATGAAGATCATGATATTGTTGTTTCATATCCAAGTGGAAATCGTTGGACTTTTAATCCCGCTGTGCTAACTAAAGTTCAAGTACCAGTGCCAGTTGCAAATTCTAATAATGAGAATCAAACTTTTGCAGTTGGAGATTTAGTTCAAATTTGTAATGACTTAGATAAAATTAAATTACTTCAACGAGGACATGGAGAATGGGCGGAAGCTATGGCACCGGTATATATTTTTAGATAAAAATAAGAATTTAATTATATTAATAAATTTTAATTTTTATCTTTGCTTACTAATCAATCGCTGATTTAAAACAAAAATTTTTTTGATTACGCTTCTGTTATAAATTTTTAAAAAATGTTGAATTTGTTAAAGTATTATATATTTATTTATTAGAATTTCTTGAATTTAGAAAGCAATTAAATTTTCTTTTTTTATTTATATTAAGTTCTTAGTTAGGATTTAATTTTGATTTTCAAATAAATTTAAAAATTCATTTTTGATCAATAGACTCTTGGCAAAATTGGAAGGGTGCAACAAATTTACCATGATGGTGATTTAAAAGTTGAAGTTTGTAATACTTCTTGGACGTACAACCCGCAAGCAGTGAGTAAGGTGGCTAGCAGTGACGGAAGTGTTTCAGGAAATAATAATGGAGGTTGGTAAATTTTAATTAAGGAACATTTATACTTTAAATTAAAAAAAAAAAAAATTATTTTAGAACGACTCTCAGCACTTTTGAAAAAGCTTTTTGAAACTCATGTATCAGGAGATGTTAATGAAGAACTTGTAAAAAATGCAGCAAATGGTGATGTTACTAAATGTGAAGAATGTTTAAAAAGATCAGAAGCTGATGTGAATGGAATATTTGCTGGACACACTGCCTTACAAGCAGCTAGTCAAAATGGTCATTTAGAAGTAATAAAATTACTCCTTCGTTATAAAGCTGACGTTGAAATTGAGGTATTATTCATAAGAAGTTTTATATCTTTTCAGTATTTTTGTTTTTTTTGTTTATAAATTTTAATTTTACAGGATAAAGATGGTGATAGGGCAGTTCATCATGCTGCATTTGGTGATGAATCAAAAGTAATATCTGCATTGGCAGCTGCTGGATCCGATTTAAATGCAAGAAATAAAAGACGTCAAACAGCATTACACATAGCTGTTAATAAAGGACATGCTGGGGTAGTACGAACCATACTTGAACTTGGGTGCCATCCAAGTCTACAGGTAAGTGCCTTTATTTTTATTTTCATTTAAGTTGGCTAAAAGTTCTGAGAAAATAGATTACAATATGAAGTTAAAAAAAAGTAAGTAATATATTAAATTTAATTTATAATAAATGATAAAAATTATTTGTCATGTATGGGAGTTTTGAGATTTATCAAGTTCTATTATGCGTAAAATAACTTTTTAGAACTATACTTATAACTTAAATTATTAAATTTATATTATTAAATTTTTTTAAGTATATAAAAGTTAAAGTTACGGTTTTCCAAAACTTTTTGCACAGAAAAATGCGAAAAATTGTAAAAAAAATATTTTTGTTTTTGTTTAAATAGTTATTTTTGCTTATGAGATATAATTTCTTATAATTATTTCCCATTATAATTTAATTAGGCATTAAACAGATTAGATAGGTTAAATAAAATAAAATAAATCGTTCTTATAAATTTTTTATACTCAGCCTCTTCTGATTATTATAAAAAAACTTAAAAATAAAGTCTAATTTTACAAATTTTATTGTTGCTAGAAATTGTTCTTAATAATGTGCATTAAAATAATTATTTTATTAAATTTAAATTTAATTTTTAATTCATTTAACAATATTTTGCAAATTGACAGTCAAATTAATTAATATTTAATATTTAAAGTTCACAAGTTTAGAAATCATTTTTTAAATAAAAAATAATACAGAAATGAATAAATTGTATTATTTTTGAAAATAATAGTATATGTAGTAATAGTTCTGGGGGATAAGTTTATTGTGTATTGCATCAACAAAAAAATATCCTTTGTACATACCTTTAACTTATTTAAATATGAGTTTTCTTGGACAAAGGACTCCAAGTTTAGTTTTATATTAAGTTAATCTATATTTTAAATAACACTGAAATATTGTTTTAAATCCTAATAACTTTCAGTCGGTCTTCAGGTAAGAAAAATTGAATTTTGCTTCAATTGCCCATTCTATAAACTGCTGTAAAAATTTGAGTTTTTGAGAGAAATAGATTTTATAGGTCTCAAAAATTGCATGCAGTCTTCATGTTTCCACAAATTTTTTACTCGCCCCTTTATTGTAAATTGCGTTGAATAACAGGAATAACTAATAGGAAGACAAATATTTGAAATAAAACTCTTCAACGATGTAAAGTTTTCAAAAATGGTTTAAAAATTATACAAAAACCTTTTTCTAGAGGGAGTGATTAAGGTTAGATAAAAAATCCAAATCTGAAATTTTAAACTTACAAGGGGAGACTTGTATAAGTTTAAAATTAATTTAACTTTGGGAAATCAAATTACAATCTATAGTTATGGATGACTTTAATATGTTGCAAAAATACCCCCGATAATCGTCGTTATTCATAAGCTCCGTTTATGTATAGCCCTTCTTGGGCTTAGAAACACAGGGATCAATGTTATTAAATAGGTTTTTTTGTTAATTTTCAATATAAAGTTGCAACCTATAGCAAGTTCAAGACATTTCTGGTGGGTCTCATTTGTTTTATACCCGAATCACCTTTCAAACGCACCTTTCATAGCCAATTAACCAAATAGTAATGTTCGTTTTTGGCCCAAAATGACCAATTTTTAAATTGTTGCCAAAATTGTAATATATTATATATATTTATAATAATATATTTGACGATAATGGGTTTTATAGGTCTCAAAAACTTTGTACAAACTTTAAGTATCAAAAAGTTTTTTACTCGTCTCTTTGCAATTATTTGTTTGAGTTTAAGTATTAAAAAATTTTTGAGACCTGTTATACCCATTTTCGTCAAAAATTATATAATTAGATAAAGATGTAATTTGACCATAAAACCAAAGGTCAAACCCTCTCCTTGTTATTTAAATTTATCTAACATTTGTTTAATTAAAAATTAATCATTGTCATAGAGTATTTAAATTCACTAATGCTAACAGTATATTTTAATTCTCCAACGTAATTTATTATCAGACTAATTTATGGTCCATTTTAGATAAAATCAGTAGTCATTATTTTAAATCTTTTAATAATATACATCATTTTTTACTATTTTAATCGATAAAACTTTAATCACTAAAAAAAAACTAAATAATTTAAGTCCACATAAAATAAATTAACCTATTACATCAAAAGGAGGAATAAAATTATAATATTAAACCAAATAAAGCTCGTTTTGCTTGCATCCTATAAATTATGCTGATCAATCAAAAAGTAAAAAAAAAAAAAAAGGTAGATATATCAGAAGTAGGTAGGTAAATCTCATTCTTAAAATTTTGTTCACGATCAGTGAATCCCTGACGTGGTCAGAGAAAATCTTTTGAAAGGTGAGGCGGGTTATGCAAGCGGAAAGTAAAATCAGGATGTTCTAGTGAAATATGGCTATATAGAAAAGAGAAAGATAGAGAGCTACATTATTACTTGAAATGGGTAACCACCCATTTTACATATATATATATATAAAGCTTTTCTTGACTTTTTTGAAAAAAGAGGTTGAAAATTACTAAGATAAAAATAAAAAAAAATTTTTTTTGTTTATTTTATATATTTTTTTAAAAAAATGTCTAAAAAAAAAGCTGATATATTAGTAAAGTCTGACGTTCTTGTGCTTTTACTATTTCTTATTCTCTTAAATATAAGGGTGTCTTTTTTAAAGCCCTTATACTGTTCCGTCACAGCATGATTTATAGCTATATATATACAAAGGATCAAGTGCCAGATGAATATATACCTTGGCATTTTAGTTTTAAAGTATTATTATTTTTTATTTTTCACGTCCTTACTTATTAACTTTATATGGTTAATTTAATTTATTTTTATTTTCTTTTTAAACTTCGTTATTAATTAATTAATTAATGAGAATTGTAATTTAAAACCTTAAAATTCATAGACTAGGGATGATAAAAAATGTATGTGTAGTAGTACAGGCAAAGTTGTTTAAATTATTGGTGATAGGTTAGAAAATATTAGTAAAAAGTGTTAAAAATTTAATTTTTTATAATTAAATGAGAAAAAAGTGCATTTTAGCAGAATTGAGCTAAATTATAGCATTTATCATTTATTTAAATGACCCTTTTAAAAAATTTTTTTAATATTAAATTTAATAAAAGTTGATTCACAGTTAATTCAGCAGAAATTGATTTTTTTTTAATTTTAGTAATTATGGGTGGAAATCTTTCCAGAAAAATGTTTGGAATTTTTAGGTTATTTATGAGTCATTCTGGATACCATAAACTTTTTAGGTCAAGAGGGCTGAAAATTTCTTAGAAAAAATATTTTATTTATATAAAAAGGTGGTGAAAAAATTAGCCTGATCGACAGACTTGACCTGGGAAAGCTATATTGTATTATATTGTATTGTATTGTATTGACTCGGTATAAAGAATTACTAAACTTCGGGGTAGATTGACTCAGCTTTTATGATTTTGCTAATATTGTCATTTCTTGGGGGGTTTTCCTTCGGTTTCTCAATAATAATTTTGGTTGCTTCAAGGGACATTATACCTGCTAAAATTTTTCTACCTATATTCCCCAAAATTGAATCAACAAAATTTAAGGATGTACGGAAGTTTCTGAAAACTTTTACTTGGCAATAATTTTTTCCAACTTTTTTTACTGTAAAATTTTTAATATTTTGTCGAATCATTCTTAGCATACTCTGTATAAAAAGGACATTTCGCGTGAAGTCAATTTTATAATATTTTTCTTGTCAGCGGCCAGAAAGCAAGTATTTCCCGGCCACTGCGCGTCCGAAAAGGCGTTCTTTCTTTCCACTGACGAAGAAAAATCGTATATGTGCTTTGTGCATAAATAAAAAATGCTCAGCTTCAGCTTGGGTGGTAATTTACGTGCAATTTGGGCCATTTTTTATTTTTTTGGACACGGGCTCTTGTCCAAATATTATTTTTCAGTTTTATATAAAAAATCAGCTGTTTTAAAAATTATCCTTTACTAATTTATTTATTCTAAAAATTGAAATTAATTTTTATTAGAGCAATTCATAAAAATAAATTTTAATAATTACAAGTTTATTTAATTTTATGTTTGCATCTGTTTATTTACTCAAACAGCTCGAGAAGCAACGTTAAAAGCAAAGTATTATAAATTATACTTATATTAAATAAATACACAGTGAGTAGTGCTAAAATAATAATTTTCAAAAAATAAATAATAATATTATAATAGTAAAGGTATACCTTTAATAAATAAAATAAATAATAATTTTATTTAAATTTTATATGAATAAAATTTATGTTTGTTTGCAGTAGTAAATCAGGATAAAATAAAAATTTATTTTAAACTATTTTGCCTGACTTATACATTTTACTACTACTACTTCTACTACTAGTACTGTTACGTTTTTGATACAAGTGACATAAAAAAAGAAAGATTTTCTTAAACTAAAGCAATTTTTTTTATTTTTTTATTATGATTCCCAGTTGGTTAATACTTTATACTTTATAAAAATTTTATGGTTTATTACATTGTAAATAAAAAATGTATTTTTAAATAAAAATAAAAAAAAATATTGCAGCTTTAAGGCTATGTCTATTTTACATCTGGACTTAAAGAATAAAAAGCTGTGTGGCCGTAGAGCCCTATTTAGTAATTATTTATTTTTGCTGATAGGTCCATAGAATTTACAAATGAATTTTTCTATTTTTTGGAATATTGAATAGGATTATGAAATCCGTTTTTACCGAACATGATCCAGTTGCCCACAATAGGAATTTTGAAATTATGTTTTGCGAGCGTTTTAACATTTTTATCTGTCACTTATGTTTTTTGAGTCGCTGAACACGAATATGAGAACACCTTCAGATAGTCTATGCGCAATTTTGGGCACAAAATTTTAACCACGTAATATCAGACACATGAATTAATAAAAAAAAATTTAGTCTACTTAAAAATAGGATTTAAACATTTCGGACACCTAAAAGTTATAATTTTTAATTTTGCCCACGAATGGAAATAGTATATTAAAGTATCAAGGGCGCAAAAGTTTGGGAACTAGCGAGTTTTTCGCCCATGGTGATTACAATATTTTTTGAATATCTAGACGTAGAACGAGTGCTGAAAATCCCGTGCAAAGTTTTACACCTGGTAGGGCAAAAACGTCTAAATTTTTAATACAGTTAATGTGATAAAAACTAAAAAAGTTTTTTCATTTTTGCCCAGTCCTTGGTCATTACAAAATAACATTTTCAAGATTTATATTATAAAGTAATGGGCGATATAAACAAAAATAATAATAATTAAAATTTTTAAATTTATTTTATTTGTTAGAAATATAAAAAATTTTACCATTCGTGGTAAAAATTAAAAATGGTAAATTTAAAGGACTAAATTTTTTAAGTATAATTTTTTGGGTCCTAATTTTTTTTTAAATCTTTTCATGTGTCTGATATTAATTGTGGTTGAAATTTCGTTCCCGGAATTTCGCGTGAGTTTTTTTTCTATCTGAAGGCGTCCATTTTAGGTTATTTATTTTTATTTTTCAATATTTTCTATATTATATCGTAGACAACTGAAAAATTTTTGGTAAAATCGGATTTCTCTATTCATATTCAGCGATTCAAAATTCCGAAAAATTCGTTAGAAACTTTTATCGAGCAGTCAAAAAAAAAAAGTTATTACAAAATAGGGCTCTTTGCCAATACTATAATAACTATTTTCTATAGTTATTGGAATGCAAATACTAAAGTCAAATAAAGAAGGTTTTGGTTATGTTTTTGGTAATCAAGAAAAAAAGGTCTGATACAGGTTTTGTAGACCATCATTACTAATTTAGTTATTACATTCGTGAGAATCACCCTAAACTTATACCTTCAAAAAATACCTTTTTTTTGGTTTCGTTAATAAATTTATAATTTTTTAAATTTCCATCAGCACGATTTCAAAATTCAACGTCTATGACAAAAAAAACGTATAAGAGGAAAAATTTCGTCATAATTTTTAAATGTTACTAAATCAGCTCTAAAAGGAGATGTTTTTTCCTAATTTAATAAATTTTTTAAGCCGAATAAAATGTACAGAAAAGATTTGTTTTAAAATTAAATGGCGTGTACTAAAAAATAATGGTAGTTTATAAAATACCAATTATCTTTATTACTTATCATTCGTAGTTGTTGTTGTAAATCCAGGACATTAAAGTATTACAATTCACTAAAATATATTCTGGGGTTTTGCAAAGTTAGTATAATTAATTTATCGGTTCCAACATGCGATAACCTATTGGATAATAATAATTAGTTATTAATTATAATAAGGATGCTTAGGATATTGAATGTTAAACAATTAATTTATGGGCTAGAATCTTATTTTATTTAGTTTATTATATCTGAGTATGTGTATAAATATTGAACGCATTAGACCTTATAGGAAAATATCGAATCATCAAATGGTTGTATCGACATTCAGCAAAATCAACATTGCTTAATCATTGATTGATCAATTGATTGATTGAATTTTATTTTTATTTGTACAGAATTTTACAAAATTTTTGTGTTACAAAAATATAATATAGACAAAATTTGATATTTAGTACTGTTTTTACATCTTCCGAAACATCATTCCTATAGCTTCACTGTATGGAACCTTTTGAGTTTTCTGTGAATTAATTTAAGTTTTTCTTTTCTGAACTTGGCTGGTTTCCATAGGAGAGTTTCTAGGAGAAGTCGAAGTCATTCTGAATCTTTTCATTATTTTTTTTTATTTTTATTTTATTTTTTTTTAAATATAAATATCCGTCAATGACTTGCATAATTTTAGAAAAATATATCTGATGTATGTATTATTATAATTTTTAATTAAAAAAAAACTTACATATGTATATTTCTGTTTTAATTTTTAATATTATTTTAATAGTATATTACGACCCATGGCCAGAAAAATAAAGATTGGCCCAAATCGCACGTGAGGATGGTAAACTGCGATTTGGGGCATTCTTTATTTATGGCCCAGGGTCGTATACGATTTTTCTGCATCAGTGGCGAGAAAACATGTCTTTGCCTGACGCGCAGCGGCCGGGAAATACGTGATTTCTGGCCGCTGACCAGAAAATAATATTTATTTTCTGCTTGTAGATTCTTTTTTTCTAAGAATAAAAAAATATTTTAACATGAATTTCTTGTATTTTCAATGAAAACTTGAAAAACACTAAAGAATTTCACTCATAAACAGTTCAACTTTTGTTGATTTTTATAATGTTATTAAATAACGTTTTTGTATCTATTGTTTATTTTCACCCACATATATATATGGACATATCCATTACTTTTCATACAAAAGTGTGCGCACCCATGACTCCGATCGGGCTCAAATTTTCAGGGGTGATTTGAAGTAATAAAAAACTCAGCCAGCCAAAATTTCAGCCATTTTGCAGGACGGGTTGCCGAGATACAAGCTCTAAAAGGTCCAAAAATAGCTGTTTTTAGCCAATTTTCAAAAATTTACTGGGCTTCAAGGATTAGTCCAAAAAACATCCAGCTGGTCTCATTTTTTTTCTTGAACTTTCAACTTTTACCAAAAAAATTTTCAAAAAGTTTCATGGAGTTGATTTTTACTGGCACTGATTAACGTAAGATTCATTTTATCAAAAAATGCTGATTTTTGAACTGAAATTGTGACTCAGGATCATTAGTTAAAGAATTTCGGTTGGTCTCATTAAAAGCGTCTAGCAAAGACCTTTCAAATGAGACCTTAAACGTTAAAAAAGCTTATCAGGGACCGGAGATATAAGCAATTGAAAGTTTGCTGTTTCCGAAAATATTGATTTTTTAACAACTTTAATCGTCTACAAAATTTTTCTCTGAGCAATTAAAGAGCTGAAAATTTCAAAAAAGCTTCTTTTGATATTAAAAAAAATTCCCTAAAATTTTGGGCGATGGTATTGGCTTCTGTTTGTAGATATAAGACTCTGAAAATGTGTAATAATTGGACCAATATTGGCCAATAATTGGTTAAGGGGTCAATCAAAAAATTTTTCTTCTTAAATATTCGAATAGTCAGGGAAAAATGAGCTGATTTTAAAAAAAAAATTTTTATTTTTGACCGAAAAATAAGCAAGTTATCATCATTTTAAGATTTTTTAAAAAATATTCCAAAAATCCCAGTTTTAGGGTCATTATACAGTATTCTAACTTGAAATAACGATAACTCGCTTATTTTTCGGTCTAAAATAAAAATTTTTTTTTTTAAATTGTCGAATTTTTTCCTGGCTATTCGAATATTTACAAAAAAGAAACTTTATATGCAAAAATTATTTTTTTGGGCCAAAAACTACCCTAATACATTGACAAAATAAAGTAAGTTCTAAAGTAATTTGCCAAAAAAAAATTATTTTTGCATATAAAAAGTTTTTTTTTTGTAAATATTCGAATAGCCAGGAAAAAATTCGACAATTTAAAAAAAAAAATTTTTATTTTAGACCGAAAAATAAAAAAAATTTTTTTAATTTAAAATATTAATTACACATAAATAGTAAAAAAAAAAAAAGAAAGAAAATGAAAATTTCATTAATGTATGTCAGTTATTTTATTGTTAAAATTTTTTTTTAGGTAAAAAAAGAAAATGCCTTTATTACATACGTTGAATTGGATAATTTTTTTTTTTTATTGTTCGTATATAAAAAAGAAAAAATCTGATATTTTTATTATCTTTCTTTAAAAAAAAAAAAATTTTATTTTTTTTTTATTAGTAAAATATAACAATTGTTCAACAAAGTATGATCATATCTTTCACACACGGTTATTCTATTTTTTAACTTCTAAATAAATAAAAAAGAATCCTCTCATAAAAGATCTTAAATAAAGTAGACACTTAAAAAAAAAATTTTTTTACACTTAAAATATATAAATTTTATTTTTTTGGCTTTTTGAAATTAAGCACACATGCACACACAAACAAGTGTTAAAATATTTTCTTCAATTTCTTCTTTTCTAAAATATACGAAACTCATATGTAAATAAACATTAGATATTCTTTAAATATAGTATGCATCTATAAAATTTGATACTTTGTGTACTTTTTGCTAAAAAATAGTATACTTTATAAAAAGGATGCATTTCTTTATGGAAATTTTTTTTTTTACCAAATAGGGTAAAGTCAGATTTAATGGAGTTTGCAGTTTTGGATTTAATCATTATTCTATGCAGGTTCAAAAAGTTAATGGGGTATTAAGTATTAAGGGTGTAAAATTTTAGCGCTAATGTGAGCACTAGCACGAGTGCTCGGCGAAACCGGGCACGAGTGATATGTGTTCACATCTAGTGTCTTAAGTTTTTCGCCCATGGTGCTTACGATATTTTTTACCAACTGCTTAGGCGTACAACGAGTGCAGAAAATTCCGTGACAAGTTTTACGCACGAGTTTTATGCCTAGGAGGGATATTTTGCATATTTTATTTATTTATTTTTAACAAGGAACATGTTTATAGGCAGGGGGGTATATCAAGTATGTCACTTTGGGGGGGGGGGTGCCATATTTGGAGAGGGAGTCAAATGGACTTAGAATGGTTTCGATTTAGAGACTTAAAATAATTTGGATCTAAGGAATATATTGTAAAAAAATTTCTACTCTACTTTTTCCGTCTTTCCCTTAGTATTGGTAGCAATTCAAAAAAAAAATAGTCATCCTATCCTTTTTTTGTTATGAAAAATAGTTGTATAATGTAGTATATATGAGATTATGCACATGATATTTTTATGCACACATACGATCTAGTAATAATATGTAGATATTACCTATATATTTTAGGTATTATATTCTCATGCGTTTTAAATTTTTATTATTATTATTCAGTTATTATTAATATTTTAGAATATTTATTTGAAAAAAAAAAATTGGTTTAGTTTCCTATATTTATCAGTATTGATAAAAATTTTTACAGTTATATTAAAATTTTTATATTTAACATATATATGCTTCTGTAAAATTTTGATAAGATAATTGATTGGGATAAATTTTTATATTTATGTAGTATTTATACTATTTCAGTCAAATTTACGTGTTTTATGGAGGATTAAATGTTTAGTATTTTTTTTATTGCATTTCTTTTTAGTAAAAATATAATAACGAATAAAATAAATTTAATGCATAAATAAAAATTTTCGTAAATTTGATTTGACATTGGAAAAAATATAAAATATCATTTATTTACTGAAAAAAAATATATGTCGACAATAAGCCACTTTAAATTAATTACGCCGACTACACTAAAAAATGCCTAGCAGACATTATTGTCATAAAAGATGATTATCAACTGGCGTAGAAAGACCTTTCATAAATATTTTATTTTGTGGGCAACTGGAGCATTTGAGGAAGGTAAAAACGGATATTATATTCGTGTTTAGAGACCCAATAAACATAAGTAATTGATAAATATCTTATAAAATTCTCAAAACATAAACTAAAAATACTTATTGTAGGTAAGTGAACCATTTTCAGTAAAAACGGATATTTTATTCGTATTCAGCAACTCCAAAAACATAAACTTCCCTTGAAAAAATCCATCGACCTATAATGGATACGAATGGATAAAAAAATTATACGAAACAGGGGTCTACACCCGGTCAGGTCTAAGGCCTAATCTGCATAACTGCGAAAATGCACCGTAAATCGCAAACTCAAGTGAAATCGTAAAAAAAAATTCAGTTTAGCCAACTCGTTTCTCAGAAGCTAGGTCACCTGTTCCGAATTTTCGGAAGGGAAGGGGGAAAATTTTGCTATTATTTCCACTTTACCTCCTCCACGGATAAAAATTCAGTTGACTAACACGCCAAAAGGTTAGCTTGTGGCGTGACCAGTAAAATATGGAGTACACATACAACAAAATTAGGCGAGAATCTAACCCAAATCGAGTAGTTCCACGCATAGACCACATAATATAGGTTGCGCGCGAATCTACTTTTGTCTGCTTTTGTCAAGTGCACATTCTAATTTGGGTGAGAATGTCGCTCAAAATACTGGTTGTGATTCAAGACAAAATAATGGGCGCGCTATTCAACTGAATTTTTATCCGTGTCCTGAAAACCGAAACATACTTTGTACTTAATTTTCATTGAGAGCAAAATAAACACTACTCATGTTAGGTTAGTATGAGTTAGTATGAGTTAGCTAAACTGAAAATTTTTTTGCGGTTTCACTTGCGCTTAGATTGATTTGATACCTTTTTCACATACAAAGTCAAAAAATAATTTTGCCCACTTTAAGAACCCTTAAATTCAAAAATACTGAAGACTAACATTAAAAATTTTACTTAAAAATTCAATTATTTTGCTATATCAAAAATTACCTCTCTGGAAAATTTATATGTTTTTTATCTATCAAAGTCCTTCAAAATGAGCCCAGTTAGAGCAAATTTGAGCCGCGGGAACTGTCAAAATTTCAAAGAAACTAAAATTTTTTATGGGGTTTTTTGAAGATAGTAAGGGGATTGTCAACTGTTTGGGGATACGATTTGCTTCTAACTTTCAAAACAGGTTGTAGTAGTTGAAAAAATATCCTTTTTATTCTCAGTTTACTTAAATGGGCCTCCTGGTCCTAGAAATTAGACCCTATAGCAGGGTTATATACTATATAAGATAGGACTTTTTAGTCTATCTTTTAAATGACGTCGCTACTTTGTAAGTAAACCAAATACCTTTTGGTTGGTCTCATTTTTTTTTGGATTATTTATCACCTTTTGACCACTGTAAACCGCATTTTTTTATCAGGAATTCTGTTACCGTTATAGTCAGTAAAACAAATGAACAAATTTGTCCAAAAATGACCAATTTTTAAATTTCTGCAAAAATAGTAATTTTTTACTTAAATGGGTCTTATAGATCTCAGTAACTTCGTATAAGCTCCTAATTTTTAAAAATTCTTTACATGTTTATTTTCGATCAAATGTTTGCAAGATACAAAAATTTAAAGTCAGAGTCCCGCTTTAAGATATTTTAATAAACGCTAATATTTTAAATACCATCTTTATTGAGCTATATCCTGAAAAAAACTGAAGCAAAAGAAACGAGTAAAAATCTTTTAGAAACTAGGAGCTTGCACAAAAATTTTGAGTTCTATAAGACCTATTTAAGTCAAAAATTACAATTTTTGCAGCAATCTAAAAATTGCCCGCTCTAGGGTCTAATTTCTAGAACCAGGAGGCCCATTCAGGTAAACTGAGGGTATGAAGGATGTTTTCTCAACTACCACAACCTGTTTTGAAAGTTTGAAGCAAATCGTATCCCCAAACAGTTGACAATCCCCTTGTTATCTTCAAAAAACCCCATATAAAACATTTTAGTTTTTTTGAAATTTTACGGAGCATTTTTGCAGTTATGTAGATTAGACGTAAGAGATTTCGCAACTGTAAATTTATTCCAGAATTTACAAGTTGTAATTGATTTATTTTAGAATTAAATAAACGCTGCGCATACATATACGCTTATATACTTACACCACACTTACACGTCATTCAGGTGTTTTCTTAAACATATTATAATTCTAATATAGTGAACCTTTTGTTTTCTACCTTCCTAATACTAGAAGCAAATTTTGTGGATGCGTGCGAGAGCTAATTATATGATTCAAATAAGTATCAAGTTATTTTCATAATTAAAATAAGTTCAGCAGATATGGTTATCAGAAAAGATGATTATGGTGTAAAAAGGGCCTAAACTAAAATTTAAAAATGCTGAAAATATAAAGCCCTTTCTACAACAGATTAAAAGTCGATATTAAATCTGGTCGTCTATAAAATTTATGTAAATGTAGTTATTCACGATTAATCATCAAAAATCCCAACTCATTTCTAAGAAACTAGGTCATCTGTTCCGAATTTTCGGAAGGCAAGGGGTAAAAATTTGCTATTATTTCCATACTTTATCTCCTCCGAAAATTCGGAACATTTAGCTAAGCTTCTCATACTTTGTACGTAATTTTCATTCAGAGAAAAATAAACACTACTCATGTTAGGTTTGTATGAGAAATGAGTTAGCTAAACTGAAAATTTTTTTCCGATTTCACTTGCGTTTGGAGTTTTTAGAGCATTTTCGCGGTTATGTAGATCAGGCCTAAGAGATTTTGCAACTGTAAATTTACTTCAGAATTTGCAATTTGTTTTTTCCAGAATTAAATAAACCCTGCGTAAGTATACATATTATATATATGATACGCTTATATACTTACACCATACTTACACGTCATTCGGGTTTTCTATAAACATATTATAATTCTAATATAGTGAACCTTTTGTTTTCTACTTTCCTAATACTAGAAGTAAATTTTGTGGAAGCGTGCGGGAGCTGTTATAGTTTTTTTAAATTATAATTATGTGATTCAAATAAGTGTAAAGTTATTTTCATAATTAAAATAAGTTCAACAGATATGGTTATCAGAAAAGATGAGAATGGTGTAAATAGGGCCTAAATTAAAATTCAAAAATGCTGAAAATATAAAACCCTTTCTACATTAGATTAAACTTAATGTTGAAATCAAATCTGGTAATTTTTAAAATTTATATAGTGTGGTTGGGCATTTTTGATGTTTAATCGTGAATAACTCCCAACTACATTATATAAATTTTAAAAATTACCAGTTTTAACATCGACTTTTAATTTGATGTAGAAAGGACTTAAGTACCCGCATTAATATTTTTGATTAAATTTTAAAGAAATTCGTTCCCTTTTAAATCAAGTATGAATTGATGTATTGCAGAAAAAAATCATAACAAAAATTATTTATCAAAATTCAAAATTAAAAAATTTCTTTGCACTGAATATAATTATCATCAGTAAATGTTAGTTTAATTTTGATTAACACATTAGTTTTGGAATGTATGTTGTCCTATAGTACCAAAGAAATATTTTTATTTTTTCAGTTTCTCAGTGTTAATAATGAGGTTTAAATTAATAAAAAATATTATAATATGTGTCAATCTTAATAATTATTGCAAATTCAATTAAGATAAAATTAAGATTTAAAGCATAGCAACGCTGTTTATTTCTAAAATGAAAAAATTCAAATTAATCATTTAGAAAATTTCAAATCACAATAGAAAAAATGAAATTAAGAATTTTAAAACTGAATAATTGAAAGTGATATGTGTATTTTTAAGTTTTATTTTTAAATCCAACGGTCCACATTATTTAAATACCATGACGAAAATAATGAATACCATGGTGCACATAAATCTAAAAATTTTGTAATTTTCAATGAGCACAAAAAATATACTTCTAAAATTTCATGTTACTCTGATAATTTATCTTTTTTAAAACTGAAAGTTAATTACAAAAATTTTAAATTATTCAAAACACATATTAAAATTATCTTGATTTAAAAAATATTATTTTAATTTGGTTTCTAATTTCACGTCCTATTTAAAAAAAATAAAACGCACGTGTACTTGAGATAATATGTATTAGAAATTTATAAATGAACAAGAAGTTCCGGTAAAATTTATGAGGATTTTTTGGGACTGTTGTTTTTGTTTTTGAATTTTGAAAAGAAATAACTCTTAAATACTTATGTTTACTTAATCAAAAATCAAAATTAATTATTTTAGTAATTAACATTGACATGTAAATTAAAAAAAAAAAATTAATTATTTGGAATTATTCAAATTTTAAAAATTTCGATAATTAATTTTTGAAATTTTAGTGAAGTAAAATTTTGAATGTGTTACAGGTGTTTATGAGTTTTAAGGAAGTAAATAAAATTAATGATTAATTTATGGGCCTTTAAATAATAATCGCCTTGAGTATATATTATGTTAACACTACTTAGGTGTTTGTGTGTGTGTGTGTGTGTGTCTGTGTTTGTCTCTCTTTCTAAATGTTAAATTTAATTATGAATTTAAATACACATAATAAAATTATTAAATCTTTCGTGCAGAACATATTAAAATTAATTAAAAAAAATAATTTATAATACTTTACGAATTAAGGGTATACGCCCAGTGTCTGATGTAATTAAATTTTAAATAAAAAAATAATAATTATTTTAGACTAACTGATTTAAATCTAATTAGCTAGTTAAGTAAATAAAAAAATAATTTCATGATTAAAAAAAGCAATAAACTGTAGAAAATTTTGATGTCTTTCCATAAATAAACAATTATATATGATTTTTTATTAATTTAACCAATAAATTGGTTAATTTTCAACTAATTGTCACGTAGTAGTGTTTCGCTATAGTTTATTAGATTCGCTCGTCAGTAGACTCCTAAGGCAGGTTCTACAATAGCCACATACACCAATATATGTATATGTATGGATAGACATATTTGTGTATGGCCAACCTTCAGATAACTGCGCCCTCTATTTTTCTACATTAATTTTTGTAGACTTTTTACCTGCTGGTAAAACAGATTTATAAATTAGGTTGGCCATACACAAATATGTCTATCCATACATATACATATATTGGTGTATGTGGCTAATACACCTTATCTAGACACACCCTGCGTATACATATACGCGCTTATACTATACTTACACCATACTTACACGTCATTCGGGTTTTCTAAACATATTATAATTCTAATAATATAGTGAACCTTTTGTTTTCTACTTTCCTAATACTATAGAAGTAAATTTTGTGGTAGAGCATGGACGAGCGTGCGGGAGCTATTATACATAATAGTTTTTTTTTATATGTATTATAACTAAAGTGCGCCAACCCCCTCATATTACATTTAATGTTTAATTACAGTAAAACTGTGGGTTAATTATAATCTACTTTTTCCATAATTTTAATAAACTTTTATTTTTATTTTCAAAATTTATCTCAAGTAAAAAAATTTTATATCGCATTTGAATGCAAATACTAATAACGTGCTACGCAGTTTTTAACCCTCAAAATAATTTTTTCTTTTATTCCGTACGGCAAAATTTTAGAATAGGATGACGAAGTATTTGAATGATTTTTCATATATTATTTGTCGCGTGTACAGATGTAATATTTATATTAGACAGTTATAAAAAAATAAGAAATTAATTTACTATTGTCTTACAAAGCATCAATGAATCACTGACCAATTAGATAAAATCGACGACAAAATTTTTAGAAGATTGTATAATAAAATAATAAAGTTTTTATTATTTCCTTATTTTCTAAATATATTAATTAAATACAAAAAAATTTATTAATAATTAAGTAGTTTAATAGATAATAAAAAAATTAAATAACATGCACGTGTATATGAACGAGGAACTTCTTGTATTCTATACCGCTAGCACCCAATAAAAAATATGAATTGCGCGCATGGCAAAATCAGATTGACCAATCAAAACACGAGTAACTCGATAGTTATTTAATGTAGGAAATAAAAAATTCCTTAAAAAAATGAGATATTTCAATTTAAAATTTCGCCTTGACTTATTAGGCGTAAAATTACGTATTTAAATTGATTATAACTCATTAAAAACTTATTAGTTACATAAATTGTGTATAATTTTTATAATAAATAACTTAATCTATAGTTAAAATACCATCTAAATACATTTTATTGTTTAATTTTTATTAAAAATATTTACTAATACTACTAGTGGCGCCATTTTCTAATAACTTTAATTTCAAATATCCCAGCTATAGGTGCCACAAAATATCCAACAAAAACGATTATCATAAAATATGATTATGTGCTGGTGTAGAAAGGGCCTTAGTATTAGCAGTATTCTCTTTTATTAAGAGAATTCTCTTTCATTATCTTCTAATAATTTTTAGCAGATTTGCAGAACCTTTTAGATATCACTTGTCAAGAGCCGCAGTATTATATAACAAAGGTTTATTGATTCTTTTAAAAGTTTTCAAAACTTACAAGATAATTAAAAAATTTTGTTCTCATACCTGGGCTATTAATTTTTTTAAATCAACAATATTATTTTTTTTAATCATATCAGTAATTTCAATTAATTTATCACCAATTTCTTTAACTAATGGATACATTTGTTTTAATTTACCAGACGTAAATGTTGGTGAAAGTTTTGCTCTTAAATAACGCCATTTTTCGCCACCCAATAGAAATAAATTAAATGTGTTGATAAAGGATCAACTTTTTCATTAAAATACATCCCACGATCAGGAAACTTATTAAAATCTTTAATTAATATTTGACGTATTAATTCTGGATTATTTATTATTAAAAATGATTTATTTAACATGCACATTCCATGATATGGATATTTATTAAATTTGTCATAATTTTTTTTTTTAAACAAATGAAACTTACCTAAAGTTTTCTGTCCAGTAATATTTGGTAAAATATTACCAAATAGTATAAATGGTTTTTCACAAGGTATACTCCATATTTATCCCAATAATTAAATAAAGAATATTTTAAATAAAAATAAAATAAAAAAACTATTGTTGTTAACCAAAATACATTTATTCAGGAAAATATTGAATAAAAAAATGATATAAAAATTTTTGTAAAACAGATTATTACTAACTATGAGTTAATTTAATAAACAATATGACAAAATTTAAAATAATATTTATCGTAGTTTTTTGTTGTTGATTTTTTAAAATAATCATTTAATTAATAAATTTATTTCATTAATCATTTATAATTATTCGTATTTTATCAATGTTACATAACCTCAGAATATTACGAAGTCACTTTGCTAAATTATTTATCTAAATAAATTATATTTTTAAATAAGTTATATTTCATAATAAATAATTATATTTTATAATAAATAAATTATATCTTTAAACAAATTATATTTTTATATTTTTAATGACTTGCATTTTATTAAAATTTTTTCACTATGATTATATTTTAATTATATCCTATTTGGCTTAAAAATACAGAGCTTGCAATAAGTAACTCTAAAATTTTGTAAAAAATATATTTTACCCATTTATCTACAATTATTTTTAAGTAATTCATAATGAAATTGACCTAAAGGTAAGGTGAATATCTGCATACGGCCAGGCTGCTTTGCTTGAAAATTCAAGCAGCAATATCTTTGCTTGAATATTTAAGCAACAAATATAGCTTCTTGAATTTTCAAGAAAATCAGCCTGGTCGTGTGTGATTAAAAAGAAAACGATTGGACTGGGGTTAATATGTAAAAATATTATACCAAACCACATTTTAAGGTTCTAAATTTACTCCAGTCAATATACGGGAAGGGGTGGAGGGGGGTTTTTAAGTTTCTGGCCACCTCCAGATTTGGTTTACTATATAATAATATAAATTTTTTGGGCCATGGGTCACGAATTTCGGGTTCATTTATATGATAAATGTGCAGAACACACTTAAATTTATAAAAACCAGTACTGAAAAGGAGTATTTTTGATGTATTTGAACTTTAAGTGTCCAAATTTGCTTCATAAGGGGTTTTTGGGATTTTTAGAATTTCGGAGTCCCACTTATTAAAAATTGGTGCTATACACTTAAATTAACAAAACTACCCGAAAAAGGGGTATTTTTTATGCATTCATATTTTGTTATATTAGGGTAAAATGCCAATTTTTAGTAGGGACGACCCTTAAATTCGTGATCAGCGACCCGATAAACACATGTGGACCATATCGGGACACTGAAAGCGCTAAAATAGCAGAAGTGCCCGTTTTAGAAATTTAAAAAGTAGTATGTATTTTATTTCTCTAACTCATAGATACATTTGTTTTAATTTTCTAGATGCTTATATTTTCTTGCAGTAAATTCAGTGAAATCGGATTTGAAAGTCCCAGACTTTCAATTTTCTTTTAGTTCAGTTTCACTAAAAATTAATAATTTGTAAAAAAATATATTTTTCAAAATTTTTGTCAAAAATATTAGTCTCAATCCCATACTTGTAAATGTTAGCCTTTTTTTAAATCGTTAATTTTAGGTTACCGCCTTTCTATTTTTAAATAAACTGCACCTTTTGGAGCTTGAACCAAAGTTGTATTTGAATATTCAATTGGATTTGGCGTTTTTTCACAAATAGAAAATTTAAATTTAGTAATTAAAAACGTTAATGCGATTTTTACTTGAATTATTCCAAAGCGTGTTCCTGTAATATTTTTTATTGAAAATATGTTTTATAAACTATTAATATTCCAAATGAAATAATAAAAAATATACCAATGCAAATTCTGGGTCCGTCACCGAAAGGCAGATAAACATATGGACTTCTTTCGGATGCATTTTCAGGTGTAAATCTTTCGGGATCAAATTTTTCTGGATTTGGAAAATATTTTGAATCATAATGTAATCCTTTAGTACTTATCATTACATTAACTCCTTTTTTTATTTTGAAGTTCGAATTTGGAATTTCATAATCTTCTACGCATATTCGATTTAATGTTGGCACAGATGGATATTTTCTTAGTGTTTCTAAAATATTAAAAATTGAAATTTATACAGTTTGAAAAATCTTTGGCGGAAGCAAAAATATCACAAAGCACCAGAAAAGACCATGTGAAGGTACTTCATATCACTCAACAATTTTTCATATGTAAAGCCATCGGAGCTTGCACAAGCTTCGTCAATTTCTTCCCGAAGTTTTTCTTGAATATCAGGATTCATTGCTAATTCATATAAAGCATATGTTGCTGTTGATGAGCTTGTTTCATAGCCAGCAATAAAAAATACGAAAGCTTGAGCAGCTGCTTCAAGAAATGTCAGTTTTTCTGAAATCTTTTCTGCAAAAAAAATTTAATTACGGTGTAAATTTTTGTAATATAATAATATCGCTATTTCGTTTTGTCCATTTGAGCAAGAAAAGAATGCCCCAGATCGCAGTTTACAAGATGGTGAACTGCGATCTGAGCCATTCTTTTTTGTTGCTCTGTTGGTTAAAAATGTACTATTTTCGCCCTGCAACGAGATAAAAAAAAACGCAAATACTCCCCACTGAGAATGAAATAGCTATTTTTTACTGTGATTTAAAACATAGTTTTACATATAAAGGGAAAAAAGACTTCCCCCTAGGGTGGAAAATAGGCTTTTTTTGACCTAGATATGAAAAATTTTGTTTTATACATATGGGAGCAAAAAAAGAATGCTCCAGATCGGAGTTCATCATCTTCAGCTTCACCTCGGATGCTAATTAATGTGCGATCTGG
This sequence comes from Anagrus nilaparvatae, assembly GCA_022575985.1. Taxonomy (NCBI): domain Eukaryota; kingdom Metazoa; phylum Arthropoda; class Insecta; order Hymenoptera; family Mymaridae; genus Anagrus; species Anagrus nilaparvatae. The sequence goes on from JAKSXM010000272.1 coordinate 14,895,775, forward strand.
GCCATTCTTTTTTTTTGCTCCCTTGATTTAAAATGTACTATTTAATATTTAGGGACATTCCGACGAGTGAAAATTTGTAACGCCCACCTTCGATATTTGCTCCCTCTCGTCTAAGCTCGCATCCCATTGTTGCTTATGTTAAAAAATAAAAAGTTGGAATAAATTTCGTAGGTAGTGGTTAACTTTTTTTTTTCTTCTTAATGCTCCCTTACTTAACTAGATCAAGGTTAGGGAGGGGGAAGATCCCTTATAGATCATTTAGACGAGAAAAAATGTGTAACCTCCACCTTAGATATTTACCCTATCGTCCTATTCTTGCATGGTAATAAAAAGTGGGAGTAAATTTTGGAGGTGGTGGTTAAAATTTTTTCTCGTCTGAACATTTTAAGATGGAGCATCTTTATAGGGAGGGGTACCCGAAGTCCCTTTCAGTAGGGGGGGGGGGTTAAATAGTAACGTTTTTAGGGTGGGGAGGTCATTTAGGGACTTAAAATATTTTAGTTGTAAGTACTAAGATAAATTTACTTATGGACTTATAATTTTGGCTCCAGGACTTACAATAATTTGAGAGTATATGTCAAAACTGCTAGTGTAAATGTTCAATGTTCTTTGGTTGTGTGAACACACAAACCAGTTATAAGTTATTTAATTTATTTTTGTATCTGGTGTATGTTTTTGAGTGGGTTGGAACCCCATCTTATCAAAAAGATTTTATATTTATAGGCTTATAAGAAAAAAATGCATGTATATTTTTAAAGAAATTGCTTGTCTAAAATTTGCTTGCACAATAGCAAAAGTTCGGATTGGGAAGAGGGGGGGGGGGGCAAACCCACCGAATCTTCTAGCATCTTAAAATTTTTAAATTGTATTAATTTTTACCTTTAGAATCATGTTTAGTGTCATCTAGGTCACTTTTCTCCATTAACTGAATTAATAAATCAACAAAATCATTTCTATAAATTGAGTTCTTTTTTCTGTAATTTACCATATCAGAAAAACTATTAATAAAAAATGAATTAACTTTTTTTGACTGAAATGGTATATTAAATAAATGAAGTATATTTGGAGCAAATAATGCTAAGGCATTTTGGATTGGATTTGTATCAAATGCCATAGAACCATGACGTTTAAATTCGTTATCTGGATTCTCTAAACTATTTGAGTTACATCCATATGCTATCGATGAGATTGTATCAGAGGTGTATCTGATAAATAATTAATGAAAAATTTATTATTATTATTTTTAAGCATTTTTAAATTAAGCCACAATCTTAAATTTTAACTTTTTACCTTCCAAGTAAGTTTTTTATATCAACGATATTATTTTTTTTTATCATTTCATCAGTAATTTCAATTAATTTATCACCAATTTCTTTAACTAATGGATACATTTGTTTTAATTTACCAGATGTAAATGTTGGTGAGAGTTTTGCTCTTAAAATACGCCATTTTTCGCCACCCAAAAGAAATAAATGTGCTGATAAAGGATCAACTTTTTCATTAAAATACATCCCGCGATCAGGAAATTTATTAAAATCTTTGATTAATATTTGACGTATTAATTCTGGTTCATTAACTACTAAAAATGGTTTGTGAAACATGTATATTCCATGGTATGGATACTTTTTAAATTTTTCATAATTTTCTGATACTAAATTTCCTGAAACAAAGATATTTTTTAATTTTTGCATATTTTAGAATTAAAATTATCAAGTTACCTATTGTTTTATTCCCAGTAATGCATGGTAAAATATTTCCAAATGGAATAACTGGTGTTTCATGAGGTATTTCACGTTTTTTCCAATAATTGAAAAGAAAATATTTCAAATAAACATAAAAAATAAAAAATGCAGTTGTTAAAAAAAATACATTGCTTAAAGAAAATATTGAATAAATTATTTTTAAAAACATTATAAAATAATATTTTGCAAAGATAATATGCGTTATGCCGTATAATTTTTTAACGATTGATAAGAATAAAATTATAATTTATAAATTATAAAATTATAATTTCCTACTTTGAGTTTTATACGCTTGTTAAATCATAAGATTGAAAGATTATAAATAAGATGAAAATAATATCTAATCAAAGTAACTTTTTAATTTTTACTAGGGGGCAAGCCCCTTGCGCGCTGAAGCGCGCCAACCCCCTCAGATCACATTAAATGTTTAATTACAGTAAAACTGTGGCTTAATTCATAAATTAAAACCATTATTATTTTTATTTTCAAAATTTGCTTCTAGAAAAAAATATTTAAAATCGCATCTAAATGCAAATACTAATTACTGTCCCTCAAAAAAAATCTGGCTGCTAGGTGATTATTTACAAAAATGTAAACAAAAACATTTTGAAATTTCTATCTCTTTCACTCCACGTATATATTTCTTTAATACAATTTAATATCAGACGACATAAAATTTAGGCAATCCTTTCAGTTTTATTTCTATGCTCCTGATACTAAAAATTTTGTTAACATAATTTTTAAAGATGAAACCATATCCGTAATTCATTCTTCCCTGATATTATTTATTACACTGAGACGTGCTTATATCATTAAAATTTAATAATTATGTCAGTTATCTATGATCCTGATACTAAATTAAAATGTTTTTGGAGTATTAAAACTTTTTGAGACTTGCATGTAATAAACATGTTTATTACAAGCTATATTTTACTGTCCATGAAGATTTTTGCTATAATCAGCTATAATATATTCGTCAACCTTATACTGATTATCTATTATTCAGATAGGATGAACCAAAAAATATCATCTAAGGCTCAGATTGATTTAATAAAATATACTGTAAAAGCAGAAATAGCCGGAAAAAATAGTTTCGATATTTTAGAAGATTATCAATGCTGTTAAACTAAAATTATCCTGAATATTCTTTGATTTTCGCAATGATTTTTTTTTATTAAAATGCAGATACTGCTGATATTGTGTATAAAAATCTAAATTGTCATTAAGCTCTTTGTTAAGGTCACAGCCTATTTATTAAGTCTTAATCAAGCATTTATTAACTATTGTGAATATTCATGATACTCTATTACTCTATTTACTTGCAATTCTTATCTTTATTTAGATAAATGCGGTTTTGACTTGAGCTGAAAACATTAAGTTATTATGAAAGATTCAACAGTGTTAATTTATCAGCCAAGGTTATTTTCTTGATTTTTAGTAAATAAGTTCATTTTAGTTGTTTGAAATTCAGATTATGCAGTTATTATTGAGTGGATATGTTATAGAAAGAAATAATGGCTGATATTTTCTTTTATGCACTGGAGCTTGCAAAAGATTTTAACCAAAGTGAAAATTTTAGTTTTAATAAACAAAAACTATTTCTCTGGTTAATTATTGTTTAAGGACTTATGACCCCAATTGGAAAAAAAAAGCAAATATCCACATTACCGACGTTATTTTTTTTTAATAACTTGCAGTTTAAAATAAAATTAGTTGTAAAAATATTAAAAAATGTGTTTATTATGTAATATTATTGCAAAAAAAATTATTTTAATTTTATAAATTATGAAAAAAACATTATTATTTTAGGTTATGGCACTTGCTAAAACTTGGTTTTCACTGAAGAATTATTGATTGAATGTGGTAACTTAGATAATATAAATTGGAAATATAATCTTTGACAATTTATTTATCATATTTAATAAGTTTCAACTCCCTGTGTCATCATTATCATACTTTTTGTAAGCTCCAAATATGAATTCCCATAAGAGCAATGTTAAACTGCCTACTTTTAATTTGCAATAAAAAGATAATTAATGTGGTAATAGATAAAAAACCAAGTTCAATTCAACTTTAAAAATGTTTAGCTTTAATAATTTTCCTGTTTCATTCAGTTCTGTCATCATTTCCAATTAGGGTCATAACTCCTTAACTTTATTTCAATAAAAAAAAATATGGAGAAAAAGATAAAAAATAATAAAATATTTATTAGCTCAACTTCTCCAAAAACACTCTATATTGGATGTAAAAGTATTTTAATGCAAGGTACTCCAAAACTAGCAAAATAGAATTTAGAAATTATTTCAAGCAAGATCTCAATTCAGATTTATTAATTCAATTTATTTACAAAAAACTCAAAAACTCATCTTAAAAAAATTATTTCTAGTTAAAAAGATTTGGAGACATTTTTTAATCCAGCCCATTGTAATAGTCTTTTACTGCACATAATATACTTTCAGTTATTAATACTGTCCTAATAGCGTTTATTTTAGAAAGTTTTAGGTCATTGACTTATGTGAAATCGACGCGTGAAATCTTTTGGACGTCATTAAAATTTTTGTTTTTTATTTTTCTTATCTCCTGATATTATTAGTATTTTTTTCAAAAGATTCACCTATCAACAAATGTAGTACTACTTAAATTACAATTACATTTTGAATATTCAAATTTGGTAGCAACAGTTCTTTCTGTTCTCCTAATATTTTTAGTACGTGCTACACCGGCAAAGCACTTTTTCTTCAATTTGTACAGAAGAATTTCGAGGATATATTTTCTGTCAAGCAAATACTATACTTCCTTGACCGATTTATTTTATTGATTAATTTTGCAATTAATTTCACTTAATTTAGTTAATCCATTGATTTAAACATAGATTTGAAAAAGTTTTTGACCTTAATAGTAGCGTATTAGCAAATATGTATTTCATTACTAATTTTCGTAAAATCAAAATCTTAAATGATAAATAAAAGGTTCCTAAATAAAATTTTCATTTTTTGGTTGTTTAGAAAGTTTTTTTTTTTTAAATTAGAAAAATTATTTCAGAGTTAAGCAAGTATATAATTTATAAATATAAATTTATAAATATAAATATTTTAATCAATATCATAATTTTAGCAGGGGGCCGCTACGACTATTTTTTTCTACGTCGCCCAAATTATCACGTGGTTACAATCTAGTGTCTTTTTTTATCGAGTTCTTTCTTAGGCACAGGACTAGTCACGTGATACTTTCGGCGATGCAGAATAAAATGCACTTATTCTTTAACACGGGGTGAGCGAACCTAATCTCTGATTTTACTCAAGATGTTATTTTTATTAAGCATAGTATTTTCTTGATTGATTTATTTGATTAATTAATTTTAGAATTAATTTCACTTTATTTAGTTAACTTTGTTGATTTAAAAAAGTGTTTGACCCTAATGACATCATATATTAACAAATAATAATTCTCTGATAATACTCGCAAAATCAAAATCTTGCATCATGATCAATGATACAAATTTGCATATTTCATTGTTGTTTTCTCTTGTCTAAATAATATTAAATAAAAATTTGCAAAATTATTTTAGAGTTAAACAATAATTTAACAAATTTATACTAATATTTTAATAAATAGCATAATATTTTGAGAATGAATTTAAAAATTTTATAATTTTAGCAGTCATTTATTTAGCAAAGAAATCGCATTCTTAATTTGAAAAATAAATAAAACTATTAGTTAAGTTTTAAATAATTTACTTGAACTTAAGTCCTCAAAAATTAAAATTTATTAACTTCAATTATTTGTGAGACCCAAAAAATTTGTTTAAATCACGTGGGCTTAATATACTTCCTACTGCCGTATTCTTCCCTGATACAAATGCTCTAGTTTTTTAATTACTCTAACCGCAGATAATAATAGGTTTTTCAGATTATCATAATTAATATAAAATTTTAAAAATAAAAATTAATATATTTTTTTTAAAAAATTTTTTAAAAATTAATTTTGGATTTTAACCCAGAAAGCATAAAAATTCAAGAGTTCTTTTTTTTGGATAAATTAGAAAGTAATTTTTCATTCATTTATTCTCAAGATTATTCTAAACCATACCCTAAAAACTCATTGTTTTTGTTTACCTCTTTTGTGTTTATAATTATCTTATACCTAAAATTTTGTTAATTGTATAAAACTACTGAAATTTAATTAATTTTCATTTAAGTTTCTTAAGACTATTATATGTTTAATTAATTTTTAATTATGTTTAAATTTAAACAATTAAGAATCCATAATATAATTATTGGTTATAATTGTTTTATTCATTTTAACAATACAAAAATTAACTTTCGGTTTTAAAAAAAGATAATTATCAGGATAACATAAAAAGATTTTGTAAGTAATATTCCTAATTGAAATTCAAATTTTCGAATTGTTCAAGTTCAAGTGTTGACTTTCAAAACCCGTAAGAAATAATTAGTTTGCTATAAGGATTTTAAAGATATATTTTTAAATACCAAATTTAATGTATGAAATTAATTAATATAAATAATTTATTTTATTAAAAATTGGAAAAATAATTTAAAATTTGATTGTAAAATAAATTAATTCCATAAACCATGTAAAATTATTTGTTATACGTTCTTAATGCTCTAATGTTAAATATGAATATTAGTAATTTCTAATATGATTCAATGCTATTTTCATTTCTAACTTTTCTCAGAAAGAAAGCATTAGATTGAAATATTCTGTTACAGAAAACTTCATTTTTAATTAATTTCGAGCACGCTTCTCATATTTTTCAAAAATTAAATAATTTTCCGCAAATATCAGAAAAAAGTTCGTGTATTATGCAAAAATGCTTGTTAGATTCACAAATAACCTGGTAACTTTATTTTCTTATATTTGCGGGAAATTATTAAATTTTCAAAAAATATGGGAAGCGTGCTCGAGATTGTTTAAAAATTAAGTCTCCTGTAAAAGGAAATTTTCATCAAAATCTTTTCTGCTAAGAAAATTGGGAAAAGAAATTAGATTATTTTAATATTTTTAATCGAAAATTTTTATTTTAAAAATTCATTTCAAAATTAAGTTCGATGGTTAAACATTAAATTGTTTGATTTTTTTATAACTTTTTCTTCACTAAGTTACTTCAAAATAGTTTTCCAAATTCAAATTTGCAACAGATAGGCTTCAAGTTATCATAATTATATATTCCAAATAATTAGTATAAGAACTCCGATATCAATCACGATAGACTTTTATTTTAAAATATTCAAAATGGTTAGGCCATTTCTATACCAGCACATAATCATCTTTTGTGATAATCATTTCTTGGTATAGCTGGTATAATTATAAACTAGCAGACATGATTATTACAATATTCATAATTTTTAAAATATGATTCTGATATTCATCAGATGCTTTACTTTAAAAAAGTTTTGTTTTGCATCTTTGATCTGAATAAGTTATCGATATAATTAATATAAATCTAAAGATTTCAAAATTTCAAACAATTAAAGGGAATAATAGTTCAAAATTTTAAGCGCTGCGAACTCATGGATTCACAGTGACCAAAAGAAATGGTAATTAAAAATTTGAATTTTAAATAGGAATGAGAGTAGTTTTGAAATTTTATGTTATCCTAGTAATTTATTTTTTTTCAAAACCAAAAGTGTTTATTATTTTAATAATTATATTTATTAAATTTAATCTCTCATAATATCTTTGCATTATCATTGGGTATCCCATATGTTTGGTAAGACATATTATAATGAAGTGTCTTTCAGGTGAAAACAATAATTATTATTAAAATGTGCTCCTATTTAAAAAAAATACCTTCTTCGATGTTATGAATATCTAATACTTATAGTTTTGTTAACTTCAAAAACGACTGGTACTTAATTACTTTTCAAAAGAACTAATTATCATAATCTATTATGAATATTTTCATACCTAATAATTGAATTCCGTTTGGGAATAAATTAAAGGGATTATTTTTTAAATGTTTGCTTATATACTTTAGATACGCATGTTATGTATTATAAATTAAAAGTAAAACATGAAATAACAACAAAATATTCATGAGAATTCTTTTCGTTCAAAGTAATCTTTTCTTAAAATATTTATTATTTTCTGCTTCAAAAAATAATCAAAAGTTCATATTTTATATGCTTAAAATGTTTTAAAAATTATCATATAGGTAAATTTTAGCAAAATTATAAATTTTTTTTTTTTTTTTAAAGAAATTTCTGGGACAAACCTTGAAAATAATCATAATAAATGAAATATAATTACTGTATAATGAAATTACTACTTCGTTTTTTCATTTTCTAAGGGTTGTGCGTAATAATGAACATCAAAAATCAAGTTTAGTAATAGCAAATTGTAGGCACATTCTTTAATTTATCATTTAGTTTCGGTTGACGCCACTTTACCTTGTGGGTCTTTTTCGCCGGACCGCAAGAGTTTACCGGATGATTGTAGAATGGGCCTTAAAATTTTTTTATATTGAATCATTTTTTTTAATAGCATTGTATAGAGGAATTAAAAAGAAAATTAAAAAATTTTTTTTTGGCTCCAGGAAATATGCAAGCGATATGAACCCAAATTAAAATTTACTAGATTTCCCATAGAAAATATCGATAATACAGTGCTCCGTAATGCTGTTGAGCCTGCGTCGTCTATTGATAGTGAAGTCGATTTCGTCATCGTGAAATGGACAAACCAACGTGTTGTGGTAACTTATATAACTCGCTGGGACAAACTTATGCGTATTCTTTCAACCGGAGCGAGATACTAAAAAGTGGTAGCCGATGCTGGGCAAATTTCGGAGAATAAAAAAAAGAATCTTGAATACCCACTTTCTCTTGTTTTGTAGCTTATTATATTGTAGGTTTTATAGTATATTACAAAATTGAGTTTTAATATTCTTTGAATTAATCTTTATTAAATAATTATATTATATTATTAATTAATTTTTTTAATTATCATGTTATTTCAGTGTTTATCGTAAGGCGGGGAGTCGCTGTGATATTCCATAGAACAATATTATTATGCTGATTAATTAATATAAGAGATTTTGTCATAAATTAAGTTGATTATAATTTTTTGAATATTATGCTACCCAGTTTTAAAATCAATATCACAACCAAAAATTAATTATACTTTTCTTTTCAGCTCGCTTTTTAGATTAATTAAATCGTTACGGTTACGATACTTTTTTTAAAAGGGTTAAGTTAAAATAGAAAGATATTACCAGGAATCTAGAAGTAAGTAGAAAGTAAGATACTTTCAAACGGGTTCTTTTTAATGTTTAATTTTGAAGATGTTTATATTGTGTATTTGATTATCTCGTAAATAAACGAATATACTAAACATAAGAGTATACTAGTTGATACTAGACATCCTCATTCAATGATCTTCAATAAATTAATTACTGAAATTATTATAATATAGAATCATTAAACATATATAAAAATCCTGGCAGAACACAAATTTAGGTAGTTTCGTAGTTGCAAATTTTTAATATAATATGTAAACAAATGATTCTAAAAATTATGGTTTCTTTCACTTCTTTTTAACTTTATAATTGGTTCGCATAAATGCATTTAAAAAAATATATCAATATCATAGTGTCATTTTTTCTAGCATTTTTTTAACCACACCGGCCAGATTACTTTGATTGAATATTCAACCAGTTATTTGGATTTCAACTATTTTTTTTGTTTTCAATTTAATAAGTTTAGGAATATGCAGTATTATATTCGTAATTAAAAATAAATATGCTTAGGAATATAGGATAGTTCAAATTTTTACGGCTTTTTTTCCTATTAAACGATCAAGCTACTGACTTTAATATTACTAGGGGCTACGCCCCTGCGCGCTAAAGCGCGCCAACCCCCTAAAATTCAATTTTAAATGAAAAACAATTTAAACTTTAAACAAATATTTATTTAATAAAACAAATTTTCGATTTTATTTATACAAAATCTTCATTCTAAGCTAAAGTTTATTATTTTAAGCTTTACTTTATGAATTAACCCTAAATTAGGTACATTTTACCAATTATGCGATCACAGCTGTGATCTTGGTGCTATGCACCTCGGACCCTGTCAACCTTCCCATTTCATATATTATAACTTTATATCGAACTTATTTCATTAACTGATTCCTCATAAATAACTAATTTTTTATTTAAGACAGAAAATAACATGATAATAATAATATATTATTTACCCTTTCAAAATGAAGAAAAAAAAATAAAAAATAAATAATAATAAAATACAGAATTTTAAAATACGCGCCATTAAAAATAACAGAACAGTATAAGGTTTAATTTGTGCACCGCAAGAGTGCGTTAGTATTAATTTCTAAATGAATAACAGCTGTTAAGTACAGGCCAATCAGAATGAGTTTTAAAATCTCTCAAAATCAGCGTTACATTTCATTCTTTTAATAGAAGACTGCGAAACTAGTATAGTTTTCTGTATCGTATTTTAGAACAATTTTGATTTGGGAATTTAAAAAATAATTTCAAAATGAAAAGTTATAATAATTCAGCTTCAGGCTTATAATAATATATAAGTTAAAAACTGTTATAGATCAACACGTCCTTGCATGCTTTTTGGTTGTGTTAGCACACAAACCAGTTATAGAAGTTTTGAATTTTTTAAAGATAGTTAAATCCTCCGTAACTAATTTTTGTGTGAAAACATTCTATATTTTCAAAACTGAAGTTTACTATAAATCAAGAACAAAAGAAATATGTTACAAACTATTCAAATTATCTTGGATATAATTAATTTATGGAAAGGGCGGGGGGCGAGCCTAATATCCCTCAAAGTATAAAGTCAGTTACCAAAATGAAACCAGGCCAATTTTTTTTTATTTACTTTGCCCAAGTAATTTTCTTTTTATGAAGAAAAGAAAATAGACAGTTTAACTTTGCTTTTAGAGAAAGCCATCTTTGAACCTTATAAAAAGGTACACAGGTGCATATCCAGAAGAGAACTAAGGGGGCCATGCCCCTTTTCAAGAAATGAACATTTTTGGTAAAATCAGCAATTGTTGAATATCAAATATAATTTTTAAACTAGAAATAGTTCAATTATAAATGTCATGAAAGAAATTTAAAACATAATTATTTATATTGTTAGGTCCTGTTCCCCCTCCCGATTTTTGGCCCCTTCAAAGAAATTTTCTGGATACATGCCTATAATATAATAGCAATAACAAATATGATAAATATGATTAAATGAAAAGTATGAAAATTACCTGAAAATTACACTAATACGCATACGAATCAACGTGTATTTAACACTGATAACATTAGAGTCTTTAAAGAAAACCGCAAAAAAAAAGATAAAATACACTCTGACATCTTAATGCTCAAAATTCTATTTTCATTTTTTTATTAGATTCTGGAATTTTCAGTTAGAAGAGAATTTTTAAAAAGAAAGAACAAAAATTTATTACCATTAATATTTATTGGTACAGGAAGCTTCATGAATAAATACAACATTGTCAATATTGAATTTGAGGAACCTCCTAAAGATGGATTTTATCAAAACAATAAAAGCCTTATTTTAATGAACTAAAATCAAGAAAATAAATTTTACAAAGTGAATGAGTTCATTAAAAAAACCATTTACACATACTAGTTTTTATTTATTGTAAGTTTTACTCTAAATTCAAAATCCATGAAGGTATAACAAATTTTTACATGTTAAATGATAATTTTGAAATTAATTAAATTAACCTTTTATTTTATTTGTTTTTTTATCATTAGATTCTTTTAGTTTAGTGGTATCAACATTTAGTTTTATTCAAGTTTATGGTGTTGATTTAAATGCAAAAAGAATTGAAGAAGCTACATTAGAAATATTTATGTTTGTTATTAAGGCCTTAAACGTAAAATTTTTTAAATTTTTAAACAAAAAAATTACTAATTTCTATATAAATCAATATTAATTTCAAAACTTTTAATTAGGCGAAACTTCATTCTTAGATGAAATTATTGATTCTTTAATTACTGCAGATGATGAACCAAATCCTTTAATATTTTTTACAAATTTACCAAAAAATAAACTTTTGCAAAAATTTGAGAAAACTGTTATCAAAATATTTAGAAAAAGGTAAAATATTTTTTCATATTACTTTAAGTTGTTTAGAGTGTAAATTTAAGGTGTTTTTTTCGGTTTTTAATCGTCTTTCGGTGGATTTTTAAGTGCTGATCGCTTATAAGAGTAAATACCTCACAAATACACTGTACAGTCACACGAAAGATGTTTGAAGAAAATTCACGGTTAGAGGGTGACTTCTAAATATTATCGGTGCTACTTATACACGTGAATTCTTATGTAATTAGTGTGATTTCAGATTATTTTAAAAGTTTTGTTAAAATTATTTATTATTTGTGTAGAGAAACGTAAAAAAAAATTAAAAATTAAATATTTAGATTTTTAATTTATTTATCATTTTATTTAATTCCCTAAGCCTGAAGATGATTTTCCATAAATATCAAACTGACTATTTTAATCTTTTCTTAATTAAAAAAAAAAATTATGTTGTAAAAGATGTTAAAAAAATTTATTAAACACTTTATCTTTGATATCTTATAATTTTTATTGATTTTTTTAATCAAAAATTAATACCCTGTAAATTCCATAATAAATAATATAATCATGATATTAATCTGATAAGTCATTTAAATTTTAAATTTGATGAAAAGTCTATTATTCGAAGTAAGATTGTTATATTTTTTGATGCTTATTAACAGTATAATTATTGTTTCTGATATTTATGTTATCCTAATACCAAAGTTTACTTATATAACCTATAAGGTTAATTATGTAATACAAACAATACAAAATTACTTTGTTATTTATGAGTTTTTGAGGGTATATTGTCTGCATTATAATCTCTGTCGCTTTGTTACTAAAGGAGATTTAGATATAATAAATTTAGGTATTAGGAACCCAGTAATTAAAAGAAAGTATTTAAGAATATTTTTCTTTTAAACATCCTTTGATACTTCACGGTGACAATTAAGCATCTGTTTTTTTTACCCTAAGACATTATTAACATCGCGGTTTGTTCTGGTTCATAATTGATCCAGCGCAGCAGTTGAATAAAATTAAAGAATAATTAATAATTTATTAATTTTAATTAATTATTATTACGTTAATGAATAAATTTTAAAAAGCGCGGTTTCCCTCTCCATTGATAATTTTTTAATTTTTTCATTAAATTAAAATTTTTCTCATAAAGGAATATGATAAAATGTACCAATCACTTTGTAAACAAACTTATTCTTTATATTTTAAGCCGCGCAAAAAATAGTATATTATACGAGCTTGTGTCCAGAAAAGTAAAGAATGGCCCGAATCGCACGTAAATTGTTGGTAAACTGCGATTTGGGCTCGGGTTTGGGTTATTCTTTGTTTATCGACAAGAGTTCTATATACGATTTTTCTTCGTCAGTGGTGAGAAAAAACGTGTTTTCTGGCCGCTGACAAGAAAAAATTAAAGTAACATTATTTTTGAAGAATAATCATTGAACCACTTTTGAATAATATTAAATTATCAAATAAAAATGACAGATAAATAATAACATAAAAATAAATTTAAAGTTATACCGCACTCGGATGACGCAGTGTAAACACTCGAAACACTCGACCATGTGTAAATGAGTCCAACTTTTAAAATTTATTTATTTATTATGCATTTGTTTATACCTTTAAATATTTCACAATTTTTTAATTAAAATAATTTTAAGAGTATTAAAAATATAAAAAATAAATGGCAAGATTTTGTTTCAATTTGAAAAATTATTTAGGGCTTGGATACGATAATTTTTTACAAATATACTATAGGCTGCCATTAAATTGGTTACAGATTTAGGAATCGTAATCTCGATTGTTATGTTATAAAACAAAAGTTTTCAAATAAAAATAAACTTTTGGCTTCTTTTAAAAATTCTTTAATATTCTAAATTCCTAATACTTGTGAGACTTTGAATCCTCCGTAACTAATTTTCTTTATGTGTTATAAACACATTATAAATGTTTTTACTGGATTCTGTTTTTTGATCCTTAATATAAACTATAAAAGTTAATATTTAAATAAACCTTTTAGTGATGCTGATCTTCTATACTATTTTTTTAAATAATTATTCAAGGCAATTTTTTTTAGAGATTTATGATTTCTCATGATAATCAGGAGAACAGAAAAAATTCACAGATTTTTCTTTTGGCCATTCATGCTGTATCTGTGAAACAAATTGCGGCACCCAAAAATACACGTGCAAACGCATAATTTAATTCTATATCAATGTTCCAAAAATTATACCTGCTGGGATGATTTAGAGAAAAGAATTATCAATAGAATATTTATTTTACGCAATTAAAGAGCAAGATTGAAGGAGCGAGATTCTCTATATGCCAAATACCTTAAAAATGGAATTCCTGATTTTCTTGATCGATACAGAAACATGCGTCAAGATATTAAACGTGAAATAAGAGCTCGTAAAGAAAATACTATCTTATATAAAATAAATTCATCTACTGATTCATCCTCCCTTTGGAATCTATTTGATAAAATTGGGTTAAAGTCCTCAAACTATTTATCCCCACTTTTTACCTTTTCTGTTAGCCAGTTAAATTCCCATTTTGCCTCTATGAATACATCATCCCCTCCTTGTCTATCTCTACCAGTATTCCCACAAATTCAATTTGATTTTCCACTTTTTTCCTTCAAAGCATTTACCACTACTCAAGTTCTTACGGTTTTGAATAAAATTCTTCCTAAATACAAAGGGAAGAGTCCTGATGGATTTAACCTATTGCATTTTAAAGAATCATTAGATATTCTCTCCAACCCAATTACTTTTTTGTTTAATTCACTGATTTCTCATTCCCAGTTTCCCACATGTTGGAAAAAAATTGTCATTATTGCTCTTAGTAAGATTCCTCATCCTATAACACCATCAGATACTAGACCTATTGCTAATATGTCTCATCTTGCCAAGGCTTTAGAAAGATTAATCGTTGAGCAGGTTGTTGTTCATCTTGAATCTAATAATCTTATTAGTCCTCATCAATCCGGGTATAGGAAAAATTATAGCACCCAATTCACTCTTATTAATGTTACTGATGACATTAGAAGAGGAATTGATTTGGGTTTCCTAACAATACTGCTAATGTTTGATTTTTCTAAAGCCTTCGACTCCATTGACCATACTTTGCTCCTTCAACGCCTACACCAATGTGGTTTCTCCTACTCAGTTATTCTATGGTTCCATGAATATCTTTTGCATCGTCAACAAACTGTTCTTGACCTTGATGGAAACATTTCAGAATATGTTATTACATCTTCGGGTGTTCCACAAGGATCGGTTTTAGGTCCTATTCTTTTTTTAATCTATATTAATTCTATTACTCAAATAATTAAACATTGTTATTTTGAACTTTTTGTTGATGATTTGCAAATTTACATCCATACTACTGTTAACTCTTTCACCTCAGCCATCAACTTGATGAATTTAGTCATTAGAGCAATTGAAGACTGGTCTTCAGCTAATAACTTAAAACTAAATGCTTCAAAAACAAAAGCTATTATTTTTGGCTCATCCTTTTACTTAAATCACTTAAACAAAACCCATGACTCAAATCCACCCATGCTATCTGTTCTAAATATCCCTATCCCCTATTCATCTTCTGTTTTAAATCTTGGAATTATTTTAACTCCTACGCTTAACTGGTCAAATCATATTCAAAAATTATCCAAATCCATTCACTTCTCTCTTCACCGCCTTAGATCTAGATCTAAGCTACTGTCTCAAAATCTCCGCAAACTTTTAGTTTCCTCTCTTATTATTCCGTTCCTAGACTACTGTTGCTTAGTTTATGACAAACTTGATACCATTTTATTATCAAAAATTGAAAGAATTTATAATTTAGCCATTCGCTTCATTTTCAATGTTGGCTGTTATGAACGTACTTCAATTACTCCACTCAGAAAACAATTAAATTGGCTTACCGCCAAAAATCGCAGACTCTATTTTAAATTAATACTAGTTCACAATATCATTTCCACGCAACGCCCATCATACTTGTACAATAAATTCCAACTTCCTGACGATACCCTTAGACGTTCTCAAAGAAATATTCCTAATCTCCCTGTAAACACTTCCTTACCCTTAAACTTTGTTGTTCCATCTTTTCCTGATTCTACCCTTACATACAAAAATTCATTCATTGTCACTGCAACATCTGAGTGGAATAATCTACCTCCTACTTTAAAACTTTATACTTGCATTAACACCTTCAAAAAACATCTCTTCATCCATCTAAGCAAACAGGAAATCAATGCAACTAATTAACCTCTTTTCAACAATCAATATAAACTCTTTTTATTCCTATAAATCCTTATATTACCTTCACACAATTTGTATATAGCATTATTTCAAAATTTAAATTAAATGTATTTTTCTTTTGATAAAAATGTATCTT
Source organism: Anagrus nilaparvatae (assembly GCA_022575985.1). NCBI lineage: Eukaryota > Metazoa > Arthropoda > Insecta > Hymenoptera > Mymaridae > Anagrus > Anagrus nilaparvatae. Next base: position 14,912,003 of record JAKSXM010000272.1, read on the forward strand.
AAATTAAGTTTTTACAAAATAGCATATTTTTAGTTTTTTTTTGAATTTTATTTTCAATTTATATACACTTATACTTAAGCATTTATTATTATTATGAATTTTCAAATTTTACTGCTTCACATTTTTATTTAAAATTGTATAATACTGTAATCGTGCATCGGTAATGCCTGCACTAACTTTCATTAAATAAAATAAAATAAATAAATAAATAAAGAAATACTTTCTAAATTTTTCTGTGATCCTATTATTTATTTGTTCTTAATTATTCGTCCATTCTAGTTGAATATTTTAGATATTAATATACCTAGTATAGTTATCTAAAATAAATTTATTATTTTAAGCGGGGCAAAATAATTTTTCAGCTACTGGAAAGGAGGATTCATGACATTTGGAACGCTAATTTGTATTTTATTGATTGAAATTAGTTTATTATGTTAATAAAACATTTCCGATAACCTTATAGTTTGGCTGAATGGGCCTTCTCGGCCAAGATTCGCAGGGCTCAATATTATAAGATAGCGGTTTTTAAACTAGGTTCAAAATATAGCTGTAACCTTGTTTCATAATCTGACAACCTTTGGTTGGTTTCATTTTTTTATTTAAGTGTCAACTTCCAAGCCTCATAAAGTGTATCTTTTTATCAGGAATCCTTTTTCTGTTGTATCCAATAAACCAAACGCAGCTTTTGGACCAAATTTAACGATTTTTAAATGTTTGCGAAAATCGCAATGTTCAATGAAAAGAGGTTTTTTAGGCCTCAAAATTTTTGCATAACCTCTAAATTTTCAAAAATTCATAACTCCTATTTACTTGAGTTGTTTCAAGATATGGTATATGGAAATAGAAAGATGGTGATTAAATTTTTTTAAATCTGGACTTTAAATTATCATATCTTGCAAAAAAATAATTAAAAAGAGACGAATCAAGAGTTTTTGGAAACTTAAAGCTTGTCAAAATTTTTTGAGACCAAAACCCATTTTTTTCAAAAATTACAATTTTGGCAGCAATTAAAATATTGGTTACTTTGGTTCGAAAATGACCATTTGATGATTATTTTGGTTAATTTGGCTATAACGATGAAAGAACTCCCACTAAAAAAATGTGGTTTACGGGGCTTGAAACTTGACACTCAAATAACAGCTATTCGCCCTGTGGGAAATGGTAGAAGGGGATTTAAAAATTCAATCGAAGCGCTTGCGGTGGCGTGAATATTAGTCCGCGTTGGAAAATATGTGTAGTATGCAAATATATGGATATTATACATAAAATGTTTTTTAATTAATTAAAAAATTCTTTAATAACCGTATTGTTTTATGAATAGTGAAAAAATAAGTTCTAAATTTATTTAAATTGATTTTTTTTATTCTTATAAATTTTTCCGTATACTGCACTTCTGAAATCAGTAAATAATGCTCACTCTTACCAATGATCATATGTTTTTTGTGTATATTTTATTGTTTTTAGGTGAAATAATTGAATTTTTTGCAGATTTTTTGTTAAAGAATATAAATTTGCATAAATTACATTCATACCAACACAAAGATGTATTTTGTCTTTGTAAAAATAACAATAAAAACATTACAATCTTCTGTTTGATGACTCAAAAGTATTCATATTATTTTTCTCATAGAAAAAAAATATCATTATTGCTTGCATTTTCTTAGCTATAACAATTATTAACAGTTTTTATCAATAATTTATCAAATTTAAACAAATTGTATCACAAATACTAATTTAATACATTTGCATTGAATACCGCACATAACCCTTTTTACGATAAATAAAATTAACTTTTATAAAAGTTACCTTTATATATTCTTTTTATTTTATAAAATAAATATACATTTTATTATTAGGCACATTTGCTTTGCTAAAAAAATTTAGTCCAAAATACAGTTTATAATTGTTTAATCTCCAATTTTCATAATTTTTCCTATGCTTTACGTGTAAAGTTTTCCCAATAAAGAAGGGGAAACCACGTGACTTGCTAAATTCCGCCATTACCCTCAGGGCGAATATTGCCTTTTTTTAGAAGTAATACCTAATTTTATTACAAGTTATTTCAAGTTTAAGAAATTCAGTATTTTGTCTGATTTGAATTGTTTTTATCTCAAAATTTTTGTGATCAAAAAATTAATAATGCTGTTATTTATTTTAAGGGAGTATAAGTGTGGAACTATTACAGAACAGATATTGAAAATATTTGGTGAAAACGTTCTTTACTATTAAAAAATACGATGACCAAAATCTCAAAACGATTTGGAGCATATTAAAAGAGTTATAAACAAAAACATTTTGAAATTTCTTATGGGAGCTGCAATAGTAAGAGAAAGAGAGAAATACATGTGCGACGCAGAGGTAAACGGTGATCCGCTTGGGTGATCCGCATGGTATAATGATTTACCTTGAGTGATCCGATATTTTGTTTTACCTCTGCGTCGCACATGTATTTCTCTCTTGCAGCTCCCATAAGAAATTTCAAAATGTTTTTGTTTATATCTCACTTAATATGCTCCAAATCGTTTTGAGATTTCGGTCATCGTATTTTTTAATAGTAAAGAACGTTTTCACCAAATTTTTTCAATATCTGTTCTGTGATAGTTCCACACTTATACTCCCTTAATACCTGAGTTTTTTCCATTAAAATTCCAGTTTTAGGAAATATATTCTCTGATTTGAAATCAAAATTAAAAAATTTTTTATTTTTTTTATTTTTTCCGCCAAAAAATAATAAACTTCATTATTTTAAAAAAATTGGTGGCCAATTTATACCTCAGATGCGATTTGTAAAATGGTCAAAATTTTCAACCATGCCACGGTGCTCACATTTTAAATGATCAAAACTCATTTTTTTTTTTGATTTTCTTTGTACGTTTCAAGAAGTTTGTAATCGTTAAAAAAAAAATTTTTTTAATTCGGCCGCCGTAACTGTAATTGCTGTAATGGTAACCGAATTTTTTTGTAAAAATTGGCGTTCGGAATTTCATGATCTCTCCTTGTGAAATTCATAATATTTACTTGTTTGTGGTAATTATTGATCGAGTTACGAAAAAATTCAAACTTGAAAATCTGTTGTTTGATAATATATAGCATAAAAAAGTTTTTTAAATTTAGATTTTTTTGAAAATTTTTGCTGAAAAAACATTATTACCTAAAGATTTATAAATAAAATTTTTATGATATTCATAAATTTTGTTTTCGTTAGCTCCACTGTATCTCTGATTTTCTAATACATTTTGGATTATTAATCTTTCATGACTAATTTGAACTAATATATAAATTGATGATTTGAATTATAATTTGAATGAAACGTATTGATAAAAGTATTATGTACAATAATTAGTTCCATTGTTCTTTTATTGTTTACCAATTAACTTTCGGTCTACAAGTAAACATGAGTAACAGGGTTCTAAGAGTTGAAGAAACATTATACATAAAAATTTATTTCAAACAATAAAATATTTATGATAATTTACTCCCTACTAAACATAATTTATGTCTTTTATGTTAATGATCTTATGCTTCAATCAACTATACCATGCTTTTTGGGCTTTGTTTTTATCTAATATTATTCTATGTTAATACTACATTATTTATATACACTTTCATTATTTATATCTTATTTTAATTTAAATTTCGTTTTAGAAATTAGATACGGAGAAAGTACCAAATATTATCAGGATTGTAGAAATTAGAAAAGGTTATTTTTTCTAGGGCTTAAAATTAAAAATTAAAATTTTATGCTCTTTCTTATTATAAATAGGTAATTTTTGATTTTTTTAAATTATGATATTGTGTCTTTCTTTTTTGAAACAATTTTTCAGATTTCATTATACTGCTGCGCACATATTCTAAATGAGCGCAATTTACGTTTAGACATAAAAAAAAGACTTTCTGGTCAGCGGCCCGAAAAGACTTATTTCCCGGCCACTGCCCGTCCGGCAAAGACGTTTTTTCTCGCCACTGACGCAGAAAAATTTTATACGACCCTTGTCCATAAATAAAGATTGCTCTAAATTGCAGTTTACCATAATTTACTTGGGCCATAATGACAGTGTTGCATTTTGAGCCTTTAATGGTATTGTGATATTATGTCATCTTTACTTCAAGAAAAAATTATAGATATAAATTATCTCCTTGTCAGAAAGCACGTATTTTCCGAGACATTTTCCGGCCGCTGCGCGTTTTTGCCACTGACGAATAACAATCGTATATACAACCCTTGTACGATTAAGTGCAATTTGGGTCATTTATTATTTTTCTGAAGACAGATTCGTAATATAATATTTACTAGATGTAAAATAGAAAAAAAGTAAATTTTGAATTTATTAAAACATAATTTTTGATTTTATATTGCCGTGCAGTATATTACAAACATTGACCTTTCGAGTAAACTCTTGTGACCCTCCGCTAGAGCTCCATAAGGTAGTGGCGCCAACTGAAATAAATGATAAATGAAAATAAACATGTTTATTTATTTAATGTACAGTTAGCACCACTGACTTGCAGATCCTTTACCGTATAATATTGTAGACTGTCCCTCTTGCTGTCCCTTATAGATTAATGTGAATTATAAAAAAGTTTTCTAAACAATTAAGTTCATAACCAACGGCAATACTTCTTAAATTTACGAACGTGAAAAGTTTAAAGCAATTAAAATAAATTTTCTTTTACAAAGTACTTAAAAAAAAAAGTTATGTAGCACATGCAGTAATTTATCATGAAGTTTTGAGACTTATATACAAAATATTTATCTCATGTTTCTGCAATCTTTTTTAAATTATTACTCGTTTACTTAACGAATTTAATTATTAGCACAGGTTATTAAAATATTTAGTTTAAATTCTTGAAATAATTTTTTCGTTTCGTTCATGGAGGCTATTATATCTTTTTCTTATAATATTTAACGGGTTGGTAAAGTAGAACAGTTACCGAAATTAGTTTTTTTGAAATAATTAATTTTTTTGTTAACATAAAAATTTGAATTTTATTTCATCCTATCCATGATTAAATTCGGCGTCGATTAAAAAAAAAAATTAAATAGCTCAAAATTTATTAGGAAAAAAGTTGGATTTCCCAATTTTTTAAGCAACTTTAGAATTTAATTACGGAATGGATGAAATAAAATTCAAAATATAAATTTAATTTTTAGCTTATACCGAATACCCCACTTCAACAGAGATTTAACAAATAACCTTAGATTAAAAAAAAAATTTAATTAGAACATTTCCGAAAAATTAGTATATTTTCAAAAAAAGTTGTGTATATTCGATAAAAATCGTGAATTTACTAAATTTAGTATATAACAAAAAATTCGGGTATTCTGGATTTGTTTTTGTGAATTTGCAAGAAAAATTAACAATTTACAATTTTTTTCGTAAAATTTACAAATAATAGTTGTAAAAAAAAAAAAAAAAAAAAAAAATATTTATTTACAAATTTTTTCGTAAAATAAAAAAAAATCGAAAATACTTGAATTTTTCGTTAATATACTAAATTTAGTAAATTAACGATTTTTATCGAATATTTACAACTTTTTTTAAAAATTTACTAATATTTCGAAAACATTCTATTTTTTTTGTAAACTATTAACGCCCAATCGACATATACAAGCCATTTGAATTTTTTTTAATGAAAAAATCGATATTTTGAGCCAAAAATGTTACCTAGTAGGTAATCGGGGCTGCTCTTTTCATTTCCGAAGTCCGTTTTAACGTGCAACCCTTAGAAAATGTTATATCATCCCCTAAAAGTGGGGTAATTTTTTTATAATTTTGTACACGTTATTTAAGTTAATATAATGGGCACAAAAAATATTTCATGGCATTAAAAACTTAATATGGGACTATCAGGAACATAAAAAAAATGAATGCATAACAATTTTTTATCTTCAACCCCTTGAATGGGGTAAGGGGTAGATTTGTAGCATAAAAGAAAAAATGAATATTTTGGGCTAAAATTGTCATCCAGTAAGTATTTTTGTCCGCTATTTTCATTTCTGAAGTCATTTTTTACAAACAACCCCTAGAAAATAAGATATCACCCCCTAAAGATAAGGTAAATATTACATTATTTTTTCGATGCAAAAGGGGGTGATATCTTATTTTTGAGGGGTTGTATGTAAAAACTGACTTCAGAAATGAAAATAGTGGGCAAAATTACCTACTGGATGACAATTTTAGCCCAAAATATTCATGTTTTCTTTTATGCTACAAATCCACCCCTTACCCCATTCAAAGGGTTGAAGATAAAAAATTGGTATGCATTTATTTTTTTTGTGTTCCTGATAGTCCCATATTAAGTTTTTAATGCCATGAAATATTTTTTGTGTCAATTATATTAAATTTAATGACGTCTAAAAATTATAAAAAAATTACCCCAGTTTTAGGGGATGATATCACATTTTCTAGGGGTTATACGTTAAAACGGACTTCGGAAATGAAAAATTCAGCCCCTATTACCTACTAGGTAACATTTTTAGCCCAAAATATCGATTTTTCATTAAAAAAAATTCAAATGGCTTGTATGTGTCGATTGGGCGTTAATGGGTCTAAGGAAGTTACTTTTTGCAGTGTATGTTTTATTCGATCATGTGAAAGTTGAGGTCATAAATTTAAAATCGATAAATTTAAGTGCATTTTCAGTTGAATTCATGTAAACAAAAATTCAACTTTATAATGTAAAATACATGCTTTCACCCAGAAAAAAAAACTTGAATAAAAAGAATAGAATTTTTAACAATTGTTCAGTACTTTTTTTATCCATAAATATATTTTTCTTCTTTCTTGGCATTTTAACTTTTCTATATTATTATTATTATGTATAATATAGTCCTTTATATGTATGAAAAACGCGGAAATAAGAGCTTTTGGTATAACGCAAGAGTTCATGACACTCAAAAACATCTTTGATTTACGTTAACTGTTAATTTATACCATTTTCATGGTGATTATGAAAATGAGTTTGCCACATATTATTATATATAGAACTTTACTTGTATTATAATACAAACTTTTTATTTTATACATATTTTTTGTTCTACACATTCACACGTAAGTTTCTTAATTATTTCCCTTTTTTAAAAAACAAAAAAAAGTTTTTGGTTTATTTTAATTTACAATTATTGGTTATCTATAAATTTTTATACTTCAAATTTTTTCTCTTACACTGTTTTATATCTTGGATTTCTTTTTTAAAAAATTTAGTTTCTTTTAAAAGTGATTTCTTTAAGGCGGTGAAAAGTTTTTTTTTTTTTTTTTTAATTTATGAGTACACATACTTTTTTATGTATTTTCAAGAAGTTGTAGTTGAAACATTTTTTTTTCTTTTTTTTTTACGAGTTCAGAAGCAAAAGTCATATAAATAAAGCAATCAATCAGCAATGAATGCTTAGTTCATTAATGAGTTTTAGTTAAAAGTTTTTTTTTTAAATATATTTTATAAGTTTTGAAGAAGTAATAAATAAATGAAATTATTGGAAAAAGTTTGAAATTATAGTTTCTTATTTTTTTAAATTATTTATTTATTTATTACAGTTTTTTTATTCAATTTTTTTTTTTTTCATAATTATTTTTAAAATTTACTTTGCTTTTGGTGCATTTGTATTTTTTAACTTTGCTTCTAAACCCAAATTAGTCAGATTCCCTAAGTATTGGGAAAACTGACCCCCTAACCCTGAGTCGCATTTCCTAAGTCCCTAAACCAGAATTATTTTAAGTCCCTAAAACCGGGTTATACGTCCCTATGCCTAAATTATTCTACAACAAAATTATTCTAAGTCTCGTTTGATCCCCCCCCCCCTACCGCCTTTTAAATCGGAAATATATTTGTAGATACGACACATAATACATGAAAGCGTATATTTGAGTATTTCGTCATCCTCGAGGTCATCCTATTATAAAATTGCGCCTTCAATTTCGCCGTCCAGGACAAAAGAAAAATTTATTTCGAGGGATGAAAAGGGTTCTGGCCCGAGGTGCGTAGCAGTATTTGCATTCAGATGCGATATTATAATTTTTTTCTTGAGATAAATTTATAATTATGAAAAAAGTTCATTTTTTGCAATCCACATCTACTATAACTGTAAAACTGTTTTTATTTATGAATTAATGCTACAATTCAAGTTACAGTTTTACTGTGATTAAACATAAAATATGATCTAAGAGGGTTAGCGCTCTTCAGCGCGCAGGAGGCTTATCCTCTATTATGTAGAAAAAGGACGAAAAAAGTAGCTAGTAATGAAAATTTTAAATAAACACTAAAGTAAATTAGAGGCTTATGTTTAATTACACCTTGAGATTAAGTTGGGTATTCAATCTTTACGCTTTCATTGATAAGAATTAATAGAGTAACTAACAAACAATGACGTAATAGCTATTTTTTAAACAAGGGACAAAATATTGGTGGTTTTGAGTTTGCAGACAGCAAGCAAAAGTCGATCCTCATATTTTGTCCCTTGATTTAAAAAATAGTTTTACATATATAACGGGCCAATAAGCCATCTCTCTTGGGTAGAAAATAGGCCTTTTTGCCTTAGATATTAAAAAAAAGTTGTATATGTCTCTCTTACACTCTACAAATGTACATCTTGAAGATAATGTAAGTATTTTACTCATATTCCAATACCTCTTTAAGATCTTACTTGTATATCGCAGAATCCCGATCAAAATCAAACTCGACTTGTGGCACAGTGTTAGCGAGACACTTGCTGATTCTAGGCTTGCTAGTTTTAGGAACCGGGAAGAGCCTCGCTAGCGCCGTTCCACAAGCCAAGTTTGATTCTGATCGGGATATATTTATTAGAAAATTTGTAATATTACCTTAAAACCTAAGAGTTTCCCACGTAAAAAATTATTAAGATCTTTTTATGATCTTATTAATATCTTAATAATCTTTTATTAATATCTTAATAATAGATTAAAAATCTATTATTAAGATCTTAATAAGACGAAAAAGAAAAACGTTTAGTTTTATTTTTTAAAACCTAATAAGTTATTGATTTTACTTATTCGGGTGGAAAACTCACGCGTAAAAATTAGCTCGGAGCTTCCTGTTCTCGTTGTATGTTCAAGTAAACCAAAAACCTCGTTATCACCATAGGTGAAAAATTTTAGACATCTATGCGACCACGACTAATGTTTTTACTAATGTTTCTACTAATGTCCACGATTAATTTTTGCGCCTTGGCTAGTTCGTTGAAAAGCTATTTTTTACTCAAAACGTACGTTTTCCGTCACTATACGTTTAAGATTTTTAGTCACTTTTTGAGAAAAGCCTTGAGCTTTATAAAGATTAATGAGACTGTATTATTCGGGAGTTAAATATTACATCTAAGTATCAAGGGCGTAAAATTTTAGCGCTAGTGAGAACACCAGAACATCCTCCACGCCCATGGTGCTTAGGATATTATTTGCCTCCCTAGGCGTACAAAGTTTGCAGAAAGCTCCGTGAAAGTGGGAACTACAAAATTGTATGCAATTTGTGTACATCAAAATTCTGCACAAAAATGATTGTATAAAAATTGTATGAATTTGAACAATTTTAATACAGTCAACGTAGAGAAAAGTTAATACAAATTGTTCACAATATCTAACCAGATTCGTCAAAAAAGAAATAGAGAAATTATATGGAAAAGAAGAAAAGAAAAATGAAAATTATTCCTTGTAAATTTTGCTCTGCTGCAAATTTTATTGTCTCACACGCTAGATAACAGATCTAGATAGTTCCTAAAATCCTAAAAATAAAAGGACACATCCATATTCTTCATATTTCTATCAAAATTCTTAGTTATATTTCTCAAATTGGTTTTTTCTAGAGAAAATTAATTTTTTCACAGAAAAATCAAATTTTTATATTTTAAACTTTTATTTTAGGCATCATTTATTAAAAAAAAAAACTTTTTTCAATATTTGATTTTATACAGACTTGTAAAGAATTCTTCTTAGTTCGGAAATCTAACTTTAAAATACTGATAAAAAAATAAAACTTATGTAAAAACTAGGTTATTCAAAAAATATCAATTTACGACGAGCGGTCAGTTTGGCTATTCGTGATAAACTGATTATTTTTTTTTATTAATTGAATCGTTGCTTGGTTACATTTTTAATTGTAAATAAACAATTGTCAAAATAAAAAAAAATGATCAGTTTATCAAGTCAACCAAACTGACCCCTCGTTGTAAATTAATATATTTTTTTTTAATAACCTAATTTTTGCAAAAGTTTTATTTTTTTATCGATTATTATTTTAAAGTGTATTTTGTGAACTATGATTTTTTCACAAGTCTGATTGAAATTAATTATTAAAAAAATACGTTTTAAAAAAAGTAATGTCTAAAATAAAAAATAAACAATTCGAGGAATATCACCAAGAATTTTGATAGAAATATGAAAAATATGAATGTGTCCTTTTATTTTTAGGATTTTAGGAGCTCTAGTGCCGTGATACAATTAAATTTAGAAGGAATAATTTTCATTTTTCTTTTCTTCTTTTCCATATTTCTCTATTTCTTTTTTGACGAATCTGGTTAGATATTGTGAACAATTTGTATTAACTTTTCTCTACGTTGACTGTATTAAAATTGTTCAAATTCATACAATTTTTATACAATCATTTTTGTGCAGAATTTTGATGTACACAAATTGCATACAATTTTGTAGTTCCCACTTTCACGGAGCTTTCTGCAAACTTTGTACGCCTAGGGAGGCAAATAATATCCTAAGCACCATGGGCGTGGAGGATGTTCTGGTGTTCTCACTAGCGCTAAAATTTTACGCCCTTGATACTTAGATGTAATATTTAACTCCCGAATAATACAGTCTCATTAATCTTTATAAAGCTCAAGGCTTTTCTCAAAAAGTGACTAAAAATCTTAAACGTATAGTGACGGAAAACGTACGTTTTGAGTAAAAAATAGCTTTTCAACGAACTAGCCAAGGCGCAAAAATTTTGACATTAGTCGTGGTCGCATAGATGTCTAAAATTTTTCACCTATGGTGATAACGAGGTTTTTGGTTTACTTGAACATACAACGAGAACAGGAAGCTCCGAGCTAATTTTTACGCGTGAGTTTTCCACCCGAATAAGTAAAATCAATAACTTATTAGGTTTTAAAAAATAAAACTAAACGTTTTTCTTTTTCGTCTTATTAAGATCTTAATAATAGATTTTTAATCTATTATTAAGATATTAATAAAAGATTATTAAGATATTAATAAGATCATAAAAAGATCTTAATAATTTTTTACGTGGGTTATCAAGCATGGTTTAATAAGATATTGAGAACATATTTTTAGGTAAAGCCAAAATAAGAAATTTTAAAATTAATGAAAAAGATAGTTTGTAAATTATCTGTAAGATTTTTTTGACTAAATGTCCATCCCCTTCCTAAAAAAAATTAAAAATGGATGATCCTAGGAGGTAAAAGGTTGAATATTATTTTTTACTGGGAGAAGAAACTATGAGGTCAAGACATCATTATGTACAAGATCATCAGGGTTACAAAAAAAGTAAAAAGTTATGGGGTAATTTTAAGACAAAAGAGAATTAATAAACTGGGAGGATAGACAAGAGGGTGGGAGTGAGATGATATGAGACAGAGGTTAACAAATTCTGCGTAAATTAAAATTTACTTAAAACGGATGTTTTTTTAACTTGGTACGTTTGTAAATTACAAATTGTAAGGTTTACCTAAAGATAATTAAAATTTAAAATTATTTTGATTATTTAAATATTTGAATTAAATTTATATCTATTTAAATTATCAAGATCTATTTCAGTAGGTTTTTAACATTATATAGTATCAGCTTACACTAATCAAACTAAACATTTTGGAATTTCTTGTTTCTTTGATCAACTAATACAAATATATAAATTCACATATATATATACAAATATCCATTTACTAACAATACTTATACTTTAATCCCTTACAGTCAAAATGAATACTCTTTATCTTTTCGAGAGAGAACAAAACCAATGTAATTACTCTGAGCTGCTGTGGCGATTTAATGCATATATATATATATATATATATATATATATTCACAAAATACGAATTTTACTCTCTATCTTCCTATAAATTATATATGTATATGCAATTATATATACTTTTTTTTTGTTATATATATAAATTACAGTTTATTTTCCTATATTTACTTTAGATGCAAACTAATCTCTTGGAGGTAGTGCTTCAATTTTAAAAACGATTCTTATATTATCTCTCAGTTCTTTTTTTTCCAAGAGTAATCTTCTGAAAATTTCTCTAGGGATTTTTTTTGCTTTTTTTCTTTTTTTTAGAAATTTTGATTGTAAACTTTTACATTTTTAGTTACTTTTCCTTTTTTATCTGGGCTATCTCATTGGTACATTAATGAGTTTTTTTTTTCGTTTGGAAATACTAGTAGTTGATTATACAGGTTTTGTTTTTTATGTTTTTTTTCTTCCTTATTTTAACTCATTTTTCCTATTTTTTTAGACGTATAAATAGAATGAGGAAAAAAATAATGTTTATGTTAATTTTTTCTTGATACTTTATTTATTTTTTTATTATTGTTTCTTTAAAATGATACTTTATATAGCTCTAAAAAAGCTCGCAATTTCAAATACCGTATAAAAAAAAAGACCATGATTTTTTTTTTAATACGAAGTACAGTTCGCGGATTATTGTACGCATAAATTACAAATGCTGAAAGGTAGAACGAACGTATTTTGTAGTTAATTTTTCTTTTTCTTTTTTTATTCAAGGGTAGTTAGATATAAAATATATACGTTAGTTGTGTAATAATATAAAAGATTGAACTTGCCAAGAGTATATTTTTTTTAGAAAAAAAAAGTAATTTTTTTTGTGGTTAATAAAGTAAATGTAGAATAAATTTTAAAATCGTTAATTTTATTAGCATACATATAATTTTGGACTCTCTGATAAAGTATAAAAATATAATTTAAATATTATTATTATCATTATTTTTATATGGGCAATTTTTAAATCAAATATGACCAATACTTGGGTCTTTAAATTGGTTCTAAAGTATTTTTTTCTGGGTAATTACCACTAAACATAAGCCCCCATTACAATTATTAGCTCCTAAGGTTAATTTCTTATTTTTTGGCAGCCATTTTCTTTATATCTCTATTTTTAAAAAATTGATGCTAATTAAAAAAAATATATAATTTACTGAAAATCTTTTTTGTTTGTGACCAATGGTATTAAGTCATTACTTTACTAACTGAGGGGAATCCCAAATTATTGCCAAATAATGATTTGTTTTTAATTCTACTTAATACGTAAAATACGTAATTTTTTAGTAATTCATTCCTAATTATTTTTACTTATTTCTTCTTTTAGTATATGAGGAATTCCACGTCAGTCGGGCCTAAGATGAACTGAAGGTTTACAGAAATGGTCCAAGCATTTTTTACCAAAAGTTCTTACTAATGATAAGTCTTCATACAAATTTTTAACTCAAATGGTTCCATTCTCGATTTCTGGCATCTATTTTCGAGTTTTAGTTGATTTAGTTAATTTTGTAACAAAAAAGCATTTATTTTTCTTATTTTTTCTATAAAAAACTCATATTACCATTAAAAAAATATTTCCTCCTAAATCCCGATAGGAAACTTTCCGTAGAATGCGATTCTGGGGTAATTTAAAATTTTTTGTTGTACTTTTGTAAAAAAATTATAGCGGGCAGTTTGGACCCTGTCCTTGCAACGAGTAATTTAATTTATTTAGTTGATTTCCTATCTATCACAATGTTGGCTTGTTAGGTCAAACACCCTAAAAGCCAGAGAAACAACAACCAATGTTGATCAAAGGCAGTAATATTTGTTAGCTGTGGAATTTAAAGAAAATAGAGTAAAGTAATTATTGAGACATGAATAATTAACACAATTGTTAAACAACTGGTCTTTATTATTTTATAAATGCTTTATAAGTAGCGAACCACAAGAAAGCCAAAGAGCGTCTCAGCTTGTGGCGAAATCTGACCCAGTATTTATACCCGAATTTGTGACGTATTTGCTTCTAGAAAATTCGTGATGCTGCTTAGAACGATCAATATGATATAAATTTACATATTTGCATTAATTTAATTAACAATGCATTTCTATTACACTTTGTTTTTATATATTGTACAACTTTTTAAAATATTTTTATGTTTTTTAATTAACTAATAATTATTTAATTATAAATTAATATTTAATCTAGAATATTCTTAAAATACTATTTTGCTTAATTCTACTATGAATTTTACTATTTACAATATTTACATTGAAATGGAATCTTATCATTATACTGAATAGATTCATTTGGCATCGATGCATATTACGGATTATGCATCTTTGCATTTTAATTTTATGTTTAACATTTTTCTAGTAATTTAAATTATAAGTCTTGGAGGTGGCGACCTCTGAACTACATTTACAAGATTTTAATCTACCGGTAAATATATATGATTTTTTTTTTAGCAGGCTGGATTTTATCGATTTATATTTGATTTTCTCATTTTACCCTTCATACACGGATATACCTCGTTTTTTTACCCTACAAAATAGTTTGGGCTCATTTCAACTTGGGCCCGATTGGCGTGGAATCCCTCACATAGTAAAAGTATTTTTATACATTTTGAATTTTTAGATAAAAATAAAGTAGCTTTTATATATTATAATAGAACAATTAATTTAAAAGTTACATCTAATTTAATTGAATGCGTAAGTAATTTAATATAAAAAATTTTTTACTTAATTTTATCTTAAAATTTTGTTATTTATTTATTTATTATTACACAAAACACAAAATTAAATTATATAAAAGCCATGAAATTCTATGTACAATTTTAATTATAAAAGATAGGTTGTAACACTGTATATATAATGCAACAGACTGTTTCAAGAGTATATATATATGTGTGTGTGTATATAATAAGGCTTGTGTGCTTACAGAAAATGAAATAACTTGCATCTGTTACTTTGACTTTCTAGACCACGATTTTTTTTTAATCTATATATTTATGTATTATAACTATATTTGTTAAACTTTTGGTAAAAGAAGAAAACTTTATTAAATGTTTGTGCTTGACCGAGACATAAGTACTCAAGTGAAGATAATATGAAAAAAAAAAAAGTAAAGTTTTTTATATTAATATAAAATATGATATTTCGTCTTCTTCTTTTTCTTCTTTTTTTTTACATGGTTATGATTTTAATTTAATTATAAGAGACTTTTGAATTTTTATACTTTAACTTTTTTCATTATTTTCAGGGGTTTCTCTCGATAATTTGAATATGCATCTGTTTTATTTATTTGATTTTATAGAAAATTAAGAATTATAAAAAAACACAATTATTAAAAAATCTACCTGAAGTCATAAAAAAGTTAAGGCATTATCATGAATTTATTTATAGTAGGTATAATAGTAACCATCATGTATAGTATCATGTTTCCAGATATATCTTACGTCTTTTAATGCAAATTGATGTAATAATTATAAGATTTATTTAGTTAACTCTAATCCTCATAAATTTAGCCACTCCTTAGATTTATGCTAGGTAATCCATTTTTTGACCTTCTAAATCATCAAATTAACCCAGCAAAGCTTCAAACGTGATTGTGGTTTTTATTGCAAAGATAGCTGGCCAAATGTCGCATTTGCATTATTAATAATCTTTTCTTCGGTCACTATTTACTAATCCGAGGGGGCGCTAACAGAGGTTCGACTGAATTTATTATAAATAAAATAATTTTTTATTGCGTATTTTTTTTAATACCCAATTTGTTACTTTTAATATAAAAAGCTTAATAATTTATAAAATTAATTTTATCATGTCAAATATGTAGTATGTCAAATCATTAATGAATCATAAGTAAAATTAATTAGTCTTCAATAAAGCTTAAATAAAATCTACTTTATTGAAACAAAAAATATATATGGGCGTATCTCTCTAAATAATCAATTTTTTTATTTTTTTGTAAGGTTTTCTTGTTTTTTAATTACATCCAGGAAATTAATAAATTACTTGTGTCCCAGTAAAATCACAGTTTTGTGATTGTTTTTGGCAACTGAAATTAGAAAAGGTTTACTAAGAGTTTTTTGGATCGTCGATTCCGAGAATTTTTTTTTTTTTAATAAGATTACCGTACAAGATTGTACAAAATAAGATATCATCCCCTAAAAATAATTTAAAATTTACCTCATGTTTAGGGGATGATATCTTATTTTTTAGGGGTGGTATGTAAAAACAGACCTCAGAAATGAAAATAAAGGGCAAAAATTATTTGCTACTAGATGATAATTTTAGCCCAAAATATTCGTTTTCTATATTGTGCTAAAAATCTATCCCCTATACCCCACTGAAGGGGTTAAATATGTTAAATCGGTATAAATTTATTTTTTTTGTATTTCTAATAGTCCCACTTAGTGTTTTTAAAGCTTGGAGATCTTTTTTTGTGCATACTATCAATTTATATAACGCCAAAAAAATGTTTAAAATTTACTCCATATTTAGGGGATGATAGCACATGTTGTAGGGGTTTTACGTAAAAATGGACTTCAGAAATGAAAAGAGGAGCCTTAATTACCTACTAGGTGACATTTCTAGCCCAAAATATTGATTTTTTCATGAAAAAATATTCAAATAGCATCAACGTCATGATTAGGCGTTAATGGGTTAATTTATATCTTATTGCCCGTCTAGTGCCTTTGTTTTTTGTGTCTGTTACGACATGTTTCGGATCAGGGTTTCCAAATATTTACAAAATAATGTTAATTTATTGTCGACATTTAATAAAATTAATAAAATTATGTGTGTACACTATTTTTATAAGATGTTATCATTAACACTATCACTTTGTTACATTTTATTTGAAATTTAAAATTCTTCTCTTTCTATATATTAAATTTAAGGGAGATCATTGGGTAATTTTTTTTCCGACAACGAAAATTTTTTTTTTCTTTTAATGTATTCGTATATGTTTCAAGAATATGGAAAAAAAAATTTTATTTTGAAATTCGCTTTTTTTTGATTCTATGAGGCATAATAGCGCGCGCCGCAGACGTATATTTTTAAAATTTGAACGCAGCTGCTGCTTGAATACCGTTAATAGGTCTAAAATTTAATTATTTTTGTTATATTATCATATTATATTGATAGTATACATATATACAAACACATATACTGTGTATTAGTGTTAAAAATATTCAAAATAAAGCATCAGACAGCATTTTAAGTACCGAGTTATCTAAAAACCGGAAAATGGAATTAAGAGAAGAAAATGCTGCTCAAGAGATGGAATTTGAGGAAGTTGAAGAATTGCTGTATGGTCCCGGAATCGCAGAAGATTGGTCAGTTAAGTATTTAAGTAATTTTCAACTCATATTTTTGTTTTTTTCGACGTTTAAAATTTTTGCTCATTTTTTAAAAACGCGTTTTTCAATCTTTTGAATGACATAACTCCAAAACTACTCAACCAATTTTCAATTTTCTTATTTTATTCTCTTCCTAATAAGTTGTACCAACAGAATAAAAATTAAAATAAAAAAAAATTTAATTTTATATATGGAAAAACTTGTTTTCAAACTTTAAACGCGTTTTTCTCGAAACGTGTTTTTTCAAATCCGTGTGCACGATAACGGAAAAACTACTCAACCGATTAATTTGCCCTTTTCACAAGTCACTTTTCACAGTATTTGCCAGGGATTGACGTATAGTTTTTTTTTATAACTGCCCCAGAAAATTTTTAGGACCGATTACAAAAAAAAAAACAGGGCACTTTTTTGAATTTTTTTTTTTTTTTCCGTCACAGCGTGAAAAATGAAAATTTTTGAAAAAACTTTACGTTGATCCCTGGCTTTAAGCTTTAAGAAAAATAATGTATATTTTTTTTTTTTTCAGACGATCCTAAATTGGGTTATCCTGCACACTGCAACGCACCTTTTTTTTTTTGCCTCTCAATAATCTCTCATACACCGGCATGACGTCATGGAAACAAAAAAAAAAGAAATTTTTTGAAATCTTAAATACATTCTTTATTAATAAAAAAAATTTCATTAAATAATTAAATAATTGCACTTAAAAATCACTCGAAATTCGAGCGCCATACCCAATGATCCCCCTTAAGAGAAATTTTATTCTTATGTTATCATTATTATTTTTAAATGCTTTGAATATCTCGTATTCTTCTAGTGCATCCAGAATATTACCTTTTTTATATATATGTAGCACCTTTAAATTTTCATTTAATTTAGAACCATTATGTTTTGTTGAATCAAGATGTTTTGATTTGTTCTTGGTATATGTTCATTAAATCTTTTGGCAAAAGTTCGTCCAGTTTATCCAATATATGCGCAATCGCAAGCACTACATTCAATTTTATATATTCCACTTTTGGATTCTAATTAGGTTCTTTTTGTTTGATATAGAATTTTTTGGATCTTGTTTTCAGTCTGGAACGCAATTTTAATATTTAATTTTTTAAATATTTCAGTTAAAATTGGTGCTGTAAAATTGCCCTATACAGATGATGTAAATTTTGCATTATCTTTTGGTAAATTTGGATGGTTTTTCTTGAGCTTTTGTTTCTTGATGAGTTTATCTACAATTTCACTATTATAACCTTTGGCAATGGCAATTTGTTCGATGATGTTTAATTCTTTTTGGAAATCATCTGGTTCTAGAGGAACAGTTAGTAATCTATGTATAAATGAATTATATGCAGCCATTTTTCGAGAATATGGATGATGAGATGTTGCATGAATGGTTATATCAGTTGCTGTTGGTTTTCTGTATATCTTGTATTTAAATTCATTATCTGATTTGTATATAGTTATATCTAGAAAATTTATTGAATTATTTTCTTCAATTTCTAAATCGAACTGTATATTTTTGTTTATGTTGTTTAAATAATTCTTCAAGTTTTCTATCTGTCTATTTGAGCCTTGTATTAGAATAAAAGTATCATCAACATATCTATTATCAAATTTAATGATATTATTAAATTTATTTGTGTTTGAAAAAATATGGTTTTGTTCAAAATGATTCAAATATATATCTGATAAAAGTCCTGATAAGGGAGATCCTATGGCTAGCCCATTCGGTTGTTTGAAAAATTCATCATTAAATATGAAATAATTTTGGCTAAGTAATATTTTTAAATAATCAATTAATTCATCAATATATTCTGTGCTTAGATTATTATTGTTTTCATTATCCATTAAATTATTTTTAAAACGAGCAGTGTTTCTTGTATTGGAATGTTTGTGTATAAATTTATTATATCTAAAGAAATCATTTTGGGAGATGTAGAATTTTTGTGTTGAGACATGTTTTTAATAAATTCTCCTCTTCTCCTAAAAACGCTTGCGATTTTTGAAAAACCTCCTACTAAAAAAATTTGGACTTAGTAAAATAAAATTTCTTAGTAAAAAAAAAAAGGTATCCTTAATTTGCATAATAATCTTAACATATGAAATTTAACTATTCCTATAGATGCGCTCATATATATTATTAAAAATAATTAAAAGAGAAAAAAAAGTTTTAATAGTAAAACAAAGGATAAAAAATGTAACTAGAAAAAAAAAAATAATTCCATCCTAATGAGGGTACGTTATCGACGTTTTTAGAAAAACGTAGGTATAGCTTTATTTTTATAAAATAAAATGAAATAAAATAAAACATAATAAGTGCATAAGAAAAAAAATTTTTTAAATCTCATTATGTTTAAAATAAATATTTTTAGACTTCAATATATTGAATAAGATTGATTTTTAAATTTTTTAGTACGAAAATGTTAAATTTTTTAAGCTGATTACACATTAATTAATGCTAAATTACCAACCAAATTTCTTAGAATTTTCTAAAATGTTTAAGCTATTCAGGTTTAAACCAAGAATTCTTGCCTCAATTTATGCTTCAAATTTACTTGGAAACTTGAGAGCACTACTTGAATTTAACTAATAAATGTTTGATATACCAAAAAATAATAACAAAATTTAAGCTTGGTAATTAAGAATAAATTCATGAATAATAAGGTTGAGCTAACGTCAATATTTCCACAAAAATACAAATCTTAGTTTTAAAATTGCTTAATAAAAAACAGTTCTTTAGAAAATTTTAGTTGAATATTACCATACAAAAATACCTAAATATAATAAAAAAAAAAAAAACCAGTAGTATCCTCTTTTATTTTTGAATCTTTTTCGTTATATTTATCTCGTTTTCTCCATTACCAAAAGCTTGAATAGTAGAAATAGGAAAATCCACTTGAGAATTATAATATAAAAGATAAAAAAAAAACTCGACGACGAATAAAAGCACGCTCGAAAGAAAATCGACTTTATTACGTCGGTCAACAGGATTTTTATATTATGTACAGAAAAAGGATAGTTAGAAAGAGATAAAAACAGTAAGATATGGCTAGTTTATTTAAAAAAGTTATAAAAAAAAAAACGTAGATATATAAAAAAAAGTAACAACAACAAATTCGTTGGTAACAAACTTGAATACAAAAGAGATATCATGTTCTTATATCTTTTTAGGAAGAAAATATGTATATTTGTAAATAAAAAGTAAATTTTTTTAGATTTAGATTTCTTTCTTTTTGGCTTTTTTTTTAAACATATAGGATAACATTATGCAATGAATAACTGTCATAATACAACAAAAGACTCAAAAGATAAATTATTATTATGTTTTTGTTTTAACCTACATTTTTTTATTTTTGTTTTAGTGGGTACTTTTTTATTTTATTTAAAAAATTATTTATTATTTTATAAGTAAGCAATATATTTCAAATTGTATTAAATGCAGTTTTACTTCAGTTCTACTATTTTGGGATAAAAACAAGAAACTTTTATAAAATTAAAAATAAATATATTTGGAAGATAATATTTTTCCTAGAAAGAAAAGTGAATAGGTAAGAAAAATAGCTATTTCTTAGCTCATTAAGGCCCAATTTGTATAGTTGGACTTTTGACAACTAAACTGTTATAAATAGTATATTTACGACTCATGCCCAGAAAAGCAAAGAATGGCCCAAATCGCACGTAAACTATGCACAGCGGTTAGGAAATTATACTTTTGTGGCTACTGTCCAGAAAAACATTTTTTACATACAACCTATTAAAAAAGAAGTAAAAATTTGGATAAACATGAATTTTGGGTAATACACGGAGAAAAATAACTGTTAAAAATAACCAAAATTGCTGGTTATGTTTACATTATAAAGTTTTGACATTTTGTGTTAAAATATTTTGTAAATATAACCATGTTTATAGTTAGAATTACAATATTCTAACTTCATATTTGTAAAATTTACAAATTTTTTTTGTAATTAAAACTAACCCCGTTTTACTAAAATTAACCTTGTAAAATATACAAAATATTTTTCTCCGTGTATATGGCTCATTATCGTTTTTTTTGTAAAAGTAGTAGTGACCCCTCTAAAGATTTAGGACCAAAAAATTATGGACGGAATATATGCATGGAATAGTTTGAACCTCATACATAGGTAAAATTGATCAAAAAAATAAGGTAGAAATTCCAAAAAAGCCGAGAAGTCAACAATTCCGATACTGAGTGCTGCCGACATTAAACTAATTATTTATTATTTTATTTTAGTTTAAATTTTTATAAAAAATTTTTTTTGCATCTTAAAAAATTCATTCAACAGCCATGTGTTTTTCATCACATTTCTTTAATATACGTATCAAATATATTTGAAAATTTATTAACGTGGGACTATGAAATTTTTATAAATAGAATTAATAGAACTGGCATTTTCATTTTCATTTATCGTATTATTAGATTTATTGATATATATACCACTTCCGAAATTTTTCTTGTTCTAAAATCTGGTTCCGTGTCTATATCGTGACGTTGTTAAAATTCATTTTATGTAATGATTGCGATGTAAAAAAAAACGCTTGCGGCAAGCGGAATTCCACTTCTAGCTAGCAGAATTTTTTGTCTCGTCAAACGATTGCAAATGACTTAAGACGTAAAGAAAATAAAAAAAAAAAATATTTTTTCTTTTCTTTTTTCAAAACATTTCTCAAATCTCATAATTTCCGATATACGCATATCCCAGTAGGCGGGAAAAACATTTTTTAAAATTTTCTTTACGTTTCAATTCATTTGCAATCGTTTGACAAGATAAAAAATTCCGCTAGCTACAGGCGGATTTTTTTTTTCTCAGTATATTATTGCTTAATTAGTCAGGTTTTACATTCCAATAATTATGTATCACCTCTTATTTTGATAAAAATACTACTTTTGCTTTCTAAACAATTTATCATAATTTAATAATAAAAAAAATTTTCTGTTTTATTTATCTCGAATTTATTTAAATTTATTAAAAATTTTTAAAATAATATTTGAGTTCAGTTAAAATTTACCATAAACAATCTTTTTTTTCTTCTTTTAAAAAAACAATTTTTTATAATATAAATATTTTCTCGTCTTTTCCCGATCTTATGATAAATTCATTTTTCGTTTCAACGCTATTTGATACAGGATTAAATCAAAGAAGTTCTTATCTTAAACTATAAGGTATTATCTTGAAATCTTAATCCTTTGCACGTTGATTCTTTGAATAAACAATTTTAAATAAAAAATATTATTAAAAATTTTTTTTGACTTAATTTATGTATTTCAAGAAAAAATAAGATTTATTATATTTCAAATAATAAATGTAAAATAATTTTGTCCAAATAGCAGTTTTTAAATGTTAATGGTCTTTTTTTTGGTTACTTACCACTGTTTCTTTTTAAAGGTTCGCAGTTATTTTTTAGGAATCAATAATAGATGTTTTTTTAACGAGGGACAAAATATTGGTTTTGAGGCAAATGCAGACAGAATGCAAAAGTCGAACCCCGTATTTTTCTCTATGATTTAAAACATTGTTTTGCATATAATGGGCATAAAAGCAGTCTTTGTAGGGTAAAAAGTAGGTTTCGTTTTGCCCTAGATATGAAGTAATAAAATTCTGAATAGCGAAAAAATAAAATTTATTATCAGTGGTACCAGAATTCAAACGCGGTGTCTTACTTTTTTGGTTATTTTGGTTTTTCATTCTAATTGATTTATCAATTCTAAAATTTAGTTGAATTTTAAATTACAAGTTTTTCTTTCTTCATGTTTTGAGAATACAACAAAAATTTTTTATTATTGTTATGCTGAACTTAGAGCTTTAAATGATGCATGTGTAATACAATTATTAAAAATTAAAAAAAAATAAATAAAATAAGTTTGTCAAAATTTAAGTTGTGTTCTTGTTGTTGTTGCTGTTGATATCGTGAAAATAAAAAAAAATGTATAGGGACAAATATCATGTATTGTGCATTCAAAATAAAGTATTATCAAAATGACAAACAAAGCAACCCGAACAAGTTAATATTATGCAGTAAGATCTTTAGTATACTGAATATTCGTTCATTTTTAGGATACACTTCTGGTTTTCTTCAGATTAACCACATTTGTCCTGAATAACTTATTAACAACCATTTTAGTTTTTGATTTTGCTTGAAATTTCAAGTAAAACAACCTAACCTTGAATTCAGACTTAACAAAAAAGTCAATGCCCAAAAATTGATTAAATTATTATAAAAAATTTGGTTTATACAATGACCTGTGAAAATAATTTTCATAATTCATAAAGAGCAAATCATTTTTTAATTTTAAATGTCACCCTGAATTTTTCTAGACGTAAAATTTTTGAAATTCTCCTATATATAAAGAAAAACTAAGTTATTTGCTATTGTTTTCAGTTTTTTTTTTCATACGTATGTGAAAATTTTGTCTCTTACGTCAGAGAGAAGATAGATATTATATCTTTAAAAAAAGTTAAGGAAAAGAGAAAACAGACGGGAAACGGACATGACAAAAAAAGGGGGTAAGAAAAGAGGTTGCCTAAAACTACCGGAAGAAACGTCGTGCACATTACAATGAACGAAATATATATATAAAAGTAACAAAACCAAGGAATATATATTACTAGAGCTCTGTTTTTTCACGGAGATAAACGCACTCTAAGACTTACTGCCATAAAGCAAGAAACTTAAGTAAAAGCCGACACAACGATCCGAGAGACGCGAAACAATTTGATAAAATACAAGGACATTTTTCATTAAGGCTATAGTTTCTTATACTGTCTTTTTATCTTCACATTCTTGTTTTATAAATGTTTTTTTCTTTGTTTTTTAGTTTTATTTTTTATTGGGTTATGCACGGAAATAATTTTCAATATTTTAAATTTTATTCTTCGCAACGAAAATTCATGTTAACCGGTATACTAGCTGTTTTAAAAAATTACCGCAGGGTTTACAGAATATTAATATATTAGTAACGATTTTTCAAAAAAAAAAACAACTAATGAGCACCACCTGAAAATTAGAGCGGCTCTTATGATCCAAAAAAATTAATTTTCATGAGTTCATTTTCGTAGCAGAATTAAAAAATCATAAAATTTCTAAATTTAAAAAATCTTGTTCTTTTTAATCAATGGCAACCACTGTTTTCGGAAAATCAAAAATCCAAACAATTTTTTTTTAACTTCAAGACTAATATTTTATTAATCTGTCTGTGTATTTTTCAAAATTGTGTTTATTATAGATATATACCTTTAATCAAATTAAAATATAATTGAAACTTGATAGATTCCAAATACCGTTTTTATTAAACATTAATTTTAAATAATTGATTTTATAGAGAATAAAATGATATTAGCAAGCTCTAAATATAATTACTTTTCAATAAATTCTACCAATTTTATTTTCAAAAATGAATTTAACTACTTAATTAATTATATATTTTTTATTGTTATTTATCATGTTAAATTGTTAATTAATTATATTTTTGAAATTCTTGCATTTTGTTATGCTTTTTTTAAATTTAAATATGTAGATTTTACAGTATTTTCAAATACAGAATTATTTAATTTACGTATTTTTTAGAATGTAAATAAGACTGGAGAGATTTTTGAATTTATTATTTATCATTCCACATAAGAAGTGATAGGGTTGCCAAATTGAATTCCCTGATTTGGTCCATTTTAGGTAAACTTTTTTATGTACATGAAATATGATCTCTCCCAAATTTTTATTCTCCTAAAAGCAAATCTGTCCAACTGAGACCCAAATTACGTGCTTTGGGGATTTTTCATTATTAAAAATCTAATAACAAAACCAGATACAAGAGTATTAAAAATAGTTTTTGGACATAGACCCAAGTATTTTCTGCTAAATTCGAATTTGACAGTAGTTTTTTGAAATATTGCCTCTGGATTGTCGTATTCACTATTGTTGACCCAAATCTTCTAATAGTATTCACAATTTTTAACAAAAATGAGCAAAACCGAGGGATTCAATCCTACAAAAGTATGACTTCTTACATAGAAAAAAAAAAGTTAATTAAAAGAAAAATTATTATATTGGATTGAAATTGTTTTTGTAAGATAAATTAATTCAAAAAGTTGTACAAAGAAAAGGATTTTAATAAAAAATTCAGTTTTTATCCGAGATATTCGCGATTTTAAGATTCTACTATTCTTCGATTGAGTTTTATAGCTGGTGTTTTATTGAATAGCCTTGATGTCCTAAAAAGACCAAGTTTAAATGATTAAGGTGTGAGAGATCATTTAATAACAAACATTTGCGTATCATATTTTTCACTGCAAGGTAATCAAAAATTAGATTTGAGTTATTCCTTAACTGTGTTAAAAAAAAAATTAAATATAAAAAAATAAATAAATTATTA
Organism: Anagrus nilaparvatae; assembly: GCA_022575985.1. Taxonomy (NCBI): domain Eukaryota; kingdom Metazoa; phylum Arthropoda; class Insecta; order Hymenoptera; family Mymaridae; genus Anagrus; species Anagrus nilaparvatae. Next base: position 14,937,749 of record JAKSXM010000272.1, read on the forward strand.
TAGAAACTGTCATTATGATAAAAAATTTTATTAAAAAAATAATTATAAAATTAATCTATTTTCTGTTCATTTACACTCATAAAATTAAACATAAAAGAGTAAGAGAGAAGAAAAATTCAATAGTTATTATAAAGGAAAACCACCAAGTACTGTAGCTATGGAATAGACAATTTTCTAAGGTAGTACTTAAGTACTTTCTCTATATAAACCTTTTATTTTTCTCTCTTTCTCTATCTTGTAATCAGAAAATTACAATTACACTATACCATTTTATTCGAACACATTTGCAATTTACCATTGACTTCAGTTATTGTGATGTCAAGAACATTATGGTATTTTTTCCTCTTTTTTATTATATACTACGTCTTTCGTGTCAACTAAAAAGTTCAATTTGTATACTTTTTTAATAGTGTAAAAAAAAATTTTCTAGAGAAAAAGTAAAATTATTTTGTAAAGATACGAGATTTTATACGAATAAGGCGTTAATGTAACTTTTGTTAAAACATCAATTTTTGATTAAAATCTTGGTAAAAGGAATTTTACTCAATAGTTACTCAATGGAAGAACTACGACTATGAATAATATTTTTATCTCGGTCCTTCAAAGAATACTTTCTTTTTTTAATTAAATAGGTTTGACGTGGAATGTTCTATATACCTATATATTTGTACATACACATACAGATTTGTTCAATAAGCAAAAAAAAAGCCAGTCCATTGCAAAAAAAAGTAAAGCTAAAAGTTCAAACTTGGAAAAATCATGTATAGTTTCTCTACTTCAATATTTAAATCCAGAATGTTGCTTTTTTTTTACACTCGTTGCAGTGATTACTTTTTAAAGTACTAAAGAGCTCGAAGAAAAAAAAATTTATTTTTATATGAATATATATATGAAAAAGAACATGCATATATATGTTGAAGTCCAGGTAATTTAAGCAGAGCTAAAATTTTTGATTTTTTTTTCATTATTGCGCATAATCAACGCAGTGTCAGTGTCAATATGAATTTTTATTTACAGGTAAAATCACCCTCAATGGGCGTAAAATTAATAAATAAGTTAATTCGGATTTTAAAAAATAATTTTCTTCCTTCTTTTAGCGACTTTTATTGCGATTGCCAGCAAAGATTTAGGAGTCACATTTCAAAAATTTTTTTGCATAAACTTCAGAAGTAGGCCGATTTTCTGACCAAAGAGCGAATTCAATTATGCCGAACTTGATTTTTGTCTAATTTGAAAAATTAAAACAGCTAAAAATGACACTACAAGTTAACAATAACCATAAATTATTACCATATATTGTATTTAGGAAATACGACTAAAGAAAAAAATTGTATCCCAACATATGGATTAACAGAAAATGCGTTGGTTTACAGATTTGTAGTTTTTTGGAACTCAAAAGTCAAAAACCGCAAAAAAAAAAAATTTTAAGTCACGTATAATTTTAAGAAATTTTAACACTTTCCGAAAATTCCTGTGAAAATGTAAATCCAAGACCCAGAATATCGAAGCGAAAAAATTGGATCCAGTGAAATTACATGGATTTGAACATATACATATATTTTTTGAAAATGAACAGCTTGAATATTTATATATGTTTAAGTTATAATGTAAATTTTAAAATGAATTTGATTCGAATAGAAAGAATAAAAAAAAAAAAAAATTTATATTAAAAGAAAACTTCGATATTATGAAATTTATTAATGGTACAGGTGTGTATGAATGCTTTTTTTTTAATATTGGAAAATTATTACTTTATTATTACATAGAAATTACTCAGGAAATTAAAATTAAATGAAAAAAAAAATTCAAATAAAAAAACTTTGTGCATAGAGCCAGGCATAAAGCATAGTTATTTTTCATTAATTATTTATTTATGTATACATTTTAATCGTAAATATTAAGAACTAAAAATTGAATTAGCTTTTTAGTTTAAATTATTAAAGTTTTTAATGGATTTTCATAAAAATAATTAACTATTAATAAAAAATTCCTTAAAAAATTCGTAATTTTAATTGCCGGAAGTTTTATATTTTACTACTTTTTATGAGTACTGTATATTAATAAGTGAAGGCTTTGAGATTTAGGTCAATAGTGCATTAAGCCCCGTGAATAGAAATAAAGTATAATCCAGATTTATGTAAATTCACGTAGCCTTGCTTTTAGGATGGTAAATTTTTAATGGCAAAAAAACGTACATTTGCTGATTTGCTGGCCACGTATGCACTGACCTCGAAATATGTGCTTTCTACCCGCTGACAAAAGAAAATTATTTTAGAAAATTTTTTTATTTTTGGGCTTCAAAAACCAAGCTTCATTCTGACCTAGAGATGAGATATTAGGCTGTTTTAATAATGCCGCTGTTGATTTTTTTATTATTATTAGAAAAAATTTAATTTTTTTCATATAAACTATTTTATATATATTTTATATAGTAATATTATATACCCTCAATGGGTGATTTTACCTACAAATAAAAATTCATATTGACACTGGCATTGCATTGATTAATATTATTAATTTGCATTTGAATTTGACCAGTTTCTTGGTTTCATTTGTTTGTTTGCAACGCCCTTTCTTACTCAAAAATTCGATTACCTATTATGGCAATCGTGTTTGTTAGATATTATTGGTAAATCTGGCATAATCGAACATTATTAAAGATAACCACTAACGATTGCTATAAAATGTTCTGCAGGCATGATTATCTCCAAAGTAAAAAGATTAAGCTTATACTAGTAAACTTTCACAATTTGAAAGTGATTTGAGAAAAACTGGTGCCTCCAATAATTTAGTAGATATCGACACCAAAAGAATTTGTTGTCGATGCATAATTTTGATACTAAAATCACATTTTTTAATGGCACTCGTTCAATTTTTAAAAAATCTTCGCAAAATCTTTTGTGATTTATGTAAAATGTTATAAGATTTCAGTTAAAAAAAATGGCATAGCTTGATTCAATGCGTTGTATGTATAAACCTCAGTTTTGTATAAAATAATCGTACAATTTAGAAGCATTGTTTACCAATAACCTAAAAATAACAAACGTGTAAGAACTACCTATATTTCATTCTTAGTTCAAAAAAGATGTTTTTGATTTGAATTTAGTGCTTTAAAAAAATAAATAAAATTATGTAGTTGTAGGTCATACTTAGTGGATCATTAAAATCTATATCTCAAGAAAAATACATTTTGAAAAAAATCAAAAACTCTAAAAAAATGTTTCAAAAATCATAAAAAGGAACAACTAAATGAATTAATAAATTATAATAAAATAATGCGATCATATTTTAACCAGTGGCGGATTCAGAAAAGGACCTAAGGGGGTGGGGCGCTTAACCAAAATTTTGTATGTTTTCTGATGAAATTTGTATAAAAAAACAAAATTATGAACAAAAAACATGCATTTTTTGGAGCTCAGGGGAGGCAATTACCCTTAATACCCCCCTTTTGATCCGCCCATGATTTTAGCAGTAACTTAAGCTTTATTCACATAAATTGCATTGCTCCTCGCATTGCTCACGCAATGCGAGGAGCAATGAGTTAAAGATTCAGGGAGCTTAGCCTAGCTATAACTATAGCGCTGTCTGTAGAACCAGAGAATAAATCTAGAAGGTAGAACATTTAATTTTTTGTTTATAAAAAAATTGAAAATTTATCTTCTTATTATTGGTTTTTGGACAGAAATAAAATTTATTGTTATGTACCTCTATATTTTCCAGTATTTTTGAGAACTAATTTCATCATTTAGTAAATATAACCTTAAATATATTTTTTAATTTATGAAGTTTATTTATCAAACGCCGTAGCTTAAAATTAAGTTACGCAAAGAAAATCTTAATTTTTATTGTTTTATTAAACTTCTGTCCAAATGTCGTTATTGTGCTCTCAAAAATAAAATTTATTTTATAAAATTAGAAATATAACCACTTGGTGAGATATGCCCATATATATACTTATAAATTCAAATTCATATCAGGCGTTATAAAATTTACTTGAATTATAATAATACAAATTTCAACAAAAAAAAAAAAAAAGTATAAAAAAAGAAAAAAAAGGAAAAATCTTATATCCTTTTTAATATTACTGCAGTTTTCTCAATCTTTTTCTGGGCACGTTCGTTTTGGTCTTCTGGCAACAAATGACCCTGTTTCCTTGAATTCGATAATTTTTCCTCGAATAACAAATATATATATGTATATATGTATATACAAGTAAAACATTTATACTTGTATTTTGTTATAGTTGTTGTAACATTACTTTTTTCTCTATATAAATAGTAAACCTACAGGATATAAATTGGAAAAACCCAAGGACAAAAATGGTAGGGAGTGCCAAAGAACGTTCTTGTTACGAGCCAAAAATATAAATTTTCAAAAGTTTGTACACAATTTCATATACATATATATATACCATACACTTATACAGTTATATATAATGAAACTTGTTGTTGTATATAGTCATGTTTAATACCGAATTCCCTTTTTCGAGTATTTTCAGGATTAATTTCGAAATGCAATCGTGTTTGTTGATTTTTTTATCTTTTTTTTTTATTTTATTTTATTTTACATTGAATGCAGCATCGGTGGCTCTCTAAATTACGTTATAGTCAATATGTATACACTATATATATATATATATATACATATACAGCTTTTCACATAGAAAAAATGGCACAGTTGGAGGATCGAAATGAATTTTATTTGAATGTAGTTTAAAGAAGAGCAATATTATTCTGTTAGTTTAATTGTAATTTTTGCAATTTTATTCATAAAAAAAAAGTATTGTATTAAATTTATTGTTATAATGAAAATTTATTCATTGAATAAATTAATATATTTTTATGTATAGCTATGCTAACTTAAATTAACTAAATTAACAATTTAAATTTTAAATACGTTATAATTTATTTCTTATATTAAAATCTTAGATTAACAAATATGATCATTAAATCTTTTAATTATTTAAATTAAATTTATTCAGGTTAAATGTTAATTTTTGAAAATATTATTTTTTTAATATTTTTGCATATATAAGTATGATTTGAAACCCCCCAGATGCTAAAAAATCGATTTTGCCATACCAGGTATACCTAAAACTTAGCACGGAATTTTTTGCACTTGTTGTATCCCTGGGCAAGGAAAAAATATCGTAGATACTATAGGCGACTTACATTACTTTTGACACCGAATTTGTACGCCCTTGATACTTAATAAACTATTTTATGTGCGTATTTTTATGTACGAAAATGCGAGTTGGTTTTACTAGATATTATTGGTATTGTATAATATCTAATAATATCTAATATATAAGTGTGACTGGTTATATTTTTTTTTTAAATTATAATATGGAACATGTTTATAGAGAAGGATACACGAAAAAGGCCCAAAATTCAAGGTGGGGAAAAATGGATGTGTTTAGGGGCGGGGGAGTTAAACGGATTTAGAATAATTTCAATTCAGGACCTTAGAATAATTTGTATTTAGGGACATAATTTTGATTCAGAGACTTATTATAATGTTTGTTAGAGGACTTATATTAATTATGGAGTATAAGTTTAAACTGTTATAAATAAAAATTTCTCATTTATTCCAGAGGTTCCAGTTTTAAGAAATTTGCTGTTACTTTAATTCTCCTATCCGATGACTAAAGTTTTGAAAATTTTTGTTGTAAAATTTTCTCCGTCAAAAAATAAATGAATACTTAGAGTTACTGGTTGAGTTATAATGAAATTATGAAATAAAAACACACCTTTTAATTTAATTTATAAAAAAATATATACAACATTTATTTATTACAAATAATCACACCAATTATGCCAAAACTTCACTGAAATACATATTAAATATATTCACTCTAATGCACACCACTCTTATACACTTTTTCGCCAAGTGCATAAAATACACACATCATTTACATCTTTTGCAATAACCCGCCTTATTACATCGTAATATTTTAGCATGTACCACTGCCCAATCATGCTTTCGAGAAGCTCAATACGAACAAATAAATTGTCCTAGCTTTTTTATTCTAAGTTTAAATTAGCGAGAGAATGTTGTTTATTTAATATGATTTTGGGACTTGAAGATCTTCTTGGGCCTTTCAAAACCATTTAGGCATTTTAAAAGCTCAATATGAAAAGAACATTTTTATGTTTGCATTGAGCTTTAAAAAAAGCCAAATTAGACCTATTAAGGTCAGTTGGACTCAAAATCTCAAATAATCACAAAAATTCTTCTCCCACAACAAACATACAATAAAAATAGTCGTAACTGCCAAAAACATCTTTTTTTTTCGTTGAGATCCGTATGTATAAAAGCTATTTTGGGTCTAAAAAATGGGCCTTGTATTTTTTTTAGCCCAAACCGTAGCAGGACCTAAAATTTGCTGCAGAATTTGATTTTGAAATAAAAAAGTATAATTTCTATTTAAAATTCCTAAGTTGGGTCCTGCTGGGCCCAATGAGACCCTAAGATCCAAATCTGATGCTCCCCCTCCAAATCAAACCACTTTTAAATGAAAAATTTTTCATTATTTTGCTTCGATTTAGAGATATTTGAGTGCATCGTTTAAAATGAGTTACCTTATATAGTATGAAAAATTACAAAAACTTTAATGCAAAGAGATTTTATAAAATAAAAATAATTTATACTTTAATACAACATAGTACGACAGTAATTCAAATAAAAATACGAGACATGCTAAAATATTACCAATAACCATAATTGATAAAATACACATTAGCAAACCATCATTGTCATTTAAAAGATTTTTTTCAGGATCTTTAATATGCGATGTTAAACTTCTTTCTTCATGAATACCAGTTTCTATTATTCGGTTAAGTACTTCAGCATATTTATTTACAAATGGTGAATTATATTTAAATTTTAAGGCATCAAAAACTCCTATATTAACGTCCATTATTACAGATTTGCTTTTTTTATCGTAAATATTATTCAACAAAGGTAGAGTTGATTTTCTCAATAAAATAATAAAATCATCACTAGATGAAAAATTGCAATGTTTATCTTTTGCTTTTAAAAATAAATTAACTTGATCAGTTGTTAAAAATTTGTTTTTTTCTACAACAGATAATCTTAATTGTGTACAAACCGTAATGTTCTTTTCAAAAATTTCATTTATTGAATTGACAAGAGGAGCTTTATCAAAGCCGTACTTAATTTCTGTTAAGTGCATTATAACATCAGATATTTGAAAAATTGAAACAAACATAATTGTGAGAAAAATTATTTTTGAAGATACATTTTTCAAATTGACATTTTGCGAAATTCCTAAAATCAAAGCAAATATTTTAAAAAATGACCAATTGGATTTTAAAAAATATCGAGTGAAAACACCAATAAATATAACGATAAAGAAAATTAATAAAAACGAATAAAAAATTTTTAAAGGTACTTCTAATTTACTTTTGTATACCAAAGGTATTAACAGCAGTTTACTATCGAAAAAATCCAATACAAAAGTATTTAATATATTACCATTTAATCCAAAATATCCTCTTCTGTATAAAAAAATATCTAATTGATAACTCACAAGTTTTTTTTCATCCATTATGTATTTTTCATTGTCAATAGGAAAAAATAAAGTTGAGCAATTAATACTTTTTTCAAGATAAAAATAATTATTTATGTATAATGCATTTGAAGATTTTGTTGAAAGCTTGGGTAACACTCCTACTCTCAATTTGTATCCATTTAGATCACTCAATTTATTAGGAAACAAAAAATTATTATCTTTTGAGTTATCAATAAAACTGAGATAAAATTTTGCACCATTTTGTTTATTATCTATAAATAATATTGTGAAATCTAAGAAATTATAAAAATACCAAATTTTTGATACTATGATTCCCCAATAAGTTTCTGATTTTTTATTTCTTAAAGAATTGATATTTTTGATAAATATTAAAAGTAAGATTTTTGTTCTTGTTCTATAAAATAGAGAATGTCCAATAGAAACTAATGTGCCATCAAATATATTTATAAATTGGTTAATTTGTGTTTCCTGGAGCAAAAGAATATGAACTGGTGCTGATATATTTTTATTGTACCAATAAAATTTTGATTGACTAATATTGAATGGATGAAGGTCTTCATAATTTTGTATAATGGTTGGAATATTTTGTATCAAATTTTGAATAACAAACTGACACTGAATATTTGAAGCCAAATCATTTTGGATTTGACCTTTAAATTTATAAATTGCTAATTGACGTGGCTTCATTACATCAATTATAAGATTAGTAACTGAATTCAAAATTTTTTCTTTAGCTATGATGAAATTAAATGTCAATAAAATGTTAATCAATAAAATATGTTTCATGATTTCGCTTGATTATTTTAACTACAGAAGCTAAAATTTTTTTAAATAATTATTTACTTATTGCTATGCTAATAATATAAACTTAAAAGTTCAATCTTGGCAAAAATAACTTTAGTTTAACACTCAGAATAATTTTTTTTTATTAATAATTATAATTTTGGTTCAATAATTGGAAAAATTCATAATCAAGTATCTTTTAGCAGGTTTGGAAACATTGAATTTCAAAACTAACAATGGTTCAATCCTTGATAATCATACTTATAAATCTGAATGTTACACATTGTCTTAGCCTTGCAACGATGGTCTCTAACCCCAGCGTGATGATTGCATAAGATCGAAAGAGGCTGAAATGCTAAAATCCATGTAAGCTTATTATGGAAACTACGTCACACTTATAATGCTTGATAACGTTTGAAAAGTTATATACTTTTTGTTTAATAATATTTAATTTCCGTTTTAGACCTCCTTTTGAATTTTTTTTCACAAACTCTTTGAAGAACTCAAAGGTATTGTTAGATGAGTCTGAATAAAATCTTACACGATATTGATAAATAAGTATTTTTGTGCCTTATATATAAATGCAAGTTACCTTGAATCATTATTTTTATGTTAAAGATATGCTACAAAATTATTGATCTGCTAATTATCTTTTTATGCTAAATAGAGTTATAATTTTAAATTTAAAAGCTTAGAGATAATTACTAATTATATTTTATTTAAAAAAATAAACTTTTACTTTTTTTAAATTAAAAATAATTATTTATTTACCACGAAAAAAATTAAAAATATTGATTTCTATTTTATGAATTTAAGTAAATGTTTAACTTCGCTTAACAAATTTTTGTAATTCTATATGAGTCATATTTTTTTTATAGCTTTAAAATTTATCACACTTGCATGATTTAGAAAAAATTAGATTTAACGCCAATAAAAAAATTTTTGTAAACTATACGTAAATTTTTTTTCATTTTATTCCATTTGGTCAATAAATTCAAAAAATATTCTATAAATTAATAAAAATGGAAAATAGAAGCAGTGATAATATTCAAAATAAAATATTCTATATATTTTTAATGGTTGTAATGTATGTCCATAGTAATTTTCAATTGTTCATCATTTATATCTCTGTTGCACAGTTTATGGGCACGTCCAGGGTATAAAGATCAGCCGAAAACTAAAAAAAAAAAAAATATTTTTATTGGGTCATTTTTTACCATTTTTTGTCTGGTAACGTAAACATAATGTCTTTTCCTTTTAAAAAAATCTTTTACATTATTAACTTTTTGTTCTCTGAGTGTCTCAGTGATAGGCTTATGTTTCATATTTCTTATACTTTTATGTAGAGAACTACTTAGTTCTTCTCTGATACTATAATCTATTATATTATTATCATTATTATTCTGACTATTGTCGTTATTTAAAAATTCGTTAAAATTTACCGCACATTCAACATTTTTAATAACATCAATAACATCAGATTTTGTTATATCCGTGCATCAACTAAATTTATTTTCAAAGGATACAACATCAATAATATCCTCAGGTATATATACGTGTTTGATAGATTAATAAACCACTTACTTTTTAAGTTAGCCACTTCCGGGCACGGTAATACTTAATCATTTATTTCACTATTCTTTTGTTTATTGTTAATATTGTTAAAATATATTTTCATCGGTTATGAAGTTTGAAAATAAATTAATTCAATAATTAAGTAATCAAAAAATATAAATTATTATCGATAAATGAAAGTAAAGCTATATAATTAATTTATTAATTTAAAGTATTAAGTAAGACGTAAAGGAAATGAGATAATCTACTTATCATTTATCTTAATTAAAATTTAAAAAATAAAAATTTTAAATAATATGTATATTTAAATATATATGTATTATATATGAATTAAAAGTAAATACATTAAGAGATTTGCACACTTACTTAAGTATAAAATGTTTGTTATAGTTTTAATATGAAAATTAGGAGTTAAGTCTACATATTGTAGAATCTTAACTTTACCACAAGTCTTTAAGCTTTATTATTTAAATCTTAACAAAGAATTGCAAACTATTTTATACCTTTTAACATTAATTTTTGTTTATTTTATAAATGGAAGATTTTTATATTATATTTTATTTTTAAAATTAAAATTGAAATATTTTTAATGTATTGATTCTGTAGTAATCTATAAAAAAAATTTTTTTTAATATGGAACATTTTTATAGGCTGGGGGCAATTTCAAGTTAAATTATTACTTAAATAATTTCGATATAAGGAAGGGGGTATTGAATCATAATGATTTTAGGAGCTTAATTTTTTTTTTTTTTTGGTTAAGGACCTAAAATTATAATGGCTTCAAGATTCAAAATATATATTTAAACATGTTCCATGTTCGTTGATTGTTAGTTCAAAAACTGGTTGTAAATTTTTTAATAAAATTAGCAAACAAAAAGAGTTAAATAGTTTTACCAAATCTTGACCCCAATTGACAAAACACTTTCTTATGTTAGTGTTAGTGTAAAAACTAACATTTTCGTTTAATTTTATACTTAATTATTCTTTAATAATTTATATTTAAGGTTGATTAGCGTGTATTTTGATTACGATAGAAATCGATATAATTTTTTTATGGGCTTCATATTATAATAATACACATAAAAAAAAATTTTTAAGAAAATTGTGGTTTTTATTTAGGAGATACAAAGCTTCAAAGTTGAATCCTTATACATTGCAAGCATAGCAGCTGAGTCAAAAATCAGGGGTTTGAGATTTTTATGCAATGTCAATATCAAAACTAAACGATGGATTAAAAAAAAAAAATTGCACTTCTATTCGATTTTTAAATAAATTGTGGTTTTCGTATAAAAGATATTTTAATTAGAAAAAATAAAAAACCGATGAAAATTTTAAGGTGCCAACGTCGCCGTTTAAAATACACGCATAATATTATAATAATAATAATCATGTAAAGAACGCACGCCTACACAAATATTGTACAACGTTGTCGTTCTTCAACGAAAAATGGCCGGCTTTATACCGTCAAAATCTTGTGACCGCTAATGTACATTAAATTAAACGAAAATGTTAAATTTATTAAATGTTTAAATGTAAAATATGATCACGTTTTTGAAGGATTTAGGAAAAATATTGTTATAAATAAGAACACTGTATTTACTTTGATTTTAGTTTTAGTTTATTATAAGTTGGCTTTAAAGTAGCCATACTTTTTATGTAACGTGTGTATACTGACACGTCCGTTTGTTATGAGAGCTCGAACGAGAAGAAGAAGTTAAGCGCGGACTGCATAGATATTTTTATACTTATAAACAAAACAAGTAGCGGAAAATAAGCGGTTTAAATCACAATTTCAAAACAAATTTAATACAAAATTTAAATGTTAATTATTAAAGAATAATTAAGTATAAAATTAAAAAAAAATGTTAGTTTTTGCATTAACACTTAGAAATTTTTTTTTGATAACTAGAACAATAACTGTAGTATGACCTAATGGGCCTTCTGGTCTTATTCTTAGAACAACAAGCTTCAATATTAATGAGTTTTTCCATATAATGTTTTCAAAGTCAATCAAAAACTCTTGGTTGACCTTGTTTTTCTCGTGAAGGGTCTATTTTTTAACGTCATAAGTTATAATTTTTATCTGTTTAGCTTTTCTTATTCTATTAGCCCTATGAGATCAAACTAGAGGTATCAAGAGTATTTTGTCAATATAAATAAACTATCTGCTAAGTGTGGTCACGATCTGGAAGATCCAAATCGTACATTCCCCTTAAAGTATATTTATATTGAGCAAAAAAGACTAAAAAAGACCTTTTCAATTATATTTGTAATCTTGAACTTCTATTGAAAAATTAGATATTATGGCGAAAAATAAAAAAATAAAATTTTTAGACCACACTTTACAAATTTAGATATCAAATCCAAGAAATCAATTGATAAAAAATTTCCTCGAATTAGAACTCCCGTGAAAATAGATACAAAAGTATAGGAATAATTTCCTACTATTATTACGGTAAAGATACCGTATAATTAGATACAAAAAATAATAAAAGTAAGACAGAGTTTAGGACATGATATCGTAATGATTCAGGGTATCTCACTGGTTACTACATAATTATTTTAAATATCCTTTTTTTTAAATGTGGGGGTCTACTTCAATAAATGATAAAAATATCGATAGCACATTGAGTCGTAAGTAATGAATTAAATAATTTTTTCTTAAAATTTTTTAATTTATTAGTAAAAAAAAACATATATGCCAAAATTAAAATTTAAGTCAAACAAAGTAATTTCGTATTACATAAATATTAATGATAAATTTTTCGTACATACATATAAATTATGTATAGTAATATTTTACCTATTTTTTAAGTCACTTTTTTAACTAAAAGCTCTGCTATAATACTAAATAAACTTTTGACACTTTTATATGATAAGACTTTGAAGTCTATAATATATCATCATATGTGAATAAAACTTTTACGAAACATCAAAGTCAAAAATAAAGTATATGAAATATTTACTTTTTTGGTTTATATAAAAAAGAAAAGAAAAAAAATGTAGTGCATACAAAATTTTGTTTGTTTAAAATTTTTTAAAATTATTATTTTTATTATATGTGTAAATAAATTACTAAATATTATACAATTTTTATGAGAAGAATTTCATTTTTTTAGTTCAATGAAAAAATAGAAAAATTTACTTTGCAAGACTCTACAAAAATGTTCTTACAACTTTTTGTAAACAGCGTTTTTGGCAATGCGTGATAAAGTATAGCCTTGCAAATAATAAATAAATGTGTATAGTCAAGACACGCCTTTAGTTTACTATGTATTCCAAAAGACGTTGTATATTTAGAAATGTGTGTGTGTGTGTGTGTGTGTGTGTGTGTGTGTGTGTGTGTGTGTGTGTGCGTGCGTGCGTGCGTGCGTGCGTACAAATTAATTGGAGTTACCGGAGTAAAAATTTAAATGTAATAAAACAACTATTAATAATAATTAACTACTACCCTTAAAAGCTTACAAATTATTCTCCTTATACCATAATTTTGGGTTCAAAAAGTATAGCCAGAGAACATCTTTTTTTTCCGAGGGAGTGAAGGATGCATCTTCCGCATATCCTTTGGCAACGAACCAAAGGATTATGTGGAGACTCTACCTTGCATTAACGGCAATGAAATCATCGATCTAAATTATAATCCACAATTGCACGACCAAATGATGCAATTGATGATGCAATGTTTTGAAAATCAATTAGTTTTGCCCCATAATCATAGGTTGACGAAGCTAATTATAGAAGCTGAGCACGTCAGATTACTTCATGCAGGAGGTCAGTCCGTGCTGAACTCGATTAGACAAAAATATTGGCCAGTGGCCCGAAGAACTGCGGTCAGACAGGTTATCAGGAAATGCATAACATGCTTTAGGGCAAATCCAGTGGGAACCCTAACAAACAAAATTATGGACTTACCAGAAGAAAGGGTAACACAAGCATCGCCTTTTCATTCGACTGGACTAGACTTTGCCGGTCCATTTTTGGTTAAAGAAGGTACAATGCGTGGGAGAAAAACAGTAAAAACGTACAATTGCGCATGGCTACCAAGGCTTTACATTTAAAGATAGCCAGTGATTTAAGTACAGTAGCCTTTTTGAATTGCCTCAGACGATTTGTCCAGGCGTGGACGCTCTGCAAAAATATTTTCAGATAATGGCCCCAACTTTGTTGGAGCGGCCAATGAACTAAAAGCAGGCCTGACTAAAAGACATAATTTGTAAAATTAATGAAAATCCCAAATACAATCATTTTTATTTGAAGAAAACATTTCATGGCATTTTATTCCGCCAAAAGCATCTCATTTTGGGGGCTTATGGGAAAGTGCAGTAAAAAGCGCAAAAGTTCACATGAAATAGCTATTTATTAAACAAGGGATGAAATATTGGTTTTGGCTTTGCATGCAGTTGTAAGCATGAGCGAGCGTAGCGAGCAAGTGTAGACAGCATGCAAAAATCGAACCTCATATTTTTTCCCGTGTTCTAAAACATAGTTTTACATATAATGGGCAAAAAAGCCGTCTCCCTAGGGCAGAAAATGGGCTTTTTTGCCCTAGATATGTAAAGAATATTTGCCGAGGCTCACATGGCATATGAAGAGTTTTAAACTTTATTGACTCAAATCGAGTCATGCCTCAATTCAAGACTTCTGTCACCAATGTCTGAAAATCCTGCAGACCTGGCAGTTTTAACACCTGGTCATTTTTTAATAGGTAGACCTTTGGTTGCTTTACCTGAACGTAATGTAGAAGATGTTAAAGATAATAGATTAAATAGATTCGAAAGATTTCAAAAAATGTTTCAGCATTTTTGGAGAAGATGGCATGTAGAATACCTTCACAATCTTCAGCAGAGAAATAAATGGATATTGAAAGAAAAATACGATATCCACGTAGGGAATTTAGTTCTTATTCGCGAAGATAATATTACCCCCTTAAAGTGGGCACGCATTATCGATACAATGCCGGGCAAGGATAATATTGTTTGCGCAGTCAAACTTAAGACGACTAATTGAGAAATTAAGCCATATATATATAAGTCCTACATATAATATTAGCTTCCAGAGTCAAGTATCATCCAAATAAACTAAGAAAAAAAAAGGAATATGTTTCAAGCTTATTACATTTTGTATATTTTTTTATAATTATAAATCTCTGTTATATCAGGTGGTGTATTTATTTTATTTTCATTAAATATATATGTATATCTATATAGACTTAAAAAAATATATTTATATATATGCATTATAAGATAATTTATAATAAGCCAAATGGGGATTATACTAGAAAAAATTTCCCGATGGATTAAATTTTAATTTATAAAAAAATTTTTAACAGCTATTTTTTTTTATTATTTTATGTTTCAAAGAATTTTTTAATAAAAGTAATAATTTTTAAAATGTTATTTATTTATGTAAAATATATGAGAAAATCCGTAAAAATTTCGTTTAGGTTTTTGGTAAGGAGTCTTGTTATTTTGCGCACTTAGTTCTTTGGTGAATTTTGGGAATTTTTTTATTGGAAAAGTATTAGAGACAATGCACAAATTTTTTTTGGTTCGTAATAAATTATTATATTATAACTATATTATTTAGTATATTATTGCTAATAATATACTAAAAAAATATATAATATTAAAAAGAATTTTTCTGAATTAATGTTTGAAAATTTTATCTGAAATTGACAGGTCAAAATAAATTAGTACTGATATTATTTATACCATAGTTCAGTCAACTCGCGGGGGGAGGGTATTTTCACTGGCCATCATAAGATTTGGTCTATTATATGTTTTTTCGTTGATCACGAAAATCAGGGTCTTTTCTGGGAAATATTTGCGGAACACCCTTAAGTTTGCAAAAACTACTCCCAAATAGGGGAATTTTTGTTGTATTCGCATTCTGAGGGTCTAGATTTGGCCAAGAATTAGTCTTTAAGAGTTTTTGGGTTGCTGATCAAAAAGAGAAATTTTTCAATTAATAAAATTGTCCTAAACAAAAGTGAGTTTTTCATGCATTCATGCATTCTTTACTTTTTTTATATTTATTTTAAGTATTTCATAATTTTTTAACTATAACTTGAGTATGATGATAACACTGAAAGGGTAATTTGAATTTATTATTTATATCAAGACAATTGTAAATAAAGTATTCATAAATTTTAATAGTTAAAAATAATACAAGTTATTTGTGAAAAGTGCATGCATAATAAATTATTTTTGCTCATTTAATGGTGAAGAATTACATTTTCATATAAACGCAACCTTAAAATTCATCTAAAAACTGAGTACACGAAATAACAATACTCCTTAAATGGCAATTAAATTTATTAATACTTTGTACGATTGTTAATCACAAAAATTAGCATACACTAAAGAAAAGTTGCTCATGGATTTAGGTTAGAATTTTAGAAATACATATATTGAAAACTGGTGTTGATTTGGAATATTACACTGTAAAAAGTAACTTCCTTAGATTTACAAAAAAAATAGAATTTTTTCGAAAAATTAGCGAATTTTCAAAAAATTTTGTAAATATTCGATAAAAATCGTAAATTTACTAAATTTAGTATATTCTCGAAAAATTCGAGAATTCTCGATTTTTTTTGTGATTTTACGAAAAAAGTTGTAAATTCACAACTATTTTTCGGAAATTTACAACTATTTTTTGTAAATTTTCGAGAAAAAAAATTGTAAATTATCAATTTTTCTTGCGAATTCACAAAAAAATATCGAGAATACTCGAATTTTTTGTTAATATACTAAATTTAGTAAATATACGATTTTTTTCGAATATTAACAAATTTTTTCGAAAATTTACTAATTTTTTGAAAATGTTCTAATTTTTTTGTTAATATAAGAAAATTACTTTTTACAGTGTACAAATAGCAGAATTTGTTGAATTGTAAAAAACTTTGTGCGTAGAATGTGTTAAATACTTCAAACCCAAATTTTAATGCATCGACTCGTGCTTATACCCTTTAGTTACTTATGCCTGTACTTACGATTAATTTTAATTTGCAAGCACTTATTGCTCCAATTACTTTTTTTTTTACTTGTAAGACTTGAGATATAATTTATGCAAAATTTTTGTAAATATGCATTGTTCAAAAAGTTAAAAAAAAATTATTCATTTATAAGTTTTTATTCTGAAAAAAAACTTCTTATAAAACTAGAATTAGCTAAAATTCAAATTTTTGCGAGATTTATTCATATATGTTATAAATTATTCATCACAAAAAAAAAATAAAAAAAAAATTGCATTTAAAAAAATTATTCAAGTTATATATATATATATATAACGAATATACATATAAGAATGTGAAATTACAAATAAATCATTTTACAGCACCCATTGGGATGTGACATTTTTCCCTTAGATTATTCAGTGTTATAATATAACTGCACCTATATTATATAACATTTAAATATAGATAGAGTAAAGATACGATAATAATATGATGGGGATCAGAATGAACACACGAGACCGATATTCCATGCCATTGAGTTTGAATGACGAGTCGTTGGTAGAAAATACCTTTATATATATAGATGGTTGTTACCCCATCGGGAAAGCTCATTATAATACTGGAGGTGTATAAGAGATTGCACACAATGGTATTATTATTATTATTATTATTATCGTAGGACATTTCAGTGAAAGATGAGTTTTCTCTATCTGATAATACCATGGATAAGGATGAGATAAGATTTAACATTTTAATCCTATAAATGTCTAATGCTTTTGAATTATAACACTTAATTTTAATTAAAAAATTTTTTGTTCACATTAAATATTTAATCGTTTCATTATTTAATTTATTTAAGGTATTTTAGAAATATAAGTAAAAGAGATTTAATTTTTATTTTATTTTTTTTTGTGTAATTAGCTTGAGTATTCAATCTCGTCAGTATTATGTAATTTATCAAACGTAAGGATTGGTACTGAATTGCGAAAAAAATGTAAAGCAAGCATATTTTTTGTAATTCAAAAAAAAGCATTCTAAAAAATTCTTTTTTTTCAGATGCTGTAATGCCAATTGCATTTATTTTATGACAATGAAATGTTAAAATTCTAAAATTTTATTTTTTTTTGGTCAGAACTTTTATCTAACTTAGTTAAATACTTAAATATTTTCTATAAAAAATAATAAAATACTTTTTATTTCCAGGTAAGAGACATCTAAAATATCAATAATTTCATGAAACAGGTAAATTCTTGCGGAAGAAAATTTTCAGGATTGAAGTTTTTTAGATTCATTAATTTAACAAGTCTTTTAATATTTACCCCTAAATTTAATAACTATCTGTTTTAAAACTTGCCAAATCGATTAATTTCTACTACGTTAATGGTACTTTTTTAAACGTCAAATTTTATTTTAATTTTACCATAAAATTCTCATGAACGGTAAGATGCAAAAAGCTGTTTTTTATTCTAAACATGCACACGGAAATTGCATGAAAAATAAAATTTTTCTCGCATACAAGGGTAAAAAAATAATAATATATGCTCGGGAAACGAGGTCTCAACGGTTTCAACTAATCACATCGTATGGCTACTCAGGAATTTTATGAAATATCTCACGTGACTTAGTAAAACTGTCACTTTCACAATAACTAAAGCTTATGCGAGTAAAAATTAGTTACGGCCCTGAAAGACCCATAAACTAGACTATCAAAAATCTTGTGCAGCCATTTACAATCGGATATCGAATCTCATTAAGTTAAATTTTCTTATTTTTCCGAGTTCGGCAAATTTTAATCTTCCTCATTAACGCGTTTATTAGCTGTACTAAAAGGTTTTATTTATTAATTAGATCCAAGTAAGTATATACTTTTGAATAAATAAAAAAGGTGGGAATCCTGATTAAACTACTGATAATACTTATATTTATAAACTGTGTATTAATTTATTATAATTTTAATAAAATTTAAGGTATGTATTAAGTATTCTTGATTTACGCTTTGATTTTTTATGATTTTTCATCAATAATAAAATTGACCCCGTAAAACTTATATGACTGGAATAATTATTAAAATTGAAATAAAAAACTTATAGTAGCGGAGCCCATACGATGTAGGATGATTTTTTGACTAACCAAACATAATTGCAAATGGACCGAAATACTCATGTAAAGATGCCCACTGAGTCATATGCTATTAGAGCCTTTGTGTTCCTATTTAACCTCGGCTGGTTATCTAAAAATTACTCGGGTCAAAATTTTCTAACCGGATGAAAATTTAGGATATTCTTAAATACACCCCCCAGAAGTTAATTCCAAATTGGTTTGTAAAAAAACCAGTGCCGACCTAAAGGGGGAGTTGATAATGCTAAACAGCAATACTGCATTTTGACTGGCGCCCATTCTCTCCCAAATACCGCTACCACATATATCGAGGACCGCTACGCAGAAACATATTACATGTTAAAGTTCTTACTCAATTTATGTAACTCTATACTTTGCTTTGCTAATAAATTATTTAAGGATTTTTAAGAGAGGTATTTCAAAGTTTTAATACAAAGCTTGATATTTACTTTGATAAATCAAGCTCATTACATTTTCTGGTTGGTAACTAAGTAAGTAAAATATTGTGAAATCGTTCATTAATAATTAGTTTACTTCAGAAGCTTAGTTTTATAAATATTGTAATACCTAGTTAAATTTTGATATTATAATAATTTTATCAGTGTCATTCTGTAACTTTTAAGTTTAAGTATTTTAAATCTATAAAATCTTTTAAGTACTATACTAGTAAAATTTACTTATAAAATTAAAAATTTATAGTAGTAGGGGTCTAAAGATAGTAGAAAACAAACAGTTTCTTGCTAAAAATTTAATTTCTATAAGCTTATTTTTGAAAAATATTTTAACACATTATGGATTTTGATAATATATAGGTTAAATAGTATATTTAGTATCAAGGGCACAAAAGTTTTGATATTAGTGGTATTTCTAGTACGAGTGCCTAGTGAGGGTAGAATCCAAAGTTTTTTGCCTATCTACATGCAAGCTTAAATTATGTACGTATCAGTCAAAATTTTGATTTCAGGACAAAAAATGATATTTTTCTTTATATTTAAATTTTCACACAGTAAATTTTGCGCTGATCCATTACAAAAATATCGATAAAAATATTTAAATTAAAAAAAAAATTAATAAAGAAAATCAATATTTATTCCATACGCATAAATTATTTGATCTTTCATTAAAACTTTTACGCTTCTAATCAATCAAATTGCTGAGGTCTCTCCATCAAATATTTGAAAGTTGCTTGAATTTCTGCGTTTATTCAGTAACTTTGGCTTATATATAAATGAATGCATCACAGTTTACTATTCATGTTTGCATATACTTGGAAAATTATGCATTCAGGTGCATATAGAAATACACAAAAAAAAAAGGTAAACATGTGGTTGCACACGAATAGCAGTTTTGAATTTCATTCTATTTTCCATATAAAGTTTAAATTTTGTTATATATAAATATATATGTACAAGAATATAAATATTTCCGCATGCGTAAATTGTACACAAAATTTTACACCTTTTTGCCTGATTAAATGTATAAACATTTTTATAAATATGTTTACCCTATTTTTTAACATACATACATACAAATTTTTAGATAACAGATTATACATACACGAATAAAATTGTTAAAAAAAAAAAAAATTGTATTTTTTTTTGTTGCTGTTGTACATATAAAGAAATTTATCATTATAACAAAATATGTACGTTGAATATGAAATGAAATGTTCAAAAAAAAATTTTTTGTATTTTTGTCATGATTTTATTTTTGGGTCATACACTGTTTTCAATTTTATAAAATAAAAATATATAAGTCACGATGGAGATCTTTCAAAAAGTAAATAAAAAATGAAATCTTTGCTTGAAGTATATTTGATAAAAAATATAAGTTTTATTTTGATCTTTTAATGAAGAACTGCTTTTCTATAGAATACTTAGTGTGTGTGTATATGTGTGAAAAAAGGTGTTATATCTATATATAAAAAAAATCGAAAAATAAAGTCTCTAAAGCTCAGTCACGTGGAGGTTTAATCCAAGGTAATAAACTGCTTCGTCGCTCAAGTCTTATACCTTTGGGGTAACTGTGTCACCAATCGTTATGTCAGATACTTCCATCCTAGTAAATATCATCTGGACGTGATATTGAAGATTTTTTTACAAAAAAAAATAGATAGATCAATTCCCTTTTTTTTTTTTTGCTATCTGATCCTTTTCTCTTTACATCTATCTTACTTTTTTGAATCACCAGTAAATTATTTTATTTATTATTATTTCTTGCAAAAATATTTATTTTACTTTTGTATGGTTTTTAAGTGCATATCTGTATTTTTTTTTATTAATAATGAATGATAATATTTGTATTTTGAAATTGAATATAATAAATTTATGGAAATTAGATACACACGTACAAAATTTTAAGTTAAAGTTAAAGAAGAACTAGAAGAAGAAGAAAAAGTTTGTTATTTAAACTTGCTTTAACTTTTGAATTGAATACATAATGTTTTGTAAGAAAATCTTTTTTTAGTATTGTTATATTAAGCTATATATATATAGGTAGATTCTAATAAAATTGTTATGGCGTTCGAATTTCTTGTTTTCTAGTTTTATTAAAATTTTTGAGAAAAAAATTTCTTGAGTATTTCTATAAACTATCTTCCCTGAATTTTATTGGCAGATATTTTTCAATCTTATTTGGACTAAGAGGGCTAAAAGACTTTGTATGATATTGGGCTAACCGTCTGACTAAGAGTTTTCAATATTAAAACTTTTACATATAAGTTAATTTTAGAGTTTTATTTTGCTGGATGCCCTACTATCGGTTTTAAAAAGATATGAATTGCTTCGCAGGTGCACTTTTGCCAATTCGAAAAGATTCTTCGGAAAACAATAATATTCACTGTGAGGGTCACTTCATACTTTTTTCAACCCAATAGTAAATAAGGGCCAAAAAGTAAAAAAAAATAGACGTTTCATTCATATGTAATCGTCTGACTTAATAATTTTCCAATATTTTTGTTTTTGAA
The DNA here is from genome assembly GCA_022575985.1 of Anagrus nilaparvatae. NCBI lineage: Eukaryota > Metazoa > Arthropoda > Insecta > Hymenoptera > Mymaridae > Anagrus > Anagrus nilaparvatae. The sequence continues at coordinate 14,959,700 of JAKSXM010000272.1, forward strand.
AGTAAGTAATCCAAATTGGTTACATCTGACTACAATTTTTCTAAATTTATATATAAAACTAAGTAATCAAAAAAGGTAAATCTTTTTCGGAGCTAGTGAATTAAATTATTGCAAAAAAACATAACCAAATTTCAGGCAAAAAATTGCACTGAAAATAAATTCAAGTTGTGGCAAAATTTTTCCTTCATCGATTACAAATGGTTTGAAATTTAAAGAAAATTGTGAAAAAATGATTTATACCCATTTAAAATGCGAGCCCCCAGCATGATAGAACTTTAAAAAAAAATTTTTTTAAACTTTTCTTTAGGTTTTATGTCATTTGCAACCTCTTAGAAAAAAAAAATGTTCTGGCTGCAACAATTGGTATTCTGGTAGCTGACACCGGAAATCCCGTAATGGTAACCGGAATTTCTGTAACGGCACTGGGTTTTTTCAATGTGGCCTTAAACTTAATTTTCCTTTTTTTGCCTTTTTTTCTATAGACAAGTGTCCTCAAAATTTGAAGTAGTTACTCCTAACCACTAAGGCGTCACATCCATGAGATATGTTATTCTGGCCTTACCACTCAATTCATCGGGGGCCATTCACTTGTCATAACTGTCATTGTCCGTTCAGGACAATCTCAAAACTTTGAAATCTAGATTTTTCGAAAATAGACCCATAAATGAATTTTGCGGAAAAATTCAATTCCGGATTCGTGAAACTAGAATAGATCAAAATTTAGAATGAGAGAATTCCCGAAATTTATTTTATGAAACCTCGTATTTCATGGTAAATTTTTGTTTTTTACAAATAATAAATTCTGATATTTTATCAAATTTACACTGATTTTTAGGAAATTTGATTTATCCGCTTTATGATCCTTCTAGTTTTTATTATTCATCAATAAAAAGTTTGTATACTTAATTTTCGAGATGCATGCTGGAAGAGTTAAAATTTTTAAAGCACTTATAATGCGATCAGCTGACTCAGAGTTAATAAGTACCTGCCATCTGGCAGTTATATTTTGAACGCATTTATAGTGATTGAAAAAACTAGTATACGTCAATTTTGTATGTAACTTTTGCTTTTTAGAGAGGGGCGTCATTCACTGGTCATAATTCTGCCGTACAGGAGTAAAAAGGCAATATCTCGAGATTTTATGAAAAATGAGATTTTTATATGTGCAATCCCTAAAAATCAGTGCAAATTTGATAATGTATCAGCAGTTATTAATTCGAAAATGCAAAAATTCACCATGAAAACAAGATTTCATAAAATGAATTTCGGAATTTATCCTATTCTGTACTTTGATGCATTCTGATTTTGCGAATCCGAAATTGAATTTTTCTGCAAAATTCATTTATGGGTCTGTTTTTGAAAATCTAGATTTCAAGGTTCTGCGAAATGACCCGGATGGACAGCGACAGATATGAACATTGAATGGCGGCCTTGGAGAGAAGAGAGAATTTAGATATTACTTTTCAGTTGGGGTAAGAAATAAGTAGTTATATACACTGACTTTGTATAAATTGACACACTAATACATACGCATAAAAGTACATTAAGAATTTTAGTTCTTCCAGCATAGTAAAGGTGCATTTAATGTATACTTTCTAGTGCTAAAAGTGGATAAATGTTCATTATTGTTATTTGTTGTTATTGTTTTATTTTTCCTAAAAAAAGAAAATCTTCAATCTTAAGTATTTTTTTATTTTTTTAAGAAAGTTATAACGATGACTCTAACGGATCTCTTTATATAAGATTTTGTATCCTTAAACAAAAAAATAAAGTAAATTAATGAAACCTTTATTTAATTTTCTTTTCATCATTTTTCTTTTTCATTTCAAAGTATTTTATTTTTTTTTCTTTTTATAAGCTTAACCAAGAAGTTTGATGAGCTAACAAAAGGTATAAAATTAGATTATTGTTAAATTTTATATTATACACTTTATAATTTTTTTGACATATTAAATAACTAGTATTTTTAATTTATAATTTTAAGTATACTTAATAAAATTATTATTATAAAAAAAATTAATATTTTTTGAAATAAATTTTTATTAATTTTTACTTTCATTAGACGTTCTTTTTTCTTTAAATATTTATTCATATTAAAGATAATGTAAATTATTTTTTAACAAAGATAAATTAAACAACAGTTATAATTAAGTACATTCACTTTTTATCATAATGTACATTTTTTATCTGCAAAGTTAATATAAAACTTGCACAATGCTTTGTTGTTATTAATTATTTTTTTTTTTTTTAAATTTAATGCAAAGAGTTCTAAACACATTTATTTAAACTTAGAAAGCCTCTGATATTAAAATAAGAATCTGGTATATAAGGGATTCCACGCCAAATGGGCAGAAATTGGACCAAAGGGTCGTAGAAGTATCTTTTTTTCTGAAAGTGAGGCTAAAAATAAGTCATCACATTCATTTTTAGCTAACTATCAAATTAAAATAAGTAAATCATAACAGTTGAACGTAGCTCATGTACTAAAAATAATTCACAAAGCTTTGTAATTTATTTTAGGTGCAAATTAAATTTTATAAATTTTCATAAAAATAAATTCTTTCATTCTAAAATTAACTTTATCAAGTAATTATGTTGATGAAATGAAATTCATAAATTTTTTTTTTTACATTTCAAAGCAAATCTTTTTTCTTTTATTTTTTATACCAACATAGAATATGAACTTTTTTATATTAACTTTTTTTTTTTAGTTAAATATGAATTATTACTTTAACACTTGTCTGCATATGCGACTGAGAAAAACTATATAATTTCATGAGTAATAGGCCACTTATCTTAATTAAATTTTTTTTTTATTCTTTAACTTTCTAGATTGCGGTGATGTACATAAAAGTGGCCTTATCAATCACGAAACAAAAGCACAGTTAATATAGTTGAAAGGATATTCAGAAGCAAAAAAAAATTTTTTTATGATGATTCAAAAGTTAGATAATCCTAAGAAATAAAACTTTTGCACGTTTTTTAGATTCTAATAAGAAGTAGTAGTCTTAGAAAAATAAAATTTTATTGAATTAATAAAATAATGTTTTTATTAGACTAATAATTTTTCTTTAAATTTAACTCTGCTGTAAATTTACCTACTTTTATTATAATTTGGGAGATAATTATGGTAAAAAGTGTGTGTAGTTATGACGGTTTAATTTTTGTTTAAAGAAATTCAAGACCAAAACATATACTCACTTTAGTATCCTAGAATTTTTGGTCACGGGTTCTCGAAAAGATTATGGGTCTACAAAGTTGTCCAATTTTTCACTAATGGAACTAAAAGTATGATACTTCGAAATAGTCTAGAGCTTTAGATTAACCTTACACATTTAGCTATTTCTTCCTGTATTATTTTTAGAAATACATGTAAAATTTTTTATCCATACAGGTGAACTTGTAGATGAGCCATGCGATTTTGAAAATTACAAGTGATAAGAAAAAATTATTTGTAGCATCAGATAATTTCGTGACGATTAAGCCCATATAAAAATCTCATTTTTCATAAAAATGGACATAGGGAGGTTCTTAATCTGTACGGCAGAACTATTCCCAAAATTATAATAATTTTTTTGACAGTTTATATTAAACTGTGAAATTTGTTATGAATATCTTATACTTTAAAAAGAAATTTTTTATGGCACTTTAGATGTTATTGCTAAAAAGTTACTAAACTTTTGCATGTTTTTCGAACTAATTTTAAAAGTAAATTTATTTTTGTTAACTTTTTAAAATATGTTCTGTAAATACATTTAAGTTATATTTTTTTTTAAATTCAAGTTTATTAAATTTTGCAGACATAAAACATTTTTAATTGTTTTTTTTCATAAGACACGATTTTTGCTGTTTTTAAATTCTCATTCTTTGTAATAATATAAGCCCAGAATCAGTAGGGTAGTTTTTTATTCAAAGTATAAGTTACTTACGTGACTGAAGCATACTTTTGAGTATATAGAGGAAAAGTGTCACTGCGCTAAAACTGCTGCCTGATACGAGGCCTAATACTCATTTAATTAATTTAACAGAACTGTGTTAAGTATATTCAGGAAAAGTAACGCGTATTAGTATATAAAAAAAACACATTGTTTCCTGACAAGATTCATCACTTAATTTCTAACAGGACTTATTGTTACTTATGGCTAAATTTAAATTTAATAAACATTATGATAATTATCTTGAACAAAAATACTAGTATTTGAAAATCTTTGCAAAAAAAATTAAAATAAATCTTTATACCATTAATTAAAATAAACTCAATTAATGAATTTAGTAAAAAATAAATAAAATTCCTATAAAATCTAATATATCATTAAAAAAGTTTCTAAAAAGCTTATGCATAATTATTAAAATAATAGGGAAGCTAAATTTCATAAGAGAAACTATAGTTTTATAATACTTGTTATATAGTTTTGTGAGTTCGTAAAATTTTGAAATTTCTATTAGCATAGTTTGAATGCGATAGAGTTATATATATATATTAAGAAACTTTGGTCATTTTGGGATACACATTCTATATTTAGAATATGACAAGAAACTGATTATTCCTATTACTTTATATTAATCCAATTATAAGTTTATAGATTCCCAAAGGATAATTTAAGATTCTTTAGTTAATTTAATCTTTTTATTATTATAGTATAACAATAAGAATACTTTATTATCCATTTAAATTTACTATAGCAACATAAAATTTGCAGTATTTTTCATATAATTAAATATTTAAATATTTTTTTAAATAAAATGTATAGAATTTATTAAGTTAAATGTATAAATCAAAGGATTTTAAGTTTTATCGATGGAATTTCACTTAAAACTGTCATAAAGTTTTTTGAATAAGAGCTTTTACTTAGTCACGCAAACAGATTAGGTAATACCAATTTACTCTTATAGTACATATTTTCTATCTTTTTCTAACTAATAGTCATATATGTCTTAAAAGCTATACAGATAGTATATTATATATTACATACTATATAACAAGTTAAAATAGTTTCTTAGCGAGATAGATCCTTAAATTTTCAAATAGAGTAATGCACGTTTTGCAAGTATATATAGTTGTACTTGTACATGTGAGAAATATATATAATTTATATATATTTTATACTGTATAAATAAAATACAGCCATGTCAGCGAATGCTTTGAACTACGAATGGCATTGAAAGTTACATACTACATGTACTGAAACTCGATATATTCATGGTAATATATTATGTATATGGATGATTTCGTCTAAATGTGAATTTTTTTTCATGGGAAAATGGATTTAAAGAAAGTGACGCTTTAATTTTCCCATGTGCGAACTTAATAGAAATATAATCAATTTAGTGTTCTAGAGAGAAAAATGCAACTGTGTGCAGGTTTTATTTGATTTTTATAAAACTACTAGAAAATTTTTTTAATTAATTGAAGGTAGTTTTTGCAAAACGTATTTTTTACGTAAAATCTTCTCGGAAATTACTCAATTTGAAAAGTATTTTGGAGTAAAGAGTAAATCAGTCCGGTAAACTATTACAAGAAAATCATTTAATGTAAAAATATAATCAGCTTCATTTTGGAAGTTTATTTCCTCATGATTCAGGCAATTTTTTAATTTTTTAGTCATTATGAGTTGTAATATATATTTTTATTAATATAGACTTGAAATCGTAGTATAATGAAACTTTTTTATTTACATCTAAGTACTCAAAACTCTTGAGATAAAAATAAAACGTAATATTAATTAACTGGAAATTTAAATGTTACCTGCACTAGTAGTTTTTTGTTCTTTTTTAAGGCTATCGTTGAGTCTCAAACTCTTTTGAAACTTTGATTTAGCTGGTGATTCTATAACAGGGGCGGATCCAGACCTTAGGCTTGGGGGGGGGGGCAGAACCCAATTTAGCCTAACCTAACCTATAAGCTACATAAAAAGAAAATAAATAGTAGTAAATTTTTACAGATTAAAAAAAAATAATACGAAAAACTTTCTTGTGTTTTTCACACAAATAAAAATAATTTTTTTTTAGCAACCTTAAATCAAGTTTACTTTGTAATCATAAGGAATATAAATTATTACATTTAAAAATATGAATATATTTGTTATATTTATTACAAATAATATTTTTTAGTTAATATACATTAAATAATTATAACTAAAGACTTATAAAAAATGGTAACTAAAGTAATTATAAAAAAACCAAAACTTTATAATTTAATATAAAAATTAAAAAATTAATTATCAAATTTTTAATTATATGACGAATTCTAGACGATGTTTTTTCTTTTTAGCAAATCGATTTATAATTTCTTCAATATCTACTTGAATCTCTTTATGAATATGCAATCTTGCTAAGCCATTCAAACGATCTTGATTCATTGTTCTAAGCCAAGTTCTAAGCCTTCTAATACAAGAAAAAGAACGCTCAGCTGTAGCATTTGATACAGGCAATGTAACTATTAATCGCAAAAAAAATGTATAATTGGATAAGAAACTGGAGAGCAGTTACTTAGAAGTTCAAATGCACTTTTTGGTCCAGTGTTAACATTATTTTGCGAGTCTTCTTCCCATTTTAATTTCCAAGATTCAAGCTCAGTGAGCAAGAGTTTCTTTGCTAAATTAGACTGTTGATCTAAAAATTGTGAGTATTTCTCCACTAAGCAACCAACAGTTTCTGAATTTGGTTCTTGTTTACCAGGAAAAAAAATATTTAAATCATATAATTCCAAGGTTTCATTTGAAAATCTAGATTTAATATCTTGAATTATATTTTCTAAAGCAGGAATATATACTGATTGCCTGAAGTATGTTTCTGGATCATTTGAAGGATAATTTTCTCTGTAAACAGATCTCCTAGGCTTTCGTGGTATTTCAATACAGCAGTCTAATTCTTCAGCAACTCCTTTTATTTCATCAAATAGATTTTTAAAATATGCTTCGCTTTTTTCACGTCTTCTGTTTAAGATATAATATAATTTATGTGTCAAGTCAAAGAAAATTTAAAACGTTTAAAATTAAAACCCTCTCATGTTGGAAAATAGACTACGACAAAAGCCTTTTGTTCTGTTGCTAATATATCTTATGTTGATTTATATTCCATTTAGCATGTATAATTTTATTTATATAATTCGTATAGTTTACTTGATTTGCTCCAGGATTTGCTAATTTTTGTCTATTTTTCTGAAAATCTTTGTTATCATGGTTTTCTTTTATTAAATTTTTCGGGAACTTTGATTTTACTTTGAAAATATCGGCTTATGCTCGAATCAACGATAAAAATTTTTTTTCAAGATTAATAGTTTATTAAGTATTAAGGAAGCAAAAGTTTTGGTGCTAACGTGATCGCTTTGGTGCTTAGGCCTAGTCTACATAACCGCACCGCATGGCGCAATCCAATGCTATTGATATATAGGCTTGCGCTTGCGGTGTCACGTAATTCCTATACCAATAGCATTGGGCTGCGCCATGCGGTGCGGTTATGTAGACTAGGCCTTAGGCTGATTCTACAAACACCGTAAATGGAGTCCAAAACCGCAAGCGTGAGCGCAACGCAACGCAACACAATCAAAAACTTATAATCATGTGAGCACCTTGTGCTCAGGTGACTTCTTCTGGACAGGAATATTAGTGTCCACCTTTTCGAGCCTATGAGCTCGGAAAATTGCACCAAGCGATTCAATAATCGTAGCTCACGAGCTGCTTCAATGAGGATTCAATGTCCGAAAGCCATTGACTCCTCCAAGAACACCAATCACCCTATCAACAAGCAAACCAGCAAAACAATCTCTCATCCACAACATAGCGAAGGTGTCAAAGGTAGCCGCGTGCGTGAAGGCTGAAGTCAGTACAAGAATGCTTTAGCCAGAATCACGGTTACATTTATAGGCCCTCGCTGACTTCGACCTCTGTCACTGATTGGAGCAAGCGCGACAAATTCGTTACGAAGTTCACCATGCATGCCATGAGCAAAGGGAGCAAAGAATTCGGAAAGAAATAGCATACACGCTATGAGCAAAGACCAACACCAAGCGCCGCAAAGCTAGGGAAGTGCGGCAAAGCTATACCGAAGACCATGCACGGCCGAGCTCGTCAGTGCAGGAGCAACTGCAAAGCGAGGTAATGCTAAGGCAAAGACTGCGAGCGGCGAAACTTGGCAGTGAAAGAGCAACCGCAAAGTGAGGTAAAGCCAAGGCAAAGGCTACGCGCGACCAGGCTCGTGGCAAGACTGTCAAGAAGCACAGCAAGGCTTGAGATCCGCGGCAAAGTTACAAACAGACTTGAACAGATATTTTTTAAGTGCCTAAAAGTAATACAACTGCTCTAAAAAAATAAATTAAAATGTGATAAAGGTAGCTATAGGAGAATGAAATAATGAAAAATTAGCAAGATAAATGAAAATTGTCATTTAAATTAGTAAAATTGAAACATGTAAAGTTTATTTATTTTTATTATACATATTTTACACTTAATAATAATAACCTTAAAAGTATAGAAGTTTGTAATTTTTATTATTAAAAAAATTTAACATGTTTTATAAAAATATTTATAAAAATAAAACAAAAAACAAACAAAAAAATCTAGAAAAATAATAGCAGTTTCAATAAACCTTTATTCGAACCTGTTTCTTCTTCTTTCATCCTCAATGAACTTGGAGGAATTTGATATATACTTGGAGGAATCTAATATCTTATTATAATTATAATAATACTTATTAGAAGAAATAAACTTTAAAATTTTTGGTGTCAAGGTTCTAAGATTAAAAGATTTTGATTGATGTTCCTGACTTGATCCTGGAACAGTTGTACTCTCAGATATTAACAGTAAGCGAATACCAGATATAACTTGGCTTATAGGTTTCTGTATGAAACTTGAAAACTTGAATAGTCCAGGTCTTAAAATTTGTTTTTTCTAGATCTGATGGATAAACAAATTCCAAGGTTTTTGAATGTCAGGTTTTTAATTTTAATTTTAATTTAACTCCAAAATTTTTAAGATTGGAAAAAAAATCTTCGAATCTTCAGATGGCTCGTATAAAGCTTTTGAGAATCAAATTTTTATAATTCTGAACTAGATAAATGTCAAAATTATTTTTAGCAAGTTCTGATAGGTAGAAAGAACTAGAAAAAAATAACCCAATTATTCTATAGGTTGCAGTTATTGTTTTGGTTTTAAAACATTTTCTTATAGTTTTAGTTATTATCGACAAAAGAATAAGATATATCATTTACCTTAGAAGTTTTTGTATATGAGTCTGTTAATGTTAATGCTCAAATTCTTAAAATTTTTTTCTTCTAATTTAAATGGACCAATAGAACCAGGAAAAATAAACTCCAAGGCCTCAGTGGGTCAGGTTTCTGATTTGAATCCAAAATTTTTAACATTGGGTAAAGCTCTTTGTTTCTTCGGATAAGTAACGATTTTGAGAATCCTTTCATATAATCCTAAACCAAATAAATTTCAAAGTTATTTCTTAGTCCTCGTAGTAGGTTAAGAAATGGCTTTCCTTAGTCCTATTCACCATAGCTATTAGCTTTTCAAAACTAATAAACAAAGCAAACTCAAAGGATTTATATTCTGAATTACATACAGAATCATTTCTAGCTTAAAGATACATCTTGATCTACTTGTCGATAATAATTAAGGCTGATTCTATAAACGATGTGCCATGAAAGTGAGTCGCAGCCGCAACGCAATTCGCATGATACGATTTTTTGTCTCCGCACAATGTAATGCGATTCACATTTACGGCGTTTGTAGATAGAGCCGAAATTCTGTGCCAAGTTTTACTCACTAGTTTTACCAAAATTGTAAAACCACGACCACGAAGGCAAAAGATCTTTTTCTAATAAAAAAAAATTTGATTTAAAAAGATTTATTCTTACAAATAAAATTAAAAATTCGCATTTAACTCTTATTGCTTGTTATCTTTTAATGAAAATGATAGCAGTTAACACAGTGCATATCATTTTGATCTTTTTACATTGTTCTCAATTGTCCTATGAAAATTAGGCTTTTGAGTATAATAACATATAATGGCCCATTAAAATAAAGATCATTATTAGTATTAATTAAAGTTAATAAAACTTTTGGACAAAACAATATTGCATTTTATAGGTTTTATATTTTAAAACATCTCTTGTGACTGAATTTATTTTTTCTTTCTTCGAAATATATGATAAAATATTATATTTGGTATGGTTATACTTATATTGGTCCTTAGGGAAATAGAGGCAATAAGTTTTTATCGACATTTTTTTGTTTAAAGTATCTTTATATTTTGTATGTTAATAAAATACCAAAATTTTTAAAAAAATAATTTTTTTCTGATAAAATCTATTTTTTGTTTTTAATAATTTAAAAAAAAATAAATAAATAATCATATAATTTCTTTCCGTTTTATAGGTGATGTCTGTCTGTATAATGTAAATGTAAATATAAGTGTTTAAACCTAATCTCTGGTGTTATTTATTTGCAATTGAACAAAATACAGTAATTGGTTTAATACAGTAAATAATTAGTGACTAGCATATAATATAATTATATATATATTCTATAGGTTGAGGGAAGGGGGACACCGTGGCGCGAGGTAGCGCCTACGAGTGTTCCTCAAAGATTTTATTTTTTGAGGTAAATTAGAAACATTTATTGAAAACTTTTTTTAAAAAAGTGATCCAAAAGTATTAAAAAGCAAGTGAAAATAAAAGAAAAGCTCTGGGTCTAAAATTATAGAAGAAATTAAAACAGGAAATATTTAGAAAAAAAAGTGAGGTTAAAACACATGGAAACTTAAATGTATCAAGCAGCATAACAAATACAGAAAAGAAAGAATTTATAAAAACATTCTTAAAGATAAGTAAAATAATGATTAATGAAACTTATACTAAACAGCACAGGCTAAAATTTTTACCTGTGACTTTAACTCTAGAAAAGCTAACTCTAGAAAAAACAATTGATAAAAAAACAAAAACATTTAGGATAAATGAAAATGAAACTTGGAATAACCTCTAGAAAAGCTAATTAAAAAAAGAAAATTTGATTAATTTTATAAGAATTTCGAATGGAAATTGATCAAAAAAATAAACAAAAATTCCAAGTTTTTAATAATTTATCTGTAAATAAAATATTACTTATTAAAATAAAATGTAAAAAAAATGAGGAAGTAAAAAGAATTAGGAAATTTTAGGGTTAACTTTATGAAAAAACAACTTGACTTGAGTAATCTAAGCAGACATTCTCACTCTATAAATATTTTTGCCCGCCCTGAAAAGGGCAGGACTTATTTGCACTTGCTGACGCTGCTCAGAAAAATCGAAATATATATAAAAATTCACTTACACACACACACAATCAACAAAAATAATACCAAAAATACCTGGATGACGATTCAAAACACTGACTTGACCACATCCAGCCAATGTCTAACGCAGACCCACTTTCTGCGCGCTTCAGGTGCGTTGTCCCTTGCCCAAGTACAATTTGTTTTATCCAGGTATCTTTTCACGTTTATACACCAAAAATAGTACACACAAATCGAGAAAAATACAAAATAACTTCTTATGGCAGCGGCTTCAGCAAAGTGCGCTCAGCAAGGCGTCTCCTCGAAGAATGAGACTAGCCGGCGCACAGTGATCTAGAAAAAAAAAAGCGGAAATAACCTTTGCTTCAATCGAGTTTCCATCCAATTTTAATGCGGGTTGGCTTGTTTTACTCCTGAAGACCTGTATTTTACGAAAGTAACGACAAGAAAATTTTTTTCCACATGATTTTCACCCTTTTTTCAGAAAAACCCACCCCAAAAAAAACTATAGCAAAATTATAATTTATCGAAAAAAATTTTCTCGGCCTTAAAAAATTATGTATATCCTTAAATTTGATTGAATTACAATGAAATTATGTTTAAAAAAAAAAATTACCCCCATTCTACCCCTAATTCTCCAAAAAATTCCCCAAATAAAAATTTTATGTAATATTAAAAAAAAAACAATTTTATAAGCTATTTAACTTTAAGAGTAGTTTTTGGGGAATCAGGGGTAGAATAGGGGTAATTTTTTTTTAAACATAATTTCATTGTTTTCCAATCAAATTTAAGCATATACATAATTTTACAAGGCCTAGAAAATTTTTTTGGATAAATTATAATTTTGCTATAAAATAATTTTTAGGGTGGGTTTTTCTGAAAAAGGGGTGAAAATCGTGTGGAAAAAAATTTCCTTGTAATTATTTTCGTAAAATACAGGTCTTCAGGAGTCAAACAAGCCAACCCGCATTAAAATTGGATGGAAACTCGATTGAAGCAAAGGTTATTTCCACTTTTTTTTTCTAGATCACTGTGCGGCGGCGAAAGTATAGGGGACGCCACCTCTCCATCTCTTTCCACGCGCGTGCTGATTGGCCGGAATAAAGTTACTATACTAGGGACTTATTTTCGTAAAACACGAATTTGTTTTTTAATAAAATTAATAGACGCGAATATTAAAATATTTTTAACCTGAATCGCGAAATAAAAAAATTATACTATGATCAATTGTAATCATATAATTCATGTTATTTTTATTAAAATCGGGGTTTTACCCCTTTTCACCCCAGTTTTTCACTCCTGGATGAAATGTTAGTATTTTCGGAGTTTATATTTGAAATCAGCAACCTCGATAAACCCCCGGTATAGTTTTTCAATTAAAAATAAAGCCTTTTATAAAAATTGATTTTTCATCCCTTTTCACCCCAATTCTCCATCCCTAAATGAAATTTTAGTATTATTTCTCGTATTTTTTGGAGGTCATAATTGAAATCAGCAACCTCGAAAACCATCCTATATAGTTTTTAAAGTAAAAAAAATTATAACCGGTTTGTGTAACTACACAACCAACGAGCATGGAACATGTTTACTCATAATAGTAATAAATCCAAAAACCGAAATTACAATAAATCCTGAAATATATACTATCGTAAGTCCATAAACTTAAAGTATTCTAAGTTGTTGTTGTTATCAGGGCTTGATCAGGGTCTGATCAGATCCTGACTCCCACTTCAAATTATTCTAAGTCTCTAAATCGAAATTATTCTAAGTCCATTTTATCCCCCCCCCCTAAAAACGTCACTTTCATCCCCCTAAACACATCAATTTTTCACCCCCCCCCCTGTCGAGCCAAACTTTTTCAAATACCCCATCCAATGAACATGTTCCATGTTAATAAAGCTTTTTATAAAAATCGATTTTTCACCCCAATTTCCCACCCCTAGATGAAACTTTATGATTTTTTTGAGTTCATATTTGAAATTAGCAACCCCGAAATCCCCCGGGTGTTAATTAGCAGGAAAAAAAAACAAAATATTTTACGAATAGTAAAGACTTACGTCAAAGTGGCACGTTTTGGTCGCAAAACAAGGCTAAGTCGCTTGTTTTTTAAGTTTCCGCCCATTGTAGATATTTTCTGAGGGTTTGTTGGTAAAAAATGATTCTAAAATTGAATTCCTCATGAGTTTCTATTCTTAAAACAATTTCAAAATTTAATTTTTAATGAAAATCAAAGCCGGTATTAATCAAGTGGCACGTTTTGGCTGCCTGGGCGGTAATGGGTTAATATTGGGTATATTGATTTCTTTTGATCGTAAGTGACCACGAGCATTCTCTTTAGGAGTGCAATGAATGAAAGAGTTTTTTAGATATGAAGGCTGATGTAGCCGCAAGATTTTATAGATAATTATGGCCAAAAAATAATGTCTGCGTGAATCAGTACATAACCATCCCAGCTTACGTCTAAAAGGGGTTATGCTCTATATTTCGTATGCCAAAAATATACCTGACTGGATATTTGCAGAATCTATGCAATCTTGCTTTTAATTTACTGCTTTAAAAACGTCCAGATAAAATAAAAAATATTTTTATTTATTTTTTAAAGTCTTGTTCTTTTATTGATCAATAAAACCTAATCATCAAATTTAACTTATTATGTTTTTCAGTAATAGAAAATCATTTACACACATTATTATTGAAATAAAAACTAATGTTACCATTGAATAACGTATAAACTATTTTCAAAGCGACAGTTATAATAACAGGCGTAATAATTTGAATAAGGTTACACGATTAGGTTGCTTTACTTGAAATTTCAAGCAAACATTTTAAAATATCAAACAAACTGCTCCAAATGTCAAGCGAGTCAAGCAGCTACTTGAAATTTCAAGCAAAGCAACCTAACTGTGTAAAGAAAGTAAACTGGATTTTAATCAAAGACGATGTTAAATTTAATAAACTGATAATGTAAGTAGAGAAGGGGAAGGTGTTTTAACTACATTGGGCCCTGAATTTTAGCCCCAATGCATTAGGCTAAACAAATTTTACTCCTGTGTAAACTTGCCCTCTATTTATTAAGTACCCTCGCCCCCTTTTTTCATAACCTCTCTTTCTTTAGTCCCTAACAAAATTTTCTTCATTGTTTATACTTAATGCTCGCAGAACATTCATAAATTCTTAATAAAATTTAGGCAACAATTATGTTTATACTCATAAAGTAAACAAGAATAATTTTGCTTTCAAGAAAAAATTATTTTATTTTTTTATTACCTAGTATTTTTTATTTTTGCAAATTCTTTTATTTCCATGTCTAGAATGCAAACGCTTCCTATTATACTCTATTTTATTATATTTTTTATAACACAACTAGAAAATAAATTTTCTCTGGTATTTTATTTGACAAGATTGTGATTGTACCTTTTCACTTAAAATAAATATTTTATGTTTGAAAATTTTCATTTTACTTTTACTTAAAATATTCAAATAAGCTATATATATATTTGCGTTTATGAAATATTATTTAACTTAAATTTGCAAAACCTTTCATATAAATCAGAATAAATCAAATATGAATTTTGAATAAAAATTCTTGGATTCAAAAATATACACGGGTGGATAAATATTGTGCCAATTGGTTTTACTAGAACGATCAGAAAGCTATATATTATATATTTTGGCATAAATTTAAATATCAATATTTACGGAATAAATCGGAGAGATCCGGGCACGCTTTACAAGTATTTCAAAAATTATTCAACTGTCTCTTTGGGACTCTTCTAGGCTATTTCTTACATTCTAGTGTAGGTGTTTTACTATATATATATATATATAAATATACACATATACAGAGTTGAGAAAAATACAAAAGACATGATTTATATTCGATCGTGCTTCTGGAGCATCGATGAGCCTTGCCGAGGCTAAGCACGTACCTAAGAAGAAATGAAAAGCGCTTTCTCGTACGTGGCCTCTTATTCATCTATTCTCTTCTTTTATTGTATGTATTTATATGTGTATGTATATGTGCATTTTGTACTCTAATATCGATTATTGTTTGTGTATGTGCTATTTCGTATTTTTTTCCATTTTCTTTACTTATCTCGTGTCTTTAGGTGCCTCGAATTTTTGAGCGCACTCGACCAGCATCGTCGTTGTACATACCAGACAGTTTGATGTATATTTACATATACATTTATTTATAGTATATACATACACACATATATATAGATTGTGTCCTTAAGTCTTTTTGGCTGATGTTTTTGGTACCTGAATGGCAATTTCGTATGCATAATCGGATATTCGTTCGTTGTATGCTAAGACGCCAGATTCTTTTTTCTTTTTCATTCTTTTCGTTGAATCTTTTGCTCATTTTTTTTCCCTTCTTTTTTTTTAACTTTAAAAGCCTGAAAAACTACTGATAAGAAGGACATTTTTTTTCTTTAAACTTTAGTAATTTATTAAGAGGTTTTTAGTTTTAAAAAAATTATGAATTAGTTTAAAAAAACATGACTAAGAAACAAGATTTGGCTTTATGACAAAATTTAATTTCTTTTTTTGAAAATATGAAAATAATTAACATAATATGAAATTTTTTTTTTTTTTTAATTGACAAAGCTCTAGTATTTTTCTTTTGCATTTTTGGTTTTATAAAAAAAAAAAGACTTACAACCGGTTTTCGAACTCTAAACCATTCTCCTTTATAGAAATTATACTAAGTCCCTTGACTATGGAAGCAAAAAATATTGTACACCATAAACGGTAAACTTTGGATACTAGCGTAGTTACATTCGAACATAAATTTTTAAAGCCCTTGATTATTATTGATATTACTAAGATATTACTTGATATTACTAAAATTGTTTCACTTTATTTGTTATAACTATGTTATACTATGTTATTAATAAATTATTGTATAGTTACATTTCTATTTTTATAAATTTTATAAATATACTGTTATAATTATGTATCATATTTTGTTCTGGACAAATAAATAATATTTACATTTACTATTACATTTACATTATCAGTATTTTTCATTGCACAACTAAGACAATAATATCAAAATACAGGTAGTCAATATTTTTCGGTACAAAAAAGTTCATTAAATATCTTTTTCAGATAATTTAACTTTCTCTGTAGCAAATTCTTGGATATTACGTAAAATAAAGGATTTCAAGACTCAAAAATTAATTTTCTGCTTACACTTTTATACTCGTATAATTTTCTTTAAATACTTTTTAGCAATTGAACTTGTGGAAACATTAATGAAAAATAAGGATACGACGTTTCCAATTTTGACATATTTTCTTATTTACTTCTATATAAAACAAAAAAGAAAAAAATCGTAAAAATTTAGTTTTATGAGCATAAATATTATGATAGTTGGTTATAAAATAAGACCTTTATTCTTATAGTCAGAAAGTTAAAACTATATAACTTTAAAATCATGCGTTGAAGAACGTGAGAAAGTATGGTTTACGACTTTTTATGTAATTTTACGTTTACTTTATTTAGACTTTATCGTTCGAAAAATTATGTTGTGCCATATACATTTATAAAGAAAAAAGATGATATTTGCACATTTACTCTGTACAATAGCCTTTATGTTAAAATAAGGTTGTAAAGAACGACAAAAGAGAATATTACAAAGATAAAGTATAAGTTTTTTTGTTATTTTATTTTTTATTTTAATAAACTTATAAACTACGCTTTTTGTTAGAATTTTATTAGTTTATTATCTTGCGTTTATATTTATTTGTATATTTGTTTAAATGTGAATTACAAAAATTAATTAATATTTATTTCCTTTTGACGAATAAATTTTCATGTAGATTAAAACTAAGCTTTTAATTTAGTTTTTATCAAACGTGAAGTCTTAATTACATTTTGGACTATTATAAGGAGACTAAAAAATTTTGCAGTTTTTTAAGGTTAGGTATGACTCTGAATATATATATGTTAAAACTTTTGCAATTGATATTAAGAAAAAACTGTAAGGGCTCTCTAGATGTTGAATTTCCAAATAATGGTGCATAGCTTTTAGAGAAAAGTCTTCTAATGGTGTTGGTCATATAGTTGGTAATCGTACAAAATTTAGAAATATTTGCGTACACAAGATGCAAAATTCAACAAGGGCTCTTATGGTAGGTAATATTAGTTCAGTTTTATACTTTGATCACAAGTAGCGTTCTATATCCATCTAAAGCCGTGGTACCATGAATTCCCTATACGAGAACGTGTTAAATTTCATCCTTTTTGTACGCAAATATCGCTTAATTTTGCATGATTACCAACTTACACATTGGATTTTTGTCCTCGAAAAAAATGTATATGGGTCCTTTTTACAGGAACTGTATATTTTTTTATTGCTTACGGCACAACACTAATTATCTTTTTTTAATTTTTTTGTATTTTTATGTTTATCAAGGTCCAAATACTTAAAATTTTCAGTGGTACTGCTACAAATGTAAAAATAAATTCTACGTGTTATTCTTATGGAGTTTTTTATTTATGCGGACGGTGGCGACATTTTGAGTGTATTATTGACATAACTCTGTATTGAGGCCATCAAATTTTCTAAAACTTTGTATATCTTATTTTTTCATCAAAATACGTCACTGAACAAGATATGTTAAGTAAAATATGGCATACATTTGGAGAAAATAACATAGATGGTGGCGACATTTTTTTTTGTAAAGGCGTTTTAAACAGATTTAATTTTTATAGTTAAAGCTTTTATATTTAAAATTTTAAGTTTTGCACGATTTATAGGTGAGTAGTTAAGTATGAAAAAAATACAACAGTGCTTTCAAGTGCATAAAAATAGAGTGCACACCTCTAAAAGCTGTGAAGCTTAAAAAAAGCTGAAATCGAGGGACAGACTTATATGCGACGATAAGCGAAGAGGATTGCATGAAAATTTGTTTCGTTGAAAAAAATGAATTTTTGGTACCTAAATATGCAACCTATAGAAAAATTTAAGTTCAAATTTTAATCAAAATATTAATATCGAAAGTTTGGCATATTGCGAAAGAACACTGGACGGTTGCGACATTTTTAACACATATACCCCACAAAATATTTTTCTAACCTTAGTTAAATATATGCAGTAGGTTGCGACTTTAAAAAAATATTATTTATCATCTTTAAAAAAAAAAGGTAAAAAGAGCTTTTGTTTCGGATGTAAGTTGGGAGACATTATGTATACCGTTTCTGTGAAAAGTACCCATTTACCATTATTCGGAATTATAACGGCCAGAGCGTCGTTAAAGTAATTATTTATATAAAAAATTCACTCAGAAAAAAAAAATTATTTTTAAATAAATTACATTAAGTAAATTAAATGATTCAAATAAAAAGTTTTGGTTTATATATATACATATATATTAAAAAAAAAACAATTCACCTAAATTTTAAAATCCATTAGCGAATTGCGTGAAAATAACTTTATTTATTGTCTTTTGAGAAGAATATAAAATGTTTTTTTTTTTTATTATCACAAAAAAACTCATACATATATATCTTAATATGTATGTATAAGTGTAATTATAATCGTTAATATATACGCACTTGCTAAAACACATAACGGTCGTTATATATAAAGTTTCTTAACTCAAAAACTTTCCTTATGAAGATCAAAAGCTGGCCAAAATATATATATATAATAGTAGCTTAATAGCAAAGTATCGTTATGCTACTGCTTCGCTTGCAACTGTTGTTAGTGCTTATCTATTATTATTATTATATATAAATTATACACTAATACTTAAATATATACGTATATATGTATATGAAGACACTACGAGCGAACAATTGTCGAAGAGTCTTACAAGACAAAAAGTTTTCTTCCTGTGCATCGGCTTTGTCAAGCAAATAGTTAATTTATCTCGGATGAGTAGAGAAGACTAAGTAATAATATGCATATATTTAAAGTAAAAGAGAGACAAAAACAAAAAGATAGAGAATAAAAGATTTTCTTCTTATTAAAGTGCTAAAATTATATTATAAGGGTATACATTTATATGGCTAAAACGAGGGCTGAATATCGATTATTTAGAAAGCTATTCGTTGCACAGGTACGGGTTTCTCTTTACCTCGATGAGCTTTAAAATATCTATTGTCTTAACGTTCTTCGAACTGTGCTACTAGTTGCGGACAGTTCTAAGTGATATAGGACAATATTAAGTCAGACAGAAATACTAACTTGTATCAAAACGTCTAATGAATAAGCCAGTGTGAATTTCCAATACTCTTGTGCAATTGTTAATTACTATTATTGCAATAATCCTAATGGCATTTTCTAATAAATTTTGTTACACTTAATTCATTCTAGGAATTACAATAGTTAATAACTATTTTCTTTTTTCAAATTGGTTGTTTACTTTTTTTTTTTTAGATTTAACCATATGCTTATGAGATTGTTAAAAATATTTGAATTTTCTACAGCGATATTAAAAAATGCAAAGTATAGACTAAAGCTTCGCCTCAAACACGAGTGGTTAAGAAAGTCATTAACTTCGTACTTCCCAGAAAATTTCCGTTTAAAGAGACGCACAGTGTGGCAAAATGGATAAAAATCGCTCCTGGACTGAATTTTTGAGCTGTTGAATTAGCCTGTTTACACTACCTCAACCTATTTATTTATTAAAAATAAAAAAATATGAAAAATCCGCAAAGAGACACGAAAGCAGGCTTTATTTAAAGTTGTTAAAAACAGGTTTCAAGTTGATAGCTTAAAAACACAGTCCAAGAGCGATTTTTGTCCATTTTGCCACACTGTGAGACGCCAGTTTCAAAAGAAAAATTCTCAGGAATCCAATAGTGGATCTCTATGTCAGTTATCGTGCAAAATTTAGAGATATTTGATTTGCAAAATGAGACGGATATGCACTGAAAAAAATCAAGTTGCCGCTGGCGTAAATATGCCGTTTGCAGTTTCGTTTGTGGCTATCATAATTTTTTTTCTCTCTCAAACGACCGCAAATGATTTACAACTTAAAAAAAATTTTTTTTTTTGCTCGTAGTACCGCTGCTCTGTGCGCATAAGAGAGAAGTATTTTTTTTTTAATTTTCTTTACCTTTCAAGTAATTTGTAATCATTTGAACACGAAAAAAAATTCCTCTAGTCACAAGCAGAATTCCGCTTGTAAAAGGAAGAAATCTGGTTATGGCAAACGGAATTCCATTTTTCGCAAATCGATTTTTTTTCAGTGCAGAGTAATATGTATAATTTGGTACCTAACTTGCCCTCCAAAATAGAAATGTAAGGGAGTATGCTTTAAAATATTCGAAGTGCAAATTATGTGGATAAATTTTCATTTTTATTTCAAAAAAAAATTTGGTAACATATATTCATATTTCTGCATAAAATAACTCAAGAATATTTTTTCAATCGATACTTAAAAATACATATGAAATTTAGAAGTATATAAAAATGATTCTCAAATAAGAAAAATAACTTTGTTACTCGCTATTGTAATGTACGTATATATATAACTCGTTAGTTTTGATAAGTATTTTTTTTTTGTTACACATATATATATAAAAGAAGAAATCGTTATGACTTGTATTCATGATAGAATAAAAAAGAAAAACAAAAAAAAAGAAGAAGAATATTATAGTGAAATTTAGTTGAATCTACGTGTAGAACGAGACTACTCTTCCGTATCCTGAATGCGCATTCCTATAGTTCCTTATCTCTGCATCCGCGATTCTGTGGTTATAACGAGCAATACACGACTAGCACGTACCAACGAACTTTATATATGTTACTTTACAATCTCAACATTTTATTCTTATATGTATATGAATAAATATTTCTATATTAGCCTGGAATTTTTATCATGAGTTTTTATTTTTTATTCAATAACAGATGCTGAAAACTGTAGAAAAGTATAAATTCTGTCGCTGATTATTTATGGATTTGTAAAATAAATTTTTATGCTCATTGAAGCTAATGATTGTGATTTAAAAAAATAAACTGACAACAGTAAAATACACATTTTGTTTTATTATTTTTTCAATTTTGACAAGAATTTTTACAGTGATATAAAATGAAATTAGTATTTTATTTTTTACCCGGACAAAGTCTACACTACAAAAATTTTTAACATCAAAATTTTTTTGGTTTATCTGTAATTACGCGGAAATTAGTGCATTACACTGATGATGGCTCACACTAATTTCCGCAAGAGCCGAAATAGACCAACTAATATTTTGTTTGTTCCGTTACGTGCGTTAAATTTCTTCTTTTCAAGAATTAATTTTATAAGAAAATTTAAATAATTTTTTATTTAAAAATTCTTTTCTTGATAATTACTATCCAGATAGTGATTACCTGGAAAAGAATTGTTAAAGTTTAAAACATTTAATTCGTTCCTTTCATAGTCTTAAATTCAATTGATTTGATTTTACTTTAGTCAATATGAAAAAAAATGCACAATATAATTATTGCTAATATTTAAAAATTGATGGAAATTTTTGTCAGTCCTATTACTGTTCTAAAATATTTAATAATATTTAAAATGGTTTATTTCGGCCTAGATTGCTAGATTATGCATTTATATCATCTATAACATATCACGTGAAAACAAAAAAAGTACTAACTTTTAATAAAATATTGACTTTTAAAACCAAACTGCATCACAAAAGGTACTACCATTTCTAAAAACATTTGTTTTGCGCATGCGCAGTACGGCTGCTTATTACTGTGATATGAATGCTATACTTCTTTACATAAACATAGTATAAACTATTTGATGTTAAATTTTTCTTGATATACGTTTATATACCTTTAGTATATCATTTCTCTTTCGAGAGAAATTACAGTTTATGTTCATCAGTGTTTATATAGTACAATACAATATATATATATTTTTACACTTCAGATTTTGGAACACTAAATAAATTTATTGGATTTGGGACAGTTAATAAAATTCAACGTTAAATTTTCATTTCAAATTTGTTATTGTTACAGTTTTAGGTCAATGACTACAAATCTAAACTCATTTTTTTTATATTGACATTTTACAGCTGTCAAATTACTCAGAAAATAAAATATCCATTTTAATTTTGTCAGGATGTACAAAAATGGCCTTCTTTAAAACATTTTTCTTTTAAAAGCGTAATAATTTGCAAATTTTTGAAAATAACTACCAATCTAATATTTAAATGTATGTACGACTGTTTTTGTATTAATACTTTCAACGCTTCCGTTATAGTTTTTTTTTCTTCTTTCTGTTGCGTAGTTTATGATGTACTTATTCTATTTTCTCTGGTTTATTCTCTTGGTTCTTTTATTTTTCATTCAACCTTTATTTTATCCTTTTTTATTCTCTAGCTTATATTAATACAACCATAATATTTATTATATTATTCAAGATAAAAATTTTTTTTACAAAAAAAAAAATATATTAAATTCCATTTTTCATACTTTATTTAGTTTTCTGTAAAAGGATGCAGTTATTTTTTTTTTTTGTTGGAAACTTTTAATCCTAAAAAAAATATAATAATCCTGTCAAATTTTATTATTCTGATAAAAAGAATTTTTGATTTTTTTTATTCAAGTTTAAAAATAAAAAAACTAGATCGGCTTAGTATTCATGAAATTAATTGAGTAATAAATCATATGAATAAAAATCTAAAGCATGTTTTATTTTTTTATTTTTTCGAGGATACAAAAATATCCAAAAATATAGGTATACTCTTTTTTTATACAATATTCTTATCACAAAAATAAAAATGATATGAAAAATTTTAAGATAAAATTTGGCTGGCGTAAAATAATAAATCAATCAATTTTTATTATCTGTAAATGCTTACAAAATATTGATACTATCCTTCTGACTTTTACAAAGAAGCTTTTGCTTTTTTACTTTAGGCACGATCCCTCGTTAATTTTATGATTTATATTTGGTATGTGAGTCTTCAAAATTATACATTAAATTTTAATCAGAAGTGAATATTTAAAACTGGCGTTTGAGACTTCTAAATTGAATTAACTTTGTATTAACCACTCTATGATTTCTATGGAAAAATTAATAATGTGAAATATTTATTCAGATGGAGAAATCGATTTCCCATAAAAATGAAATTTCTTCATAAATGGATTTTAGGACTTGCCAATTTTTGATCTGACAAATTTAAGAGGAAATTATATCCTTTGATGCGTAGGATGGTTGTGCCAAAAGCTAAGACAATTGGAAATTATTAATACATTAAATTTACTTTAATAATAGTATAATACAAAGATAAAATAATACAATAACAAATTTAAACTGCTACAAAATAGAATTTAGTTAAAACAAAATATGAACATAAAATAATATTACTTGAATTTCTAAAATATCTCTTTATATAAGAAAACCAACAACTTGCTAAAGTGAAGAGAGTTGTATCGAGTTGCTTAGATAACCTCTGAATCGTACCCATGAGAGGCGTCCCATTAAGAGCTCCTTTATCTTACTAGCAAATTCTCTTCTCTCGTTTTCTGTATAATTCGAGTAAAAGGAAGACGTAAACATTGAAAATCTTAATTTTCTACGTGTTTTTGTATTTTAAATAGGTCAAGAGAAAGATGCAAGCTACTTAATGAAGTCTTGAAATTGTGCTTGTATAATAATCTCGGATTTGCCATTTTATGTTCTTTTATACTACTTTTATTTTATTTTTTTACTTTTTATTCTTTAGTCTTCTCAATTCACTAAATATAGAGGATCGTTAGCAAGTCATTTATCAAACAATAGTTAAGTTTTTAAGAGTTTTATAGATTTTTTTTATAACTAGCATTTATTTTTTTTAAATCAAATGTAAATAAATTAGTATATTTTTAATCTAAGGAAAAAAAAAGGACAGAAACCAGGTGAATAATTTTGGGTTACTTGTTATTGTAATTATCATAACAGAATTGAAAAATTGATATAAAATATTTCAAATCTGTAACCTATAATTTATAATGTTGAAAAAGTTTTAATACTGAAAAAATTTATTTTATTTTGGAAGAAAATTGTTTCTATTTGGAGCTGATTTTTCAGTATCCAGCTAAATTTATAGTTATAAAAAAAAACAAAATGACTATAATGAAAAGGGCTTAAATAATTAAATTTTATTACATCACATGCAAGTTTTTTTGTGTTGATTCGTCTTAGTTAAAAATAACTAATGTTATTCCATATAGAGCTCTACAATGGTGGTTTAAATATTTTTTTCCTAATAATTATAATTTTTCTGTAACTGTCAGCACTATTTGTTTAATTATTGTCCTATTTGAAATTTCTAATATTCCATTTATGAACTCGACTCGAAATAATGAAATTCACTTTTAGGTAGTCTTGAGTAAATTAAAGGTCAAAAAAATTTTTCATCACCATAATACCGTATATTTTGTAAATCGTGTATTCTGCAGGATACAATGGTCGTTAAAGGGTTGAATAATTCGCATCGTTAAATCAGTTATTATCTATAAAATAAATTAATTTTATTATTACAAAAGTGACTTAAAAGTAATTTAATATAATATAAAGTAGAGAACAATAATTTACATGACTAGATTTATGTTTCTTAGTATAAAATTTTATCGTAGTTATACAGTTGTTTATTGGTTGTATAATCTGGACATATAAACACTCGAGGCGAATTAATATTGGCGCAAAATCAAAACTATAACTACGTATAAAGAGAGAAAGAGAAAGAAAATGTCAAATCGATATATATATGTGTGCACAGAAATAATATTATTCTGAGACAAGCATGATAGAAAATAATGATCAACAAACTGGTAATGTTAAATTCTCAAACATTATAGATTTACATTATTAACTTACGTGTAAACATGTAAATATTATTTTAGCAAAAGATAAGTAATTTGCTTTTAACTTAGTTTATCTTTTCTATGTTAATTTAGGTTAGGTTAAATTTAATTTATTTTATGTATTTTTGATATATATAATAATTAAAATTAATATTTTATAAATGTTTAAACATATTTAAAGACCACAAAAAAGTAAGGTTTTGTTTATGTTTGTATACTCTCTTTGAGTTATTTAGCACTTTGGAATTTAACCTAAAAATAAAAATTTTTCATATATGATGAGATTGAAATTTAGATTTCAGATAAAGAAACTTTTAAATTTATATATATATTTATTTATATTTTATATCAAAGTTTTATTATTTATATAATATTTTAATGCAAAGCTTTGTAAATAGATTTTTAAAACCTCAAGATATTTTTAAAAGTATGTATAAAATTAGAAAAAAAAGTTTTTTTTTATTTTTTAACTTTTATAAAAAGAAAGTTTGAACTAATTTTAGTACATATGAATAACTTAGCCCTTATTTTTGTTATGAACTTAAATAATTCATTCGGTATTTTTCAGAAAATTTATGGAAAATGTAAAATATAATGTATTTTAAGGTCTTTTTTTGGAGGCCTTTTACTTTTAAAAAGCATACCAGATACTCTCCATTCATGTCAATAGGTTTTCTGGGCCTAGAAACGCAGGGCTCCGTGTTATAAGATAGAAGTTTTTAGGCTCAATTCAAAATATCGTTCTAATCTTGTAGGCTTGTATCTTTTAACCTTCACTGAAAAAAGATTAAGGTTCCCTTTAACAGAATTACGATTGTGGCAGCGGATTTTTTTTTTTTATGAATGCAAACATTTTGAAACGTAAAGAAAATTTAGTTTTACTTATTTAAATTGAAAACACCGCAGCATGGACCGACTTATAAAAAAAATTTGAACCTGCTGCCACAACCAGAAAATCCGGTAGTGTTAACCGGATATTTTTTTTTAATGTTTGAGAGAAAGTTTATCTTAACTTTTAATTGATCTCATTTTTGGCGTGTAAATATCACCTTTTAAATCCTTGTAAATTGAAACTTTTTATCAGTGATTCTCTTATCATTATATTCTATAAACCGAAACTCCATTTTTGGCCCAAAATAATAAATTTTTAAATTGCTGCCAAAATTGAAACTTTTAATGAAAATAGGTTTTATAGATCTCAAAAGTTTTGTTTTAACTCCAAGTTTCCAAAACTTACTTACTCATTTAATTTCCTTAAGTTGCTTTTGCAATATAAAACTACAAAGATAGTGATAAAAATAGACATTTTTAAAAAGCCTGAAATTCGGACTTTGACTTCAAATCATCATATTTTGCAAATAAGTAATTGAAAAGGGACGATTAAACTTTTTAAAAAACTTGGAGCTTATATGAAATTGTTAAGTCTTATAAAACTTATCAAAAGTTGCGATTTATAGTGCTTGAAAGGTGACACTTCTACCAAAAAATGAGACCAACCAGAACTCTTAGGGCTTTTATTATTTAGATCCTCATGTTGAATATCGTTAAGTTAGAAATAAGTAATAGTGATTATTGTCACAAAATAAAAGTAAATTATAGTTTACAATTAATTTTGCACGAAGCAGCCTCTAGGGAACCCTAGTGACTGGAAACATGGTTTACCGTAAAATTAGCTTCGAAGCAACCCATGGCAGCCCCTAGTGGTTGAAAATAAAATATAAGTAAAATTTGTTGCTATTTTAGCCAAAATATCACACCGTAGCTTAACATTAATAAAAATGTAAATTTTAGAATAAAAATTAGAATAAAATCTGTTCTTCCTGCAGTTTTTCTTACGTAATGAGCATTATATGTTCATGTGAATACGAGTATTGAATGTTTAAGGTAAGTCGGACTGCAGCCGCAAAAACAATCAATTAATTAATTTGAAATTAATTAATTGATAAAATAATAATTTATAAATGTAAAAGTATATACATTAAAAATTTTTGTAAAGGCTGCGTCCCGTGAATTCGTTAGAAAATAAAAAAAAAAAAAAAAAAAAAAAAAAAAAATCAGGAAATATCATTTTATTAGTATTATATGATATAAACATGCATTATTTCGAAATTTTAAGTATTAATTTATTAATTTTCTTTAATTGCACTCTTTGACGCATAAATAACCTTAAATTGGAGAAAATTGAATGCAGATTTATCTTTATCAAGGATTATCGAGTAAAATATTAAAATTTCAGTTAATTACTTAAGAAAATATAAATTTTGGTTTATCGTTAATTAAATAAAATTAAACATTAAAAAATTTTAGTTAATTAAAAATTATAGTCGTAAAGTATCTTGGTTTATCATTATTTTTAAACATAAAACTTAGTAAATTATGGTAGTTTATAAGGAACTTTAGGTTAATCAAGTTTTGAGTAAGTTTTAGGAACTCTGGCGTTAAACTAATGGGCCTACCCCTCTCTCCTGTCGTATTTTACGGGCTGTGCTAGTTGGATTTTGTCCGCATAAGTATTAAGGTTGCATCTTGCCCAAAAGAGGTTTCTAAAAACCTTGTCGTGAATTGGGACGTGACTGGCGCCTTGGGTTAATTTTTAATTTGAATGAAAGTCTACGTCTTAGCATGGCGTAACTGTAGGAAACGCAAAGTGGAATTATGGACAATTACTGTATAGCGTTTTAAGTGGCTTTTTGGTTAACTTGCGTTTTTCAACGTTATATTAAAAATTATCAAAAAACCCTATTCAATAACATGGAGCCCTGCGTTTCTAGGTCTAGAAGGCCCATTTGCATAAACTGAGTGTATCTCGTATATTTTTTCAACATAATAAACTGATCTATAATCATATGGCGTAATTTGGTGCTCCAAATATATTGAACTCCCCTTGTTGAATTTGCTTAGACTTGTCGTATAAATTATTTTTTTTAGGGTAGTAGCAACCAAGTACTGAATTATTTAGATGCTCTGAGCCCAAAAAAAAAATTATTTTATAAAAAAAACAGTATGCATATGATTTTTTTGGTTATAATAAGTTTTTCGAGATCCTTATTACCAGATTTTATAAAATAAAAAATAATTTAAAAGTATGTCAACATTCCCTAAACTCCCCTAGGTTATATATTTTAATATTTAAAAAAGCCATGACATATAATACGTTTCTGAAAGTTTTTCTTTTTTTTTTTTTTTAACTTTAAAAAAAGCTATACATACTTTGGTATAATATAACTTGATCGCGAATTAGTAAAATGATACTTCTGTTTCATCTTGCACTTTTACACTTTTCAAAGTTTTATTCATTTAAAAATAAAGTATAAAGAAAAAAAGTAAAGAATAAGAATAAGAATAAGATGATGATGAAGAATATAAGAAAAGACGCGTTGCTTGAGGCGAAACGCGATAAAACTTAGCTCAGTATATTTTCTTCTATATTATATTATTATTATATACATTGGTAAAAGTGTCAGAGAAAGATACGAATATAATATGCAAGTGTATTTTCATGAATATATATTTATACATAACCACTATATATAACTTCATTTTATCTCACTCTTACCTAGGAAAAGTTAAACTCTCTCGAGGCGACAAAGTGCCGCGTAATATTATTAAGGATTATTTATTACTCGGCTCTGTTGTATAATCGCATACCCTGAGCTTCAGCGCATCTATAAAAATGTAATTACACGTAACAACGGGGATGCCACTAGTCTTTTTCTCTTTTTATCATTCTACTATGGATTAACCACAAGCTTCATGGACAAAAAAAAATTTTTTTTTTCTTTTCTTTTTGTTTTCAATTTTAATAGTTGTTATAATATAATAATAATAATATTATAAATAACTACTTTATTTCTTCATTTTTTTTACATGTGGCTAATCGAATATTCATTTTTTACTTGTATGTGTAAATGAGTGTATGATAATCTATTGTTCAATTAACGTTTTAGTCTTTCTTCTTTCATCTATATGAAGTACTGCAATTAAGTTTTATCTATATATATATAGAGGGATAATATTATACTGGAAGAGACTTTTAAAAAGTATTAATGATCGATGATACGATTAAAAGAATACATTAAGTAAATTACTTGGGCTGTATATATTCATTGAATAATTATTTTAAAAAAATTTTAATTATTAATTGATAATATGGTTTAAGTATTAAAAAAATAAAGTAATTATTTAAATTTTATTTAATTTAATTTAAAAAAATTTAACAATTTATTTCAGTAGATTTTTTTAATTATTTAACTTGTGTTTCTTTCAAGAATAAATATTTTCGCCATATTCTTAATTATTAATGCTAATCTGCAAATATCTTTTTATCAAAATGTATGGCTTGTTTTTACAAAATTAATTTTGAACTTTATAGCTATGTGAAAATTGGGACAGGATATTATTTAATATTCTATTATTTAATCCAACTCTTCCCCACTCTAAGAAAATTTTGATTATTCTCTCATTGGCAAATTTAAACTCCGGACCTAAAGATACAGAAATTCCCGTTAACAGTGCCAATTTTTAACATCTGCCATCGGTGCCGGATCTAAATTTAAAGGAATACAGACCAAAAAAATTTTTTTAATCAGATTTTCACTCTTTATGCTAAGAAAAATTTTTTCATCATATTCAAATGAACATATTATAATATTTAAAAATGGTTTATTTCGACTCTTTATTGAGAACGCGCGCCTACCTCTTTTATACTTTTTTTTTCTAGTAGCGATCACTGTAACTTTATACCCAAGTGCGTAGAATTTAAAGAATTAAAAAAAAAAATAATCTAATTAATTTATTAAAAAAAAATTTCTAAAATATTTAAAATTAATTTAAACAAATTAAAGTAAAAAATTATTTTTAAAACGTTATTTTAATTTATTTTAATTTTCAAACTTAAACCGCTTGGGTATCAAGTTACAGCGATCACCGCACAGTGACGCAATAAGCAACATTATTGATCAAACGACAGTTCCCAGGACTAGTAGCATTGAAAATGAATAATTTTTTTTTTTAAATCATCCTTAGGAAATTGCTTTTAATTTAATCGGGACGAAATTTTGAATTTCATAAATCCAAGATGCAGATTCAATATGGCGGCTAAAAAGTTGTTGCAAAAATCAATAATTTACCAAATAATTAGTGAAAATAATTCGGAAAGATATTTAATGATCATTATTAATAAAAATTAACACTAAATTTATCAAAATTAAATTAAAATTTAAATTTTTGTAAATAAATATGGCGGAAACAATATGGTAGAAGTCTGGCGCGAAGGTCCACCGCATTAGGAAAACTCAAAACGGCAGCGTCCTTATTGAGTTGGAGGCCATCGAGGACAGGCAAAAACTTGAAGTAGCGGTGAAGTCGGTCACGGGCCCTGAGTCGAATGTTCGTGACTTGATCCCGACACTAAAACTCGAAATTCGAGATTTGGATGGGGTCACAAAAGAACAGGAGATTCGGGCAGCTGTTGCCAATGCCATAGGTGTCGAAAATGGAGACCTTTTCCAGGTGTCCATTTTCATAACCAAAGGCCTAACAAGCCAGATGGCCGTGGTGGACCTTCTTGAGGCTGACGCTCTACGCCTGGCCAAAAAGGGCAAAATCCAGATCGGCTGGGCATCGAGTAGAGTTCGCCTCCGTGCAGACGTGATGCGCTGCTACAAATGTCTGGGCTATGGACATAGCCAATATGTCTGCAAAGGCCCAGACAGAAGTAAGGCGTGTTTAAAGTGTGGCGAACATAGCCATAAGAGGACGGAGTGCAGCAAGTATAAGCCTGAGTGCTTCCTCTGCAAGACCAGAAAGGATGAGTGCTCCACGGAGCACTATCCTGGAGAGGGAAATTGCCCCAGTAACCGCGAGGCTCTGGCTGTGGCGAGAAGAAGGTGTCATCGGAAATGATCAAGGTTCTCCAAGGGAACATGCGACACGCACGGGAAGCTGGTGCATTGTCGGATCAAATTGCTCGCGAAGAGGATGCAAATATCCTCTTACTAAGCGAGCAATATTACAACATGAACCACAAGTACTGGCTTCCCAATGACACTGGCTCCTGCGCCATATGGCTTCGAGGCAGAGCCCAAACGTCCCTTACCCAACGAGGGAAAGGGAATTGCCACGTCTGGGCCAAGTGCGGGAAGACAACTTACATAAGTTGCTATCTCTCCCCAAACGACAACTCGGCAGAGCTGGCTACAAAGCTGGCCAGCATCGAGAGCACGGTCCGAAGGGCGACTGATGGCGTCATCCTTGGTGGAGACTTCAACCCCAGGGCTCTGGAATGGGGGATGCCAACGACTAACCCCAAGGGACGAATGGTGCTCGAAATGGCCTCTAGGTGCAAACTAGTGGTCCAGAATAGAGGCAACAGGCCCACCTACGAGAGGCCGGGTGGGGGTGTCTCTGTCCCGGATATAACCTTCGCTACAGAAGCTGCGTCCGGGAGAATAGGTGACTGGAGGGTGATGGATGATCAATACAATGGTAATGATCATCATTACATTGCCTTCCGGGTATTGGAAGGAACCTCACAACGACCTCCGTACAGGAGGCGCCCCCTGGGTTGGAACGTCCCAAAAATGGACGAAGACAGATTCGAAGAGTATCTTCGAATCGAGTCAGCGTCCATCCCCGCTTGGCATGGAGGGGCCACAAGTCCCCATGAGGCTGAAATCTTAGTTAAGAAAGTAACGTCTCTATTATGCGGGGCTTGTGATGCCTCTATGCCGGGGGTCCGACAACATGATGGACGCGGTGTCGACTGAACGGATCGTCGGTGCTCTCTTCTCTGAAAGGCCCATCCATGAAAACCCGGTTGAGGTGATACCCAGGGAGGAAGTGCCGCTGTTCAGCGAAGGCGAGATGGTCAAGGCCATAAAGACCATGAAAAATGGCAAGGCGACGGGGCCGGACGGGATACCAGCGGAAGTGCTCAAAAGAGCGGTCAAAGTAATCCCTGGTATCCTGTTAAGCATTTTCAATGCGTGTTTGGTGGCTGGAGTGTTCCCAAAGCAGTGGAAGGTGGCACGTCTCGTGCTCTTGAACAAGGGCAAGGGGGGAGCCCCGGACTCTCCATCATCTTACAGACCTTTGTGTATGTTAAATACCATTGGTAAGGTGATGAAGAGCATGCTCCGGGCAAGGCTCAGAAGGGCAATCGAGGAGGGCGGTGGTCTCTCTGAAGAGCAGCATGGTTTTTGTGAAGGGCACTCCACGACCGACGCCATCCGGCGTATCGTGGATACCGTAGAGGCTGAGAGGGAAAAGCGGCCTGCAATTCGCAAGGACGTCCTTCTGGTAACGCTGGACGTCAAAAACGCTTTCAACTCGGCCAGGTGGGATGACATGATCCGGTCCCTCGAGTACGATTTCCGGATACCCAGGTATCTGGGTAACGTACTAAAGGATTAACTGCGGGACCGGAGACTGCTCTACGACACGCTCGATGGAAGGCGTGAAAGGGTTTTTAGTGCAGGCATCGCGCAAGGTTCGGTTCTCGGACCGGACCTGTGGAATGCCTTTTACGATGGCTTGTTGCGCGTCCACCTCCCGGAAGGAGTTTCCCTGATCGACGACGACGTGGCCCTGACCATAACTGGCAGGGACATGGAAGTGACCCAGGAGAGGTTGAATTTAGTCATGAGACGGATCAACCTCTGGATGGGCCATCACGGGCTCCAGCTTGCGATCCCAAAAACGGAGATCGTACTGCTGACCCGCCGAAGTGTTCCCACCGACTTCGATGTAATTATCAACGATGGCGGAAACCCTCACACGATTCGAACTAGAACATCGGTGAAATACCTGGGAGTTCAGCTTGATAACAAGCTGACCTTCTGGGAGCAATTTCAGAGGTCGTTTTGAAAAGGCAGCGTCGGTCGCATCCTCCCTATCAAGGCTCATGGCCAACATTGGGGGAGCCAAACCAGAGAAGCGAAGGCTCTTGATGTCAGTCGTCAACTCTGTCATGCACTACGGATCAGAAGTCTGGGCGAAGACCACAGAAACTGCCAAGTACAGACATAAAATATCGTCGGTACAGAGGCAAGTTACAGTGAGGATCGCCTGCGGATACCACACGGTATCTCTAGAGGCGATCCAGGTTGTCGCTTCGGTGATACCCATCGACCTGCTAGCTAGTGGAAATTTATCTACGAGAGCGTAGATGAGCGCGAAGTGGCTTCCACTCGCGCCCGCTTCAACTCTATGAAAGCATGGAAGAAACGATGGAAAAAGAACCAAGAGAAAAATGCCCGATGGACGCGCAGACTGATCTCAGACCTGCAGGCATGGATGGGACGACAGCATGGGGAGGTGGATTTCTACCTTACCCAGTTCTTAACTGGACACGGGTATTTCCGTGTCATGTTGAAGCATTGGCATAAGGTGGCAACAAAGGAGTGCTTGCACTGTCCGGGCGTGGATGATACAGTACAGCACACATTCTTCGATTGTGTGCGCTACGCGGAGGGGCGCCTACCTTTCCCGATTTGGAGGCCGGAGACGGTGGTCCCGGAAATGCTACGGAGTTCCGAAAACTGGAACAAAGTAGCAGAGTACGTAAGGACCACCTTGTTGGAGAAGAAGGAGGAGGGCTTTCTATCGTAGTGAGCTCTCCTGCCCCTAGGCGGGGGGGAAGGCAGCGGCCAGCTGCCTAGGCTGCGCGTCCCAAACTGAAGTTATACCTGAAAAGGGAGTTCCGGTTTGGGACAAACAAGCGCGGGGGGTTTTTCCCTGTTGTACACTTTGCGTTTTGGGCGGTCATGGAAATTTGCGGGACTTTAAGGCCCGCAAACACTTCATGGCTGATGCAAGATTCACATATTTCCCTTAAAAAAAAAAAAAAATAAATATGGTAGAAGTATTTGTAAAAATGAACAGGAAGTTACTAAACTATTAAAAAGATTTATTGTTAACAGGATTTTTGAGTATAAGCTGAATCTGCATATAATACTAATTTTTTATTTTTCAAAATTTCAATATGGCGGATTCAATATGGCGGCCTTAAATTTCGTTCTTAGATACATATTGAGGCATGTTTGATTTTTTTAGGGGTAAATTAAATTGAGTAGACTATTGTTGAACTACTAAATTAAATAATTTTAAAAACAAGATGGTGGATTCAATATGGCGGATATAATACTTCATAAACAATAAAAGTTTCTTAAAAAAATGAGACGAGATATTTAGCTAATAGTTATTTTGCTTGCTATTATTTCTTTGAAGCTTAAACTTATTCAATATTTAATTCAGGAATGTATAATACAAAATGGCCGGATCAAAATGGCGAAAGAGAATGGTAAAAAGCATTGTGAGATAGTTAAATTTCAAAAAAAATTGTAATTAGGGATAATTAAATAGAAAATGAAAATATACCGCATAATTATTGCTAATACTTAAAAATTGGTGGTAAATTTTTTTAGTCTTATTACTGACCTAAAATATTTTATTTCTGATAATGGCACATACTATACAGAGCCGAAATAAACTATTTTTAAATATTATTAAATATTTTAAGTCAGTAATAAGACTGACAAAAATTTTCGCCAATTTTTAAGTATTAGCAATAATTATATTGAATATATTTTCATGTTCCATATTGACCAAGGTAAAATCAAATCAATTTAATTCAAGTAAAATTTTATTTAACTTTTTTTATTATACGCTATTTTTTGTCATTTTTATCAATGTCTTATTTTGTTATTACAAAAATTCTCTTTATCTAGTAAAATAATACCAAATATTATACATTTTAGAATTTTTGAATTTAAATATTTAATATAATTATTTTAATTATTTAACATTTTTACTTTAGATTAATATCTACCAATAAATCAAATAAATAACGATAAAAAGATATTTAAAGTTAATTTCTCTAATAATTAGATATTCGTAATTTAATATTGTTTCATTTACAATAATTTACAAAGGTACTAAAATACAAGTATGTTCATTTTCAGACTATTGTATATAAAAAAAAAAACAGTGATCAATTGCAGAGCATAGCAATTAAATAGATAGCACTTAAATTCATTCAAATGTAACTGTTCTAAAAGCCCTTAACATGACACCTTTTTGACATTAAATTTAATAAATGCTGATAATAACTCTGTTATAAATTGAGAAATATCAATGAGTTATATCCAAAAACTAGGACAATAGAATACTATAACTTTAAATGAACAGTAACTGAATGTCTATAAAGATCATTAAATTTTACCTAAACTCAAAGTAAAATTTAATTATTCCAATATTACCAAGATATTTTAAATTGTAAAATAATACTTTTATATTGCATAATGTACAGTACTATTCCCTAAGTACATTAAATATATAAATGTAAATTTTATTTTTTACATTTTAACTTTATATATATTTTTATGTACATACTATTACATTCAAATTATAATAATACTCTCGATGACAATTCTCAAATTTCATTTTATGAATGTATAATAAATAATATTATTTTTGTAAAAGTAAAAAAAACTGAAAAGTCATAGTATAAGATATTATCGTAATATATATATATATATTCATGTGATAAGAAAGAACAAAAGTCATTTACACGATTTGAGGAATTACAAGGCATACGAGAATACTATTTTACTCCCTAAGCTCATTTTAACTATATGTAGGATACTATAAAACTATGCTCTTGCATTTCTTAGTCAGCTTTTACAGATATGCATATATATATGTATATATATATAAGAAAACTTATACTTATTACTTACACAAGCAATTTTACCTTTATCGTTAAGATACATATATGTTAAACATGTCATATTCTTTACATTATAGTTTACGCACATGTACCTACATTTATAATAAAGTTTACTTTACAGATCTTAAGAAATTTTATACTTCAAGAACTTTGTATATATATATATATGTTAGAAAATTTTTAAATAATTACGTAAATAAAGATTTTATGGAGTTGAATTTATGAGTGAAATTATTTTTTAAATTTCGTGTATGTTAAAGAAAAACTAAAATTATATTTAAGTTTTACAAAATTTTGTTTTTTAAATAAGTTTTTAAAGGATTCAGGATTTTAATTTTTTTTTTTTCTATTTAATTGCTTACTTTAAAATTATTGTTTAGTGCAAAAAATATTTGATTTTTCTTAGGAATATTAGGTTATTTTTTGAATCATTTGAAGCGCTGCTGTAATTCATTTAAGTAGTCTCTGCTCCTTTTATTCTAGAATTGATCTTTCGGTTCCTTAAAATCATCAACTAAAGCTTTAAAAAACTTATTTATAAAATTGAACTGCTTTTTTGACAACCATCATAATAGATTTATAATATTTGCCATTTTATAAGTTTAGAGAATTCTGTGCTCAAATTTTTTTGTATTTATATTCTTACTTTAATTGATACTTAATGACAAAACCATTAATTTTAAACCCCTATCCCATACAAATACCTATCGGTGGAGCCTCATTTTAAAAACATAATAATGGTCCGTATTTGAAAAAATAAAAAGTGGCCAATATTGTTGGTATATTTCTATTTAAGGCATATGCAAAAAAAATAAATATTGAATTTTTTCAAGTTTCGTTTAATACATTTTCAAATGACCCATTAAAATATATTAGCATTATTAAAAATACCGAAATAGTTTGATTGTGTATAACTTGGGTAGATTTAGACCAAGGGAGCTGAGATTTGCTGAAAGTTAATATTTTCGATGGGTAAACCACTTCGTAAACTTCAAATAAGTTTTGGAAAGTCATCTTGGCAGGTATAGATCATTTCAAGAAATATTGCCTTATAAAAACATAAAATATTTTTAGTAAAATCAATTATCAATTTTATGTAGAAATAAAAAAAAGATTTAATATTTTAAAGTAAACAGTTGATAAATTGAAAAATCAGTTTTTCATCTATTTTCATTATATAAATAAAAGTATTTTTTAAAATATAAAATCAATAATTTTTTTTATTCCATTAAAACTGAATTCGATAATAATAACAATAATAATAATGTATAATAATGTATTTTTGGTTTTAGTATTATAAAATATTTATTTCAAATCCTTTTTTTTTAGTAAACTTTTTATCGAAATTGTCTATTCAAACCAATGGTACAAAAAAAAGCTTAGTAAATCCAGAGTAGAGTATTTTTGTATAAGCTCTCAATTCCTCTCAATGAAATGTATTAACTATATATATATATATATATATATATATATATTGTATGAAACAGAATGTTAAAAAAAAAAGTTGTATATCTTGAATCTAAAATGATAGCAGTAAAGGACATTGAGAACTATGAACCAGAGGTTATCGACAATCGAAACCCTAAAGCTGTAACAAAGCTTTAAAAAGATTTGTTGGTATATTTTTGGTACGGAGATTTTATATATATATATATATATATAGATTCTATGAAGCCACTTCGTAAAATTTAGTCCAGTTATATAGGTGCTATTTTACGAGCAGTAACTATACTCGTAAACATGGCATATACAGACCTGGCTATGGTCTTTTTTATTATATATAATATATATAATATGATCAAAACCAAAGTGAACTTGGTTTTATCCTCTTTATTTAACCCTTCGCGAACACACTGGGTCAAATTGACCCTGTACCCCTACTTTATCGGCTTGTATCTTTTAGAGATTTAAAAATATAGCGGTTCTGTAAAAAGAATAAGATAGTTTATAAGTTTCCCCGTTAGTGACGACAGTTTGCGCAATTCAGAAAACTATTAGTTGGCCGACAGAAGTCGCTAAAGTTTGCGTCGGGTCATCGTGACCCA
Source organism: Anagrus nilaparvatae (assembly GCA_022575985.1). Classification (NCBI taxonomy): domain Eukaryota; kingdom Metazoa; phylum Arthropoda; class Insecta; order Hymenoptera; family Mymaridae; genus Anagrus; species Anagrus nilaparvatae. The sequence goes on from JAKSXM010000272.1 coordinate 14,997,555, forward strand.
TGTGTGTTCCTTACGTTATTTTTTTAAAAAAGTTTTTTTGATTTTTGATGTGAAAATTGGGAAAATTGTAGAAAAATTAATAAAAAAAACAAGGAACTATTAGAAAAAATAAAAAACAAATTCCAAATGAAATGAAAATCGCATCAAAAGAGGTACCAGCAACCAAGTTTTGCCACCATGAAGATATAACTCTTGCCTCTTATACTCCGAAAAAAAATAAAGTTGTCCTACTGGTTAGTAATAAGATTCATACAAATAGTATTGGAGAAGGAGGAAAACCAGAAATGGTCATCTATTATAATAAAAACAAAGGAGGTACTGATGTTTTTGACAAATTATGTCATGCATATACAACCACTCGTTCAACAAAGCGTTGGCCAATGCGCTATTTTTTTGGAATGCTTGATCAATCTCATGTTAATGCTCGAATTTTATACTTATGTAAGCATGCAAATAATCAGCAAAAAATGAAAATGTCAGCTACAAGTTCATTAAAACAGCTCGTCATGCATTTAGTCAAGCCGCATCTCCTAAATCGATTACAAAATTCAACTCTACGTTTGGATTTAAAAAAAGGCATTCAAAATATATTGGAATTGAATGATGCATTGGGGCCAGTACAAGATAGGCCACAATTAGCCAAAAGGGCTAGATGTGGACTTTGCCCTTCTAAAAAAGATAGAAAAACCAGTAGTCAATGTCCTTCGTGTTTACGGCCAATGTGTGATGATCATCGAGCATATTTATGCAACGATTGTGCTGGATATCAATCCTAAATATATTTTTCATTTAAAACTATGTATTAACAATAAACATAAATTTTTTTTACCTAATGTGATGGAATTATATTTCTTTAATAATTTTTACAAAAAAAACGATAATTTTTTACCTTAAAAAATGACATACTTTCATTTTGCATAATAAATACCTTTTTTTAACAGGTCACTTAGGATTCTTTTTTTTTATTGTTATAGCATATTTCATTGACACAAAACTCAAATTTTAGCCAAATATATTAAATAATAAAAATTTTACAGTCATTTTTGTAGAAGTCAAATTTTTGAAAAATTACTTTTTTTTGAAGATTTTTTTCGGCATCTTAAACGCTTTATAAAGACTTTTCATGTTTAAAATATCTTTTAATATACTTGAAAGTATGCCTCATTTATTGGGTAAGCTCATAAATCAAGTAATCGTTGAGATATATAGTCATAAAGTTACATCCGGGTCACCTTGACCCAGAATGTACTCGGTGATCGAAAAAATAGGTGTGTTCTCGAAGGGTTAATATATAAATATATAGTTTTCAGGTATAGTTTAGAATTTTTTTTTGTATATATTTTTTATGGTTTATATAGCTTTTTTTTAAATTTAGTGAATATTCACTTCTTTTTTAAAATGTATAATATGAATAAAGTTAGCATTATTTATTCATTTTTTTATTCATGAGTAATAAAACTTTTTTTAAAAGAATTTTAATAATTAAAATTAATATTTAAAAATTGTAATTCCTCTTATGGTACATTATTTAGAGACTTGCAACAGGAGACCACCACATTTGAGACATTAAATTACAATTTATTGCTGTAGATGAGTTGATTAAGTTAAAAAAATATCGCAGATGCCAGTAGTTAATTTCAATGGGCCTTCCGAGCCTGGAACCGATAACCTACGTTTTAAAAGATAGCAATTTTTGGGCTAACTAGTAATTTAACCAAAACACTTGTGAATCTCATATTTTTCGTATAAGTGTCACCTTTTTAGCCTTGTGGTCCGTGATTTTTTATCACTAATTCTCTCGTCGGCATAAACAATAAACAGAATGCTTATTTTTAGACAATATTGACTAATTATTAAATTGCTACCAAAATTACAAGTTTTAAAACATTTGATACACGTTTAAATCGCTGTCAAAAAACGAAGTATGAGTATCTAATTTTTAATTAGGTTTGAAAGTCCATAAAAGTAATTAAATTTTTATTTTAAAGAATCATAATAACAAATTTAATAAAAATTGATTAAATCTAAGTATATAAAATTTAATATAACTAATAAATAAAATAAATGAAATCTATATTGGCTTAATTACATTCAATGTTATTATATATAGCTATATATAATAAAATATCCTCTCTTAAGTTTTCTCTTATATTTCTTACTTAAAATTATCTTGGTTAGTATATCTGTAATATAAATCAGGATTCGTGGATTAGGTTAGCTAAGGAATCGGAAGTTAAAGGGTATTATCGTTAATTCGCTCCAGGGGACAATGCTTTCGACTTGAAGGCTTGTCCAGAATATATACGTAGAAATTGGTTGGACGAATAAGTGGTATTAAGATAAGGAGTTATATGTGTATAACATTAAATATATATTTTATATCTTTTATTTTCTTAAAATATGATTCTTTTAAATAGTTAAAACTTAAAAAATATATATTTTCAGGTCTAGGTTAAAACGCTGGACCAAAATTTTTATGGATTAACGTTTTCACAGGAATTTTTGAAAAGTATTTCTGATGCTGAAATATTAATTTTTTAGAGATTTTTGATTTTTAGGCCTTTAAAAAGGCTTAGGGAAAAATAAAATTTTTTCTTTATCATATGTATACATAAATATTTTTCAAAAATTCCGGTAAAAACTTCAATCCAAGGCTTAAAATAAGACATTAAGAAAAAAAAATTAAAATAAAAAATTTTGTCCAGGGTTTCTACGTGGATCTGAACATTTCTTAGAGTGATATTTATATTAAAATTAAGATTCTTAATCTTGAATTTTCCTGAGTTTCCTGAGTTAAATTATTAACAATGTTGAAAAAGTTTAATATTTGCAAATTTTAATTCTTTATAAATCTTTCTTATTCTGTTTAAGGGATAAAAAGTCTTTGTAAAACAATATATTTTTATTACATTGTATTTTTAAAGGAAAATGTATTTTATTTTGTTTTTTTACTACAAGAAGATTTGAATAAAAAGCATGATTTAAAATAATCCTTTGACTATTGAAAAATAGTAAGTATTACTGTGCATTCATAATAAATAATTTCTAGGTCCATTATCAAAAATATTATGTTTAGTTCAAAAGTATGCCTTCTTAGGTATTCTTTGAAATATTATTTTATTTATACTTAAACTGATGCATAATTAAGTTTTCTAAAAAACTAGATAACAAAATGTTTTTGCTAAACTGTCAGTGTAAGTTATAGTAGAAAACTTGAAATGATCATAGGGCAAAAGAAAAACTTGTGTTTTTTTTTTTTTGGTTTTACTGTACACACTGGGATACTCTTTAATTTAAAAGTCAAATATTTTACTTATTAAAAAATGTTTCTAAATCCATAACTCGTGATAAATATTATTATTGCTTAAATAATTTTTAAAAAATTTTATTTTTAATAAAAGCGTCAATTTTTTTGATATAAAACATATTTCTGAAAAAAAATACTTTAACATTTTGTAAAATATTAAAATAAAAAATAAATATCAGCTTATATCGGGCTTATATGGACATATCTCGCCAAGTGGTCACATTATATATATTAAGATATTCAACAAAAGTAATTATAAAAATTCTTCAGAAAATTATTCCATCTTAATCCACAAAACATTGTTTAAACCGATTATTTTTATCAATAGCATGTACAGGTTATGAATACAATTGAAACCCCAGGTTTTTGTACTTAATTTTAGAAAATTTTTCAACTCTCGTTTTTTGTAGAAGGTAAATTATGCAATTTAATACATTTTGATTAAAAAATATTAATACAATAATGCCCTCTTAAAACTTAAATCCATACTTGAAAACTTATTTGGTTTCTGTGTTCACAAAACCAACGGCATTAACAGTTTTAACTTATGTATGCTAATTATTACAAGCAGTCCTAGAACCAAAATTATAATAAGTCCATAAACCTAAAGTATTCTAAGTTAATTTGACCCCCCCCCCACCATTAAAAACGTAATTTCCCTGAAAAAGAATTTTGCGGTTACCCCCACCTATGAAAATGTTCCATGTTAAAAATGTGCCCTTTGTCCCTTTCAATGTGGAACATTATGCTTTTTCGAAATGCACTGCATCGCACCGCCTTGTTAGAAAAAATTTACGGTATAAGCTTAATCTTTTTACGTGGATATTTTTAAAACTTTATTTCTCGTATGACCCGTTAATGAAAATCAAATCAATCAAAGGGAATCTAATTTTTAAGACTTTTCGAAACTTACGTTTCAGTTTCGTGGAATTACACCAAAAAATAAAAGTCTTAAAAAAATCGAAAATGTGGAAAAATTTGACTACTTGGAAAGATACGCCCATATACGCATTAATTACGGTTATCAGACGTTTATTGATTAAATATTTATATTGTTTCTTTTTTTTTTGTTATTTATGAATTTATAAAACATTTTTTTAACAACTTGTCAACGAATTATTTAAAAAAATTAAAAAGGATGTCATGTTATGAAACGTAAATTTGTCAGTTTTTAAAAAAAAGTACAAAATATCGATTTTCAAATAATATGTAAAACTTTTTTCATTTTTTTTCTGTTGTTTTTTTTGACTTGTATAGATGTACATTTTTATTGAAACATAAAAAAATTGTGTGTATGAAGATAATAATAATAATATAATATATTCTTTTTAAACTGTACGTTAAAAAAAAAGTTTTTACATACACAGTAGAGCTGCTTTGGTTGAATATTCAACCAAAACTGGTTGAAAATACATCCAAAAGCTAAAATACAAAATAAAAACGATGTAATTATAATACAGGGTAAAAAATGATCGGAGTATCCCAAGTGGAAAAGTTGTATACAATTTGGATCCCAATTGTATCTAAACTTATGTATCCATTTTGGATAAAAATAGAAGATTCCATTTCGGATACAAAAAAAGATTAAGCGAATCAGCAAACAATGAATTAAAAAAAGAACATAAAAGCATATTTTTAAATTCTGCTCCACATTTTGTTACATTGTCTCACATCATCTTAAAATTAATTTTTAAAAAAGTTATTGATCACATACCCCAAAGGTAGTTAACATTAAAAAATTATTGATCTGAATAAAAATAAAGTATAAAATAAAAAATTAATTCAATTTTAATGACTGCCACGATTATTTTTTACCCTGTATTATAATTAAATCGTTTTTATTTTGTATTTTAACTTTTGGTTGAATTTTGCAGCTTTTGCTTGAATATTCAGCCAAAGCAGCTCTACAGTGTAGGTATTATATTTAAAGTTTAAAAAAACTTGCAAAATAATAAAAAAAAAAAAAAAAATATATTTAAAATAATGCTTTAGTTGAATTATGTTTTTTTTAAACTTCGTTTTTAATGTTTTGATTTTTAATCATTACACGGACACAAAAAAAAAGTCATGTACCTTAGGGTAGACCCCCTGGTATGGAGGTTTTTGGTGGTGCTAAAACCGAATATGACCATATAAAAGCAAAAAAACTAGCCAATTTGCCCTCAGCACCCCCATATGCCCCCCCAAAAAGTAAAAAAATTTTTTTTTTCGAAAAATGAAAATTGAACTATATACTCATGTTTTTTGGGACGCTTATACCAAAAATATATACAAAAATTGTTTTTAACCAACGTTTGGCCCTGTAGACGACCCCAGTGCCCCCATTCATACCCTCCCCGAACGGGTAAAAATATGTTTATTACAAAAATTAAAACTTAATATGAATTCTTACATTTTTTGGGACGGTGAAACCAAAAATGAATATAAAAAATGTTTTCTACCAATGTTTGGTCCTCTAATCCCAGTGGCCCCATGCACGCCCCCCCCCCCCCCCCCAAAACGGGATATCAAAATTTTTATTACAAAAACTAAAACTCAATGTGTAATGTTATGTTTTTTGCGACGCTGAAACTAAAGATGAATATAAAAAATGTTTTTAACCAGTGCTTGGCCCCTTAGACCACCCCAGTGCCTCCATTAACTTAATCTTCTCCCCCCATTAACTTAATCTTCTTTGCATGACGAGTCTCTTTTTGCCTGCATTAATTTTTTGGCAGGTTAAACTTTTTTTCTAATGGTTTCAGTGTCCAAAAAAAATAAGAATACACCTTGAGTTTTAATTTTTGTAATTAAAATATCCTCAACTCGTTTGGGGGGAAGGGGGGTGAATGGGCGCACTGGGGTGGTCTAAAGGGCCAAGCATTGGTTAAAAACATTTTTTATATTCATCATTAGTTTTAGTGTCTCAAAAAACATAAGAATACACATTGAGTTTTATTTTTCCTAATAAAAATATTTTTAACCCGTACGGAGGGGGGGGGGTCAGTCTACAAGGCCCAGCATTGTTTAAAAACATTTTTTATATCATCTTTGGTTACAGCGTCTCAAAAAAAATAAGAATACACATTGAGTTTTAATTTTCCTAATAAAAATATTTTTAACTCGTGGGGGGGGGGGGGGGTGACAGAGGGCACTGGGGTAGCCAAGAGGACCAAGCATTGGTTAAACATATTTTTTATATTCATCTTTGGTTTCAGCGCCTCAAAAAACATAACAATACACATTGAGTTTTAGTTTTTGTAATAAACATATTCTTACCCGTTTCGGGAGATATGAATGGGGGCACTGGGGTCGTCTACAGGGACAAACGTTGGTCAAGAACGTTTTTTGTATACATTTTTGGTATAAGCGTCCCAAAAAACATGAGTATATAGTTCAATTTTCATTTTAAAAAAAAAAAATTTTTTTTTACTTTTTTTGGGGGGGGGCATATGGGGGCCCTGGGGGAAAATTTGCTAGTTTTTTTGCTTTTCTATGGCCATATTCGGTTTTAGCACCACCAAAAACCCCCATTCTAGGGGGTCTACCCTCTGGTACATGACTTTTTTTTATTTTTGTGTGCCTGTGTTATAAAAGTAATTGTAAAAGCAGTAACATCTCTCATAAATTCGATATAATTTTAAAAGTACGCTGGATAAAGATGCAATTTTTATTGAATATTGTTGAGTTGTTATACTCAGAAGTATACTTGTTGTTAAAAAAAGTTTTAGGAGCTCCCCTTAGAAACTCACTACTAACTCGCTGAACGTAAATCTTAAACTTTAATTTAGCATTATTTCAAAAATTAAAATTTAAAATGAAATCCGTTAAGATTTGCAGTCCAACAGTGTATTATATTATATAGCTTACTTACGCTAACTAATTAAATTAGAAATTAATCCCGCGAGTATTTGTTGTTTAGTTAACTCGACTGGATTTCTGTTAAGTAACTTTGATTATTTTACAAAAAGATGGATTAAACTAAAATATTTGAATTTCTTATTCTACGTAATAACCCCGCCTTTTTTCTAAGTAATTAACCAAATGGGCATTTTTGTCCCAAAATGATCAATTTTCAAATTGCTGCTAAAATAGAAATTTTCAATAAAAAAAGATTTATAGGCCCTCTTGGTCAAGAAATTTCTTATTACTCGCATATTTGAAAATTATGGGCTGGTTCTCAAAAGTTTTGTACAAACTGCATTTATAAAAATTCTTTACTCATCTTTTTTCTTTAAATAGTTTCTAAGATATATTTTTTCATAAAGGATTATAAAAATTGCTTTTTTTTAAAATCTTGGTATTGGGACTCTGACTTTAAATTATCACATTTGGCAAATAAATAATTGAAAAGGAACTAGTAAAGAATTTTTGGAAACTTGAAGCTTGTAGAAAATTTTTGAGACCTAAAAAACCCATTTTTACCAAAAATTTAATTTTGGCAACAATATCAAAATTGAACATTTTGTGCCGAAAATGGCCATTCGGTGAATTGGCTATAGCGATGAGAGAATTAGTGGTAAAAAATTGCAGTTTACGTGGCTTGAAAGGTTACACTTCTACCAAAAAAATTAGAAAATGATTTGGTTAACTTGCGAGGTTTCAGCGTTATACTGAAAATTACTAAACAATCCTACTTATTTATCGTTAAGCTCAATATTTTTAAGCTCAGAAGGCCCATTAGAATAAACGGAATTTGGGGGCGTTTTTTAAACACTATTAAAGTCATCCATAAGTATAAATTGTAATTTAGTTTCCCAAAATTAGCGGCCTCCCTTTGTGAGTCATTTTGAAGTTTTTTTGAGTCCCCGAATAAAAATTATTTTAAGTTCATTTGACCATCTCCCTGTGTTGGTATTTTTTCAGGTAATCCTTCTTATAAACATGTTTTATGTTAAAATTTTATCAGATCGACTATCAAAATTTTTCCGGATCTACTTATAAAAATTGGTATTTTTTGCATATATGGCGATCATTTATGTAAAAAATCTAGGTTAAATATTTATTTAAATTAAATTATAAAAGTTCTTTTTACTTATCTATAAATTCACTAAATTTACTTCAATTCTTTAAAAGATTTTAAAAAGCGATAACAGTTTGAATTTCTTTATTGCAAAAAGCTTTATCGTTTATTTGGAAAATTTTCTAAGTTTTTTAAATTACAAAATGAATAAAATAAAGATTATTGTTCCGTTAACAATATGTTATTTTTATTTTGAGAAAAAATAAAAGTTGTAATAACTAACTAGAATTCGCTTACAAGAAATGCGGCTTAAATTCGACCACGTTTAAACGAGCAAAAGAGAAAGCTAAAATACTTGGTGTATATAAACCAAGTTTAAAGCACACAGCTTGCACTTTAATTCCAGCTTAAATCCGTTTACAGCCCGCAAGCAAATGTGGAGCACGCGCTTAACATGTCACTGTTCGCTTGAATAACGAGGAGGTGGTTTTGATGCTGGGTTAAACTATTATTAGACAAATGAGAATTTAGTTTTATGTCACATTTTTTTTTCTTTTAGTTTTAATTTTTTTTGTGCTCTGTTATTTTACCCTTCTACTTGTTATTTTATTAAATACAGGGATATTAAATTTTTGTTTTATTTGTTTTGTTTTTACTTAAAACACAACCTATTTTTAAAAAAGGTTTTTTTTTTTTATTTACAGGAAAAAGTTTTTTTTTTAATAAAGAAAAAATTCAATTACCAATTGTTATTTTTTACAATATATTGATTTATTAAAAAAAAAAAAAATAGTTCAATTTAATAGCAAGAGAATTTCAAAAATAAAGCAATTGAAATTTTATGATTTAAAAAAAAAAAAAAAAAATTATATAAATCAAAAATAAAAAATGAAAATTTTTCAAATAATGGAAAATTATTGATATAACATTTTATAAAAACTATTTTTTATTAATAAAGAAAAAAAAAATTAGTATTTCAAAAATTTCTTAAATTTCATACAAAAATATTTTTTATCTACTATTGCTAAAAATAATAATTCAGATATTGTTGGATTTATTTTGTATTTTTATTTTCTTTTAAAAAATTTTTGCTATTTTCAGGTATATTAGCCAAGTAGTTATTTTAAAAGTTTTAAAAGTTTGCCCAGAATTCTGATAAATCGTTGTAAATAAAATGATTAGAAACCAAACTCCATGGAAGAGCTAATTATTAAACAAAAATTTTAATATAAATAACATTAAATCAGACACACACACTTACAAAATCCAAATATTAACAACAACAAAAAACGATTTAAAAAAATTACCAATAAGGGTTATTACAAAGGGTAATTACAAAGGTTTTTCTTTAAAGTACCAAATGATTCCTCAAATACCTGCTAAAGAAAGAAATTCATTAACAATGTTTAATTAAAATCATTAAATGCTTTTGTTATTTATTTGTTTAACACAGGTATACAATAATTATGTAGATTATTTACATTATCTTTTATTATAGTCGTTTTAGATCAATCGTTAAAATCAATAAATCGCAAGAGTGAATTTTAACTGACGTGTAACTAATTAACTGTATTATAGTTTGTTTTGAGATTATTTAATTAAACGTTATAAGATCAAATTTAATTAAACTAATTTTAACTAAAATATTATGTTAAAAGATTTAAAATAATATTAAAAATTTTTTTTAATTTTTAACAAGAAATAATTTAAATTAAAAAATAATAATAATAAAAATAAAAAAAAAACAAAAAATATATTAGAGAATTAAAGCTTAAAATCCTATAAGCTTTAAAGTAAACTTAAATGATTTCTTAATACCCACAATGTTTTATTTTTATTTATAAGTATAATAAAAAAGCCTCTGTCTACAAAAATTAACTAAAATTTTAAATGAAATATTTACGTGTATTTTTTAAGATATTTAAAGTCATAAAATATATTATTTTCTTTTGTACTTCATTTTTATATGTTAAAAGAATTTAAAAAATTTTTCTTTGTTTGATGCTTTGTACTATTAAATTTTATTTTTACTAACTGAAGTACACACTATTTCATAATAAAAATTGGTGAGTTTGCACATTTTCTTTTTTTTTATTAAAAAGTACTCTTGGACACACTTTAGATAGTTTATGAACTGTCAGAATCGTATAAACTTTATTTATTTATTTATTTTTTTTAATATTGTTAGTGACAGATTTTTATTTAAGTATAATTTTTAATTATATTTTATTTTTCACTTTCAAAAATGGTTTAATAAAGAAAAGAAAAATTTTTCTTTATTGTGACTTCTTTATTTTAGTTTTATATTCAACTAGCTTTTATCTTTTATTTTATTTTCTTTTATACGTATCTACTAATATTACATTTACTTTTAAGTAAAATTTTTTTTTATTTTTAAAAGTATTTCTTGACTTTGATACTTGAGTGCTTTTTTTTTTAGTAATATTATTTTTATGCATTAAGATATAATATGTGTAGAATTTTATTGAACGTTTAATTTTTTTTTTTTTTGAGAAATCATTTAAAGCAATTGTTATGTTACTGTAAATTATTATAATAACTTTTTACTTTGCCTCAATATGACTTCAGCATTTAGAATTTACTTCGATTTTCATTGTATCCTTGTTTTATCATTAATCAACCCAATCATTAAATTTTGATAATCAAAGTTTTCAATATTATGTTACCTCTCTTTACATCTATCCATTAAATTTACATCCATCCACTCATTTTTCATGCAATACAATCTTTTTATATTTAATTTCTAAATTTCACCACTTTCATTGCTTTCTTTCTTAATGAAATTCTTAAATTCTTCCCTTCTTTTTAACATTCAATGTTTTCTCTTCATTTTGCTAACAACCCTATTTTAGTCGAAATTCCAGCCTTCTTAATTTTACAGAAGCTTTCTAAATTACTTTGTTCTTTATTTTACGTTAAATTTTTCCCTGAAAAAGGCCGATGATGAAATTTTTTGCGTGGCCCCAGTATGATAAAATTACGCGCATACATAAAATCAAGCACACAAAAGATGCAAGTACACATGTATGTACATACACAAACATACAAAAGAAAATCAAGACTCACATTTTTTCTTACACGAGCACCTTGTGCTCAGGTAAAGTTTCTTGGCCAGGAATTCCAATATACACCTCTTCAAGCCTACGAACCAGCATCCAAACAATTTTTCAACCACAGTTTAACGAAAGCGCCAAAAATAGTAGCGTGCTTGATGGCTGAAGTTAGGACAGCAAATGCTGCTCTGGCCAGAATCGCGGTTATTTTTATAGGCCTTCGCTGGTTTCGACCTCGTTTGCTGATTGGCACGCGCGTGACAAATAGTCTAGGCGCCAGCCATACTAATCACGCCCAAAAATTACAAAATTAAATTTCTTTTTCCGAGGATAAAAATAGGTGGTATTTATGTTTTTCGACCCGCTGAACACGAATCCGGGGTCCGTTTTACGAATTTCGGGGTCAATTTTTTGTTATCAAAAAATTATTGCAAAATTGGTCAATAATTTGTTAATAACAAAAAATTGACCATGAAATTCGAAAAACGGACCCCGGATTTGTGTTCAGCGGGTCGAAAAACATAAATACCACCGATTTTTATCCTCGGAAAAAGAAATTTAATTTTTGGGCGTGATTAGTATGGCTGGCGCTTGTATTAAAAACCATTACGAACTTCGCGAAGTAATAAATAATATACAAAAACATAATGTGTCAAAGGAGCAAAACATATAAATTAATTTTACCAATCGGCCCTTTTCAGCGCCACATTTTTTAATAAGAAAAAATATAAGTACTCGTCATGGTAAGGGAGCAATAGTTAATAATAAATACTGCAAGGCTGGAGAAGCATGGCAAACCCAAAGAAAAGTACAGCAAAGCCAAAGTTCCGCGGCAAAGCCCGAGTAAAGACTTGGGTACAACAAATACTACGACTTAGTTTTTAGGGTGGGTAAAAAACTTGATTTTTCACTAAACATCAAACAAATTATAGTTTTCAGATCAGCTGATTCCAAATCTACAATTACTTTTTGTTCATAAGTACAATATACCTGTAAAATCATAACCTTCATCGCTAGAGGGCGTTAAGGAGGTAAAGAACGCTATTCCCTAAACGCCCTCTAGCGGCGAACGCTACAGTTTTCTAAAATGATAACTTTTGAATATAGGTGGTTAAAAATTAAAGACAAAAAATTTAAATATAAAAATACATAATAATTAGTTTATTAATAATATTACAAGGTAAAATGACTTAATTTAATTACAAAACACAAGAGTACACATCTTTTCTTTAGCCGTACATTTACGCGTCTGTCACTCTCTTCTTATTCTCCTTTCTCTTACGTTTACATAATACTCATACAACACATGTCTCTGCACATTCTAAAAACATGTATATAATATTTATATCTCTCTCTTACATCAAGGTAATTCTCAAGCACAACATCCTCCTGTTGTCATACACAACATCCTCCTGCTGTCATAAACAACATCCTTCTTCTCTCGTTCTCAACAACAACCTTCAGTGCTAGAGGGCATTAAGGGGGTAAAAATTGCGGTTTCCTAAATGCCCTTTGACAGCGAACGCTCCAGTTTCAGAGAAAAAATAACTGCCGTTTTGGAATCAATTAATCATTTGATACGGAATGATGAGCTGCACTCAGTGACTTTTGGTATAGTGGCAGTACCAGTGTTGTTGTGTTCATAAGTACAATATACCTGGTATTATAGAGAAACAAAATTGGTCGTGTGACGCTACCAACTCGTTGAATTACGTGAAATCAGTGCGGGTGGGGATGCAACGTCTTTACTCATAAAGAAAAATTTGGCACTCTCACGATACCAACTATTTATTTATAATAATACCAGCGCTGTTGGTGCTGTCACTATACCAAAAGTCACTGAGTGAGTCATCTCGAAATTTCTTATCCTACACAGTAGCTCGACTTTAATTATACTTTATTTAAAAATTTTTAAAATTCCCTACTTTTTATGTTATAAGGTTAGGTTATTTTATCCTTACTTTCTCCTTCTCTATTTTAATTACGAAATTTCTTATCCCCATATTTAACCAACACAATTTATTTGGCCAATTTCTTTGAAAATGGCTGAAATAATTCCAATAAAACGCTTTTGATGATACATAATAATATATAATACATTATAATATATATTAATAAACTTTTACCTTGCAAAGGTTTACTTTTGTCTATCGACCTCGTATTATAAAGCCTCGTATAAAGCCTAATTTCACATGACTAATATCCACTATTGCTGGACAATGCAAAAATAACTATTTTGAACTAATGTTTCTGGATGACTAGCTAATTATTTTTATGATAATTATAAGTAAAAATTCTTTAAATAAATTAAAAAACTATAACAAAAGACATTTTTTGTAATTAGTGGCGCTATTATTAAAAACTGTAAAGCGACCTACTTTATCTATTTTCTTGCGCAATTATTTGAAATATAATATATAATAATTTATTATGAAAATTAGTTTATTTTATGGAAATGTGCTGTCTTTATTTGTTTGTTTTTCCTCCACTTTTCATTTTTCAACTTTTTCTTAAAGCCCTTGTGTACCTTCAATTTAATATTAGCCCATATAATACTCTTATTTTTTCATATCCCGTTTTCTTAAATAAACATTTAGAAGTTGATGATACTTATTACTCCCTAATTAATTAATGAATTGGCTTTTTTCTATTTTTCCCTTAATTTTTTCTTATTTACCCGTGTTTTTATATTCATTTTTTATATTTTTCTATAAATGTTTGCTTCAATATGCAATACTTAATATCTATCATACTCTTTTCCTAGGAGTTGCTACTTATGGTATTACAGTGTGGGGATGTGCCTATAAAAATGTTTACAAATTAATACAGCCTATACAAAATAAAATAATTAAGCATGTAAAAACAATTAATTTTCCCAATTTAACACAATTATATAAGATTCTTAATCTGTCCTTTTACTATCTAAAATTAAAAACTTTATATTCTAATTCCAAACAAAAATCTAGAAATCGTCACATCATTCTACCTAGAATTAATAAAACTATTTACAGGAAAACTTCCTATATTGCAGCTATTAATCTTTTTAATAGACTACCTAATTACTCCAAAATTCTGAATTATAAAAACAAAAAAAACCTTAAAAATAAATTATCACAGCTTTTAATAAATTTTAACTTGATATAACTTATAATAACTTATAGTAACTTTCTGCATTTCTATTCTCAAGTAATGTTTAATAATTGCCGTACGACTATTTTTTGCAAATAATTCTTTTAGCTACCAAATAATTGAAATGTTGTTTCTATACCAGTTCCTTCTAATTTCTATTTTTATGTATTTTATGTATATTTTATATGACAAAATTTTTAGATAAATTGTATATTTATAATTATTATTTATTCTAATCTGTTATTATATATTATTCTAATTTTAACTATTTTTATGAATACCAATCCCGCACAGGCATTTTTATAAATGCCTCTGGGATATCAAAGCACTTATTATTTAGTCTTAAGTACTTTGTATATATATTTGGTTCTAATAAATATGCTAGTATTCCCGCTGTTTCTAAAGTAACCACTCTTACCTCAATTTTACTTGATTATATAATATTTAATTTAATTTTTAATTTTCTTCTAAATGTTTTAACTTTTTTTGCTTATTTTCTTGTACTCTTATAAGCTTTGTTTCCACTAAATTTTTTTAAAGGTTTTTCAGTTTTCACAAAAATAAAAGTCTTTTCTAGGAGCTCCCTCATGCCTGCCCTTACGCGATTCAGTGAAGCTCCGCGTCTACAAGCACTTTTATTATTTTAATTGCAAACTAATAATTTGAAATAATTTTGTATGCATTTTTCAACAAAAATTTAACTAATATAAACATGCATTAAACAGTATTTTTCTTATAAATACTTTAAATTTTTTTTAAAATTATTAATATAAAATTTTTCGATAATAGGCAAGAAAGCATTTACAATTATATTAAATATTGTTCTGTTATGCAATATTCTATATTAGTTGAGAAACTTTTTTTCTAAGTTTTGTGCAACGCTACTCACATTTTATGGTAAGATTTTCGATACCCTGATTTCAAATTTTTAGATCCCGACCCCGAGAAAACAGCCCCAATATCAAAAAATTGTATTCTTCGGTCTATTTTGAAGGTTTTTATGAATTATTTCTTAAGGGACTATCCACATATTACGTAAGACAATTTTCGGCATTTTTTACCCTTCCACCCCCTTTGTAATAAAAAATAAGAATTTTAAATAAGATAATAATTAGATTTATTTCATAAGAAAAATTTCAAATGGCGGTTAATATGTTTTTGAGGCCAGGACCTAAATATTCTTATTGACCGAACTCAAAAAAAAAATTATTTGTCATTTTAAGGTCAATTAGAAATGTTTCTTATGAGATATGTTAAAGTTTTCTCGTGGTTGGGAGCTAAACATTTGAAATAGTATTAAAAAACTTACTCATCACGTATGAGTAGCCTTGCACAAAACTTAGGAAAAAAGTGCACGCATCTAACGTATACGGCTTTTCGACTATTTTTACAATTTAAATTTTAATTATTATTTAATTTTAATTAATTTAAGTGTAAAAAGATAACATTAAAAATGAAAGATGGTCTAGTATATATATTTATTATTGTTACATATATTTTATAATATTTACTTTTGCTAAAATCGTAAATAGAGAATTATATTCTCAAAGGAAATCTTCTTTACTGATCTTATACTTCCATGGAAAATTCAATTATAGAAATTCAAAATTCCTTTAATTTCATTCATGTTATTTCAAGTGTACTGTTGTTGTTTATCAATATTAATTAAAAAGCTTACATACTATGATTATCATTATTATTATTCTTACTACTAATTCTTACTATATTATTTTCATTGTTTACTATCTATCTAATTGGATTGGATTATTCTAGAAATTATCTAATTTGTAAAATTTTTTGATTTTTATTTTTTTATCTTTTGTTTAGTTTTTATTTTATTTAATTAATTGTCTAGATGCACTGATTTCTAAATAATATTTTATAATTTTAGTATTTTTTTTATCTTTCTGTTACTTAGTGATACTTGATATTTGATTTAATATTTAATATTTTATTTATTATATTTATATAGAAAGAGAGAAAAAAATATACATTTTATATCGCTAATAAGTAAAGAAAAAAAACACTATAAACGGTATAAACAGAAAAAAACAGTATAAAATGACAAAACAATTAGTTAAATTTTAAGAGTAAACTAAATTCTACAAATATTGTTTAAAATAATTTGGTTAGAATTAGGAATAGGAATGTGGATTGTTGATTGTGGAAAAAAAGAATTAATATTGAAATTAAACGTTAAATATATAAATAAATTTTCTAGTTTAAGGATGAGAGATTATGTTAAGAGACTGATATTGAGAACTATTAATATGTTTTGAAAGATTATTCTTAAAAATATTGAGTGAAGAATATAATCTGATACCTGATGGGAAAGTATTCCAATATAGTCCGGTACTGATTAAGAAAATAGAGAAGTAAGATTTGCAATGATGAGGAGGCATCTCAAGTTCTTTAATCTTCGGTCTGAGTTTTCTAGAAGATATTCTGTATTTTATTTATGAAAATAAAAAGTCTGGGTATTGAAATAACAGAATTTCAAATAAAAAACAGGTATTATTGAATTTATATCTATCGCCGATTTCTAACCAATTGAGACTTCTTCGAAAGTCAGAAACATGGTCATAGTAACCGAAATTAAAAATGTATCTTATTAATTTGGGTAGTTAATTTTCAAATGTAGTCATTTCTTAATAATTCTGAAAACTCTGCAAGTTATTTTTATATTTAATATTGGTACTTTAATAACAGAAAAAGAAGTGCTAGATGTGATTCTCGTCTTTAATAATTAATTAGTATGAGTATCATATGAATTTATATGAATGCCATTCGTTTTTCGGCGAACACAATGGAGGAAAGTTGTATTTAAGCTGGACTTGGAGCACATTTTTTGCAATTTATTTGTTTTTGACATTACTAATTGATAAAATTAATGAGTCATTAATTAATAATTTTTGGCTATATATGTGTACCTGTTTAACGTATAAGAACACTACAAAATTTCGTTCTTCAATCGGCAAAAGCCTAATTTTTTTTTTATTTCATAATATAATGCAGAAAAAAAAGAAACTAATAGAACAAAAAACAAAAAATGTAGAAAGAAAATTAATATAATATCATTTGTTGAAGTATTATCATTCATCCATAAATACAGGATAGGATGAAAAATATATATATCCGAACAAAAAAATAAAAAAAAAGAAATTTATGTTAATAGGAAAGAAAAAGAAATTAAAAAAAAAAGGAAAAAAATTCATAACTGAAAGGATATCTCACCCTCTATTATATACACATACAGATAAATAAAATAATAATAATAATAAAAAAGTATATTTTATACATAGTATTGATTGAATTCCCTTAGTCAAGTTATTCGTTTTTTGGCTTAAAGCCGAATAACTATAGAACGAGTGCCAACCATCCAGCTAGAAGAGAATGCATACTAACGTGATATTTTCTATATATAAAATAAGTAGTATATAGCGATTAAAATTTCATATATATATATATATATATATATATATATATAAAATGCGAAAACAACATTGAAAAGATTTTTGAAAATGAATTTTATTCGTAACAGCGGATGATATCAGCCGCCAATCGCATAAATTCCTTTAGAATATATATAAAAGAATACGGGTCATCGATTCGTTCATAATATTGGACACGTGTGCATAAAACCGCACGTGCTTAACCAATTTTAATTCTTTTTTTTTTTTTTTTTACTAAATATGCGAGAGTTTATGTCATATATATGCATAGTTTTATATTTATATGAATATAAAATACTCGTTATGGATTATATTATTATTATTATTAAAAAATTTTATTGATATATTTTTTTTTTTTATTTCCTTTTTTTTTATCTATTCAATTCGATAATAAAATGTTTCTTAATTTTTTGAATTTTAATATACATTGATGATTTTTTTTATTTATTGGATATATAAAATATTCATTATTTTTTATTCTATGCATAATTTTTCTTTTTTAATATACGTGAATTCTTTATGCATTCCTTCTTTTTGTTTAATATGTATTTGTTTCTTTGAGCATAAGTTATTGCAGTTTTTAAATTGGTTTTTTTAAATTAGCACTGTATGTACACAATACTGTTATATTAGTTTTTAATTTCACTAGAGAATTGGGTTAAAAAGTAATATTACAGATTAAAATGTTGCATAAGATTATTAAAAATTTAAGGTATAATTGAGACAAAAGGGCAATTTTTTTCGCAGCGAGGTAGTTAATTTTCAAATGTAGTCAATTTCCAACCGTTGACTCTGCAAATAAGTTATTTCAGCAATAAAACAACAAACAAGAAGTTCTAAATGTGCTCCCGTCTTTAATAATTAATTGATATGTGAGTTGGTATGAATACTATATGATTGGCTCAAAAATATATGGAATCGTAACATAGCATTGATTTTTGTTCATTAATGTTCTGAAAATAAAAATAAAAATTTATTTTTGTGGTTGTTCACACTGTGAGTTTATTAGAAAAACTAACATTTGATTTAATTTCTGTACCCAAAAAAAAATTAGTTTTATATTAGTTTTATATTATGGAAAATTATAAATCTGTTTATAAGAGTTTACATAATGATTAAAATTAAAAGATTTTGATATCCACTACGCTCCTATCTAATAATTAGAAAACGAATTTATGAGTTAAGGTCGAGAAATATCAAAAAAGAAATTTTAAGATTAAATGAAAAAAAATTAAATTAAGAAAAATTTAAATAAGAAAGAGAAATTGTCAATTGAAAGAAATAGTTACAAAACAAAGTTTAAATTCATTTGTTAAATTTTGTCACATTACTTATAATAATAAAAAAATTAAATAATTTGATTTAGAAAAATTCAGAAAATTAGACAATTTAAAAAATTGAATGAATTTACAATAAGACATATTTAATTTTTATAATAATAACCCTTTTAATAATAACCCTTTTTATATTAATAACCCTTGCAAACATTTAGCAAATATGATCTATAAAATTATAATTGACTATTATGACAAAATTTAATAAATTTGACAATAAGTTTACATAATTTTGCAATTTAAGAATTCATATAACATTTTAATTTTAGTAGAAAATGATTTTAAATTTTTAATTTGACTCTAGGAAAATTAGAAAACAATATAATGGTGTTTTTGAAATAAAAAATTAACATTACAATACAAAATAGAAAATTTAACACCAAATTTTAAGTAATAAAGAATCGTGTTTAACATGATGTTATATTTGATTAAAGTTTTCTTGACCAAGTTAAAGTTCAATTGTAAAACTAAAGATTCTTCCTGATTGCCAAGACAGTCCCATCCAGAAACAGCTTGTTGACTTCTTGATGTCAAACAGTAAAGTTGATAGATACCTAGGTATCATCACATTAATTAGTATAAATTCTACCAAAAAACTATTTAAAAGAGAATTGACTTTTACATGAATTTATTGCTAATTACAAATTTAAAGTGTTATTAATATAAAATTTTAATAATATGAAAATCGCTTCTTAAAATTTTGAAACGTTTAATGATTTTTTTTTTTTTAATTTATCACACAGTTTAATAGTAGTTAATTAATTATTACGATGATCTATCTACTTGAAACAATAATTCAGTAAACTATAACTCCAATATCAATTTTACTTTAAAATTACAGGGGTTAGGGGACAAAATATCCAAATTAATATCCAAATAAGTAAATAATAATACAGAACAAACAGCTTAGCAAAAGTATTAGAAGTATCATTTGCTGCAGCTGAAAAGTTTGGCGTTAGAGCTAATCGCCCAAAAAAAAATCAGGACAGATTTTGAGTTATCTACAATTAACGCAGCATAAAATTACTGCCCACGTAAAAAATTATTAAGATCTTTTTATGATCTTATTAATATCTTAATAATCTTTTATTAATATCTTAATAAGATCTTAATAATAGTTTAAAAATCTATTATTAAGATCTTAATAAGACGAAAAAGAAAAACATGTAGTTTTATTTTTTAAAACCTAATAAGTTATTGATTTTACTTATTCAGTCAGGTGGAAAACTCACGCGTAAAAATTAGCTCGGAGCTTCCTGTTCTCGTTGTATGTTCAAGTAAACCAAAAACCTCGTTATCACCATAGGTGAAAAATTTTAGACATGTATGCGACCACGACTAATGTCAAAATTTTTGCGCCTTGGCTAGTTCGTTGAAAAGCTATTTTTTACTCAAAACGTACGTTTTCCGTCACTATACGTTTAAGATTTTTAGTCAATTTTAAAAAAGCCTTGAAGCTGTATAAAGATTAGTGAAACTGTATTAATCGGGAGTTAAATATTACGTCTAAGTATAAAGGGCGTAAAATTTTAGCGCTAGTGAAAACACCAGAACATCCTCCACGCCCATGGTGCTTAGGATATTATTTGCCTCCCTAGGCGTACAAAGTTTGCAGAAAGCTCCGCGAAAGTGGGAACTACAAAATTGTATGCAATTTGTGTACATCAAAATTCTGCACAAAAATGATTGTATAAAAATTGTACGAATTTGAACAATTTTAATACAGTCAACGTAGAGAAAAGTTAATACAAATTGTTCACAATATCTAACCAGATTCGTCAAAAAAGAAATAGAGAAATTATATGGAGAAGAAGAAAAATGTAAATTATTCCTTGTAAATTTTGCTCTGCTGCAAATTTTATTGTCTCACACGCTAGATACCAGATCTAGATAGTTCCTAAAATCCTAAAAATAAAAGGACACATCCATATTCTTCATATTTCTATCAAAATTCTTGGTTACATTTCTCAAATTGGTTTTTTCTAGAGAAAATTAATTTTTTCACAGAAAAATCAAATTTTTATATTTTAAACTTTTATTTTAGGCATCATTTATTAAAAAAAAAAACTTTTATCAATATTTGATTTTATACAGACTTATAAAGCATTCTTCTTAGTTCGCAAATCTAACTTTAAAATACTGATAAAAAAATAAAACTTATGTAAAAACTAGGTTATTCAAAAAATATCAATTTACGATGAGCGGTCAGTTTGGATATTCGTGATTAACTGATTATTTTTTTTTATATTTGAATCGTTGCTTGGTTACATTTTTAATTGTAAATAAACAATTGTCAAAATAAAAAAAAATGATCAGTTTATCAAGACGAACCAAACTGACCCCTCGTTGTAAATTAATATTTTTTTTTTTAATAACCTAATTTTTGCAAAAGTTTTATTTTTTTATCGATTATTATTTTAAAGTGCAATTCGTGAACTATGATTTTTTCACAAGTCTGATTGAAATTAATTATTAAAAAAAGAAGTTTTAAATAAAGTGATGTCTAAAATAAAAAATAAACAATTCGAGGAATATCACCAAGAATTTTGATAGAAATATGAAGAATATGGATGTGTCCTTTTATTTTTAGGATTTTAGGAGCTCTAGTGCCATGATACAATTAAATTTAGAAGAAATAATTTTCATTTTTTTTTCTTCTTTTCCATATAATTTCTCTATTTCTTTTTTGACGAATCTGGTTAGATATTGTGAACAATTTGTATTAACTTTTCTCTACGTTGACTGTATTAAAATTGTTCAAATTCGTACAATGTTTATACAATCATTTTTGTGCAGAATTTTGATGTACACAAATTGCATACAATTTTGTAGTTCCCACTTTCGCGGAGCTTTCTGCAAACTTTGTACGCCTAGGGAGGCAAATAATATCCTAAGCACCATGGGCGTGGAGGGTGTTCTGGTGTTTTCACTAGCGCTAAAATTTTACGCCCTTTATACTTAGACGTAATATTTAACTCCCGATTAATACAGTTTCACTAATCTTTATACAGCTTCAAGGCTTTTTTAAAATTGACTAAAAATCTTAAACGTATAGTGACGGAAAACGTACGTTTTGAGTAAAAAATAGCTTTTCAACGAACTAGCCAAGGCGCAAAAATTTTGACATTAGTCGTGGTCGCATACATGTCTAAAATTTTTCACCTATGGTGATAACGAGGTTTTTGGTTTACTTGAACATACAACGAGAACAGGAAGCTCCGAGCTAATTTTTACGCGTGAGTTTTCCACCTGACTGAATAAGTAAAATCAATAACTTATTAGGTTTTAAAAAATAAAACTACATGTTTTTCTTTTTCGTCTTATTAAGATCTTAATAATAGATTTTTAAGCTATTATTAAGATCTTATTAAGATATTAATGAAAGATTATTAAGATATTAATAAGATCATAAAAAGATCTTAATAATTTTTTACGTGGGTGTGATAACGTGCAAGCATACTTTTTTAATCTTAGTCAGAATGTTTTTCGAAGAGTGCAGATGGAAGGCTTGCAAGAAAAATACAATAACAAAGATGATGATAGTATTCAAGTAGCGTTACGCATGATGTGTGCATTGGTTTTCGTACCTAGCGAAGACATTCCCGAATATTTTGACGTAATCGTAAATAATTTTCCCAATTAAATCTTGCCTGTAGCTGATTACTTTGAGGTAAAATTTACATTATAATTATTAAATTTACTTGCATTAAGTAAAGATAATAGATTTAACAAACTTGTTAGGAAAAACCATCCAAGCCTTTAAGTTTTCTTAACTGTTCTTCAAAAAGTACAGTCCGATACTAAAACGAAGTTGCAACAGCTAAATCTTGGACAAAAAAATTAAAAGATGAGCTTCAGCCAAACGTAAAAAAATAGATAATAGAATATCAAATATTGTCAACAATTTTTAGGATTACGTAGAAGAATAAAATATTTCGGAGTATTAGGATTTAATTTAAAATTCTAAAATAATAAAATGTTTGAAAATTTTAAATTTTGGAATTTTTATTTTTGGATATTTTAGATTTTGGATATTCTAGATTTTGGATATTTTAAATTTTGGATATTTTAGATTTTGGATATTTTGTCTTAGTTAATTTGGTTTGGATTTTTTGACATCGAATCCTTAGACAAAGTTTTCCAAAAAATTAAGCGAAATCCTTGGAGATAATGTAATTTTATGTTGAAAATATCTTATTTTTGGACAGTGAGCAAAGATACTTCAAAGAGAAACAAATACTCTAATACGCACACAGGCATACATACACACTCTTCTTAGAAACGTGCTCTTTAGCTTCCGGGGGTCTGAAAACGTACTAAGAAGAAAAAAAATAAAAAATACAATTTTTTAAAATAAAATTTTTACTTTTTACAATCAAAAATTTATAGTAGTATAAAAATTTATTTTTATTTTTAGTTTGCAATTATTAAATTAAAACTTAATAAAATTTACCAATTTAGAATCGATATATAAGCAAATAGCATTCATCAATTTTGTCACTAAAAATCATAGATTTTAATATTTTGAAAATTTGATATTTTAAAATTATTTGTGATAAATCATATTCTAATTCATTCAAGCATAAAAAGAGGTAAAAAAAAATATATTTTTTTCAGAAGAAGAATAACTTTATGTACGTGTGTGTATTTAAATAGAATTATAACTGAATAATGTTCGTTTTGAAGGAATTTGGGATTCAAAATTTTCTATATAACGGAAACAAAAGAATTTACTGAGATATATATTATATATATATACATGAATGCAATATAGGAAATGACAGTGTTGAAAACTATTGTAACATTAGATAGAATATCAGTTTAAGTGTACTGGACTTCCTTAACGAAACGAATAAAGATAGGGCATATATTGTAAAGAAAAGATTAAATTAAAATGAGCATTTATTATTATTAATACAGATCTGTAACTAAGTTACAAGGATTTCTTTAATAACTTTTATATATTGATTGTAATTATTTCCTTTGCATAAGTATAAGGATAATTTGAATCATTAAAATTTTATTTTTATTTTAATGACTGTTTAACGATCATTGCTATGATTAGTGCAAAATCTTCACTTTAGGAATCACACTCTTAGATAGTGTGGTCCTTCTTTCAGTAGTTCAAACAGGTATACCTAAAACGAAATTTTTTGAATGCATTACTTAATTCCTGTGAAGATTGAATTTTAAGTATTCAAAAAAACAACAAGACTAAGCAGCGCTTGTTCGAATTTTTCTGTTTTTATCCTATCCTAATAAAAAAAAATAGCAGGTTAAATCCATTTAAAGTTTTTTTTTTATAAGCAATTAAATAATTGCTGAGGTTTCATCAAAAAGAAAATAAACTACTCTGCCAAGAACCACCCTAGTCAATATTATAAAAATATTTGTTTAAAAAAATCTAACAATAATAGTAGTGCTATTATCTAGACGTCGATAAAAAAAATGTTTAATTTTTTTATTGCCGATTTTAGTAATAAAAAGTTATAATTTAAAGCTAAAAATGCAAATCAGTCGCATATATAATTAATTTTATTGTTAGTATTATTATGTCTATGTAGTATAAACTATGTAGTATATACATATTCTTGAATGTCCTAATTAGCCGACCTCGTTATGACATAACCAAGTGTTCCGTAACGAATATGAAATTAGTTTCAGCTATATATTTAAACAATGAAATTAGCCTTATTTCGACAACGTGATCTATGTATATAATATAAGCAAGTAAATTTAATAAATCTTTCGTCACTTTATTCTCAAAATTATTTATTAATTTATCAAGTTGCATACATAAATATTTTATGCAATTATTTAAATACATATTAGAACTAGCAAAAATAATCAAATACGTTTTTGTTTGCTCTTGCTTTATAATTTTAAAATAACTTCCAGTCTAATGTACATTCTAGGTGTAAAGACATTTAAACTTTATTCTTAAATCTTTATTGAAGTTTTATAAAGGATTTTCTCTTGACTGATCTTATATATAAAATATCCACAAAGCATTATTGCAATTTTTTATATCTTGATTTTTATATTTTTCTACTCTGTAAAGATCTTTACAACTTTTTATTCTCAATTTATTTTTTCTTCTTTTTTTTTTTTTACTATACACTCTTTTTAATATAAGATTCTATTTTTTTTTATTTTTAATACAAAAAAATATGGGTGAATAGTATGAAATTCAATATTAAAATGTTTTAATTGTTTTTTTGTTGTTGAGAATACATAAATAAATTAAATATCCGTAGATTTGTGGTGGAAGGGGGGGGAAAGGATTCACACATTGAAAATATGAATTTCCAGCGAAACTCAGCTCTCTAAATCTCAATCTGCCTGAGTTATTCCCGATTGATGAAATCTCTTGAAATCATACATACAAGCATTAAAATGTATCTAGGGCAAAAAAGCCTATTTTTCGAGACTTCTTTTTGCCAATTATATGCAAAACTATGTTTTTAATCACATGCAAAATATAGGTTTCGACTTTGCACTCGCGTCCCTTGTTTAAAAAATAGCTATTTTAATATGGAACATGTTCATAAGAGTGGGTAATTGAAAAAGACCCCAAATTATAATAATTAGGATGCATAAGTCTAAACTGTTATGAGTTAACATATTTTATGTTCGTTGATTGTGGTGGATAGTCATGGTGGGGGCAATGGCCAATTTGCAAGTTGGGCCATGCATGTGTGATCATACGCTATTGCATGTGAGACTTTTCTTTATTACCCCCATCGTGATTCTCCACCCCCACCCAAAATGTGCGCCAAATGAACATAGCCTATCTACTGCACTTTTACTTTTATTTAAATTTTTAATTTTAAATATATTTTAATAACTAGAAATTTATAGTTTTTATCTTAAATTAAATTAAAAAAATATATTTTATTTATCTTTCACTGTCACAGGAAATCCATCCTGTGACAGCCTGTATTAAAAAAAATGGCTTGTCACAAAAAATTATCGTAATTTTCTCAAAATTAAAAATTATTCTTGATATTTTAGGTTTAATATGTTAAATATTTAGGACAGGGTAGTTATTTTTTTCTCTTATATTTTTACTTGTTTTGGACCAATATTCTAATTAAAATAGGTATAGGTAACCTCATATCAAGCGTAGTTTTTGCTACTACCTTAAAAGTTTAATTGATTTGCTATACTTTAAATAGTATATTGCAGGTTCATAATACATTAACTATTTTTAGAATTATAAAATTTTTATGTGCAATGCCTGTGTGTACTTTCAAATAGGTAATAATGAACAGCAGTAATTTAGCTACAGCTTTAGTAGAATTTCGCCATTTTTATATCTGAATTTCAGTACTTTATTATATTTTTAATCACTTCTTTATTTTAAAAATATAAAATAATAAGAGTAATAAAAACTGAAATAAAAAACTAACTTATAAATTTTCTTTTCAGGATTCTGAAGGAGATACGCCGCTTCACGATGCCATATCAAAGAAAAGAGATGATATGTTGGGTCTATTGTTAGATCATGGTGCAGACATAACCCTTACGAATAATAATGGCTTCAATGCTTTACATCATGCTGCTTTACGTGGAAATCCAAGGTAACTAAATTATAATATAAATAATAATAATAATAATAATAAAATATTAAAACAATAGAAAAAAGAAAATGCTTCTTATGTCTTTGTACGTATTTATGAAATTCAACAAAAGTTTTTTTTTCGTGGTTTTATATATACTCGCGACCTAAATGCTTCGTCATTGCTTCTTATGTACGATACACGCGAATTTAACCTCTTTTCAGATCGACTAAAGGCTTTTCGCATCATTCTTTGTTGAGTGGTTCTATTTTTTTTTCACTTTTATCTCGAAGATATTTATTTCTTTTTTCAAACACATACAAGCAAAGACTATTTTATCTTGGAAATGAACGTATGTTTAAAAATTGATTATACTCATGTGTGTGTGTGTGTGTGTGTTTCTTCTTTTAGCATGCTTTCCAATAAAATTCTATTGACTAAGAAAAGATTCCGGTGATTCGTAAGTTTTCATTATATAGATAGAAACTCGCTTTTTTTTCCTTGTTTGTGTGGACATTTTTCTTTGTATTGAGAATGTTGATTGTATTTTATATATAAGTCGTATAAATACAATATTTGAAATGAAAATATGTCGTTTGTGTCGTTATTTAAGTGAATCGTAGAAAAAAAAAGAAGAATGTCAAGAGATATAATCGAAAAAGTTTTTTGCAATTTTTTTTTTATAAATCTTCTTATATTTTAAGTCATAAATCGTATATGTAAAAAAGAATTATTTCAGACTTTTTTTTTTTTACTTTTTTCTGTAATAATTTAACTTTTTATTAAAATTTCTTTTTGAATTATATATTCAAATATCATAAATTAACATAATAATAAAAAAAATACATAAATTTTAGTCCGAATTGTCAAATCCTTATTTATTTCGTAATTTTTATAAATGATTATTTATAAAATGCCCGTTGGCTATTTTTGAGGATAATTTATTAGAATTTATTTGATGTACATTAAAATTTTTGATTTTCTAACTTGAAGCTGAACATTGTTTGACACCAACTGATTTAACTCAGGAAATGCAAACTGGATTCTAGTCTTTTGGTCTGTTTATTCCAAATCTGCTTGAAATTGTCAAATGATAATATTCTCGGCCAGAGGATTATTTGGGGCAAAAAGTTGAATTTTTTGCAAAAATATGAAAATATTCAAATCCCAGGGAATAGTTTTTAACCACTGTGCCCGAATTTCTTAGTGTTTTTAAATTGAGTTTTCCAAAATGTAGTAGTTTTACCGTAAGAAAGTATGTAACAGATAAAAATGTCTATTTATCGTAAACATGCTACTCAACTGACCCCAAGTTGAAGTGAAGGGTCGCAGAAACTGTCCCAAACTATTTATTTACCAAAGTACAACTGAAAATATGTACTCTCAGCCAATTTTTGGGCAGATTTTCATTTGGTCACATGACTTGGCGGGATATTCAAATATTTGAAAAAATAGTCATTTAAAAACCATCATTTTTTTTCTATGGAGCTTTATAACCATACCCAACAAATTTTTATTTTTTGAAATGAAAATGGGTTATAAAACAAAAAAAATAAGCTTAAGTAGAAGATAATCGAACCTTTACATTTTTTTTTGCTTAAATTGAGATAAATAACATAATTTCTCGTCCATGCGTAGTCCAGAAAAAATGTTGGACCCCGGAACCAAATTCTGCAGTTAATTTTCTATCAAAATCTTAGAGGAAAATATTTTCTCTGAAAAATACATTTTTTTGATATTAAGGCTCTCGGAGTTAGGACCTAAAAAATTGAAATCACTGTATCGAAAAACTCATATAAGCAGCTTGCACAAACTTTAGAAAAAAAGTGAATACATCTGACATATATGGTTTCTGGACCTTTAAGTAAAAAAAAAAAAAATTAATTTAAAAAAAAAGTATTAACAATTTTAAAAGAAAGTAATATAAAATTTTTATCTATAGCTTCTATAACTAAAATTTCTGATAACGTAAATACTTAATAACATAAAATGGTTTTCTATCCCCATGAGTAAAATAATCACTAGAATATTTACTAGATAAATACAATTTTATAAAAAAAAAAAAAAAAGAAAACAATCGTCAAAAGTCAATTTTATATAATCATCTTTTAAGATTTTTATTTTATACTCTTTTTTTTCTTAAAACTTTGTTATTTTTATTTTATTTATATAAAAGTTTTTATGCATAGTTGTATACAGTAAAACTACATAAATATATAAATGTCAAGGGAATTCAATTGAATTTTCTTACTTTTTTTTTAAAGGAAAAATAAAAAGGTCAAAAAATCATAATCTTTTTCAATTGCTTTTTTTTTTTTATATTAAATTATTTTATTTTATTAAAAATTGTCAATTTAAGTAGGAAAAAAAAAGTAATCCTCTTGAGATTCACAAATATTGCAAAATTTATGTACTTTTTTTCACATTAATTTATGCACGTTATATACCAACTACATGCTTTCATTTTTTTACCTCAAAATTTACATATTTTTTTATTTAAGCCTGAAGTCTACTTTTTAATTACCGTTGAAGTTTTTCTTTTAAAATAAATGAAGAAGAGTGTAGTATAATCATATATTACACTGGAAATTATTTAAAAAATTTTTTTGGTTTATATGTTGTAAGTAAGATTCTTTAAAATTTCCATAATTGAGTCTATTTTAAATACTTATTTTTTATTACAGTTACTAATAAGTTTGAATTTTATTAAATAACCACTAAATTTACCCATTAGTAAAAAATTGAAAACATTTTTTTTAACTGCCAGTCTAATATCCATGCTAATTTTCATTTTATTTTTTATACATGTACAACCAAAAATCTTTTTACTATACCTACTTACTTCATTTTATTTTTTATAAAAAAAAAATAAATAAAAATTACACACTGTAATTTTAAAAAAAAAGAAATTTTAATGACTTGACATAAATTAAAATTTTTTTTTCAAAGTAGTACTTGTCAACGTAAGGTCAGACATAAATGAATATAATTTAAACTTCTCTTTGTGTATTTTAATTGTCTTAGTAGTTGTTATATAACAGTAGTTGTAGAGTACAGTATCTAAAGTACAATTATGGTTTAAGATAAAGTTTGAAGTTGATACTCCCTATAGACAAGAATATAACATTAAATACAAAAGTGAATTTCATGTTATACTTCGCTCAAGATAATAATTAAATATTTTTTCAATTTAATATAATACACTAATAATAATAATAATAATAATATATTTTTTTAATTGTATGATAACTTAAGCAGTTTACTCTATGTTAAGAATAGCTTACTTATCTCCATTGACCTATTTTATTGTTATAGCCCCAAAATAATTCTGGTTGGCGAATGAAACGTTTTTGGGATTTTAAACTTCATAATTTCTTATGTAGAGTTCATATTTTTAATAATTTATAGATTGGGATCCAAAAAAGTTACAAGAAATTGGGCCAAATAATTTTTTTGAGTTTGATTAACAAGGGCAATTACCTTTGGAATGTAAGATTACACCAAATGGCTATGAATCAGTTTATTATGCCAATGGGGTTTTTAGACCTATAAACTCAGGGCTCAATGTTGTTTACTATTTTTCTTAAGGTTTTTTGGTAATTTTTAATATAACAATAAAACCTCATGAGATAACCAAAACACTTTTAATCGGTCTCATTTTTTTGGTGTAAGCCGTGTTATCTTTCAAACCCCGTAAATGTTAATTATCTCATCACTACAACAAATTATCCAAATGTTTATTTTTAGCCCAAAGTTACATGAAAGACTGAAATTTCTCTAAAGATAATATAAGAACAACCAGAATTGCATTTAATGGAGAGGTTGACGTTTTTGAAATTTGAATTTTAAGAAGTTCTACAATGAAAGAAAATCCGTTTGCCGCAAGAGGAAATATTCTGCTTGCGCACTTGTAGTCATGGCTAGCAAATTTTTTTTTTCTTACTTAAACGATGGCAAATGACTTAAGTAATACGTAAATAAAATTTAAAAATTTTTTTGTCGTTTCTTTTAAACAAAAATTATTTTGCATCATACCGCTGCACGCATATCCTATATGGGCGAAAAAAATTATTTTTTTCAACATTTTTACGTGATAGGTCATTTGCAACCATTTGAGCAAGGAAAAAAATCCGATAACACCACAAGGGAAAATCTGGTAGCCGTAAACAGAAAATCAGATTGCAAAAAATTGAAAAATTCCGCTTTCCACAACCCGGTTTTTTTAAGTGTACAAACTTGCATTGGCCCCTTAACTTATCCTGCTAAACTCATCCAAAAATTCGTTGAATTTAATAAATAAGATTTAAAAAAATTTTAATTAAAAAAATAGATACATTTTTGATAAATTATTACTACTAATAAAAACATTACTTCCTTAAAATTACAAAAATTTGCATTATATTAAAAAACTTACAAAAATAAGTACACAATGCAAATAAGTTTTTTTTTAATATAAATCACTTAAGTAAACATAATTGTAAATTATTCATAAAATTAAATATGTAAATAGTAATTATTTTTACAAATTTGTAAATTAAAATATTTTGGTCATATCTAAACTTTTGTCAGAGAAAAGTTTTTATTGTTCTTCAAACTTGTTTAACATTAAGTCTAAAAAACTATTAATTTATGTAGCAAAATTTCTCGTAGCTTTTTACTATATCAAAACATCTATCTTGTAGTAGTCATGAACAATAATTAATGCCATGGTAATTTTGAACCGCATCTTTTACTTCGATATTTAAAAAATAAATTATTGTAGCAGTGCCATAAAATTAATGATTTAAAAATATTACAAAGAAGTACAGCTTATATAGAATAAAATTTTATAAATACCCATCAGATTTAGGAAAGTATTTTTCAAGAAATTTTTCAAGAAAATTTTTCAAAAAAAACGTCATAGACAAGTTATTAAAAGAATTCCCATGACTACATTTAAAAAAAAAATTTTTTTACTGTTAGGTAATTACACGTAAAAAAAATATAAGACAAACTAAACGTATTACGTTACTGAAATATGATTAGTATTGTAAGTTTGTTGAATGGGAAGATTAAACGTTGAATTGTCAAATAAAAACATTAAACCAACAAATACTTTGTTGATTCAAGCAAAATTAAAATTGTTAAGTTAACCACTTAAATCTTTGTTGAATCAACATAGTGTTAGATAAACCAACAACCTACAACATTAATATGATTAATTTTAATAGTTAGGTCAATGCTTTTTCTTTTATATTAAAATATTTATTCATTCTTTCTCTTTCTATCCTATATTATGCTCTTCTCTTTCAGCAGCGCGCTTTTGTTTATATTATTATTCAATAAAGAAATGGAATTTCCTAAAAATTGATAGTTTTAAGTATTATTTTTAAATATAAATTTCACTGCGGGTATGCATAATTTACTTTTGCTTATATTATTATTCATTATAATTATAATAAAGAAATGGGATTTCCTAAAAATTATGTATGATAGTTTTAACTATTATTTTTAAATATCCATTTCGCTGGGTATGTATAATTTACTCTGCATATAATTTCTAAAATTATTATCTGTAACATATAGTACTTAAAATTTTTTTATTAAATACAAGTGTCCTGTTAGCAGAATGGATAATCACGCTGTCTCGGAAGCCGCGGTACTCGGGTTCGATCCCAGTAGCAGTCAAAATTTTTCTTCGGTTTTTTTTAACAGATTTTAAATTAATAAATATATACCTATAAGTACATAAATAAATATAAAAAAATAATTAATTTAAAAAAAAAATAAAAATAAAAAAAAAAAAAATAAAAAAAAAAAAATAAATAATTTTTTTTAAATAAAATTTTAACTCCGTTTGAATCAACTAAGTAACTATGACAATTCAACAAATACTTTGTTGGCATATTTCAACAAAGTTATTTGTCAATACAACTTAGAATTTTTTTCCGTGTACAAAAATTTTATTCTTAAGATGACAAAATAACAATTAAAACTTTATAATTTTACCTTATGTAATAAAAATTTTAAAGGTAGAAGACCTAAAAGTATTATTTTTTTTTCTATGATTATTTTGTTTTTCAACATTCGACATTCCAATATTTATATTTTTATAGACAATAGATTCGAATGTCTACGTCTACAAAGATAAAAATAATAAAATAAAAATTAAGGTCATCCGGAAAAATTTCATTTCTTAAATTATTATTTAAAAAAATAAATTATTAAACAATTAAAATAAAACTGAAAATATACCATCATACTTGGACCTAGATTCTGCATTTATATCATCTATAACATATCGCTTTTATAACCGAACTGTGTCCTGAAAAGTACTACCATTTCTAAAAACATTTGTTTTGCGCATACGCAGTACTACAAATTGTGGATTTGACGGCTGCTTATCACTACGATATGAATGCTGAATCAGGTCCCTGTATATAAATAATTAATTTAAATTTAAAATTAAATATGAATTTTATTTTAAATCAAATACGTTATGTAAATCCGGGATGGCAAATTTCGGGGATAATAATTTGCCATCCCCGAAAAAAATACCACTAGATCTGTTACGAGGTACCAAGGCAACCTCGTTCGATACGAGGCGAGGCGAGGCAAGAATGAGGCGAGAACGCGGCGAGAATGAAAATTTTAAAACCTCGTTAAACCAAGGCGAGACCGAGATTCAAATTTCCAAAACCTCGTTCTCGCCTCGTCTCGTCTCGCCTCGCTTTGCCTCGTAAATTTTTTAAAAAATTGTCGGTATCATAGTAGACAACGCATCTAATAATAATACATTTTTTGATAACCTTAATGATTTGCTTCATTCAGAAGATGTATTAGATTTAAATAAAACTTTAGATGTAAATGGGGTAACTGATCTAATAACAAAAGTGAAAAATATTTGCCGAAAAATAAGAAACTCCAGTTTATTAATAGGAGAATTAAGAGATTTTTGTCAACCTTTGAAAATACAATTTGTTAAACCAATATTAGATTGCCGAACACGGTGGAATAGCAGTTTAAATATGCTAACTGTTTTTCGATATTTGAAATTATCCATAAAATCCTTATGTGAAAATAATTCAGAAATGCGTAACTACAGAATAATAGATATTGAATGGGAGGCAATCGATATCATAATTTCTTATTTATAAATTTTCAAGCAAGTTTCAAATTTATTGTCAGCTGAAAAATATCCAACTCTTTCAGTATTAGTTTAAGCTTTTAATATATTACTTGATAAGGTTGAGGAAATTATTGTTTTTGATTTGTACGAGAAAATTAATAAGAAAAGAAAAGAAAGAAAAGAAAAGAAAAGAAATTTTTTTAGTAACCACCTCATTGATAAACGAGGAATTCTTGGCCGAGAACGAGGCGAGGCAAGGCGAGAACGAGGTGAATGTTTTTTCACCTCGCCCGAGGTCGAGGCGAGGCGAGATAGACATCCTCCTCGTTCTCATTCTCGCTAAATTTTGTTGAACCTCGCCTCGCCTCGTTCTCGTAACAGGTCTAAATACCATCTCCCGGGAAAAAGAAAGGTTTATTGTAACAAAAATGTAAATTTAATTTTCAGATTGTAAAAGAAAAAATTTTGAAATAAATAAAAAATTTGCATTTTTAAAACGAAAGTTGATGTAAGGTACTCGTACCAGTACATGAACGATCACCAGTACCTGAACGATCGTTCAGGATTTGATTTTTTTCATATTATTTGATAATTTTGAATTAAAAAAATGGATACATATTAAAGCTGAAGGATCGCTGCATAATTTAAAATAAAATGTAAACGTTTATCATTAGAATCAAAAGAGAAACAAAGAATTGAAATTTTTAGGTCGTTCAGGTACTGGAGTATTTTCTTCTACACGGTTTTCCCATTTAAAATTCGATCGTTCATGTACTGGTGCAAAAAACATGTCGTGAATATCACTTAAATTTACAAAATAAAATGCTAATCGGGATAAAATTTTTGTGTTAATGTATTAGTAAGGGTTTAAAGTAACCATTAAAAACAAAACTTTTACGATTAATAAGATTATTTATTAAATATTTCACATTTAATAAACGAAAATCCTTAACCGTTCATGTACTGGTACGAGTAGCTTAATGATTTTTGTTTATCAAATAATTTTGTTCAAATGAAAAATCACAAAACTTTGTAATATTAGAACAAACACCTGGTCCCTGCGCGAAGTGCAGTTGGATATATATTGTAAAAAATAATAAACAAATTTAGGTCGTTTTGAACTAATAAATGAATATTTTAGTCCTTAATTTTATGCAGTTTTTATAAGTGCAAGTGATTGAAGTCAATATTTGTACCGACGGAATGTTCGAATTGTTAGTATTATAAAATATTGTTGGACGAAAACAAATACTAAAGTCAAAAGTATTATTTTTGTCATTATTATTATTGTTTACTATAAACCTTTTTCTTACTCGTATTTACCCTTTTCTTATCTTTTAAGTCGTACTTGTATAAAGATATATAGACACATGCGTGTATAAACCTTTAAATTGTCCTCTGACTTTTTTATATAGGTTCTTTATCTTTTTTTTTAAATCGCGCCAATATTTCAAGCGCGTCTCCGGGTTTTTTGAACTTTCTCCAAGTGATTGAGAAAGTCGCTGCACGTTGTGTCCTGCACATTTATATATATATTCCTTATATCCATTTTTTTTTCATCTCTTTTCCACAAACTTATAGTATAACATCAGAAGTTCTACGTGTCAAGAATTCTCATGAGATTTCAGGTGCAGGACACGCGCCGCAAAATTTTAATCGTGCTTAGTTTACCGGACTAGAATCCGCAGTGGGATTTTCACTATACGTTGCTTAAGAAAAAAAATGAAAGATAAAAAAAATATTTTTATTTTTATTTTCATTTTCAGACAAATACTATAAGTAACTATAAAGAAGATGTATGGTTTTATTTAGTTAATTTTTTTTTCTCACTATTATTGGTTAAACTGTTATATTATGTTTATATTTATTTATAAACTTGTTCATTAAATGAAAATGTTCATGTTTATATGATAAAACAAAAGTTGATTGAAATAAAGTATATTTTTCTTCTGTGTTTATAATAGAGATAGAGAGATAAAATAGTATATTATGTGTATTTTGTGATAAACAACTATAGGATTGCTTCAACTTCTAGTGTATAAAAGCTGCTTTTCTTCATTTAATATTTACTTTAGCTTCATTAAAGTTTACTTATTTTCTAGTGCATAAAATTTATCTGTATAAATAAATTTATTTGCTAATTACTTATTTATTATTATTAAATTTTGTATGAGGGTTAATATTTCTGAAGTGTACTTAGGTTTGCATGGATTTTTCGCCCATTTAATTTCAATTTTTATCAAAATTATAATGCACAAAAAAAATTAGCTTTTTAGCCTTATAGATACAATTCTCTCTTTTTTACAGAGGTTTTAATTTTTTTTCCTTCTATGACTTTTTTTCTATCAACTTTCAGACATACTTTTTAGGCACGATCACCCTATGCATGCAATACATAGATGAAATCGTGCTTTATAAGTTTGTCAGGTCAAAAAACGGAAAAGTCTTACAATTGTCCAATTCATGGAGAAATTTGGTCCCCAGATCATTTCAATACCTCTAAATGCTTATACTGCCTTGATGTTTACAGGGTTGTATGTACGAAAAGATGGTGTATCCTTTGATTCTCAAAACCTAATCGATGAATCTAAATTCCAAACAAAAATCCCCTGAAGCAAATTTTTTGAAATCAGATATAGTTGCAGGGTTTTCAGTCTGAAGCAGGATCTAAAGTCATTTTATTCAGTCCTTGCAGAGAATTATTAAAAAAAATTATTTCAGATATTAAAAAAATTAATGAAAAAATGATAAAAATGGTAGTTTGGCTAAGTTTCATTTAGTTGTTGTCGAATAGTCACAAAAATACTGGTTTTAGATATCCAATAATTAAGGAAAAAATGCTAAAAATTGATTTACAGATAACAAATTTTATCATGGAATATGTTTTCCAAGGGGGGTTGACCCCCCTGATTTTTAAAATTTTTAAAATCAAACGTATTCGGTTTAAGCGAGTGGGGGGGGGGTAAATGCGCCTTAGAATAATTCAGGTGCAATTCTTAAAAAAATCCGGGACTTGTAAGAAATCGGGTTAAGTGACTTGGAATATTTTAGATTTAGGGAGCAGTTAGGGACTTATAATAGTACGGGAATTAATGAAATTTTTTTTCTTATCATTTTTTTCAAGTACTAGTATTAGGCGCGCGTCGCGCGAAGAATGATTTAAATCCTTCAACCTTAATTATTTCCTTAAATACCAAAATTTATTCTTACTTTAATTTTTTTATTGATATCAACTACTCAACGAACTAACTAACCTCAAAAATAATAAAAACATAATATAAACAATAAAACAATTAATTTTAACCTATTAACAATGAAATTTGTATGAGCCAATCAGAATGACTCTTTTAGCGATGACAATGTACATAGTTACCGTATCGATGAATAACTCATTTTTAGGCTAGGATACACTGTAAATTAACTGAATTGCGTAAAAAGTGTGTAAAAAGATTTTTTACAGTGTAGTAACGCATTAATCCATAACCAGAAAGTTTTATCAGTATAAAATGAAAATATTCTAACCCACGAAACAGAATTAACTAGAATTTCTAAAAGAGACGTACACAGAAAGAGTAAATTGAAAAAGAAAAAGGTCTAGCTTAGCCGGAAATTACTTCTCCGGAAGTCCATTCAGTAAGGGACAGTTGTTGGGGACTTGTCAGACGTGTAGTTGAAATAATATGTTTTAAAAGTGGTTGCTTGATTTATAGTTCACTTAAATATCATAAATTTCAATTATTATTTTAAATGAATATGCTTTTGTTTTGTTATTAAAGATTACTTTATGATAAAAACCCTAATGACAGCATTTAAATTAATACACGTAAAAATGCAATTCTTTGAAATTTTTATTCATACATTTACAAAAAAAAAAACTTTATTTCGTGTAATGCTGAATGT
The DNA here is from genome assembly GCA_022575985.1 of Anagrus nilaparvatae. Lineage (NCBI taxonomy): Eukaryota > Metazoa > Arthropoda > Insecta > Hymenoptera > Mymaridae > Anagrus > Anagrus nilaparvatae. Next base: position 15,035,363 of record JAKSXM010000272.1, read on the forward strand.
AAATTTAATTTTAAAAGTAGCTTTGTTAAAGAAAATTCTTTTTATGTAAATAATAAAATTAATGACTTTTGAAAAGTTTTGAAAAGTTTCTGAAAGTAAAATTATAATTCTTACAAAATAGTTTAATCTTAAATTAGAATAATAAATAATTGTTATTGTCATTTTTGAATTCAGACTTTATAATTATGCTCAGTTTTTATGTAATTTACAATTTGTCTTGTGCTTAAAAATGAGCTAAAAGTTTTTATTTTTATTACTGGTATTCAATTTAATATACAACTTTTTTTTGATAGTTTTAAGTTTATATTTATTAATTTTTTAGTAACTTGGCGTAAAGTTGAAGCATTTGACATTAAATTTTCTTTGCGAAACTTACTAGTTGATTCATCAGTGGGCTTTTTTTGAGATTTTATATACTATTTGAACTAAACTAAGTTTTTTGCATGTTTTTCTTGAACAAATCTGAAGATTTGCTGAATGAATTGATATGAAATAAAGAAAAAAGTATAAACTACAGATTTTTTGGTCAACTATCGTAATTTTTTCGATATTTAATTTTCACTATTTTTAAGAAGCAAGTAACTAATTACAAGGGGGGGGGGGGTGAATCTCCAAACCTTCATCTCTCCTAATTATTGATTTCTTTAACTAAGTAACTTAAATGTATTTTTTTAAACTAAATAATTCAAAAAAATTAACTTAATTTCTCCTTTAAATTATATAAAATCACTGAGCACTTAGTTTTGAATAATTAATAGTAATTAAATAAATTTTTATTTCTATAACATTAATTCGTTTCTATTATATTACGTAATTATTTTCTAACTTATATCCATTAATTTCTTTTAGCTTAATTATTACCTTTTCCATTTTTATGATTTTATAATTTATAAAATATTTTTTATGAATAATTTCTACTAGTTATTTGATAATCGATTATTAGTAGTATTATTATTATTATTAAGTATTGTTTGATAAATTTGATTTTTCAATTAATGAAAGTAAAATTTAACTTTATTTAAATAATTTATTCTTTTAATATAATTTAAAATAAGATTTTAATAAATCAAAATTAAAACAGATAATTATTAGATATTCTGTTAATTTAACTTGAAATAAAATTTGATTTAATTTTATAAAAGCTTACTCTACTTATTATTTTTATTTTAGAAAACTTATCAACTTTCTTAATATAGTAAACTTCATAGTTATTAGATATTGATAAACTGCAGATACAAAAAAGTATAAAAAAAAAAATTTATATAAAAAAGTAGTTTATTTTATCAGAAAAAAATTTTTTTATAAAATTCATTTTTTATAATAACATGCTTTAACAATTTTTGCGTGATGAAAGATAAAAAAAAAACTAAAAGTAGTAGAAGAAGACGTGTACATAAAAAGTATAACAAAAAAAAAAAGTTTACTATATAATAATGTTTCTAGGTAAATCTCAATATACGTCAGAAGTTTTTTTTTTGACAAGATGTACTATGCTAACTTTTTTTTTGTGTTGTAATATAAATAAGGTACCGCAGGGGTTAATATTATAGAATTAATTTGATAGTTTAATACTTTAAATTTTGTATTATCTGCTTATATTTTTTAATATATTTTTTTTTTTTCTTTTTCTTTTATAGTTAATAGTAATTTTATTAATAGTTTTTTTGTTTCTTTTTTATTATATAATAAAAAATATTATTAGAAAATTCATAAATCTACAAAAGTACAAAAAATTTTTTTTAAAAATAGAGTATGCAATGCATTATGTAATGTTTATGCCTAATAAAATTTAAATTTGTTATAAAAAGTTTGAGGTTTAAATTATGTTCAATTTAGTTGAGTTTAATTTGAAGTACCTTAAGAATTAGAGATTAATGAAAATATTTTATAGTTTAGGTTAGATCTTTAATTTATACAATTATTTGCTAGCTAAATTTGATAAAATCAATGAAGTATTAGAAAAATTAGTCTGTCCTATTACTGAATTCAAGCATTGTCTCTAGGTCAAGAGTTTTTTACAAATTTAGGAGAGAAAATATAAAAAAAAAACTTGAAATTATGTCAGGTTACACAAAACTTTTATATTTGCTTTTTTACCGACTGCTAATAACTTAGAATCCTATTTTATCCTCTGAATCTAGAACTGTCATAGCTATACTACATAAATTTAGATTATAATTTTCTTTGTTAATTTTAAAACAGAAAATAGGGCAGAAAATAAGGGTTGGCTTAAGTTGCGAGTATATGATTTGTAAATATTCGTAAAACACACGCTAAGATTCATAATACACGCATTAAACGTGAGAAGGGGGTAATTTATAAACGAAATTAGTTGTTCAAAGAACGTTTATTGTTTCTTTTTACCGATAAATAATTTATGTTTTTTATTTTTTGAACGTTTATTGAGTCAAATTTTAATAAATTCATACAATTTTTTTAATTTATGGACAAATAATAATAACTTAATTATTTTTCAAAATCGTTTACGAAGCCCAATTTAAATGAAATAGGATTAATATTTCAGTTTTTAAAAAAACACATCCTGTATTTTAAAAACTTTAGGTTATATAACCTAAAATTAGAAGTTTTTAAAAATTTTGATACAAAAAGATATTTTAGTCAGCAGAAGAAAACAATGTTTTTTCTTACATCAATTACGCATCAAAAGTAGAAAATTAAAAAAATATTTATTAAATTAAAAAATAAAATAAAATTAATGAAAATTATTTTTACTATTTTTAATTTATTCTTAAAAAATAATTCTATTTTTTATACCATCTCGCATTATCTCAATAAATTCATTAAATATTAGTTTTAATACTTACATTGCTTAGCAGATTTTGAACGTATATTAATGATAATAGATGTTCATACCTTTATTAACTTTGATCATCGTTATAGATTTTACTAATCGTATTTAGTATAGTAATACATGCAGTTGATGTTTAATTATAATAGTTTTTAATTTTATATTATATTTATTATTATTATATTTTAATTATTTAATCATATGATTAAAGTTAATAATTTTTCTTTTTTTTTTATATTTATTTAAGCCTGTTTAATGTTTTATAGTGGATACTATAAAGTAATATTTAATTTTTACTATATTGGATTATTTAAATGCATAAAACTTTTTAATGTAGATTTTGATCTTAAATCAGACCTTAAGGGAGGAAGGCTATGAAATGCTATGTTTTTTCAGATAGGATTATTTTTATCAAGGAGTTGAAATAAACGAATAAAATTTTAGGAGAATATTTTTTATTTATTAATATTGAAAACTCTAAATTTTGGGAAAAATTTTTCCAAGATGGCGGAGTTACAGCTGCTGAAAGTCGGCGTATTTTGAAATTATCGTGACATCTGGAGCATCCAATATAAATCTTAAAAAAAAATGTTAAAACACGTGTATTTTCTAGATGATCCTAAAAAAAAGAGTTAAATGATTTTTCAAAAATGGGAACGTTTTTAAATAGGCCAAAAAATGCCTTAAACTCAAGATATTTTGAAACACGTAGGTTCATATATAGATCGGATTAGCCGTTTTTGAGTAATGTTTAAATGATTAAAAAAAAAGTAGTTTCTCAAAAAATTAGTTTAAAGTTTTGAAAAGAAAAAATTGAAGAAAAAGTTACTTACCAATTATTCAGCGATACCGGGACCATTCAGTTACCCATCACATAACTAACTGTTCTACTAATTTTTAAAGTAATACGCATTGAAAAAGTGTTTTACTGATAATAATTTCCTAATTAATTGGCACTCAAGAAATTGGTTTCGAACGAAAATAGTGAAATAATTAAACCGCGTCTACTCTCCATAAAGTAGCTATAACCCTGGCTATAACATCAAAAGTAGTTAAGATAAATATCTAAAATTTATTTACATACTTTTGAGGTGTTATACTAACTTTTTAGATAAAAAGAATTTTTTTAATTTTGGATTTCATTTTCATAGCCTTCCCCCCTTAATTTAGTTATTTTACAAATATTCTTGCACAGGAGTTTCTTTTAACAATGAGATTGACAGGCAAAACTGAATTAAAACTGATCATGAAATCTAAAACTCCCGTACTTGCGGGACACTAAATATTAGTATCATCGACACAACTAGCACTAAAAACTGATTTAAAAATAATTGATAATTGAATCTCTCTTTCTTTCTTGTCATTACAAAACTGACATTTATTAATATAAGATTTAATTCTAAATTAATTATCATTCTATTTATAAACAAAATTCATAAATATCTTTAATCTAATTAAAGTTTAAATAATGTACTTAATATAAAAAGTTTATTTTAACCCAAAACTAATAATAATAAATTAATCGATAAAACCACTAATATAGCAGAAGAAGGAAAACAATAAGGAAACTTCAATAAACTACAAATCATTTTAATTACAATATATATATATATATATAATATCGAATATATATATATTCAAAAGCATGACAATCACGTATATGCAGTTCCAAAATTTAATACCTTAACATAGAATAACTTAGTCTTAATATACATTAAGAGATATATATTTGAATATATAGATATTTGTTCAATGCACTATAATAATATTACCCAGTCGTGTTTCACTTGTTTAAGCGTATCTTCGAAAATATCATATGTATATATATAATAATATTATATCGAGTTACAATAGCCCTCGTGTTAAATCGGACGAAAGTCAAATCGTTTGGAACTAACGTTGAACTATCTACATCAACTTTCAGTATTATATACTTTTATAATACAATTTTTTATGGCACTTTTGTCTCGTTATGTGTTATTTTTTATTTTATTTTATTTTATTCTTTTATTTACCTGATTCTTTTTACTTGCTTTTTTGTATAAGATACATGAGCTGTTCTTTTTGAAATTTGGTCATTTAGTACTCTTGTATGTAGTTTAATCTTAAATTAAAGGACTTGAACATTTTTAAAAAAAAGCATGAAGAATCTTTTGACTAAAGAGCTTCTGTAATAAAAATCAATATATTAAATTATAAACTGAATTTAAGTATAAAAACAATTCTTTTAACTTTACTTGTGTTGAAAAATTAGAATAAAATAAGAAAAGTCATTGTATCAACAAGTATTCCACAAGCAAGGTCGCAAAGTTTGTATTTAAGAATGTAATTTTAAGGGTCTGCTATAACCGATATATGATAGATTATTTTAAAATAAAAGTTGCATAAAAGTTATATGAAAAATTCCACCGCATCTGGGCTTCAGTTGAACTGAAGAGTCACAGATATTGGCCCAAACTATTTTTCCGTAGTACATCTAAAAAAAAGCACTGCCAGATATTTTTAGCTTTCTATTTCAAATGATTTATTTTTGGCAGTCGTTTTTGTGTTTTTGGCCTACTTTGGTAAATTTATTCAAAATACTGTCGAATGCTTATTTTGCGGTGAAAAATATATTTTCCTTTTAGGAGGTTGTAGGGAATTTCCCCGAGAATGCGCAGTCCAAATCAAATTTTGAACCTTGGAAACGGATTCTGATGTAAATTTTCTGTAGGTTTCTAAGAAGAAAATATATATAATCGCAAAATACGTATTTGGCAGCAAAAATAAAAATATTTTGAGATAATTTACCAAAGTATACCAAAACATAAAAATGACTGCCAAAATTAAAGGATTCGAGTTAAAAAACTAAAAATGGCTATAAATATTTATGTTTAGCTCTATTTTCGGAAAAAAATAGTTTATATATAATAATAATAATATAGATCTTTATTTTGCAAGTACAAAAATGGTAAACTCTTTCAACAGATTTTATATTTACTTATTTATTTATTTATTTATGTGTAACTTATACATGCGTAAGTTGTATGCAGGTTTATACATATAGGCTTTTTTTTTTTAAATAATTAAACACAATGGTTCTTAACTTCTACATCAACTACAACAATATTCAATCCCGTTTTTACATAGTAATACAAAAAATTTTTACATAATCAATTTCGACTTAAGTTTATCACACTCAACTTTACATTTACATAAAACACTATATATATAAACATATTAAATATTATTTTAAGTTTTTCTCTTACCCTTCCTTATAATTTTTCTATTTCTATTGCATATTTGCATATCTCTTTAATCGGTTTTTCTGTTATCGATTGCCTAACCACCTCCCTCCAGTCTCTACTTGTGAACCCCATTTTTTCTTTCCATTCTTCTAAGACATTTACAATGTTTAGTCGGATTTTTTTTCTAGCCTCGGTGCAAGCCCAGATGTGACTAAAGGTTTCTTCCTCTAACTTGCACATTCTATATTTTGTATCTATAAATCCTTTCCTTCCCTCCTTATTCATATTCCAGCACCTAATTCTCTTCCACTGTTCTCTCCATTTCCCTTTTATATTTTTTCTTCCCAATATTGCTCTCTATTGCAATTTTCTTTGTATGTTTTATACCACTCCCAGTATTTTGATTTATCGACTCCAATAAAGTCTTGCTGCGTATCTTGATTATGTAAGATAATGAGAGCCCCTCCCATTTTTTCCTGAAATTTTTTTCCTCCCACGCCTTTTATAAGCAGCTCCCTCATTTCTCCTTTTCCCGCCTGCTCCCAAGTACTTTTAAGTTCTATTCCCCACTTAGTTGGTTCCCCATTTTCTATTGCTCTTATTTCCTCCCTTAAGCATATTTTAGGCCATCTCTCCTCTTCCATGTCTAAAATATGCGCAATGTAATCTACTTCTCTTTCTCTTGTATACACCACTAAACTATTAACACCCGCTTCCAATTTCCATATATAGTCTGGTGCAACAGATTGTCAATAATTTGAATGAATATAAAAATAATAAATAAATAAAATATCTAGATAACTTTAACAATTATTTACAATATGTCTAGCCTAAAAGTAAAATTAAATTACATAATTTCCATGAAAATATACCAAAAAAATAAAAATAAAAAAGAAAATTATTTAATAATTAAGTAATACCGTAACAACAATCATTCATTCAGTCAGTCAATCAGTCAATCAATGTTAGCAAGTCAAAATTTTATTTAATTTATAGAGATTAAACTGTTCACTGCGATCCTTCAGGTCTACTTGGGACCAGTGGGGGTAGAATCCTTCAAATAGCAGACTTAAAATGCATTTAAATTATATATTATATTTATCTAAATCAAACATAAAAGTCTAAACTAAATTTTCATAGAAAACCAACACAAACAATAATAAAAGTAAACTCAATAAATCTTGATACAATTCAAACAATCCAAGTTTAATTATTGAGGTTAAAATAGTAACTTGCTGTGAGGTAAATATAAGTGAACTAGCTAAAATCTAAAATAAATGCCTAGTAGTATATAAACAGTATATCGAATCCAAATATGAAAAAATTATCTAATATTTTTCTATACTGAATTATAAAAAATTATGCAACTTTAACTCATATTAACAAGAATATTGATAAAATCATTATTTATAAGATATTCCTCCTAGTGATAACATGTCAATGATTATCCAGAGCGTATATTACACATAAATATATTTGTGCTAATTTCTATGCATAAATTTAGGTCATACACATACATTGAAAGACATTTGCTTATGTTATTTGTCATATCACAAACTCACAATTCAACCAATAGACATTAAACACACACATACATATAGACAGAAACACATTTAGAATATATAACTGATTTTAATTCAAATTAATGTACGTATAATATATTTGTATCAGTTATACATTATATATATACACCTACTTAAATAATTTATGTTTGTAAATAACTCTATATATTACTAGATTAGATAAATATTGTTTTTACCAAATATAAAATTAAAAATTAAAAGTCAATATTATAATATTTATTTTATAAAAAACTAAAATTTTGTATAAAATTATATTTAATTATCAAAATTAATATCTCTTTTATTTACTGAATATTTTTTAATATTTAAAAAATAGTGATTAATTAAAATCTGTGAATGTTAAAGAATACTACAAGTTGTTCAATGGAATTAACATGATCAAGTAGTAGTAAGTAAATCCTTTTTACTGATTATTTATTCTTTACTCTTTTTTAATTGCTAACTTTTATTCTGATTACTATTTATTTCTCTATATAGCTTCTTTACACTTTTGAGTTAGTATGCTTGTTTTACTGAGTTGTATTTTCATCAAATTTTAAGAGTTTAAAAAAAATATATTGAACCATTTTTGTTCTTGAAAATTCATTTTTTAAATTTAAAATTATAAAAATGGATAGGATAAATAAATTGAACACTGGTGAAAGTTTTATAAAAAAAGCTTTTAAACGTTTAAGTAGTTGGCGGACCTGAAAATGGTCTAAACCCACTCTCTAGCATACTAACAAACAGAATACTCCATAAGAATTCACATACCGCACAGTTTTAAATAAATTATTCACAGCCAATCTGCACTACACTGAAACTTTCTGTCATTGGCGCTAGCAGTTACTAAAATACAGTAACCGTGAATCGTTGTTATAACCCAAAATATTTTATACAGCAGCAGACGACATTTTAGCAAACATTGTAAATAAGTGATAAAACTTAGCAAAAAGCGTTTTAATTAATAAATTAATTGATTAATTAATGAATAGTATATTGCGACCCATGTCCAGAAAAATAAATAATGGTCAAAATTGCACGTCAATTACTATCCGAGGCGAAGCCGAGGTTGGTAAACTGCGATTTGGGTCATTATTTATTTATGGACAAGGGTCGTATACGATTTTTCTTCGTCAGTGGCGAGAAAAAACGTTTTTTCCGGACGGGCAGCGGAAAAATTTAATCTCTAAAATATTATGAGACTTTGGTTGAAATTGGTTCATTGATACTTATAGCACTCTGAAAGTTGGCTAGTTTAGGTTACAATGGACTTTTAAAGATAAAATAATACAAATCTTGAAAATATTTCTAAAAACTTCAGTTTTTTTGTTTTTATTACAAATTTCAGGCATTCAATTTTATTAATTACAGAGATGTTTATTTTTATTTAAATTTCAGTCATAAAAATCTCTCAGTGTACATATATTTAAAACAAAATACTTAAGCTATGATTTTTATTTTTTTGTAGTCTTTTACTAAATGCTATTCAGATTAAGTTCAATCTTTCTCATTATTTTTGAGTTAATACCTTTAAAAAATATTCTGTACTATAATAAATTTTTAATTCCAATTACAATAATAAATACTTGACTTTTTGTCATTTATTTAAAAATATATTACTAAAGAGAAAAAGATAAGAAAAAGCCAAATTGCAGATAATTAACTTTTTTTTTTTTTTTGTAATTATGTAAAAGAATAATTTTTAGGGTTTTTATTTAAAAAAATAATTAGAATCATTCATATTTGGATAAAATGTATGACATTTTTAATAGTCTACTAAAATTAAAAATTTTACTAAAAAATTAAGAAATACAGAAAATTTATTATCAGCCACCCTGTTAATTTCTCGTAATTTCAGTAGAAGCTTTCTGAATTATTGTTCTTTAGTTTTACGTTATATGTGACCCTGAAAGGGGCCTGTGGGTTTTTTTAAAAACATTTGATGCGTGATTCTAGCCACACAACTTTAATAATAAATTACACACAAACAGTAAATTAAATGCACACCAAGGATACAAATACACATACATACACAAACTTGCAAAAGAAAAACAAAACTTTAATTTATTTCAATACGAGCAACTTGTGCTCAGGTGACTTCTCCTGGCCAGGAATTTCAATGTCCACCTCTTCAGGCCGACGAGCTCGGGAATTGCACCAAACGATTCAACAACCACAGCTAACGAGATGCTTCAATAATGAGGATTCAATGTCCAGATACCAAGCACAAAAAATAAAATGCATCAAGTACACCAACCACAAGCAAATTAGCAATCAATCAATTTTTCCATCAAAGCTTAGCGAAGATGTCAAAGGTAGCCGCGTGCGTGATGGCTGAAGACAGGACAGCAAATGCTGCTTTGGCCAGAATCGTGGTTATATTTATAGGTCTTCGCTGACTTTCACCTCGTTCACTGATTGACGCACATGCGATAGAATCGTTATAAATTTCGCCATACATGCCATAAGTGAAGAAACTAAGGCCATGTCCAAACGTTCGCAAATAAATACCACAGGCGCCATCAATGAAGGCACCAAATCGTTACCAAGTGGTAAGGGAGCAAAATTATAAATTAATTTTACCAATCGGCCCCTTTCAGGATTACATTTAAAAAAAAAAAAAAATATAAGTACTCGTTGTGGCAAAGGAGAAAAAGTTAAAGTTAATATTAAGCGTTGCAAAGCAAGACTGCGGGCGGTAAAGCCCATGGCACGGCTGTCAAGATACAAGGGTAGAGGCTAGAGGCCCGCCGTAAAGTGCCGAACAAAGACTGCGCTTCGTCACGGATATTTGTTAATGCCTAAAAGAAACACACCCAAAAAATGTTCAGTGACTTATTTTTCAGCAAAATTTTTAGATATTACGTATTTTTAGGTATAATTCAAATTTTACACATATTCAATCTTGAGATTCGTGATCAGCAATCCAAAAACATTTAGTAACCCTAATTTTGTTATATATGATAAATATAAGGGTTGGTAAATAAATTCTTACATTTAACTAAAAAATAAATGTATTAAAAATTATAATTAGACCTAAATGAATAAATCATCTTAAAAAATATTATTTTCTGAATAAGTCATTTGATGTAAAAAAGTAATTTACTCAACAGAACAAAAAAAAATGCTGGTTGATGATTACTCAGCGTTTTATCAAATCTCTAGAATATAGTAAAAGAGTATCGTATTAAAGTATATAGGGGTTAAATTTCCAAGTCGCTGAACCGATAATCTGGATTCTCGTCCTTAACTCTCCTTTCTCTATTTTTTTTTTACCAACTATAAGTTTTTCATTTTTTTTTTTTTTTTTTTTTTTACTTATCTTATACTCTTTCTATTCTTTTTAAATTCTTTTTTAAGTTTTTTCTTCTCTCTTTTAGTATTTACAAAATTTTTTAAGTTTTCCCTTTCCATTACTTTTTTTTTATTTCTTAATTTATTTTTCTTTTTTCTTTTCTTGTTGTTTTCTATTGCATCGTTTATTCGGAAATTGGTTAGTTACTTCCGATTTCAAGACATGCAGGTTCCATGTACATGTATATTATATTTCACTATTTCATGTTTCTTGTTTAAATTTTTTTTTTGAGAAAGTTTTTGTAAAGTCGTGAGTTTTTTAATTTAAATTTTTATTTTCTTCAACAACAAAAAAAAAGATAAAAGAAAACGTGATATCATGTAACACATATTATTTTGTGTAACGTTAAACTATTAAGTATTTAAATTTTTTTTATACAAATGAACTGTTTTATAAAACTACAGAATAAAAATTTCTAGAAATAGCTGTTTGTTATACATAATGGTAGATTTTTTTTGAAATATGAACTTTTCAAAAGCTAATACCAAATATAATACGCCCGAAATGTTTTTTATGAAATACATTTTTCTTGGAAAATTCTGTATACTTCTGTAACGCTTTGCCATGAGCAGATAACAAAATTTACATGAATATAAAATTTTTGAATTTTGCTAAATTTGAATTTTGCTAAATCAGTTTTTTAATTTATATTCTTTTAATTATTTTTTATTTTCTGTTTTTTTTTTGTACTTGGAAGCAAATTTCCGAAAAAGGGCTCTAAAAATGAAATTTTCCGAGGAATTTAAAAATTGACTATGATTTTTCATTCAGAAATCTCTCAGAAACTAAGTAGCAAAAAAAATTTATCGGAAAATCAAAGCCTAAAGTCAATCAAAAATATGAATCAATAAGCACTCCGAGAGATTTCTTAGGCTGTTTAGAGATTTTCCTTAAAATTCAGTGGGAAATTCTACATATCCCTGGTGTTTAATTACCATTTTTCAGCTGTCTTTAGCGTGAGAAAAAATTAAAATAGGGTGATGTCCCTGGTGAGTGACCGCTAGTTGAGATCGCTGGATTGTACAGCATAAAACATATATTAAAAATTTATTAAAACCCTTTAGGATTTTTTTTAAAGTTTCTACGTTAACAAAGAACAAATCCCAACATTAATTTTTAAATTATGTTTATTAATTTATTTATTATAACTAACCGAATTATATTTGATTATTAATGCATATTATTTTTAGGACTTATATTATTTGATGTATAATTAAATATTTTAAAATTGTAAGTTAGTTAAATTTTTCTAGCCTGTTATTTATATATAATAAGTAAATAAAGACTCAACACGTGATTCCGCCAGTGAGTGACCAGGCACTTGAGTAAGTGACCGACTCAGAGCCAGTGAGTGACCGATGTAATTTTTGTTAATAATAATTTCTTAACTTTTTTAAAAAAGATTTAATTTATAAATTTTTAGAAATACAATTCATAATCTAGCATTTTATAAATCGCAAACAATTTTTTTAGCTTATTTTTTTTTTATTTCTCATGATTTAGTTCGGTATAGGTTAGGTTTTAGCTCACATGTTTACACATTTCGTGTCACAATTTATTACAATCGTATTTTATGGAAAATTAAAAATATGTAAACTGAAACAAATTTATAAATTTTAAATAGTTTTAATTAGTCTTTAATCTTGCCGGTCACACACTAAAATTTATCCCATATTAACACTAGTAAATGACCGCGGCTATTTCTTATTAAAAAATAGTTTAAAAAAGTCTAAAATAATAAGTTTATTGGATTCTAATAACACTTAAACATCGAATAAAACCATTTTCAAAAAATTTTTTGAAGAATTTTGAAAAGAATTACACTTTTACTAAATGCACTATTTCTTCTTTTTTACAGTTTATGCTTATGGAGTGGAAAAATTATAGACTTGCGCAAAGTTTTTAATTTTTTTTTCATTCCAAAATTTTGTTTGAGCTAATAGTAATTATTGATTATTAAAGTAAACTCATGAAGAAATAAGATTTTATATAGTACAAAAATTAAATACATATAATAATTTTAAATAACTCTATTGAATAGGTGCAAATCGGTCACTCACAGGGGTCCGGTCACTCACTGGGGATACCTCCCTAGAAAATTTAGCTCACGTTTCATTTAGAAATTTCAATTTTGGGTTGTGAAAAACAGCTAAAGTCAATTTTCAAAAACTCATTTCCCACAATTTTTTAATATTTGGTTACAGTTTGTGTGAATAATGAATGAATCTTGAATCATGAATTATGACAGTTAAGTGAAAATTTAAAAAAAATTTAAATAAAATTTTTAAATTACGTAAAAATTAATAAAAGTATTTTCTTTTGCAATGCAAAATGGTGTTCGGGTCAGTGCAAGCAGCCCTCCGGCGGACGTAAGCAATAAAAATCCGGGCATTCAGGTTATACCTCGCCTAACCCTAATTATGAACTCGTACTTACTTCTATGAGAAACTACACCGAATTGGGTTCAGGGAAGTCCAGTCTTAGCAATAAAAAATATGTATTCGCCCTTGGCTCTAAGTTTTTGGAGAAAAAAAATAGCCAGTAGAAAAAAAAACATAATTATTGATTATTATAATAAAATAGAATAAAATACGTATTTTCTGGCTGCTAACCAAAAAATTAATTAAAAAATTCTTTTATTATTACTTAATTTTAATTAAATAAGTAACTATAAGAATAAAATTTTTGTTAAATTAAAATTCGCAAAAAAAAAATTTATTGAATTTCTGGTATTTTTTCATGTATAAATTAATTGAATTAAATATTTAATGAATAAGTATTCATATTTCTATTAAAACTTTCTAAGAAATTCTTGAAATTTTTGTTTTAAAAAAACTTTATATATATCTACTACAACTAAAATTAATCGTTATAATATAATAATAACAATAATAATAAGGTTATAGTTTTGCTTATATATTTCAAAGAATTTATAAAACTTTTCTCAAAAATTTAATCATTTATAATATGTGTACCTATTAGCCTGGTAGTTTATTTTAAAAAGTTGGTTCAATTTTTGATTACCGGGTGAAATTAATTGTCATTTACTAAAAAAAGATTCTCAAAACAATAAGCTCATTTAATGACTTAAGTTTTACCAGTGAGCATATGAAAATAATATCATTTTTTATGAAACCCAAAATACGCTCCAAAATACGGCAATACACGAGCGATTAATTGCGTTGTAACTTTAAAAATCTTATTTTTTGTTGCAAACAGCACTTAATTTCATACAGTAATCATAAATCCATACAAAGTTTTAAAATAACTGCCAGGTTAATATACACATCTATATTTTTTCCTTATATCTTTTAAATACTTTATACTTTTCTTAAAATTACCAAAAAGAGAAAAAAAATAGTAGCATGAAGAAACTTCCTATAACTTAGAACCTATTAAAAAAAAAGAAAAATTAAAAAAGTATAAGTAAAAAAGTAAAAATTATTAAAGATAGTAGTAAATTTTCTAAAAACCCCTTGAAGCAATTTTTTTTGGATAAGTGATTTTATTTAAAATTCTACAAGCGAGCCACTAATTAGTTTAAATCAACTTAGAGAATTTATTAAGGAGTTAGGTAGGCTAGATGAAATGAGACATATCTCATTCTCCCCTTTTTTATTTTAACTTTTTCTTTTATATATACGTGCTTTGAAGATTTATTTTATGTCGAGTACAAAACTCCTATGTTATTTTACTTAGGTTCATTAATGCTCCTTTTTTTTTTGTTTTCTTTTATCATTTAAACTGTAACCTCGAATACATGAATAGAGTTTTTAAGAAGATGAAATTAATTATAACTTTTTTAAGTTTATGTTTTGCTTTTACTTTTTTTTTTGAGTGTATATTATTTATTTAATGACTATTTTATTTATATAAAGTGTTTTTTTTTCTTACTTTTTTTTTATTAAGTATAATTAAAATCTAATTTTGTTAATACAGTAGGAAATTTTTTTTTGAAAATAAACTTTTTTTTTGTAATTTGAATTTTATTATACATTTAAGTTAAGAATAATAGGCGTAGAAGATTAAATTAAGTTAAGTTAATTAAAAAAAATAAAAAATTACTTATACTTTTAATTCATTAAGACACAGAGATAAACTTTTTTTAATCGTTAATGATGTTTAGATTTAAAACTTCTTTTTTAAAGTATTCTACACACTAAACCTAAAAGAATTTTTTGTTACCCAGAAAAGAATCAATGTTTATTTAATTCTTTAGAAAGGAATTATTTTGCAGTTAATTTAAAAAAAAAAAAACTATTTTTGTTCTAATATTGCTCGAAAACAATTAAATTGAAAATAATTTTTTTTTAAAGAATTAACCTCAAAATAGAATATTTTTTGAATTTATTGACCAAATGGAATAAATCTCAAAATAATTCCTCTCTAAAGAATTTAATAAACACTAATTCTTTTATGGGTAACAAAAAATTCTTTTAGGTTTAGTGTGTATTTTTGAAAAAATAATTTATTAACGATTATTATTTAGGGTTTAGAATATTTTTGTTTTGGAGTACAAGTTTGCTGTTATGATCTGAGAAAAATTAATATCTTTAGGCATGCTAGGGCCAATTTTTATATGCTATCTAGGTACATAAACCTAATGAAATCCAGACTGGTGATATTCAGATCGCAAACGCAGATAATAAAATTGTAAATTTACTGCGCTACTAAGAAGTTAATTATATTTTCTTAATTTAATTAATATTTGATTATATTTAACTTATATGTGCTAGATTCAACTGGGTTCTGTCAATGTTGGACAGAAGGGTCAAAAATATTTTTTTTCCGAAAGTGCCCGAAGGTGCAACTAAAAATAAGAATTTACCCCTATTTTTATCTCCCTAGGTTTAATTCTTCATTTTTGGCAGTCAATTTCATGTCTTTAGCCTTTTATTGTGAATTTTGCTCAAAATTTGTTTATTTTTGCTGGGAATATTTATTTTAAAGTGGAAAATATTCGTCTTTTTAGTAGTCTTAGAAAATTGTCTGTAGAATTTGATTTCGAGTTTCAAACTTTGATTTTGGCTGCTCTTGCTTGAAAAAACCAATATTAAGATTTTGTTTTTGAGCTTAAATATCTCACAATGAGTAGGCTCGTATACCCTTGTAATTCTGTTGTAATTAGGTTTCAATTTTTTGGGACTAAATATGAATCTTAAAATTCATCGGAAAATTTACAAATATTGTATTATGAATATTCTTTGATGGTTAAAGTGTAAAATTTGTGTAAATGTTTTAGCTCTCCAGATTTTGACCCTGATAATTACCATAGCTTGTCCAAAAATGGTATCCAAACATTGGATAGAGCTTCTTATTTGAGTGTGTAATTAAAATTAGTTATTTTTAATTAATAGATGAAAGAATATGGAAAAATAAATTTATCTTATTTTATAAATCTTAGCTAAAGCAAATTTTAAAAGTGTAATGACGTAGTAAAAATATTTCATAACGTAACCTTGGTATGAGCTACAAAATTTCTTCTTCATTGTTAGAAATATCTTTCCAGTCGAGGAATCTTAATCCATAATATTAGAAAGCAATTTATTCATACATATAAAATCAGTAATTTTAATACCTATTTTAGTAAAAATATTTTAATGTATAAAATTTTGCATAAATCTAATAATAATAAAAAAAAATATTATTTATCATGAAAAAAAAAAATGAAGATTTGTTGGTTTGTCATGGAAATTTATCATTTATGACTTGATAGGTATTAATAGTAAATGATCGATTTCATTGATGCGAAGAATTTTAAAATTGCTTATCATCAAAATTGTGAACTGCATTCCAAATTGATCGTTTATACACAGGTACACTTTTGAGATAAATGTTTTGAAAAGATAACGTCAAGAATATAGTAATTTCTCTATTACATCAATTTATTTTTTATCTCTTTTACACTTATACGTAAATACGTTTTTTTTTTTCATATTTATGTTTGATAAAATTTTTCCAGATAAATTCTAATAAATATGCATCAGACTTTTAAAATTTTATCTTTTTATATTGGACTTTAAATGATAAGAAAATATTAAATGATATAAAAATATAAGTTGTATAATTTTAATACACAAATTTTCAAACAATTGTTTATTTAATTATACTTATATAAATATTCAACTAAATAAAATGATAACTAGTTTTAAAAGTCAAATAATCTTTAAAACATAAAATGTGTATGTAATCATGGATGTGCTTTAAGTTTAACCTCTTCAACTTTGAATTATGAATAGGGATTACAGTCAACAAAGAAATCTATTTAGCCGTAGAGAATTTTAATATTATACTTTAGAAATGGAATTTTGAGTATTTTTTCAGCTATAGTATTTGTTTTGTAGTACCAGTATTTACTTAAGAAGCAAATTTTTGTTATCCTGCTTGAAGGACCAAATTATATGCACGAAGAAATAATCGACAATATTTTTTATAATTGATATTTTTATTTCACTTATTTATTAAAAGCTAAGTACATATCCCCCTCTCTCTCTCTCTCTCTCTCTCTCTCTCTCTCTCTCTTCATACCTTTAAACTAACATGAATATACAATTATTTTATATAAACCAATCAGTAAAAATGAATACTAAACTAATTTACGATTGAAAATAATGTCGATATCTTTTAAAGTTACAATTAAATTTCCAAATTTTATTTATTTGTAACTGAATTGATTTTTGACTATTTATAAATAAGTTATAAAATATATATATAGGTATATAAATTATTATTAATCTAAATTTTAAAAATAAAAATTTGATATACAAATATAGATAATTTTACTTTGTTTAATTTCCTAATAATATATATATAATAAATTTAAGTTTAAACCTAAAATCAATGTAGGGCATCTAGATTTCTATAAATATACACATAACATTGACTATATATATTAAAACTAGTATTATAACTATAATAGGATTGCTTGTTTATTCGCTATTTACGCCCGAGAAATGTTGTTTGAGATTGTTGATATTGAATTTGACAAAGCATTGTTTGTTTTATGTTTAATCCTACCCATAACCAAATCCAGAAAACATTGTACATATATATATATATATATATTGTATTATACCAAAAGCTAACAATTCAGTATAATGTGTAATCCGATATTCTAAATATAATATAACTAGTTTTCATAATTGACAAATATTTAAATAAATTATTTATTTTATTTTTAATTAAAATTTTAAAATATAGATATTTAATTACTTTTTACTAATTTTTGTTATATAATATTTTAGAAAGAAGAAGATTAATTTTAAATCAAGAACTTTGAAAATATATAATAGATACCAGGATTCTTAATTAAGAACCCATTGAAATATTTTATGTTAAATTAGCTTTTGAAATTTTCTTCAATTTAATTTAAGAATATCAAGTACAGTTAAATTTATAAGAATATAATTAAGGAATTCGAGGCTGAATTTAGTATATAAAGCTATAAATTAGCATACTTTTATTAATTTTACTTATTTTCAAAAAAACCTTTTATCTATTATTTTATCTTGAAGTTGAAAAGTATTAAATTTTTTTTTTTATTTCAATACATTCCATTCTATTAAAAAGAGTTATTTCAAGTCTACTATTTTTTTTTCTTTCAATATAATATATTTTCTCTTTATTTAACCTTTTTAAAGTTTGTAAAGAATATCTAGGATATTTTATAGGAAACTAAAACTGATTTCTTTCTATTTCGTGTAATTTATAGTTTTCCAAATATGCTGGATTTTTCTTATTAATTTTTTAGGGTTACAATGAAATTTATATTTTAAAGCAAATTAGTACTTGTCAAATATGAAAATTTAGGTCAATTACAATATAATACACTTTTAACATAATAAATGACTAAAGAGAAAATTATATCGTATAATTATTGGTCTATAGAATCTCCAAAGAAAAATATAAAAACTGCTAAACCTTTATTAGGCAGCTTCTACAATAAATGCAAATACAAATATGCACGGAAATTTGCATGTTGCCAACATTTAACCCAGTAGTGCCCAAGCGGAAGTAAACGGACACTCAATGAAAATAATAAGAAAATCAATCGATAGAAGGCTAAAAATCGTTCCCTATAGGTAAAATGTCATGCTTTTTCCAAATCTGCCGTTAGTTTTGACCTACCACCCCTCTATATACCCGAAAAATAAGGATGAAAAGGGGTGAAATGAGAATTTCGAGAAAACGACGGACAAAAAACTTTTAATGTCACAAAATAATAATAAAAAGTTCATGAAATAGATTTTTCAGATCCAAAATTTATATTTTGCATATAAAACTTTGACTAAATATCTTATTTCACCCTTATCTGGTCAATAGGGGTGGTTTTTTCAAAAACTTTAAAAATACTTTTTTTTTGGTTTTTAATGAACTTCCTTTAGTAAAATTTTCTGCTGAATCCAAATCCAATCTTCGTTTTGACATACAACCCCTCCTTGTACTTAAAAGTAGGGGTGAAATGGGTAAAATGGACCGAAATTTTTTAAAAACTACTAAAATGTTTATAAACTTTATTTTTTCTACTGAATTGGTACCGAAAGCCACTTCTAAGATTAAATTCTTCATTCATTCAATATAGGGGTAATGGGGGTATAATGGACCATTTTTAAGTCGCCAAAAGGTAAATAGGTGTAGTGCTTACAAAATTTTTTTAAAACACATTTTTCTTTGTTTTTCATCGAGTTTCTTTAGTAAAATTTGCTGTTGAATCCAATGCAAATTTTCATTTTGAGATACATTCCCTCTGAATACTCAAAAATTAGGGTGAAATGGGTAAAATGGGCCGTACATTGGCGACTTAAAAATGGTCCATTATACCCCCATCACCCCTATATTGAATGCATGAAGAATTTAATCTTAGAAGTGGCTTTCGGTACCAATTCAGTAGAAAAAATAAAGTTTATAAACATTTTAGTAGTTTTTAAAAAATTTCGGTCCATTTTACCCATTTCACCCCTACTTTTAAGTACAAGGAGGGGTTGTATGTCAAAACGAAGATTGGATTTGGATTCAGCAGAAAATTTTACTAAAGGAAGTCCATTAAAAACCAAAAAAAAAGTATTTTTAAAGTTTTTGAAAAAACCACTCCTATTGACCAGATAAGGGTGAAATAAGATATTTAGTCAAAGTTTTATATGCAAAATATAAATTTTGGATCTGAAAAAGCTATTTCATGAACTTTTTATTATTATTTTGTGACATTAAAAGTCTTTTGTCCGTCGTTTTCTCGAAATTCTCATTTCATCCCTTTTCATCCTTATTTTTCGGGTATACAGAGGGGTGGTAGGTCAAAACTAACGGTAGATTTGGAAAAAGCGTGACATTTTACCCGTAGGGAACGAATTTTAGCCTTCTATCGATTGATTTTCTTATTATTTTCATTGAGTGTCCGTTTACTTCCGCTTGGGCACTAATGGGTTAAGTAAATATACCATTTATTTTTCCATACTAGATATTGTGAAGATTAATCTTTTGATGAGAATTTAAAATTTGATTGGTAGCAAGCAAGTATGTATGTTAGGGTGATTCAAAAAAAAAAATGTGCTTGAAATTAGCTCTTCATGGAGTATGTTGTTGTACACATGATACCAAGATACCATGGCAAATTTCAGCCCATTTTGTGACGTTTTAGAGGTCACGCACGTCTCTAGAAGCATTTTCAAAATTGAAATACGAGGGCAGCTCACAATGGGTTCACAAAATTTTTTTAAAAGGCTTTAAATATGCTTAGAGGTACGTTTTTTTGGTTGCTGGTTTCGAAAATTATGGTCACAGAACATAAAAATATGTTAAAAACCCCTAAATTGGCGAAAACACCCTTTTTTTAGGGTAATTTTCCCAATTTTTCGCTAAAAATTCATAAAAAACCAATGGAAAACTGTTATCTTAATTCTCTAAAAATGTGATTTACTGATTGCATATTATATGCAAATAAAGTATTTTCTTCCCGTTTAACCCCTATATTAAGGTTTCAATTAGCCCAAAATAAGGGTTGAACTACCTTAAATATCACAAAAAATAGTATAATTTGTTAAATTTGATGTTTAACAAAGTTATTGCTTATATTTGATATAAGATATGATTAGTTTACAAAAAAAAAAGGAAAATATACAACCCTTAGGAATGAAAACCACCCCTTTATTTTATTTCAACCCTTAAATTTATTATTAATTTAGAGTTCCACGATATTACGGTATTTTATCGAATCGATACGATATTGATGTCTTATTTTCGATCGATATCGATATCAAAGAGCTCGATATGTCGATAATATCGATATCGGTCTTCAAAATTTTTTTTTTTATATTAGAATAAAAATTTATTTATTTAATTATTTTCTTTAAAAAAAATTAAATTTCACATATAATTTTACACAATTGAGATGTTGCCCAAGAATTAGTACACATTATGGATTTCAATGATTCGTCTTTCAACCTTGTTCGTTTAGCTGTCATTGCTAAGGAGCCTACGGAAAAAACCGTTCTATTGGAACTGAGGTAGTTAATGTATTCAGTATATCTTTAGCAATGCTAGCCAAAGTTGGATATATGGTTTCGTGTTTTCGCCACCATTCTAGAGTATTTGCATTTTTTGGTGCTCTTGGGGCTTTTATGTATTCATCTAGCTCTTTACTAATTCATTCATTGTCAAATGTACTTTTTTCATCAATGTAAATTGAGTTCACATTTGGAAAATATTCCGATTCTGCTCTTGGCTTCTTGCGAGGCATTTCTATATTTTCTATTTCTTCTTCTTTATAATATTTACTTTATAAATATCTTTAAATACTGTTTTCAAAAGCTGCGATTTTATGCCTTGGATCGAGAATCAACGAAACAAAATACATCCAGTTACACTTTAGTAGTGTTTAAGGATTTTATCTCGACCAGCTTGATATGCTAAAATCTATATTATTTTCATAATTTTTTGTCCGATCAATTTTATTATCCAAATCCAAAGCAAAAGTAATTTCTTCAATTTTATCGATGAGTAAATTAAACGTAAACAATTTAAGATAAACACAAAAATTTTGACAAAATAATAAAAATAAAAAAATGACATTACGGCTTCATTGATAAACAAATAAAAAATTAGAACTCGATATTTCGAAAATGTCAGAAATAGTTTGAGTTTTACTAGAGGGTTTTTTATTTATATACTTTTCAGAAATTTTTGATGAAAAAAAATTTTTGATGAAAACATTTTTGATCCCAGAATTGAATTCTACGGGAAATTTCCTATCCGGACCAAAAAGAAAAAAATTATTTATGTTAATGTGAGTTTTTTACAGAGAAAATAACAAAAATTATCTCTCATTTTTCTTACTTTTTTTATAAGGACCCAAAACACAATGGCTGCCAAAAATCGAGGACTGAACCTTATTAGTTAAAAATTGATTTAAAGACTTATTTTTAGTGATACTTTTGGGAAAAAATACTTTGGAACTGATTTGAAGACCCGATCATGCATCATATCTCGGTTTGATTTAAATTGAGCCAAATCCTTCCAGCTTTATTTTTCTCTATTGTTATATGCTGAGTTCCCAAAATATAAGTTTATTAAACAGTAATTTGAATCAGATAGCTAAAAGTATTTTACAGTTTCTTCTGAAAATCGTTACTATTGGTCTTACGTCTCTTCCTTTAGTTATAATTCTAACTCTAAATCTCTGCCTTCTGGGTACTCTGCGAGGATTTTTAAAGATTCATTTAAGGATTCAAAGAGTTGAAAGCTTTACGTAATTGGGTTATTGCAGAAAAATTTTACATCCTTAGTGAATATGCCTCCAATCGTACATAAGTATTTATCTATTATGTTTTTTTTTTGCGTCTTTATTATTATTATTATTATTTAATTTATTTTCAAAAAGAAAAATACAGTGCACTCTTGTTCTTACATTTGTCAAATTATTGCAAGTTAATATTAAATAAATTTTAAAATTAGAATTAAAATTAGTCAACAATAGTTAATATAATATAAGTAAATTTATTCTTTAAAAGAGTCAACATTAATAAATATAGTAAATAAGTATATAAATAAGTTCTATGTGTATAAATATATGTATGTGAGTATATAAATAAATTAAATTGACTTTGACAGCTTAGTGACAATAATACTGATTAGAAGCAATAAAATTTATGATTGATAAAATAAAATAAAATGAGTAAAATATAAATTAATCAATTATCTAATTTTGTGAAAAAATATGTTTTCATTGCTTTTTTGAATTGAGAAAATGACGGCAAGGCTCGATAACAGGGAGGTAGCGAGTTCCAGAAATTAGCGTATTTGATTTGGAAAGAGTTTCTTCCTGTCTCAGTCAACATGGTTTGGGTTTCCAGATCTTTTCGTGGACCTCTTGTGGGCTTGTCTGTGTGATAGGGTTTGAATAGCGGGAGTAGTAGTGGAGGTTCCTTCATCCTTACTATTCTGTACATGGTTAGCATGGCAAAATAGTCTCGTCGCGAGTCGTTACTAAGCCATTGCAGCTTTTTCCGGTAAGTAGTTAGATGTTCGTCACGTCTCAGTCCAAATATGTATCTTATGCCTATATTCACAAGCCTTTGGAGTTGTGTACGAAGGTAGAGTGACATATCTGAGTAAACAACTGTGCAATAGTCTAGATGTGGTATTACTAGGGACTCAACTAACCTACGCCTTAACAGCTGAGAGGTGCAAGATTTAATGAACCGTAAACCATATAATACCTTGTTAACTTTTTTACTGACATGATTTACTTGCTGTTTCCACGATAGAGTGCTATCCAATATTATACCTAGACTAAGTACATCATCTACAAATGGAACTGTGTCTCCATTATTATTAATGGGAAGACTATGGATTCCTAATTTTTTGAAGTTCCTTATAGTGTGAGATGTTCCAAAAACTATAGCTTTAGTCTTTTTGGTATTTAGAGATAGTAGGTTAAGTTCAGCCCAAGTTGACACTTTACAAGCTGCATTAGATAGAAAATCGATACCTTTTTCAATTTGATTTGAGGGAACTTGGACGTATATCTGTAGGTCATCCGCATATAATAATCTCAAAGTCCTATTATCAAGATGAGATTTTATATCATTCATGTATATACAAAACAATAATGGTCCCAAAACAGAGCCCTGTGGAACCCCTATATTAATATCACGAGGAGCAGATGTTGTTTGCTTTGAGAATACACACTGCGAACGACCACAGAGATACGACCAAAACCACATTAGAGCAGATTTTGAAAAGCCAATTTCTGAGTCTGAGGGTGGTTTACTTCGTGAAAGGTTATTAGGTTCATACGCTACTGTATGCACGTAATTTATCGGAATAATGATGCTTTTATGACCCTTTCTCTCGAGATTTCTCTGCAAGTAATATTATATACTTGAATTCCTAGTATTTTATCTGATATTTATTTTACATAATAAAATAAAATAAATAAAGTAATATTGTTTATTAACTTATACTTATTTATTTTTTTTATTTTTTATCCATTTCTGTAAATTATTTTTATAAATTTTGTTTATGCGTTTTGAAATTAACCGCAGTATGTCGGTAGTAATTCGAACGCTTTAATCGTACATACTAAGCAGGGCAGCTCCCGGCCTTTACTTGGATGGTTGTCCGTCTCGAAACCATTGTCAATATGCTCCACTTTTTTTAATTTAAAAAAAGTGTCCACTTTGTTCAGGAAATAAAATAAGGATTATTTCAAAAATAATTCGACGATCGATTGAAGCTAGCTCACTAAAAAATGATTTTTTAAACCTTGAGTGAGGTTTTGGAAGTTTTCCTTCACTCACTGATACAAAAATATCCGGGCGAGTGCATACATTTTTACATTTGATAGAATCCTTAGATCCGAGTAATCAACAATGTGTTGTATTAAATACATTTTTAATTTTGAATTTAGATAACCTTAAGGCTAGATTGTAATATCATAACTGTTTCTGACTATTACAAATTAGTTAACAGTTTGTTTTAATTAACAAAACCGTATGAATCTGTTACTGAACTTGACTGCTCTTATACTGTTGTGTTGTCTAATTAATTTTTTTTATTTATTTTTTATTTTTCTATATTGATTTTACTTGCAAATCTTTTGATTTTGAATTTTGAATAACTTTTGTGATATTACATTTGTTTTTTTTACTAATGCTAAGCTGTCCAAAGGGGTGAGTCTGAAGGTATTTTGGCCCAGTAAATTTAATTTTTGAATTAGTTATTAGGTTAAAATACTCCCTTTGGACAGGTTGGTATATGCCATATTTGAAATACGTTTGTTATGATGAAAAAAAAACGCGTGTAAAGTTTGACCTAGTTTTATTTTTTTCCGTTTTCATTTCATTTTGATTACCTAGGTTATTCAAGTTTTTCTGTAGAATAAAGTGTAAAAATCTAATTTAGCTTCGTTTCAAAAGAGTCACCCTGGTGCCTTTTCAAAATCAGAAGGTCCGTCATTGGTGTTCTCAACCAAATTCATATGGGATATAGGGGGGTGGGGGGAGGTCGATGCTTGATGAATCTCAAAATTGAGCGAAGAAATTTAGGAATTTAAAATAATTTGGGTTAAGCGAATTAGAAAATTTTTAATTTAGAAATTTAAAATCCAGTAAAGGTAATAATTTCGAATTAAATATAAAATAGGGGGGGGGGGATTTTAATTTTATTTCGTAGAATGTATGCATTTTACCCAGCAAGGAACATTCTATGCTTTTTGGTTTTGTTTATACATACAGTTAAATTATGCTAAATCCTTAAAGCTAATTACCGAGCTAATTACTAAAAAAAAATCCCTAAACTCGGATTTTCCAAGTTCATTTGTCCCCCCTTCATAAACCAGACACTGTTAAAAACCCTTGCCCATCATTTTCAAGTTTCACAAAGTATTTAACCATTTACTTTGTAAGCAACATGGAAAAGTGCAGGTGTACTCTGCCTACTTGTGAGTATAATGTGTTAAAAAAGCTTAATTTTTTTTTGTTAATAACAATCTTAAAAGCTATTTAAAAAAAAAAAATTAAAACGTGTTTTGATCAAAGTGTAATATTAATTAATTTAAGTACATTATAAATGCTAATTAAAAGTAATAAGCTTATTAAAAATCTGTCTCTTTATAATATTTAAAAAATATTTTTAATATAATAAAGAACAATTAATTATATACCTTTTTTAATAATGAAAATTTTATTGCATCTTAAATAAAAAAAAAAAGCTTAATTCTGTACTAATAATAATAATTATAATATTTTTTGTTCTTGACATAAATATTAAATTTTTTTTTATTATAAAAAAATGTGTCATGAATAAAATACATTTCTTTTCATTAATAATTTATATTACTTATATAATGAAATCAACCGGAATTTCTTTTCTTTTCTTTAAGTTTTTTTTTTTTTACCGGAAAGGTACAATTTGTCTGTCTAGAACAAGTATACTATAGAAGTATATAAGGAAAAAAAAAGTGTGAATATAATAATATATAAAAAAAACGTGTGTATTATAATGATAATCGTAAAGTTCTTATACATAATTTTCCTACCTTTTTTTTTTTCTTAAAAAACTTATATAAAAAAAGAAAATTGTTGAAAAAAGTTTTTATTTTTTAAAATTGCTTAAGAAAAAGTCTTTTGGTATATTTTTTTAAACAGAATTTTTTAATAAAGGAAATTATATATTTTTACTTGAAATTGTTCATGAAAAATAAAAAAAATTTTTTATAAAAGCAATTTAAGTTTAAATCTATGATTTTTTTGTATGGAAAATGGAAATGTAAGGCTTGTAAACATAAAAAATTAATAAAAGTTTAGAAAAATACCCGCCCCCCCTTCCTTTACGGGTTAAAAATATTTTGATTACAAAAATTATAACTCAAAGTGTATTCTTATTTTTTTTGGACATTGAAACCATCCAAAACACATAAGAATACAATTTGAGTTTTAATTTTAGTTGTAATAAAAATATTTTTAACCCATTTGGGAGTGGTGAATGGGGTACCTGGGGTGGTCTGGAGGCCCAAACGTCGGTTGAAAACATTTTTTATTTGCATCTTTGGTTTTAGTGTCTTTAGTGAGTTTTAATTTTTGTAAGTAAAATATTTTCAAACCATTTGGGGGGATGAATGGAGGCACTGGGGTGGTCTACAGGGCCAAGCTTTGGTAGAAAACATTTTTTATATTCATTTTTGGTTTCAGCGAACCAAAAAATATAAGAATATACTTTGACTTTTAATTATCGTAATAAAATATTTTTTACCTGTTTTGGGGTATATGAATGGGGTCACTGGGGCTATCTAGAGGGCCAAACGTTGGTTAAAAACATTTTTGTATATCTATCTTTGTTTTCAGCGTCCTAAAAAACATGAGTATATAGTTCAATTTTCATGGGGGCGCTGGGGGGGGGGATGAGTAGTTATATTGCTTTTTTATGGCCATATTCAGTTTTAGCACCATTTAAAAACCCCCTACCAGGGGGTCTACCCTTTGGTACATTACTTTTTTTTTGTGTGCCTGTGTTATGAAATTTTAACAAAAAAAAATAATTCCTAAAAGTTTATAGTGCTGTCAACAGTATCTCAAACTTTGAAAAATTCAAATAACAGTATGATTGTTAAAAAGCCTAAGTCTATAGCAGACCAAATTTTAGCCCAGATGTCCATTTCTCCTTCGCACTTAAACTGAAGTAATAGTTTTTTCAACTGCATGAATGTTAACAAAAAAATTATTATTACATGCAAAACAAAAGGATATAATAAAAAAATGTTAAATAAGTGTACTTAAATAAATTATAAAAAAAAAATAATAAAAATTTACAAAGTGTTGATATAATTCTATTACATTATAATAAAATATATTATTTTTTTATCTAAATTAAGATTTTATTTTATTTTCTTTTTTCATTTTAACAAGGATTTATAAAATTTATTACTTAAAATCCTTGTAAAAAAAAAGGGGGATTAATGAAAATTTCTCACTTTTTATATGATGTAGAAAAAAAGGAAAGAAAAAAACATAGTAGTATAATAGTAAAAAAGCTTACATAGTTTTACAATTAAAAATAATGAAAGTTTACTTTAACAAATAAAATTTACTATTTAAATTCACGCGTAAAAAAATTTTTTAATTCTTATACTTTTAAAAGTATAAAAAAAATTGTTAATGTAGTTTTATAACATTAATTCTGTTATTGAATATATTGTTGGGTGTTTGATATTTTTGGGTCTATTTTTATTAGTAGCTTTTCTTCAAGAATCAAAAGCTTGACGTAAAATAGCTATTACTTATTTTTCACACAAAGTTTTAGGATAACAAATCAGTATTTTTTAGGGTGATGGTTTAACGTGACTGATCTCTATTACGACAGTTTTCTAACCATTTTTAAGATTACTCTTGATGTTAAAATTGCAGATTTACATAAAATTATAATTTTACCTATAAACGAATTGTGGTAAAATATATTTTAAAAACAAAAAATTAATTTATTTTAAAAATAAAATTATAAAATTATTTGTACATGTAAAATCTCATTAATTAAAATTTAAAATTAACATTTAATAGAAACGTCAAAGATTCACAGAGGTTAAAATGAAAAGTCTCTATATTTTGATAAAATCGCTCATTTAATTGCATATCCAGAGCGTAAATTACCGTAATTTGCAATAGTCATACTAATTTCAAGGATTTTGAGGAAAAAAGTAGTCAAGCGTACTTTAACATTTTCATATTATCCTACATATATTTAAAATATAAAACACAAATATATGTTTAATCGGTTGCATTATTACAGTTTGAAAAGCATCAAAATTATTTTTTATTTTATAATGACTCTCTTATTAGTAATTTAAGGGAAAAATGTTTGATGGTTTACATTTAATTTAACAATTGGGTTTTTTTAATGTTTTGAAATAAAAATAAATTTAATTTAGCAAGATTTTTTTCATCCAAAAGTACATTAATTTTTGTATTAAATGCTAAATAAATTTTTTTATGCATTTGGAAATCAAAAGCCCTAATCCTACACTGTTGATTAAAATTACACTGAAATTCTTTTTGGCTTTCTGATCACTTGGATAGTGCGTCAAAGCTCCAAATCCTTAGCTTGCTTCACTACAAATTTTTCGGGGCGTGTAGCCCCAAATTTGAGAACTCTATAACACGAAATTAGGTTCAAGATTAACTGTTTACATTTATTTAAAATTTTTTTTCGAATTTTAGGTTATAAAAAAAGTAAAAACAAAAGTAAATGTTTATTTAAGGCAAATAGACATTTATTTTGGGCCACTGCTCCCCGAAATTTGGTTTCAAAATCAACAAATAATCAGTAAAGTAACGACTTAATGCAATTGGTCAGAAAACTAAAAAGATTTTCAGTGTACCTATTGTAAATAAAAATACGAAATTGTTATTCGAAATTGTCTACACTGTTGATTAAAATTACCTATTGTAAATAAAAATACGAAATTGTCATAAAGTAGTCAATTTAAAAAAACAGTCGTAAATTTACAGTAGTTTTGTATTTTTTCCGCAGGGTATTTTTAACAGTCTAATACTGCAAATTATTATTTTAATAATAAAAATTTTAAACAATACAGATATTTTGAAAAATTTGTAAATGTTAATAGAACGTTCTTAAAATTATTTAAAATTTACTCCCAAAAAATGTTTTTATTATTTTTAACCAAGGACTGATAATAAAATGAACATGGAACATGTTTACTTACAGCTGAGGTTTTAGTATACTGCATAAATGTTACACAACATTACAGTAAAATTTGCTATTTTTATAATTTGTAATTATCATACACGTGCAAATTCGCTTTAATAAGTATTTGCATTGTGAAAAAATTATCACCAGAAGATTTAACTTTAATAATGCAGAGGAGTTTTTTTTAAAATTACCATTCACGTCTAAAACTTAATTTAATTGATACATAAAGTTTCAATTAAAAAAACATAATGTGTGTGACGTGTAAAAATACATACTGATAAAGTAAAGTATTGTTATCGTAAATATTATAGAGAAAGTTTAATTATTTTAAAATTAGATAATAATTCTTTAAGTAGTAACAGACGAGTTATTCAGACAGAAGTATTTGTTTATAGAAATTTCTATTTGCAATATGAGAGTTATTATAAAGTATTTTTTTAAATTAAGTAATAAAGCAACCCTGTCTCGAATTTTTACCCTAATATGGCCATAATTTATGGTCATAGAATATAAACTGGCCATCAACTATGACCATATTATGTATGGCCCATTTTTTTTACCAATCCAATTAGCTTTCCTGGTTCAGAAATACAGAACTTAATTTTATTAAATAGGGTTTTTTGTGATAATTTTGAGTATAACGTTGCAACCTCGCAACTTAATCAAAACACTTCTAGCTAGTCTTATTTTTTGGTGTAAGTATCACCTTTCAAGCTGTCGAAAAAATGTATTTTTTAATCGGTAAGCATAATCAGCATCAGTCATAAATCATAAACCCAACCATCACCATAAATTATGGCCATGTTAGGGCAAAAATTTAACCCAGGGAATTTTTTCTTTTACATTTAATTTATGTCTTTAAAAAAGGTAATTTCATGTTGAATTCATATACCTAAAATCTTATTTTTTATGAGACTTCAATAAATGTATGTAGTTTATTTTTTCATTACGATTTTTTTTTATATAAGAATCTTTTACTTTTGAAATAACAGGATAAATATTTTCTGCTATGACTTTTATCTTATTATCAATCAATCTTAATAGAATTTCAAAACGATTCATTTCTATTGATAACTTTCAATTGAAAACTTTTTTCGTAAAAAGAAAACAGAAAAAAAATGTTTTATAAGAAAAAGTTATAAATGTATTTTATTAAAAGTTTTATTAAAAACTTTTCATCTATCAATATAAAAAATAAATTATTTATTGTATTAATTAAATTCTAGAAAGAATGTCGAAGGTATAAAATTCTTCTAAAATACTTCATTTATTTTTTGCTTGATCTATGCTAGCGTTTTATATTTACAAAATTTACGATTTTTCTATAGAATTTTTGATTTCTGCTTTATTATTTTTTATTACTAACATAGCTTAGGTTAGTAAAAATATTCACAGTTTCAAATCAAAGGGTCCCTGTTCAAAAAATAATAATTTAAAAAAGATAATTTTGGTTTTGAAGCTGCCAGATTAGCGTATCCCACAAATTTTTTGTTTAGGTAAAAATAGGTCATAAAACCAAAAATTTAAGCCTAAATAGAAAAAAATCGAACCTTTTTTCAATGAGAAAAATAACTCTTAACCATAACCAAAATTGCTAGTTTTGTTTACATCATAAAGTTTTGTTATTTCTGTACAACAAATTGAAAAATGAAAAAATTTCCAGGGGTTATTAGAATAAACGGAGGGTATTGAGAATAATTTTTATTTTCTGAAAACTCATTTAAGTTTAATTTTATTTTAATTTAATCTAATGCTGAAAATGTTAGAAAAATGAATTTTGTAAATCTAAAAATATGCTTCAAATAAAATAACAACAAATTTTATCCTATTTAAACCAAGTTTGTACTATCATAAATTGTTTAATTTTTAATTTTGCAAACTACAATTACCAATTCTGTATTAATGTTTCTTTCTAATTTATATTTGTATAAAATTTAATATAAAAAAGTAAAAACAGGGAAAGAACATTAGTAAAAACAAAAACAAAAAAAAACAAGAAATTGGTTAAAGTAAAATCTAATATTTTTTCAACTTTGTATGTTACATACTTAAGTAAATCTTATGTACACAGGACTTTTTAGAAACAAACTTTTTTTCTTTTACCACATATATATACTCTTTCATCCTTAAATTGTATGAACAATTTTCTTTTTCCTTTTTTTATTTTAAGTTTATGTTTTTTTTTTTTCAAGTACGGTATATATTTAGGAATGGACTTGGTAAAGACAAGAGAGTAGTTTTATAATATCTTTGAAGTAAGACCATAAAGTTGGATATATAAATTGATAATATTCTCAAGCGAATTTCACATAAAAACTCAGTTAACTTTACGTATATCTTTTTTACTTGCTGGACGACATCTTTTACAAAAAGATATATCTACATTAAAGTATGTTTTTTAACTGAAGCGGTCTTTCAATTCCAAATATTTTTCTTAAGATATAAGATGAAAATTTATTTTTCTTAGTTTTTATTTTTAAAAAATATAAGAGTAGTATAGTCTAATTTTATAAAAGAAAGGATATATTTAATTTTTAAACTAATTTTTGAATACACTTAAATTTTTTATTCTGTTTTTCATGAAGTTTCTTATACACCATAATTCTTATTATAAGTGAGCCAAAAATAGTTTTTTAACAAGGAAAGGATATAAAAGTTTTTCTCGCAAGTGAAATGTCCTCGAAGTTGTATAAATTTAACCGTTTATTTAATCTTTTTTTTATAAAAACTTTAGTTATGGCTGGTTTAGAAATTTATTTCCAGCATAGAATTTAAATTTAAAAAAAACTAGGTTTTATGAAAAAAATTAGATCCGCCTTTGAGGGGGGGGGGATATTTTCTGAAAAAATGAATAGAAAAATATAATAAAACTAATTTTTTTGTAAATGTCGAAAAAGCACATATTTCCTGGATGCTAAGCGTCCGGCAAAGTCGTGTATTCTTGTCACTGACGGAAAAAGTTAATATACGACAATTGGAAATAAAAAAAAATGCCCTGAATGGAAGTTTGCCATCCTTAGCTTCGCCTCGGAGTTCTTCGCCTATGTGTTTCTTAATGTACTATTAAAGCTAACTATTTGTCTGTAAATCCAACACATACATAAATTTCTTTTCGTTTTAAAGAAATTTTAGG
Source organism: Anagrus nilaparvatae (assembly GCA_022575985.1). Classification (NCBI taxonomy): domain Eukaryota; kingdom Metazoa; phylum Arthropoda; class Insecta; order Hymenoptera; family Mymaridae; genus Anagrus; species Anagrus nilaparvatae. The sequence continues at coordinate 15,068,148 of JAKSXM010000272.1, forward strand.
TCAAAACATGTACAAAAAATGAAACCTGATGCGTTTTTCATAATTTTTGACGTTTCTCCATTTTAAAGACACAAACAAGAAAAAAATTTTTCGTACTCATGCAGCATTCATTCCTTGTACTATGGTTTAAGTGCACTCACAAAATTGTATTGGTAAAAATTACCCTTTTGATTAGTAAAATAATTTGAAGTTGTCAAAATGGCGTTTTATGTTATTTTTTACCAACATGTATTTTATAAACTACCCGTAAAGGAAAAAAAAATTACCCTTAATTTTAGTAGAATTTATTTTACATATTTTTTCTCGCAAGTGACAAAATTTGATTTCAGATACTATATAAGGAATGAAAATTGTATAAATTATAAAATATAAATTATAAAAAAAAATTAAAAAAAAAAATAAATTAAAAAAAAAAAAAAAAAAAAAATAATTAAAAAATAAAAAAAATAAAAGTTATACACATGTGAGAGAGTGAGAGTATAATAATATTTTGTAGAAAATTTTACTCAAGAAAAATTACCCTTAATTATAGTAAAATGTACTATTTCCAATTCTTCGGATAACTTTACTAAAATTAATAGTAAAATCTTCCAGTTGCAAATGTACATTTTCCTCTACATTTCTTCTCAGTGTGTCATTAAAAAAAAGTTTCATTAAAAAAAAATTGAAATTTAACATTTTTTTAGAATAAAATTAACAAACGTAAAAAAATTCTATAAAACTTATAAAAAAATCATATAACTAAACCTATCTGTTATACTATTTTCTCTTTTATAAAACATTTTCTTTCACATTGAAAGTATTATTGTAATTCATAAAAGCGTTTTTTTTTTATGAAATATTGAATTCATACGTTTTTTTTTCTTCAAATAACGGTATTTTATCTTTAAAAATGTGGGATAAAATTTTCAAGGCAGAATAATATTATAACGTATCCTTGAAAGAAAAAAAAAACTAATGTCTTATATCAGTCGTAAGAATATCTTCCATTGAGTTTGAATTTATAAAAAAGATAGATAGGTATATAAAAAGAAAATAGAAAAGGCGAGAAATAGGTCGATTATATAAGAAAGAACACACTCGAGGCAATCATCGATAGTAAATAGTTTTCTTTTTTTTTTTTTATAAAAAGAATAAAAAAAAAGATATATTTATGTTTAGCTCGATTTAACCCTCCAGTGGCTTGCCCGGGATACCTTCGACGATTCAAATCCGCGATTCTTTTATTTGTATATATTAAATTCGAGAAATCATCATAAAATAAATTTATTTTCTTTACGTGATAAATTGTATTTCAAGATAAAAAAAAAAAAGTTTATAAATTCTATTAAAATGGTAATTAATTTTTTTTTTTTTTTTTTATTAATAAAATATAGATTTATTAATTCGAATTTTATATTTCTTCAAGTACATTTTATTTTTTCTTTTTTACAAATTGCATCTGACAGGTTAATGTTAATGTTACGTTCGTGAAAGTATTTTTATCGAAAAACTATTGAATTCTTAAAAGAATTTAGAAATTTAAGCACGTATAATACGATGATCCGTGAAAAGAAGGAAAAAATTTACTAAAAAATAAAAAAACTTAAAAAAATTTAAGATATTTTTTATATAAAAAAAAAAAGTATAATCAAAGTTATTTATTTAAAGTAATAAAGAATCTAAATACGTTAAATTAGGACAAAGGATTTTCAAAACCACAAAGAAAATAAATTTTAGGTTTAGAAATCTAAATAATTTGTATATTTATCGTTTAAAATTTATGTAGAATATTTAGTTGTAAAAAGTTTTTCAGAATTAAAAGCCCTTAGTATTATAGTTTGCTATAAATATATATTTTATATATAAACTAAAGACTTATTCGGACAATTGATAGTGCTTAGTGGTCTGTGGTATTGACTTATGTAGCACCAAAAGTTTTAGACTAAACTGTACTATTTTATCGATACAATTGTAATTTATATATTTTGGATATTGGAATAAGAATCTTAAATTTCAGATTTTTAAATCTAATTTTCGAAATTAATTAAAGACGGAAAGAAAATTTGATTTATTAAAACGAAAATATTAAATTTTGCTGCGTTAACGCCTATTTTAAATTTTATAAAATAAAATATTCTACAAATTGTTGACATAACCACATTTAATTTAATCAAAATATAGTTTAAAACATTTCATACGAAAATTTTCGAATATGTCCAAGTAATCAGTGAATCGTGTAAACTGAAGATGCTTCCTTCCGGAATTTTCCAGGTCGTCAATTTTATCAATACAAATATATAAAATTTACAAAATCTTGCATACTTGATTTAAAGAGTAAATTATAATGCTTGGATAAAGCTTTTGTATGATAAAAAATGTTATTTATGTATAAAAAAGAAGAAAAAAAATTCTAAAAATTCTTTAACAAAGTAAACATAAGATTAAAATTTTACAAAGAATAGATGAATTTTTATACAAACTTTATTTTTTCTATTTTTTTTTTTTTTTTTTTTTTAATAAAATTGAAAATAAGTAAAAATTTCAATAGAGCTTCGGGGCTGGCTATGGTAAAAATCACGTGTGAGTAACACAGCTGAATTTTTTTAGAGATAACCAAGGCCAAAACATACTCTCCTGATTTTTAGCCGCGGATTCTGTATAAAGTTATAGGTCCGAAAAATTGGTCGATTTCATGCAAAAAAACTGAAAGTATGACACGAATAGTCTAGATTTTTAAATTAGGCCAAAATCTCTACAAAACATACTTGGTTTACATTTAACATTTTTCGTTAACTGAGTTCTAAATGAGTATGTCGATCAATGAAAATACCGCCGTTTACCCGCGCCTTTACTGGCCTGACATAGTAGAACCCGCATACCGAAAATGTAAAATGTAAATCAAGTAAATTTTGGCCGAGATTTTGGTATAATCTAATAATCTGGCCTCTTACGAGGTTTCATACTTTCAGTTATTTTTGCGTGAAATTGGCTAACTTTGCGACTTTTTCCAAAATTCGGCGGCCAACAATTTAAGTGAGTGATTTAAAAATCTAGGTTATTTTTTGGCGCTAAATTGGCCAATTTATTGTGAAGCATTGTCAGTTTAAAGGTTCTGTTAATTATAGCGTTGTTATTTGGAGACAGGTGATGTTTATTACATAATCTAATTAGTAAATGTCCACGTTATCTAATTTTGGGAGGAAAGTTTAATCCACGATAGCGTCTGTTTGTTCTAGTCCTATTGAAGAAAGCGTCACCATGAATTTCCAAGAATTCGCAAGGTGGGAGCTGTGCAACTTAAGTTGCATGAGTTTCGTTAATTGGCGTCATTAAAACCTTTGATTTTCTTTAATTTAGGATTTTATTGATAGATGTCTGTTTGCTGAAAATAATATTAACACGCGGAACTAAAGACCCACGGTAGCTCTGGTTAAGGCGTTAGACGTCAGATCTATGGGTCCTCGTTTCAATTCCCGGCTGTATCAGCATTAAGTTTTTATTCTTTATCAGATTATATTTAATATAATTAAATCAATATATTTCACAAAATTTAATCATTCACATTTTTTTTTGTTGCAGGTAAGATTTATGTATATTTAAAACAAAGGTTTTATGCAAAATGTCATATGACCTGGTAAGTTACTTTTAAATAAGATTTTCAAATTTAAAAATTTATAAAATATATTTGCATGAAATCTAAACTGATAAAAAGAGAAATTTTCCAATGAATTTGGGGAATATTGACCATTATATTACCGAGGAAATTTTTTTTCAGCTTTATTAAAACATTCACTGATATTAATTTCTTAAAACAACACAATATAATACTTGTTTTTAATTTATTAACACATACGCTGTGATCGAATACGTCCATGGTCCCTTGAATTTTAATTGGAGTCACGTGACCTCTGACGGAATATAAATTTATAAATCTGACAAAAGGAATTGTATACAACCCTTCTCCAATTTATTTACCATTTAAAATTCCCCATATATAGATCACAGTTTATCGTCTTAAAAAAATAATACATTTTGGACACCTATATTTTTATTGGACATCCTAATATCGAACTAAATATTGTAAAATAAAAGATTCTTTACACATAGACATTTAAATTTATAACCTTAAATAAACTAAATTACTAATTTTCTTGAAACTTTGACAATGATCGAGATTTGTCGATTTTCAAAATTGAATGCCTTGAAAGAAAGCCTTTTTATAAAATGATTTCTATTGTAAGCGAACAATAACTTTTCTGGTAACTAACGTTCTTGAATTCATTCCTTTCAAAAGGACCGTTTACTATTTTGAAATTGTGCCATTCTAATTTATAAAGTACATTCATCTTTATTTACACACTCATTTTTTTGGTTAACATTTCTTAATTTCGTAAAAAGAAAAATAATCCAATAAAAAATACTCAAAAAATAATCTAGGCTTAAAAAATTAAAAATTAAAATAATTTAGTATTAAAATAGAATTACAGCATTGCAATTCAATATCCTGCATGCATTAATAAAGAATTATAATAAGATTAAACGCAATACATATGAAATTTAATCAGAAATAGTCAATAAATAATTTTTTTAATCAGTGAAATCGGGTTATACGTAATGAAAATAAATCGAAAGATATCAATTTCCTTCTGTCACATCAAGATTTAATATAGATTTAACAAAAGTTATATTGTCTCATATTCATTGATTTTATTTCTCTAAAACTAAAATAAAAAAATATAAAATAACTTTTGTTCATTTTAGTTTTTGATTTATTACAATATTTTTTAGAATTATGCTGACATTTTTTTTAATTTAAATTTTACTTTATCTATTATTTATTATTTTTTAAATAAATTTTTTTAATTAGATGACTTTTTTCTCAATTCAAATTGTATTTATTTTAAAAATTTTATTTTTTAGTATGTCATATTATCGTCATCAGCTTTTATAAATCAAGAGCTTTTGTAAATTCAAGACATGCTTTATTCGTGTTGCAATCATTTCACTTGATCTTTTATAATATAAATGACGGAAATATTTTATACCACGGAAATTATCGGAAATTTCCTACTTTTCGCTACTTTTTTTTTGTATAAAACGATTGAAAAATTTGAGTCTTGATTTTTTGAAATTTTTATTTTTATTAACTTTTTTTTTATATGACTCATTGCTCATATTATAGCATCATTAATTTTATTATTATTTTTTTTTTAACTTCATTCATATTTTATGACTGCTTGTTCTCGTAATTTATCTTTTTTCATTTTATTTTTTACTTTTTTTTACTGGTCGTTAGCAACGTTTCTTCTGACACTTGGTAAAATTACTTGTATAAAGCGTAAAATATTTCTTTTTTTAATTTTTTGTATCTGAGCTGATATTTTTCTATATCATAATCTAGATTACTTGGTTTAAAAATTTGCAAATAACATTGGTAGAACGAAAAACCATAATACAGATTTTAGTAAAAATATTTTGAAATGTTCAAATATTATCCTCATCTTAGCAAGAGTTTTTGTTATAAGTTTTTCATTTTGTTATTCATTTTGCATGGGAAAAATAATATTTTCATAAAAGCATGTTTCTATTCAAAATTATGGTTATTACAAAAAAATTCGTGAACTCTTTAGTTTCGAAGAGTATCTTCAAAACATTTTTGGTACTTAACATTTTTATGCCCAAATTTTTTAAATCTTTGTGGTCGTCCATAAGTTACACAAGATAAATTGCATGGATTATTTGGGAGAAAAATTAAAAAGTTCCAAATAGTTTTACTTAATTTATAGACTACCCTATTGCTCAAAATCTAAAACTTTCACAAATAAATTTTTAATAACCTTAATAAATTTTTCTTATATATTTTTTTTCTTTTTTTACAAAAATCTATGTACCAATGTGTACTATTTTCTTCTATAAAAATAAAAAGAAACATTGAAGAAGAAAAAAAAATCGTCAATTATTCACAATTTCAACGATTTCAGCAATAAAAAATAAATGGAGTACGTGAAAAATTTTCAGGAGAAAAAAAAGGTACATAAAAAATAAAATGGGAATAGAAAGTGAAGAATAAACTTTAATTATGTATAAAAATTTAAAAGAAAAAAATTTCACTAGACATTTTAAAATACAAGAATAAAAAAGTGATTTTTTTTTCATGTAATTTTCTGACTTTCTAAGTAAGAATAGATTAATTTAATTAATTTAAAATAAAAAAGAACATTTATAAGTATAATTGTATAAGATTAAAAATGATTAAATTAAAAAGATAAAAGAAAAATTAAGTCAAAGACTTTTTTTTCTTCAAATCTAATGTTAAATTTTTTTTATTCCAATTTTTATTTTTTCTTTTGTTAAAAAATTTATTATAGTTTTTTGAAAAAAAGAAAGTTTCTTTAGTATAAATTCAATAAAAACTTTGCCTGTTAATTTTATTTCAATATTTGGTTCATCCATAGAAAACAAAAATCAGAACGAAAAATAATAGAATTTTTAACAAAAAACAAGTATTCAATAGATATAAATTATTTAAAAGTTTTAATAATACATAATAAGCATATTAATAATATTGAATATTATTAAAGTTTCATTATTCTATCAATCGGGTTATATATCAAGGTTTCTATGTATAATATATACGGATTATTCAAAACTTTAATGATGCTTCAGTTAACAAAATGAACTACTTTTATTTTATAATTAATTATTCTCTCTATGTATAAATTAAATAGTTTTATAATAAATTATTGATATCCTTAAGTAGATATTAATATTATAATATTTCAAATATGTTCATTGTTAGCATAATTAACATACAATATTTTCATTTTTTAAGTTATTTTATTCGAAATTTTAAATTATTATTACGTAACTTTTTTGCTTTTTAGTAGGATTTTTAAAAAGAGGAACTATTGAAGGCTATTTTGCTTTAGGGCCCACAATTTGGATGAAAAGACTTCTGCCTTCCCTGTAAATAAAAAAATATTAATTATATATATAAAAAAAGAATATTAGAAATACTTTTGTAACAGATTCTGTATTAATTACTTATTTAAACTATATTATCTTGTAAAAATTTATGTAAATTACAAACAAGAAATAAATATTACTACTATATATAAAAAAAGATGAAGGAAAGGGAAGAGGAATTGTAGGGTTACTTTATTAAATATAAAACTTGACTTGAGGTTCGCTTTGTCTGAGCAGCCGCCCTTACGTTTATTTATTTGTGCCCGCCCTGAAAAGGGCAGGATTTATGTTTTCTTGTGGTGACGCTATTCAGAAAATATAAAATTCACTTAAAATTATTATATACACACACACAATCACACAAATATATTTATAAAAAAATACCTGAAGTATCAAATCAAAACACTGACTGGACCGCGTCCAGTCACGGTCTAGCACAGACCCACTTGGTGCGCACGTCGGTGCTACTAACTGCACCTCGTCCAGTTAAGGTATAACACAGACCCACACTCCGATACTTGATCAAGCACATAAATTCCCACAAGCCTAGCAAAAATCTTATCTTGAGCAGGCACACAACACAAAAAATGCAGAAGGAAATGAAAATTCTAGGCAGCGGCTTAACTGGATAAGAAATTCTCGTAGTAGATCCAGCGGAAAAACAAACCGTCTCACCAGCAAGAAATCTTGAAAGAGAATGAACGCGTCTCTATACCTTTCTGTCTCTCTCTACGCGCGCGCTGATTGGCCGGAATAAATTACTATACTAGGGACTTATTTTTATGTAGTTTAAAATTTTTAGCTAAATAGAACGCGAATTTGTTGTTAATAAAAATCAACACGAATATTAAACGTAACGCGAAAATAAAGAAATTATACTATGATTAATTGTAATTATTACAATTCATTTTATTTTTGATTATGATTTTGTATATTTCTTTGGCGTAACCGATCGGTGACGCCATCTTCACAAACAGAACCCGTCTCTGCCCCCTGCTCTGCGAAAGAGAGAGATACGTGCTCTTGCGAATCGCGAAATGCTATATTTCGAAAACTATGATAGATTTTTTATCAATTCTCCACCCGGTGTGATAATTTTGGAATTGGAGTACCTAATTATGATATATCGGAGGCTAGATCTAGTCTTATTATTTTGGCAACAGAACATTCTAATTCATGAAATACGAAGGTAATGGGCCGAAAATTTATAGTATTGGTATTGGTATTTGTTTAACCTCCATCTTAAACTTCCATACGGATGTTGTGACAGAGGTCACCAACAATTGCCCATGCTATCACACCCTGCACTACATATTTTAATTTTTCTATTTATCTATTTTAATGGGTTGAGGATGTGAAAGCGCTTTTTGTTTCTCTAATTAGATCAATATTATAAAGATAACCTCTATTTCCTAAATTAATCATGGCTGTGACATTATTTTTGACAGTGACGGCAAAGGGTACGATGTTCATCTTATTAGCAGTCAATCTAGGCAAATCCTTAATAGCAGCAACTAATCTAAGGTTGACTTCTTCAGTATTTCCAAATTGCCGCTCAAGGGCATTCATAATTTTTCGACCACTAGTACTTGTCACAAAGTGTAGACTTTGTACCGCTTCTAGAGCTTTGACATATGTCTGTATAAACTATACGCGCTAGATCTTTAATTGGCCTAAAACTAATGAAAATAATCTAGCTTAAAAATGACTAGGACTTGTAAAAGTAATACTTGTTCTCATAAAGGACATTGCATGACACAACAGCCTATTTTTACGTAGAAGAAAAGATTGTACTTTCGATGTGAAAATTAGCTATTTACAGGTCAGCTATTTTGTATTCGTTATTTTACATAATAAAAGAGTAAAAATAAGAAATGGGTATTTCTTTAAAAGTTGCAGTACAATAAGAAAATGTAAAATACGTGTTCTTTTGAAATACTTTTGAATCAAAATATAAACTTTTTGAAAAATCGATTTAATACCTTTTTTTTTACTATCATTCTACGTATAAAACTTAAAAAAATTATTTTACTTTTAGTTATATGTTAAACTTAAAAAACTTTCAAGTATATGTACTTTATAAAAGAGTAACACAATTTTCTATTTACTTTTTGAATTACATATCCTTACTTTTTGTCTTGTTAAAAAAAGAAACTACTGGGTAGAAAAGGTTAAGGTTGTGTACTTATTTTTTTTAGATAAAATATTTTTTTAGTAAAATAAATAAATTTTAGAGGAAAATTAAAAGAGATAAGTTTTATACAAAAAGTTATAAATTTGAAATTGAAGTTTGTAAAATTATAATAATCTAGCCTATATGCTCTTAGGTTTTAATATGAATAATTAGTTTTATGATTCAAAATTTTCACATTCTAATACTAAAATATCGATTTTTTTTACTATTTTGATATTTTAAAAAAATATATTTTATATGAAACTTTCCAGGTGTTAACATGCGCATTTTTTGGCATGAATTATATGCGTTTAATTTGGAATTTTAAAAGGTTGAAAATTGGCTGAAATTGGTTAAGATTACGAAATTGTAATCTTAAAATTTACAATACTCGATCATTAAATTCTTGGTCAGTCTTTTTTATGAGAATTAGTTGAGTTTCAAACAATGATGTAGAAAAAAGCACTAAAAATGGTTAATTAAAATTTCTAGAAACTAATAAGGGCTTACTGCTTGGAGTTATTACCTTAAAATGCATAAACAACAACGTCAAAAACTCACTTTTAAAATTTACTTATGAAAAAAAAATTTTAATATATTTTTTTTATTATTTATAAAAATAATAATAAATTATCAAAAAGAAAGTAGTAATAAATTTTTATTATTTATCTCTTAAATAAATCAAACTTTTTATAATGAAATTTTAAACTTTTTTCATTGGTTGGCTATAAATATAAAATAACAATAATTTATTTTTTGATTTATAAATTAAAACGTCACTAGTTTATTTCATAGAAAGAAAATACAATTTTAACTTTTGCTAAATAAATTGACAAAGGCCAAACTAGAGAGAAAGTTGACTTTTATGGTTCAGTAGGCTCTTATTATTTTTAAATCACCAATTTCAAAGTATACTAATCTAAAAGATACAAGAGTATAAACGAAAACTACCTTAATATATAAGGAAAAGTTGTATTAGAGAAGTTTATCGTTTAGTCGACATCTCTCTATATATAGGTATATATAAATATTTGTTTGCTAGTATTTGTGTTATAGACTTCAACTATAAAAGGTGCATCGTGAAAACATGGAAATGCCTTTATATACTTGACTTGGAAATTTTCCTGTTCGATATACAGTAGGAAGAAGAGGTCTTCGGTTTCAACTTTCAATTTGGTTTACCACTCTGAATATTGCTTTACCTCCCCTTAAATTTAACAAAAACCGTCACTTTGGCAGTGATAGCAATTTATATAAAATGTATTTCTATACCAGCAATTTTACTATTATGTAAATAGTTTTGTATTTGATGCTTTCAAGTTTTACATAAATCTAAATGTGTTTTTTTTACTCTCCCGATTCATTTTTTCGTCAAAATAAGGCTGCTGATAGTTTAAAATCTAAAAAAAAATAATTAATTTTCGATTATTTTTTAAGTTACATTCTTTTTTTCAAAATTCAAATATTTTAGGGTTGTTGATTTTTTTTTTCTATTCAACTAGACCCTTATCGTGAACCTACATTGCATCTCAGTAATATTCAAATTTTCTCTGATACTACGAAATTCATTCATATATCCATACCTTAACCAACCTTATGTATGTGAAATATAGACTTGAGAAAAGTAATTTTAGTTAGGCGAAAACTTTACTTGATCACTTTTCCAAATTCTATATCTACGCATATCTCTATCTTTCTCTATTCTATTTCTATCTTTCTAAATATCCAATATTAACTGTTCAATTCAGTTTTCAAATTATACATATATATATAATTTATAAAGGAATATATATACCTTTTTGGTTATATATACAATAAAATATTTTTTGATGATAATTTATCATCCTTTTTTTAAAAAATAGTGAAAATATATGATATATATCATTTATGTAGATATTATTATTTATATATTTTCAAACACACATATACGTTATATCAATTTATGTGTTGTGTAGTTTAAAAAGTATTCTTCTAAAGAATGTTATTATGATACAAAAAAAAGCATTTTTTTTTGCTATTATAAAAAATAAGATGTGTATCGGCATTTGTGTCAAAAATTCGACGTATACGAAAAATATTAGTGAAAAGTAGCCAAGTATTGAGAAAATAAATATATAAAGAAGCCTTGAAAGAAAAAAAAAAAGATTGAAACGCGTATAGAAAAGTGATTCATCTTTATCGAATACGTGACAAATGGAAATGCTTTTTGAAGACGCGTGGACATTTATCTAAGGGTGAAAAGTATGAAGTCTTATATTTATCTGTATTTTCAAATAATAATGAGATTTTTTCAAAAGTCATAAATTTATTTCTTCTGATTTTTACTATTTTGTTTGAGTTATTTTTACAAAATACTTTAGTTTCAATTTTTGTTAATGTAACTTTTGATTTTGACCCATTTGGTGTTTTGACTAAATTATTTGTAACAGATTAATCCATGGCCATTCGTTACCCAAAATTTTATTATCAAGTCATTTTAAATCAACTTAATTAAACATTCATTTTATTTTATTTAAAAAAAAATGTTAGTTTAAATAATCTTACACAATAATATAATTTTATAATTATTATAAATTCAAACCAGTTATTTCTTTAATATTCAGTAATTATCTCATGTGATATGAATTTTCATCAGATTGTAAAAGTTAATTTTGTTAAGCTTGCACGTAATCCATAACATGTATAATGTTTAAACTTTATCTAACCCTTATACCTTATATAGTAGAAAAAAAACCTTTTTCTATCGCATAACTGCACTTTCATCTAACATTACTATTTTATTTTTTTTTAATTTTTAAAAAAATGTGCTTAACTCAGGTGATTCTAGATATATACCCATATATGTGTGTGTGTATTTTATATAAAGGCCATCTGTGTAGTATCTATATATAACACGGGTGAATAGCGTAAAGTAACATGTATAAGGGGGTAATTTTACGGAGAACGAACACAGGATCAAGAAAGCGTGACCTCTTTTCTTTATCCTCTTGATTATATCTATACTATTATAGCTCTATATAAAAAAAATCTTAGTATTAAGTATAGTTTTTCTCAGACAAATTTTACATTTAAAAACTATGGTAGCCTTATGTACAGCTTAAAAAAATCAAATACGTATTAAACAACTTGAGAAACTAGTTTGTAATCTAATTATAAATGTCGATTACTAATAAATTTGCTTTTTTTATGTAAAACTTAATTTTTATATATTTTGCGAATCTGTGACTTATTTATCGTTGTAGACTTGAAAATATGTATTTGGATGAAAAATATGCTATATTAGCCTTTTAGAGGCGTAAGTTTTACTAGTACAAAACAAAAACTTTTTTAGTTTTAGTAGCTTTTCTCAATAATAGAAAAATATTGCAAAAAAAAAATTGCGTATTTGACTAGAAGTTATATATATATACATATCTTTATAAAACCCGCCCGGAGCTAGATGATGAAATAACACTAATTGAGATAATAAATGTAAATTAAAAAAAGCTCCTGGCATGGATGAAGTTACAAATAAATTTTTTAAAAATTTACCAAGTAATTTGCTTATGTATATATATGCACTATTTAATAAAATAAAAAAAAAAAGAAAAAATCGCTGATTCTGGACAAAAATTGTTGTTAAAATGCTACATAAAAAAGATGATAAGAATCTACCTGAGAAAACTTTAGACCAATCTCATTGCTAAATACAATTTCCAAAATATTTACAATGATTTTGCATGTAAGACTGAATAGATGGGTGTTACGGATTCGAGTTATATAAATAATTATCCAGTAGAGTCTAATAGCCTCATGTTTTTATTGATGCTGTTGGTTCTACTGGATCCCTAAGGATATGTTTTATCGGAAAAGGTTATCCAACTAAATGACTGAACACGTAGATGTTTATAATATTTCTTGTTTATTAAGAGTTTACTGTTCTCTGAACTTTGTAACCAAAAATATATATATATCTACTGGATTATTTATGTTGACTGAGTAAGGACTACTAAATAATGTGTACGTATAGACATATAAAAAAATACCTGAATGGCAAGTGGGGTTTAGAGAAAGAAGAGACCCGAAAGAGCATATTTTTCTATTAAATGCATAAATCCAAAAACAATTACAGAACGAAGGAGAAAAGCTGTATGCCCTTTTTATTAATCTAAAGAGTGCTTTTTCTTCAGTTTTACACAATTTATTGTGGAAAAAGTTAAGACAAGTAGATAAATATTGAAAAATGAATTTTAATTAATTTATATACCAAAGAAAATATTGTTAATAAAAATAAAAAGGGTATTCCTGTTGGAATCCCGTTTACCATAGATGTATTACAAAGTGAAACCCTCAGCCCTTTATTATTTTCTCTATTTTTAGATGACACGGAAGATTTTTTGTTAGACAGAGATGGGAAGGGAGTATCAGAAAATCACTTAGTAGAAATAGTCATGTTAGCATTTGCAGATGATATGATATTTCTTTCAGACTCTAGCAGAGAAATTAGAAGAATAATAAAGAGAGAATAAAGGGTTTGAGGAATATCTTAACAAAAATGAGTTACAGTTGAATATTAATAAATTAAAAAAATATCACTGATACAAAAAAGATAGTACGCAAGATAAAAGAAACTTCCTCTGCTCTTATATATTATTATATAAATATAATAATAAAAAAATAGAATTTGAAAAACAATATACATACTTAGGAGTTCCTTAATCCTATCTATTTGATAAGGCAAGTAAATATTTTAAAACAAAAGGTAAAAATGCAATACATCCTACAATAAATCTGATAAGTAGATTAAAATTTATGAATGTAGAAACTGCTATAAAATTATTTAAAGCACTTGTCTCAGCAATAGCCATGTATGCTGCCCCTATAAGGAGCTTGAGATATATGAAAAAATTGAAAAAATTCAAAATATTTTCTTCAGAAAATTACTTTTAATGCCTAATAATACACCAGGGTACGTAATTAGAATAGAAATCGGAATAGAAAGTATGCAGGTTACAATATGCAGAGCCTTACTTAATTTTATACAAAGAATCTTCGAGACGCAGGAGGAAAGAATACCTAAAATTTGTTTGAAAAAGCTTATAGACTTAGCGAATCGTAGTAAGTCAAACAGAACTCATAACTGGTTTAACCAAATTAAAAAATACTTTTTAAAAAAATTAGAAAAAATAGATTTAATTAAAAACCTTACACTAGAATCATTCATGAAAGAAAAAGAAAATCTTATTAAGGAATTAGAAAATTATAGTGAAAAAGAAGACATTCTGAGTATTGAAACCAGTACATTATGAACTGTATATCCAACGCTTTTAAAAATAAAGTCAAACAATAACCTTAAGATACCAATAAATTATAAAAAGATATTAGCACAATTAATTGTTCTTAATATTTATAATAAAAGATTTTTAATTAAAAGATTTTAAACTTTGTATGAGGACAATTATTGTGAATATTGTGCAGAGAGAAATTCCACATTAAATTCAATTATTGATTGTGAAAAGTATACTGATTATAGAGTTAAATTAATACCGGAAATAGTAAATAGCGGTATGGAGAATAGCTTTTATTATCTTCTAAATAATTTAAACGAAGAAAAATCTAGAAAATTAACAAATGTAATTTATAATTTATAATTTCTACCCCTCGATAAAGTTTTATGATTTTCTTAGTTTAAATTTGAAATTAACAACCTCAAAAACGCCCAGGTGTTAATTTCTAAAAAGAAAAAAAATACATTATTTTACAAATACTAAAGACTTATATTAAAGTGGCTCTTTTTGGACGCAAAATAGACCTAAAATCGCTTGTTTTTTAAGTTCCCATCACTTGTAGACATTTTCTCAGGGTTTGTTTGTAAGAAATGTTTCAAAAATTGAATTTCTTATTAGTTTGTAGCCTAAAAATAATTTTTTCTGGACAGTAGCCACGTAAGTAACTTACGTGCAATTTAGGCCATTCTTTACTTTTCTGGACACGGGGTCATAATTTACTATTAATATTTAATATTCAAAGAAAATCTGAGGCCTGGACGGTAAAGGGTTAAAATTCATAAACATTTTACATTTCATAAAATTCCAAATAGATTATAATATTCTAATTAATTTTACATGGATTTGACTTAATGCGAAATTGATTTACTGCGATTAAATCATTACCCATATTAGCTTATGAATATAAAATAATTATCACTGGATAATAAATTAGTTAATTTACAGCAACTAAACAACCTTTACAAATGTAAAAAAATGAATATATTTATTTTAGCATTTTAATATTTGTGATATCTTCATCAGAATAAATGGAATATTGTATTTTCATATTATGGAACGTAAAAAAAATGTATAAATACAGTATTTACTTTTCTGATGAGGATAAAAGAGAACGAAACGTCAAATAAATAAATAAAAACATAATCATTTATATTTGTAAAGGACATGTATTTTTACTAAAATCTTATTATAATCATTCAGGAATTACTTGAAACAAAACCAAAATGAAAAAAAAAAGGAAAACTAAATTAAATTATTTACCATAGTAAAGTAACTCATTAAGTATATTTTTTGTCGTAATAAAATTTCAAGAGGAGAGAATTTAGGAAAATTAATTACAGTTTTTAGAAAAAAGCTAATATATATATATATATATATTGAAGTAAGTGTAATTGCAAGTTGTCGAGGTTGAAATTGGAGAAAATTTGCTTTATACGAACTAATGCGGTTTTCTTGTAAAATAACAAACTATGTTGTTTTGCATTGTATATATATAATATAAAATATATAAACCTTTTATATATATAAAATCTACTATATTACAAGGTCTTGTCAGTTTCATGAGGGTTTTATTTTTTTCTATATATATATATATATATAAATACGAAAAAACAAAGAACACATATAAACATATAAAAGAGTTGTTGTTTAGTTTACTATGTATGTAGTACAATGAGTATACTAGTAAAATAAATTAAGAAAGGTTCTTTTTAGAAAATGACAATTATTTATTTTAATTAGTATAATTAATTAAATAATTATACTTTATTTTATATTATATTATTTTATTTATTTTATTAAATAAAACACTATTTAAATTTTGTTAAGAAGATAAGTCTTAAAAATAATTATCTTCGATAAGAAATTTATGCTCTTAAAGGAACAAAAAAATATTTATTGGTTTATTTCGGTTTTTGCGACATTTTTAACACATATGACCCACAAGGTTTTTTCTAAACCTTAGTTAGATATGTGCAGTAGCTTGTGACTTAATAAAAAATATTGTTTATCAACTTCCGAAAAGAAAAAAAGTGCTAAAGAGCTTTATTTTCGGATATAAGTGGGGGGGGGGGGGCACTATGTATACTGTTCCTGTGAAAAGCACCCATATGTATTTGAATTACATCCATTTATACTACGAAGTTCACTTTAGGACGTCTTTGTATTAATATCAGTTATTTTTTACATAATTTCTATGCAACAAGACTAAAAATTGACTTGAAATTAAAAATTTTTAGAGTTACACTGGTTGCCAACAGGTTATTTAGACTAAATATATAAAAAAAACTTTTTTAAAGTGATATTTGAAGAAAACCACAGCATACTCTAAAAATAAAATTCTCTACTTGATATTGTAAGCGTAGCAACCTAATCATGTAGATATTAAATTTGGAACGTATGAAATAATGGCCAAAATATCAGGCCAAGGTAAATTTGAAATTAGCAATGAATAAAATTACTGTCTTATAGATATTAATAGAAAAGTAATTTTAACTAAAAATTTTCTGATGAAAAATATAATCCTATCTTATAAATATATGTATTAAAATAAGTTACATCAGAGAATGGAATTAACGTGATCGCGAATAATAATTATACTTAACGGGCATTAAAGTCTCACAGTTGGACAATTCAGAATATATATATATATATATAAAACGAGAAGAAAGAGTTTCTCTCGTTCTAGAAAGTCTAGGAAAATGGTAAAAGGCTTAGTTTCTTCTTTTCAAGATTTATGAGTTCACAGTTTTCTCGTAATAGCTGACCCTCAATTTTCTATCTCACTCTTTCTCAGTTTAAAACTATCTGTGTACTTGTACAAATCTTTATAAAAGCTTAATATTTATGGTTATGGATGTTAAAGTTATTTTATTGTTTTAATGTAGAAAATTTTGTTATATAAGTAATTAATTACTTTACTAAAAAAAAAATATATATATATAACTTTTAATTTTAATTATTATTTGGGTAAATTATTACACATTTTATTTTTAGTATTATTCAATTAAATATAATTTATAATTACAAAAGGGACAAGTTATATTTTTTTTTTTTTCATTACTCAATTACTATTATTTTGTTTAATTTTTGTTTTTTCTTTTATATATTTTTTTTATTTCTAAATACTTAATTATTAAAAGAATTTAAATTAGTTAACACAATAAAAGAAAAGAAAGCAATAAAAAATGTTAAGAAAAATAGAATAACAAAAGATTTCTTTTTCTTTTTTATCTTGAACTTAGTTTAGTGTATTTTTTTAAAGAAACATTTATATTCACAAATTTAAAAGTCTTTATTTATATTTAATGGAAGTTTTTTTTTTGTTTCTTAACAAAAAAGCTTTATTTATTTATTTATCTCTTCTTTTTATACTTGCTAATTTTATTTTATCCATTTACGATAATATAAAATTTAGGGTTGTTCACGTAGATAAAAAATAAATATTTTATTAAATGTTTATCAGAGCTATGAAAAATTATGAAAAAAGCTGATTGTGCTAAAAAAATTTTTTTTTGACCTTCAGGACCTCTTTAAGGCCCTGGAACTCAATTTTTAATCTTTTAAAAATCAGTTTTATTGAAAATAAAAATATTATCTAAAAGTATTTTATCGATTTTTGAATATAAAAAGCGCGGGTAAACGGCAGTAGAGCATTGGCTAATTTGGATGCTAACTGTTGATAAAAATCAGCTTAATAACTATGCTCAACAAATAATTTTCAAAAAACTGAAAATTTTATTTCGAGGTTTTAAAGAGGTCCAGAAGGTCCAAAAAAATTTTTTATAATAAATTAATATCGTAGGCTTTTTAACCAACGTTCAGAATTTTATCTGTTCATAATCCAGAGAAAGTTAGTAAAGCGTAAAAATTCATGTTTTTTTGGTTTTTTAAGGTTTGTAGGCGCGTGATTCGCATGGAGGCCTACTTCCAACTAAATTTATTTTAATCAATGCTTATTATTTTTGGTCCCATTTTGTCCATATTATGTAGAAAATATTTTTTTTAAAGATAAATTGAATGGCCTAAAGATTAAAGTAGCCTCTAAAGTAGCCCCTAAAGTAGCTTAAAGCCCTTGCAGACGTAAAAATCGCGTATAAAACTTGTCAAGAAATTTTCTGCACTCGTTGAACGTCTAAAAAAGTATCATGAGCACCATAGGTGCAAAAGTTTTGTCACTGGTGTGATCGCTGTCACTAGTTTAGGGTTGGGAGGGAGGGGTAGCGAAATTTATCTTACTACTACCTAGCTTAAAATTTAATAATAAATAAATATATAAATACCATTATTAAAATTTTTAAGAAATTCATATTAAAAAAAAAAATTGATACTAAAAACTTTTTAGTATATTAATATTAATATTATCAAGTTTATAGCTCTTAATCTTCTTTTTAAAAGTAATTAAATCAATTATGGCTATTTTAACAAAAATAAATATTCTTAACTTTTTAAGCTTATGATGTTATACTTTTAAATTTTAATATTCGGTAAAGAGAGAAAATTTTATACGCTGTATGCATATTAGGCTGGGCATCAATTAAAAAGTTTGATTCTTTTGAAATGTATAGTTTTAATGTTTTACCTTATTTAGTTCCTCTCAATTATTGGTGATAAAAAATATAATTTAAAAATTTTAGGTTTATTTTTATTACATATTTGTTCATTTTTTTCTAATCAAAATTGGTTTTTAGAGTGTACCTTAAGACAAAAGTATATAATAAATAGCTTAATTTGACAATATTTTCATTTAAAATTTCGTTAAATTCACGTTTAACGGATAAAGTATATTAATAAAGCTATAGGTTGATATTCTTTAATTTTTGCTTCAAAATCCTACATTAACTTTGTATTGGTCCCCATAGTAAAATTTCTAAGACTATATTACATGAAATAGATTAAAATGACAGAAAAACTCATAAATGATCTTTTCTATAAGATCGTAGACATGTACTTCATTTCTTATATGTTCATACAAAAGTATAAGTTTGCTAACGTGTTTAACTAAGCGTCTAAGCGAATGTAAATGTATGCAGATTGCCTAGAGAGCTTGACAAAAATCTCACTTATATATTCGATATAATGGTATAGTGTAATGAATGCAATAACCTTTTTTACTTCGCCTTCTCTCTTTAAATTTTAGGTACATAAGGATTATTTTAAGTCGTTTTGTATGTCCTATGGGTATATATATATATATATATAATGGATAGAACGATTTTGAAAAGGCTGCTGAATAGAAGACTTAGATGACCTTCTCTAATACGCTCAAGGGACGAATTAGACCACTAATGACTTCATGAGATTTTTTTTAGTAATATATATACTTTTTTCTTTTAGCATTTTTCTCAATTGCTTTAATGTTTTTTTTTCTCTATAAAGAAAATTTCCTTTATACTTTCTATTTGAAATTCAACGAGATTCGTTTTATTTTATTTTTCAGTTTAAGGAAATTTGTTGAATCTGATTTTCTTAAAATATTTATAAAGTTTTTTTTTTGGATATAAAACTTTTCTTTTATTATTATGCATTTATTTTCTATTTCGAAATCTTTATTTTTATTGGTAATTTTAGTAATATGAATAAAGGAAAGTATAGAGGACAATCACGTACTGGACTTTTTGGGTGAATGGGTTTGAAGAAATAAAGGTTTTTCCATATGTGCTGTTTTATACATAATTAGAAGCGAAAATATTATTTTTGCAAAAGTCATGGCTCAATTATTTAAACTAATTTCAGCAAAGTATTGTTTTCCCATTTTTAACTCAAAAAATAAAGAAAATTAATATCACTCTAAATTTAGTCTTTTGGGACTTAAACTGTAGATCAACAGTGCTCACACTCAATTAAACTTAACTACAGGACCGATTCTTGGGGCATATTTTAGTTAATTTTATATGAAAAAGATATAAAATATATTAATATAGGTACATTGACAGAAAAAATTAAATGTTTTTTATTATTTTCGTGTACAATAATTATTCTTTCAAATAGTAAATTTAAATAAGAAGTTAAAACAGAAAAAATATTATTTTAATAGCAGTTTTCACAAAATTAAGTTACAGTAAGATTTGCACCCGAATTTCTCGGTTGTCAATGCTTTGTTTTACCAATGAGATACATGTATTTTGGCCTGATTTTGGCATTTATAATTTAGAAAAAGTAATACTTCTGTTACGCAGAAAATAACATTTTAAAAATGTAGTTTTCAATTTCTATAATGCATACACAAATTTTAAATGAAGTATAATGGATTCACCTTAGTTGTTCATCCGTATTTATGGTCACTAAAAACGTTTTTGAAGGTGCCATTCATTTTCCGATGGTGGATGAAAAAATAAGCAGAAAATTTGAAAAATAAGCAAATTTCTGAAAAACATCTTAGAATTATTAAACTAAAGATTTCGAAGTTAAGTACGTTAAAATTCGCCATTTTGAATATTACAAATCTGATTCCAAAATGGTGATCAGTGATCATCAAAAATTTAACTGGTAAACCAAAAATCAGCAATATTTTACAAAAATGTGTATATTTTGCCAATTTTATGATTATTATAAGTGATATAGCGTTAGTTACTCAAAGCTGTTCAATCTTCAAAATTGTTTTTGATGATCAAAAATAAGTTTGATCCACTGAAGTGAATCCATTTTACTGAATTTGAAATTTTTGGATACATTAAACATTGATTTCGGTGCCTTGACTATTGCTAATTTTTCACAGTACTAAATTATCATAAATTATTGTCTGTCTATCAAAGAATTATTTTCTTTTAATTTTTTTTATAAAACATCTTTGTTTGTCGATTTAAATATTTAATTTAATAGAAAACAAATAAATTATAATGAGAGCATAAGAACATCGACGATACTTTAAATACAAAGTGAACAAATAAAAAGTTTTTTTATAAGGTTAATTAAATCAGGCACACAGGACACAAAATGACTACTTTTGCGTAATTAAGGGCCATACAGAGGCTGATTATACTACGACAAGTCGTATGATGTTAGTCCTTCCCTCCTTTTTTTTAGTATATATATTCAGAGATTTCTTTGACCCTTAGAAAACGTACATGGTGATATAGCATATAATTTACATATATTTACATCTTGTATAAAAAGGTATGTCATATAATATCTAGAATTTCTAGTTTTTTTTTATCATTACAATTGTTACAACAAAAGAAAAGTAACCACTTTTTTTTTTATTTTAAATTTTTTATTTGTGCGTTTGTTGATGCGATTGTTTGGAAGGGCAATTTTCTCTCATATTTCCTCTATATCTCTATCCTTGTTTTTTTGTGTGTATAAAAGTTCTTTGTGATAGTATTTAAGAGCTTTTTTGATCATTAATTTAAATCTTTTCTTTCTTTAATTTTATCAGATCTAGATATAAAAAAAGGGAAAAAAAGGTAGAGAAATGAATTAAAGAAAAAAAAGGAAAAAATTTTATTTTACTAAACTAAAAAAATAATGTGACATTAATTATTTTAGAATGAATTTGAAGAAATTTTATATTTTATTATTTCTTAAGACAAGATTTTATCGTTTTATAAATAATTTAAAGTTGAGATGAAAAATTAATATTAATTACTGATAAATTAAGACACGTTTCATAAAATATTTGAAAGAAATTTTTTTTTCTTAAAAATAAACTAGAATTTTAAGAATTTAAAAAATTTTTCTAATAATTTTGATTTATTAGTAAGATTAGGTATAAAGTGTTGAAGTCACTGTTGTTATCAGTATATTTTTAAAATGATTCAGATTTTATCAAATATAGAAAGTGAGAAAAAGAAGAGTTTTTCAGCTAAGATCACTGAATCATTTTTTTATTTTCAAAATTCCTCCTATTTTAAGAACAAGGCATTGGGGAATCCAAAAATTCCGAAGATCACTGTTTATTGAAACATGTCATTTTTTGTTAACCCAATTTTATCTTTTATGTGTAATCGCTTTTTTTATTGGCCTATAACCCAAAAAAAGTTGAGTTTTTCAACATTTTTATAAATCTTTAACAGATAAAATAATTTGTTAGATATTTTTAAAAATAACTCATTGTATTATTTCATATATCAGTAGATGTAACTAGATTTAACACAATTAATCAAAAAATGTTGTACCCTCTGGAATAGTTTTTGTGATATTTTAGTATTAAGTTTGAATCTAGTTTTTTATCAAAATACTTTACAGAAAGCTAATGTTAATAGATTTAATTTCAACTCGTTACTTCTGTTTATCTTAGCTGATCATTTAAAACTACATTTGAAAATGGATATTTCATTGTACCTGAACTTAATTATATTGCTAGATTTTTTTCAGCCATTTTCTACAAAATAGTTCGTAATCAAATTTTCATGAAAAATTTATAAAATTATTGTTAAAAATTATTACTGAATTTAGAAAGTTGAATATAGTTGTATCAAAATTGTTATAAACTGGTTTATTAGTTATAGAAAATTAGCAACTAAAAATTGTAATTATTTTTGAACCGTCCTTTTTCTGTAAACTATTTGCTTTGAAAAAATTTCATTTTCTTTCTAATCCATGTAAATTTATAGTAATAAAAATTGTAAAATTAAATATTAAATTCAATAATTTTTATTGATCTTTAAGGGAAAAGACGAAACAGTGCATTAAGTTAATAATTGTATGATAACAAAGTTATCTATACAATTTTTATTTTTAAATTTATTTTCTAAAAAAAAATTTGTAAATTTAAAGTTGTTAAATTGAAATATAAGATTCATACACTGTGAACGTTTTAAACATACATCTCTCGTATCATGAAAATTAATGAATGTCAAAACCCTCTTGACACTTCAATCATTAATCAATATCGAATATCTATTACAACTTTGTATTATAGCTTTCACTTTTTTAAATTAAAGAAAAATAAAAAGAAAAAAATTGATTATTTAACCAACATCCAGAATTATAAATGCAGGCATACATAAATTTAGTAGTTTGACATAAAATTTAGCTAATTTATATTCTAAAACTTTGTAAAGCTAATTATACAATTAAAATAATGACATTAAATATTCGTAACACATAGTTTTAAAGCTTAAAAACATTTTTTTTAAATCGTTTGCAATATTTTATTTAAAAAATATTTTTTTTTTATTTTTGCTGTTTAAAATTTATATAATATTATAAATTATATATAAAAATAATATTATAAGATCAGCAAGTTGTCAAGCATTTGCTGGCATTGCAGTAACATTTTTGCCGGTTGACTGCCAGTTTTAAATGAGTCACGTTACCGCTGACGTTGACTTATACTACTTATAAATAAATACATAAATATTTTTTAAAGAATAAAAAAGTATATAAAATCAAGATATTTTTTTTTTTTTTTTAATAAAATTTTTAATTCAATATAACTTTTTTTTATTTATTTGTTTATGTAACTTTATTAAGTAAATTTATTATTATTAAATTTTACGACCTTAATAAATATATTAATAAAGAAAACTTTTTATTTTCATTTTTTAAGTGATTGAAATTTCTTTTTTACCTAGTTCTTCATTTATTATACTACTTTATAAACCAAAGTATTTACTTTTTATTAAGAAGAGACTTTTTCTTTGAAGAGAAATTGAAAGAAATATCTTCTTCACTTATTTTTTTTTTTTTAATTTATTTTGTACCGCATACTTCTTTTCATTAAACTTCGTAAACTTGAAGTAATTGCGTGTTGGTAGTTGGAGTTACTTAATTAAAAAGGAATGGTCGAGATTCATTGAATGAAATAAAAATATATATATACTAGGGGGATCCGCCCCCTGCGCGCTTCTTATGCCAACCCCCGCATATTATGGACCTAACATTGGATCATTTTAAATAAAAAAAACTTCCCGAGCTATAAAATCTTCTTGAGCAAAAAGAACATTTTTGGCCAAAGGTCTCATGCGACAGGGGCTGTGGTTATAACTTTATAATACATTTACAGGCATGTAGTCAGGGAAGGGGCTTATCGAGCTTTAGCGCCCCCACCCCCAAATTTTTTTTTTATTATGTATTTTTTTCAAAAGTGGAGGTAAAATGCAGTTTGCAGAGGGAAATTTTACATTAAAGCCCCTCCCCCCACCCCCCGAACAAAAATCCTGGCTACGTGTCTGATATACATATACCTATATCTTTTAATATATGGCAATTTCTATGTCATTAGGAATTTATTTGGGTTACCAGAATTATGGTCAGATAAAAAAAGTTTACCATAACGCTCCTCAAGTGATAAATTTTTGATTTTTGCTGTGTATACAGACATTATTTTTCAAAACTGATTCCATTTAATAGTTAAAAGAATCAAAACTTGGTACAGATAAAACATTTCATTATTGCATTTCAAAATTAATTATGATTAATAATTTTGTACTTAATAATATTATATAACACAAGTTGAAAAAGTTCTGTACCAAAACCGAAACTAAATTTATTCAAAGAAAAATATTTTCTTATTCTGAACTTGGAACCTTTATGTTGAAACTCTTACGTACTAGCTGACAATATTGAATTCACTGTATATTCAGAATAAAAAAATTTTTTGAATGAATTAAATTTGATAGTCAAGGCGCCAGCAATGTTAAATGCATCCAAAAATTTTTTCAGCACTAGAATGGATGCACCTCATTGAAACTTATGTATTTTTGGTCGCTGAAACCGATTTTGAAGGTTTCATCCATTTTCGGATGGCTAGTTTTGAGTAATGGACGCTATATACTAAAAAATCGGCGAAAAATTAGCAAAATTGGTAATATCTTGAAAACAATAGCTAATTGAGCCTATTTTGGGTACCCCAGAAGGTTTTCGGGGTCACTGATCACGATTTTGAAGACAGATTTATAAAAAACAAAATGGCGGACTCAAAATGGCGTGTTTCTAACCTCAGAAACGGCGATTTATGCTGTTTTAAGCATATTTACGTTGTCTAATAAGTTCTTCGGACCAGTTATAAATATTCTGAGGTCATATTTTTAATTTTCAAAATAGCGGGTTAAAAATGGCAAATTCATAACCTCAAAATCGACAATAAATGCTATTTTAAGCATTAAAACGTGTTACATGTTAAGATTTTGGTGTCGGTGATCACGATTCCGAGGTCAGATTTTTAATTTTCAAAATAGCGGGCTAAAAATGGCGGATTCCTAACCCCAAAATCGACAATAAGAACTATTTTAAGCATTTAAACCTCAGAATCGTGATCACCGACCCCAAAATCTTAAAATTTAACACGTTTTAATGCTTAAAATAGCATTTATTGTCGATTTTGAGGTTATGAATTTGCCATTTTTAGCCCGCTATTTTGAAAATTAAAAATATGACCTCAGAATCTTTATAACTGGTCCGAAAAACTTATTAGACAACGTAAATATGCTTAAAACAGCATAAATCGCCGTTTCTGAGGTTAGAAACACGCCATTTTGAGTCCATCTTGTTTTTTATAAATCTGTCTTCAAAATCAGTGACCCCGAAAACCTTATTGGGGTACCCAAAATAGGCTCAATTAGCTATTGTTTTCAAGATATTACCAATCTTGCTAATTTTTCGCCGATTTTTTAGTATATAGCGTCCATTACTCAAAACTGGCCATCCGAAAATGGAAGAAACCTTCAAAATCGGTTGCAGCGACCAAAAATACATAAGTTTCAATGAGGTGCATCCATTCTAGTGCTGAAAAAATTTTTGGATGCATTTAACATTGCTGGCGCCTTGACTATGATGCAGTAATCTAATTTAAGAGACATTTTTTATATTTTGAATTATTTCGAGGTGTTAAATAACAGTTTGTTAACGATATTGTTTTTAGCATATAAAATCGTTTGAATGAAACTTTGTCCGCAAGTCGTTATATTTCGGAATGTCGAAGTTTAATAAACATGGAATCTCTTGAAGCATGAAAAGTTAGTGTAAATTATCAATAGTGTAAAATGCTTATACAATTTTTTGTTTAAACTTCATCATATCTAATTTTACACCAAGTTTCATACCTCTTTTTTATTATGATAAAACCAGCGAAAAAATCTTTTTATAATTTTTAAATAAATAAAAACGACACATGATATGACAAAATAAATAAAAATTCTAAAATGAATGAAATTAAAACATATTTAACTAATGAAACTTCTGTTAAAAAAGTAAAAAATCAAATTGAATTACGTTTTTTTACGTTTATGTTAATTTATGTAAATTAGCTGCAAAAAAATTATTTTCATTATAATATTATTTCACTGATATGAATAAAAAATTCATTAAACACATATTTTTTTAGACTAGGTACGTGCAATTCATGTACACTGTAAAAAATTTGTGCTTAAAATTATTAACAAGAAGTAATTTAACCGTAGCAAAATATTAGTTCGTTTTTAATGGAATTTCCCACCAAATTCTTAAACTTTTTTGTAAAATTTAATAGAAAAAAAATTAATAGTTATAGAACGAAGCTTTACCTAATAAAGTGAAAACATTGACTCCTTGTGGACTTGATATCTTAAAAGCAATTAATTAAATTGCTTTTATTTTTTAAATTTAAGTTTTTTTCGTCGTGATGATGAACTGATTAATTTGTAAATCCAGTCTGGTATATCTAAAGACGTACTTATTACTGTATTTTTGCTTTCCGCAAGTGAAGAACCTTGTAAATGTCAGCAGCGCAATAAAATTCATATCTGCCTTATCTGCAGGGAAAATGTCTGCAATATCTATTATGAAAAGATAGATGAGGCAGTTAGTTAAAGATTGGAAATACGCAAATTGTCTAAAACTTCTTTCATTTCTACTAGAATTTCTTTTAAACCAGAATTCTAATAGCTATTTCATAAATTTTTTTTTAATTACACTATTTTTTACATGGTCAGCTTCGCTCTACACGCCTTTGAAGGCATCTAGTATGTTACTATGATGAATTTACTTTTCGTTAGTAATTTTACTCAAAAATTTTTTATAGTGTATTATTAGAATTATTTGTATAGATTAAAATTTAAATAATAATAAAAAAAAATTTCTTTCAACAACGTGGTGAAAATTTATGTTTAAATATTAATTGACATTATTATATTCAAATAATAAATTAAATTATGAAAATTTATCTCAATTTTTTTTTTATTATCAGCGATAAATATAAATTTTGTATAATAATAAAATAAAAGTTTTAATATCTCAATATTCATGAAAATATCGAAAATTTAATATAATATATAAGGGTAGTGATATTAATCCCAAAACTCAATTACTACGTTAATAATGAGAAGTTGTCGAGACTTTTTTTTCAATAACTTCATTATTTTGGTATTTAGTAAGCTTAAAAAAAAAACTTTAGAATACATGAATATAAAAACAGCTTCTTTTAACGATATTTTTTATATTATCATCACACCAAAGTAATTTACTAAAAAAATTGTATATATTAGCGTATACGCTATCTTGAAAATTTTCAGCAACAAAATTTTCACGACACTGTTTAAGAATACGGTTTTAAGAGCTGAGTTATTCTGTTAAGATATTTTAAAAATAGACGAATACTGGAAAAAAAAATTCCGGTTGCACAAGCTGGATTTTTTTTTTTTTAATGTTGCAAATGGCTTCAAAAGTAAAGAAAGTTTTTAAAAAATAAGTTTCATTTAAAATGCAAGTATCGTGGCATCCCGGTAGTTACAACAAGGAATCTGCTAACGGTAACCAGATTTTTTTTCAGTGAATTTGTCAAGCAGTTAATTTCTACTAATTAATTTATTGGTAAATAAATAAATTAATGTTAGGGGAAACTCCCGATTCAGAGTTGGACCCAGAGAGGGTTTACAGGCTCGCGTCGTATTCTTGTCATTTACAAAATCCATTTCTCTCCAAACTAAGACAGTCAGAAATTTTTTAAAATTAACGCCTAGGCTAATATACATAGTTATTAATAAGACAGTTAAAATTTTAATCGAAAATTTCATGTTTTTTTCATAAGAAATAGCTCTTATAAAAATAAACTACATAAAAAAGAGAAGAAAATTTGATAATTTTGAAAAGACGTACCATTTAATTTTTTTTTCACAGTATTAAAATATATTTTTATAGTTCTTATGTCTACATAATAAATTTACGTACTGCATGTAACATGTATGTTCTTTTATCGTAAAATGCATATTAGATATTTTATGAGGGATCCTTGACTTTGTGACTAGCCTTCTTTTTCTCCTTTTTTTTTAAGGATTATCAAGTTTTCTGGAGCAGAAGACCCAGCGAATCGTATATTTACGAACTCTTTTTTTTTTAAATATCTACTAAGTCACTATGTACCTATAAGACATTAAAAAATTCTTTTATCTATACTTTTTTATCGTTTTTTTTAAAACATTTTTTGATATGCATGTTACTTATGAAAAAAAAAGTAAGTTTTACTTACTTTAGTATGTCTAAGGACGACATTTATATTTACACGATGAGTAAAAAAAATGAAATTTTTCAATAAGAATATTATTTTTACACCAAGTTGTAAAACGATAACGTTTAAGTTTATTATTATTATTTTTTTTTAAGACTATAGTCATATTTTTTTCTGTGTATGCAAAAATATTTCTTTAATATGCTTAAAAGTTTTTTTTGTTTAAAATATACGCAGTCGTAAAGGTTGGAAGCTTGATAAAAGAGTTTTTTAGCTTCTATTACAATTTCACACTTTTTGGTTGGTTAGATTAATTTTTTTTTTTAATATTTAAGCCTACGTATGAATTTTAGGCAGATTTTTTAAATGAAAACTTAATTACCTATGCAAAGTAACTTTTTTGATTAATTGAAATTGAAACATAGCTCATTAGTGAACAATTTCTTTATATGTGATAATAAATTATAATAATTTATTTAATAATTTTCAAGTTTCAAATCTAAGCAATAGCTTGAGGTCCTATAGAAAATTTAAAGAGGATAATGCCAGTAATGATGTTATCATCAACTCTCGTTTCTAAGGTTTAAGAGTCTTTGAAAAAATCTTTCTGAAGATGCACAAAGCCTCCAGAACGATAGACAGGCCTTAAAATCTAGTCTTAAATAGACCTGTTACGAGAACGAGGCGAGATGAGGTTTATTGATGTCTTACAAAGATGATGATCTTGGCGCTATTTTTCAAATATATTACATACTAGCATACGTGATAGGGGGGGGCTCCGCCCCCCCTTCAACAAAATTTAGTGAGAACGAGGAGGAGTTCTATTTCGCCTCGCTTCGACCTCGGGCGAGGTGAAAAAACATTCGCCTCGTTCTCGGCCAAAGATTCCTCGTTCATAAACGAGGTGGTTACTAGAAAAAAATTTTTTAAACAAATTTTAAAGTAATTTAATAAGATAATTTTTAATTTATCAATGAATTACATAAAATTTATTATTTACGAGGCAAAACGAGGCAAGAACGAGGTTTTGGAAATTTTCAAACTCGTCTCGTTCTCAAACGAGGTTGCCTCGGTACCTCGTAACAGGTCTAATTCAGAGTTATAGTTATTTATACAAGTTATTTATATGAAATTACCCTGTAAAAGTTACTTGAATGTATATTTAAAAACAAGTTATAAAATTCATAAAAAAAAAACTAACATTTTACATTCGTATATTACAATTCAAGTGTCGTAGCCAAAAGGTTTACAAGGGAAATAATAAAATATTAAAAAATGTATTTAATTTTAATATTTTACATTAATATTTTATTGGAGTGTAAAATTACAGAAATAAAATATTTTTTAGATATAAAAAGTAAAAAAAAAATTCAAGTTGTAATAATATACTCTTTGGAATGCATAAAATGCTAAATGTGTATAATTTTATATATATTTTTTTTCTTTTTAAAGTGCACATAAGTTGTAATAACGATTGAACTGTAAATAAAAGAAAAATTTTAAGCGATAAAGCTCAAAACTGACGGAATAAAAAGACATTAAATTCAGAATGATGCATGTATTTTATATACTAATGGAGAAATTTTTTTTTTTTTATTACTTACACTTTATTATCATATTTATGATTTTATTTTATACACACAGACACATTTATGTAAAGATTATAAAATTGGGTAGTTTATATTGAAATGTATTTGATTGGGAGGGATTTTGGAGGGATTTTTTTTATTGTTTTAGATTTTTATTGCCAAATTAAATAAAAAGACGAAAGAACTTTTTTTTTTTTATTTTAGTAACCAAAACTTTTATTAAATTTAATGCTTTCTTTTATCTTATGGATGAATAAATAGTCATTTTCTTTACAAGGTTTTAAAGTTTTTTAAGCATAATTAGATAAAAGTTGGAAATCGTAAGATTTCTGTGAAAAATTTTAGTTTTTCAGAGTAAAAAAGAATCACATTGTATTTTTTTTATTTTTAATTACCTTTTTTAAAGCCAATCAAGATAAAATCATTACGTTCTTTTTTGAAATCAATTCGAAAGACATGTTTAAAAGAAATCTTCGCAATCATTAAAAAATTATTACATTCTAAAAAAATTTTAATTAAAAACTAATTCCACTATGCAAACGTTGATACATACTACTGCTTGTAGTTTCTTTTGTTTCATGTAAATAAAATCAAAATTTATTTTATTTATTCAATGTTTACTAACAATTCAAATTTGAAAATGCAATAAAGAATTGCAAGGAGAATGTATAATTGTATACTTACAAAGAATTGTAAACTGCATGCCTGAAATTACCTAAATTATCGATTTTCTAGTAATCCGCCATTTTAATTCAGCCATTTTAAATTTTTATATTCTGATTTCAGAATCGAGATCAGCAATCCCAAAACTCTACTGAGAAAACCCCAGTAATTTTTGTACCAAAATTCGGTTTAATAAGTAAAATTTTTTAATATATGGGTGGTTTTCGCAGGAACGGTATACATAGTGTCCCCTCCATTTATATCCGAAACTAAAGCTCTTTTACACTTTTTTTTCTTCTAAAAAGATCATAAATAATATTTTTTTAAAGTCACAACCTACTATGCATATATTGGTAACTTAATAAAAAAATTTTCTGGAGCATATGTGTTCAAATTGTCGCCACCGTCTGCTGTCCTTTTGCTTAACTGTAAACTTTGAGTATTAACAAACGGCTTAAAATTTGAACTTAAATTTTTCTGTAGGATGCATATGACGTATTTAGGTCCCAAAAACTCAATTTTTTCAACGAAACAAATTTTCATTCAATCCTCTTAGCGTATCGTCGCATATAAGTCTGTCCCCCGGTTTTAGCTATTTTTAAGCTTCCCATCTTTTATTGGAGCGCACTCTATATGTATGCACTTAAAAGCACTGTTGTATTTTTTTTTTTACTTAACTACTCATATATGAACCGTGGAAAACTTAAAATTTTAAATATAAAAGCTTTAACTATGAAAATTAAACCTATTAAAATTTTAAAACGCTTTTACAAAAAAAAAATGTCGCCACCGTCCATGTCGTTTTCTCCAAGTGTATGTCATATATTACTTAATATATCTTGTTCAGTTATGTGTTTTGATGGAAAAATAAGATACCCAGAATTTGAGAAAATTTGATGGCTTCAATACAAAGTTATTTCAATAATACATTCAAAATGTCGCAACCGTCCATGACGCCACCGTCTGCATAAATAAAAAAATCCCATAAGAATAACACGTAGAATTTATTTTTATATTTGTAGCAGTACCACTGAAAATTTTAGGTTTTTGGACATTGATAAACATTAAAATACAAAAAAAAAAAAAAAATAAAAATATAATTAGTGTTGTGCCGTAAACAATAAAAAAATATATCGTTACAGTGAAAACCACCCATATATATATTATTATTTTGATTTCATTGACCTGTACTGGGCATAATTGTTAAATGAATCATATTAAATTATAATTGTCCTATCTTGATATGTGTATGTTTTTAAATAACATCCCTTTTTTTATTAAGACATATCAAGCGGCAATATTATATAATTTTTAAATTCATTTAAAAATTATTTTTCAAAAATACGCGGTTGTTAATGTAGGTACAGAAGGTACCTGCAGCGTTTCGATCAGCACCAACATATAGATCTCCTCAGTGTGGCTGAGTGTGTTGGTGTGTGCCACAGACGCTGGTGTATTACGTCTTTAATTTTTCTTATACAGTGAACGAATGCCTATTTTATCACTTGCGAGATACTATAGCCATTCGTTCCCTATATATGAAATGAATGGGATGACCGGTTGCGGGTCTACGGTCTATTAAATATTAAATTATAAATAATAGAAATAGAAATAAATAATATTTTAAATAGATTAATAGAAATAAATAATAATTTAAAATTTTTTAAGTTTTCAAAACTTTTACATTTTTGTAGAATATTTCGATAATTGCGCAAAACTTGCAATTGGAAAATGAATGAAAACTTCTAAATCGTTTTTAGTGACCAAAAGTACATAAGAATCCTGATAAGAATCTATGGATTAGATCCATTTTAATTTTTGGATGCATTTAATATTGCTGGCGCCTTGGCTAGTTTTCAAAATTAAAATTTTTGCAAATAAATTGATTATTTTTCTTGAAAAAAAAATTGCTCAAACTTGAAAATGTAAGATTACTTTCGAGATTACTTTCATATTTTCATTTAAATAAAATCCTAAATTATGTCCTTTTGAATTTTGCCTTTTTTATCTTGGTATTTTGTTGTTTAATAAAATTGTAATGGAGAAAAATAATTAACTATAAAAATATAATTTTATTTTTCTTTTTGAACGTAATACTTAATTTCTTTTTCCATGAGAGTTAGAAATGATAACTTTCAACAAAAAGTTTATTTTTTTTTAATTATTATTTTTTGCTCAAATATAAAATCCATTTTTTAACAACCTTAAACTGCCAATAAATTGTTAAAGTTTTTTATTCTTATTTGCATTAATTATTTAAATTTTATGAAATTAATTTTATACTAGCTGATTGGCCTCGCGATGCTCGGCTTAACCAAATAAAAACTCTTGTGCATTAATTTTTTTATATTTTAATCATATGTAGTTAATTATAATAAATTTAATCATACATGATTAAAATGCAATTTAATTTTATTTAAAAATGAATGAGAATAGAATTAATTTTATACTTCTAAAATTAACAAAAAAATTTTATAATTCATATTAAGAAAAAGTTACATGATTATTTATAAATATTTATAACTAATGAGGTATATTTTATAACATAAATAATTATTGATAATAAATAATAATTGAAAATAAAATATAGTAATATGCAGTTTTTTTAACAAAATTTGTAGTTTTTTTCATACTGTAGACAATGAATATTTGAATATTTTCAATTTTCATACACATCACAACTGATATTGTAGACAATCAATATGAATATGACTATAGAATGAAATTTTCATAATTTTTTATTGTTCATAAATAGGACAGGCGATATCCATTTCACTCTATGGTGAAATTTTTTTAGCTTTTTCATAAATAAAACAGCCAACAATATAGATTGAAAATTTTGAATTTTTTTCATAATGTAGACAGCCAATATAAATTTTACTATTGAGTGAAATTTTTATATTTTATGTTTTTTCATAAATAGTATAGCCGATATCCATTTTACTCTATGGTAAAATTTTTGGTGTTTTCCATATATAAAACAATATAGATTGAAATTTTTGCTGTTTTTTTATATTGTAGACAATCAATATGAATTTTACTCTAGAGTGAAATATTTATGATTTTTTTTTGTTCATAAATAGGACAGAAGATATCTATTTTACTTTATAGTGAAATTTTTTGGGATTTTTCATATATTAAAAAGGTCAACAATATAGATTGAAATTTTTTCAGTTTTTTCATATTGTAGACAATCAATATGAATTTTACTATCGAGTGAAACTTTTATAATATTTTTTATAAACTTTTATAATTTTTATAATGTTTTCATAAATAGGACAGCCGATATCCATTGTACTCTATATATGGTGTAATTTTTGAGTTTTTTCCTATATAAAACAATTAACAATATAGATTGAAATTTTTGCTGTTTTTTATATTGCAGAGAATCAATATTAATTTTACTCTAGAGTGAAATATTTATAATTTTGGTTCCTCATAGAGAACCCATTGTTTTAGGTAAAATGTTTATTTCTGATTTTTTGACATATACGCACGTTTTGAGACCTCAGGATGCTAAAAAACCATTTTTAAAAAAAAGTATGCATGTGTGTGTGTGAGTGTATGTATGTATGTATGTAGCACTGTCACCGGTGATATTTCACAACCAGTATGACATTAAGACCTATTTTTTTTATAAAATTTTTTTCACCAAAAAATCTCCAGGTACTTTTTTTTTTTTTTAATTTGGATGTAATACCTCATTTTTTTCCATGCGAGCAAATTTTTGTAGTATTTTCATATCGTAAACAGCCAATATGAACTTTACTATACAATTAAATTTTTTAAATTTTTGTTTTTTTTATTCTTAGGACTGCCGATAACTATCTTATTTCATAGTGAAATTTTTTGAGTTTTTTCATATATAAATAGCCAACAATATAGATGGTAAATTTTTTAGTTTTTTCATATTGTAAACCACCAATATGAATTTTACTACTCTAACAAAAATAACCACGTAGTCCGACTCCCTAAATCAGGGAGTCCGACTCCCTGTTTTAGAGAGTTAACTCCCTGATTTAGGGAGTTAACTCCCTGAATTAGAGAGTCCGACTCCCTGAATAAAATAAATTAAAAACATGAAAAAAGAAACTTTCCACATTACCTGGGGGTTTTCCAGGTTCAGAAAAACGTTTTTATTAAAGAAAATTTTCATTTTTTTACCCCAGCATATTTTCCCATTTTCCAAGATGGCGGATCGTAAAATATATTAAAAAAAACTTTCTACATTACACGGGGGTTTTCCAGGTTGAGAAAAACGTTTTTATGAATGAAAATTTTCTTTTTTTCACTCCTGAATATTTTCCGATTTTCCAAGATGGCGGATCTACAAACTAAAAAAAAGGAACTTTCTACGTTACCTGGGGGTTTTCGAGGTTGAGAAAAACGATTTTCTGAATGAAAATTTTCATTTTTTCACTCCAACATGTTTTCTGATTTTCCAAGATGGCGGACCAAAAAAAACAGGAAAAAACAACTTTCTACATTACCTGGGGGATTTAGAGGTTGAGAAAAACGATTTTCTGAATGAAAATTTTCATTTTTTCACCCCAACATGTTTTCCGATTTTCCAAGATGGCGGACCAAAAAAAACAGGAAAAAATAACTTTCTACGTTACCTGGGGGTTTTCGAGGTTGAGAAAAACGATTTTCTGAATGAAAATTTTCAATTTTTCACCACAACATGTTTTCCGATTTTCCAAGATGGCGGACAAAAAACCAGGAAAAAAAACTTTCTACGTTACCTGGGGGTTTTTGAGGTTGAGAAATACGATTTTTCGAATGAAAATTTTCATTTTTTCACCCCAACATGTTTTCCGATTTTCCAAGATGGCGGACCAAAAAAACAGGATAAAACGAATTTCTACGTTACCTGGGAGTTTTCGAGGTTGAGAAAAACGAATTTATAAATGAAAATTTTCTTTTTTTCACTCTAGCATATTTCTGATTTTCCAAGATGGTGGACCAAAAAAACAGGAAAAAACAACTTTCTACGTTACCTGGGGGTTTTCGAGGTTGAGAAAAACGATTTTCTGAATGATAATTTTCATTTTTTCACCACAACATGTTTTCCGATTTTCCAAGATGGCGGACAAAAAAAACAAGAAAAAACAACTTTCTACGTTACCTGGGGGTTTTCGAGGTTGAGAAAAACGAATTTATAAATGAAAATTTTCTTTTTTTCACTCCAGCATATTTCCGATTTTACAAGATGGCGGATCAAAAAACTAAAAAAAAGGAACTTTCTACATTACCTGAGGGTTTTAGAGGTTGAGAAAAACGAATTTATAAATGAAAATTTTCTTTTTTTCACTCCTGAATATTTTCCGATTTTCCAAGATGGTCGATCAAAAAACTGAAAAAAATGAACTTTCTACATTACCTGGGGGTTTTAGAGGTTGAGAATAACGTTTTTATGAATCAAAAGTTTAATTTTTTCACCCCAGCATATTTCCGATTTTCCAAGATAGTGAAACAAAAATAGCTAATAAAAATAATAAGATCGTATATTCCCCTAAATTCAGTGACTTTACTTCTGAATAAAATGAAATAAAATAATATGTAAATAAAATATATTTAATTTTGCAAATACATGTCAAAAATTACAGCATTAGAATTTTAAAATAGGCATAACAAGTTCCTAAATAAATAAGTACAAGGAGTGTTATTAATTGAAATTAATAAATTGTTTTTTTTTAATGATTAACATTGGAATTAAATATGCCTTTGAAGATTAAATTTTTACATATGTATATGCTTGCATATATGTCAATTTTTTTATTTTATTATATTTTACAATTGAATACATTTTTTTACAAATTTCTTATTTTCTGTGTTTTAATCCACCATTTTGAAAAATCGGAAAATATTTAGGATTGAAAAAATGAAAATTTTAATTTATAAATTTGTTTTTCTCAACCTCTAAAACCCCCAGGTAATGTAGAAAGTTCCTTTTATTCAGTTTTTTGATCCGCCATCTTGGAAATTCGGAAAATATTCAGGAGTGAAAAAAAGAAAATTTTCATTTATAAATTCGTTTTTCTCAACCTCTAAAACCCCCAGGTAATGTAGAAAGTTCCTTTTTTTCAGTTTTTTTTACCGCCATCATGGAAAATCGGAAAATATTCAGGATTAAAAAACGAAAATTTTCATTCAGAAAATCGTTTTTCTCAACCTCGAAAACCCCCAGGTAACGTAGAAAGTTGTTTTTTCCTGTTTTTTTGGTCCGCCATCTTGGAAAATCAGAAATATGCTGGAGTGAAAAAAAGAAAATTTTCATTTATAAATTCGTTTTTCTCAACCTCGTAAACCCCCAGGTAACGTAGACAGTTTTTTTCCTGTTTTTTTTGTCCGCCATCTTGGAAAAACGGAAAACATGTTGTGGTGAAAAATTGAAAATTTTCATTCAGAAAATCGTTTTTCTCAACCTCTAAAACCCCCAGGTAATGTAGAAAGTTGTTTTTTCCTCTTTTTTTTGGTCCGCCATCTTGGAAAATAGGAAAACATGTTGGGGTGAAAAAATGAAAATTTTTATTCAGAAAATCGTTTTTCTCAACCTCGAAAACTCCCAGGTAACTTAGAAAGTTCCTTTTTTTCAGTTTGTAGATCCGCCATCTTGGAAAATCGGAAAATATTCAGGAGTGAAAAAAAGAAAATTTTTATTGATAAAAACGTTTTTCTCAACCTGGAAAACCCGCGTGTAATGTAGAAAGTTTTTTTAATATATTTTACGATCCGCCATCTTGGAAAATGGGAAAATATGCTGGGGTGAAAAAATGAAAATTTTTATTCAGAAAATCGTTTTTCTGAACCTCGAAAACCCCCAGGTAACGTAGAAAGTTCCTTTTTTTTCAGTTTGTAGATCCGCCATCTTGGAAAATCGGAAAATATTCAGGAGTGAAAAAAAGAAAATTTTCATTGATAAAAACGTTTTTCTCAACCTGGAAAACCCGCACGTAATGTAGAAAGTTTTTTTAATATATTTTACGATCCGCCATCTTGGAAAATGGGAAAATATGCTGGGGTAAAAAAATGAAAATTTTCTTTAATAAAAACGTTTTTCTCAACCTGGAAAACCCCCAGGTAATGTGGAAAGTTTCTTTTTTCATGTTTTTAATTTATTTTATTCAGGGAGTCGGACTCTCTAATTCAGGGAGTTAACTCTCTAAAACAGGGAGTCCGACTCCCTGAATTCAGGGAGTCGGACTCCCTGATTTAGGGAGTCGGACTACGTGGTTATTTTTGTTAGAGATATACAGTTAAATATTTTTATTTTTTTTTTCATTCTTAGGACTGCCTATATCTATATTATTACATAGTGAAATTTTTTTAATTTTTCATATATAAAATAGCCAGAAATACAGATTGAAATTATTGTAGTTT
Source organism: Anagrus nilaparvatae (assembly GCA_022575985.1). NCBI lineage: Eukaryota > Metazoa > Arthropoda > Insecta > Hymenoptera > Mymaridae > Anagrus > Anagrus nilaparvatae. The sequence continues at coordinate 15,106,533 of JAKSXM010000272.1, forward strand.
TTTCATATTGTAAACAGACAATATGAATTTTACTATACAGTTAAATTTAAAAAATTTTTTTTTTTTTTATTATTCTTAGGACTGCCAATGTCTATATTATTTCATATTCAAATTTTTAAGTCATTTCATATATAAAACAAAAGAGCTTCGGTGCAAATTACTCCTTGTAAAAAATGCTATCGAGTTGACGCTTTTTTTTTAATTTTAGCTCACGGCACAGAGTTATAACTGTTTAAAGCTAAGAAGTACAAAATTTAAAAACTCAAAAATTGGGCATTTTCTTCACTTCATATCTTAAAATGGTTTGTATCAAAATATATAAAAAACAAAATGCATTGTATTTATTAACCCTCAGAAGCACGGGTGGGGTCCAGCGGACCCCATAGTAGTTTTAAAAAACATGGCATTATCCTAAATCTATAATTGCACTTTCTGTATATGTTTGGTAATTCATTTTGGTTGTTGTATTACTCATCTACAACTATAAAAGCCCCAGAACTTTTCGTGTATTGGTTGCATGCGCTTTGAAAAAATTTTTTGGGGTCCGCTAGACCCCCCCATGTAGTTACGTAATATTTTTTGCTTTAAAAAAATTGTAATTTTGTAAATATTTTTTAATTTTCTGATTGATAAATCAATGTTTTATAAAAATTCAATACAAAAATGTTCTTTAAATAATTTAAACATTGCCAAATATTGCCCAAAACCTATTTGGTGAGAAAATTGAAAATTTAATGCATAAAGTTCAGAAAACGCAATGGGCAAAGATATATACTTCGGGCATGCTTTCAAGGTGATAAAAAATATGATAAAAATGTGTTTCAATATTCGTGGAATTAGTTCATCATTTATTTTTTATATTTTTAAAATAAAAAAACTATTTTAATAAAAAAAATTATGAATATAGAAATTTTCAAAAAGGTATCATTTTAATTCAAGGGAATAATTAATGTTTTTTTTTATTTAAAATTTCTTACTTAAATTTCTTTAAAGTTTACCCTTTGGCATTTCCCGTTTAGTGGTTAAAAAGTTGTTTATAATTTTTTAAACCAATTTTATTGCTATTTAAAAAAATCACCCTAATTATAATGACAAGAAATTTTCTTTTTTTAATATCTTTAAACAGGCTAACAATTTTCAGTTTTTTATTTTATAATCGCATAATTGAACTCTTCTGCGTTCGAAATAAAAAAAAAGAACTTAATTTTGGACCAATTTTGAAGGAGTTATAGACTTACAAAGTCGCTGGGGTCCGCTAGACCCCCCCGTGCTCTAACGTTTTCGGAAGGCACCCGTGCTGCTAAGGGTTAAACGCTTTTCTAAAGCCGATTTTTTTTTGTTTTTTATTTAATGTATTCATTAAAAATAAATAGCAAAAAAAAGACTCAGAGTCCGATTTACTGAATTATTGGGTTTATCCATTGAAATAATAGTATTGAATTTAGCAGAAACTATACTTCACTTTAATTTTTTTTCGAAAAGTGTCCTGTTTTATAGAAAAAGTGTAATTTCAATTGTTTTTATGCAATAATAGTATTAATATATAGGTCTTGAATTTAGCAGAATATACTCCACTTAAATGTTTTCGAATTCCGTCGTGTTTTATAGAAATGTTGTAATTTCAATTGTTTTTATGCAATAATGGCATTAAATTATTAGTATTGTATTTAGCAAAATATACCCAACCTAAATGTTTTTGAATATTGTCCTGTTTTATAGAAATCTTGTAATTTCAAATATTTTTATGCAATGATAGCATTGAAATATATGTATTAAATGTAGCAAAATATACCCCTTTTTCAATTTTTTTCGAATAGTAGCTTGATTTTTAGAAAAGTTGTAATTTCAATTGCATTGAAATATTAGTAATTAATTTAGCAGAAAATATATATAACTCACTTTAATTTTATTTCGAAAAGTGTCCTTTTTTATATAAAAGTTGTAATTTCAAATGTTTTTATGCAATGATAGCATTGAAATATTAGTATTGAATTTAACAGAAACTATACCCCACTTTAATTTTTTTTTCGTTAACAACTTAAAAAGATAAACTCATATTGATTGTCCACAATTTGAAAAACTTCTAAAAATTTAAATACGAGTTGTCGGGTGTGTATTTTGTATTTTTATATTTTTGAATTTTTTATTTGTAAAAATTGTATTTTCAAATATTTTTATTGACTTTAGCAGAAACTATACGTCATTCTAAATTTTTTTGTAATAGTGTCCTATAAATTTTGTAATAGTGTTTTATATAAAAGTTGGAATTTCAAATATTTTTATGCAATGATAGCATTGAAATATTTTTATTGACTTTAGCAGAAACTAAACGCTATTCTAAATTTTTTTCGATTAGTGTACTGTTTTATATAAAAAATGTAATTTCAAATATTTTTATGCAATGATTGTATTGAAATATTATTATTGACTTTAGCATAAACTATCCGCCATTCTAAATTCTTTTTAATAATGCTCTGTTATACATAAAAATTGGCATTTCAAATATTTTTATGCAATGATTGCATTGAAATATTTTTACCGACTTTAGCAGACACTATACGCCATTCTAAATTTTTTTTGAATAATGCTCTTTTATATATTAAAATTGGCATTTCATATATTTTTATGCAATGATTGCATTGAAATATTTTTATTGACTTTAGCAAAAACTGTACGCTATTCTAAATTTTTTCTAATATTATACTGTTTTATACAAAAGTTGGAATTTCAAAAGTTTTTATGCAATGATAGCATTGAAATTTTTTTATTGACTTTAGCAGAAACTATACATCATTTTAAATTTTTTTCTAATAGTGTCCTGTTTTATATAAAAATTGTAATTTAAAATGTTTTTATGCAATGTTAGCATAGAAATATTTTTATTGACTTTAGCAGAAACTATCCGCCATTCTAAATTCTTTTTAATAATGCTCTGTTATACATAAAAATTGGCATTTCAAATATTTTTATGCAATGATTGCATTGAAATATTTTTACCGACTTTAGCAGAAACTATATGCTATTATAAATTTTTTTCGATTAATGTCCTGTTTTATACAAAAGTTGTAATTTAAAATATTTTTATGCAATGATTGCATTGAAATATTATTATTGACTTTAGCAGAAACTGTACTCCATTCTAAATTTTTTTGAATAATGCTCTGTTTTAAATAAAAATTGGGATTTCAAATATTTTTATGCAATGATAGCATTGAAATATTTTTATTGACTTTAGCAGAAACTGTACTCCATTCTAAATTTTTTTGAATAATGCTTTGTTATATATAAAAATTGGCATTTCAAATATTTTTATGCAATGTTAACATTGAAATATTTTTATTGACTTTGGCAGAAACTATACATCAATCTGAATGTTTTTCGAATAGTGTACTGTTTTATACAAAAGTTGGAATTTAAAAAATTTTTATGCAATGATAGCATTAAAATATTTTATTGACTTTAGCAGAAACTATATGCCATTCTAAATTTTTTTGAAAAGTGTTGTGTTTTTTTCAAAAGTTAAGATTTCACATATTTTTATGCAATGATTGCATTGAAATATTATTATCGACTTTAGCAGAAACTGTACTCCATTCTAAATTTTTTTGAATAATGCTCTGTTATATATAAAAATTGTGATTTCAAATATTTTTAAGTAATGTTAAGGTTCTTTACCAGACAATTAAAATTACGGTATTTTGACAGATCATTTTTCGTGGTAGCTTTAATAAAAAAAAAAGTACGACAACGTCGCACAATGTTTGTAGGCACGCGATTTTATTTACATGATTATTATTATAATATTATGCGTGTATTTTAAACGTCGACGTTGTCACCTTAAAATTTTCATCGGTTTTTTATTTTTTCTTATTAAAATATCTTTTATAAGAAAACCACAATTTATTTAAAAATCGAATAGAAGTTTCTTCAACAATTAATTTACTTGGTGCAATTTTAAAAAAAAAAATCTATTGTTCAGTTTCGGCGTTGACAGTAAATAAAAATCTCAAACCCGCGTTTTTTGACTCGGCTCCTATGCTTGCAATGTATAAGAATTCAACTTTGGAGCTTTGTATCTCCTAAACGAAAACCACAATTTTCTTAAAATTTTATTTTTATGTGTATTATTATAATATGAAGCCCCTATAAAAATTTTAGCGATTTCTATTGTCGTCTAAATTACTGGTGAACTACCTTAACATTGAAATATTTTTATTGACTTTGGCAGAATCTATACGTCAATCTGAATGTTTTTCGAATAGTGTCCTGTTTTATACAAAAGTTAAGATTTCACATATTTTTATGCAATGATTGCATTGAAATATTATTATCGACTTTAGCAGAAACTGTACTCCATTCTAAATTTTTTTGAATAATGCTCTGTTATATATAAAAATAGGGATTTCAAATATTTTTATGCAATGTTAACATTGAAATATTTTTATTGACTTTGGCAGAAACTATACGTCAATCTGAATGTTTTTCGAATAGTGTCCTGTTTTATACAAAAGTTGGGATTTCATATATTTTTATGCTACGATTGCATTGAAATATTTTTATTCACTTTGGCAGATACTGTACGCTATTCTAAATTTCTTCTAATAGTGTACTGTTTTATACAAAAGTTGGAATTTCAAATATTTTTATGCAATTATTGCATTGAAATATTATTATTAACTTTAGCAGAAACTGTACTCCATTCTAAATTTTTTTGAATAATGCTTTGTTATATATAAAAGTTGGGATTTCAAATATTTTTATGCAATGTTAACATTGAAATATTTTTATTGACTTTGGCAGAAACTATACATCAATCTGAATGTTTTTCGAATAGTGTCCTGTTTTATACAAAAGTTGGGATTTCATATATTTCTATGCTACGATTGCATTGAAATATTTTTATTCACTTTGGCAGATACTGTACGCTATTCTAAATTTTTTCTAATAGTGTACTGTTTTATACAAAAGTTGGAATTTCAAATATTTTTATGCAATTATTGCATTGAAATATTATTATTAACTTTAGCAGAAACTGTACTCCATTCTAAATTTTTTTGAATAATGCTTTGTTATATATAAAAGTTGGGATTTCAAATATTTTTATGCAATGTTAACATTGAAATATTTTTATTCACTTTGGCAGATACTGTACGCTATTCTAAATTTCTTCTAATAGTGTACTGTTTTATACAAAAGTTGGAATTTCAAATATTTTTATGCAATTATTGCATTGAAATATTATTATTGGCTTTAGCAGAAACTGTACTCCATTCTAAATTTTTTTGAATAATGCTTTGTTATATATAAAAGTTGGGATTTCAAATATTTTTATGCAATGTTAACATTGAAATATTTTTATTCACTTTGGCAGATACTATACGTCAAACTGAATGTTTTCCGAATAGTGTCCTGTTTTATACAAAAGTTGGAATTTCAAATATTTTTATGCAATTATTGCATTGAAATATTATTATTGGCTTTAGCAGAAACTGTACTCCATTCTAAATTTTTTTGAATAATGCTTTGTTATATATAAAAGTTGGGATTTCAAATATTTTTATGCAATGTTAACATTGAAATATTTTTATTGACTTTGGCAGAAACTATACGTCAATCTGAATGTTTTTCGAATAGTGTCCTGTTTTATACAAAAGTTGGGATTTCATATATTTCTATGCTACGATTGCATTGAAATATTTTTATTCACTTTGGCAGATACTGTACGCTATTCTAAATTTTTTCTAATAGTGTACTGATTTATACAAAAGTTGGAATTTCAAATATTTTTATGCAATGATTGCATTGAAATATTTTTATTGACTTTAGCAGAAACTGTACGATATTCTAAATTTTTACTAATAGTGTACTGTTTTACACAAAAGTTGGAATTTCAAATATTTTTATGCAATTATTGCATTGAAATATTATTATTGGCTTTAGCAGAAACTGTACTCCATTCTAAATTTTTTTGAATAATGCTTTGTTATATATAAAAGTTGGGATTTCAAATAATTTTATGCAATGTTAACATTGAAATATTTTTATTGACTTTGGCAGAAACTATACATCAATCTGAATGTTTTTCGAATAGTGTCCTGTTTTATACAAAAGTTGGGATTTCATATATTTTTATGTTAAGATTGCATTGAAATATTTTTATTCACTTTGGCAGATACTGTACGCTATTCTAAATTTTTTCTAATAGTGTACTGATTTATACAAAAGTTGGAATTTCAAATATTTTTATGCAATGATTGCATTGAAATATTTTTATTGACTTTAGCTGAAACTGTACGATATTCTAAATTTTTTCTAATAGTGTACTGTTTTATACAAAAGTTGGAATTTCAAATATTTTTATGCAATTATTGCATTGAAATATTATTATTGACTTTAGCAGAAACTGTACTCCATTCTAAATTTTTTTGAATAATGCTTTGTTATATATAAAAGTTGGGATTTCAAATATTTTTATGCAATGTTAACATTGAAATATTTTTATTGACTTTGGCAGAAACTATACGCCATTCTAAATTTTTTTGAATATTGTTGTGTTTTAGACAAAAGTTAAGATTTCAAATATTTTTATGCAATGTTAACATTGAAAAATATTTATTGACTTTGGCAGAAACTATACGTCAATCTGAATGTTTTTCGAATAGTGTCCTGTTTTATACAAAAGTTGGTATTTCAAATATTTTTATGCAATGATTGCATTGAAATATTTTTATTGACTTTAGCAGAAACTGTACGATATTCTAAATTTTTACTAATAGTGTACTGTTTTACACAAAAGTTGGAATTTCAAATATTTTTATGCAATTATTGCATTGAAATATTATTATTGGCTTTAGCAGAAACTGTACTCCATTCTAAATTTTTTTGAATAATGCTTTGTTATATATAAAAGTTGGGATTTCAAATATTTTTATGCAATGTTAACATTGAAATATTTTTATTGACTTTGGCAGAAACTATACATCAATCTGAATGTTTTTCGAATAGTGTCCTGTTTTATACAAAAGTTGGGATTTCATATATTTTTATGTTAAGATTGCATTGAAATATTTTTATTCACTTTGGCAGATACTGTACGCTATTCTAAATTTTTTCTAATAGTGTACTGATTTATACAAAAGTTGGAATTTCAAATATTTTTATGCAATGATTGCATTGAAATATTTTTATTGACTTTAGCTGAAACTGTACGATATTCTAAATTTTTTCTAATAGTGTACTGTTTTATACAAAAGTTGGAATTTCAAATATTTTTATGCAATTATTGCATTGAAATATTATTATTGACTTTAGCAGAAACTGTACTCCATTCTAAATTTTTTTGAATAATGCTTTGTTATATATAAAAGTTGGGATTTCAAATATTTTTATGCAATGTTAACATTGAAATATTTTTATTGACTTTGGCAGAAACTATACGCCATTCTAAATTTTTTTGAATATTGTTGTGTTTTAGACAAAAGTTAAGATTTCAAATATTTTTATGCAATGTTAACATTGAAAAATATTTATTGACTTTGGCAGAAACTATACGTCAATCTGAATGTTTTTCGAATAGTGTCCTGTTTTATACAAAAGTTGGTATTTCAAATATTTTTATGCAATGATTGCATTGAAATATTTTTATTGACTTTAGCAGAAACTATACATCATTTAAAATTTTTAAAATACAGCAGAAACTGTACGATATTCTAAATTTTTTCTAATATTATACTGTTTTATACAAAAGTTGGAATTTCAAAAGTTTTTATGCAATGATAGCATTGAAATTTTTTTATTGACTTTAGCAGAAACTATACATCATTTAAAATTTTTTTCTAATAGTGTCCTGTTTTATATGATAATTGTATTTTTAAATATTTTCATGCAATGATTATGAAAATTAATATTTATTAAAATTAATATTATTATTAAATGGAATTTTAAATATTTGTCTGCAATAATTGCTTTAAAATGTGTTTTTAATTTCAAAAATTTTTATGCAATGATTGCATTGAAATTTTTTTTGTATTTGTGTTGTTTTATAAGAAAATTGTATTTTTTTATTGACTTTATCAGAAACTATATGCGATTATAAATTTTTTTCTAACAGTCTCCTGCTTTATAGAAAAGTTGGAATTTCAAATATTTGTATGCAATAATTGCATTGAGAAAATTTTTATGCAATGATTGCATTAAAATGTGTTTTATAATTTCAAAAATTTTTATGCAATGATTGCATTAAAATTTTTTTGTATTTGTTTTGTTTTATAAGAAAATTGTATTTTTTTATTGACTTTACCAGAAACTATACTATGCAATGGTAGAAATTAAATTGTTTTTAAAGAAATAAAATATAAAATACTTAAAATAATATAAAAAATGGATATCAGCTGTCCTAAATATAAAAAAATAAAAAATTCAAAAAATTAGACTCTAATTCGTTAAAATATTTTTAAAATTAAAATTTTTTTTAAAATTAAAATATTTTTTAAATTTCATTCCAATGATTGCATTAAAATATTTTTGTCATTTCAAAAATTTATATGCAATTATTGTATCGAAATACTTTTTTAATTTGGTCATTAGAAATTTTTTTCTAACTGTTTCTTGTTTAATAAAAAAATTGGAATTTCAAATATTTGTTTGCAATAATTGCATTTTTTAGAGATGATTGCATTGAGTAATTTTTTAATTTTCAAAAATTTTTTAGCAATGATTGCATTGAAATATTTTTTCAATTTCAACAATTTTTTACCAATGATTGCATTGAAATATTTTTTTAATTTTAAAAATTTTTATGCAATGATTGCATTGAAATATTTTTTATATTTCAAAAATTTTTTAGCAATGTTTGCATTAAAGTATTATTTTAATTTCAAAAAAATTTTTCAGCAATGATTGCTTTGAAATATCTTTTAATTTTTAAAAATTTTTATGTAATGATTGCATTGAAAAATTTTTTAATTTTCAAAAATTTTTTAGCAATGATTGCATTGAAATATTTTTTATATTTCAAAAATTTTTTAGCAATGATTGCATTGAAATATCTTTTAATTTTCAAAAATTTTTTAGCAATGATTGCATATAAAATTTGTTTAAAATTTTTTCAAAAATTTTTATGCAATGATTGCACTGAAATATTTTTTCAATTTCAAGAATTTTTTAGCAATGACTCCATTGAAATATTTTTTTAATTTCAAAAATTTTTTAGCAATGATTGCATATAAAATTTGTTTAAAATTTTTTCAAAAATTTTTATGCAATGGTTGCACTGAAATATTTTTTCAATATCAAGAATTTTTTAGCAATGACTGCATTTAAATATTTTTTTAATTTTAAAAATTTTTATGCAATGATTGCATTGAAAAATTTTTTAATTTTCAAAAATTTTTTAGCAATGATTGCATTGAAAAATTTTTTTAATTTCATTAAAAATTTTAATTTTATTTCATTCCATTATAATTTTTTTTCTAACTGTCTCTTGTTTAATAGAAAAGTTGGAATTTCAAATATTTTTATACAATGATTGCATTTAAATATTTTTTTCATTTTATATATTTTTATGAAATGTTTATGATAGCATTTAGGTTTTTTTTAAGAAAATAAAATATAAAATATATAAAATCATATAAAAAATGGATATCAGCTGTTCTAAATATAAAAAAATAAAAAATTTCAAAAAAGTAGACTCTAAGTCGTTTTTTTAATATTTCTCTTTAACGAATGGATGAAATTAAAAAAAAAAAAAAGTACCATTAGAAAATTGTTTAATAAATACAAAGAAACTTGGTTTTTACATTTTGATACAATCCATTCCGAGATCTGAAGTGATGAAAATGTCCACTTTTTGATTTTTTTAATTTTGAAGTTCTTAGCTTCAAACAGTTGTAACTCTGAACCGTGAGCTCAAATTAAAAAAAAAAAAACGTCAAATCGATAGCATTTTTTCCTAGGAATAATTTGCACTAAACCTCGTTTCAAAAAACCTCTTAGATACTGAGAAAAATCAGTTTTAGTGAAAAAAAATGAAATTATTTTGCGTTTTCGACTACTAACTTCTGATATTGATTTCTCGAAATCATTTAAATATTTTTTAAAAATTAAAAAAAGGTCTGGAGATATTTCTTTAAAGATTACTTTAAAACCACTTTCATGTATTTTCGTCCGTACAATTCTCCATAAATGCGTGTCCAATAAAATCAAAAATAGTCAATTTTTTAAATTATTTCATTTTAATATATATAGGATAATTTTAATAATAATTCGTTTTATATTCTTTTGGAGTTTAAAAACACTTAGATGATGATACCTGTCATTTACAGAATAAGATATTCCGAGCTCTTTTTCTTTAAGTCAAGAGTCATATAAAATAAAATAAAAGTTTTTATTTAAAAAGTAACTTGTATACAGGTTAATCCAAAAAGTTGTGGAATTTTTTTTAAATACAACTTTTAATTTTGCGCATTTTTTTACTATAAATAATTGAAAATTAAATTTATTTTCATGCGAACTGAATTTTTAGAAGTACAAATACCTATAAAAGCTGGATATTATTGAAATGTTCCTAAAAAGTCTGACGCCCGAGGTTATAATATTTTATAAACTTATAAACTTATAATATTTTTCGCCTGTCTTGGCGCACGGATGTTTCAAATTTCTTGCCAAGTATTTCGTACAATTTTCAAGCACGAGTGGACAAAATTGAAATTTCTATATATTAGATGTTTCATCAAATGAACTCAGCAGTAAAAAAAAGTGCTCTGTTACTATAGTTTTGCAGTAATTCTTTTAGTTAGGGGTGTGCGGTTTCCCGAATTCTCCGGTACCCGAGCTTCGGGACGGTCCTGGATTTTATCGGGTCGGGTCGGTCTTCGGGTATTCCCGAAAAGTTTCCGAGGTCCGAAGGTACAGTTTTTTCGTCTTAAATTTCCCTGGCATTATGATTACATGAATCTTATGCCGGAAATTTTTCTTTCACAACATGAAAAATAGTAAAAAAAAAAAGCTTACTAGAAAAAAATTATAATTTTTATTACCTATAAGTAATTATTTATTTTTTAATGTAAATTAAACAAAGAAATAAATAATTTGCACTCTTTTTAACATTTATACTTGGTATAATTACTGTTTTAAATTTGTCATTTTCTTAAAAAATAGTAATTGATCCCAATTTATATTTTTAGAAAAATAATAATAAAAAACTTATTAATTTTTATTCAAGATACTATTTTTCTAATAAGTACTGAGACTTGGTATAAAAGGCATGTCAATACGAAGCGAGAAATAGTATCTTGAATAAAAATTAATAAGTTTTTTATTATTATTTTTCTAAAAATATAAATTGGGATCAATTACTATTTTTTAAGAAAATGACAAATTTAAAACAGTAATTATACCAAGTATAAATGTTAAAAAGAGTGCAAATTATTTATTTTCTTGTTTAACTCTTTCCTGAGGAATCTCCCTAAATCGTTCTCTGTGTGACTTGCATTAGTATGCGTGTATTGAGTAGTACTACAGTTATGCAGTAACGTTTAAAATTATTTTTATTCATTAAATATAATAATATTAGTTATTTACAAATGATTTATCAAGTATTTTATTTTAAATAAATTAATATATTAAATAAATAAAGTAAAATAAACTGCGTAAAGCGTGTATCACGTGACTTGTGGTGGGGGCAATTCCTCAGGAAAGAGTTAATTTACATGAAAAAATAAATAATTACTCATAGGTATTGATATAAAATCTCGGTTGTTCTTTTTTTTTCTTCTAGTAAGCTTTTTTTTAAACTATTTTTCACGTTCTTTAAGTGTGAACGGAAAATTTCCGGCATAAGATTCATGTAATCATAATGCCAGGGAAATTTAAGATGAAAAAACTGTACTGTGAACCTCGGAAACTTTTCGGGAATACCCGAAGACCGACCTTCTGGCAAAATAAACTGGAATAACCTATATAAATAGTAAACATAAGCCTCTAATTCTGCCAACGAAAGGTGAAACTTGTTTCTTTTTTATGCTTTAAATTGTCTTAAGAATAAGATGATATTATTTTTTCACTGCTTATGATTTCATTTTACTTTTAATATTATTTTTTTTTATTTTATATAATTCACTGACATTAAAAAAAAAAAAAAAGTTTTTTAAAACTATATAAAATTGTTAAACTTGTGTTTTATTTATTATGAACTTAATATACAAAGTTTTTAACAGTGTTTCTGACAATTACAAGCAAATAACTACCATAAAAATGTGGTTATAAAAAATTATTGTAAGATGAAATTGTACTCGAGGTGAGAGATTTATAAAAAAAATAAAATAAAACTTTTTTTTAAGGATTTTATCACGAATGATCATATTATACTTTTCATTTGCAGTTAAATCAGTAGTTGAATAAAATTTTTTTATAAAATACAATTTTTCTAAACTTTTTTTTTTTAATAATAAAAGTTTTTATGTACTTATATATACATATATATATACATTGAATATGGCTATAAAAATTTATATAAACTCTTTAATAATCAGATACTAAAATTTTATGTACAGGTTAGTTGTGTTGCACTTCATAATATTGCTCGAGTGTCAAATATATGAATTGACAAAAAATATCAAGTTTTTTTATTTAATTTATCTTTAGGTTAAATATACTTAATTTTTACGCTTTTTTGTTTCCAAATACCAAGGGTCGTATGATGATAAAAGAAAAAAATGGACTTGTTCGCCTTCCACCCCCTACTAAAATTGTTTTTTAACAAGGAACGTGTTCATAGGAAGTGGTACTTGAAAAAGATTCAAAATTAAGAGGGGTAAAAAATTTACGCCTTTAAGAAGGGTGTGAAAAATGGAATTTTTGGTAGGGGGGAGGAGTCAAAAATTGTCGTTTTTAAAGGAGAAGAGTCAAATGAGCTTAAAATAATTTTTATTCAGGGCTTAAAGTTTTGGGCTTAGAAAGTTAGAATTATTTTGATTTAAGGGTATAAAATACTTTAAATTTATAGACTTAAAATAATTTCAGTTTAGGGACTTTTAATTTCGGTTACCCTCCGTGTTAATTTAGGACTTGTCATTAACTGTCACGTTTTTTTACTATTTCCAGCAAAAATATTAAGTGCTTGGGGAGGGTTGAACATTTTTTAAATAAAGAACATCATTTTTAGCCATTTTCACAAAAAATATAAAAAACTAAATACTATTTAACGATTTATAATTAAAAAAGTAAAGAATAGCCAAAACCGCCATGCTGAACATTCTTTTTTTACGACGAAGCGTCTTGAACAATTTTTCTTTATAGACAACATAGACAATAGTGCTTTCTATCCGCTGACGAGAAAATTCCTTTACACTGTAAACCAAAAGAGGATGCTCTAAATTCCAAAAATTAATTTGAAAAACTTATCAAAGAATATTGTAATAAGCTTTATAATGCAATCTTTTGTGTTTTAAAGAAACTTAAATTTTATTAGGATGTTTAAGGATCAAATTACATTTTAATTTATGCAAAAAGTAAGATAATTAAAAAATTTGAAAGGAAAAATTTTCTTAAAATATCGAATATTTAAAAAAATAAATTTAATATTTCTTTATTCATGTTGAAAAATCATTTAATCTTTTACTCAAATAATCATTTTATAAAGTTTTTAATTAAATATTAAATATTTATTTTATTCAAAATTTTAATTCTTGTTTAATATCATTAAAATCTTATATCTATTTAATTAATAAAATATATTTGTTTTAAATATTTATTTTAATTAACTTAATGTAAAATATATTCTAAGTTTTATTAAAATTTTATCATCAGAAAGTCAATTTAAGAGAAAATTGTTTTTTATGGATTAATTCATAAAATGAATTTTCATAGAATGGTATTTTAGGGTATTCAAATATTATAGCAAAAAAATAGAAAACATAGATTTTAACAAATTTTTAATTTAAACCTACACTGTAAAAAATATTGATCTGGTATTTATTAAAATTTGGAATTTTTCCTATTGTTCAAACTGTACTCTCATTTATACTCCGTGGCATAATTTGCCTTAAAAAATTTGCTTTCATTAGCCTCAGTCGAGCTTAGAAAATTTCAAGAAACTTTTTAGAACTACCTAAAACGTATCTTAAACTTTAAATCTCGTATTTATTTATAATTTTAGAAAATTTTTTTAAACTTATAATGGGAATTTGAGACCGATTGAAAGTTTCTCATAACTTCTTTCAATTTGCTAAAAATCAATTTTTTAACTATATATACAAGAATGAATCCCCAAAATAGTACTCCTAACTGCTTATTATTTTATTATTCTTGAAATAATACTTTTCCAAAATTTTAAACATTACTGAAAAACTTAATGAGTATAAACTGTAATAACAAACTTAAAATTTTTTTACTAAATACTTAAGCCTACACAAAGTTACTTAAACAAACTTCTTGCAATTAAATTTATGTAAATAATAAATATCCATAAATACAATGTTTACATTCATAAATCCTCATTATGTAACAAGAAAAATGACTTAAAAATATCCATGTATGTTTAAATAATAAAAAAAAAAGTTTTTATAAATTTAAAAACTAAGTTGTTGATATTTATCCTGTAGATTATGTCGCTTAGTCATTATGTATTAGTGTATGTATATTTTATACCTTTTTTTCTTTATTCTCTCTCTCAATATCGCGAAAACTAAAGCTAAATTTTGCTGAGTTTACATTACGTGCTTGCTTTTTCTTAGGTGATTATAACGATACTCAGCTCAAAATTCTTAAAGCTCATTTTCTTTCTTTACTTTTATAAAACTTTTTTTTTTTTACTTCTTATTTGTTTATTTGTTTTACCTTTTTTTCATCAAGGATATAAATATCTTAAAGAAAAAAAAATTTTTTTTTCATAGCTTTGAAAACCTTTTTTTCTTAATCTTTTTACAGTATTTGTTATAAAAAAGAAAAATTCTTTTATATTAAAAATACCTTTTTGCAATTTAAAATGCATATTTTTTTTGTTTAAAAAATTAGGTTAAAAATAATTGCAGAAAATTTAATTTAATTCAGTTTATAATCAAATACAATAATAATAATAATAATAGCTTTATCTAAATTTTGTAATAAAAAGGAAGACATACAATTACTAGATTCGATTTACAAGGGATTCTAATTAAGTACATCGTTTAAAATTGCCACTAAATTCGTGCCTATCTAGAAACCAGTAATTCCCGATTCTAGTTAATTAAATGGATAAAGCATTCTCGGTTATATTCGTTGAGTATCCCTTGATGTTAAACTATAGTAAAACAGTTACTTTTACATAAAGTCTGTTCGTATATTTTTCACTTGTAATTAATAAAAAATAAATTTTTTAATTATTTAATTATTGAAATTTTTTTTTAAATAGGGATTTTAATTTTTTCTGTAGTGAATTATTAAATTTTGAGTGGTTACAAAATAGACTTCACTGCGCATTAATACTCCTCTATATAAAAAATAACATCGAAAAGAAATAAATATTCTTTCGTTATTACGTTACTTCTTATGTTTTTATTTTAAAAAACACCGCACTGAAAAAAAAAATTCAACCTAGCGTCGAAATCCTCCTGTTCATACGTGAGGTAGGAAGTATACGTCGACGCGTATAGTATTCAACTTCGACGTGGCGTAGGATCCTATTGTATACAGCCGGCGTCGACTAATGTTCCGACGTCGCGCTTGAAAAGAATTGATCGACGCCGCCACGATACACGTTTTAACTGCACGTGAGTTTCCATTCTACGAGCGCTCATATTATTGATTTGAGTTATTTAAAAATCTATTAATCTTTTTGAATTATTAAACTCGTAGATAATAAATTTTAATAATTATTTAATTTAAATAAAAAAATTAATTTAGAAAGCTATATATGTATATATATATATTTAATGATATATATAATTATATAAGATTATTATTTTTATTTATAAATAATATATAGATGCGATATAATTTTATTTTATTTATTGAAAATGAAAAAAAACCACGCAGTGTTACATACAATTTTCAACGAGAGTAAATAGATTTGCAAAATAAATGAATGAATGTTCAAAAATTTGCTTTATTCAGAATTTTTTTTATGATCCTAAAATTGCAATATTGATTTTTCATTTTCAAAAATTGTTAAACAATTAACCCTCCGTGTGTCCACTGTGCTGTGTCCCGTAGGTCGATATCGTCCCAATCGTTTTACATTTTTTAACTCCTTAAAAAATAATTTTTTGATAAAATTTTTTTAAAAATGTTTTAGACAAACATTTCATAATCACGAAAAAAAAGTTTTTTGGCTAAAATGTCCACTCAGTTTTGCGCAAAAAATTTTGCAACAACCATAAACAGGCATTTTTTAAATTTTCGGTCGAAAATTCATATCTCCTACCCTAATTGATATTAAGGGGTAATAATCTAGGGTTTTGAGCTTCATATATATGACTTTAAAAAAACCCTACTTAAATTTGCCTCAGATCCAAAAACCATAATTATTTTGCGATATGAAAATTGGCCCTTTTCCTCGATTATAAAAATTTATAAAAATTGAAGGTTTTGTTGTATAAACAGCCTCCCAGGATCATTTATTGGCCAAAAAAGTTATTTGTGGGGCTGAAGTATAATAACCTTTATATAAGTACATAAAAAAAATTTAGCCAAAAAAAATTATCACTCAAAACCATATAAAGGGTCAATTTAAATAAGAATTTAATCGCTATTCTAATTAAATTCAAATATTTAAACAAAGTCGGGACTTAATAAGTTAGACAAATGTAATGTGTAAAGCATAAAAATTACCAACTAATCAACATTAAAGTGAAGGTTTAATCAAAAGTAGTGTGTAAATTGATATATTCAATACGTTATATATTAAATTAGTTAAATAATAAAATTTAATTATTACACCAGGCACGGAAAAAAATAACACGTCAAGCCATACACTAGTGTAACCTAAGGAAGTAGGCTGTATTAAAAAACGACACGTCAAGCCTTACACTAGTGTAACCTAGGCGATACCAAAAAAACGACACGTCATGCCTTACACTAGCGTAACCTAAGGAATCCGTCTATAATAAAAAAACGACACGTCAAGCCTTACAATAGCGTAACCTAAGGAAGTAGCCTGTTTTAAAAAACGACACGTCAAGCCTTACACTAGTGTAACCTAAGGGAGTAGGCTGTATAAAAAAACAACACGTCAAGCCTTACACTAGGGTAACCTAAGGAAGTAGGCTATATTAAAAAACGACACGTCAAGCCTTACACTAGCGTAACCTAGGTTATATTAAAAAAACGACATGTCAAGCCTTACACTAGTGTAACCTAAGGAATCCATCTATAATAAAAAAACGACACGTCATGCCTTACACTAGCGTAACCTAAGGAAGTAGGCTGTATTAAAACGAAACGTCAAGCCTTACAGTAGCTTAACCTAAGGAAGCCGTCTATAATAAAAAAAACGACACGTCAAGCCTTACATTAGCGTAACCTAAACAAGTAGGCTGTATTAAAAAAAAGACACGTCAAACTAGTGTAACCTAGGCGATACCCAAAAACGACAAGTCAAGCCTTACACTAGCTTAACCTAAGGGAGTAGGCTGTATAAAAAAACAACACGTCAAGCCTTACACTAGGGTAACCTAAGGAAGTAGGCTGTATTAAAAAACGACACGTCAAGCCTTACACTAGCGTAACCTAAGGAAGTAGGCTGTATTAAAAAAACGACACGTTAAGCCTTACACTAGCGTAACCTAAGGAAGTAGGCTGTATTAAAAAACGACACGTCAAGCCTTACACTAGCATAACCTAAGGAAGTAGGCTGTATAAAAAAACAACACGTAAAGCCTTACACTAGGGTAACCTAAGGAAGTAGGCTGTATTAAAAAACGACACGTCAAGCCTTTCACTAGCGTAACCTAGGTTATATTAAAAAAACGACATGTCAAGCCTTACACTAGTGTAACCTAAGAAAGTAGGCTGCATTAATACGCGACGCAATTTTTTTTTAACAGAAAAAAAAGTGAACAAAGATGAGTTGAGCAGAAAAAAATGAACAAAAAAAGTTGAAAATAAAAATTTTTGAACACAAAAAATTGAACAAAATTTTTTGACCAACAAAAAACTTGGTTCAACTTTTTTTCTTCAAAAATTTTTCTGTCCAATTATTTTTGTTCAAAACTTTCTATGTTCAAATTTTTTTGTTCATTTTTTTCTGTTCAACTCATCTTTGTTCACTTTTTTTTCTGTTCAAAAATAATGGCGTCCATTAGCGTAACCTAAGGAAGCGGTCTATAATAAAAATACGACATGTCAAGCCTTACACTAGCGTAACCTAAGTAAGTAGGCTGTATTAAAAAAAAGACACGTCAAACTAGTGTAACCTAGGCGATACCCAAAAACGACAAGTCAAGCCTTACACTAGCTTAACCTAAGAAAGCCGTCTATAATAAAAAAACGAGACGTTAAGCCTTACACTAGCGTAACATAAGGAAGTAGGCTATTTTAAAAAAAGGCACAAATTCAAAATGGCGGCCTCAAAATTCGCCCATTTTTGAAAAATTAGCCAAATATGAGTTCAATTTTTGGCGTAACACGAATAAGAATATTGATAAAATATCTAGGAGTTTTTGGATATGCTGACTACGAAATTAGTAAAAACTAAACCACAAGCCTTTTATGAACATTGATTATTCACCACTTTTACCCTTATTTTACACCCCTAGATGAAGTTTCATCATTTTTTTGAGTTCATATTTGAAATCAGCAATCTTGAGAACCCCCGATATAGATTTTCCAGTAAGAATAAAAACTTTTAAAAAGAAAATAAAGAATTTTTATAAATGACTTTTCACCCCTTTTCACCCCAATTTTCGACTCCTCGATAAAATTTTATGTTTTTTTGAAGTTCATATTTGAAGGCAGCAGCCTCAAAAACCCTAAGATATAATGTTAGACCAAATACTGCTAGTGTAAGGCTTGCGGTGTTGTTTTTTTAATCTAGACTATTTCCTTAGGTAACGCTATTGTAAGGCTTGACGTTTCGTTTTATTATTATAACCTAATTCATCAGTTTATGTTAGTGTAATGCTTGACGTGTCGTTTTGGTTCCTCATAGAGGAACCTTTGTGTTCGGTAAAATTTTGATTTCTTGACATATAAACACGTTTTGAGACCTCAGGAAGCTAAAAAACCGGTTTTTAAAAAAAGTCTGTAACCGATTATATTTCACAACCAACATTATATTAAGACCTAATTTTTTTTTCAAAATTTTTTTCACTAAAAAAGCTGGAGGTCCATTTTTTTTTTAATTTGGATGTAATACCTCATTCATTTCCATGAAAATACTTATATTTGAAAATATGCTTTTTACTCGATGTCTTGAATCTTATAATTAATTTAAAAAAAAATTTTTTTCTTAAAATTTTTGTTACCAAAAAATACAAAAAATACATTTTTTTCTATTTGGACGTAGTACCTAATTGTTTTCTATGAGAGTACTAGTTTTAGAAATATAATTCATAGTCAATTTTTGGATTGGATACGTAATTTCATGAAAATTTTTTTCTCCTAATTTTTGCCACCAAAAAATATACAAAATGCCAATTTTTTTTTTTAGGACGTAGTACTTAATTTGTTTCTACGAAAGTACGAATCTAGAATTATCGTTTTTAAAGGATTTCTCCATCTGATACGTAATTTTTCGAAATTTTTTTTTTAATCATTTTTTACATAAAAAAATTAAAAAAACACCATAATTTTTTTTTCTATTTGAACGTAATACTCAATTTATTTCTGTTACATTTTTTTCTATTTGGACGTAGTACCTAATTGTTTTCTATGAGAGTACTAGTTTTAGAAATATAATTCATAGTCAATTTTTGGATTGGATACGTAATTTCATGAAAATTTTTTTCTCCTAATTTTTGCCACCAAAAAATATACAAAATGCCAATTTTTTTCTTTTAGGACGTAGTAACTAATTTATTTCTATGAAAGTACAAATATCTAGAATTATCGTTTTTAAAGGATTTCTCCATCTGATGCATAATTTTTCGAAATTTTTTTTTTTTATTTTTTTGTATAAAAAAATTAAAAAACACAATAATTTTTTTTCTTTTTGGACGTAGTACTTAGTTTATTTCTATGAAAGTACTAATATCCAGAATTATTATTTTTAAAAAATTTCTCCATCTGATACGTAATTTTTCGAAATTTTTTTTCTCAATATTTGTTACATAAAAAAATTAAAAATAAACCACATTTTTTTTTTAATGATTCAGTAATTAATTTCTTTCTATAAAAGTATACGAATATCTAGAATTGTCGTTCGTAAAGGATTCCTCCATCTGATACGTAATTATTCAAAATTTTTTTTTTAACATAAAAAAATTAAAAATACACCATAATTTTTTTTTTTTTTTGGACGTAGTGAAAGTACTAATATCTAGAATTATCGTTTTTACTCGATATCTCCAATCTGATATACTTAATTTTTTAAAAAATATTTTTTTAAATTTTTCATATAAAAAAATTAGAAAAAAAATTATTTTTTTTTTTTAGGACTTAGTACTTAATTTCTATGTATGAAAGAACGAATATATAGAATTATCGTTTTATCTAGAATCTAGAATTATGGTTTTTACTAGGTAAAGTAGACCATTATAAACATTTTGTTATTGTTAATGAGGAACCATAGTTCCAATTAATTGGTAGCGTATTTTTATTATAGACCGCTACCTTATGTTATCTTAGTGTAAGGCTTGACGTATCGTTTTTTTAGTACAGCCTACTTCCTTAGGTTACGATAGTATATGGCTTGACGTGTAGTTTTTTTGGTATCGCCTAGGTTACACAAGTGTAAGGCTTGACGTGTCGTTTCCTAATACAGCCTACTTCCTTAGGTTACCCTAGTGTAAGGCTTGACGTGTCGTTTTTTTTATTATAGCCTACTTCTTGAGGTTACGCTAGTGCAAGGCTTGACGTGTCGTTTTTTTATTATATAGACCGCTTTCTTAGGTTATGTTAGTGTAAGGCTTGACATGTCGTTTTTTTAATATAGCCTAGGTTACGCTAGTGTAAGGCTTGACGTGTCGTTTTTTATTATAGCCTACTTCCTTAGGTTACGCTAGTGTAAGGCTTGACGTGTCGTTTTTTTGGTATCACCAAGGTTACACTAGTGTAAGGCTTGACGTGTCGTTTTTTATTAATGACCGCTTCCTTAGCTTACGCTAGTGTAAGGCTTGACGTGTCGTTTAATTATTATAGACTACTTTTTTAGGTTACGCTAGTGTAAGGCTTGATGAGTCGTTTTTTTGGTATCGCGTAGGTTACACTAGTGTAAGGCTTGACGTGTTGTTTTTTACATGGAACATGTTCATTGGATGGGGTATTTGAAAAAGTCTGGCCTGGCAGGGGGGGGTGAAAAATTGACGCTTTTAGGGGGGGGGGGTCAAAAATTGACGTTTTTAGGGGGGGGGGTCAAAAATTGACGTTTTTAGGGGGGGGGGTCAAAAATTGACGCTTTTAGGGGGGGGGGTCAAAAATTGACGCTTTTAGGGGGGGGGGTCAAAAATTGACGTTGGGGTCAAATGGACTTAGAATATTTTTGATTCAGGGACTTTTGGTGCAGAACTACCTAGGGACCTATAGTGCAGAAGTACCTAAAGACCTTTGGTGCAGAAGTATTCTAAAGACCTTTCGTGCAGAAGTACCTAGGGACCTATGGTGCAGAAGTCCCTAAAGACCTTTGGTGCAGAAGTACCTAGGGAGCATTGGTGCAGAAGTACCTAGGGAGCATTGGTGCAGAAGTACCTAGGGACCTATGGTGCAGAAGTCCCTAACGACCTTTGGTGCAGAGGTACCTAGGAATTTTTGGTGCAGAAGTCCCTAAAGACCTTTGGTGCAGAAGTACCTAGGGAGCATTCGTGCAGAAGTCCCTAAAGACCTTTGGTGCAGAAGTTCCTAGAGAGCATTGGTGCAGAAGTACCTAGGGACCATTGGTGCAGAATTTTTAAAGAATTTATTGTAAAAATTAATAAAAAATAAATTCATATTATTTAAAAATCTATAATAATTTGAAAATTTAATTAATTTTATTCACTTTGATGTCTAAGCAGCATGATTTCTATAATAAAAATCTAAATATAAATATTTGCATATAAATATTTATATTATGAACACATACAATAGATACTTTATTATCCGTGTTATAAGTGAACATGTTCCATGCTCTTTGTTTGTGTAGTTACACAAACCGGTTATAAATTTTTTTATACAGCCTACTCCCTTAGGTTACGCTAGTGTAAGGCATGACATGTCGTTTTCTTATTATAGGCCGCTTCCTTAGGTTATGTTAGTGTAAGACTTGACATGTCGTTTTTTTAATATAGCCTAGGTTACGCTAGTGTAAGGCTTGATGTGTCGTTATTTATTATAGTCTACTTCCTAAGGTTACGCTAGTGTATGACTTGAAATGTCATTTTTTTATTATAAACCGCTTTCTTAGGTTATATTAGTGTAAGGCTTGACGTGTCGTTTTCTTATTATAGGCCACTTCCTTAGGTTATGTTAGTGTAAGGCTTGATGTGTCGTTTTTTTAATATAGCCTAATTCCTTAAGTTATGTTAGCGTAAGGCTTGACGTGTCCTTTTTTTATTATTTACCGCTTTATTAGGTTACGCTAGTGTAAGGCTTGACGTATCGTTTTTTTATTGTAGCCTACTTCCTTAGGTTACACTAGTGTAAGACTTGACGTGTCGTTTTTTTATTATAGACCGCTTTCTTAGGTTATGTTAGTGTAAGGCTTGACGTGTTATTATTTTATTATAGCCTATTTCCGTAGGTCATGCTAGTGTAAGGCTTGACGTGTCGTTTTTTATTATAGTCTACTTCCTTAGGTTACACTAGTGTAAGACTTGACGTGTCGTTTTTTTATTATAGACCGCTTTCTTAGGTTATGTTAGTGTAAGGCTTGACGTGTCATTATTTTATTATAGCCTATTTCCGTAGGTCATGCTAGTGTAAGGCTTGACGTGTCGTTTTTTATTATAGTCTACTTCCTTAGGTTACGCTAGTGTATGGCTTGACATGTCGTTTTTTTATTCTAGCCTACTTCCTTAGGTTACACAAGTGTAAGGCTTGACGTGTCGTTTTTTTATTATAGACCGCTTTCTTACGTTATGTTAGTGTAAGGCTTGACGTGTTGTTTTTTTAAAATAGCCTACTTCCTTAAGTTATGTTAGTGTAAGGCTTGACGTGTCGTTTTTTTATTTTAGCCTACTTCCTTAGGTTACACTAGTGTAAGGCTTGACGTGTCGTTTTTTTATATAGCCTACTTCCTTAGGTTACGCTAGTGTAAGGCATGAGGAAAAAGGAGTCGAAATTCTTGATTTGTGACCCAAAAAACCTATACAGACATATCCGGGATGCTTAAAGTGCGAAAATATCAAAAACGCATTTTTTATGGGTAGTTTTGGCTATTTTAAGGGTGAAATATTGAATATTTATGAAAAAGTCGAAATTCTTGATTAGCGACCCAAAAAACCTATTCGGGCATATCCTGGATGTTGAAAGTGCGAAAATATTTAAAACATCCCTTATCGGGGTAGTTTTAGCTATTTTATGGGTGAAATATTGAGTATTTATGAAAAAAGAGTCGAAATTCTTGTTATTTATCAAAAAAACCTATACAGACATGTCCTGGATGCTCAAAGTGCGAAAATATTAAAAACACCCCTGTTGGGGTAGTTTAAGCTATTTTAAGGGTGAAATATTGAATATTTATGAAAAAAGAGTCGAAATTCTTGTTATTTATCCAAAAAACCTATACAGACATGTCCTGGATGCTTAAAGTGCGAAAATATTAAAAACACCCCTTTTGGGGGTAGTTTGAGCTATTTTAAGGGTGAAATATTGAATATTTATGAAAAAGGAGTCGAAATTCTTGATTAGCGACTCAAAAAGCCTGTATATTATGGGCATATCCTGGATGCTCAAAGTGCGAAAATAGCAAAAACACCCCCTTTTGGGGGGTAGAATTAGCCAATTTAGCGGTTAAATTTGAATTATTTATGAAAAAGAAGTCAAAATTCTTTATTAGCAACCCAAAAAGTCCATATGGTGCAAATCTGAGCGCTGAAAGTGCGAATATGTAAAAAAAAACCCCTTTCTGGGGGTAGTTTTAGGAAATTTAAGGGTGAAGCCCCAATTTCTTTACGAAAGGACCCCAATTTTCTTTTTCAGCGACCCAAAAAACCTATAAACCTCCCCCCCAACGGTATGTTGCCTGGAGTAATGATTAAATTTTATTATTTAATTAATTTATACTACGGATTAAATAAATAATGATTTAATTTTTATGTTTAAATTCTGATGCTAATTGACACAATAAGGTTTTGAGTGTAAGGTCGGAATAAAATTTGGGAGACTAAAATAATGGATTTTTTTGGGAATTTTTTTTTGTTGTAAAAAACACAAAATTTTGCTATGTATTTTTTTTTTTTTAATATAAAAAATAGTTTATGCAGCAACAAAAAACATAGCAACAAGAGCAACACGTGCAATTGTAATTTTTTATTTACAGTAATTTTATTCACTGACTGCGTAGAACTATAGTATACAACACGTTGCCGGTAGAAACGAGCGGCGTCGAAGTCGTGCCTTGCGACGCCTCGTCGAAAGAGTCGACGACGTCCAGCCGGAATAGTTTACACGCTGCGTTAAAAACGCGCCATGTATAGGTGGAAACTGAAAATACGACGCGGCGTAGTTATTGTACGAGCCTCACGTTATGAGCTACTTCAACATTACGTAGATAAGAATTTTTTCAACTCTGCGTCGAAAAAATTTTCGGCGCTAGGTTGAATTTTTTTTTTGAGTGCGGGTACATTATGTTTTATTGTATACTACAATTAATATAGAGGAGAATTAATGCGCAGTGGAGTGAGAGCTTAATTTATTCTTGATGATAGTGAATGAGATTCTTGAAAACACGGTGTTTGAGTATTTAAGAGACAAGTCGATAATTAGATACGATGCTCTTAAGCATTTGATACTGTAGGAGTTTACACGTAAACTATTAAATTAATTGTGCACTATTAGATTTATGAAATTAAAAGCAAAAAATTCTTTAACGATATTATAAATTTTATCGTTACATGCAACCTTTTAACAGATATTCTGACCAATTTATGGTTTTCACTGCAATATAATATTGTTTTATGAATTTGAAATAAAAAACAACATTACCTTTTTTAATACGTTATGTAAAAATTTTTTATTGACGTTTCGATCAAGTTTACCATTTAATCTAAGAAAGACTTATTTATATAATAAGAAAGACTTATTTATGGTAACCTTTTTCCCTTGGTGCATCTTTCATTCGATGATCATTTTATTTTTTTGAGACGGTACACACCTTGGTGGGGTATACCTTAAATGCTTAATTCATGTAAAGAATTATCTGATTTATGATCTGTAGAACCCAAAATCTCAAATAATAACTAAAAGTCTTCCCCACAACTAATATACAATAAAAATGGTAACAAATACCGAAAAAAATCTTTTTTCTTTATTGAGAATTGTAAAATAGCTTTTTTGGTTTAAAAAATGGGCCTTAAATTTTTTTTTAGTTAAAATCGTATTTGGTCATAAAATTTGCTGCAGAATCTGGATTTGAAATAAAAAAGAGAAATAAAATTCCTAAGTCGGGTCATACTGGGCCCAATAGGGCCCTAAGACCCAAATCTAATTCCCCCGAATCAAATAGTCCATTTCAAACCTAACAACTTTTATATGAAACATTTTTCGTTATTTTGTTTTGTTTTCGAGACTAACCCTGTAATTGATGGCCGATAAATTCAAATTATTCTATAAATTCAAAAACATTAAAGACCTTTCATTTAAAATTTATTGATCAAGTCATTCAATTATTTAGTCAATTGATTCACTTTGCATCTTTTCATGCAAGAAATATTTTAATTTTGAAGTAGTTCAAAGAAAATAAAATTATAATTGCAATTATTATTTTTATTTTCATTATAAATATTTTCTTCATATAATAAATATGCATATTAATGATCCAATGTAAAAATGTACCAAAAAATGAATTTTAAGAAATTTGTTACTAAATTATTTCATTTGTGCTAACTATATGATCAAACTTTTAAATTATAGTCAATATGAACGCTTATAAAAAATAATCACTATTAACAAATAATTAAAAATTTTTACTATTTCTTGAATATATTTTATTTATTGTTTCTAATAGAAATCAATTTACAAAATATGCGATCTTATAAAACAAATATAATCCAAAAGCAAGTATTGTAAAAAGCCAAATAAATTTAAATCTAATGAAAAAAACTAGCTTTCATAAAAAATTTATAAATTTTATTTTTAAATAGCCTTTTTCTATTTAGCCATTCAAATTTTAACTGAAATAGGCTCTGTAATTCTCAAAAACCTTGCTTCAGGTATGTAAAAATTTTTGACCCATAAAAAAATGAAAAGCTGTATCATTGAATTTTCAGTTATTTGAGATCTCAATATGTTTTTTTCTAAATGTGTAGCTATTTAGTCTTCCAAATATTCCAAGCTTTCTGAAGCTTTCTCTATTATTAATTATAGTACACTGTTGAAACAAACCTTCAAAATATAAAAAGTGATTTTTTTCTATAAAGAACTAACTTAATAACATAAAATTACTGAAGAATAACTATAAAATAAAAATTATAGAAATTATATATATTAAATAAAATAAAAGGTTCCGTTCGAAATTTATATATTACTATATATTTTGGTGGCTGTATATAAAACAAAACAAAAAAAATATATAATAGATTTGCATGCTCAAAAGTTTATATCTGGGTTTATATATAATATATGATTCTGAATGTCTAAAAAAAAATCACTGACAATGAAAACTACTATAGAGATTTCTGACCAATCAGTGTGAAAGCATTGGTAAATGGTAAAGTCACATATCGTGAAAATAGACTATTTCATGATTTACGTGCTTAATATCGTTGAATTTATATACATTTTTTAATACCAGCCTGGTACTCTGTATATTAGGTTGTTTCATAAAAAAAAAATTTCATATAGCTGTTTCCAAAGTTAATCTTGGTAAATTACCATTTATGAAACGAATAATATCACCAAATTTTTAGATGGATCATATATTAATGATGCAATTAGAGATATGGGATCCATAAAAGATTATGTAATTTTGATGTACTTTGTAAAATTACTTTAAAGAAATTATAATTGATAAAGCATAAAATACTTTGCACAAAATTGATTTACAAGATGTCCATTTTATGTTTTAAGCAACTTATTCGACAATATTTTTTTGATAATAAATCTCACCTAATTTTTCTGTTAATCAATAATCAAAAAAAGTTTTATAATAACTGCCTGCCTAATATACATACATTTAAAAAACTTTTTCTTTTATTTTACATATACATAAACGTATTCAATATCTATTTCAAATATATATGTCGCAGTGTTATAGAATAGTTTGTATTATAGGCTATAATACGAATTATAGAAAAGTAAAATTTTTAAAATCATTACTTTCCTATAATACTGGAATTTTAAAAACTGTTGTAAAGTAACTGGTGTAAGTCGCTATCAAAACCAACCAAATATAAAATTATATTATTCTATCTTAATAATAATATTACCCTACAAGTAATTATTGTTGTTATTTACACTGTAAAAAGTAACTTCCTTATATTAACAAAAAATTAGAAAATTTTCGAAAAATTAGTAAATTTTCAAAAAAAATTGTAAATATTCGAAAAAAATCGTAAATTTACTAAATTTAGTATATTCTCGAAAAATTCGAGAATTCTCGATTTTTTTTTGTGCATTTACGAAAAAAGTTGCAAATTCACAATTATTTTTCGTAAATTTAAGACTATTTTTTGTAAATTTTCGAAAAAAAAATTGTAAATTATCAATTTTTCTTATGAATGCACAAAAAAAAATCGAGAATTCTCGAATTTTCCGATAATATACTAAATTTAGTAAATTTACGATTTTTTTCGAATATTTACAAATTTTTTTGAAAATTTACTAATTTTTCGAAAATTTTCTAATTTTTTTGTTAATATAAGGAAGTTACTTTTTATAGTGTACATTGAGATAACTAATTTAAATTTATATAAATAAATAAATAATTGAATGGTAGTGAAATGATGAAAACGATTTTATTTTTCATTTTTCTATGTTATAGAGCTATACGGATTATAGGCTATGACACTTAAAATTCCAGTATCATAGAAAAGTAATGATTTTAAAAATTTTACTTTTATAGCCTATAATACAAACTATTCTACAAAACTGCGACATATATTATAAACTAAATCAAAATACTCAATTATTTATTTATTTTTTTATTTAAATACTTTTAACATTGTAATTTAAAATTGTTTTATGTTATAGTACTAATGAGATTTTAAAATATTATTTCGATTGGCTACTATAATTGATGTTTAAAATAAAAAGCTTTTACATAATACTATTTTATAAAAGTTGAAAATAAAATTTTCATTGTTTCAATTGAAAAATTTTTTATATATAAAAAAAATTAACCCTCGGGAATATAAAATTTTATAAAATCTATTGAAGTATTAAAATTATGTAAATACGTTTTATGGTATAAAAAATATTTTAAAATTTTTTGTTAACTTGTTTGATTAAATTGTGTATTTTAATTTTTTACTTTTTGCCGAGCTTTTTGCATTATGAAATTTTAAATTCTGCAAATGAGGGATTCCATTCCAATTGGACCCATGTTTGACTGAAGGGTCGCAAAAATCGGTTCAAAATATTTTTTTCTGAAAGTACAACTATAAAAATAAGTACTCTTAGAAAATTTTAGCTTTTAGGTCAAATCCTTCATTTTAGAAAGCCATTTCTGTGTTTTTGGCATACTTCAGTAAATTTACTCAAAATATTCTTAGTTTCACCAACATTTAAAAAAATACCCTGCCAACTAGCTGGCACTAAGGTTCCTCAAACAATGAGCTAAATACTTCTATATGCCACAGATATCACCGATTACAACCATGCAATCATACACTAATTTCTATTAACTTTTAAAAGTTAAAAGAAAATTTATGTATTGAATTTAACTAAATCTATTTTTTTCAAATAAAATCTAACGTAATTCATTGGATAATAATTATTCAAGATAGTACTTTCATGGAGTTAAATAAAGTATTACACAAAAAAAAAAAAAAAAAAATTTTAATAATTTATTTGAATAATTATTCAAATTTTATTTATCGCTCGATATTAAGGAGTGAAGTTTAAATTCTAAATTATTAATTTAAAAAATATTTTAGTTTAAAATAACTTTTTCAATTTTGAGAAATAAATTTTGGAAAAATTCGGTATCAAATCCAAAAAATTACTATAAACGAACTGTCTAAAACTAGTACTCTCGTAGGAATAAATTAGGTACTACATCTGAAAAGAAAAAAAAATTTGGTGTCTTTTGTATTTTTTTGTGAAAAAAAATTTAGGAAAAAAATTAAAAAAAAATTAAGTATCAGATTCAAGATATAGAGTAAAAACCATACTTTCAAATATAAGTACTTTCGTGGAAATTAATGAGGTATTACATCCAATTTAAAAAAAAAAAAGTACCTAGAGCTTTTTTGGTGAAAAAATTTTTGAAAAAAAAATTAAGTCTCTCTTTCATAACGGTTGTGAAATATCGCCGGTCGCAATATTTTCAGATATTAGTACTTTCATAGAAATAAATTAGGTACTACGTCCAAAAAGAAAAAAAAAATTGTTTTTTGTATTTTTTCGTGAAAAAAAATTTGGGATAAAAATTTTCAAAAAATTGAGTATCAGTTTCGAGATATAGAGTAAAAACTTATGACCGGTTTGTGTAACCACACAACCAACGAGCATGGAACATGTTCACTAATAACTAACACTGATAATAAAGTATCTATTCTGTGCATAATATCAATATTTATATCCAAGTATTTCTGCACTAAAGTTCTTTAGAGACTTCTGCACTAATGGTCCCTAGGTACTTCTGCACCAAAGGTCTTTAGGGACTTCTGCACCATAGGTCCCTAGGTACTTCTGCACCAATGCTCCCTAGGTACTTCTGCACCAAAGGTCTTTAGAGACTTCTGCACCCTAGGTACTTCTGCACCAAAGGTCTTTAGGGACTTCTGCACCATAGGTCCCTAAGTACTTCTGCACTAATGCTCCCTAGGTACTTCTGCACCAAAGGTCTTTAGAGACTTCTGCACCCTAGGTACTTCTGCACCAAAGGTCTTTAGGGACTTCTGCACCAATGCTCCCTAAGTACTTCTGCACCAAAGGTCCCTTAATCGAAAATATTCTAAGTCCCATTTGACCCCCCCCCCCCCTTAAAAAGGACATATTTGACCCCCCCCTTAAAAAGGACAAATTTGACCCCCCCCCCTTAAAAAGGACATATTTGACCCCCCCCCCCCCTTAAAAAGGACAAATTTGACCCCCCCCCCTTTAATTTTCCAGTTCTGAAGTACCCCCTCCCTATAAACATGTTCCATGTTAAAACCATACTTTCAAATATAAGTACTTTCGTGGAAATAAATGAGGTATTACATCCAAATTAAAAAAAAAAAAAGTAGTTGGAGATTTTTTGATAAAAAAATTTTTGAAAAAAAAATTAGGTCTTAACTCCATCATGTTTGTGAAATATCACCAATTACATACATACATACACACACACACACACACACACACACACACATACTTTTTTTTAACCGGTTTTTTAGCTTCCAGGGGTCTCAAAACGTGCTTATATGCCAAAAAATCAAAAATCGAAATTTGACCTATCTCAATGGTTCCTCTTTGAGGAACCAAAAAGAAAAATTATGACTTTGAACTTTAAAATTTTGATATTTTCCCCCAAACGCTTCAAAGGTTACTAAAAAATCATATTTTGAAATTTGGAATCCAATTATGTGGGAAATTTCCTGTCAGCATCTTATAGGAACCGCAAAATAAGCATAAGAAGATTTTGAGTTAATGTACCAAATAAGGCAAAAAACACATAAAAGGTTCCCAAAAATTAAAAATTTGACCTAGATGGTAAAACTGGTAGAGAGCTGTTTTTAGTTGTACTTTTGGAAAAAAATAGCTTTGACCAAATTCAACTTGGGCCTAGTTGGGGTGGAATCCCTCAAATATAATTTTTTTTCAACATTAAAAAATAATTTGAAAATATTTTATTTGTTCTTTTTAAAAATTATAAAACAACATGAATAACTTTTTTAATGACGATGTTAAACATAATTATATAAAAATTACACATTTCGATAATATGATTTAATAATAATAAAAATAAATTAATGAAGATTTATTATTTTTAATTTCATTATTTTTATTTTAATTGTATTAAAAAAAGAAGAAAAAAAAATTTGAGTTACTTGTAAAAAAAAGTAGTTGGTATTATAATGGCGTGTACTTGAAATATCGTTCAAGCATCTTCAAATTAGTAAATATTGTAGTTTCGTTAAAATTAAATAAAAAAAGGATTTTTAAGAGTACTTATGAAAAATAATGTAAAAGATATTTTATTAAAAGGTTTGGTAAAATTTATTCAAAAAACAATTTTTTTTTTTAATTTAATTGAATTAGTTGTAGGTACTTTTTATAGTTTCAAAATAATCTATTATTTAATTTACGTACCTATTTCAAGTGTAAAAGTTTGTTTTTAAAAAAGTTTTTTGTACAAAAATATGTTGAAATACGTATTTGTTAGAAATATAAAATAAATTTTTTTTTGAACTTGGGGTTTCTTAGGTTTATCCCTATTTTTGAAGATAAAAATTAGTGAAACTAGTAATAGTTGAGCTTAATTATTTATTACTGACAGATTGTTGTTGGTTTTTAATTTTTTCCATTTGAAATATTGTATTCTAAAGTTTTTCTTTTATGCAAACTGTAAACATTATTTTCAATTTTTTATCATATTGTATTAACTTATATATCAATTGTAAAAGAGTGTACTAATTTTTGTTATGGCAAAATAAACTGAATAATAATAATAATAATAATTTTTAAAATCAGATCATCAGAATCATTCAATCTTGTTTAGTTTTTCAACACAAATACCACGAGTGGCACAATTTTGTTTAAAAAAAAATGAAAAAAAAGATCTGAACTAAATAAAAAAAAATTCTGTTTTAGAAAAAACAGCAAAAATTTTGTTTAAAAATTAACACTTTTTAAGTTAACACATTCAAATAGATAAAAAATTGTGTTTATTTCTTCCTTAATTTGAATTTTATTCCGCAAACTCTTCCCATAAATAACTCATATTATTTTATTACTTTCTTATACAAACATTAATTTAAATTAAACATTTCTTAAATTGTAATATGTCTTATACGAAAACAACAACTGATTATGCCACATTTACTATAGCGAATATTAGAGAATAGAGCGTAAAAGAAAAGATGAGAAACAAGAATAAGAGCAAATCCCAGTTCGAAATTACAAAACAGTAAAACACAAAACAATACGCATAAAGAAAACTCATTATTACTCTCTACCAAACATTAACTTGTAACACTAGTGATATTCTTCGAGATTTCCTCGAGTGACTCCTTATTTAGTTTCAGTCTTGTTATAGTTATGTTTTTTGTTGCTGCTTTTATCGTTCTTATTATTATTATTATTATTATTCAAATTTCTAAAAGTTAATACTTAATTATAAAAACTATTAAGAATATTTTATGTTCTGATAAATTTATTACTTTTTTCTTTTAGAATAATTGTTTACATAATTTGGGATTAAAATTAAAATGTAATTTTTTAGATTTTGAATTCTAGCCAAGTATTTGAAATCTGAGATACTTTAAAAAATAACAATGAATCTGTAACTTCCAAATGCTTTTAATTATAACCAACAATTTTTTTTATTTTTTACTTCTTTATTGGTAAAAATGCAAAAATAGTTTACAGTTACAATTTTTTTACTTACTGAAACTTTTGTTTTTTCAAAAAAAAGATTTTTATTTTTCATATTGTATTTTATTGGTCATATTTTTTTATTGAAATAAATAAATCAAAACTTTGTAAAAAGAAAATATTTTTTTTTCTGTATAAAAGATTTTTATGATCATGATTTTCAAGTTTTAAAATATATTTATCGCTTAAAATAATTATTTTTTTTTTGTTTTTTATTTTATAATGTTAAAAAAAAAAAAGTTAAATGACCATCGTTTTCATAAAAATTTATATTTAGTTCAGGCTTGTATCGTTGCTAATTATCAAAAAGAGAAATAATGAAACGACACTTTCTCAAATACAAGCAGTTATAATACGGAAAGTGTTGTACCACAAAAACGTAATTAACAAAATGTTCCCCATTAAATGAAAAAAGAGATAATATAAGTCTATGTATGTATGTGTTTGTATGTGTATGTATTTGTTTTATAAAAGTAAGTTTGTACGTGTATCATAAAACTATGCGCTCGCTAACCAAAAGTCCAACCGCTAAATTTTATGTTTTCTGGCAGCATGTTCATATTGTTTTTAAACATTAATAAAAATAATGTTTTCTATGCTGTTATAAAAATGAAATTATTTTTTTAAAGCTTTGGAATTAGAAATTTTATTGACTTGGGTTTATTATTAAAGAAGCGCATTACATGATTGACTAGTTAGTACACTGAGAAAAAATAAGCGATGAAACGTCCGTAAATACATGAGCGGTTCGTCTGTATTTCAATAAAGAGTTTTCCTCCGATCAATTTCCGACAAAACGTCGGGATTTTTTCATAGGCCCCTCACATGCTCGAAAAGTACTCAAAATAATAAAAATTGTATACATTATACGCCATACCACTTTGCGCGCAGCTATGAGTAAGACTCCAACAAATCCCGACGTTTCATCGGGATTTCTCAGAGTAAGCGTCTGATTAACTCTGCGGACGTTGCATACAGAAATTTCTTGACGATACGTAGCATTTTAGTTCGGAGTAGGCGTCTGGATGTTAAATCCGGATGTTTCATCGCCTTTTTTTTCTCCGTGTACTTTTCGTTAAAATCATATTTTACAAGACTGCGTAGCAGGGTATCAAAAATTTTAAAAATAGTTCATACTTGAAAAGCTAATTATTGTAACATTTTGTACTTCAATATTATTTGCATACAATCGGCACAAATATAGTGTATATAATAGATGATACTTAGACATTTTAGAGAATATTACTCATTCTCCGGCGTTTAAATATAAATGTTTTTAGGGCGGCCGCGTCAGTCTATCTTTCTATTTTTTGGGTCACTAAATACAAATATGAAACCCGTTTTTACCAAAAAGGTCTGATTGCCCACAATAGGAATTTCAAAGTTATGTTTTACGGGTTTAATTTAAAATTTATTTTAAATGATCCAATTGACACAAAACGAAATACTTAACAAACGCAAAGAACAAACTAAAATTGCTTATTGTGGGCCACATTTGTATCCAAAAAACATAAGTAACCGATACAAATTTTGAAAAACTCGCCGATCATAACTGTTGTCGGCAACTGGACTATTTTCCATAAAGACGGATTCTATTTTCGTATTTAGCGACCTAAAAAACAGAAAATTCTTTGAAAAATGGACCTATCAGTTACAAAAAATGACTTCGAAATAGGGTTCTATGTCTACACTAAAAGAATTAATTCATGTATGAATTTCAATAACTCACCAAAAGTTGACATAATATTATATGAATTTTAACACATAAAATAAAATCATAAAATCCATTATAAGACTATTAAACATTGCAATATTTAAAAACCAAAAAGTTTACACTCAGCCGTAAATATATTTGTATAATTATAAACTTTATATTTTATATATAAATATATCTATAACTTATTTTTGAATATTCGTAATTTATACTTAATTATATAGAGAGTATATAATTCGAAAAGTTTTCTGCAACAGTATAAGCGCAGATGGAAATAGTGTTTCAATTTTATTAGATGCAACGTACGTAAATGAGAAACGTGGTTATAGAATAAAGAGTTTACGATATTTATATTGAAAGAGTAGAAATTTTGAACAAAAGGCGTATAAAGAAAAGGCCTGGACCATTTTATGCATACAAAATGCAGCAATTTCAATGCATAGCATGGACAATTGATTTATATATGAAATAAACCGCCTCTTTTATTTTCAATAAATAGAAACTCGAACACACGGATTTGAATAAGTAAATTTATAAAATAACCAATAAGATAAGAATAAGATTATTTCTCTTTTACTATTTTACGATTCGTTTTAAACTTTTTCACTTTTTGGCATTCAAGGATTTAAGTTATTTTCTCGGTTATTTTTTAATTTTTAAAATATAAAAAATTTCAAACAATTGAGTGCATGAAAATAACATTGAGAATTAAAATTAAAATTAACATTAAAAGCAGAAAATTTTTTTGAACCAAAAAGCCAAATTTTTTGGCTAGTTGCACAAACACAGAGTATATTAATTAAAAGTTTTTTAACATGGTATATTTTTATAATGAGGGCTATTTTGGAAACCTGAAAATCGAGAGGGGGTTAAATGTGTTCCATTTGAGGGGACAAATGGTATTTCGAACTATTTCGATTTAGAGACTTGAAAAGAATTCAGGTTTAAGGACTCAAAATGATTTGAGTTTAGGGACTTATAACAATCCGAGCTTAGGGACTTAAAATAATCCAAGTTTAGGAACTTAAAATAATTTTGATTTAGTAACTTAGGATTATTTGGGCTTAAAGACTTCGCAATTTAATAAAGGTAATTAATTCAATTATAAAATCAACAAATTGTAATGTTGGGTACTATTTATGTATTATATCTAAAACGGTAATTATAATAAATGAATACCATAATACCATAATACCATAATACCATACCCCATTTTCATTTTCTTGATATCCAATTATTTTTGCTTCCTTATTTCAGAGAATTGATGAGAATATAATGAATTATTTAAAAATTTATAATGTTTTAAGAAAGCTAACTTGAAATTAATTATTATCTTAATTTTTATTACTGCTTGATTGAATTATTTTTAAACTTTAATTTTTTGTTTACTTATTTCAGTTTAAAATAGTAAAATCTATGTTAACATAAATCCAATAAAATATCCATTTTAAAACCTCCACAACATATATTTGCAATATAATATTAAAATAGATGAAAAGAAGCTCTCAAATTTTCATATATATAAGTGAATGAGCAGCCACTCTTTATATTTTATAAGGAAAGAGTTTTTCGATTGGTGCTTTATGTACACATATAAAAAAAAATATATATATGTATATATATATAAGTAAAGTATTCATGTATGGTAAATACCTTTAAGCTATTGGCTATAGTGGGGTAGCTATTATACAGCGTATATTAAAATTCCAATATCTTCTATATATAAGTATATTCTCTTGGTAGATTACTTATATATTTTTATGTATTTTTTTTCTAAGTGTTTGTATTCGTATTACATTGAATCACACAACTAGTACAAAAGTCTGTTTAATCTCTATAGGTAGGCCAGCTGCTAAAAATTCATCTTCCTATACTCTTTTTTTATATATATACCTATATATTTTTTTGAAAATCAATAGATAAACTAGAACATGAATTTTTCTAGTAATATTTTATATCAACTAGAGTATATACAAAATTTGTAAAGATGAAATTTTTAATTTTTTTTAAATAATTTCTTTTTTGCTTTTGTTAAATCTGAAACGAGGTCTTGAAGAAATTTCGTTTTTAAAAATAAGTTCAATATTTCAAGGGTTTTGAATTTTCTGATTATAAAGATAATAAGACCAAGTCTAATTATCCAAATATCTTATCCAAATTATAGGACTTGACCTGGAAAACTAAAATTAGCTGAAAGTACTTATTTTAAGTCAAAAATAGTTCAAACCAAATTCTGCAATTTTTCAATCCAACTTGGGCCCAGTTAGGGTGGAATCTCTTAGATTAAAATAAAAGCCACTATCCATTACCTTTTTCCTAAACAGCAAATCCCACTTATCCCATTTTAAAAACTTTGAAAAAAGTAATAAGAATTTTTAACACAATAGGACAAGTAATTACTTAATCATTGAAATTTTAAAATGAATATCCATATACATATATATACGTACGAAAATGTAGAATTCAACATTCCAACGTTGACATTAACGATGAGTTTGTCTGCATTTAACAACAATGACATCGGCAAGTAATAACAGAAAATGAAAGATCTATACTCGTATAATATATGAATGTACATATTATAAGATCTATACATGATTACAACAATGCGTTAATTAGAACAGGAAAATGCAGACCATTGCTACAATTACCTTTTATCATCATTGCAATGATACTGCCATACACATACACAAGCAGATACATATTTTCTAAATGATGACAAACTGTTTTGAATATTCTTGTTTCTAGAATTTCTAGTATAATATTTCAATAAATTCCTTTCTCTGTATACTGATCTGTGATTCTATTTTACGATAAATTATTCAGTTATTTAATTATTTAGCATTTTAAGTATATATGTTATATTAGGGTAATTAATAGCGGATAAAATTTTAATTAAATAGAATATTTAATGATAAAAATAACAAATAATTATTATTTTATATTAATTAATTAAACTTATGTAACATAAAACTTATACAAATATATATATATATATATATATATATATATACGTATATATATCAATGAAATTATTTATTTTATTTTATATGTTTATAGATAATTACATATTTAATTACATTTATTTGTTTATTACTTTGATTAGTAACTGTTAGTAAATATTAATTAAATATAAATTCATTAAGAATTAAAATAAAAATTATTAATTTAAAATTACATTTTAATTAATTAAAATATTAGATATGCGCCATCAAATTAATCATGAATTTAATTTTGAATTAACGATTTATTTAATTTATTTTTTAATTTTTATTCAATGAAATAATTTTAATTCATTTTTTGATTTTTAAAACAAATAAAATTTTCAAAAAATTTGGACATAAACTGAAATATCTTAAAGTAAGCTTACTATTAATTGCAATGGGTATTGTTTAATAAAAGATCATTTTTACGAATTAAGATAAATGGACGTATCCTTAAAAAGTCATAAAAGTTTTTCGGAGACTTTTATTTAGATTTTTCGGCAGCGAATAGGAAAAATAATAAATCGTGTAATTACTAGATTTTATGTAAACAAGAGATAAAATGATTGCTTTATTATAATTCATTTATTTTAAAATTATTTTCTTGTAAAATGGATTTATCAAAGAAATAGCTATGCATACCCGAATCTCCTGGATCTTTTATATATTGTTAAATTAATCAGAGAATTGCCAGTTTCGCATTTTTACAAGTTTTATTTACACAAGGTCTAAAAAGAACCTAAATGGTATTTGCAACAGTATTTGTGTTAATTGATTGAATATTTTTTCTATTATTATGATACATGTAAAAATTTATGGAAAATATCAGTGAATATCCTGCTGACCGCGACTAATGGCTGGTAAGTAACTAGCAATATAATATTAAACATCTAGGTGGGAATTTCATAAATTACCGAGGTGTGTGTGAAGTTAGTTGACTAACACATACCGAGGTATGTATATGGAATTTTCACCTAGTTATTTAATACTTCTCCTAGTAAAATTATTAGGGTTTGGTACTTAAATTAAAAGAATATTTAAGATAAAATCATAATTATATCATTAAATATTTTTTCGAAATGACTTGAATATTGCTGTGATAAGCATCGATACCTAAAGAAAGGTTAGCAGACATTTTTAATCACGGCACATAATTTGTAATTTATGGCGATAAATAAACGGTCACAAATGTTTTCAGACGTTAATTGACCTTTTAATAATTTATTTTATAAGACCAGTTAAGATTACAATGTGGCTGCCCGCATATCTGTCCCACTTAAAGCAACTCCAAGTAATGCGACTTCCCCATGTCTCTTGGGTGGTAACCACCTCAACTCACCTGGGTGTCGACCAGCAGATGCTGATTTCGGTTTATCATAAAGTTGGTAACAAATGTCCAGCTCGCAGTATGTATAATTGGTAAAAAGAGTGGTAAACAACTCTTTCGTATCACTTGGAGCAACTCCAAGGAAGGACGACCAGGGAGCAACTCACCTGTTGAGAGATCTTTTCTGCGTGCAACACAGCCGGAAAATGAATGATTTTACTTTACTTAACTATTTTACTTTCTATTCGCTTGCTTTTATAATCGAGATCGCCCATTCACTTACATAAGATGTTAAAAGAGCTTATAAAAAAAGGATAGCAACAATGATATTTGGACTACTTTTTCATAGTTTTTCACTTCATTGGACTAATGAAAAACTTAATACCTTTTTATTTAAGGTTTTCTCATATAATATCAATAAGAAGATTATTTAATTAATTAAGGTAAAAAATGTGAAATTATAAAATTATGCTACATCGGTAATGTAGGTGTCTTTATATATGTGGTGGCGCGTAACTCGATTATACTGGTATTCTGATTCCCCTTGGTTTGTGACACCGTGTAACTGAATTCTACTTGTAGGTTGAGGTTGGATTAGAGGGTCTGATCATTTAAATAACAAATTAATGTAATTATTTGATAAAGCTAATCAGGTATCTATAAGACCATCTCAATCTATAATATAAAAAAGTAAAATATCATTTCATGAAAATTATTATAATCTGCTATAAAATGGAATATAGAATGACAG
The DNA here is from genome assembly GCA_022575985.1 of Anagrus nilaparvatae. Lineage (NCBI taxonomy): Eukaryota > Metazoa > Arthropoda > Insecta > Hymenoptera > Mymaridae > Anagrus > Anagrus nilaparvatae. The sequence goes on from JAKSXM010000272.1 coordinate 15,146,315, forward strand.
AGGTAACTTTGTTATTTTAAATATATAACTGTAGTGACAGAGCTTTTATCTATAGAAAGCTGTATGTAGACTGATCTTTATGGCGTGTTTTTAGAATCTGCTTTCTTCTTCGCTCCGTGGGTTGGCATGGTATTTCGCCATTATTTCGCTGCCAATATGCCACTTTACCTCCCCCCCCCCCTAGAATCTTTATCATTAGCTTGCTTGGCTATTGGTTGAGATATTTTTTGTTCTTCTAAGCATTTTTACGTGCTTGGAGTTAGTAATGTGAAATCTTCTGATGTAGCTAGCTTATCTGGAGTGGTATTTTCTGTTGTGTTTTCATCAATTGTAACTTCTGCTGGAATTAGAGATTCGATATTTACAATTTTTTCTTCTCCATCTATCATGATTGTATATATTATATCACTTATTCTATTGATGACTGTGTCGTCCTAAATATGGTAGTTCTAGTAGAGCTCTTACTTTGTCGCATCTCTAGATTATATGTGTGCATGTTTTGAGTTCTTTATGATGAAATATCTTGGATGTTTTATTGTGATTGAAAGCTGGAACTGGTCTTATTTGTCGCATAATTTTCCTTTGGAATTCCGCAAATTTTTCAGAATTAGCTGTTTGGTCTTGGTCTTGATGAATACAAAAATCCCCTGCGATTCTGATTGTAGTAGCGTAAAGATGCTTTTAGATCTTCATTGTAACATGTCCGTAAGCCTAGCATAATTGATAATAATGCATGAGTCCATGATACCTCTGACCTGCACATTAGTAATTCACTTAGTTTACGGTGTCATCTTTCAACTATTCCATTGAACGCTGGATGGTATGCTGAAATTCATATAGAATAGCTGTCGATGAAGCTTGTTAGAGCTTTGTATAGGTCTGCTTCAAATTGGACCCCTTAATCTATGGTGATGGTTAGAGGAGATTAGTAATGGCAATTCCATTCGTTGAATTGTTGAATTCTGCCCTTGCAACAATTTTTGCAGTGATATATTTAAGTGGTAATGCAACTGGCCATCGAGAGAATCTGTCGATCATAGTTAGGCAGCAACGATATCCATCAACGAATGACAAAATTATGAGATCCATGTGGATGAGGTTGAATCTTGTGTCAGGTACTACCATGTTTTAAAGTTTAACTTTAACGTGTCGTTAAATTTTTGATCTTTCGCACTGGAGGCATGCTGGTACATGTGAGACAATCTTTCTTTACTTTTGGCCATGAGTATTTTTCTGATACTTAACGTGCTGTCGTTTGTTGACTTGGATGTGCTATCCCGTGAAAAATGTTAAATGCCTCTTTTCTCAGCGAGAATGGTAAATATGGTCTTACTATGTTTGATGTGATGTCGCAAAAGATTGATAGCTTTGTGCATGCGTTGTTTATAACTTTCGACTACCAATTACCGATGCTCTTTGTTTCACAAAAAGCAACTTAATCGTGCTTATTCAGTTTTGCCTCTTCAAATGCGTACGAATAGCGTAAATGAAAATGAAGTTGTAAATTGCTACCTATGTGCGCAGCAGTATTTCTCTATTTATATTCTAGGTGAAGTATAAATGACTATTAACATTGAATCAGGAATGAAATAACGAATAATAAATTCAGCAGATCCTTTTACTAAAAATGTGAACAGCGACATCGTAATTTTATTTCTTATTATTTGTATATTAATCCCAGTATCTATTTTAATAAATATAGGTCAAAATAGTCAATGTTTTAACAAAGAACTTTTGATTCAGAATGACTAAATAAAATAAAGATAAAATACCGAGGTAGATGCGGTGTATATATACATTTTTCTTTTATTGTACAGACTATAGTATCATAATATAATATATTATTTTGTAAAATTTTAGTTTTGTGTTTTATTAATAATTAGCCATGTGCATATTAAATATTAACATAATATTATTATATTAAAATAATCTTTATCATAAAATATATACATTTATATATATTTATACCTGCTTACGAAATGAAAATATCATATTATAGATATATATTTATATGAGCGTTTCTTTTTGAATTGGAGCACTCTACTATGCTCAAAAAAGGTGTATCGTAATTGACGTAGATGTTCTCAGATGCTCGAAGAAAGGGTCTTATTTTTCATGCTATGTGGTTCCCAATGTATTTTGTAACTTGGTTACGCTTGGCAGCTGTCGAAAATCAAAAATCAGAAAAATTGAAATAAAAACAGGTTGATGGTGAATTTTTAATAAGTTTTTTATCTTTAAAATTGTCAATACTAAAAGCGAAAAAAGAACTCCAAATTTTTATGAATTTATTTTTTGACAAGTTTTCAAAGTTTCATAAGTTTTCATAAGTTTTCATGAAAATATTTTAGCAATAAAAAAGATGGGACCCAAAAGCGTTACTTTTTCAACACGTGAACATTTTCAGTGAATTTCATCGACAAGTTTTGAAATTGCTTTTTTTAGTAGGCACTTTACAACTGTAAAATTATGTTTCATGATAACCCTTTAAATTCCAAAACTTCTCTATGAAATTCATTGAAAATTATCACATTTATTCTATGTTAAAAAACTCAAGACTACTATTCTTAACTAAACTTTTTAATCTTGCACATAAAGTTAACAAGATTTTAGCAATAAAAGTTCACGTTGTTCAAAAACTTTTTGAGAAACAAATATATCAGTACCCAAATGATCTTATTTTTTTTGTTTCAATAGAAAAAAAAATACCATTAACTTGTTTTTGGATAGCTTTAGAGACACAAAACCAGAACCTTTTTTTAAGACTATTCACGATTTTCTACATTTCGCCTAATTGTGGGCAAGGTAGGATAAATGTTAAAAATAAAAAAAAAAGTCCATATATATAAATTTACATTATAAATAATTTTATCATTATAGTGTTATATGTATGTAGATTGCATCTACATAAAAGGAATATAAAGGAATATAATATAATATTTCATATCATTGGAAGCTTGATATATGTTTTAATGCGAAAGCGATGAGTTTAAAATCCCCTTGAGAGAAATTTCTCCGAAGAAATATTCATATATTTAAAGTTAAAAAGAGACAGAGAGTATGTAATAAATTACTGCTTTAATATTTTCAATAATATAACATAAATTTTGTGAAATTAAAAAATTATTTCATTTCGAATGTTTTTTTACAAAATTATTATTTTTTTTTTTTAATTAAAAATTTTTTTTATTTTTATAAAGATTAAAGTATTTAGAAAGAAATTTTACAGTTTTCATGCTATTAAATTTTATAACATTCTTTCTGTAAAAGTAACGTCTAAAATTTTGTTATTAAAACATTAGAAAAACACGTTATAATTTTCAAAGGTATTTTTGCTCATACATGTGATAAATAATATAATATTAAACATATATGTTAGAATTTCGTATATTACCGAAGTGTATGAAGTTGGACTAATACACACCGAGGTATATATATATATACGAAATTTTACCGAGTTCTTAACGTTATTTTGTATTTTATACCTAATAAAATAATTAGCGTTTTGTACTTAAGGAGTTAGGAGGGTAAATAAAAATGATGACAGAACTGAATGAAACTGGAAAATTATTAAATTTAAACATTTTTAAAGTTAAATAGAACTTGGTTTTAGCTTTGTTACCACATTAATTTTCATTTTATTGCAAATTAAAAATAGGCAGTTTAACATTGCTCTTATGGAAATTCATATTTGGAGCTTACAAAAAGTATGATAGTGATGACACAGATTAATGAAACTTAAATAATATGCTAAATAAAAGCTCAAAGATTATATTTCCAATTTATTTTATCTAGGTTACCACATTCAATCATTAATTATTCGGTAAAAACCAAGTTTTAGTAAGTAACATAACCTAAAATAATAATGTTTTTTCATAATTTATAAAATTAAAATAACTATTTTTGCAATAATATTACATAATAAACACATTTTTTAATATTTTTACGACTAATTTTATTTTAAACTGCAAATTATTTAAAAAAAAATAGCGTCGGTAATGTGGATATTGACTCAAATTTTCTATTTACCCTCCTAACTCCTTAATTAAAAAAATATTATTATTTTATCTTAACCCATTAGTGCCCAAGCGGAAGTAAACGGACACTCAATGAAAATCATAAGAAAATCAATCGATAGAAGGCTAAAAATCGTTCCCAGAGGTAAAATGTCATGCTTTTTCCAAATCTGTCGTTAGTTTTGACCTACCACTATTCTATATACCCGAAAAATAAGGGTGAAAAGGGGTGAAATGAGAATTTCGAGAAAACGACGGACAAAAGACTTTTAATGTCACAAAATAATAATAAAAAGTTCATGAAATAGCTTTTTCAGATCCAAAATTTATATTTTGAATATAAAACTTTGACTAAAAATCTTATTTCACCCTTATCTGGTCAATAGGGGTGGTTTTTTCAAAAACTTTATAAATACCTTTTTTTGGTTTTTAATGGACTTCCTTTAGTAAAATTTTCTGCTGAATCCAAATCCAATCTTCGTTTTGACATACAACCCCTCCTTGTACTTAAAAGTAGGGGTGAAATGGGTAAAATGGACCGAAATTTTTTAAAAACTACTAAAATATTTATAAAATTTATTTTTTCTACTGAATTGGTATCGAATGTCACTTCTAAGATTAAATTCTTCATGCATTCAATATAGGGGTGATAGGGGTAAAACGGACCATTTTTAAGTCGTCAGTGTACGGTACATTTTACCCATTTCACCCTAATTTTTGAGTATTCAGAGGGAATATAATATCTCAAAATGAAAATTGGCATTGGATTCAACAGCAAATTTTACTAAATAACTCCATCAAAAACAAAAATAAATGAAAATTTAAAATGTTTAAAAAAAAAAACGTAAGCGCTACACCTATTTACCTTTTGGCGACTTGAAAATGGTCCATTTTACCCCTATCACCCCTATATTGAATGCATGAAGAATTTAATCTTAGAAGTGACATTCGATACCAATTCAGTAGAAAAAATAAATTTTAGTAGTTTTTAAAAAATTTCGGTCCATTTTACCCATTTCACCCCTACTTTTAAGTACAAGGAGGGGTTGTATGTCAAAACGAAGATTGGATTTGGATTCAGCAGAAAATTTTACTGAAGGAAGTCCATTAAAAACCAAAAAAAGGTATTTATAAAGTTTTTGAAAAAACCACCCCTATTGACCAGATAAGGGTGAAATAAGATTTTTAGTCAAAGTTTTATATTCAAAATATAAATTTTGGATCTGAAAAAGCTATTTCATGAACTTTTTATTATTATTTTGTGACATTAAAAGTCTTTTGTCCGTCGTTTTCTCGAAATTCTCATTTCACCCCTTTTCACCCTTATTTTTCGGGTATATAGAATAGTGGTAGGTCAAAACTAACGACAGATTTGGAAAAAGCATGACATTTTACCTATAGGGAACGATTTTTAGCCTTCTATCGATTGATTTTCTTATTATTTTCATTGAGTGTCCGTTTACTTCCGCTTGGGCACTAATGGGTTAAATATTTTTTCGCTACGAATTGAATTTTTCTGCGATCAGCTTCGATACCTAAGGAAAGGTTAGTACTTATTTTAAATCTTGGCACATAATTTTTAGCTTCGCGCATGCATTACTTATCACTATCGATTACCGAATTACAGAATAATGTTGTAAATTGCTACGTGCCCGCACGAGAGTTGTACATTAATTATATGCTAGGAGAAGTATAAATATTTTTTCTTGTACATAATAGGATACTTTGTTTATATTTTGGCAAATCAATTGAATTGAATAAAAATTATATAGTGCAACATTGAATGCAACATGAATTATCAACGTCCTAGGTTACCCATTTCAAGAAATTTTGACAATGAGAAGTATACAAGTGTAACCTGATGGTTTTGAAAAAATACTTGAGATCCTTTCTTGAAAGTAGGCTAAGCTTTTACAATTAAAAAAATATTTGAGAATTTTATGTCAAGCAACTTAATTATGTAAAACTAATTTTGTGATTTTATTGTTTATAATAAAAAAAAATTTTTTTGTTGATAAATTTATTATAATGAATGATTTATAAAATTTACTAATAATTGTAATAAAAAAAGAAAAGAAAAAATAATTATTCAAAAAAATTATTTAAGTTACAATACATTTGTATGGTCTTTCGCCTGTGCGTAAGACATACAAATGTATTATAATTTTATTGCATCGTCGACAATTACATTTATATGGTTCTTCACCGGTGTGGCGCTGTTGTTACTGTTGCTGTGTAAGTGCCAGTGGTGCTCCAAGATATTATCTATTATACACGGTCACTGAGAAACAGAAGTAGTGAAATCACGCCCACTAAAAAATAATTCAAAAATTTCTATGGGCTAGCATAGAATATTTTTGGCGCTGTTTTAAGAGGGCGTGGTTTCACTACTTCTGTTTCTCAGTGACCGTGTATATTAAAATGTTTAGGAAAGGGGGGGAGATAGGAGCTAAGACAATAATGAGTCTTATTTAATTAACAAAAACAGAAACGAATTTAATAATAAAAAAAGATTAATATTTTATAATTATTAAAATAAAATAAAATATTATCGGCCTCGTGGGCCTTGATTAAATTTATTGATGGTCGCCATCTTTGATACGATTGTGTGTATGCGCACGGGTGTCGATTATACTCGTGTATGTAAAATATAAAATAAAATTATCTAAAATTACTACGAATATTCTCGCCACGTGCACTCACGCATAGATGATTTTTCACACACTCATACACATAAATTTCACTCATACATACGCGTAACCGCGTGAAAATAATTTTAATAAATGAAAATTAATAATGAAATAAAACGAAATAATAATAACGCGAGGTACCTTTTCTTGAAACTCTTTTTCTGGTCAGGCCTGGCTGAAATCTTCTTTCCTGGACTTCTGGTTACTTGGCCTGGTTACTGGTACTGGTTACTAAATATTAACTTTCTGGTTTGGCTGGAGCTTCTAATATTTTGAGCTGTGTTTGGAGCCATACTTCCTGGTGCATAAACATACACTAAATTACACTGAGGGGAGAGCCCATGCTCTCTCCCTCTCTTAGAGAGCACTTTCTGACAAATAGCTGTTTACTGTTCAGCGGCCGAGACGAGAGTGACGCACACCCGCTTGTTCATATTTTTTCTGTGTTCCCGGCGTCTAGCTTAGTTAAATTTGCTGTTTCTTAATTAGAAAAGACACACGAAATCACAAAATATTTAAATATAAAAATTATCATAATACTTTACTTTTATAATGCAAATTATTGCATTACATTATAAATTTAAACCTGCATGGGTTAATTTTGTTCGTATTGCTAAAAATAATACGTCAATTATTTTTTTTTTCTGACTAGAACAAAAATTGGTTCTTCATAATTTAAATTGATATTTAAATATATTTTATTATTAACAAACATGTTTATAGGGAGGTGTACCCCAGAAGGCCTAAAAATCGAGGGGGGTCCAAATCTTCACGAACAAGGGAAGAATACATATTCAAACTTGTTACAAGTAGGATTAATAAAATTTTAACAAAAATAATAACCGATAATAGCTTAATTTTTTATAATTTGAAATGATACCAATATATATATATATATATTAAATAAATAAATTACATGTCACATAAATGTCATTCTTTAAAAAAAATGAAAAATATAAAAAAATTGTCAATATGATTCATTCATTCAATAATAAATTGAAATAACATAAATTTTTAAATATGTTATTCTATGACCTAAATATAATATATTACATATATTTTTTACTAAAAAAAAAATCCAATGTTTAAAAATCTAAAAAAATATGTTTTAAAAATAATAAATACTTTTTATATTTTATGAACAACTTTTGAATATATAAATTTAAAATATTTATACGGAAATATATATAAAAAATATGTCTATACTTCAATAAAATCATATTGAAAAAAAAAATATATTACATTTAAAAAATATTTGTATTCAATTACAGTTTTTTCAAATGTATTATATTATTGTTATACTTCTTTTTTTGAATAATAAAACTAAAAAACAATATTTACTGTATAGTTACTATTAAAATATATTTTTGATTTTTACATTGGGTGGGGTACTTTTCGACGAAAAATAAAAATTCAGAATGAAAAATGTAACGAAATTTATAGTTCTGTGATGGCATATTTGCATTATAATTTTATTAATTTATATTAAAGAATTTTTTTTATTTTTAAGAATAATTTTAATAATCAAATTTTTAGATGACCTTAATTTTTATTTTTATCTTGTAGACATTAGACATTCCGATCTATTGTCTATCAAAATACAAAGATTGGAATGTTGAAAGTTGAAAAACAAGATAATTATAAAAAATTTTTAGGTCTATACCTTTAAGATGTTTATTACATAAGATAAAATTATAAAATTTTTAATTGTTATTAGTCATCTTCAGAAAAAGTTTTGTAATTATCTAACGGTAAATAATTTTTTTTGATAAAATGTAGTCATAGGAATTCCTTTTTGATAACTTGTCTATGACGTTTTTCTTGAAAAATGCTCATGGAAAGGGAAATCAAAGGGACCACGTTCCCAAAAACTACATTTTTAAGCAGTCATTCTCGAACAGTCGCAAACAGTCAGTCAAACTATTAAGCTCAGCTGGGACCAACACGGCCCACGCTATCAAAATATTCATATTTCTCAATTTTTAAAATATATATATTTTTTTTGTAATTACATTTTCTCATTGTACATAGTTTTTTTTATTGGTATTCATAATTAAATAATTTTTCTTTTCAAGTTAAATTTGCTTTCTATTTATTTTAAAAATAAAGTTTTCCTCAAAAATACTAAAAAATTTTTATAATTATAAAAAAGGTAAGTCAAATATTTATTTCTTTTTTTATATCTTTCAAACTTTCCAAAAAGTGTGCTAACAAGGCTAAAGTCCTCGACTATTGTGATCGAAACCACGCAGGGACACATTAAAAATATTTTTGTATTTTTATTTTTTTTTGCAAATTTAAATACTATAATTAATTTATTAACTTTTTAACTTTTTTTTTAATTACGTTAAATTTGTCTGAAGGACGGGGCAAGCCTAGAAAACTTGCTAACCCCTTCTCGATTAGTTGTTTAGTTTTATTTCTTTTTTTAATTAAAAATTATTTAATAATTAAACAATTAATGACAAAGGGCAAATTCATCGTAACAAATTGGCATCCAGCTTGTGGGTAGTCTTGTGCAAATTTTAGCCAAAATTAGCATTCTTTTCTTTTAAATTAATTTTTAATTTTTATTTTCTATTTTTTTAATTTATAAAAAAAATTTTTAGTTTTATTTTGTGTTAATAAAAAAAATTTAGTTACTAAATTAAATTAGCCAGGATTACGTTTTAGCCTTCGGCCAATGTGCCAGTGCTAACGTAATACCTGGTTTGCAAAATTACTTAATAGTAATTTTTAGGAGTCTTGCAATAAACTTTTTAGAAAAAATTTGTGTTTAATTGAATGAGTTAAAATTTTTATTTTATTTGCTAATTTTTAGATTAAAAATTATTTAGACAAAAATTTTTTATTGCTTAACTTTTAATTTTTATAAGGAATTATATAAATTTAATTAAATTGACCGTAAAAAAAAAAAGAAAAAAATATTCAAAAACAAAATTTTTAACTTTCTCATCTTTTAATTACTACTGTTTAAAAAAAAAAAAAAAAAAATTTATTTTTGCACTTTAATCAAAATTAATTAAAAATTTAATTTTAATATGTTATTGTTTAATTTTGCATAATATTTTAATTTAATTAATAAATAATCGCGAATAATTTAAAGAAATAAGAACTTAAATTTAGAAAAAGTATTAGGAGTACATAAGTATCAAAGAGGTGACGCATCAATTTTTGGGCCCGCTGCATTACAATAGATAATCTCGGCCGCCCCTCTTACGCATCTTTACTATTTTTAAGACTCTAGGTACCCTCCCCCTCTCCATAGAACGCATAGAATACTATAACTGACCACACCCCTGTAATAGAAATATATTCTTATCGGTCCTACGGCCCTCTCTATCTTTCTCTCTCCCTCTTTCTGTTTCTTTTTCTCTTTTACTTACTTTCTTTTCTATTATAATATCTTTATCATTTTATTTTATAATTTCGTTTTTTCTTTAATACAATTAACTTAATGTTTGCAAATTCTTAAATATTTTTAAAATCTATATCAGCAAATTTTTTTTTAAGTTTGAATTTTAAATTTTGCATAAAAAAAATAGGAAAAAAATTAATACAGTCTTTACATTTAAGAGTTTTTTTAATTTTCTAGTAATTTTTGAAAGTTAATTTGAAATTGTTATTACTGAATTTATAATTAAAAAAAAAAAAAATAGTAATATTTGCAAATTTTTATTATTAGTTATTTTAAATTATAAACTATTTTTAGCTTACTTAATTTTATTTTTAAAAAAATCTTTTTTTGACATTTTTTAGTTTTACCATTCTTGTTGTTTGCAGTTGCAAAAATTTTTGCTGAAATAATTAAATCTTTGCCCTCGTGTAGTTTCTAAAATTTTTGCGAAATGAAAATCCTTTTTTAAGTTTTTAAAAATTATTTCTAAACGATTGATTTCAATTTTTGTAACATGTTTTTAAAATGGTTTATTGTTTATATTGTTGTAACAATGATCATTGGACCAAATTTTGCAATACTTGCCAATTATGTAAAGGACCCCATTTAGCTAAATTTTGCTCTATTTATTTGAATCAGGTTGAAAAAACCAATATTAATCGTAACTGTTACCAAAAATACGAAAATTCTTTAAATTTTGATAGCTTTTCTAATCAAAACGATTATCAAGATGGATTTTCTCCTGCTAGTAATGTTCATTTTCAAAAATTTAAATATACCAACAATTTAAATTTCCATAGCCTTAATTCGCATAGTAGATATGATTTATACAAAAATAATCAAAATGAAGTTGCTTATCAAAATTTTCAACCAAGTAATTTTATAAATCAAAATAATAACGAAAATTTGTTGTATGCAAAAACAAATATTAAAAATAAACATTTTTTAAAAAATTCGCATAATAAATTAGATAAGCAATATAATTATGAATTAAATCAATATAAAAATAAAGTTTTTGGCCAAAATAAAGATTCGCATGATATCCTTGATTTTAAATTTCCATTATTTAATGATATAACTGAAAATAATAATAAAGCTACTACAAATTTACAACTAAGAGATAAAACAAAAATTTCAAAATTTGATTCTTTAACCAAATTAAAGTCAAATCCGATTTTCAACCATTATAGTGAAATAACGAATTCAAATGTTGTTAAAAATCAGAACATTCAGGTTTTTGAAAACCCAGATCCTAACATAGAAATCAAAGCAACTCCAGTAAAATTAGAAAATAGTAATGTTTTTGATAATATAGTTTCAAAGTATGATAAAAATAAATTTCATGTGTCCAGTTTAGTAATAGATTCTTGCTTAAAGACTTGTGACGATGAAACAAATTATGATGCTGATTCCGAAGATTTTTATAATGATAATGTTGAAAATAAAGTTGCAAAAGTTAGTTTAAATAAATTTGATTCTTCTGTAAATTTAAAATCTCAATTAAAACCTGATAATATTACTACTAATTCCACTGAAAAATTGTTTTATTTTAGTATTGTTCAACGTTTGATGTATAGAGAAAATTTTAATTCTTTTAATAATTGCAATATAAATGTTTTTAAATTTCCGGCGTACCCAATTAATCCAGTAGTAATTTTAAAAAAAAATTTTAGTAATCTAGAAAATTATAATAAAGTAAATTTCCCATTTTCTATTTTAGCAACTGGTGATAAAACTGAAATATTTCCAGATAAATTAATTCAAGTAGACTCTTCTAATTCTAATTCTAAACAGTTTATCATCTCGGTTAGCAATTTTTTCGTAAATGCAAATTTAGAATCGTTAAAAATTTTAGTATTTAAGCCTTATTTTAAAAGCATTTTTCAATATTTGCAAATTAATTACAATTTCTTTTGCGATAAACAGATTTTAAAAAATTTTATACTTCATAATTCGATTTATAATCTTTCACATTTAAATGCATATTTAAAGTTAGCTAATAGTACTCATTTCGTTCTAAAAAGTTTGATTTTCAAATTTTTCAATTATTATAATAAACATAAAATTAAAAGTTAAGATATTTCGCGCAAATAAATTCTATGTTATTTTAAAACATTTTTGCACATTAGTTTCTAACCTTAAAATTTTAAGATTTAATATAAATAATCAAATATTTTAATAATCTTTTTAATTAATCATTTTAATTTACTTTTTAATTTGCTAATTTTAATTCCATAGTAAAAATAACTATTTTATTAGTTTCATGATTTTTTCTAACAAATGGTAATTTAAATCCAAGAAAAATTTTTATTTAAAAAAATCTTTAGTGATATCAAGATTTTATTGTTTACTTATTATGACCTTTTATTTTAATTCTAATAATTTACAAAAATTTTCAACTAAAATAACATAAAATACAGAAAAGGTTTAACACTTTTCCATGTACTTGTTATATTGATAATTTTTAAAATATAATTTTATTAATTTAATTTTAAAAAAATTTTTATTGACTTTTTCCTTTCTAGCCAATTTTATCATGTTTATTCTAAATTATTTATATGTAAAGCATTGTTTAAATTAGTAAATCAATATTCAAATAATTAATTTTAAGATTCCCTGATAATTGAAGACGTAGGATAAGGACTTTGAGAATCTTTTGTTTCGCTAAGAAATTACTACCTAATATGGCCAGTTAAGGTTTTGATTTCCAAAAGAAATTTTAAGATTATCAAAAGAACTTTATACAATGTCATAAATTATTACTAGCCCTTTAAGCATAGATATTTTAGTTATTATTAATTTAGCTGTTAATTTTAGAGAATAAATTCATTTTAAATAGATTCTGGATGTTTATCCCAGACTTCTATGCATTTTTATTGTTGTCTATATGTTTTTTTTTCTGGACGTTTATCCCAGATGATTTTTTATTTTTAATTTTATATGCCTATTGAATAAAAAAGGTGACCTCTGAACTCAATCGAGTTAAGTCTAAACGTGTTTATTTTGTTGTTGTTCTGGACGATTATCCCAGACTAGTTTTGTTTTGAAAAAAAAATTAAATTAAAATTAATTAAAAATGACCTCTGAACTCTGTCGAGTTAAGTCTATAAGTAATAATTTTGTTGTAATTCTGGACGATTATCCCAGAATAGTTTTGTTTTGAAAAATAAAAGTTGATTCAAAATGACCTCTGTACTTTTGTAAGTCACGTCATATCTTTTTAGATTATTAAAGAAAATTTAAGCTTAAGATTTAGGATTATATTCTTTTGAATATTGGTTGAATTCTAAACACTGTGATATATATAAATCATAGAAATTTGTTTTTTTTTAATATGCTAATGATTATAATAGTGATTTTATTATTTATTGCCTATTTCTCATTAACTTGCAAACATAATCTTTATTTTTGATTAAAGGTCACAATAATATACAATTTAACAAGTTACTAAATTTTCTTTTTTTTATAAAACTATCACGAAAAGAGTTTTTTTTAAATTTTAGTCTATCATACATTTCGTTTTCGTATATATTTATATTACTCGGGATATTAGATTTTTTTTAAACATTTTTGATTTTTATTGTTAAGTTCTAATCTGTTGTTTGCTATAAATTATGGTTCGTCAAGGTTATAGTAGAAAACCTAATTATTTTAATAAGTCAACATGTTCATATAGAAAAATTTTATGGATTTTATTTTTGCAAATAGTATTAAAATTTTAATTTTTCAATCTTTTGAATTTTATTTTTAATTGCAAATCTATCTTTGATTATACAAATGAAATAAATTATAAAATTTGATTCATTCAATAAACTAAACACAAAATAAATTTTTCTTTTTAAACTGTTTCTTTATGATTCTAATTTAATTTAATATTAAATATTAATTTATCAGAAATACTGCGCTAAGAGTTGATTACAATATGGTTTTCAAAAAGTCATATTTTGAAATATGATTATCATACTGATTACAAAATTTAAAACCAGTTAAACCTTTGACTGATTTTAATAAAACAAAGATTTCAAATATCTTTAATAAATTATCTCTGTATTTAAAATTTCTTTAAAACAGAATCATCAAAATTTCCAATTTGATAAACCGCAAGTTTTAATTATAATTCATCAAAGCTCTTAGCATCATATTTCTGTTAAAGTTGGATAATTTTTAATTTTCTATTACTAGATATTAATGCTATTTTATGTTTCAGATTAAAAAATTATATAAATAAATAAATATTTAATGATATTTTACTTTTAATTAAAATTAAAATATTACAGAATTTATTTTTACCAAATTTACAAATTTTTAACGCCAACGGTTTTAATTTTAATCAGTCTCTTTTTTTGTTTCAAATTTTGCTTTGATAACTACGTTGATTAATATTTATAAAAAACAATATTTTTGCTAATTTTTAAACTTATTATTTTAAGTTACAACAAATAGAAATTGTTCTGTGAATTTGATGTAATTTAAAAACGTAAGTCTTAGAATCATTTACTGACAAATTCAAAGTTTAGATTTCGCGATAATAAACATTGAATTTGGCAGATCAAACACCAAACCCTATTCAGTCTCAAGATTAATTACAAGAGGTTCAAGAATCATTACTAGAGTCTCTGTGGGTCGCTAAATCATCAAACTAAGTTTATTTAAACGCTCAAAGTTAATTTTGTCAAGATTTCAAATTTCTGCAAATACATAAAATATTTACACAAAATCAGTTACAAATCAATTTTAATTAAATATTTCAACAATAGTTTTTGATCTCTACATGATAACTGCAAGACACGAAACACCATTATTTATTAAGATTTTGTAAAATTCTTGCATATTTTGATAGATTTAAGATTATTTATATATTTAGTTTTTGTTTGTTAATTTTAAGTATGTTCAATTTTAGTTTTTAATCTAAATGACTTTTGAATTCCAAATTATAGAATAACTTATTTTATCATTCATTTTTTTATGCTAGTCTTAAGTTGCCATAAGTGTTTTATGTTTTATCTAGTTAATAGTTATAATAAAAAAAAAAAACACACAAAAAAAATAATAAAATAAAATTGTCATTACATAATAGTTAAGAAATTTTAATTATTTTGGCTACTAATTTGCTAAAGTATTAATCAAATTTATGTAAAAAGCTTTGAAATTATTTATATCAATAATAATGCGTTGTTTTAATTTTAATTTTTGTTTCAAATCATTTTAATTTTCTTAATTTTTGGCATATTAATATTTATAACTATCTGATAAAGAATTTTACTATATCAACAATAAACGTTTTATATTAATTGGAGTTCTTCACACATCGTTCAAAAACAAATAACAATAGCAACAAAAGTAAAAATACTGTCAGCAAAGTTATTAGAAATCAATAATCAACTTAAAAATCAAGAGGATCTTTATGATTTTCATTTAAGAATTCAACAGCGATAATGATACGGAACTCATCAAGCTCAAAATATCTACAAAAATAGTTAATTATCATACTAAGATGTTTTTACACAGATTTCTGACATTATTCTCTAATTTCTAGATCTTGTATTACTTCTTCATTGTTTTTATATCAGAATCGCCACAGTTAAAAGATGGCAACTTTAAAAGATTGTTCATTTAGCAATTTTATCAACAATGGTTTCAAGATTACTTATTATCCTCGATTGTACAGCCATTTTTACAACAAATAATAAATTGAAAATTAATCATTCACAACAGTAATGATTTATATTTATTAAGGGAGCTAAATTGAATGGAAATGGGCCCTTCGTTTCATCAACAGCTCGCAAAAAAAAAAAAAAAAAAATATATAACTCAAGAAAATATCAAATTGTAAAACAAATTAAGAACTAGCAAAACATAACTATTAATTATTGCCTTAAATTCAGAAAATTTAATGTTGTTTAAATTCGTATTTTTTAATTTTTATTTATTGCTATAATTCTTTCAGAGTTTTATTTATAAAATCACCTCATTTTACGGTTACTACAGCATTCTTTAAGGCATTAGTAACCTTCTTAGTGGGGGGGTGTGATGGCATATTTGCATTATAATTTTATTAATTTATATTAAAGAATTTTTTTTATTTTTAAGAATAATTTTAATAATCAAATTTTTAGATGACCTTAATTTTTATTTTTATCTTGTAGACATTAGACATTCCGATCTATTGTCTATCAAAATACAAAGATTGGAATGTTGAAAGTTGAAAAACAAGATAATTATAAAAAATTTTTAGGTCTATACCTTTAAGATGTTTATTACATAAGATAAAATTATAAAATTTTTAATTGTTATTAGTCATCTTCAGAAAAAGTTTTGTAATTATCTAACGGTAAATAATTTTTTTTGATAAAATGTAGTCATAGGAATTCCTTTTTGATAACTTGTCTATGACGTTTTTCTTGAAAAATGCTCATGGAAAGGGAAATCAAAGGGACCACGTTCCCAAAAACTACATTTTTAAGCAGTCATTCTCGAACAGTCGCAAACAGTCAGTCAAACTATTAAGCTCAGCTGGGACCAACACGGCCCACGCTATCAAAATATTCATATTTCTCAATTTTTAAAATATATATATTTTTTTTGTAATTACATTTTCTCATTGTACATAGTTTTTTTTATTGGTATTCATAATTAAATAATTTTTCTTTTCAAGTTAAATTTGCTTTCTATTTATTTTAAAAATAAAGTTTTCCTCAAAAATACTAAAAAATTTTTATAATTATAAAAAAGGTAAGTCAAATATTTATTTCTTTTTTTATATCTTTCAAACTTTCCAAAAAGTGTGCTAACAAGGCTAAAGTCCTCGACTATTGTGATCGAAACCACGCAGGGACACATTAAAAATATTTTTGTATTTTTATTTTTTTTTGCAAATTTAAATACTATAATTAATTTATTAACTTTTTAACTTTTTTTTTAATTACGTTAAATTTGTCTGAAGGACGGGGCAAGCCTAGAAAACTTGCTAACCCCTTCTCGATTAGTTGTTTAGTTTTATTTCTTTTTTTAATTAAAAATTATTTAATAATTAAACAATTAATGACAAAGGGCAAATTCATCGTAACAGTTCCTAAATTTTTATAACATAATGAAATTTTAACGATTAGATATTTTCCCGAAAAATAAATTACAGAATATTTGAACAAATAAGAGTTTCAACCAAGAAAACCTATTTTCTAGAAATATAATTAGCATTAAAAAAAAATTCCTATTAATATTGTAAGGAAATTTTATGTAGCGAAAAATATGAAAAAGAAAAAAGTTACCACGAAAGTTCAAATACCCGAAAAATTTCTACCACCTCTTTAGTATGAAATATTTAAAATTTTCGGGTTTATGATCATTCTTTGCAATTTTATTCGGAATGATTCTTATTCGTGAAATAAAACTTCTGGTGTGCACGATTATAGAATAAATTTTTCTTGAAAAAGATTATTTAACTTTTAAACTGAAGGATTATTAAAATTCGGGTTTTTAAATTTCATTGGAAATACCATTCGTTTTACTTATGAATCGTAACAATTTATTTACAGACTTCAATATTCGGTATATTTGGGTTAGGTGCAAAAAATTTCCTTACAATTTTCATTATGGACTTTTTTTTTTCGTCGTAAAGTACCCCACCCTTTTACAATATTTAATTAAATTACACTGTAAAAAGTAACTTTCTTATATTTACAAAAAAAAATAGAATTTTTTCGAAAAATTAGTGAATTTTAAAAAATTTTTGTAAATATTCGATAAAAATCGTAAATTTACTAAATTTTGTATATTATCGAAAAATTCGAGAATTCTCGATTTTTTTTAGTGATTTAATGAAAAAAGTTGCAAATTCACAACCATTTTTCGGAAATTTACAACTATTTTTTGTAAATTTTCGAAAAAAATTGTAAAGTCCATTTCACCCCCCCCCCCTAAAAACGTCACTTTTCACCTCCCCCCCAGCCAAGCCAAACTTTTTCAAATACCCCATCTAATGAACATGTTCCATGTTAATAGCTTATACCAATTTTTGCGGTTCTTCGGTCCAACGCGAACCCATTTGGGGCGGAACAGCTCATATATGACTAAAGGTAAGATATTCGAATCCTCCTCTAGGATTTTGTTTTCTTTTTTCTTTAAAGTTTGATCTACTTAGTTTCTTAGAACTATATTTTTTACATAGTTGTTAATTTATAAATTGAACTTTTAAAAGCAGGTAATTGTAGAACTTTCCTTTATTAATATTCAGATGGTACAGATGCAACTAATCTTTCTGAGAATATGAAAGCAAGCAGTGTAAAAAAGTTTCCGAGATTACTGTATAGCATACTTTGAGGTCACGATAAATCTAATATAGAATTCTTAGAAAAACATTTTTTAATTATAAACTGAAAAATAATATTAAAATAATCAGACAATAACGAATAAATTTATTTCAATTTTAAAGTTAAATTTAAATACTGCAATAATATCCTGAATTTTTTTATAAGATCGGGTTGTAAAAATAACTATTTGTAAGAAAAACTGATGTGGAAAAGATAAGAAATCAATACTTTTTTTTTCTATAAAATATATTTTTAATATTTTTTTTATGCTTGTAATAAATATATGTCCAGGTCCAGGTTAAAATGTTGGACCAAATTTAAAAAAAAATTTTTTTTTTTAATTTCTTATTTTAGGTCTTGGATTGACGTTTTCAATGGAATTTTTGAAAAATATTAATTTTGGCAAAAGATTTCGAATACTCAAAAATTGATTTTTTTTAGATTTTTGATTTTTAGGGCTTTAAAAAGGCTGAAAACCAACCTGCAGTTTTTGAATACACATATGATTAATAAAAAGTTTTCTTTTTACCTGGACTACCCATAACAAAATTTTTTTCAATCTTCGCCACTTCCGGTTTCATTTTTGATAGTTTGAGTTTTTGAAATTTACTGGAAATCAAGTTTCTTATATTAATTTCTTTATTTATTTATGCAATTTTGTTTTACATAAATTGAACGGGTTAAATAACCCTTTTTTTTTATAATGTCATTTGCTCAAATTTTTTCAAAATATTGACCTATGTATGTGTTTGTCAAAAAAAATTTTTTTGAAATATGACATTCAAATATGCGCCTACAATCATTACTTTAATGAACCAAAATTAGCCAAAATTAGGCAAAAAAGGGGGCGGAAATATTTTTTTCTCCCAATCAACGTAAAATCAATATCAATATAATTTTATATCACCGAAATTTAAACATTAAGATAAAATGTTTTTAAAAAAAATTTTGGCCAGTGGTTTTAACCTGAAGTTGGACATATAGAAACATATAGAAATAGTAACATTTTATAATAATAGGCAGAGTATATTAGTATAAGTATTAGTAGTAATATTTATAGTAGTATTAGTAATAGCAGTTATTTCTGTTTAAAACAGATGTAGCCTGTTACACCAGCTGGGATTTTACAAGAGTTTGATTAAACCGCATTTTCTATTTTTGGTTTATTATACGATCGATGATATAAAATACAAATAAAAATTTATAAATAGAAAATTTATATTTATATATTACATAGTTTTATTTGTAAATTCAATAAATAATGAAAAAAAAATAATTGGGAATAACATCCAGAGAATTCATGTTAATTTGATATATTGGTAATGAGATAATGAAAAATAAATTTCCAGTTTGGAAATTTGAACAAAAAAATCAATTTTATTTTATTTACTGAAAGTCAGTAATTAAAATTCAAATCTCAATTTTACATTTTTGTATAATATATTATTCATATATTAAAAAAAATGTTCATTTTTGCAAATTCTAAGGTTTACGGTGTTTTTTTTTTAACAACTTTGGTAAGAAATTATCTAAATCTCCGTTTATTAGAAATCATTAGACAAAAAATATAACTGATCTGTTTGTTAACTCAACCAACGAGCATGGAGCATGCTGACCTGTAACGGTGTTAAATTTTATCTCAAATTATTATAAGTCTCCAAACTGAAATGATTCCTCATAAATTACCCCCCCCCCCTCTTCTAAAAACGTCAATTTTACCTACCCACCTTTGTATTGAAAATTTTTTTTCAAAAACCCTTCCCTACAAACATATTCCTTGTTAAAACTTTCTGATTTTTATTTAATTCTGATACTTTTATAATTTATTAATTTGAAATAAACTTCAATAATTTAGTTGCGTTAAAATATGAAAGTTTATTTATTTGTTCATAAATTTATTCAAAATTATTTTGGATCTCAATTTGTGGGTACCAAAATGATAGAGACCTCAGGATCTGAAATTATCTTTTAAATCCCTGTAAATGCAAGTTAACGTTATTCAACTCTGAATTACCAAGTCAAGTTTATTCTGAGATTCAATGGAGCCTTTTTTAACCTACCATACCAATGAGTAACTACTCATTTTTAAAAATTAGTAAAATCATAACCCAAAAAGCTAAAAAAAAGTAAGCCGGTAATTTTTTCGAGTATTCAGAACTATAAAAACGTAATTTAGTAAAAATGTTAGATGCTAAAAATTGAAGCTCAAATAATATATTGCTAATTTTTTTAATTTTACGTCTGGTATGAAATTACCAGACAATTGTAGAATTTTATCATTGTCTGGAAAGGTCGTATTATTTAATAATTGCTAATTACAATGTTAAAATTTTTTCTTTGAATGGAGCCTTATAAATGAAATCAAGTTAAATTTTCAGGAATAAACAAATAACACAAGTTCTGCGGTAACAAAAATATTTAAAACTATATTTACTTCTGATGTAAAATATATATAGGTTAGATTGAATTAATTTATAATTATACAGTTTGACATTTTGAAATTATGTTTAAATAAAGTAACAACTTTAACAAAGTATTTAGTATGAATTATTATATAATATTTCCATTAAATAAACTATTTAATTATTATTTAATTATTATATTTAATTTGTTTGTTTTGAACTTCCAAAAACTACTGAAATGTATGGAACATGCTTAATAAAACTAAATGCTGAAAATAATACGTAAATGGTTTAACATGAAACGTTACAATTTTGACTGACTAAAATGTTGACAACCAGATCCGATGAATTTATATGATTAACAATTAATGCATTTTAATAAATACTATTCTAAGTGCCTAATCCCAAATTATTTTTAATTTCTCTGTAATTAAAATAAGTTGAATTTGGCACCTCTCCCTTCCTTAAATCGGAAACTTTTGTTTCTATTCCCCTCAATTTCTATCTATTAATATTTTCTTGGAGTGGAATTTTCTGGGCTCGTTATATGCTTAGATAGGCAAAAAAAAAATTGTAAGCAACATGCGCGAAAAACTTTAACCACTACGATAAACACTTATCATTCGTGCTCAGCTTCACCAAGTACTCATACTCATAATCACACTACACTGAAAAAAAATTACCGGCCACGTGCCTAGATTGCTAGTACAGGCGTAGTGCCTGTTTAGCGAGACCGGCGAGGGCCTCGAACGAACTGGCGTTTTACGCATTTGGAGAGGGGGCCCCAGCATTTTCTCTTTGTATTTTTTATATTCCACGTGATCTAAACGTGTGAAACGCAAGTTTGTTCGAGGCCCGGAGCCCGTTCTCGTTGAACACGCTCTGCGCCTATAAAATTCTAGGCGCGTGGCCAGTAATTTTTTTTCCCATGTAAAAAAGTTGGTACAGATAATATACAAATTGTATACATCATTGTATACAGAAAAACTGTATACAAAAATGATTCTATACAATTTTTCAATTATATACAATCTAATGGGATTTTCCCAAATAGGAAGAGAGAAGTTAGAAAAATAGAAATAGAAAATAAAAATCTGCAATTTTCCGCTCTGGCTCTAGATTTGACGGCTCCAGGAATCCTAGAAACCTAAAATTTAAAAAACGCATCCATATGTTTTCCAATTTTTCCAATATCTTTAATTTCAAATCTGTATAATCTTCTTATTAGTTTTACATTAAATTTTTTATCTTCTATAATGCTTATAAAAAGTTTCTTTTATTCATAACATATTTTCAAAGACTTTTGTTCACGGATTGATTTCAAAACAAACTTATGAAAAAGTTCTTCCAAGTCTTAATTTGTGCACACAATTATTTTGTTTACTAATTTTTCAATTTAAAATTCGTATTTATTTTTCAACATTCTTTTTTCATAAATATAACATTTAGTTTTTGATCTTGAACTTCTAGGTTTTCTTATAAACACAATTAAATTAGGCATCACTTTTTTCAGAAAAAATTTCAATCACTCTTAAAAAAAATTAAAATCTGATAAAAAAATAAAAATCTTATAAAAAAATAAATCTTTTGCAAAAATTATAGGTTAAAAAGTTTTTTTTAGCGGCGCATGACCGGCTAGTTTGACTTCACGCGATCAACTAATTTTTTTTTGACAATTGTTTTTGTCACCAAGCAACAATTTAATTAATAAAAAAAAACGCATAATTTTATTGCGTTGCTTGGTGATATTAAAAAACAATTGTCAAAAAAAAATTAGTTGATCGCGTGAAGTCAAACTAGCCGGTCACGCGCCGCTAAATAAAACTTTTTAACCTATAATTTTTGCAAAAGATTTATTTTTTTTTTAGATTTTTATCAGTTTTTATCAATTTTTTTTAAGAGTGATTAAATTTTTTCTGAAAAAAATGAAGCCTAATTTAATTGTGTTTATAAGAAAACCTAGAAGTTCAAGATCAAAAACTAAAAATGTTATATTTATGAAAAAAAATTGTTTTGAAAAATAAATACGAATTTAAATGGAAAAATTAGTAAACAAAATAATTGTGTACACAAATTAAGACTTGGAAGAACTTTTTTATAAGTTTCGAAATCAATTTATTAACAAAAGTCATTGAAAATATGTGATGAATAAGAGAAGCTTTTGTAAAATTAATCATTAGAAGATAAAAAATTTAATATTTTTGTAAAAAAAGAAGCGCAATTAAAACTACTAAGAAGATTTTAGATTTGAAATTAGAGATATTGGAAAAATTAGAAAATATGGATGCGTTTTATTTTTTTGTAGGTTTCTACAGGATTCCTGGAGCCGAGAAACAAGAAATCTGCAGCTGGAGCAGAAATTTTTATTTTATTTTCTATTTCCCTTTTTCGAATTTATCTCTTTCTATTTTGGCAAATCTCATTAGATTGTATACAATTGATAAATTGTATAGAATCATTTTTGTATACAGTTTTTCTGTATACAATGATGTATACAATTTGTATATTATCTGTACCAACTTTTTTACATGGGTTCAGTGTAGCATCAAAACTTTTGCACGCTTAATACATAATATACTATTTAAATTAAATATTGATTTATAAAAAAAGTAGCTTTTGGATTATTTTTTCTTTCACACTAAAACTATTCAATATTTTAGTAAAATGTTTTTTTGAAAATTGTATTTTATTAAACTTCAAATTTTCTTTGTACGTATATAAATTTTGTATAAAATTTAAATAAGTTTTTTTTTTACTAATAATAATAATGATAAAATAAAAAATCAATCTTAATATAACCTCAAAGAAAAGTATAAGAAAAGGCATTATTAGAAAAAAAAGCGAATCTTATTTGCATACATTAAAATAATATATTGATCTGTCATTTGAATTTAAAAGGATTGAATTGAAAATCTTTATAAAACTATCATAATAAAAAAGGATATAAAAAGAAAATGATAAAATAAGAGAAGAGTGAAAAAGATATTGTTTGGGTGTGTAGGTGTGTGTGCGTGGGCGTGTTTTATAGATATTTTTCACTATTATTTTTTTTTAATGATGTTTTTATAAATTGCCAATACCAGATTTTTTTTTAATCAATTCTGATGAAATCATTAAAATATGCATAGAAAAATTTATAAGAATTTTAAAACAAAAATAACTTGTTATTAAATTTTATACTTGTAATTTACAGTAGTGATTTAACATTTTGGTTAAATTTTTATGCTCTGATTTATGCACATTTTTCAGTATAGTAAAATAGTATAATAAAATTTGAATAAATGAGAAATCGACTTTTCCAGAGCAAAGATGTTTATTTTAATATTGTTCCCAACGTTTCGAGTCTTTATAAGACTCCTTTTCAAGGGATTCTATATACATATTATAATTGAATTAGTATTACATTAATTACATATTTTTGAAATTCTTAATACATATTTTTCAAATAGAAAAAGTTTACCTATTAAGTAATTTTTTTAAAAATTACTGAGTTATATTTGGTGACTGTTTAAAAAAAACTTTTTTGTTAACAGTATAATTTTGATGTTCTACTTCAAACACCATGAATACAACTGAAATTATTTTGATCTTTGGTATATTACTAACGAAATTTAAGTCTATAAAAAGTCTATATTTATAAAAATATAAGATTTAAAAAAACAAAAAAAAAAAAAAAAATTTTTTTCTCAGTTATATACGCTTCATATTACAAGTTAAGAGTTAATAAATATATAAAGTCAAGTGCTAAGAATTTCTATAATATAAACAAAATAGAATATTTTCCGTTACAGTAATACTAGGTATAAATTTATATTAGTTTTTATTTTATTTTATTACACTTTTGGTATTACTCATATTAATTTATTTTTTTAATTTTTAATTTTTAAATTTAAAAATTTAAAAAAATTTTTTAACATTGTGTATTAAAGGAAAGAGATGAAATTTTTGAAAAACTGTATAACTTTTTGCATTACAACATAAGGAAAATTAATTTTAAATCCCAGTAAAAATAGATATTAAAAATTTATTGACTAAATTGATTTAAGAATCACGTTGTAACCTTTAGGTAGCTTATTACAGTCGCTATTGCTATTTATAGCATTAGGACCCTGTTTTCTAATATATACTCTTTCAGCAAAGGCTCGCTTATAAAAGTTTGATTCATTATGCAATATTTCTACGTTATCCCAATCAAAATCATGTGTTCTGTTATTTTCAAGGATGTGTTTAGTTATAACTTCGTGTCTATCAGGTTTCAATTTAATATTGTCGCGATGTTCTCCCGTTCTAGTTTTCAAAAGTCGTTTAGTTTGGCCAACGTAGTTTTTGGGACAATTATTACAATTTATTCTATAAATTAATTCTTTGTTGTTTTCCCTCTTTAGTTTGTCTTTACCCGATTTTAAAATTTTATTCATTTTAAAGGGGCATCTAAATACAGTATTTAAATTGCATTTGCGCTTGAGAACATTTTTTATTTTTTCAGAAATTCTGGGTAATAAAGGTAAAACTATAGTGTTTCTGTAATCGTTTTGGTTTGTACTATCATTACTTGAAATATCACCGGTTGTAGAATTTAATTTGGCATAATGCTTATTAACGTGTCTGTTAATAAATTCTATAGGATAATTGTTTAAAATTAGGTCATTTTTCAAATTTTCTAAATTTTTTGTGTGGTATTCAGTATCTGAGAGTTTAAATATTTTGTCTACTAAATTTTTTATGATCCCTATTTTAGTACCCGTAGTGTTGTTTGAAAGAAAATTTAAGTATCTGCCCGAAAAGGTAGGTTTTTTATATAAATCAGTTGTTAAATGACCGTTATGTTTCTTTACAAGCAAAATATCAAGGAAATTTATTTGGTTATTATTTTCCCGTTCGTAGGTAAATTTTATGTTAGAATTGTATTCGTTAAACTTATTTAAAATTTCGAAAAACTTTTTTTCCTTTAGAATGATGAGAGAATCATCTACATATCTTGTATATGATATAATGTCTCTCCTAAATTCGCGTAAAACAGTTTCTTCAATGTCTTGAATAACTAAATCTGCTAGAATAGGAGATATTGACAATCCCATAGGTAGGCCTGTAGTTTGTAGGTAATATTTATTATCGAACTGGAAATAAAGTGATTTCATTAAAATTATTAAACCCTTTAAAAATTCATTTTGAGGTAATTTGGTGTATTTTCTAATTTTCAACCACCGTTTTTTAATACTTTTTATTACTAGTTCTACCGGTATAGATGGAAACATTGATTCTACATCGAAAGAGGCCATAATATAGTCTTCAGGAACTATATTTTTATTAACATGTCGTAGAAAAAATTTAGTGCATAAAAAAATTAGTCATATTACTAATAAAATCAAAAATATACATTTTTATAGCAATCAGGTAAAAAATAGAGCAAAAACTTTTATTGAAAAAGCACAGATTGCCTTATTAAACTTAGAAATAAAAGATTTACATACTCATATTAACTATTTAAGAATGAAAAAAACTTGTTTAGAATCTGAAATAAAAAAACTAGTTAGTTCTGAAATTTTTGAAAAATTAGTTAACTATAAGAAAAATTATTCTGCATTAACAAACCAAAATAATAATAAAAATTCAACTAGATTAAACAAAAAAATTAATAATTTAGAAAAAACAAAAAACCTAAATCAACCGGTCTTTACTGTTAATATAAATCAACATAAAAATACGGACCCTAATTTCAGTTACTGCAATGACCCTTGGTTGGTCAATATTTCTTCAATATCCATTCCTAACAATGTGCAAGATTTTTTAAGATTAGGTCACGATTTTGGCAGTCATATTTTTAGTAACCAAAAAGTTAAAATATTTGAATTAATTAAAGATTTTGAATCCCGTTCTTATAAAATACCTTACGATAGCGTGGACGAAATAAGGCACATACTAATTAATGAGACTAGATCCTTCTTATCTAGTAAATATAAAAATTCCCCATTAGATGACTGTTTACTCAACTATTACCAAGAAACTAAACTCTTTTTAAAAAATAACCCAAACCTGTTTGTTACTAAAGCAGACAAAGGTCATGTTTCTGTTTTGACTGAACATAAGAATTATGTCGACAAAATGAATCAAATATTTAGTGATACAACCCGGTATAGCGTAATTTCAGATCCCACTGATATGGTCAAAAAAAGAATCTTTATTTTACTCAATGGCTGGCTATTAAAAGGATATTTTAGTGCAGAAATTAAGAGGCGGGATATACTAGTTGATGATACAAATTTACCCAGAGCGTATGGACTGTACAAGATCCACAAATATGGGTTCCCCTTAAGGGTAATAATTTCCTGTGTGGACTCACCATTATCTTATATATCAGAATTTTACAAAAATATTTTAAAGCAATCCTGCCCGAAACCATCCCATGTAGTTAAAAACAGTTTAGAATTTAGAAATTTAATAAAAGATAAAATAGTTCCTGAAGACTATATTATGGCCTCTTTCGATGTAGAATCAATGTTTCCATCTATACCGGTAGAACTAGTAATAAAAAGTATTAAAAAACGGTGGTTGAAAATTAGAAAATACACCAAATTACCTCAAAATGAATTTTTAAAGGGTTTAATAATTATAATGAAATCACTTTATTTCCAGTTCGATAATAAATATTACCTACAAACTACAGGCCTACCTATGGGATTGTCAATATCTCCTATTCTAGCAGATTTAGTTATTCAAGACATTGAAGAAACTGTTTTACGCGAATTTAGGAGAGACATTATATCATATACAAGATATGTAGATGATTCTCTCATCATTCTAAAGGAAAAAAAGTTTTTCGAAATTTTAAATAAGTTTAACGAATACAATTCTAACATAAAATTTACCTACGAACGGGAAAATAATAACCAAATAAATTTCCTTGATATTTTGCTTGTAAAGAAACATAACGGTCATTTAACAACTGATTTATATAAAAAACCTACCTTTTCGGGCAGATACTTAAATTTTCTTTCAAACAACACTACGGGTACTAAAATAGGGATCATAAAAAATTTAGTAGACAAAATATTTAAACTCTCAGATACTGAATACCACACAAAAAATTTAGAAAATTTGAAAAATGACCTAATTTTAAACAATTATCCTATAGAATTTATTAACAGACACGTTAATAAGCATTATGCCAAATTAAATTCTACAACCGGTGATATTTCAAGTAATGATAGTACAAACCAAAACGATTACAGAAACACTATAGTTTTACCTTTATTACCCAGAATTTCTGAAAAAATAAAAAATGTTCTCAAGCGCAAATGCAATTTAAATACTGTATTTAGATGCCCCTTTAAAATGAATAAAATTTTAAAATCGGGTAAAGACAAACTAAAGAGGGAAAACAACAAAGAATTAATTTATAGAATAAATTGTAATAATTGTCCCAAAAACTACGTTGGCCAAACTAAACGACTTTTGAAAACTAGAACGGGAGAACATCGCGACAATATTAAATTGAAACCTGATAGACACGAAGTTATAACTAAACACATCCTTGAAAATAACAGAACACATGATTTTGATTGGGATAACGTAGAAATATTGCATAATGAATCAAACTTTTATAAGCGAGCCTTTGCTGAAAGAGTATATATTAGAAAACAGGGTCCTAATGCTATAAATAGCAATAGCGACTGTAATAAGCTACCTAAAGGTTACAACGTGATTCTTAAATCAATTTAGTCAATAAATTTTTAATATCTATTTTTACTGGGATTTAAAATTAATTTTCCTTATGTTGTAATGCAAAAAGTTATACAGTTTTTCAAAAATTTCATCTCTTTCCTTTAATACACAATGTTAAAAAATTTTTTTAAATTTTTAAATTTAAAAATTAAAAATTAAAAAAATAAATTAATATGAGTAATACCAAAAGTGTAATAAAATAAAATAAAAACTAATATAAATTTATACCTAGTATTACTGTAACGGAAAATATTCTATTTTGTTTATATTATAGAAATTCTTAGCACTTGACTTTATATATTTATTAACTCTTAACTTGTAATATGAAGCGTATATAACTGAGAAAAAAATTTTTTTTTTTTTTTTTGTTTTTTTAAATCTTATATTTTTATAAATATAGACTTTTTATAGACTTAAATTTCGTTAGTAATATACCAAAGATCAAAATAATTTCAGTTGTATTCATGGTGTTTGAAGTAGAACATCAAAATTATACTGTTAACAAAAAAGTTTTTTTTAAACAGTCACCAAATATAACTCAGTAATTTTTAAAAAAATTACTTAATAGGTAAACTTTTTCTATTTGAAAAATATGTATTAAGAATTTCAAAAATATGTAATTAATGTAATACTAATTCAATTATAATATGTATATAGAATCCCTTGAAAAGGAGTCTTATAAAGACTCGAAACGTTGGGAACAATATTAAAATAAACATCTTTGCTCTGGAAAAGTCGATTTCTCATTTATTCAACTATTAAATCCATACCAGACGTAAAAGAATCAACAATAATAAAATTTATCCTGAAGCGGAATAGAAATATAAGTGTTTTGAGTTAACGATGGCTTTGAAATTTTGCGCTTATTTGCTTATGGGAATTTAGTCTCCAACTTCTTTTAAAACAGATAAAAAATAGTTTTTTAGATTACTTTTATACTTTTTATTTTTTTTTTTAATGATTTTTTGATATATTTTGTAATAGAATGAAAAAAAATTTATTTATAAAAGTTAGAATCCAGCTAAGGCAACTAATAGTTATATCCTTTCGATTATTGAAATAGTTTTCTTGATCTAGGATAGAATTAGTTATAGATAGTTAGTTAAAATAGATAGATAGTTAAAATTATCAAAAACCATTACCAAAAACCAAAAAAGGTTTTACTTAAAATTCTGAATTTTGAAAACATTGAAAAAAAGAAAAAATTGTCATAGGTACTAATTTCGTAAATAAATTTTTCGTTGTTGCTGCTCTTCATTAAAACATTATTAAAATATTAAAACATTTATTTGGTTATATTTTAATAATTAAATCAACAATTTTATATTTTTATAGTTGCTTATTTCAATTTCAATGCCAAATTCATAAAACTGAAAATTGCTAGCTCTAAATTTATTGTCAATTAGCTGAAAAAAAGATTTTAACAAGTACTTCAGTCAATATGCGGGTTTTGTTGTATTGTTACCGGTAATCACCAGATTTGGTCTAGTATAGGTTTTTTGGGTCGCTGATAACGTATTTCGGGGTATTTTTTAAAAGAAATTAGAGCTTCACCCTTATATTAACAAAAACTACTCCTGAAAGGAGAATTTGAGCTATTTTCACACTTTCAGTGTCCAGATTTGGTCCATATAAGGGTTTTTGGGTCTCTGATCAAGAATTTCAGGGAATTTTTTATGAAAAATTAATATTTCGCCCTTAAATTAACAAAAACTATCCCTAAAAGGGGTATTTTTGGTGTATTTTATATTTTAATTAACAAGTAGGGTGAATCGCCAGATTTTAGTAGAAAAGACGCCGAAATTTATGACCAGCGACCCAAAATCCCATATGGACCCAATCTGGACACTGAAAGCGTGAAAATAGCTAAAATTCTTCTTTCATAAAAGTTTTTGCTAATTTAAGGGTAAATTATTAATTTTTTTTTATCAAAAAAAAAGACCCTGAAATTCGTGATCAGTGATCCTTAAAAACCTATATTCCTGGTGGCTGCTAGTAACAATATAACCCCTCCCCCCGCGCATAATGACTGGAGTAAAAGCTTTATTTTACCTCATACTTAAATATGAACTTGGTGTCAAATTGACAAAGTTAACAATTTACAGCTGTAAAATAACAGTAAAACTGTAAAATAGATATAAAAACATTTGCATTATAGCAAAATTTTATATTTTTGATACCAATAATTATCAATCTGATATTGAATTGACAAGGTTGATAGGTGGCAGCTGTAAATCATCTGTCATACAATAAAAAAAATAATTAGAAATTTCGCTTATTAAAATTTACTATAACCTTAACAAATTTTGATAGAAGTATGGTAATTTTCATAACGTTTAGTTCTGTTATTCTTTTTAAACGTAATATTGTAATTTGTGCTTAACCTCTTAGTGAATTTTAATCGAAATCCTCAGTTTTTTCCGTGAATAATCAAATATTATCATTTATTCTAAAGATTATTAATTAATAATTCCAATAAAACAGAGAACACAATCCTAACAAGACAGCAAATTTCCACTTCTGTATAAAAATCCCAATTGTCACTCACCGAAATACCAATCACCTTAAACTTTTCTTAACTTTCAAAAATAGCGAGTATTACTAGCGTTTACTATTTTTATATTGAAAATCTTGATATATATTATATTTAACTTTTCAATCTTTATATATATTTAAGAATTTAATGTATTACATACCTTTCATGTTAGATAATACGGTATATAGTGTTTATTTAATAGGTGAATAGTGTAAAAAGATAAAAAGCATGTTGAAAACTTGAAGTAAATTGCATTCTCACAGCATCAGTCTCTGTCAACTATATAGTACATAATATAATAAGAAAAAAAATATAAGATAGACAAGCACAAATACTTTTTTTTTTTTTTTTTTCTTGCTTTCTTAAATTACTTTATATTTATTGTTAAAATGTATGCATAAAAATTTTTACGCATTATTTATTTGTTTTTTTCAGAAAAATTGAAAAATATCTTTTTAAATATTTATCTAAACAAGATTCGAATTAAAATTTTTTTTATATGTAATTTATGTAATGAAAAAAAAGACAGATAATCGTAACACGTTAACCACTGTGAGTATTAAAGAGAAAATTGCAAGAATTCCATTTGTGCATTAAATCGCGATGAAAATCTAAAATTTTAAATCTACTGAATGAAACGAGAATGAAATAAAAGATATATATAGAAAATATCGATGAAAACCTTAGATATAGTTATTTTAGAAAATAATGTTACTAGAGACTTAAACTTTATTTATGCGATTGATCGAATACGGATTTCTTTTTTTTATGTGCAAAAAAAAACGTAAAGTAATAATGTGTAAGTTTGCATTCGTTTTTATTTTTATGTGTTAAAATGTTAAATAAATCTTATTGTTTTAATGCGTTTTAAGGAATTTTGATTTAAATAAAAAATATATAGAACTGAAATATATTTAATTTGATAAGTTTATTATGAATAATAAAACGATCTACATGGAACTAAAAATATATAACTTTTTTCATTATTGTTATCTGTGTTTCTGAGGACTGAGCCTCCCTTTGTCACACAGAATAAAGGGAGGCTCAGTCCTCAGAAACACAGATAACAATAATGAAAAAAGTTATATATTTTTAGTTCCATGTAGATCGTTTTATTATTCATAATAAACTTATCAAATTAATTTTAATTAATTGGAACGTAAAACAGTATTTATACTGTTTACTCATTATTATGAAATATATTTAATTGGTTTTTACAAGAATTTTAGAAATTGGAAATGTAACTCCTGAATTTTTTGAAATCTATTTTGATAATAACAACAATCAAATATTTACCAGAACTAAAATTATTTTTCATTCACAGATTTCAAAAAAGAACTGAGCCTTAATATAAAAAATTAGTGCTTGTTAGTAAAATCAGGATAAATAAGGATGATAGAAAAAAATATATGCATACAAAAAAAACTTATAACTGGTTTCTGTGCCTCTTGGCCCCTTATTAGGAATACGTGATGTTTTTTCGACCTTTTCAGTCTGATTGTTAAAAAGACGCGCACCTATATTGCAAATCTATCGCACACTTGTAATTTTGAGAGAGAAAAAGATAAGGATCGCGATCCAAGAGGCGAATTTTCGTTGAAGCTATTAAGATAGAGTTAAGATAAAATTTAATACTAGAATATAAGAAAAGTACAAACTTTGGAGTTGATATTCAAAGGTGATCTATTGTCATAAATCCGCGTAATGATAAAGTATTTTATACATTAAAATACCAATGTATTTCAGCAGATGGAGATGAACCTAGCCACGAAACAAAAAATCGACTATAAACTTATTACTACAAGGGCGACAAAATGATCAGCCACGTTAATTTCTAAAATTCTTCAGAAAATTTTATGAAAAAAGTTGAATTAAAGTGGATGATCTTTCTGGTGGCCTTGTAGTAATAAATTTTTTTAATAGTTTGTTTCATAATTAATGGTAGTGGATAAGAAGTGATAAGATACCGATTTTTAATGAAAAATAATAAAAAATATCGATTTTCATTTTTTATAGTTAAGAAAAACAGTTATTTTCCGATTTTTTCAGTGAAGGTTATGTTATTTTAAATTTTCTGACAACTAAGCTCGATTCAGTGGTTCGAAAAACCCCCTAATACGATTTATAATGGAAAAAAAATAAAATTTATTGAGTTTGATTTTTTAGTTAACAAATTAGAAAAACAGTTATTTTCCGATTTTTCCAATTAAGGTTATGTTATTTTAAATTTTCTGACATCAGATATAAATTTTGCGACGAAGATGAATATATATGAAATTTCATTAATTACGGTTAGTAGCCCCAGTTTTCGAGGCTAGTCAATTTTCTGTTTCGCAGCTAGCTTTACCTTCATTTTCATCAGTATTTCTAGTCTTCAACAATTTAAAAAAAAAATCACATCAAGTACTATCGCTATTTTAACTTTTTAATTAAAGAGCGTTTCTTAAATATTTAAGCACTATCTGAATTTTCGAATATACTTTTGAAAACTTCAAAAAATTTTAATTCAGTAGTTTTTTAAAAAAACTAGATTTGATACCCAATATTCATTTACCGTCAAATAAAAAAATTTTTTTTGTCTACTCACGTCACTTAACTTTTTTATTCATAACCTAAAATTGAATTTTTTGTAAATAAATTTTCGAAAAGAGAAACATAAAAAAAATGAAAAACAAAACAAAAAAATCAAAGTAACAGAAGTGATAGTATGAAATAATAAAGTAAAAAAAAAAGTTGGTAAAGAGGAAATGGTTGTTAAAATAAAGCTATCACATAGATGAAAATCTGTTATGTCACTATAAAATGCTCTTATACATTTAAAGGATTGCATAGATACCAGTGTCAAAGTTAAAAGATCCAAATATCTGTTGTTGTAAGCATAGACAAAAAAAAATACAATTTCTTGTTTTCGTTTCTATGACAGAGAGCATCGAAGCTTGAAGGAATAAGGATGGAAAAATATCAAAGCTGACAAATAAAGTTTTTTTTCTTTTTTTATTCGCAATACATCAGCAGAAAAAGAAAAAAGAAAATAAATCTTTAAGAACAAAAGTTTTTGTTTTTCTTCCTTGAGTATTTATGAATACAAGTTTGAAATATGTACATGTTATTTGAAATTATACATACACACACATGTATACAAAAATATGTATGTGTGTCCATTAATTCAAAAATGTATAATTTTTAAGCCTTGTGAGACTAAATTAAAAAAGCACTAAGCCATGAACAACTTATCAAGAAGATGGATTTTTCAAATATATGTTTAATGATCTTGACACAAAAATAGTGCTCGAAAATTAATGGCAAAAAAAATTTATGCATGTGTACTTATTATTAATATAGGTCAGCATTATTCTGATTGCGTCTAAAAAAAATGAAAAATTATTTCAATTAAATTTAGTAATATGCTTTTCAAGATTTATTACAACAATTTTTTCACTGTTTTATATTAAATTTTCCAGTCACCTATTACACTAGTAAATTCATTAACAAGAAATTTTTTTCTTAATTTAGTTTTTTCTTTGTAAACTATTTTTATTATTAAAATTTGTAAAAGTAATTATTATTAATATTAAAATTTTTGTTCCTGCTTATATTACTCCCCATATGTATCCATTAGAAAAGTTTTTACATAATTATTTTAAATAATTCGGGGCTTTCTTGCTTTTCTTTTAATTTTTTAAAAAATTATAGCTACTGTGAACATTCTTTTATTCTAGA
This sequence comes from Anagrus nilaparvatae, assembly GCA_022575985.1. Taxonomy (NCBI): domain Eukaryota; kingdom Metazoa; phylum Arthropoda; class Insecta; order Hymenoptera; family Mymaridae; genus Anagrus; species Anagrus nilaparvatae. The sequence goes on from JAKSXM010000272.1 coordinate 15,181,107, forward strand.
CCTCAATAAATTCAACCATTAAAATTTATTATTTGGTTACCTATCATTTCCCTGAATACCACTCCCCGAACGACTATTTTCCCGAATAGACAGTTTTTTGCTCTAAATAGAAATTTCCCTGTAAAGAAATTTTTTTTGTATATAAAGCTAAATTCATATTGTTTTTTGTGTTTTTTTGCCCTCCCGGGCGTAAAACTCGCGCTTACAGAATATTCTGCACTCGTTCTACGCCTAGGTAGGCAAAAAATATTGTAATCACCATGGGCGAAATACTTTAGACACTTGCATGAACACATATGTGCTCACGCTAGTGCCAAAACTTTTTATGCCCTTGATACTTATATATAATACTATTATATAACACTATTCACTTTATTTACATCAACATTTTGATTTTTAACATATTTTTTATACTCAAAATTTTTAAATAGATTGTCAAAATTAAAAAAAGTTTTCTAAAAATTAATTATTTTCATTCAAAATTTGTCGCCAATGATTTTCACTCAAGTGTTTACTATTTTGGGTGCTGTTAATAGACAAGTAAGTACAGATATTTTTGCTATACCGCTTGTTAATTCACTTCTCTCATCAAAAGAAATAGTACAATATGCATCTGTTCTTTGTGCAGTAATTTTTGAAGCTGAACAGTATAGTGTCCAAAATATTCAGCCAGATGCAATAATGTCTGATTTTGAATTGGGTATATTAAATGCATGTAAGGAGGTTTTGCCTGATACGCGTATATCAACTTGATTCTTCCATCTGAGTCAATCAATCTACCGAAAAGTTCAAGCAACTGGGCCTAAATTCTGCATTTATGTCATCTATAACATATCACTTTTATAATCAAACTGTATCATGAAAAGTACTACCATTTTTAAAAACATTTGTTTTGCGCATGCGCAGTATCACATATTGTGGATGGTACGGCTGTTTATCACTGTGATATAAATGCTAAATCAGGTCCCTGGATTGCAGTCGATTTATAATAGTCCTGATAATCGTAGCGTTAAAGATTATACGTATATGTTGGCAGCATTAGCCTTTGTACCTGTTCCTGATGAAATTCAGGACTTTAACCGTCTTACTGCTACAGCGCACAGTGGGGCAAAACGGTTAAAAATCGCTCTTGGACTCAATTTTTGAGCTATTCACTTAAAACCGGTTTTAAACTACTTCTAGAAGTATCTAATTTCATGTGTCACTGCGGCTTTTTTGATTTTTTTTTTACTAATTAGCTGTCAGCGAGACTGTCAGCCAAAAGCGCAAATTTATCAAAATTTTAAAATTAGCAAAAATTTCAAAATCTTATATTTTGAATTTAAAGTGTTTACACTTAATTTTTTTACTGTTTACTCAACCTATATATAAGGGATAATTGCGTTACGTATATTTTAAATATATATCCTGGCATAAATATTACATAAATAATTTCAGTTTTACTTCAAATTCCAATGTTTTTCGCTTTCTATAAAAATTTATTCAGAAATATATATATATACAGAATATATATATAAAATATATATAAAGCAATTATCCCTTATATAAAGGTTGAGTAAACAGTAAAAAAATTAAGTGTAAAACACTTTAAATTCAAAATATAAAATTTTTAAATTTTCGCAAATTTTGAAATTTTGTTAAATTTGCGCTTTTGGCTGACAGCTAATTAGTAAAAAAAAATAAAAAAAGCCGCAGTGACACATGAAATTAGATACTATTCTAGAAGTAGTTTAAAACCGGTTTTAAGTGAATAGCTCAAAAATTGAGTCCAAGAGCGATTTTTGACCGTTTTGCCCCACTGTGCAGCGCCTCAATCAATGGCAGAATTTTTTCAGTATTTTCAGGAAAATTATGCTTTAAGAAAACCAGGACGAGGAAGAAGACGACGTATTCCACCACGGTTCGATGTAATTATTTGGAACCAATATAACGCCACATTGCGAGGAGAAGCCAGGACGAACAACGTAAGTGAAGGATGGCATAATAAATTTTGCCTTATTGTAGGAAAGTATCATACTTATTTATATAATCCACTGAAAGATTTCTAAAAAGAACAGGATGATACAGAGATAAGCGTTGTTGAACAGTTACTTGGTCGAAAAATTAAATACGCGATCCTAAGAAAAAGAGGATAGATTCGCAGAAAAGAATTCATAACATCGTACAATCTTATGATACGTATGGGATGGAATTAGTAACTGAGTATCTGCTAGCCCTTAGTTATAATATTGTTATATATATAATAATAATAATAATAATTTATTTGAAGTGAATTATTAAAAAAATTGTATGAAAATGATACGTAAGACAAAATAAAACCAAAAACTGATTTTATGAATAAGAAATTTTTTTTTCGGGGGCATAGCATTCGGGAAAAAATCTTTTCGGGGAAATAGTCGTCCGGGGAGTGGTATTCAGGGAAATGGGTGGTAACGTTTTTATTATTAATTTATATCAATTTAAACTAATCACTTAAATTATTAATTTTTTAGAAAAATCACTTATTACGTGAAAAATATATCATTATAAGTTAATTCAATATCATTTATTTATCTTATAGCATCAATACGAATCGATATCATTTTCATTGTTATAAAGTTTTTTTTTTATTGAAATTTCGAATTCAATAATAATTGACATTTATAAGAACTTTTATTAAAATTGTACCAAAAGTTTTAAAATTAATTGAAATTTTATTCAGATCACGGTAGATGTAGCGCTTGAAAACATTTAACGAGATTTGCTATGTATTAAAAAAAAAAAAAAAAAGATTATACAGAAAAAGTGTAGAAACTCTATGCTGTGTATAGTTCAATCGAGTGATACCACGTGCGAGTACGTGATCGTCTTTTTCTTTCATTTTTTTTTTTCACAATTGCAAAGCAGTAGGTACAATATCAAAATGGCAATTCTACATTTTTCATGAAATACTCGTTTTAGTTTGTGTACTATATAGATATATTCTCACTTTTTTTGTATACGTTAGCTATATTTGATCTTGTCATGATAAAATCACAGTCAGCATATTTTTCGTTAGATTATTTCATCAGATACTGTTTACTTGTACGAGATATTTTTAGACAAGAAGTTTTTTTTTTTAATAAATCTTGTAGTTTCTGTACTGACAGTATATATTTGCGTTAAATTATATATGAAAAAAATTTATCAAAAGTTTAGTTAATCTTTGCAATTTTTTAAACTCAGAAACCAGAATTAAAAAAACTTACAACCGGTTTGTGAACTCTCAACCAACGAACATGAAACATGTTTAAATTTATAGTTTGAAACTTGAAGTCTTTATAATTTTAACCCATTAAGTCCGAAGGCCTCTTTTACGTGTCGATTTGTAAACCGCTTCAAAAAATATATTGTATACTAGAAATTATAAATAAAATGATGGTCCCTTAAGTAAAAAGAGTTGCTTTTTAAAAATCTGAGGTCAGATTTTCAATATAAACTTCTGGAAAATCAGTACAGTGGGTCAAAGTTGGCCAAAATTATAAAAAAAACGTTACGTAAAAGTCCTGATTATTATGTTACAAAACGCTGTACTTTTACTAAAAACCGCTACATTTGTATCTATTTAATGTTTAGAACTTATATTTTCAACGCGAGAAAAAATTTCCAAAATGGTGGACGGAAAATTTTGAGGAAAATTTGTTGGAAAAAATTAATAATGCTAAAATTAAAGATAATATACGAGTAAGTATTAGATACTTTTATATGGATTCTGGATGCGAATGAAAAATTCTATTTTCACTTTCCAAAATTAAATTTTTTTTTCATGGTCAAAATATAAGTTCTAAACATTAATTAAATGAAAATGTAACGGATTTTAATAAAATTACAGCGTTTTGTAACATAATAATCAGGGCTTTTACGTAACGTTTTTTTTATAATTTTGGCCAACTTTGACCCACTGTACTGATTTTCCAGAAGTTTATATTGAAAATCTGACCTCAGATTTTTAAAAAGCAACTCTTTTTACTTAAGGGACCATCATTTTATTTATAATTTCTAGTATATAATATATTTTTTGAAGCGGTTCACAAATCGACACGTAAAAAAGGCTTTCGGACTTAATGGGTTAAGCTAAAAAAAATAATCTTTAGCTCCTAAAATCGTTATAATTCTATACCCCTTTATCGAAATTATTTCAAGTTCCTAAATCGAAATTTTTCTAAGTACATTTGACCCCCCCTGCCTATAAACATGTTTCGTGTATAAAAAATTCTATTCTTTAGAAAAAAAGAAAATGAAAGGTATATAATACATAAATAAACTAAAATAACGATCAAAATTTGCAATGTATGGTTTTAATACCTACACTGTAAAAAGTAACTTTCTTAGATTCACAAAAATAATAGAATATTTTCAAAAAATTATTAATTTTTCGAAAAAAATCGTCAATTTACTAAATTTAGTATATTAATTAAAAATTTGAGTACTTCCAATTTTTTTTGTAAAATCACGAGAAAAATTGATAATTTACAATTTTTTTTCGAAAATTTACAAAAAATAGTTGTGAATTTATAACTTTTTTCGTAAATTCACAAAAAAAATCTAGAATTCTCGAATTTGTTGTTAATATACTAAATTTATTAAATTTACGATTATTTTCAAAAATTTACTAATTTTTCGAAAATATTCTATTTATTTTGTGAATCTAGAAAAGTTACTTTTTACAGTTTACAGTTGTAGGTAACCTCGAATTATAGTCCATTATTGTCTTAAAGGGATGTTATTATAAATCCTTAAAGCTTTTTCTGATTCTTTAAATTGAAATTATTCTAAGTTCACTGAGGCAAAATTATTTTCAGTCTCTAAATTAAAATTATAATTACCAGAAAATGTGATGCTTTAATTTTCACTGCAATATTTTTTTGCTGCAAAAAAACTTTTATTACAATGTGATACAATACGCATATGGGTAGATTTAAATGAAGTGAGTGCGACTTACATGGTCGGGTCTTCAAAACTGCCCCAAAGTGTTTTTTTCTGAAAGCACTACCAAAAATAAGTAACCAGCCCAATTTTTAGCCACCCAGAGCGAAATCTCGATTTTTGGCAGCCATTTTAGTGTTTTTGACTGTCGTAAAAAAAGTAAGAAAAATGAGTCATAATTTTTTTTATTATTGCTGTAAAAAACTCACATTAGCATGAAAAATTTTTTCTTTTTAGGTCCGGATAGGAAACTTCCCTGGCTATCCGATTCCGGGGTCAAAAATTTTTTTTGAGTAGCGCATGCGCGTAGAATCGCTAAGATAGGCTGTTTTTTTTCAAAAGTCGATTTCTCAAATGCCTATTAGTCAAAAATCTTGTAACCAGGCTTAAAATTTTCGTTAAACCTTATATTTTTTGGCAAAAAAAACATTTCGATGGGACACTTCTTTTTGGGAGCTCTAGATAAAAAAATAGCAGCTTTCAAAACCTCATTTTTTACAAATTTCAAATTTCCCGCCAAGTCACGTGACCAATCAAAAATCTGACCAAAAATTTGGATTCCGCGGGAAATTTTACATAAGTGTATATCTTTTCATGTTTTTAAGAGCGTTTATGTTAAAGCAGCGAAATTTTAAATTGAAAGATTAAAATATCTCATTTATTAAGGAATTTTTTTATTTTTTAAATTATTCCAAATTATTCAAAATTATTCAGAAAATTCTTTATTATTTCACTGTTTTTCGCCGCTTTAACATAAACGCTCTTAAAAACATGAAAAGATATATCCTTATGTAAAATTTCCCGCGGAATCCAAATTTTTGGTCAGATTTTTGATTGGTCACGTGACTTGGCGGGAAATTTGAAATTTGTAAAAAATGAGGTTTTGAAAGCTGCTATTTTTTTATCTAGAGCTCCCAAAAAGCAGTGTCCCATCGAAATTTTTCTTTGCCAAAAAATATAAGGTTTAACGAAAATTTTAAGCCTGGTTACAAGATTTTTCACTAATAGGCATTTGAGAAATCGACTTTTGAAAAAAAACATCCTATCTTAGCGATTCTACGCGCATGCGCTACTCAAAAAAAATTTTTGACCCCGGAATCGGATAGCCAGGGAAATTTCCTATCCGGACTTAAAGAGAAAAAATTTTTCATGCTAATGTGAGTTTTTTACAGAAATAATAAAAAAAATTATGACTCATTTTTCTTACTTTTTTTACGACAGTCAAAAACACTAAAATGGCTGCCAAAAATCGAGATTTCGCTCTGGGAGGCTAAAAATTGGGCTGGTTACTTATTTTTGGTAGTACTTTCAGAAAAAAACACTTTGGGGCAGTTTTGAAGACCCGACCATGTAAGTCACACTCACTTCATTTAAATCTACCCATATAGTAAATGAAGATTAATAACCAGAAAAATAAATGGTCAGGTCAGACATGAAATACCAACCGAGGCCAAACCAAACAATATCTTGCATTTTTTCATAAACTAGAGACATTTATGTTTTTTATTCGTCAGAGGAAAGCTAATTAATAAAATTTTTTTCTGAAATAACTTAAAGTGCACTAAAATATTTAAAATAGTTTACGTAATTTAAAAAATAATTACATTTAAAATTTACAAAGCAAACAACCTTTTTGAATAATTTCAATGAGAAGCTTTAATTTTACAAAACAATTTATTTATTTTGAAAATTATGAATTTTTTAAAAAATTTAATAAATACAATAGAAATGCTTTTGTATTTATTACCTCGGAAGTACGTTTTTATTTGTTCAGTAAAATTTCTGCTAAAAAATAAAAATGATATTTTTAAATGAATGCTAAAAAACGGAAATAAATTTAAATACATTTATAAAACTTTATTCATTTCCATTTTATAAAATTAGAAGAAAAAAAAAAATTACTTTTGCATAAAAATTTTTCACTAAAAAATTCATTCAACATAAAATGTATTAAAATAAATTAAATGCATACTATTTATATAAATGTATACGTATATATATGTTTTCACTGATACATACACGAAACCATTCAAAAGTACATAAATTTATAATTTTTATCAACTCATATGCTTTTTTGTGTAAAAAGTGTCATTTTCGTATTATGTCATTCGTTAAAATTTGAGGAATATGAGAATTTTTTTTTGTCGAATTGTTCCCCTTTTTCCATATTATAACTATAAATATATATTTTTTTTCCTTTTTTTCAAAGCTTAATTTACTAATTAAATACAGGCTTTAGCAAAAATTTATTCTATTATTACCAAGTGATAAAATTATTAGTTATTATTAATTTATGTAATGAATTTAAAAACACAAACCAGCGGGTAAAATAGAGGATGTGAACTTACCATAATGTATAAATGTGAGAAACATTAAAACCCTTATTAGCTACACTGTAAAAAGTAACTTTCTTAGATTTATAAAAAAAATAGAATCTTTTCGAAAAATTAGTGAATTTTCAATAATTTTTGTAAATATTCGATAAAAATCGTAAATTTAGTAAATTTAGTATATTCTCGAAAAATTCGAGAATTCTCGATTTTTTTTAGTGATTTTACGAAAAAAGTTGTAAATTCACAACTATTTTTCGGAAATTTACAAGTATTTTTTCTAAATTTTCGAAAAAAAATTGTAAATTATCAATTTTTCTTGCGAATTCACAAAAAAAAATCGAGTATACTCGAATTTTTTGTTAATATACAAAATTTAGTAAATAAACGATTTTTTTCGAATATTTACAAATTTTTTTGAAAATTTACTAATTTTTCAAACATGCTCTAATTTTTTTGTTAATATAAGAAAGTTACTTTTTACAGTGTACATCATAAAAAACTGCTCATAATTTTACTATCATAATAATAAATTTACAACCGTAATAGTAAGGCAGTATTTTTTAATTTTATTTAAATAATTGTAAAGGCTGGCCGAAATAAACACTGAAGATTCGTTCCTTTTTTCGCAATCTCATGCATTTTTTGATGAAGGGAACTCAACAAAAATTACTTTTTGTAGAATCTTTGTTATTACGTGCTTTTTCCAGAATTCATCAAAATAAATGTATCCTTTAATACTCCTAAATCCATTTGATGAATAAATTAATCTTATACTTCAGTCATAATGAGGTATGATGGGCCTGAAATCGATAAGCGAATTTAAAAAATATTAACAATAGTTTTTTGTGTCGCCCTATCTTGAATGTGGGAATCTAATGGGATAAAAAATAGGGATAAACCCTTAACTCAGAAAAAACTTCCCCTTTTCAGGGGTTTTCGGAAATATTTCGGAAATAATGATCAATTTAATGACGTTTTTTAAGAGTAATTAAATAAATAGTAAGGTTATTTAAAAATGTAATAAAAGTTGAATATTAAAATATATTAAAGGGGTTGAAAACTACCCTAAACTACCCTAAGTTTATTTTATATATTTTTATTTGAATCTTGTATTTAAAAATTTTTTATAGTATTTTTACCAATTTGCATTGTCACCCCACTCCTCCCGAATGGGGTGACAATGGGTAAAAAGGCCGCCATTCAATGGTCATAACTGTCGTTGTCCATCTAGGTCATTTCTCAGAACCTTGAAATCTAGATTTTTGAAAACAGACCCATAAATGAATTTCGTAGAAAAATTCATTTCCGAATTAGTAAAATCAGAATGCATCAAAACAAAGAATAGGATAAATTCCGAAATTCTTTTTATGAAACCTTATATTTCATGGTAATTTCTTGCTTTTTACAAATAATAACTTCTGATATTTTATCAAATATGCACCGATTTTTAGGAATTTTGATTTATCTGCCTTACAACCCTTCTAGTTTTTATTATTCTGCATTAGAAAGTTTGTATACTTAATTTTCGGGATTCGGAAAACTGCCCCGGATGGACAACGACAATTATGACCAATGAATGGCGCCCGGTAAAAACTACCCCTAAATAAAAAAAAATAAAAAAAGTCATTACATTTTATTTTTCAATCTCTTCATTTTTTAAAATGTCAAAGTAACTTTCTTTTCTTAACCTTGTTTTTTGGTAAATTTGATTTTGTTTTTTGTTTTTATTAAAAAAAATTACTCCTTACACATTTAGGTAAAATTAAAAATAGAAAAAAAAATTAAAAATATCTTTTTTACAATACTCAAATCTAAGACGTAAAAATACAATAAAATTGTAAAATATTCTACGATTTTATAGATTTGTAGTAATACTGTGAAATTTATGGTAGGCATAAATTACTGAAATAATAGATTAAATAAAAGTTTATTTGTATGAAAGCTAAGGATTAATTATAAATAAAAAAAAAAGTTTATTCCTAAAAGTTTTAACGAGTAAAAAAAAAAAATCTGTAAAGGATATTTTATAATTTATATGTGTTAAATTACGAGACAATTAAGGTTCTGGATTATCCTTAAATATCATATATGAAATAGTCCACTAACAATAACAACAAGAACACTAAGCATCCCTTAGATCATGTTTCTAAAAGAGAAATGAAGAGCAATAGACTAAAAGTTACCAGTCTTTGTTTATATATATATATTATATAAAGTTGATATATTTTCTCTGAAAATTTATATATATATATATATAGATGTAAATATATATATGAAAAGCCTTTGTACTCTTTTCTTCCTTTTTGCCGTGTCGTACCGGAAGAGACTTGACTTTCGCCTTTCGAATTAGCCCATTTCGTTTGGTAAAGTCCAAAGAGCTTTCTAGGCAATAAACGCCTCGTTAATTACTTTGTACTGAGGGTGAATTTTACTTTTATTATAATTATTATTTTCTTTTTTTTTTTTAACGCTTTTTAAAAAAAAAAGAAGATTTAAATGAATTTACGTGTGTGATTATTATTATTTAATTTGTGTGTATAATATTAAAGTAAAAAAGAAAAACGTGATAGAAGTGAATAAATGAAAGAATGAAAAAAAACTTATTTTTTTTTTCTTTTAAATTAAATAACTATTAAACAAACGATTAATGTCAGATTTTCAAATTTAACAAGTTTTACTGACGTCCATTAAAATAAAAATAATAATAATAACAATAAAAGAGAATAAAAATTAAAAAATTTTGTTAAATCTTTATTAAAAAGCAAACTAAGGTTTACTAAAAATTTACTGTTAAACTAAAAGGGATCTTCTGATGTATATAAACGTCAAGTTAAAGTACGTGAGCTTTTACTAACTACGTAATTAAAGATCAGCTTGGACTCGACGTAAAATAACTAGACTAACAGCATGGATCAGTTTTCCTATTATAAAAAAAATTCATTGATTCGTCTTCTTTTGTATATTTTTTTGGCTATTTAAATTATATATTCATGTATACTCTTATTTTTAGTTGTATATATTAGACCTTGATTAATTTTAATTTTTTATTTTGTCAAGTTTCTTGCTTCTGAATGGATTTTCAGTTTTTTTTAATCTTGTTAAGTTTTAGCTGTAGGTTTTAAAAAATAAATTAAGTCTTTAATATAAAAATTAGTCTAAAACAGGTATAGTTACCTATTTTTAGTGATTTTAAAAACTACTTTTTTTTTTTAATAAAGTTTTCACTTTATTCCATATTATTTTTCTACGTTTAAAGACTAAATAAAAGTCAAAAAATGACTTGATTTGGTTAATTTATAAAAAAAGCACCTTATAGGTTAGATCACCAGTGAAAGTGTATTTCTTATTGTAACCAGTCAATCACTGATGAATTAACCTAAAATTTCCAGGGTTAGGGTAGATTTTATCATTTCTATAAAAATCAAAAACAAACCAAGGTCTAATATGCTTATTATATATCTGCAAACTGTCATCGGTTCATTTTCCCTTTGTTATTTTTTTTATTTCGGCTCAAATAAGTGTAAATGACTGGCACATGACGTCTATTTTTTTTTCTGTGTCAGATTTTAGTTACAAATTGAATGTACAGTTTTAAAATTGTGTATTTTTTTTTTATATTAGTATTTTTGTTGGTGTTTAATTCTTTTATTCAAAGTAAAAACGTTTTTCATTAACGAGGATGATGATAATTGCAATAGCTTTTATTGTTTTATATTTTTATTTTTAACGACTCATTTTACTAACACTAACTTGTCTTTGTGTATTTCACTGAAGCTGTCATTTTTAAAAAGCTAACTTTATAAAATTGTTAAGGATTATTAAAATTTTATATTTTAACGCTTCACTTTGTTTTATAATAAAAGTTTAATTTCTATAAGATCAAATAAAATATAAAGACTTTTTTACTTTTAGGTACTCTAGTAAAGAAAATTTATTTATTTTTTGTTTTATAAAAGTTTTTTTATTTTAAAGAAAAACTTTTTAAGTTATTATAATGTTATTTAAATAATTATAAACTTAATTTTTTTTTTTTTATTTATCAACTTATTTTTAATACAAAATATAATAATTATAATGATAATCTTTTAAAATTAATTAATTAAATTAAAAAATTTTTTTATGTTATATTATACAAGTTTTTAAGTTTTGTGGCAATTAAAATTTTGCTACTTAATTTTAAACTTTACTGTTTTACGAGTTTTATTTGAAAGTTTTATAAATATAATTATATGAAATTTAATAATAATTCAAATTAATGGTAAAATATGTGAGAATTTTTTTTTTTCTTTATTTTATAATAGTTGTACACTACGCTTTTGACTTACGAATTTTTGGACTCGCGAAATTTTCACCAAGGCCTATAATTAAAAACTTATAACCGGTTTATGTAGACATAACCTAAATGTATGGAACATGTTTACTTCCAGCTGAGGGCTAAGTTTAATGCATAAATGTTACGCAACGTTACAATACAATTCGCTGTTTTTATAGTTTGTAATTATCACCTTACTAGGGCCACCATTCAATGGTCATAACTGTCGTTGTCCATCCGGGTCATTTCTCAGAACCTTGAAATCTAGATTTTTCGAAAACAGACCCATAAATGAATTTTGCAGAAAAATTCATTTCCGAAAAATCAGAATGCATCAAAATAAAGAATAGGATAAATTTCGAAATTCATTTTATGAAAACTTGTATTTTATGGTAATTTTTTGCTTTTTACAAATAATAACTTCTGATATTTTATCAACTATGCACTAATTTTTAGGAACTTTGATTTATCTGCCTTACAATACTTCTAGTTTTTATTATTCTGCATTAGAAAGTTTGTATATTTAATTTTCGGGGCTCGGAAAACTGCCCCAGATGGACCACGACAATTATGACCAATGAATGGCGCCCCTTACTAGCTGTTAAGATTCTAAACCCAAACTATTTTGATTTCCTAAACCTGAATTATTCTAAGTATATTAATATTAATCTAAGTCCTTAAACCTGTTTACGCTTAAATTTTTCAAAGTCCCTAAATTGAAATTATTCTAAGTCTCATTTGACCCCCCCCCCCCTTAAACCGGACAAATTTGAAACCCCCCCCCCTTAATTTTCAAGTTTTGAGGTACCTCCCCCCCTATAAACATGTTCCATATTAATATGTAAAAATGTTAAAATTAATCAAATTATGATAAAAATAATGTTCACTTTATTTTAATATTTTTCCATAGGGAAATTATAACAACTTCTTTGATTATACCTATGGCATCAGCAATGTTAAATGGATCCAACCCAGTGGATCATACTTATTTTTGGTCACTTTAAACGATTATGAAGGTTTCATCCATTTTCTGATGTCCAGTTTTGAGTACCAAAATCGGTAATTTAAGCTATTTTACGCATTTGAGCTTATGTTTACAAACTCCTTTTGATAAAGTCGAAAAATCTTATTTTATAATCGTGATTAACGACTCCAAAAAGCAAAATCTGTACTTAATCTTTAAAATGCTTGAAATAGCTTAAGTTACCAATTTTTAGGTTAAAAACTTTGAAACGCAGGAATAAGAGTCCGCCATTTTGAATTTAAAAAGTCTGATTTCTGAATCGTCATCGGTTACCTCGAAAACCTAAAAGGTACACGCAAATTCAGCTCAATCAGCAATGTTTTTCAAAAAATTGTATTTTTTGGGTTATGTTGGGTAATATAGCGTTAATTACTCAAAATTAGACATCGGAAAATGGATGAAACCTTCAAAATCGTTTTAACGACCAAAAAACGTATCATCTACTGGGTTGGAATAAATATACTTTACATTTTTGGATGCATTTAACATTGCTGGCGCCTAGACATTAAGAAAAATTTTTTTATCGTTTTTGGAAATAGAATTTCGATTGTGGCAACCGGAATTTTTTCTTTCTTTTATATGGTTTCAAATGATATAAAACCTAAAAGAAAAGTATAAAAGAAATTTTTTTTTTTTTTGAAATTTTTTTTTAAAGTGCCACCGCGGTGCTCGCATTTGAACTGAGTACTTAAATTCATTTTTTTTAATTTTCTTTACGTTTCAAGTTGCAACAACTGGAATCTTTTTTCAGTAAAAAAAGGCTATTTCTTGAATACTTTTGTCTTATTTTCAACGGCCATGCCAATATTATTAAACTTTTGCCATTATTATTTTATTTATAAATAATAAACAGTAATAAATAAAATTAAAGTAGTTAAAAACCATGTAGTACCTTCAACACGAATTTCGCGATACTTTGCGAGGCCGATGCGAATTGGCCTTTATTGACGAACTTCTTTATGGTCCAAAAAGATTCGTTACAAAAATGCTTACTGAACTTTAAAATTTATGAATTCTCGTTAAAATAATTTTATAAAATTATTTAGTTATTTAAATTTTTTTTTACTTTTTGACTAATTAATATTCATTTTGAGTAGCTATTAAACTGTCTATATTTTACATCGTTTATATAGAATATATTTATGTATATTTTGAGTATATTAAATTTATAATATACTAAATTGGGTAACCCCTTGAATAATAATTAATAATAATATTATGTACTGAACAACCTTTTTTATGAAAAAATATTAAAAATTTGATTACAAATACGTGATTTTCTCTGTTTCTCGCCTTAAAATCGATTTTACACAATTTTTTAAAAACAAGATAAAATCTATAAAATAAAAATCATATTTTTAGGTCACTATCTTCGTATTCTCAGCATGTTTCGTTACAGCACATTAAAAATGATATTATTAATAATAATAATAATAATGATAATGGCAACGATTATAATTATAATGGAAATAATAACAATAGTTGCGAAATTTATTCTTTGCTCAATCCTACGTTGTAGCTGTCAAGACTATACAATTGACTTCCTTCCAAGATAATCCCTAAATTCATAAGGGTTTCCTCATCTTCCTTGATTATAAAGACCAGAAACACTCGACAGTTCCTATGTTTCCTCAATATACTTATATAACATATACATGTTCATTTATGAATATACATACATGTGAATGTAGAATGTCTAGTTGTAATTAGTCTAGCTAATCATCTCAACCACGTTATCTTAATAGTTGCTACTATGCAAAAACGTATACATAAATGCATAAATTTGTATGCATATAAGGAAGAATGAGATAGAAACATTTGAAATTCTCTACTAAAACTAAAATTTTGCTTACATTATTAAACTTCATGAATGATCATTTGACTTGGTTTTGATACGGTATATAACGTAATCTTTCACAGACGCATTTATAGTCTAATTTCATAGATTGGTCAGAATATTATATCATAGATAGAGGAAGAGAAAGAGAAAATATCACACCCAAATGCGTTATTCAAGTGTATCATCAACCTGGGATACAATAGGATCGATCCTTTAACGTAAATTTGAACATATATTGGATTTTTGATGATTTTAGCTTTTGTTTGATTTTTTAATATGCTTTTTACTTATAAATATTAATTTTAAAATTGAAATTACTATTTTACCGAAAGAATGCTAAACTTTTAGTCGAGTTAACTCATTATGGCACAATCGAACATTACGGGACTTTTGTTTAACAAGGTAGTTAACTGTTATAAAAACATTTTTTTAACATAGAACATGTCCATAGGGAGGGGTACCCGAAAAGTATATTACAGTAGGTGGGGGGGAGGGTTGGAAAAATAACTGAATAAAGTGAGAGAGGGGGGGAGGTTCAAATGGATTCAAAAAAATTTGAAATAGGAAACAGGGCCTGATCAAGACCTGATAAGAAAATAACAGATTACTTTAGATTTATGTACTTAGGATAATATTTAGGGATTTATTATAATTTCACAATCCAGTTATAAGTTTCATTTATTTTAAAACATTTTTTAGGGTTAAAAATTGTTGCTTTTTTCTAATTTAACAATGGTTCCTACATAAAACTCCTTCAAAAGGGGTAAAAACGGAGGTAAACACAAATTTTCGACATTTTTGAATTCATTCTGGACTTTTACACAAAAAAAACTTTTCACGTTATTTTTTTAATCACTTTGACCCATGTACGAGGTTCAAGCTGTTACATGCGAATGTTCCGTCCTAACCCTTCAGAGGTGTCTCTATCTCTAAAAAGGGAGAAAAAGTGAAAAATCAACATTTATTTTCATTTCTTATAGGGCTAGTTACCCCTCTAAATGGTTAGGACCGAAAAATTATGCCAAGGTTGAATCTCATACAAAACCTCGAAAAAAGCCAAAAATTTCGTGTTTACCCCCTTTTTACCCCTTTGAGGGGGTTGTATATAAAAAATATTTTTAAATTCGGAAAAAACAATCATTTTTAACCCTAGAAAACTTTTTAGAATAAAAAAAAATGTTTATACAACAGTTTAGTTATCAAAAAGTCCAGCCCTACGATTGAGCAATAATTTGTTAAATAAAGCCAAATGTGTTAAAATTTTAAGAATTTTATTATTATTATTTTTGAAATTTGAAAATTTATAAATGACATGATTTACAGAGCTTTAATATTTTACAAAAGACAAAACAACTCAAATTCTAATATGTAGAGTATTCCTTTATCGTTAACTCATAAAATCTATATATATATATATATATATATATATATATAGCTCTAGTTGTTACTATAATATACGTGGTGTTATTCTGACACTTGGGAAATTGTTGCTCCAGGGCATTTAGTGCATAGAATCATTTGATGTATTCAAAATTGTATCTGAATATAGTGTATTTATATGCATATTTATAAAATGAAAATTATTAAATGGAATATAATGAAAAATAACTGAATCAAGGATAATTTTGTTAAAAATATTTTTTGAATGTAAATTTTTTCAAAAATTCGATTTCCTCACCTGTAATATATTTTCTTATTATAGCTTGAAAAAATGTTAGTAATACTAAATATAATTCGTAAACGAAATAGAAAAATTTTAATTTGTAAACATTTATGAAATTTTAATCTCCATTAGATTGCCATTAAAAATGAACGCAATTATTACACAATAGATTTTAAAATGTATAAATTCATAATGCATGTTTTCAAACAAGCTTTCAAAGTTATAAAATGAGCTTCATTGATAATTTGCTAATAGAAACTGAAATTTTTTGTATTAACGAATATATTTTTATTTTACAAAGATTTTTGATTTTTTCATATACAAAAAAATTTACTTCATTGAATTATAAACTAAAAAATTGCATAAGATTTCATTCAAGTTAATTCAGTTCTATAAATTTTAATTTACGTGGGGTTTTTAAAATTATTTATTATATACACGAATAGATTGCATTGGTTGATTATAAGCCTATCAATGAAAATTTCAACCCATTACTCGACATTCAATCATTGGAAAAATATAATTTATATTCGTAAATTAAAAATAAAGATGCATGTTTAGTTGATGTCATCAATAAAATTATTAAGCAGAGTAGCGAGCAGAGTAGCCTTCTGATTTTGTTTTGAATCCTTTTGAAATTGCTTCATTTACTCAAAATTTGTAATGTTACGCTAAATTTGCCTTTTAATTAATTAATTATTAAATAATTATTGATTTAAAATAAAAAATAAAAAATTAATCAAGAAGGGGTTAGAAAGTTTTCTGCACTTGCCCCATCCTTCAAATTTAACGTAATTATTGAAGAAAAATCAATGATTTTAAATTTTAAAAATTTAAATTTGTGAAAAAAAATAATGAAACGATGCGAAATAGTTTATTACGGTCCTAGGCCAGAAAAATAAAGAATGGCCCAAATCGCACGTAAATTACCTTCCGAGGTGAAGTCGAGGATGGTAAACTGCGATTTGGGTCATTCTTTGTTTATGGCCGAGGATTGTACAAAATTTTCCTGCGACTGTGAGAAAATACGTTTTTTCCGGACGCGCAGCGTCGGGAAATACGTACTTTCGGGCCGCAGTACAGAAAAGTATGTTTTAGCTGTCAATTCGTGGTTCAGATAGTCAAGGACTTCAGCCTTGAATTAGCACTCTTTTTAGTAATAGAAAAATAAAAAGAAAAATATAAAGAATTTTTTATCTTCTTTTTCTACTTTAGATACAAAGATTTGTATTTTGATACTCAATAGATTGGAATGTCTAAAGTTTACAAGATAAAAATAAACATTAAGGTAATCTAGTAAATTTGATTTCCTAAATTATTCTTAAAAAATAAAAAAATGTTATTTAGTAATTAATTAAAATATAATCCAAATATACCATCATAGTAAAAACCACCCCCAAAAGTTTACCTTTAAAATTAATCACCGGGCGGGGGGGGGGGGGTAGGTTTTTTGGATCGCGGACCACAAATTTTAGGGTCTTTTCTATGAGGAGTTGGAGTTTCATCCTTAAATGAGCACAATCTAACCCTTATAAGGGGTTGAATTAAGTATTTTTTGAATATATTTTAACTTTAAGTGTTCATATTCGGTACATATGGGTTCTTTTGGTCGATGAACACGAATTTTGGGGTCCTTCCTACTAAAAATTGGCGCTTTACCATTCAATTAGAAAAAACTACTTCTGAAAGGGGTGTTTTTGATGCGTCTCATGTTTTTGCAAATTTAAGGGTGAAGTGTTAATCTTTAGTAGACAATAGCGATAAATTTTATTTACGATAAATTTATAATCAGCGACCCAAAAAACCCATGTGGACCAAATCTGGACACTATATTCGTGGGATTGGCAAAAATAGCCCTATTAGGGGTAGTTCTTACAAGTTTAAAGGCGAATATCCAATTTCTCTTAAAAAAGAGCCTGATTTTGGTGATCAGCGTCCCAAAAAACTTATAGTAGGCTATCTCTAGTGGTGGCCACAAACTAAAGAGCCAAAACCTTTATTTGACTGGAGTATATTATTTGCAAAAATTACTTGAAAAATTATTGATTTTTTTTATCATCATTATTTTTATATTCACAAGTGTAAAGCTGAATTTAATACAAAATATACAAAAAAAATCTTTTATTTAACTGTTTTGTAAAGTTTTATTTTACAATTTTTTGAAGTTTAATATTAAAAAAACAACTTATTTTTAAAATTACTTTTTCAAAAAAATAAAAGTATGGATTCAATATTTTTAATCAAAAAATAAATATGAATTGAAAATATTATATATGGGTGCTTTTCACAGAAACTTTTTTATTGTTTACGGCAAAACATCTTTTTTTTCAAATGTTTTTGTATTTTTATGTTTATGAAGTTCCAAATACCTAAAATTTTCAGTAGTACTGTTACAAATGTGAAAATAAATACTATTTATTATTTTTATGGAATTTTTATACTTATGCGTACAGTGTCAACATTTTCAACACATATATGCTCAGTTACATTACATCTTTAACTTGTCTACATACACTAAAAAAAAATCCTGGTTTTAGGAACTGGATTTTTTTTCATTTTTTTTTCCAGTGTACGCGTAGTTGTCTTAGACTTTGAAACAATATTATTTTTTAACTTTTTAAAAGAATAAAGCGTAAAAGAGCTTTTGTTTTGTATATAAGTACTAAGAAAAGTATGTTGGAGATTATCTATACCATTTCTGTGAAAAGCACCCATATATATAAATATTTTTATTTTAATTATAAAAGTTTGATGTTTGATTTAAATCATTTTTTTTTTATTCACCTGTAATTAAAGTTTTGTATAAATAATAGAAAATTTTATAAAATGTATGAGTTTTTTCTTGTACTTTAATTTACAGTAGTAATAGAACTTTTATTAGAAGAGTTGTAAAAGTCTCGATTAAACAACCAATTTAATTTTCTATTTCAACTTTTCTCATCTTTAATAAACATCATTTTTATGGTATATTAAAAAAATAAAAACTTATTCAAAAGAAAAAGTTTAATATCATCAAACTTAATGTTCAATCATTATTTTAACCATTAAAATATCTCAAAGTAAATATACGTTTTTAATTTTCTTATATTATATATACCTTTTTTCATAACCAATTTATTTTTTACTTGCTTTCTGAATTTTTAAAGAAAACTAAAAGTTATTAAAAAGAGACAAGTAACATACAAAAAAAGCTACTGTAGAAACTTTTTGTACTTTTTTTTTTGTCACACTTGTATATGTACAACAAACTTACTCTTGTATTTGCTCTTTTTATATTATATATATATATATATATATATACTATGTATTCAAAAAATCTTAATTATAGTACAGAGTTTTCTTTGGACAAGACGACAGAAACATCAAGAAAATCTTTGTTTTTCTTTTTGCATGACTAAATTTTTAATTAAGCGTGATATTAAGTAAGTAAAAAAATTTTCAGGTTAAGAAACAAGCTTTAAATATATTCTTTGATACTTAAATAGTTGTAATTATTATTTTTATTTTAATTTTAGTTTATTTTGTTCTATTAAAAAAAGAAAAAGTTAAAATCTAATTCTACACAAATGAAAATAATCTAATAAATTTTTTAAACACTTTCATAAATGAATAATTTTAACATTGAACATGTTTAGTGGGGGGGGGGGGATTTCGAACATGTAATTTTTTGGGATGAGGTAAAATGTGACATATTTGGTGGAGGGGGATCATAAGGACTTAAAATAATTTCGATAAAGGGGAATAGAATGATAAGGATTTTAGGAGCTTCAGATTATTATTTTCTGGGTTAAGGACTCAAAATTATAAAGGGGTCAAGATTTCAAATGTAATTTTAAGCATGTTCCATATTAGCTGTTTGTGAGTTCAAAAATCAGTTGTTAGTATTTATAGTTTAAAATGGTTTCAAATTTATCTAAAAATTTTTTTTATTAAATAAATAACACTATCGTATAGCCAAGTAAATTCTAGGTCATAAAACAGTTTAAAAGTTATTTTATTTTAAATAGAACACGTGAAATGGGTCTTCAAAATTTTTATTAACGTTAGTAACAACAGTTATTCAAAAAAGTAAATTTATTTTTTATAAATTTGGGGTAATAAAAATTGTTTTTCAATTTAATAAATACTGATCTAGTTTATTAAAAATAAAATTTAAAAAATGTGTTAAATAATAATAAATTGAATTTTAAAGTAAATCTAAGAAAATTGTTTAATCAAAGTATATTATAATATATGGTAGTAAATTATTATTATTGTTATAATTATCCTTTCTAGTTTAGTTTTAGACATATATATGTTTTACAACTTCTTAATTAACATTCACCTTCTTGAAGATTAACACAAACGTTTGTTTCTCCAGATGCATCACAGACGCATAATTTGCAATTACCTGGTTGACATGCAATATCTTTTATTCCACATTTAGTAAAACTTATTTCTCCAGCTTTACATGGATTTGAATAATAATTTACATCTGTAATAGTAAATTATAAATAATAATGTATAATATTTGCATTGAAATTTAACAATAAAATTCATTAATACTACATTGTTAATTTTACTAATTAAATACTAATTAACTTTTAATAATAATAGTTAAAACACTTTCTAATTAAAAATCTAATTTTTATATTAATTTCTATACTAAATGTAGTGAAATAGCTCTGGTTATGAGTAGACTTTATAAAATTGATCTTTATTTTAAGGACAGGTTCTCTTTTGAAAAAAATTATAAATTTGAATTTTAACTATTAGGTAATATTGAATATTAAATAATATTGAATTTTAACCCCCTTATTCAAAATACCTGATTTATGCCGTATTATTTTACCGAGTATTTTACTACGGACTTTTGTAAGTAAAGGTTTACGAAAAGGACCCCGCACATTTTATATGGAAAACGGTCTTCCGGTGAAATTCGCTAAAAATTTGGGAAACTGTTCGTTTTGTACCCCTGATCAAAAGTCTCAATGGGGTCGAAGCTCAAAATGCCCATCTTTAGGCTCTGCGGCAATTTTTAGTGGACAAAAACAGCAAAAATTCATTTTTTTTAAATATTACGTTTAATTTGAATATTATGTTTAATGCTGGGAAATCGTTCGTTTAGCACCCCTGATCAAAAGTCTCAATGGGGTCGAAGCTCAAAATGCCCATCTTTAAGCTCTGCGGCAATTTTCAGTGGACAAAAACGGCAAAAATTCATTTTTTTTTTTAATAATATGTTTGATGCTGGGAAATCGTTCGTTTTGTATCCCTGATCAAAATTCCTTAACCTCCAGGGACCATCCCAAAAATTTTGCCTCTTTGAAATAATATAAAAATTAAATATTTAATATCTATTACTCAATATTATTGACATACCTGGACCATATTTTTTTCCTTCTTCAAATATAAAATCTAAAAAATTATTACTTTCTTGAAAATTAGTACATAGAAATAATGAACAATGATCTTTATCAGTACCACTTTTAATACAAACGTTACATTCATTTCTATATGATAATCCATGATCGGCTAATTATAAAATTAAATAAATTAAATATTTTTAAAATCGTACGCAGTAAAAAAAGGGAACACAATATTATCACAGTTTAATATTATTATTACAATTGGTAGTAAATTAATTGCAAAAGTACTAATTTTACTAGTAAAGTGTATTAAATTTATTACAAATGTAGTACAAATTTTACTACAAGTATCTTGACAAGTATAGTAATTTTACTACAATTTGTTGTAAATTTACAATTTTGGTAGTAATATTACCAAATTGTAGTAAGTTGGGTTACGGGGGCTGAAAATAGTAGTCATCTGAATTCTACCTGATTATGTGTTTTTTAAAACGTTTCCATTCTGGCCGGTTTAATCATGATAAAGAAATGAATATCCAACATCATGCACTTGGGTTACGGGGGATGAAAAAAGTGGTCATTTGAATTCTAAGATTAAATTTAGTTTTAGGTTTAGTCATTATTGTTATTATAAATTCATTATATTAATCTATTAATTATCTTTAAGATTATTTTCTTCTTTGTTTGGAGAAATATCCTAACAACCATCGTGTTATCGAGTAAACCTAAGAGGTTTAGGTTTTTATGTTAAGAACATAACTATTTTGGAACTCTGATAATTCTGATTTATTGTTTTTGGTTTTAGTAGACCCAAACCAGTTCGAGATGTTTTTCCTGAACTAAGGTTTGATTCGGCTTTTACTTTTTCAGTATATTTTTTTGTTGAAAAATTTTAATCAGCTTGGAGATATGTTCTCTGGCAAAGGTTAATAATTTTCTTTGTATATATTTTCGGTCATATTTTTGGCAAATAGGTAAAAAGACTAAACTGTAGTATAATATTGTGTAAAATTTTTGTACTGTGTATAGTAATAAAAATTTGTTTAAAATTCATAAAAATAATACCTTTAAAATCTTGTTGACAAATTTTTTTAACACAAATCCTTTCATTATAATAATTACAATAACATTTTAAACAATCATCTTCATATGGTTTACACTTTGATGAATCATTTCGTATTCCATAAACTATTAAAAATAAATAATTTTAATTTTTAAAATTAATATAATTATAAATTTATTTTTTTTTTACCATTAATAATTATTGATGTTAATAATATTAAAAAATAATTCATTATAAAAAATAATATTTAGAAAACGTTTTAACACGTTAAAAACAAGTTGTCGAATGAAGAATCCTTAGTTTATACAAACAAAATCTTTATTTAAAATACAGGTTTTTTTTTACAATATAAATTAAGCACTTATATGTAAATATTATTAGTGAATCGATTTTTATTTGATAATAAATATATTAAATTTATATGCATATTTTTATAAATTTTATTTATATTATTCACGTTTTTTAGTATTTATACTATAAAGTATTAAAAATATTTTATCTGTTTGTTTATAAAATTTTTTTATGATTCGATATTAAAAATTAAATTTTCTTATAAGCAATGGAATTTTCCAAGATTTTAAGGAAAATATTATTTTTGCTTATTAATTTTACAAAATAGTTCTACCGAATATTCAGAAAATTTTCAGTACTTTTGGACACGATTTTATGGAAACTACCAATCAGATTACTTTCATGTTTAGTACATAATCTTTTCACATCGTGTAGATGAACTATTGTATTGAATAAATCCAATATTTTAAAAGCTATGTTTATATCGGTTTATATGTTATCAGATTGCTTTGCTTTACCCATTTTGAAGGGCAATTAGTTCTACATTGAATTGGGTATAAAGGCTATTTCCGGATAAGTATATTGATTCGGCCCCCGGAACAACACCTAACCTAAGTAAGGGCATAGTTATTTAGCTGATTTTTATCAATAGTTCTGCAGTCCCAATCGCATTATTCTATTACCTTCGTTTATTCGCGCTTTATATAATTTTCAATAATTTTACTTTATAAATACATAAAGCGTATATATATACGTGGTAAAAAATTTTGAATTTTCTGTTACTAGAAATTGGTTCCCTCTCTAGGGGATTTTCTAAAAAATTAAAAAATATGGTTTTTAACCCCACCAGGACTATAAAATAAAATTCAGGGATGATATATTTTTTTTTTATGTTAAAAAACCAATTTTCGGAAAATTAAAAATTATATTTCGGGGTCTTAAAGTAGTCTAAAAACTAAAGAAAAAATTTTTTTTTAAAACGTTTTTTTTAGGTTTTCGGGGTTCTGTCGTAGCCTACAGATCTAACTCTAACGAGAATCAGTGAGTTTTTTGATAAATTTTTGGATGTTAATACTTATGTTAGGTTTGGTTCCCGGGGCCAAATCACTATGTTTAGCCGGAAATTGCCATTAATCACTATAATGCAGCTTTAAAGCTAACAGTACAATCTTGTTTGATCAGCATTTCGTTCCTAGTTTACTAGCTGAACTCATCAGAAAAGCTTTTACTTTAACAGTGAATTATTTTATATATTACGAACTTATCGATAAAGTAGAAAAAAAAATTTAAACAATCTATATGATTTAAAAGTTTATAGTCTTAAAAATGACTGCGTACTAATTAATTCAAATATTTATTATACCTAGCGAAAAAATGTTAGCAAAAAAAAAAAAAAAAACTTAGTTTTCTCAGAATGTGATAATTTATAATTAATACCATTACATAAAAATAAAAAAGTTTCATAACAATGCACACTAATTTTAAATTAATCCTAAAATAAAAAAAAAACTTTTGACAACCTTATTTGACAATAAAATTTTATTAGTAGAAAAAAGTTGTAATAATAATAAAAACTCTAAATATATTAAGCCATAAAAAATAAATTGTAATTTATATATCAATAAAATGTAGTACTTGTTTGTACCATACATTTTTTTTGTTAAACTTGTTTCTTTAAAACATTAATACTTTTTTTTTTATGTTTTTGACATTGCTGTATGTCTCGTTAATATTAATTTTAATATATATTTAAAAAAATGAACATATATATATATATAATTTGCTTATTATATTAAAATTTTTCAATTTTATATCTATGCGTAAGTACGTGTACTCTCGGGTTTTCTAGTTTATTTTATTCACATACATAAGTAATATATACACACATATAAATTTATAGGTATGCTTCGTTGAATTTTGCATTATGAAAATAAAATGTCGGTTTTAAATTTTGTGAAATTAATGCGACACGATGTGCTGCTGACAACTGGCACATCTTCTAAAAATTACGACATGTCGTCATTCGTGTATAACGTATTCAGATTTATATATATATATATATATTATTTATTTTTTTTATCCATGTGTATTCGTGCATTATTCAAATATAATATAACATGCTATCTCGTGATACAAGAGATCGCTAGTTAAATTTTTAATAAATCAACAAATACATCATTTTTATTTAGGTATGTGTTTTAGTTTATCAAGTATTTTTGATACCTTTTTTTTATTAGTCCGAATAAATTTTAATCGGCTTTGAAACTTATTTGCTAAATAGCCAATCGTACATTTTTATACTCTTGGGTTTCACTGATTGAGCACTGGAATAATTGGTCCAATATAATATACTCGCTTTGCTTCTAAATTACGAATTTCAAGAAACAAAACTACAAATTTCTTTGGAACTAAAGGAAAAATGAAGCATCAAAACCATGATATTTTGAGCGGGAAAGATTATCAAGTATTGTTTATTTTAAAACAGTTATAAACTAAAATATAATTAAACTGAAACTATCATGCAGGAAAAGAAACGTTTTCGAACCCTCCTGGCAGTAGCAGTGGCAGTAATGTTGTAATGTGTAGTACGATAAACATTTTTGAATTTATTTTTAAGCTGTCTAATTTTGTCTATAAAGTATTAATAAAATTTTTGAATGTTGCTACGTTTACATTTTTCAATTTTATATAATTTTTTTTGAATGGAAAAAAAAGCTCAAACTTTTATAATAGTTATCTAATTATATAAAATTTTAATTAATTCAAGGAGAAAATGTGGGTTAATAGTATTTTTTTATATAAAAATAAGATATTTAAATAAAAAACCACAAAACTTTTAAAATATTTAAAATTATATATAATTATATTTTAATTCAAAATAGTTAAGATTTTTGTCTGGGTAATTTATTTTTAATGCTTGTTTTTTTTTTTATTATAAGCATAACAAAAATATTTTGTTATTCGTGAATTGAGTTGATATTTTGCCAATTTTTTCAACAAAAGTTTTTCTTAACTAAGAATTTCTTAAATGTAATTTTTTTTATTTACTTTTTAAATTTATTATTGAAATCTTATTATACATCTAATTATTTTTGATTACTTGGAAAATTGAATTTTTTGTAAGTAGAAATATTTTAATAAAGTTGTTGTTCGTGAATTATGATATTTAAGAAATATTTTGAACTAGCGATAAAATATTGCGACAATTGAATCAAAAACTTGTTTGTTATTGTAAAAGGGAACTGGTTTTACAGAACTCAATAAAAATAATTTAGTTAAGAATTTTAGTTTTCAAAATATTTTAGTTTTTAGCAAACGAAAATGGAAAAACCTTTTTCTTTTGATTACAAAGTTAAAAATGTAAAATGGTCATTTCGAAACCTAGAACGTAAAAGATGCGCAATTAAAATGCTACACTTACGCACCTATTTATTAGACGATTTTAAGTACAAATTTTTTATTGATTTTGCATTTTTGGTACATATAATGTAAGGAAGTATATTTTTAATAGAAATCACATAATTTTTCCACATTGAAAACAAAGTATGGGAAAACATAATTTTTTTTTAAATTTTCTTCACGTTTCAAGTCATTTGCAATCGTTTGAGCATGAAAAAAAATCCGCTAACGGTAACCGGATTTTTTTTTTAATTTATCAGTGTAGGAACCAAAATTTTGATTATAAAAATCAAATCTCAAGTACCTAAATCCTAGAATTATTATATTGGGTACTTTCTGGTATCATATTTATAAAACAAAAAGGTTTCTTTAATGCAGTAGATGTCGTAGTAAATTTATTTTGAAAAAGAGCAAACGATTAATAATCTTCAAAAATTTTATCATGCTTTATACAAGTTAAGCGAATATATGGATCACTAGATACAATGGCAAGATTTTAAGTAAGCGATTAAGGTCAAGAAGATTTCGTCAAAGAACTTAAGTACATATTTTAAAATTTTGTATTATCTAAAAAAAAAATTCAATAACCAGGAATGATAATAATAATATTAAAGTTGTTAATAAAAAAGTATTAATTTATTTATAAATGAAAAATAAAAATAATGAAAGTACTAGCCACATCAAAAGCAATTAAAATATTAAGTTAAGGGTTGTTAGATGCTTGACCCACTTAAAATATATAACACCATCGTTAATTGCATTCGCACGAAAACGTGCTATGATATAACCACAAAGTAATATATATACACAAATACAAACATGAATTCACATAAACACATAAAGTTATATAGATTTACATGAAAATTTTCTAAAACTTTTACTAACGAGGCCTCGTTTTGGTTATGACACTAATGTTTTAGCTTGAATATATGCAAACAGTAAGTTTAATACTCCATGTAATATCAACGTTAATAATACTCAAATAAAGTAAAAGCGAATAAACCGAAAAGGATTTTATGCTTCGTATAGTCAGTTTGGCTTAAATTATTAAAAAAAACAATTTTTTTTTTATTTTTCTATTATCTTTTATTGTAAAATTAGGTAGTTTTATTATTCGATTGTTATTATTTTCTTGTTTTAGAAAATGCAATATTAGCTTTCTTTATCTGACAAAATCTAGATCCGAATGTTGTTTTGATAGTGCAAGTTTGACCTTTGGGGATTTAAAGATTTTCAAAGGAAATATAAAAGGATTTTAAAAAAAAAGAAAGAAATAAAAATAAAATAAGTTTTTAAAAAGAAAAATTCACTTTATAAATAAAAAAAAACGTCATGGGTATTGGAATTTGTTCTTAAAAAATTTTTTCTCTTCATTCCTAACAATTGAATTTTATAGCAGTATGAAATGTGTTATAAATTTAGAAATCTTAAATTATTATTTATGCGATTTTGAAACAAAATTTTTTGAATTTATATATTGTTATAAATATAAATTGATTTTTTATTTTAGTTTTCAGAATTTTTTAAATTGAATAAGAAATCAAATAAGTTTTTTTTATATTTAATGATTGCAATTTACAATTTTTATTATTCGTAGAAAAAAAATTATTTTTTAATATAAAAATTATTAGTACATTCAAATGAATGTAATTTTCAACATTTTTTAATTAGCTAACATGAGAAAAGGTCTACTTTAGATTTTTTGGGTCACTGAATCCAAATCCGACCCAATGTGGCTAGAAAATTGAGAAAGACCCTTAAATCAGCAAATACTACCTTTTTTAAGTGGTTTTTTGGAATATTTTTGAGCAGAAGTTGAAATTATCAAATAAACAAACATTTGAAAATTTAAAATTTTTGATTGATCAAAAACTTTTTACAACTCTTTTTTGCAATATTTTTTCATAAAAATTTTAATAATTTTATAACTTTCTCGTGATATTTTTTTTTCTAAATTTGAGAATAAATTATTCAAAACAATCTTATTATTCGACGCTTCCTAAAATACAAGAGCCCTTATTCAGCGCGACGTGATAGACTCCGCCATCTTGTATACCATATTATGAGATGTCGGGTTTTTCATTCTGAATAAGAGCTTTTCTATTTGAAAGCGTCGAATTTAAGATTATCCTTCGGTTGTTGATTTTTTGATAATACCACTTATGTTTGTAAAATTTACAATTTTATTTGGTTTAAAACTAACCTTTCAAAATAAACAAAATATTTTTCTCCTTGAACAAAAATAATAACTTTAATGTGTTTGGTAACATTGTTTACGAAAGTGGCTAACACTAATTAACATAAATCCCTTTGGAAAAAAAACAATTTTAGTTAAAAAAATATTTTGAAGTTTTTCTGTTTAATTTAATATCAATCCTGCCTCAACTAATACAAAACTTCTACAGCTGATTTACTATTCTTTAAAGTACGACCTAACAAAATTTAAAAAATGATAATTTATTACCGATAATTTTTTAAAACCCTAAATCTATTACAAACTAATAATTTTAAATTAAACTTTGTTAAAATTCATTAAAATCTGTTTAAATATTCTTCTTATAATAATAAAACAAATTTAACAAAACAAACCATATCAATATTAAAATCAGCAAAATCTTTTTTAATCCAATAATAAATTATTTAAAAAACCAAAACTTTTATGCTAAAAACATACACAGAGATAACAAGAAAATTAATATTTACGTTTAATAAATGATTGGCTAAAATTTACAAATTTCATATTATATATACGTGTGTACATTATTCAAAAACCTTTCGTGCTCATTAGCATTTTGATATTCGAAATCTTTCTCTCTCTCCCTCAACATAAAATAATATAACGTCACGCCATTTATAACTTAATAGAAGGATTTTATGTAGGCATATTTCCATCTCTTTTTGTTTTATAGATATTTTTGGTGAACTGAGTCAATATAAATATCATTAATCTATAACGACGCAAATTGGAAATTTTGAATAATATTACTGATTAAACGTTCTGATAATTTCGTTAACGAGAGCCTCTAACTAAATTACCCATACCTATATTCTCTCTATACCTATATTTACATTTTTTTATTATTATTTTTTTATATATATAGAAAATATTTGCTTTATATTACTATATGTATAGAAAGTAATGTATTTGGATTTTCGTGTGTTTTCACAATGTTTATACGAGCTATAATACAGACTAGGATAATAAATGGTGTCAGTAAACTTTTGGCCTGGGTTTTAAGCTTTTATCGTAAATTCCAAAGTCCGAGGAAATGGAATGAGGCGCTTTTTCGACTAGCCGGAAAAAACATGTGATTAAATAAAAATATAAATTTATATATTTGTGTGTGTGTTACTTTTAATCTGATTACTTTTACTTTAAAATATTATTTTTACAAATATTAGACTCAATTTTTTTTATTATTGCTTCGTGCATATTTTAATTGTATTTGTTTTATTGATATTAAAGCTTAATTACAAGAATAATATTTATGTTGTTATATATATTTATTTATGTCCACGCGAAACCTGGCAAATAAATTGACATTAAATTATTACTCAACAATAACCAGACTTTTTATAAGTTTTCTGATTTTTTTTGTTATGATTTATGATAGTAAAGTGTATTGTAGATTTTTGCTGAAAATTACCAGTTGAAAAACACTTTTTATACTTTTAAGTATACCACATAAAAATATATATAATTATAGTACTTATCTTTTTTAAAAAAAAAGTTTCTTTAAAACAAATGTCCTTTTATAGAAATAAAACTTTTAATATAATACAGTTTTTTTTTGTTTTTTTCTTTAAAAACTTTTTTTTTTGTAAATTATAAACAAAATTTTTTTTTATTTTTCTGACCTATTTTTCTTTAAATTAAAATGTCTAACTGGCTTATTTATTGTTTTATTGTTAATAAATTTTTTTTCTTTTAATTTTCTGGTTTTTTTTCTTCATATTCATAAAATGAGACAAAAAGAAAAATCAAGCTTTTTTGGGATTAAATGGATTTTGTTTTAATAGAATTGTCGAAAAACTAAAAGTGGCTTTTGGCCAAAATAGTTTTTCAATATTTTTATAATCAAAAGAAAGTATTATGTAAGAATACTAATGTTTTTTTTCTTCACAAAAATAAAGTAAGTGCTTTTTTATTACATTTAAAACTAATATTTGTTTTTAGTTTTACATTTAAAAAATATTTTAATTTAAACAAACTAATCTCAATTTAGTTTATTTTGCTGTTATTTGGTTTGTTTTGAATGAAGGTTATCAAAACAAAGCGTAATGGCTTTTAATTTTAATGAAATCATATTAATGCACTTTATTGAAATGAAAATATGTTATGATTCTAGGTTTTGAAGTTCTATTAGTTTAATAACTCAATTTGTATCCAATTTTTAGTATTAAAATATTTCTATTTAAAAACTATTTTGAATAACGTTACAAAGCCTTAGAGATTTAAGACTGAAATACAAAGTTTTATGTATGGAAGTTGCATCTGAATATTGCTCTTGTTGGAGATGTAGAAAAATGATTTCAATAATTTGATTTAAAATTTGTAAGGTCTGTCAAAGAAAAAAGCAGAAGAACATCTTGCAGCACCACCAGCCCAAATATTGTGGACTGAACTTAGTTTTATGACTTATTATAATAATAAATGATTTTTTTGCCTGAACGATTAACCGTACATAAAACAATTATTTTTACCGGCCCCGAACCCCCTAAAATTGTAAAAATCTTAACTTTAATTTTTTTAATATTTTCGTCCGCCATATAGGGTTTTGGAATAACCGCTTCGGGGTCAAAGAATTAAAATTTCAGCGGTCATTCATTTTTACCGACCCTGAAACCACTCCCTGGTATTATAAAAACGATCAAATTAGAATTAGAATCAGCAAAAGAATTTTTTTTATCCCAAACAGAAACCTATTTACTTCAAATAGAATTCGACACAATAAGATTTTTTTTTCGCCTCATATAGAAATCTATTTGAGTTCAAAATCAAGAAGATTTTCTATTTAAACTCAAATAGAATCAATTTGATTCAAATAGAAATTTTTCTCAGTGATAATGTAAAATGGCGAACTCATTCGGTCATTCGTTATGGTAGAAAGTGAGTTCTACTACAAAACCAGATCCCAATAGATTTACAGCCAGAGTATCAATATTTTGATGAATTTTATGTAAGTGGAAATCAGACAAGAGGAAAATGACGAATATTGACACTGCTTTATAGTCCAGCATAATGAAATCAATATAATTGTGCTGGGCGTACAAGAAATATAGCATAAGGCTGGCACAACAACCTGCAAATTGCAATTAGTAAACATTATCCCATCTTATTGGATTAGAAAAGGAACAATTTAATTTCAAGATTACAATTCTTTAAATTCAATTAGGGTGAAGGGTAAGACATAGAGATCTTTTAAGACATAAGGGCCTAGAACTAAAAAGTAAAAAAAAAATGAGCAAATTTTTTGGTTAATATCGATGTTTTAGAAGCCCAGAATATTATTGTTTGATCTGCTGTACTAATTTTCTAGGACTTAAAGGGTTAAGGTAAATTACGTTACAAATACCTATATATTCAATATGCAATAATAAACGCAAACAGAGTACATCTTCCTCCTAATATTAATAACCTTTTCTGAAATTTCTCTGTCTCTGGATTCTTTAAAAATTAGTCTGAATCAATACCTTTTGCTTTAAGATACTGTAAGTTAATCTATAATTTAAATTATACAGACATCTAAAAATATTAAAAATTTTATTTATTAGCATAAAATAAATAGAAAAAATGTTGACTATAGTTTATTGTTTTACGTATCCGCAGTAACTAAATATACCAATAAACCAAAGTATAAAAAAGAAAAGAAAGACAAAACTGTTGCATTTACTAATTTTCCACATACATAATTCATCTTCAGGTTGGTAGTTTTCTAGCTAACATCTCGCAAGTACATTGCCCATCAAATCTTGTCGGGCGACACATAAATTTCCTGATCTCTATGCGCTAGTTACAATTTTATCTTTATCGCGTTTGATTTATGCGAAAAGTTCACTAACTTTCGCATTGTGCCGTTTATACTCGGTAAAATCGTATTGCCCTTCCTTGCTCTCTTTCTATTTTTCTCCCCTTTTAACTTTTGTTTGCATGAAATATTTTTATCTTTCTCTTTTACTTTTATTATATATTTTAAACTGACAAAGACAGAATAGATTCGGATAACAAAATGTGGAAATTCTGTGGACGATGCTGATACTAGCAACGCACATAAATCCTCGAGGATGTCGATGCGTGCACGCGACGCGCCACGCGCATTCAAAACTTTTTCATTGTTAAAAAGTAGGGAGAAGAGTAAAAGGGGTTTCGCTATATATAAAGTGAGGAGATATTGGGAGGGAACCGCCCTTATTTACTCTACATATATAAATCCCTACGCACGAAAACCCACCATGAAATAAAAAATACTATTGTACATAAAATAAATTTAAGGAAAGTTAAAAAAAAGAATTTCAATTCATATTCAATATATATTTGAACATATCAATCATGACTTGAATTTTTATTCTATAAAAAACAGTACAGTCTTTCGATTTAAAACTTATATACGTCACAAATGTGTGTCTACCTCATAAATTCAGATAAATTTAAATTATTTAAAGTAAGCATAGATGTGTAAATCAAATTTTTTCTTTGACAAATTGACGATTTTTGAATTAAAAACGTTATAAACTAAATATTATTTTTCATTTTTTTACATATAAATATTAAAAATCTGTATCTTGATAGTTTATTAATAAATTTTATTATGTACTCTATTTGATAGATTAAAGATTAAATTTAATATAAAATCAATTTTTTATTTTTGTGCTCTGATTTAATGCATATAAAAAATTTATTTATTTAATAAATTTTTTAGTGACCCTTTTAAAAGATTAATTTTATTTTTCTAATTAAAATTTATACATGAATTTTAAAATAGTATAAAATGGACATTTTTTTTAAAATGCAAATAGAAAATAAAAAAGTAAATGAAAAATAGAAAAATAATCTTTTGATACATAAATATTCAAGGAAAAAGAAAATGAGCTATCCTCTGAACCAGAAAAAAAGCATTTTAGAACAATTTCTTTCTCTTTTTTTTTATATACGTTTCTGTTATGTAATCCCATGGTGACTTTCTATCAAGGTAATTGAACTGAACTAATACTTTGTAAGAGGGAAAGAAAAAGTCGTTTAACTATATAACAAAACGAAATGTCAATTTTAGCCATTAAATTGACCGATCTTAGAAATGTCTTTTTATTTAGGTATATATACTTTATTTTAAATTTATTTTATTTTATACTAAGTCTTATGGCTTTTAGACTAAGATAAAAGTAAATTAATTTTTATAATTAATTTAAACACATTTTTAACTGTTTCGTTAAAATGAATTTAGTTCATAAAAAAATTTTTTTGGTCACCTATTCGTTTTAGTTCTGTTAATAACATTCTTTTTGAATAACCAAATTTACACCATTCATGACAAAAGCTTAAGTTTTAAAAATGAAATTTATCTGATGGATCGTTTTCTCTAAATCGTGCCCACTAAAACTTGAATTTTACCCAGTATGAAGTAGAGCTTCGTTCTATTATAATATTTTGTAGTAGTAATTAGCTAGAGAAAATATAATTTTAGCTAAATTCACAAAATAAAATACTATTTTCCTTATAAACGTTTAACCAAGTTTTTATTTTGCAGAAATTATTTTCAACTACATTGCCTAACTGTTTAAAATACATCTCAGTTCAAAATGATACGTTCACTCTTTTACGAATTTAGGCGAAAAATTAACAGTGAAATAATGTATCCTCCAAGCAGAAATAGCTTTAAATAATATAATTTATTTTCAGTAAAAAATGAAAAATTAAAATTTTCTTTTTACTATCTGCATAATTAAAAAAATCTTGAAATTTTACAAAAAAAGAATATTTAATTTTGCTTAAATAAAAATTACCTTACTTTTTTTAATGTCCATTCCTAACTTGCATATTTTACTTTATTAATTTTTTTTTTTTTTTTAATTTGAAGTAAAAAAAAATTCATTTATCTAAATAAGTAAAAAAGATTTAAAGCACACAGAGAAAAAAAAAAGTTCTTGCTTTTAGAACTCTTGATTTTTTTTCATTTAACTATATACTACTTTATCAAATAATTAACTTCGTCCAACCTCGAAGTAAATCTGTCTTGTTTCCTATTATTTTTTTTTTTTTTAATTTCTAGTTTCAAGTTTTTTATATATATATATATAATACAACTATGTACGCAAAATAAATGTCTTCTTCCGCTCTTTGGTTTATTTTATTTCAAATTATACTTTTTTTTTCCTTTTTATTTTCTAATTTAATGTTTACATTCTTTAACAGTCTTGATTTATATTTGAAGTCTTATTTCGTGCAATTTTACTAAAATTTTTATCATTACTTTTTAGTTACGATTATTGTTATTTTCATTTTTTATCGTATTTATTATTCTCTATTAAAATAATTTTTTTATTTTATCTAAAACAACCTTTAGTTTATGAGAAGTTTTTTTTTTTTTTAAATAAGCTAAATTTATTGAAAATAAACGCTCGTTTTTAATTAGTTCATTAAAATACTTAATAAGCTAATTTAACTTTAAATATTTACTTATTTAAATGTCAGTTAGGTTGTATACTATGGCAATTTATTGGTGTATTGGATGGTTGGATTAGTGCAAAATTCTACCATAAAAAGTTTTTTTCTGATACCAGTTAGTGATGATGAAGTTCTCTTCATTCTTGTTTATGATGATGACAAAAATTGATTTTATTATTCACTTCCTTATCAATGGTGAACTGAAGTTTTATGTTATAGTTATTGAAAATGTGTAAAGTATAATCAATTTTGTCTTATGGAAAGACTAAAAAGATATCATCAACATATTGTAGTTAAATCAGAGAAGTGTAGTTTAACTGTTTGAGGCACTCAGTTTCTAAATCATTCATCACTATGTCAGCTGAAAGCCCATAGGTGTACGTTGAAATTGTTTATAAATAACATAGTTGAATGTACACTAAGTGTTGTCATACAAAAATTTGACAGTAGCAATAATTTCAACATGCATTTTACAACTGTTGTTAATAATAAATAGAAATTATAATAATAATAATATTGTTAATAATTAATACAATTTTTTTATCAAGACTCGGTATAACCGAGATATAAAATCTAATCTTCCGTTCAAAGTGTTATCCACTAGTGAAGACACAGGGGCAGATAAGCTCCCTGAATACCTGATATGTGAAGTTTCTTTTTCAAACACTCAGATCATGGTTGCGGTAGTTTACAGACCCCCTGACCATCCGCTCTCTTATAATATGGATTTCTTGGACGAAATAGCCTCCTCAGCCCTTAATTATAGTAATAAAATAATCCTTGGTGATTTTAACGTCAATATGTCATTTTTTCATCGTCAGTCTACTTTAATGTATGACTACATAATCGATAATAATTTTTATCTTATCCCTCATGGTGAAACCCACCGGGGTCCAGTCTCGAATTCTTTTATAGATCATATTATAATTGATGAAAATGACAAGATAATTTCTTTTGACAAAAAGTTATTCATTAATAATCATTACTTAACAAACGCTACTCTTGATATCTTCGTTCCCAATACACAGAATACAAACATTACTTTTAGAAATATAAAAAATATCAACCCCGAAGAGTTTACCATTCGTCTACGACAATTTGATTGGTCTTTTGCCTTTAAAAGCAGAGATGTTGATTTTATTTGGGATACAACAGCTAAAAATATAATATCTGTGCTCGACTCCGTAGCTCCGCTCAAACATTTCAGAATTACTAAAAAATCTCTACCATGGTTAACTCCTGAGCTAAGACAGGAATCAAAACACCTAGATTATTTATATCGGCGTTATAGACGGAAACGCATTCAGCCTCGTCTGGACGCCTACAAAAATTTTAGAAATATCTTAAATGAGAAAATATCTGTCGAAAAAACAAATTTTTACTCGACTAAACTATCAACTAATAACCCCCCTGCTGTTATCTGGAGTGAATTGGAGCACCTGGGCCTTGCAAGTTCCTCCACCATCACTAAACCTCGTTTTTCTCCGGATGAACATAATAGATTCTTCTTGTCCACTCAAAATTTAGATTCCTCCCTGCAAATTAACAGCCCTATCACAGTACCCAATCGTCCCCCTTTTAAATTTTCCAACATTACGATAGCCAACTTAAATTGGGCATTCAAACAATTCTCCACTAAATCTAAAGGTCCTGATGGTATCACATTAGAGGTTCTCAAACTATGCTTACCATCTCTTTCAAAAGTTTTTGTATCACTCTTCAATAAGTCGATAATCCTAAAAAAATTTCCGACTGCTTGGAAGCATAGCCACATCATTCCAGTTAATAAAATTCCTAATCCCCTCTCATTAAGTAATTATCGTCCGGTATCTCACTTATCAATCTTATCAAAAATTTTCGAGAAAATAATTCATAATCAATTATCTCAATACCTAGTTCAGCATAAAGTTCTTGACAATTTTCAATCAGGATTCCAAAGGTTACATAGCACCCAAGCTCTCTTGACAAATTTAGTTGATGACATTTGTAGGGGTTATCATGATGGGAATCTTACGATCCTACTAATGCTCGACCTTTCAAAGGCTTTTGATCGAGTATCCCATAACCTTCTTTTGTCCAAGTTACTTAACATTGGTCTATCCAAATATGTCGTAGACTGGTTTGCTAGCTATCTATTAAATAGAACACAATCCACATTAGTAGGTGAAGAGATCTCTTCGGCGGAATTAGTGAAAAGTGGCGTACCCCAAGGCTCAGTTTTGGGCCCGTTACTCTTTTTGATTTATATGAATGACATAAGCTCTCACATAACATATGCCAAACGTCTACTTTTCGCAGATAATTTACAAATATATCTCCAAATTCCCAAGAAAGATTACAATTTAGGTATCTCCCTTCTCCAAAATGACCTTAGAAACATTGAAATCTGGGCCTCCAAAAATAATTTCTACTTTAACAAAGACAAAACAAATTTTATTGTCTTTGGAAAAAATTGTAAGGAGCTCTACACTAATAATACCACATTCTACTTCAGTGGCAGTCACATACCAATTTCAAAATCAGTAAAAAATCTTGGTATCTTCCTTGACTCAGAAATGAATTGGCAAACCCAACTAAATCATATGTTCAAATCCATAAATTATGTGCTCTATAGACTTAGATACTTTAAAAATTTAATTTCCCCCTTACTTCGTAGACGCTTAGTCTGCTCATTAATCTTCCCTCTCTTTGACTACGGTGCTTTTGCAATGGGCAAGCTGTTAGGATATCAATATGATTGTCTACAGAAATTGCAGAATGCCGCAGTTAGATATGTCGCTGATATCAAATTTCCCAACAGGACTTCACCCGCCAGACTAAAATTAGGCTGGCTAAACGTTAGATTACGTCAAAAATATATGAGCGCCATATATATCTATAACACCCTCAATAATTGTCTCCCTGTATATTTAAAAGACAAAATCAATGTCTATGTTCCTGCCCGAGACTTACGCCCACATTTACGTCCTCATCTTTCCGTTACCACCTCGTCATGCTCTAAATTCAATAATTCCCCTCTTGTCCATATGTTAAATTTCTGGAATACTCTTCCTGAATCCATCCGACCAGCTCCTTCCATAGACTCCTTTAAACAAAACCTGTATCATCACCTTTTACAGAATGATACCTTTATTTCTCTATAAAATTAAGTATCTTCTCAAATTATTTCCCACTTCCCTGTTCCCATCCCTGATTACTTCCTAATAATCGCTAAATTCCCTCAAATTCTCAATTCCTACACTTCAAAACTTCAATTTAAAAATTTTTTCCTTTTTAACTCAAAAACTCCTCCTTCCTTTTTTCTTCTGTAAATATTTTTATCTGACTAAAATTTTAGTTATTTTGTTATTAGCTTAATTATTAAAAAATTTATATTTCTATTTTTATATATAAAATTATTTTATTGTTTTTTTTATTTTGTTAAATTTTATAAATTTTCAAAAATTTTTATTTACTTTTCTTTACACATAACTTGTAAATAACGTGCTCGCACAAATTATTTTTTGTATTATAACTATGTATATACTTTTGTACAATTATGTATAAATAAAGTTACCAATCAATCAATCAATCAATCAATAACCAAATCTAGTGGAACTTTAGTAACTAATGAGCTAACATTCTAAGATATTAATTTGCAGTCATAAGGAACTTCTTTACTCCTAATCTTATTGATGAGATCAAAACTGTTTTTAATATAATATTTAAGTTTTGGTATACTAAGGCTTAGATGGTAATGTAGGGTTTTGGCCCTGAGATTATAGTAACTATTGTAATTAAGTGTAACGTCTCTAACAGGAATAATGGAATCAGGCTTACAGTTTGTACAGAACTTGCAGTTCTCTGTTGAATCAATTTTATGACATTTTGGGGGGAAATAAGTAGCGGGAATTGAAGTATGTTTTTTTTTTATTAAGCATTTTAATCTTACAAAATGGAGAATATTTGCATTACTTAACATGTATAAGTTTTTTTACAAACAAATGATTTATATACATACATAAGAAAAATAAATATCATCATTCTTAAATTTATTGTTAACCGATTAATTAATATGAAAGAGACATTAGAACAAAAATAAGTGTTTATATCTATAATTTAGTCTTTTAGAAATTCAAATATGTGTAAACTTGCTTTGCTATCCGGTCTATAGAAAATAGATTCTATACTAAGCAGAGGCTGTAATTTATATCTTTTTAGTTTTATTAATAGTGTCTTTCTTTCTTGATTATACAATACGCATTGCCAGTTAACATGATTGATGTCTTGTTGACCATAAATGCATGAACATCTAGGACTATTTACAAGGTTGATTCTGCACAATGAGGCTGCTAGATTATAATTATTAACTCTAACTCTGTTAATAGTGACTATAAAATCCCTATCTAGAAGTTTATGAAAAAACCTGGTGTATGACATTTCGAACTGTATAAATTGAAATATTCTTTGCCTGTTGCAGTACTTAGTTCTCTTACTTTGTTATATGTTTGAATTTTTCAAATAAATCACTATATGGAACATTGTTTAAATTTTTAAATCAAATTTTGTAGCATTTTTTGCTAGCATGTCTGCTTCTTCGTTTCCTCTGATTCCTTCCTATGCGTGCTGGAATCCAGTAAAAGTTTATTTTACAATTACAGTTATTTTCACTAATTTCACTAAATTTTTTAATAATTTCATAAATTTATTCCTCCTTTTTACTCCTTCACATATTTCTTTGTTTGATAAAAGATCTTTCCCTCTTCTGCACTGATGTACATATTATTTCATGCATATATTGTTGTTGCCCTTATCAGCAGATGTAAGCATAATATTCTTATTTCATTATATACAGATGTTGAACCTAATTTTCTTTTTGCCAAAAAGTTTACAAGCAGCAGTTTGTGTTTGCTATTATTTTTGGTTATGTTAAGGCAATTTACAATTTTGACACCTTGCCTACAAATCTGAGGATTTTTATTAAATATGTCTTGGATCTCTTTAAATTATTCAGATTCTGTGAGTTGTTTATTAGAATAAAAATTATTGAAAATCTCACTGAAAATCTTTTTGGTGTTTTGACCAATTGCGTTCAGTCATCATATCTAATAAATTTTTCAGAGCTCTCACAGCTTAATTTCGGGCTGTATAGCCCCAAAATCGTTACCCCTCGCAACTATTTATTAGGGCTTTAGATAAGTAAAATAGGTTGGAGTCAAGAGGCACAAATATTAGTGTTACAGAATCCTGAGATTTTAAAGTAGTAAAATGTATTTTAAAATTCAATTAAACTCCTTGGTTATTCAATTTCTAATTTTTAATTATTTAAAAATTGTTTAATTTAATAAATTATAACATTTTTAACCTATTTTCTGTAATTATTGGTTATAAGGTTAACTTTTATTTGAAATGGAAATTTTTCATGAAATACCAGTTTTCTTAAGAGGTGCATTAAATTATTTATTTCAAATAACACATATTTTTACTTAATTTAATAAATTATTGTTTCAATTTAAAGATTCTGCTTATATTAATATTTTGTTCACATAAATTATTCGACGAAGTCAGCTATTTTGAAAATAATGATTTACTCCATTTGCTAGATAATAATCCTTGGAAGGTTTTTATTAATAAATTATAAATATACAATGATTATTGATTTGTCAATCCTGACTGAATTGGTCTTAAATGAAGAACTTTTGAGTAGCGTTAACTTAAAGTAAAAACCTTATAACATAATTTAAAATATAAAAGATTATTCAAATAAAATTACTTATTTTTATTTTTTTTTTTTTACAAAGAATAAGCATGCACCGATTTAAAGAACTTGTCGAAAAAGCTATCCAAATTTTTCCAATTGTAAAAAAAGAAGAATTATTTACTCCGTTTGAAATAGATAGTTTAAAAGGTCCATCAGGCATTTTCTATAATACATATATGAAAAGATTAAAAAGCAAACAAGAGAAAGAAAACTTTAATAATTAATTTTAGGCTTTAATTTACTTTTTTAAATTTAAAACCATCAGTAAATATAAATTTTATTTAATTAATCAAACATTTAGTTTCAAAATTTTAAATTGTGCAAATATGAAATTTTATTGCAATTTTATAATATAAAAAATAAATAATGATATAGTAAAATTTTTGTTGTTAAACTTTTTATTTAAGGATAAATTATGTAAGCTACAGATACTTTTTATTACTAAGGTTAGGTTTATTACTTTGATTAAGCATTGGATTTTGAAGTATAACAAAACAGTCAAGTTTGCCTTGCAAATCCACCCAAGTCTTATGAAAATAAATTTTTCAGCTGAAACCATTCAGGAAGATATTAGGAAAAAAGCGCAGTAAAAAATTTTTTGTCATTCAAATATGGTAAAAACAACTCCCCCATTCTCCCAACCCCCCCATTCACCCAAAAAGTTTAAAATAACCATTGTGGCAATTTTGAAGGGATATATTATGTCTTTGGACTACTAAATTCAAATCTAACATCAAAAAATAAATTATAGGGGTGTAGCATCCTTATTTAGCAATTTTAACCCTTAAAATTCAATTTTCCTTAAAAAGAAAATGATTTTTTTTATTTTTGTGGGATTTAGTAGGTATTTTGGGCTCCTAAAAATTTTCAGGATTATTTACTTTTAAAGCTCAATTATTATAACCCCAATATTTTGTTATTGTGAGTAACCAAAAAAATAATAATTATGCGAACCTAAATTCAGGATGTAAAATTATTAATTTGGGGCTGAGGCCCCCAAAATCATTGTGCTATCTCAGCCTGGGGTTTAAGTGCCGTGATCAACGGTCCAAGTGCGTAGAACCACAAAAAGAATTTCAGTGCTCCTTAGCGGTTAAGTAAAAACCATTCTCTACACTTTTTATTCAATCAATAATGTCATGTTTATTGATAACACTAAAGTTTGAATTTAACTTGCTATTTCTGCAATTCCAGATAGAACCTAAGTGTCAGAAACGTTTACAAACTATTTTTTAGTAAATGATTTATCCGAATTTTTGCAGTTATTATTAAATTATGTTACCGGCTTTTAAATACGGGAGAATAATAATCAAAGAGGATTACCTTGAAATTTTATTTATAAGGAAAAGGGGGAGAAATTTTAAATAATTAATTATAGGTTTATATTTATTAATTATAATTTTTAATTAAATAAAATGCTCGTTGAGCACCACGATATTTTAGAGCAAATATCGAAACTATACCAATATATACAAAGAAAACGTTATTTACAGAAAATACTTAAATTCTAAGAAATGCCGGAATAAAAATATTAAGGGAAAAATTATAAGAGCATGTGGGGAATCTAGTGCGTCTTTCCGCATAAGCAATTATTTTTTATAAATAATACAAAAATAAGCCGTATAATTAAACTGTAATTAAATAAATAGAGATACGAAAAACAACCTAACTAATTTAAAATTTTTATATAAAAATTTCACGGGTTTTCACCCTGTCACAATTATTATTTGAATGTGTTAATTTAGTATTTTCTCTACAGTTATTTTGAATAAATAAGTGGTATCTATTCAAATAAATATATAATATAAGTTTATAGGATGGGGACAACGGGGACTTTAACAGGTGGAGCACTATAGGGGCTTTTAAATTAAGTCGAGTGCTCTGGAGCTTGTCCCCCCATTTAGGCAAAAAAAAAAGTTTTTAGGATATCAGAAATTTCATTACTTTTCATAAATTTTTTAAATAATTTTACCAATTTTCAAAGTTTCAGAATACATAAAATTCATTAATCAAATGTTTTTTAATAACCTCGTATAAATAAATATTCGTATTAATACCAACAACGGCATACTTACATATACAATTAAAATATTATTCAAACAAACATACACATATGTACACACATAGACACATTCATAATATTAGAAATCTGATATTTATTCGAAAAGCTTCTTATAGAATTCTATGAAAAAATTTTGAAGAAAAAGGAAAAAGTATCTACAAAAAGATCTATTCAAGAAGAAAATTCAAAAAAACCAAACGCATATCTTTACTACCACACCAAATAGATTTATGTCATAATGTTACTGACAAATTTATTTCTTTCCATCAAAAATTGCATTTTATGTCACTTTATATAGTACATCTTTAAAAATTTTGATATCTTTAAATAAATTTTCATGTATAGATGAATATTTTAAATTTGTTATAAGTATGTTATTGAGTATATTTGTGTGTATAGATTATATTATATACATATATATTTATAGTCACGTACCATAAACTGTATATTAAAATATTATATACGTATTTTTTTATTTTTAATTTAAACAATAATTAACCAGGGAAACGCCATCTACCGTTGTTAATGGCTATTAAATCTATTGTTTTTAATAATTTGAAAAAATAAAAAATACTTCAAATACTTTTTAATAGGGTAAGTGTACTAGCAGTCGGCCACTTAAGCGCACCGTGAACTTTGAATTAACTTTAAATATACTAAATAAACTTTTTTTG
The DNA here is from genome assembly GCA_022575985.1 of Anagrus nilaparvatae. Lineage (NCBI taxonomy): Eukaryota > Metazoa > Arthropoda > Insecta > Hymenoptera > Mymaridae > Anagrus > Anagrus nilaparvatae. The sequence goes on from JAKSXM010000272.1 coordinate 15,224,462, forward strand.
CCGAATTAATGCATTTAGTTCATTGTTTATACCTAATAGTTATTAATTATAATGTGAAAAATTAAATTTTAAACATAGTTTAGCTAATAAAAAGAAAAGAATAATAAAACAGCATATCCACTAGTAGTCGACCACCCAACCCCGGTTGTCGACCTAAGCTTACATTAGTGGTCGGCCGCTCAGATTCATACACCGAACTACAGATGATTTTTAGAATATTCTTAAAAAATTGTTGAAAAAAACCTGTTTTTATAAAATTAATCATATTTAATTATAAAACTGTTAATTTATTTTTTAAATTAGCATTAAAAATTATTATGTTTATAACAAAATAATATTTACTTAATAAATAACTTTTAAATTTAGTGCCGAACCCCGCCCTCTAGTTTAAAATACACCTGCGCAGTAAGCAGCATATATGAAATACATTAAAAGATTTAAGTATTTTAAAAACTATTTTAATTAATAAAAAAGTTGCTTTATTATTGTTAATTTTAAAGAAATATCATAAAAATGCATAAATACTAATCTACTTTACAAATAGAGTCCAAAATATTGCCGTGACAAGAGTTTTTAGAACATGCCGACTACTAAAAATCGTGAAAAAAGTGAAGCCAGTGGTCGACCGTATATTTAATTATTAATTATTCTTTAATATTTACAGTTTTTTTAATTATTAAGTGTAATAAACTATTTTAATATGATACAAATTAATAATAATAGCATTTTTACCCATCGCATACAAAGAAAATATTAGAAATTTCAATAATAACAGTAGTCGGCCCGTTGCACGAGTCATAAAACAAATCGTAAGAAAATTGCTCTTCTGAGAGCATGGTTTTGTTTTTATTTTTTTATTTGTATTTTAATTTGTTCAAAAGCAAAAATTTTGATTCGCAAATATTATTAATACTTATAAGAACAATATTCTAACTTTATTTTTCAATTTATTTAAAAAAATAATTATTAATTACACAAATACGAGCAAGGTGGCCGACTAGTGGGGGGTGGCCGAGCTCTAGTACAGTTACCCTATATTTTCAGAATATCAATTAATCTCAATACCATGCAACAACCGCATTCCTCTACAAATACATTATTTTAAATGATTATATTTGATACTAGTTATAGCTGATGTTTCATAAATATTTAAAGGCATAAATAATTAATTGCTTAAAGAAATACGCTCATTTAAAATAGAAATTGTTGTTTTGATATCGTGTGAAATAAATATTTTTGTTATAAGTTAAATTTTCGCTCTTTAGTTTCTGCGTTCCATCGTCGAAAAAATACTCAAGAAAATACGAAAAAAAAATGCTGAAATAAGCACTGAAAAATTTAAGCGTAATTTAGGAATCCGAAAAAAAAACACAAAAAAATACCAAAAATAACATTTAAATAAAAACCCTAAAATTTAGGTGTAAAAGATCTGTAAAAGCAGTGGGGGTGCTATCAAAATCGTAGAAGTAAGTTGAGAGTAAGAAGGGATATAAAATTTTATCTGCTTTATATTGTTTATTATATTTTATCGTATCAATAATATTTTTACGAAAAAAATGGCAAAACTCTTTATAAAACTCTTTACAACTTCACTACAACTGCATTGGAACTCATATTGCAACTTCTTGCGTAGTTTTCAGATTGTTAAGAGCTGCTCTTGAGATTCAATATCATAAATAGTTCTAGCAAAAATTACAGAGTTCAATACACTGCGAATTTATAAATATTTGTTTACAGGAGGAGCCTGAAAAAACTTAAATATTATTATTTAAATAATTATTAAAACCTTTAGGTACTAAATTTAGTGTACCTGGTAAAATTAATAAACATGATGTTACTGAGTCTATAAAGAATGTGGAGAACGCTTTTTACATAACTGCTAAAGAAATATTTAATGACACCAATACAAAGCAGCATACAAAATTATATCTAAACAACGTCATAAAATTATTAATTGTGACAAATTATTAATTATGGCAAAAAACAACAATATACACAGATCCTCTGCCAGTAAATTATTTGACAAAAACTTAAATAAATTAAACATCTTTATGAGAAATAATAATAACATCATATTTACATCAGTTGACAATGACAACACAACCCTATGTATTACAAAAAAAGAATTTCAAGATTTTTATAATTATTTAATTTAAAATATGTTATTTTTATAATTTTAAAAGTAACTGCGTTATTTTTACTAAAAATAAATATCTCGTAAAAAGTTTAAGTATTAGAAATTTTATTTTCATATTTATAAATTCAATTAAAAAATTAACTTTAAAAAAATTTTTTTCTTAGAATCAAACATAATAATTTAAAAAAAGCAAAAATTTTATTTAATTTTTAATTAAAACTGACTTTAAAAAACTTTAAATTAATCTAAAAAAAAATTGTATAAAACATAAAATAGTAACAATTTTATTATGTACAGTATTAATAATAAAATATTATAAATATTATTTATTCGTAACACGTTTTCATGTAAGAAAAATAAAATCATATTTTTTAATTTAATTATTAAAAATTTTATTTTATATTAAATTGTTTACTTATTTTTAAAATTTTATTTTAATTTTATTGTACTTAAAAATAAACTTTTTTAAAATCAGTTCCTTTTAAAAAATATTTTGAGATGAAAATTTTAGCAATAAAAACTAAAATTATATTTTATGATTTTAAAAAGACATTTAAGAAGCATAAAAAAAAATTGAGTAGAAACCGTCTTTCATTTTCAATTTTCTATTTAGAATATCTATGAATTATTTCAAAGAAGTTTAAATAAAAATTTTCGCGTACATTTACTAAAAAAATCGATACCAAATAAGTTAAAATAAAGTCAAGTCCCTAGTTTTACCAGAAATAGGCAATAAATTTTAAACTAAGCAAAAATTTATATCTTCTAATAAAAATATATCTTAAATAAATTTGATTAAAAATTTAATATTACTATAATTTTCTAAATATACTTAAAACAATTATAAATGTTTGGAAAGTATCAATATATATATATATATTTAGTTTGACACTCTAAAAGTTTCATAAATGATCGTTTTTCTATATCGATTCTTATAATAAAGCTTCTATGGATTTTATAAGTTTTAAATAACTCGATTTGTTAAAATTTTCTAATAAATTAATCTCATTATAGTCAAAGTTTTGATATTAAAAAATTTTATAATATACTATTATCATAACTACATATTATAGTTCAGATAAATCACTTTGAATTATTGAGAAATTTTAGCCTCTTAAATTTTACTTGCTATTAGTTTACTTAATCAAATTAGTTTTGTTTCTAAAAAGTATTTTTTTAGTTTCTATTACCTTCCACACGAAAAGTTTTAACCAAGACCAAAATATGTACAAATTTTCTGGTTAAAGATACAGTAGACCAGAAATTTTGATTTCTAAAACACTATAAAAAATAGAATTCCGAATACTCCGATTCAAAATGAACCTTAAATTTAAGGTTAAGTAATTTAAAATATTAATTAAGTAATTTAAAATATTTCAAAATTTGGGTGTCATAAAATTTTAATTAACAATTGTATTGATACTTAATGAGAACATCTGACATCTATTAATAAGCTAAAAGAAAATTTTTCTAAACCATAAAATTTTTAAAAGAATATTTATAATTGCTCAAAAAACTAATAAAAATTATTAAATTTATTAACAAAATTTTTTTGTTTTGTTTGTTTTAGGTAAGTGCCAAAATTCATTGCATAAGTACATTCAATTTCTAAACAAGTAAGTTAATTAAATTTAAAACTTCATAATAGTATACTACCAATGTGTTTAAAAAAAAGTTACTTGGGCTTCAAGAGAAAGTTTATTATTAGAAATTACCTTCAGTGTAATAAAAACTTGTTTATAACAAATTTATTACAATATTTATTACAAGGACAGAACTACGAGCTGTATAGTTTATAAAGTAGTCATTTTGGGAAGGGGGGATCAAATTGACTTAAAATGATTTCGATTTAGGGACTTTAAATAATTTTGATTTAAGGTCTTACGTACGTCCGAATCAAAATGCAAAAAAAAAGCTAAAACTTGGAGAGAGTGAAGTAAATATAATTTAATTTTACACGTATTTTTTTTTTTTATAATTGACCGCACAGTTTTTGAGTAAATAAATAAACAAACAAAAAATTAACACAGGCTCTTATGGGGAATTTAAAAAAATGAAAAAAAAAGCATTTAAAATACAAAACTTAGATATTTTTTTTTATGAGTTGATAAATAATGTCCTAATAAATAAAAAGAGACCTTAAAATTTACAATCGACCGTCATTTTTTATGGTTTTACTTAAAAAAATGTTAAAAAATGAACGTTTATTCTGCTATTGAGGTAGAGTCATTTATTATATTTTTTATATTTTTTTATTTATTTGTAAATAATTAAATAATATTGTTTAAATAATAAATAATTTATTTAATGCCAAAATTAAGTTAATAAAATTCATTTTTAAGCTTTGAATAGTAATAATTAAGTAATATTGAAAAAAACTTTTTTATTTATTTGAAGTTGCAATCCTTACTTTTATACGTGTGTAAGACAAAGATGCCGATAGGTAAAATTCCTGACGTACGTAAGACCTTAAGGATTTAAAATAATTTCCATTTTTCCAATTTTTTTTTTTTTTTGGCTTATAATTATATAGGACTTATATTATAATAACTTATATTCAAAATATAAATTTATACATGTTCCATGTTCGTTCATTATGAGTTCACAAACCGGTTGTAAGTTTTAATCAATAGTTTGATATTTAGATTTCTATCTATCCAGAAGGGTATACATTATGTGTAATAAATGTTTACCAAGACGTAAGGTAACCAATTTATACTAACACTGAAAATCGGATTAGGTAACAAAGCTTTAAAAAGTTAAAAAATTAAAATCTAATTTTAAATTTTAAATTTTGAACTATGAAGTATAAGTTATGGTTTTTAATAAAGATAAAATATCCCTAGTGAAAACATAAAATATCAATAAAATATATAATGTGAAGATTTATTGAAGAGACTTTTAAATATATTATAAACATAATATAATAGTTAAAAGATTATTATATATATAGTAATATCACACAAGGGGTGCATTATCTCATAAATACATTCATAGATTATATATACATATATATGCATAATGAATAGAGAGAAATAGATATATCCTAAGTATATTTCATATGAGATCAGCATATAAGTTTATAGTGTAAATGTAGAAATTCACATATAATTTCCTAATGTTCGTATTCTCAAGGAATTAGATGACCAATATATGAAAAGGTAACTCATGGGATATTATATCTAATAAAATATATGTATACATAAGTAGAATACATGCAGTATTATTCATTCTGTGCTTTTAATCCCTTAACGTTATATGAGAATTATTATGATAATAATTTAACTTATTGCTTGCTTATAATATATATAACATGTATATGAAAATTTATCTGAAAATTTTAACCTTTTTACAGGCATAAAATTTTTACAAAAAAAACCTTTGCTTAATTTCAAGTGTAAAACTAAATAACATAGTTTTTTTTAGGTTCGATATTATTGAAAATTTCAATTATTTAAAGTCTTCTAAATGTAGTGGTCCATTAGCAGCATTCGGAAAATTTTATAAATAACCGATGCTCTGGGTACCCAATATTCCAAAAACGGCGTTACGTTTTTTTTTTAACGACCCCAAATATTAAATTATTTTCAAATTCAGCTTAAGAATTTAAACAGAGCAATCTAATAGTGTGATTTCTTCAAGGTTTTAAATATTTTTACCCCTATTACGTTAATGTTAAAATTATTTTAAGGATGCTCTAGTATGTATTGTCAGGAAGTAAATTTTAAAACTCAGATATTTCAGCAGTACTTATTTATAACAATTTGAGATTTTATGCTTTTCGGGACTCAATAAATTTAATTTTTGAATCTCTTTAAAAAGAGAATTCACACTCTTATATAGGAACAAGTCTTTTTTTATTTTGAAATTCACCATAAGATTCATTTCAACTCTGCGAAAAAACAGTTTGAATCTCTTCAATGTACTGTTACAGTACTCGTCACTCCTGGTTGGAACATCAAGTCCTCTACAAAATACGCTTCGTGAAACAACTTAACAAACCAATATGCAAGCTGATCCAATAACTAATCGGTTGTAACAGCTGAACGTGAATAATAGGTCTGTGGACCAAGATTAATTAAGGGATAATAATGGAACCCACGAATCTCGTTCTCGGTTTTCTTTAGGACGTGACAATAATAAAGTTTGTAAAAATTTTTTGCCTATGGGACCGCGTCCTCTGAGAGGTAATATACCACGGAATTGAGCTAATAATTCATTTCGTTAGTTAAAAAACAACAGGGCTAACTTTAATAATATTGCAGAGCGCGACTTTCTTTTACCAGCATTTAATCAAGAAACCAATAAGTCACTTAATACTGGTAATCAAAAACAAATGTCTTTAGTTCAAGTTAATGGATTATCCCTTTATAATGATAATTTCAGATTAACGTTAAACCGAGAAAATTCCAGGGATCAATTAGAAAATATTAATAATGCAGTACCACTAAGAGAAACTTCTGGGCCACCAGTTGAACCTTTAGCTAATAATTGGAGTCGAGAATATAATGTTGGTGATACACCACTAATCTTTAAATCTTGGGAAATCTTGGGCCCCGACCTGACCCCTTTAACAATGGGGACAGAAATAATAGGGTACATAATAACATGCAGCTAAGGGAGAATCCTGATCTTCAAATAGATTTCAATAAATCAACAACTTATACAGAGTTTTTTAAAAATTTCGTGATGATTACTTATTCAACATTAAGGGCTGGTGTAGGCGTACACTGATTTCAGATCTGTAGGCATGGACGAGGCGACAGCACGGGGAGGTAGACTTTCACCTCACCCAGTTTTTAACAGGTCACGGGTATTTCCGTAAAATGTTGAAAACGCGGCATAAGGTGGCAACAGGGCAACTCTGTACATTTAGTTAAAAGTGTCCTGAGACAAAAGGGTCCTGACCACTTTCAAAATTAATTTACATTCCAGTATCTTAAAAATATACGAATATAAGGATATTAATAATTCAGTCACATTTATTGCAGTTAATTTTCATTAATTAAATTTAAATTTAATTCTAAATGCAAAAAAAAACTGAAAAAGAATTATTCAGAGATCCTACGAATACGAAAATTCCTCATTATGAAAATATTTGATTATATTTATACACATAAATTTATAATTCGTATATCCTTATATACATATATATGAATATTTTCAAGAAGAAAAGCAAATTACCTTGGTAGTAGAATGTTTTGATGCTTGGATGCATAATTGCAGCTTGAAGAGCCGTGAAATTTACGTGCAGTAAAATTAGTTTTGTAAATATAAATACGTGTACATGTTTATGTCTATGTTTTTTTGTGTATGTGTGTTTATACTGTACATTTAATAAGCCAATCCTCTAATTTTCGTAAATTGTGCGCTTGAAAAAGTTAAAATCACTTGATTTATAAATCCATAAATAAACGCGATGAATTTTTTTAAAAAATTACTAAATTCACTAAAATTTAATAACTTTTTTTTTTATTTTTAAAAAGTTAAATTTTAATTATATTACAGAAAAAAATCATTTAATAAATAATGAAATATAACAATCCATCACAATTTTAGTAAAATCAAATTTTGAAAATATTCTTAACATTTCAAATAAATAATCATTCACATAGTTCAAAATCTATAGAATAACATCTGCATCGTTAAGTAAACAGACATAAACATTACTATTCTACATAAATACGTACCATATACAGAACCGTTGACGTTTAATTATGATTAATTATAATATCTTTGGCGCCTAGTTGCACATGCCAAACTAGAAAATCTTTCTGCAAACTTTGCAAATAACCATGTCAGAGAACGTTTATCAACGTTTCTATTCAATGAGACACAAACAACCTAATTTTATATAAAGCTTTACTATAAATTATTACTTTTTTTTTTGTAAAGAAAATTTTTAATGTTAATAAGCTTAAAATAAATTATAGTTTTTATAATGATGTTAATTTTTCAATTTTAATTAAATTATTTACAAAGTTAAATAAAATCTTCTAACGACGCTCTGTCCAATGAATTTCCGAATAATGGTATATACAGTTTTTTAGGGGAAAGTCTCAATGGTCTGGGTATTTTAGTCAGTAATCGTGCAAAGTTTAGAGATATTTGCGTACAAAAGTGCAAATTTTAACACGGGCAGTCATGGTAGGTATTCGGAAATTCATTGAACAGAGCGTCCTTAAGTGAATTATTTTTATTTTATAGAATATTTTGAATTTATTGACCAAATGGAATTGTAAAAAAAATTTATGTATAGTTTAAAAAATTTTTTTATTGATGTTGTTAGAGCGACGTTTCGTCAACTGATTTGTTGACCTTGTCAAGCTAAAATTACATAATTAATGAAAAAACTAAGAGTACCTTCTCTGAGTTTTGAGTAAAAATAACGTTATTTTTCAGATTAATTTTCTCAAAAAGTTTATTGCATAATAAAAAGATTTTTTTACAGCTATTTTATTCACTTATAATAAGTAAACATACAAAAAAAAATTTTTTTTTATTTTCTCTTTTTTACATATGATGAGATGGCGCTGAAGTTGGTGTCTAAAAAAAATTCCCAATCGGGCTGCATCATAACTCGGTTTAGAACCGTCTGAAAAAAAAAAAAAAAAAACACCATAAAGTACATGAGTTATTGCATAAATTGAACTACAATTAATGAAAAATAATAAAAATTAAAAAAGTTAAGAAGGTAAATGGAAAAAAATCGAAATTTGACCGTATTTTTAGCCACAAAACGGAGCCTAAAGACCAAAAGAATTCTACGATCAGGTTCATTTTAGGCGTTGTCGTTTCTTTATTATTTGCGGGATTCATTTGCAATTTTTTTTCATATTCTTAAATACTTTTTGAACACAAATCAATATAAAAAAAAAAAATCGATTTTCTATTTCAAAACTCAGAGAAGGTACCCTTAAAAAAATTTTTTTATCACAATATTAAATATTTACAATATATGTTTGTTCATTTACCGATTTAACAATTTTTGTGTGTATAATATTTATAAACTCATATCACTGAGTCTGCTGTAAAACTGAGACTATTTTTATTTTATTTTTTTTTTATTAAAGTCTAAAACTAATAGTTATTTATTATTTTTTCGTTTAAAAAATAAATGTAATAAAAAATAAAATTGTTGTTTTAAATAATATTTCAATCACATAAACGTCAAAAAAATATAAAATAGAGATTATATATAATAAAACATTAATTGTTCGTTATAACTTTGAAATAATCAAGAATGAATTTTCAGTTAAGTGCAATAGCTCAGTAAATGAATGAGTTATAGCTTTATCACGGTTAGTTTGATTTTGACTGGAATGAAGATTGAGAGTGCACATCGCAGTTAGAGGTCGTTTAGTTTATTATCATACAATAGACCTGCAGGTGAATGACTATAGGATTAAAGTGTTAAACGAGGGTAATGGATTTAATGAAATTCACTTTCACAATATATATATATATTAGAGTGTGTCTTATTTTTTTTTTTTCGATATTTTTTGGCTCCCCCCATTTTTTTCCAATGTTTTGGTCATAAAAAACTCCCAGCTCTAAGGATTTTGATTTTGGATTATTTTAACCCGTGCCACCGAGCACTCGAAGTTTCCCATTTAAATAACATGGGAATTTTTAATTTTGAGCTTTCTAATTTTTTAACGTGCTTCAAAATTTTTTTAAACACTAGCAAATAGGTAGAAAATGATGTTTAGACATATAAAAACTGATCCTCAAAATTATAGAAGTCCCAGAACACTTTATTTTATCAAAACAAAATTATTAAAAATCGAAATTTTTCCATTTAAAATACATTACAAATAAAAAACAATGTATTTTAAATGGGAAAATTGCGATTTTTAATAATTTTATTTTGATAAAATAAAGTGTTCTGGGACTTCTATAATTTTGAGGATCAGTTTTTATATGTCTAAACATCATTTTCTACCTATTTGCTAGTGTTTAAAAAAATTTTGAAGCACGTTAAAAAATTAGAAAGCTCAAAATTAAAAATTCCCATGTTATTTAAATGGGAAACTTCGAGTGCTCGGTGGCACGGGTTAAAATAATCCAAAATCAAAATCCTTAGAGCTGGGAGTTTTTTATGACCAAAACATTGGAAAAAAATGGGGGGAGCCAAAAAATATCGAAAAAAAAAAAATAAGACACACTCTAATATATATATATAATATTATAACAAAATTCTCTTTTGACCAAAAACAGTCATTTCACATTTAAAATACCCCTTATCTTTCTTATTTAATGACATTCATGAGTTATTATAATTGCTTTATAAATCTTTTTTATACTCAATACTTTGAAAATACTATAAATTTTAATGATTTTTTTTTTTTTTTTTTTGAACCACCTTAAGTTCAATAAATTTTTAAACAGCTCAGATTGGTCGTTAATTTACTAATAAATAAAAGTTTAATTGTAAAGTACATTTTTTTTAATTTTTTAAGAATTTGTATTTATTTAGATTTATTTATGTCAGATAGACCTAAAACTTTTTTCCATTTTGTAAAGAAAGGTGCCCAGAAATTGTTTAAAAATTACTGGACGTGAGAATTAGCTCAAATTTTGCTAAACTAATTTTTTGACCAAAAATTAAACATCTCGGAAAATATTTAATAAAGGATGAAAATTGGTACAAGGGGGTTTTCCGTATTGCTGATTACAATTTTAATTCCACAATTTTTCGAAGCACCCTTAAAATAGAAAAAAAATTACCCCTTTTTTGCAATATTTAAGAAGTTAAATTAAGATTATCAAATAAATGCTATTTTTATGAATATTTATGAATAAATTGAATTTGAATTAAAGCTGATTATTATAGGTTAAAAATACCCTGAAAGTAATAATACTTTAACTTATTAATAAAGTATTTGAAAATATATCATACTTGAGCTATTTATTTAATTAAGACTTTCTCAGGGGGTTAAAAATATTTCTTAATGAAAATAAAACGTTTCTTAAAATGAAATGAAAACAATATATTTGAAAATAAAGCGTTTAATAATTGTTTATTTAAAATCGAAAAGCAACAAATATTTTCTGTAAACCCCCTCCCCCCTTGTTTCCCTCAGGAGGTGAAAACTGTCCCTGAATTGAAAAAAAATAATAATAAAAAATACTGACTTCAGATTTTTAAAATATATTATTTCATAATTTTACATGAACAATTTTAAAGCATCAGTTGTTAAATTTTCTAAAATAATTTTGAAAATTTTTCAGAATTGTATATTAATTCAAGCATTAAATAGTATAAAACTAGAACACGTCGTTTTTTTAACGATTTAACCTAAAACAAGTACATGTTGTATAAAATCTAATGTCAGATTCTTATCTTCATTTTATTTTCTTTGTTTAGAATCACGTAGGTATGTATGATATATAATGTAAAAGAAAAGGATATAACAAACATATATATGAGTTATTTCAGCTTAACCTAACGAAATATATTTTTGCATTTAAAAATAACCACAAATAACCAATTGTTATTTGAAAAATTTAGACTACAAGCATAATTTTAAACATAAAAACTACGGAATAAATTTTAATTTAAACAAGCGTAGAAATATGAGCCTTATGATTCATATTTTTAGATGTTCAGTGATACAGTAGAGCCTCTCATTAGTGTCCACCATTTAGACCAGAAATCAGCAATCGCTATTGGGAGGTGAGAAATACTTTTACCCGTAAAATCTTAGCGATTTCTAAAGTTTTTGCTTGTAATATTGGGTCCTTTACTGGGATTAGTTGTTGTCTTACTGAACAAAACCACTTATACAGAATAGAACCTAATTCACGGCAGTCTGCACTTATTATTTATAAGATTATTATTTATTTTTGTTTCAATAGAAAATTAAAATTTTAAATAAAATTATTTACGGAAAGAAAAAAAATATGGTCTTTATAGAGAGTTTTTTTTATACATGTTTTGCATATTTTAAATATGAAAATAGAAGTTGCGGTCGCTATTAGGAGTGGTCTCTAGACAGAGGTTCTTTTCTATGTCAAATTATAGGGAATTAAATTTGACCGGTCGTTGGCGGTCTTTATGGGGCGATGGACGCTAGTTAGAGTGGTCTTTCTAGGAGGTTTGACTGTATTTATTTCCCAGGCCCCCAGCTTTTTTTAACCAAACAAGTATCATTTAAAATGAAATGATCCATATAGACTGTAATAAGAGGTTATGTAATTTTTCATACATGCACGTAAATTTCATACTATCATTATAAAATTTAACTCGACTATAATGATAAAAATCTTAATGAAATTGAAGAATTTAAGACAGATTAAATAAATAAAGTATACAACTTTTTGTATTATTTGGTTTAACTATAATGCCTGACTCTTAAAGCTTATAAAATGTAATTAAGTATGCTTTGAAGATTTAGTACTTCTGGTTTTAAACCTATATAATATAAACATGAATGAGTTCAAGGAGAAAAGGATAACTATTCATAAACTTATGGATTCATCTAAGCTTAAATATTAATCGATACTACATGTTTAAGATTTTAAACTTATGTTGAAGACATTTAAGAAAATATTTCCTTTGTATATGGAATATATTAAATGTACATTTAATATTTCATTTATTAAAATTATTTTAGTTTAATATTTTATCATTAATGTTTTCTTGAAATTTTGAATTTAATATTTAATTATTATCATTTATTAGAATTATTATATAATTTTAATTATTTACGCTAACAAATAAATTAAGTTAATAATTTTAAATATTAGAATTAAAGTTAAATTAAAATTCTTAGAAATTTATTAATTAATTTTGATTTTGTAATAGAAATAGTATTAAAATATAACTATTGTTTGTTTTTAAGCTTTCATTATATTTATTAGTGATTTAATGTAAATTACTAAATTTGAAATTTTGTTAATGAAATTTTATTATGTATAAAATAAATTATTTATTTATTTATTTATTTATTCAACCATCATACAAATCAACTTAGTTATTAAGTACATTATATTATATACATTATAATTCTAAAGTACAGTAAATTGCAAAAGTCGACCATCCCAGAGTCAGCTAAAAGCTGTCTGTGCGGGAGATGGTGTAAAAAAAACAAAAAATTTAACAGTAAAATAATTTGAAATATTAATATGTACAATATAATATGAAAAATAAATTAATTAACATTATTTATTTAAGTTAAAAACTTTTAAACTAAAATTTATCACAATATAAAATTTTAAGTTTTTAAATTATGAATTGCCTATTGTAAATGCACTAATATTTAGTAAGAATTCTAATAACTTTATTTTTAGGGCTTTAGAGTTGGATATGTTTAGTTTTTTAGCATCTATTGGAAGTAAATTATATAATTTTAAAGACGCTATGTAAGGGCTTTTTTTATAAATTTCTTTATGTATGGGAGGGAGTTTAATTTGATCTTTTCTTATGCTAAATTCAGTATTTTGGTATAAATAAGTTAAAACATCATAGTAGTATGTTAAGGAATGAAGTCTAAATAACTGCTTTATATTGAGAAAAGTACAATTATCAATTCGAATAATTTTTATAATTTTATTCTGAAAGCTTTGTAAAAGTTTTAGAGTGTTATCATAAGCACATCCCCATACAGAGATTGCATACGATGCTACTCCAAGAAATAGTGAGTAGTACATTATTTTTAGAATATGTTTATTGATATGTTTTAATTTGTAAAAGATAAATAGAAGATATTTTACCCGATTTATTATATAGTTTACTTGAGTATCCCATCGCATGAACTGGTCAAAATAGATTCCCAGATACTTGCAAGAGTATACTCTATTCAAATGATTAGAGATATTAACAGTAAAGTTGGCATCAGGGAGGCTGTTTTGGTAACTGCCAAAAGTAATAAACATAGTTTTTTTAAGATTAAGAGTCAGTTTGTTATTAATAAACCAAATATTAATAAGGTTAAGCGCATCATTCATTGAGTTTTTAGCTGAATTCCAAGTTTTTTCAACAGAGAATACCGCAGTATCATCAGCATACGAAAAGACATGAGGAACCAAACAGAGCAGATCATTAATGTAAATGAGGAACAGATATGGTCCTAGAATGGAACCCTGTGGTACACCCACATTAATGATCTTATACTCACTTATTGTATCGCCAAGTCTGACCGCATGCCGACGATCCAGCAGATAATTTTTGAGCAAATTTAGAGGAGTACCCCTAACTCCATATTTTTCAAGTTTTTGTAATAAAATTTGATGGTTTACAGTATCGAATGCTTTTGAGAGGTCTAGAAACGTCCCAATCACTGCATTGCTCTCATTTAATCCATTATAAATCAAATCAGATACTTTATGCAAAGCTTGCTTAGTTCCTATGCCACTCAAGAAGCCAAATTGATTTTCAGAAATAATTTTATTTTTATTTAAAAAAGAGTGTAACCTAATAAAAATGATTTTTTCAAAAATCTTGGCAATATTTGATATTAACGAAATAGGTCTATAATTACTCATAGTACTTTTATCACCATTTTTAAATACAGGAATTATATCCGCCTTTTTTAATTCATTTGGCCAAATTCCTCTAGATATACAAGAATTAAAAATAAATGCTAATGGTTTTACTATAAATGTTGATAAGATTTTTAGTGTTTTTATGTTAATTTTATCAACACCGCCACTTTTGTCTCCCATGTTTTTAATTATGTTGGAGATTTCATAGTAATTTGTGGCTTTAATAAAAAATGAATTTAGATTATTATTAATTGTGCTAAGATCTATATTGGAGTCAGGGATGCTCGCTGCTAGCTCTGTACCAACTTTGTTATAATAATTGTTAAGATGCGAAACTATTTGCTCTTTGTTATCAATAATATTATTATTATGGTTAATAAATTTTATATCAGTATTTTTTTTACAGTTATTTTTGCCTAACTTACTGTTAATAAAGTTCCAGATTTTTTTAGATGAATTTAAATTTTTTTTTGCAATCATTGAATCGTGTAAATTTTTTGCAGCTATAATTACTTTTTTTAGGATTTTTTTAGAAATTATTAAAATATTAATTAAATTAATAAAAGCGTATTATATTATTTTATGAATTGTATTTTATATTTTCATAGAAAATTAGTGATATTTAAGGTAGTAGATCTAATTAGAAATAAAAAAAACATGACTCTTTGTGGATAGGTTTTCGGGTAGAAATAATTGAGATAATTTTTTCAAAATTTGCACTTTATGAGATTATGAGTTGCTAAGCATTTTTTTATTTTTCCAAAATGGCGCCGAGTACAGGTGCTCAAAGTTATGCCTCATTTTTCATGGCGTGCACGATTGCAGCCTCCAACTTGTTCCGAAACATACCAAACAAAATTTTTTATGTTCGTGAAACATTTTTCTTCTAGATTGATGGATTCAGATTTCGGAAAATAGAAAATTGTGAAAATTATTAAATTTTTTTTAAAAATTGTAAATTTTGGTACATGTTTTTTTGTGAAAAAAAAAAAATTAGCACATTTTTTTGAAAATCCATTACATCAATCTAGAAGATAATTATATTTTAAAAATGTAGCCAAGAAATTAGGAAGATATCTTAATTATTTTTTGAGTTATCGTGCACGCCAATTCGAAAAACGTTGTTTTGAGATAAACGCGTTTAAAGTTTCGGTGAAACGTCTAACTTCTATAGCGGTGTCTCGCTTAATCTTCTATAACTTCCTTGTTATTCAAGATATCATTATAAAATTTTTTTTCCATATTCTTAAGATGTTTTTGAACCCAAAAAAAACAAAAAACAAAAAATCGATTTTGAAAAAGTTCCAATTAGATCTACCACCTTAAGTCAAGGTATAAAAAGAAGATAGACGCAAATCACTTCTGTAGTATGTGAGCAAATGTATTTTTTAAATCAAACCTCCAAAGGCATTAGAAAAATTTTTTTTCTTCAAAATCAAGCAATATTGACCAAGCATTAATCATAGTAAATATTTTAGACTTGTATACTTTTATTGACCTAATAAACTCCCTAAATTAATATTATTCTAACAAGTAACACTACCCAGTTGTGATCCGCCGATTTCTTTGAAACTTCGTGTACAAGTAGAACATCGAAAAATATTCGACACATATTTTTTTATTTCTGCCACCGCTTAGTTTTAAGGGGTGAAAATTACCCTTGAAATTTACCCTCAAAATTCAATTTTTTTTATATTTTAAAAAAGTATTCATGATTTTAGCATAAAACCAACGCGGTTTTATTTTTTATTAGAAAAACGTTATTTCAGGAATATTTTGGTCCCCAAGGGTTGCAACCCCTAACTATTTTTTTGGCGATAAGCAAATTTTTGGGATTATTTTTATTGCCAAGAATTCCATATTAACAGTAGAATTACCAAACCGGTCGAATTCATTAGAGAATTATGGAATTTAGTTGGGGTGTTTCAGGATATTTAAAAATATTTTAAATATTGGGGTATATTTTGGGAGTTTCAACCCCTACTCAAATTTGGAGTATTTTTGCAATTTTTCTGTTTTTTTTTTATTTTTCTTGCATTTAAACAACAAATGCATCAATATTGAGAAAAATATGTTTTTCGAGAAAAGGGGTTGAAAACAATCCTTAAAAATTAAAAATTAGAATCTTAAATTATCTCAAAATCGTAAATTTATGAATGGTAATGACAAAATCAATCAATTTTTATACAAGTGCAACAGCATGTGGATATAAGTATTAATTTAAAAAAAGGGGTGAAAAATACCCGTAAATTTTGGGGATTTCAACCCCTACTGAAGTTTGGGAGTATTTTTGCCATTTTTCTACTTATTTTTTATTTTTATAGTATTCAAGCAATGAATCATCGGTTTTTTTAAAAAATCAATCTTTTCGATTTTAATTTACTCCAAATCTATAAGTCCTTCAATAAAGTGCTTTTTCACAAATTTCACTTAAAAAATACAGAAAATGAGAAAATTTTTATTTTTTTTTTTGCAAATTTTAAACATTTGAAAAAAAAAATATGTAGGGCAAGTGTGGTATTTGTGACGCAGCATTTTCGCTGGCGCACCTTGATTTTTTAGTAAAGAAATAATTTTAAAAATCAAAATACAATTTTGTTTCAATTATTATAATAATTAAAGATTATTTTATAGAAAAAATCCAATAAACAAATCGTTATTCGTTAAGTATTTGCATGAAAAAATTTCGACCCAATACCTTATAAGAAACGATAATCTTTGAATTAAGAATTCAAACTGAATAATTAGTTTTGATGAAAAAAACTTATTGAATTATTAATTTATGTTAATTTTTTAATAGATCCAAATTTTAAAAATATTATTATCGACTCTTTTATTTTAAATAATAGCTGTTTAAAAAGGTATTAGGCCATGCAAGGAAGTGGGTTATATATGAATTTGAGTGTCATAAATACAGAATACTTTATCCTTACGTTTTTTGGGTCTCCGATTCCGAATCCAGGCATAAAAAATCCCAAAATTTGAAGCGTCTTCCCTTAATGGGAAGAAAACTGCCCTTTTTAGGACTTTTTCAGGACGATTTTCGTATAAACTTTAAGTAAACATTAAAAGTAGCGTTTCATATGTTTTTGGGGTCGCTGATTATGAAAATTTAGGTCTCCAAGTCCTAGAATTGTGTCATCTGTCCATAAAGGGCAAAAAATGCCCTTTTTAGAGCTTTTCAGAATGATTTTAGTATTAACTTTAAATAAACATTCAAAGTACCATTAAATACGTTTTCTGGGTCGCTGATTATGAAAATTTGGGTCCCCAAGTCCTAGAATTGTGTCATCTGCCCATAAAGGGCAAAAAATGCCCTTTTTAGGGCTTTTCAGAATGATTTTAGTATTAACTTTAAATAAACTTCAAATGTACTTGTATAAAAATTGATTGATTTCGTCATTACCATTCATAAATTTGCGATTTTGAGATAATTTAAGATTCTAATTTTTAATTTTTTAAGGTTTGTTTTCAACCCCTTTTCTCGAAAAACATATTTTTCTCAATATTGATTCATTCGTTGTTTAAATGCAAGAAAAATAAAAAAAAAAGGAGAAAAATTGCAAAAATACTCCAAATTTGAGTAGGGGTTGATACTCCCAAAATATACCCCAATATTTAAAATATTTTTAAATATCTTGAAACACCCCAACTACATTCCATAATTCTCTAATGAATTCGACCGGTTTGGTAATTCTACTGTTAATATGGAATTCTTGGCAATAAAAATAATCCCAAAAATTTGCTTATCGCCAAAAAAATAGTTAGTGGTTGCAACCCTTGGGGACCAAAATATTCCTGAAATAACGTTTTTCTAATAACAAATAAAACCGCGTTGGTTTTATACTAAAATCATGAATACTTTTCAAGATATAAAAAAAAATTGAATTTTGAGGGTAAATTTCAAGGGTAATTTTCACCCCTTAAAACTAAGCGGTGGCAGAAATAAAAAAATACGTGTCGAATATTTTTCGATGCTCTACTTGTACACGAAGTTTCAACGAAATCGGCGGGTCACAACTGGGTAGTGTTACTTGTAAGTCCCTAACATCGGATTATTTTAAGACCCAAAATCGAAATTATTCTAAGTCCCATTTGACCCCCGCCACCCCTAAATTGGACAAATTTGACCCACCCCCCCCCCCTTAAATCGAACACTTTTGGCCTCCTCCTTTAATTTTCAGATTTTCAGGGTACCCCCTCCCTATAAAAATTTTCCATATTAATATATAGAGACCAAATCTGGACACTCAAATAGCCAAGACATCAAAAATACCTATTTTTTGGGTAAGATTTTGCAAATTTTAGGGCATAGCCTAAATTTTTTATAGAAACAACCGTGATATTCGTGATCAGAGACCCAAGAAACTTATAGAAGATCAAGTCTGGCGAAGATCAATAATTAAACACCCTAAACCACGATGTGACTAGAGTATAGGTACTTCTTTACGTTAATTACGTCTATCAGATTTTTTTAAAAGTATAAATATTAATAATACCAACATAGTAAATAAATCAATATAGGCAATATTTCTAAATATACTAATGTTTTTAAGTAAACATTTTCCCAAAGTACACAGTATTTAATAATTAACCAGGTTCTACTGTACATTAAAAATTTTTATAAAAAAATCAGTTTTTCAAAAGTTAAAAATACTTGAATATTGAAAAAAATAAAACAAAAAGATAATAATAAAAAATTAATTAGTTATATATATAATAATAAGATTAAATGAAAAAGAAAAATTTATATAATTATAACCTAAAAAATTTATTTTAAACGTTATAAAACTTTTCTAATTTAAAATGATATATATTAACACTTTTATTTTAATTGACATTCTGACAGAACTTTTTTAATTTTACTTTTAATTTTTTTTTTATCCTTTTAAAATTACTAACACATTTTCATTTTAATTATTATAATTAAATTTTTTATTAAATAAAGTATTTTTCTTTATATTTCTAAATAAATTTTTTAAAATAAAATGAAGGTGTAATAATGTATTAAATCATTTTTGACTAAAGAAAATTAAGATCGTGTATCAAATAGTTATTGCTTCAGTAAATTTAAAAAAAAAAAAATTTATTTCTTAATTTATTACAATAATCAAGAAAACCCTCACAAATCTTATCTGAATATAAGTGCTCATAAAATTTCTTTAAATATGATATTAACCATGAAAATTCATCTTTTTCTTTGTGCATATTCTCTTCTTCTACATTTTTTTTTTAAATGAAATAAAAAATTTTTTTTTTTTTAGTGCCACAACTCTTAAAAAACATTTGTAGCACCTGTTCTTATATTAGTAACATATATTTATAGTTTAACGTTCTTAAAAAACTTTTTTTTTAAGATATAAAGTACCAACTTCATACTTAATAGTCTTCAAAAAAAAAAAAGGAAGAAAATCTTCTTAACTGCAATGAACATCTTTCGATAAGTGGCACAAATATAATACATAAATATATTACGTAAACTTTTCAAGTACAGTATTTTCGCGACCCAGTTGAAAACGATTTATGTAGACACTTTGCAAATTACTCTTTTATAACTATAAATGTGTGCGTTATAACTAAAGAATTTTTTTTTTTAGTATCAAAACGACAAAAAAAAACATAAAAACGCGAATTTTTTTTTTTTATTTTCATATTACACACAAAAATAAAGAATCTAAAAAAAAAAAGAATTTAGAAGTAAAAGTTGTATATGCCTCTGAAAAAGTCAGACTTTTATATTTAGAAAGGGGAAAAATGCTTTTTACGAAATTTGTGGTTTATGGCTAAAGTTTTGCTTCACGAAACTTTTAAACACACACTCACACATACAGACTGTTTATGAATTTTGTACACTTAAAATAGTTTCTCTTAACTTTTTTTTAAAAACTATTTTACGTGTGTGGAAAAAATATAAATAAATAAAAACATAATTTTTTTTAATACACACATGTAAAAAAATTTAACGTTATAAAAATTTGTCAAAATAATCAAAATTTCAAAGTTTTCTAAAAAAAAAAAATAAAAAGTTACTTATTTATTGTTACTTTTTAATTTATTCGTATGAAAATTTCAAATCATTTGTTACATCAAAATTATATAAATTTCAGTTTTCTTTCTTAAAGTAATTTTTTATAAAAAATAATAATAAAAATAACTAAAGTTGCATAATACAATATATATGAAAGAAAAGTTTTGTAATAATTTTTGACTTATATAGATACAACATTTGGTGTATACTGTAATATTTATTGGAAAAAATATGAGACATTTTTCTAAAAAAAATTTCTATTGTATAAAATGCTATATATGAAGTTTATATAGTTTATATGAAAAATATATATATTATAAAATGTGAAAAGTCATTGGTTACATATATCAAATAATAATAATAATAATAATAATAAATAACAATATTTTGTGGTAATAAATAATTTTTTTTTTTCAGACTTTTTTTGAATGATAATAAATTATAAATTTATTTTTCAGTTATGTAACTTAAAAAAAGTATAAATTATGGTTGTGTTAAGTAATGAATTTTAAAAAAGCATTTCGGAGTAAGAAGGAATTTTGGTCCCAGCAAAGAATCAGAAAAATCTTTTAAGACCTAAAAGTACTCATAAAAAAAATATTTCCCATTGGAATTCGGATCCTAGCTGCCCTCAGTTCTGCAAAGGGGGCAAAAGTGTTTTTTAAAATGATTTAATTTTCAAAAATTCATATCCCTCCCTACTGAAAACGAAACGAGTGATCTATTATAGTAATCTGTATTTTGAAAAATTTTTTTGAGCTCTTTAAGAAACCACCTTAAAATTGAATACTATAGTTAATATTTTAATTTTAAAGTTAATTTTCTCTGCTCTGAGGATTTAGTCATCCCTGAATAGTTTATTTGTTTTTTGCAATCCTGAAGTTGTAGAATGAAACTGGTTTCAATGAGAACTAAGCGTGTAATTTCTTAAAAAATCCTTAAACCGATTATTTTTTAGTCGATTTGCTGATTTTTTAGGTTTTTAAGCTTGAGTTTTGTTTTTACTATAATTTATTATTTTTATGTAGAAATTTTATGCATTTAAAAGGTATAATATTTAAAACCTACCGATGGTTTTTTTCGATTTTTACATATACACATTCAAGATCATGTTTAAGTTGTTGTTTAAATAAAATATTTAAAACAATCTCAAAATTTAAATATTAAAAAAAATATATTCATACACACCAAATCTAAAAGAATTTTTTGTTACCCACAGAATAATGCATTTTTATTTAATTCTTTAGAGAGGAATTATTTTCAGGTTAATTATTTTTAAAAAAATTATTTTCAATTTAACTCTTTTCGAACACAATTAAAACAAAAATAATTTTTTTTTAAAGAATTAACCTCAAAATAATTCCTCTATAAATAATTAAATAAGCATTAATTCTTCACTGTGTAACAAAAAATTCTTTTAGATTAAGTGTGTATATAAATCAAATATTATTTTTTAATTTAACAATATAATCTTTGCAAGAAATGTTTACATAAAATGCCAGTAAAATAAAAGATAAAAACAAACAAATAATAACTTAAAAAAACATGTTTGTTGTATCCATATTAAACAATTTTTTAAATACGTACACATAATATATATCTACAACAGAAAATAAAAAGCATAGAAAGAACGAATGAAAGAAAAGAATTATAGAATTAAAAAAAAAGGAAAAAAAGTCTTGTAATAGATAAAACGTAAACATATAAATATTCTGTTAAAACCAATTTTCTAGTTGTAAGCATTACAAGTATGTAACATCTGGAAAAGTAAAAGCTTAGTATATACAATATAGTTTCTATTTCAGTAATTCGAAAATACAAGTGTGATAGGATTTCTTTTATATATATATATATATATATATATATACAACTATCCTATAACGACAGATTCGATTTCAAGAGTCGAGGCGTGGTGCAAAAAACACATAAACTCTTTTATTTTAGGACAATAGAAAAATAAAAAGAAAAAAAAAAGAAATATAGACGATTTAAAAAATATAAATGAAGATCACCAAGAAAATAAATATATATATATATAAAACTTTGTTTTTTAACTCTATAAATGGTATAAACATTTATAAAAAAGGATAAAATAATGAAAAAAAAAAGGTGGTGGACATACGTGAATACGATATATATAAAAATGAAAACAAAATAGCTTGTTAGTCTAGAATATCGTGTCTCTGAATATATCCTAAGTGCCTTATTGTACGTGTATTCGCATATAAAGATTTTTAAACCTTCTTTTTTTTTACCATTTTTTATAAGTATAAAATACTTCTTTTTTTTTTCTTCGATATATTTTTTTAATATTAAAAAAAAAAAATTATTAATATATAAATTTTGTACTATAAACTAAAATTTTCATAATAACATAAAAGCAGATAGAAGAGGATAAAAGAAAAGTTATAAGAGAAATTGAGCTTTAGCACATCCAATCTCTAGTTGAAAACATTCCATACAAGATATTCTATGAATTTCGTATTTTCCTTGTCAAGCTTTATATTATATCTGTTGTGTTTATAATATATATATATTTAATATTAATATATGCATGTGTTTGTAAATTTCTTTAAACAATTCATTCGAAAAATTTTATTTACTTATTAATAATATATTTATTTTAGTTTATTCATGTGAAATAATTTATTAATTAAAATTTTGTTTCATATTTTTATCAATATTTATGAGTCATTCTCTGTCAGAAAAGCAAAACCTTCCAGGTCGGGTCGCTGAAACCGGCTAAAACCTTTTTTTTGCCAATTACCTATCCAAAATGGACTATGTCCCCAAATTTTATCCCTTAATATGGAAAAATAAGCCCAGGGTGAATTTTTGAAAAAAAACGCGTTTTCGTGTTTTCTCAGCCACCCATTCTTCTTTTATATGCAATTCCTTGTAGAAATTATTAAAAATAATGAAAAAAGAGGTACTATAGTAAAATTTCCTCAGGAATCCATTCCTGCCATTAGTTTTGAAAAATTCCTACACGGGGAGCCAGAAAATCGATAAATTCACAGGCTATTTTACGGAAGCTACAGAAAAATTATATATCCGAATTTTTTATTAAGCTTCTCAGAAAAAGCATGTTTTTATATATATTTTCGGATGCCATATCAACCTAGATGCGATCGAACTTCCTAGACCCTAAAATAATCAAAAAATCGTAAATTTTCCTCAATTTTTCTCATTTTTTTTCAATTTTTTGAATTTTCCCGCTCGAAGAAAATGTGCTGGGGCCAAATAATGAAAAATTTCATTAATAAAAACGTTTTTTCGACCTCTTCCCGCTCGAAGAAAATGTGCTGGGGCCAAATAATGAAAAATTTCATTAATAAAAACGTTTTTTCGACCTCGAAAACCTTCAAGCAATGTAAAAAGCTTATTCTGACATTTTTTAAAGTCTGCCATCTTGTAAAACTGGAAAAAATGCTAGGGCGAAAAAATTAAAATTTTCATTCATAAAAATGATTTTCACAACCTCGAAAACACCCAGGTAATGTAGAAAGTTCCTTGATTTAGGGAAATATAACTCTTTGAGCCAGAGAATAGTACCCCATGGTTATTTTTGTTAGAGTAACCGCAAAAATACAAAAAAATGTAAAAAAACAAGAAACATCAGAATTTTGAAACGCATTGCTATAAACTCGTTTATAGTAAAGCCTAAAGATTTTCATAGGATAGAAGTTATATGAAATTTCCTGGAGAAACCAAATCTGAACTTATTTGACTCTTATTAGGTCTTTTAGCGCGGAAAAATTCAAAAAAACTGTTGAAAAACGAAGAAAATCCGACTTTTGTGTTGAAAGCATTTGGTGTGAGATCGTTTACATTAAAGCCTAAAAATTATTTAAATAAGGAAAGTATGTAAAATTTCCCTGGGAATCCGAATCTTAACTTATTTATATCATTCGGAGTCATTTAGAGCGGGAAAATTCAAAAAATTGAAAAAAAATGAGAAAAATTGAGGAAAATTTACGATTTTTTGATTATTTTAGGGTCTAGGAAGTTCGATCGCATCTAGGTTGATATGGCATCCGAAAATATATATAAAAACATGCTTTTTCTGAGAAGCTTAATAAAAAATTCGGATATATAATTTTTCTGTAGCTTCCGTAAAATACCCTGTGAATTTATCGATTTTCTGGCTCCCCGTGTAGGAATTTTTCAAAACTAATGGCAGGAATGGATTCCTGAGGAAATTTTACTATAGTACCTCTTTTTTCATTATTTTTAATAATTTCTACAAGGAATTGCATATAAAAGAAGAATGGGTGGCTGAGAAAACACGAAAACGCGTTTTTTTTTCAAAAATTCACCCTGGGCTTATTTTTCCATATTAAGGGATAAAATTTGGGGACATAGTCCATTTTGGATAGGTAATTGGCAAAAAAAAGGTTTTAGCCGGTTTCAGCGACCCGACCTGGAAGGTTTTGCTTTTCTGACAGAGAATGACTCTTATGATAGTAAATAATTTTTTATTTTTAATTTTAGAAAATAAATAGCTTTTATTAAAAATGCAGCAACGTTATATATAAATTACAAAATATAACGATTATAAACAGGATAAATAGAAAATATTTTTTTTTTCAACTTTTGTTTAACTGAAATATTTATATTTGTTGAGTGATAAATTTAAAATTATACCTGACTTCATTTTAACATAAATTTTATATATAAAATATTGTATTTTTAAATTTACATATAAACAAGAAACGTTTTAACATTTTTTTGATATTTTTAAATATTTTGGTAGTGTACAAATTTATATTATACTCCACCAAAAAATCACTCAATCGCTGGCTCGTACATATTTAAGTTGACAAAATTTGCGGCTGGGAAATACAAGCTTTCTAGCTTTTGACAATAATTATACTGAAGAAAAAAAATCCGTTTGCGGTTGGTAATTTTTTTTTTTATTGCTTAAGGTCTTAAGAGCGTTAGGATTTTGCCTATCGGCATCCTTGTCTTATTCATGTAAAAAAATACGGATTGCAACTTTAAATAAATAAAAAAGTTTTTTCAATAATACTTAATTATTACTATTCAAAGCTTAAAAATGAATTTTATTAACTTAATTTTGGCATTAAATAAATTATGCACGGTAGAGCTGCTTTGGTTGAAAATTCAACCAATTGGTTGAATTTTACTATTTTTGGTTGAAATTTCAACCAATTGGTTGAATTTTAAACCAATTGGTTGAATTTTCAACCAAAAATAGTAAAATTAAACCAAATGGTTGAAATTTCAACCAATTGGTTGAATTTTCAACCAATTGGTTTAAATTTTCAACCAATTGGTTTAAAATTCAACCAAAAGCTAAAATAAAAAATAAAAATGTAGTAATTATAATACAGAGTAAAAAAATTATCTCTGCATCTATAAAAAGTGCATTAATTTTGTAATATACTAGAATGGCCGCGCGCCTAGCGCGCGCAGAATACTGACTTTTTAACATGATTTCCTAATCGAAATTTATGTGTATAAAATAAAATTTTTAATAACAGAATCTGTTTTAAAATATTATATTCTACGGATGTATACCTACATTCGGGGTGTGCGGTGACCCGAAAGTCGGGTCGGGTACCCGAAATTTTGGTATTTTTTGTAAAATTTTTGCAGGTCAGATTTCGTGTGAAGCCCGAAACTTTTCGGAAAAGGTATGCACTTGAATTTTTGAATCGAAAGCTTCCATAGATACACCAAATTTGACCCAACTCAAAGCAAAAAACCCAAAATTTCGGGCACTTGGGTCGACTCTCGGGTAACCACACACCCCTAATACCTATTGATAAAATACTAAAATTTTTTACTATGAGAAATTTTTAGTTTATAACACAATAAGTATCTTATAAGTATTTTGCCCTTTAAAAATAATATATTTATAGTAGTTATTTTACCATGCAAAATTTATTTGGTATTTCTTATTCTCAAAAAACGTTTTTCATCGCTTGTTTTTTTTCACTACATTTGGAACTAAATTTTAAAGATTTATGAGACCTTTTTTAATTAAATTTTATCTCGAAAATCAAATCTAATTTTCATGAAGCTAATTTGAGGCTGTTCAAAATTTACATTTTGGATTTTGAATCCAATAATTTAATTTACCATAAATAGTTATTTTGAATTATCAGAATATTCCTCTCTAAAATCCAGTATTACTCTGAAAGGCTGCCTTTACATAAATTTAATTCTGACTTTTAAGCCTTTAGATAAATTTAATTCTGACTGAATTATTTTAAGTACCTAAATCAAAGTTCTTCCAAATACGCTCACCCTTGAGCCCTCTTCTCTCCGTCAACTCCCAGCTTCACCATTATCTCGTAAAATAAAATATTTTTTTGCAACATATTTTAATGTTGGTATTTGAGTAAAAATAATAGAATAGAGTCAATTACTCGGTCAATTATCCAATAATTTACAATTCCCGACCCTTCCCTACTTCAACGAAAAATTGGAGCTGTGAAACGGTTATTGCCTATTTTTATAACTTTAGGACCTAAGCCGGACCGGCTTGAATTGAAAACATAAACAATATTAACGGTTCCTCCGTTTTAAATATTTTATTTGTTAAAATAAATAATTGTTAAAATAGCGATATTTTAAATAGAATAGTTATTTGTGGTTTTTTTTTATAAAATGGTTATTAAATTTTATGCAAAATTTTTACTTATTTTCAATTCAAGCCGGGCCTAAAGATATATAAAAATCTGTGATAAAAATCGCCTTTCCACAGCTCCAATTTTCTTTTGGAGTGGGAAAGGGCCGGACCCAATAACAACTAGACTGTGACCACAACAATCTGTGATCTATGATGATAAGGTTTCATCTATTAAAAATATATTTATTTTTAAAATTAATTTTTCAAAAAATTATTAATGGTATTAATAATACACCAAGAATCTCACATATCATTGTAGTTTAAATTTAAAAATTATGGATTCAGTAACCTTTTTAATTAGTCATTCATCAGCTTCTCATCAATAATAATATATAAAAAATCACTAGTTCATATAATATCATACATATATTATAAAATTATTGCACTTTTTATAGATGCAGAGATAATTTTTTTACTCTGTATTATAATTACTACATTTTTATTTTTTATTTTAGCTTTTGGTTGAATTTTCAACCAATTGGTTTAAATTTTCAACCAATTGGTTTAAAATTCAACCAAAATGGTTGAAAATTGGTTTTTTTTTGGCTTTTGGTTGAATTTTCAACCATTTTGGTTGAATTTTAAACCAATTGGTTGAAAATTTAAACCAATTGGTTGAAAATTCAACCAATTGGTTGAAATTTCAACCATTTGGTTTAATTTTACTATTTTTGGTTGAAAATTCAACCAATTGGTTTAAAATTCAACCAATTGGTTGAAATTTCAACCAAAAATAGTAAAATTCAACCAATTGGTTGAATTTTCAACCAAAGCAGCTCTACCGTGTGTATTATTTTAACAATATTATTTAATTATTTATAAAGAAAATAAATTAATAAAAAAATATAATAAATGACTCTACCTCAATAGCAGAATAAACGTTAATTTTTTATACATTTTTTTAAGTAAAACAACGGAGTGTTTTCTAATATAACGCTCCGTTAGTAAAACCATAAAAAATGACGGTCGATTGTAAATTTTAAGGTCTCTTTTTATTTATTAGGAAATTATTTATCAACTCATAAAAAAAATATCTAAGTTTTGTATTTTAAATGCTTTTTTTTCATTTTTTAAAATTTCCCATAAGAGCCTGTGTTAATTTATTTTTTATTTATTTATTATCTCAAAAACTTTTCGGTCAATTATAAAAAAAAAAAATACGTGTAAAATTAAATTATATTTACTTTACTTTATCCAAGTTTCAGCTTTTTTTTTGCATTTTAATTCTACCGCTCTTAAGACCTTAAATGATTGAAATAATCTAAAAAGTAAAGAAAATTACAAAGAAATTTTTCTTTTCAGTGGCCAGAAAGCATGTATTTCCCGGCCGCGGCACGATTCGGAAGTCCAGGTAAAAAGATTAAGTTTACCAGTAAGCTTAAAGGGAATACGTGCTTTCTTGCCACTGACGAAGAAAAATTATGTTGTAATTTTGCTGATTTTTTCTAATTTTTTTTTTACACGGCCAGGCTGCTTTACTTGAATTGCTTGAATTTTCAAGCATTTTGCTTGAATATTTAAGCAGTTTGCTTTAAATTTCAAGCAAACCAGCCTGGACGTGTATGTAATTTTGCTTGGCCCTAAAAAAAGAATGTCCCAGATCGCAGTTTGCCTTCCTGGGCTTATTTTTGCGGCCTAGGGTAAAAATATACTATTTAGACTCTCACTTAGGATGTTTGCAGAGGTACGATGCAAAAAAAAAATTTTTTTTGAGGAGAGAAAAAATTTTTTCTTAATTTTTATTAAAGTTTCAAGTTATTAGTAATCATTTGAATAAGAAAAAAAATTACGCCAGCTACAAGTGAAATTTTGCTAACTGCAAGCGGAAGAATTCGGATTGTGAGATTTTGTTTTCAGTGTAGTATATTACGAGCCTGTGACCAGAAAAATAAAGAAAAAGATGAAATTGCACAAAATTACTGTAATTTGAGGCATTATTTTTTTAATGGACAATAGACGTATACGATTTTCTTTGTGTTAGAGGCGGGAAAACACGTAGCGACTAGCAAATACGTCCTTTTCGGACGCTGTAAAGAAAATTAAACTTAAACCATCAAGCCTCAAAATAGGCTGCTAATTTTACGAGATTGAAAAAGAGAGATATTTCTTTTGTCTATTGTAGATACCTTTCCATAATAATTAATGCTCGTTACTGAACATATCAACTGTATCAATGATGTATTTATTTATTTATTTATTTTGAAAAAATTTAGCGCAGGCGTGACCAATGCGCAATGCATTACAAATTTGTATATAAGTAGCAATATTTGTACATAATTATTTGAATAAAAATAGTATAAAAATATAAAAAATAAAATAAAATAAAATTATAATACTTAATAACATTAAGATAAAATTTGATTTGTAATTTAATATAACATTATTAAATGATACAATACATAGTATTAACAAAAATAAGAAAAAAGATGTTCTATAAAATTTAATATTATTGAAGGACTGGTGTTTTTTGTAGATGTAATAGGTATTTCATTATATGCATTTTAAATGTATCTAAACAATGATATCTTTTCAATGTGAACGGAAGATTGTTCCACTCAGTTATTACAGATATAAAAAATGAACTCTTATAGAACACAGTTCTGTATGAAGTAGGAAGTGCAAAAGTTAATGGTAGGAATTATGATAGAGAGGTGTCAGGAAGATTGCGTTGAGAAAGCCTTATTGCTTCATCAGGAGGTCTAAATTGTGATGCCAGATATGGAGGTCTACCAGTAGATACTAAGCTATGCACTAATACCAGCTTATAGTATTTTCTACGTGAATTTGCTGCTAACCAGTTTAATTCATTCCTCAGTGAGGTTATTGAGACGCGTTCGTATCTTCCAACACCAAAGATGTAGGTTACAAGGAGTTGCAAAAAGTTGCAATAGAGTTACTAGAAAAAAATCGCAAAACTCTTTGTCATCATTACATCTCCATGCGGATTTTGTTGGTTGAGGTATGCGTTCCCTGAAGTTTTCCTCCTCAGCGAGAGAACCTAAGGACCATTCTTTTCAAGGATACTTTAATTGAATTTCTTTAAGAAATAAGGGGCTTAGGACCATGTTATTCAGGGGGTTTTAAGTTAAGTCAGGTACGCCAAAGGCGTCTTTTCTCTATCTTTATATTAGACCAAACCAAACAGTTATTATTGTTATTATTATTTGCTTATTTTTAAACTATTCTGAATATTGGTTCCTCAAAGAGGAACTAATTTTTATTTTCTATTTTTTGGCATATAAGCACTTTTTGGGACCCCAGGAAGCTAAAAAACCGGTTTTTAAAAAAAGTCTGTATGTGTGTGTGTGTGTGTGTGTGTACGTACGTACGTACGTATGTAATCGGTGATATTTCACAAACATTATGGAATTAAGACCTAATTTTTTTTTCAAAAATTTTTTCACCAAAAAAGCTCGAGGTACTTTTTTTTTTTTTTAATTTCGATGTAATACCTCATTTATTTCCATGAAAGTACTTATATTTGAAAGTATGGTTTTCACATGATATTTTGAATCGGATACTTAATTTTCTAAAAATTTTTTTTCTAAAATTTTTTTCACAAAAAAATACAAAAAATACGAAACTTTTTTTCTTTTTGGACGTAGTACCTAATTTATTTCCATGAAAGTACTAGTTTTAAGAACCTCGTTTACAGTAATTTTTTGGAACTGATACTGAATATTTTCAAAATTTTTTTCTCAAAATTAAAAAAAAAGAAAAATAAAAAAATTGCAATATTAATTTTTTTTTTGGTGTAATACCTCATTTAATTCTATGAAAGTACTAATATTTTAAAATATTGTAACCAGTGATATTTCAAAACAATTATCGAATGAATACCTAACTTTTTTTTCCAAAAATTCGTTTATTAAAAAAATCTCAAAATACTTTTTTTTTTTTTAATTTGGATGTAATACCTCATTCATTTTCATGAAATTACTTTTATTTGAAATTATGATTTTTACTCGATATCTTGAATCTGATAATTAATTTTTTGAAAATTTTTTTCTCCAAAATCTTCGTCACAAAAAAATACATAAAACACCAAATTTATTTTTCGTTTTGGACATATCTAATTTATTTTAATGAGAGTACAAGTTTTAGAAATTTAGTTTATAGTAATTTTTTGTATCCGATCACAATTTTTTTTTTTATTTTGATATAAATTATAACGATGATGGAAATCTTGCCTCTTTTTGACTTCCTTGGATTATTTTGCTCGTTGCTATGTTTATTTATGTATGCAGCTTAATGAAATTATAAACAATAATAAACAGCCTAAAAATATTAAATGGTTATGTTTGCATTTTAAAATTAAGATTTAAAAGTTATATTGGCATTTTTTAAAGAATCAAACAATTTATAGAATTAAGGCGACTGTTCTGGGTCACAGGCGTTTTTTGGAGTAATTTTGTAAAGTGGATTTTGAAATAAGTATAAAAGATATTGACAAAATTTTTTTTAAATTATTTTAATTAAGTATTTCATTTAACAAAAAAATTTTTTTTTTTTAAATTTTAAATCAAGCTCTTTTTTTTAATTTGTCAAATATTAAATTTTTAGTAAGAGCCTCTAAAAATTGTGATATCAGTATACTATATGTAAACAATCTCAATTTTTAAAATAAGTATCTTTATCAAAATTCATGCGCACTTATAAATTTTTATTGCGGCATGGGCTAATAATTTTTTTATATATAATTTAGACTTTATTTTAAAATTATAAAAATTTTTATTATTTATTCACGATAATAATAAAAACTTATTTTGCAAATAAAATTCAAAAAAATATAATTTATTTATTTTTATTCAATACAATACAAAAATTACATAAATATGGCTATTCTTTGCATATATCATCGTTTAAAAGAAATAGTTTTTCAACTTGACCGTAAGAACATTTGCATTTAAAAAAAAATCCATTAGCGGATTTCCGCTTGCCACAAGCGAAATTCCACTTGTAGCTAGCGGATTTTTTTATCTTGTAAAACGATTGCTAATTACTTAAAACGTAAAGAAAACTATAAAAATAAATGTTTTTCAACTTTTTTGGAACATGTTTGTATCAATATAATGAGACATGAGAAATTTTTTAAAAAAAGAATAGAAAAGATTGTTTTTATTAATTTTCTAAAAAGTCATTTGCAACCGTTTAAGAAAAAAAGAAAATTCCGCTTGCCACCAGCGGATTTCTGTTTGCCATTGACGGATTATCCGCAAGCCATAAGCGGAATTTTTTTTTTTATTAAAGCCTCGATTAAAGCTGAGATGTCACTTTCTTAAAGGCCACTTGATTTATTAGTCTTATTTCTTCCAGCAAAAATTAACTAAAGTTATTTGAAATTCCATCAAAATATAAAATTTTATTAATTTTTTTTTTTTTTTTTTAAATGAAAAAAGGTTGTTTTTCATTAATTTAATTGTACACCTTATTTGACCTGATTCCTTGATATCCAAAATTTTTTATAATCATCAAAATAATTATTTTTCAAAATTTTTAAAAAAACTTTAAAATTAAGAACTAAATTTTAAAATATACAAAAATTTAAAAAAAACTTTAGTACTTTAGTATTTACATAATTAAAAAAAATTTGATAACTAAAAGAACAAAAAAATTAAAAATACGCGGTTGTTAATGTAGGTACAGAAGGTACCTGCAGCGTTTCGATCGACACTAACACGCGGATCTCCTTTAATTAATGATGATTAATTAATTAATTAATCAATTAAATTAAAATTTAATAAAAAAATTAAAGTTCTTGAAAAAAAAATTTAAATAAAAAAAATTAAAGGTCTCGAAAAAATTTTAAAAACGTTTGACAAAATTTATTGTTAATGCTTAATAAAGAATTTATTATTATTATTCTTAATGTCATGCTTAATTACTCTTTTTGGTAAGAATATAATTAAAGTTTAAACAAAAAAATAACCTAAAACGAAATGACTACGCAAAAAATTGCATAGAAATCTGAGTAAAAAAATGGATAGAAAACTATGTAAATAACTGGATAAAAAATTAAATAGTTAACTGGATAAAAAATTTCACCTGTGACGGTTAAAACAATAAGAGAACTGTAATTTTTATAATTCATTTATTCAACACATTCTGGTACAGTATTTTTAAAATATAATGCCCTTTTTTTTGTATCCTTACTGTTAACGTAATAACATTTACAAAACTCAATACATTTTTCTGGCTTTAATTCAGCTTTTGTACGGTATGCTATAACATCAGGTTTATAACATTGTTTTCCACTTTTATCTGCTGTAACGTTGTAAGAACAATTACATTTTGCTAAACACCCCATTCTATTATCTTGAGCAGATATAATTACGAAATTCTATAATTATTTTATAAAATATGAAAAAAATGCTATCTGCTATAATTAAACAATTATTATATATGCAATTTACTTACTTGAATTAAGAAAAGAAAACCAAGAATCACAAAAGATAACTTTATTGAATCCATAATTTTAAGTCTACTATGAATTTTTCAAAATCAACGAGTTAATATAACAAAAAATTGATGACATGTATATGACTTAATAAATATTCTATTCGTTGAAATGTCATTATTATGTAATAATTTTTTTTAAATAGCTTATCCAATACATAAACTTTAATATTAATAAAATTTTGATAAAAATTTAAAAGTTGATAACGATTTTAAATAAATTATGCAAATTTGCACTATTTTCATGTTTTTTATAATCCATTAATATTTTTTTTGTCATGATGTGTAACAAAATTCTTCTTTAAATTTTGTACCAAAAATGATAATTAAAATTTTCAGTTTCAGTAATTATTTAATAACTGAATAGAATCTACAAGTCTAGGTAGGTTAGTCCCAGTTCGGAAGCTAGACTACGTAAAGCTGGCCAGGTTTGGAAACCGAACCAGGGCAAGACCAGCATTTGTAAAAGCACGAACAAGGGCTTATTATTTCCAATATTCGTTTTAACTGCATTAATCATTATCTATAAAAAACTTATAACCTGTTTGTGTAAACACAACCTAAATGCATAGAACATATTTACTACAGCTGAGGGCTTGGCATAATGCATAAATGTTACGCAATATTACAATGCAATTTGCTATTTTTATAATTTGTAATTATCACCTTTACTGGGTGATAAGATTAAGATTCTAAACCCAAATTATTCTGATTCCCTAACCTGTATTATTCTAACAAGGGGAGTTCAATACATTCGGAACACCAAATTACATCAAATGGTTATGGATGAGTTTGTTATGTTGAAAAAACAAGCAGATTACCTTCCGTTCATCCCAATGGGTCTTTTGGGCCTAAAAACGCAGGATTCAATGTTATAAAATAAGGTTTTTTTTGCTAATTTTCAATGAAACGCCAAAACCTCGCAAGTTAGCCAAAACTCTTTTGGTTGGTCTCATCACCTTTCATACGCCGTCAACCGCAATTTATTATCACTAATTTTCTCATCACTATAGCCAATTAACCAAACGGTCATTTTTTGCTAAAAATGACCAATTTTTAAATTGCTGCCAAATTTGTAATTTCTGACGAAAATAAGTTTTATAGGTCTGAAAAAATTTATACAAGCTTCAAGTTTCCAAAACCTCTTTACTTAACCTCTTTCAATTATTTATTAACCAGATATGATAATTTGAAGTCGCAGTCCCAAATTTACGATTTTTTAAAAAAGCTCATTTCTAATGTTAACTTTAAAGAGCCAATTCTTAAAAACGAATTTGGGAAATGAAACGAGTAAAAAATTTTTGAAAACAACTTGTGGAAATTTGTTGAGACTTATAAAGCCTATTTTCGTCAAAAATTACAAATTTGGCACCAATTTAAAAATTAGTTTTCTAAAAAAGAGCCTCTAAAAATTGTGATATCATCTATTATATGAAAACAATCACAATTTTTTAGAAAAGTACTTTTCTCAAATTTCATGCGTACTTAGTTTTTTTTTGCGACATAAGTTTTTATTGCGACATGAATTATTAAATTTTTTATATTTAATTTAGACATTATTTTTATATTATAAAAATTTTTATTATTTATTCATGATAATAATAAAAACTTTTTTTGCAATTAAAATTCAAAAAAATAACTTGCCTATGCGAAAAATCTTTGATCTGCGCAGATCTGTAATTTTCATTTTTCAGATCTGTCCAGATCTGTATTTTGCCACATTCTGCGCATATCTGTACAGATCTGTAAAATTAAAAAATTGGCTATCCACGGTACATAGGGAATTCATGGAACGCAATCCTATAAAAAAATG
Organism: Anagrus nilaparvatae; assembly: GCA_022575985.1. NCBI lineage: Eukaryota > Metazoa > Arthropoda > Insecta > Hymenoptera > Mymaridae > Anagrus > Anagrus nilaparvatae. The sequence goes on from JAKSXM010000272.1 coordinate 15,260,046, forward strand.
GTTTATTATAAGGGATTTTATGAATTTCCATCCTGTAAAGAAAAACGATTATTTTTGCACTTTTATGTTAAAAAGAAAATATTTTTAAATTTATAAATTTTATAAAACAGTTAATATTATAAGTTAAATTATAAATTTTATTAAAACAGTAACAATAAAATCTATAAATACATAAAAAAAATAATGCTCTTTTTCATTAATTTAATTCACGAGTTAAAATAATCAGATACAATATATTTTTACATAAAAACATTAATAAATAATTATTATTTAGAAAAACATTAGTAATTGAGCTAATATCTGCAATTTTAAAAATATTTAAAACGTTACTTTTTTCAGCTGGTAAAATATTTGGAACTGATAAACTGAACTTTTGAATTATAATTCGCCTGTCTTCTACAATCTTATAATTATAAAATGCTACATAGATCATCGCTATATTGAAAATAATATTTGATCGAAGCATAACATCGACTACCATCATTTATTGTAATTTTGTCTGTAAAATCATTGGTTTTAATTTTTTTATATAATTCAGATATGAAAAATTTTCATTAATTTTGGCTTTGCTGAAAATTAAAAAGGTCTTCTTCAGTCATTAATTTTTCCCAATTTCCTAAGTGCTTTAGCATTCTTACTTGTTGAAAAAAAAACTTTTCGTAGAATAGTATTTTTTAGTTATTGGTAAATAATTCTATATTTGATATTATTTTTCAAAGGTTCCACTATATTGCTATTGGGCTAATGTCTATACGGGAGTTTTCAAGTATTTTTGGTCACAGAGTTCAAATATGATGTCCGAAATTTAACGCATTGCTTAGGGGTGAATTTGCTATTTTTTCACCTCTATTTCTCCAATTATTAATTCTTAAAAATACTTGAAAAATTTTTATTTCTTAATTTTATATTTTCTTTTGGTAACTGATAATGTCTTTTTAAATAAAATAAAGCAGATTTTAACCATAAATTTCATTTAATATTATAATAAGGAGGATATTTAAGAACTGAAAGAGGTTAATTTACCCCCAGCAATGCATTGAATGACATTTCTAACATCATATTTGATTTGTAATTTAATATAACATTATTAAATGATACTAAATATTAGGATGATAAAAAGGGTTAAAAAACGGCGAATTCATCACCAGTAATATCTTAACACCCTTTTTTAACTTTTCATTTTTTATTTTGCGTGTGGAAACTTTGAAATTAACAAGCAAAGTTTTTATTAAATTTAAATATTTAGGACGTGAAAGGGGTGAAAATGGAGCTAATTTTTCCCCAGAAATACCTTAATTATCTTTTTTTAAAGCATTATTGAATTTTTAGACCCAAAAAACCCATGAAGACATTTTAAAATTGGAAAAAACAGTGCTTTTAATGAATTACATATTTTGGGGTAAAAGGGGGTGAATCAAATTATTTTAATTAAAACGTTTTAAACATACATTAATTTCAGGAGGAGGGTGGTGACATATGGCAAAATGATATCATTTTGGGAAGTTTTAAAAAACCCTTAGAATAATCTCTGGTAAATAAAAAATAAAATACATGAACAAATAACTTTTCTTTTTCATAGAAATAGATTTTCTTTTTTATAAATGAAATATCTTTAATTTATCTCACCAAATATTATGAAAGGTGTTTTTTTAAATAATTTAATTATATTATTTGTTATTCTATTTCTAATAATTTTGGTTCCTCATAGGAGAACCATTGTGATAGATGAAATTTTGATTTTCGATTTTTTGGCATATAAGCATGTTTTGAGACCCCAGGAAACTAAAAAATCGGTTTTTAAAAAAAGGCTGTATGTGTGTATGTGTGTGTATGTATATACGTATGTGGGTAACCGGCGATATTTCACAACTATTGTGGATTTAAGGGTTATTTGGGCTACAAAATTCAATAATGCCTTAAAAAAGGTAATTAAGGTATTTCTGTAGGTAAATTAGCTCCATTTTCAAGTTTTTTGGTCACAGAATTCAAATATGATGTCCTAATGATGACCTAATTTTTTTTTCAAAAATTTGTTCATCAAAAAATCTCAAACTGCTTTTTTTTTAATTTGGATGTAATGCCTCATTTTTTTCCGCAGAAGTACAAATATCTAGAAGTATCGCTTTTACTCGATTCCTTGAATTTTATAATTAATTTTTCCCAAAATTTTTGTCACAAAAAAATACAAAAAACACCAAATTTTTTTTCTCTTTGGACTTAGTTTTGGCTTCTGTGAAAATTTATAAACTACCATTTTTATTACAAAAAATTGCTTTATATCGGTTATGAAAATGAATTATATTTAATTTTAACGATATTTAACGTTAACTATTGATTTCCAATCTAACTACAGAGTCGTAAACTCGGAATTTTTAACTGACCGTAAAGAGAAACGAAAACCTGAATCAGACTATTTCTATGATTCGAAACCCGAAAGCAAGGTTATTCCGGGCTTGCGTCTATAATTCTTCTATGCACTTTCGGGTTTTGAATCATAGAAATAGTCTGATTCAGGTTTTAATTTCTCTTTACGGTGAGAACTAAGTTTCAAAACCCGGAATATCGCTAAAACCGAATTTTGTTTTTAAAATTTTCGGGTTTACGGCTCTGTGTGTATTTTATTGGACAAATAACCCTTGATTAATCATATAAAACAAAAATTTATTAAAAATAACTTTGTAAGTTTTTAGAATTAACAATCAAATAAAGCAAATTTGGAATGCAAATTTCTAATTTTTTATTTTTTTTTTTTTAATTTGTCAAATATTAAATTTTTAGTAAGAGCCTCTAAAAATTGTGATATCAGTATACTATATGTAAACAATCTCAATTTTTCAAATAAGTATTTTTATCAAAATTCATGCGCACTTATAAATTTTTATTGCGGCATGGATTAATAATTTTTTTATATATAATTTAGACTTTATTTTAAAATTATAAAAATTTTTATTATTTATTCACGATAATAATAAAAACTTATTTTGCAAATAAAATTCAAAAAAATAACTTAATTAAAGTTTACGTATTTATTTATTTTTATTCAATACAATACAAAAATTAAATAAATATGGCTATTCTTTGCATATATCATCGTTTAAAATAAATAGTTTTTCCTTGCCTATGGCAAAGGTAAAAGAAGTAGAATTTAGCTTTAAATGTTTAAACTTTAATATTATTAACGTTTTATTACATTCTCTCATCCTTTTTTTTAACGAATGAACCTTCTTTAGATAAAAAAAAAAATTAATCTGTACTAAAACTTTTGGAAAAAAATAGTTCATTGCCGAAAAATGATTAAATTTTCATTAAAAATGAAAAAATTTCTAATTTTTCAATAAAAATCAGTGGGTTAACCATATTTTGTAATCGACTACTTTCATCAAAAATTTATCTATTTTTTTGACAAACTCTCTATTTTTTCTTCTCATCGAGAAAGAATAAAATAAACTTATAACCTGTTTGTGCAAATACAACCTAAATGCATGTTTACTTCCAGCTGAGGATTAGGTATAATACAAATGTTACTCAACATTACAATACAATTTTCTAATTTTAAAATTTGTAATTATCACCTTACTTGCTGTTAAGACTTTAAAGCCAAACTATTTTGATTCCCTAAACCTGAATTATTTCAAGTCCCTAAATCGATATTATTCTAAGTCCATAAATCTGTATTATCCGAAGTCCTTAAACCCAGATTTTTCAAAGTCTCCTAATTATTCTAAGTCTCGTTTAAGCCAACCTTCCTTAAATAGGACAGATTTGACCACCCCCATTAAAAAGGTCAAATTTGACCCCCCCCCCCCCACCTTAATTTTCAAGTTCTGAAGTACCCCCTCCTTTTTTATATTAATTAATCTGTAACCATTAATTAATATTTTTATATTATTATTTTGATTTTATTGACCTGTACTGGGCATAATTGTTAAATGAATCATATTAAATTAAATTGTCATATCTTGATATGTGTATGTTTTTAAATAACATCCCTTTTTTTATTTAGACATATCAAGCGGCAATATTATATAATTTTTAAATTCATTTAAAAATTATTTTTCAAAAATACGCGGTTGTTAATGTAGGTACAGAAGGTACCTGCAGCGTTTCGATCAGCACCAACACATAGATCTCCTCAGTGTGGCTGAGTGTGTTGGTGTGTGCCACAGACGCTGGTGTATTACGTCTTTAATTTTTCTTATATAGTGAACGAATGCCTATTTTATCACTTGCGAGATACTATAGCCATTCGTTCCCTATATATGAAATGAAATTTAATATTTAATAGACCGTAGACCCGCAACCAGTCGTTCCATTCATTATGTCTGTGTATCATTATGTAGCAAATAATTTTTAGTAATTTAATGTATTTGCAAATGATGAATGAAGCTATTAACCATGGTGAAAGGGGAGCTAGTGAATTTTACAACAGATAAAATTTTTAGAAAATATAACTAATAGAAATAAATAAACAAATATATTCTTTTACTTATAATAAAATTTTAATCTGAATATAAGTTTTAAAATATTTATTTTTGTCAGAACATTTATGGTTTAGTTTTTTGAGTCGCTGACCACGAATTTCAAGGTCATTTTGTAAATAAATGTGCGGACTACCATAAAATTTACAAAAACTACCCCCAAAATGGGGTATTTTTTATGTACTCGCACTTTGAGTGCCCAGATTTGTCCCATATGGGTTTTTTGGGTCCCAGATCAAGAATTTGGGTGATATTTTTATGAAAAATTAATATTTCAACCTTAAATTAGCTTAAATTGCGAAAATGGCAAAAATAGCCTTATCACGAGTAGTTTTTGCTAATTTGAGCATCAAATATTAATTTTTCATAAAAACATCCCTGAAATTCTTGATCAGCGACCTAAAAAACCTATATGGACTAAATCTGGACGCTCAATGTGCGAAAATAGCTTAAAACCCCCTTTTTGGAGATAGTTTTAGCTAATTTAAGGGTGAAATATAAGTATGTTATAATTATAAGTAATTTAATGTTTTAAATTTCAAATTCCAAAATTCTAATTTTTCATTCTTATTTATAATTTTTAAATATTATTATTTATTAAAAATAAATAAAATGAATTATAACATTATGGAATCATTACTTGAGTCGAAATATAAAATATTTGAATAGTTTCAAATTATTCAGCTTAACGCGCTTTGAAAACTACGCTTTCATTGGCCGAGAGATAATAAACATGACGGCAACATAGCGATATTATTCTCCCTCAATAGAAACAGGGAGAATGGAAAAAACTCCACTCCATTTATTTTGAAAATACATCTGTTTATTATTAATGGAGTAGTTTTTAAGAGTGGAGTTCCATTACTCTATTATTCTATCAGATTCGAAAATCGAGGCCCAGGAAGCTAAAAAACCGGTTTTTAAAAAAAGTCTGTATGTGTGTGTGTGTGTGTGTGTACGTACGTACGTACGTACGTATGTAATCGGTGATATTTCACAAACATTATGGAATTAATACCTAATTTTTTTTTCAAAAATTTTTTCACCAAAAAAGCTCGAGGTACTTTTTTTTTTTTTTAATTTCGATGTAATACCTCATTTATTTCCATGAAAGTACTTATATTTGAAAGTATGGTTTTCACATGATATTTTGAAACGGATACTTAATTTTCTGAAAATTTTTTTTCTAAAATTTTTTTCACAATAAAATACAAAAAATACGAATTTTTTTTTTCTTTTTGGACGAAGTACCTAATTTATTTCCATGGAAGTACTAGTTTTAAGAACCTCGTTTATAGTAATTTTTTGGATCTGATACTTAGTTTTTTCAAAATTTTTTTCTCACGATTAAAAAAAAAGAAAAATAAAAAAAACTGCAATATTTTTTTTTTTGGTGTAATACCTCATTTAATTCTATGAAAGTACTAGTATCTGAAAATATTGTAACTAGTGATATTTCAAAACCATTATCGAATTAAGACCTAATTTTTTTTATTAAAAAAATCTCAAACCGCCTTTTTTTTATTTTAATTTGGATGTAATACCTTATTCATTTCCATGAAAGTACTTATACTTGAAAGTATGGTTTTTACTTGATATCTCCAATCTGATACTTAATTTTTTGGAAATTTTTTTCCTAAAATTTTTTTCACAAAAAAATACAAAAAATACGAAACTTTTTTTCTTTTTGGACGTAGTACCTAATTTATTTCCATGAAAGTACTAGTTTTAAGAACCTCGTTTACAGTAATTTTTTGGAACTGATACTGAATATTTTCAAAATTTTTTTCTCAAAATTAAAAAAAAAGAAAAATAAAAAAATTGCAATATTAATTTTTTTTTTGGTGTAATACCTCATTTAATTCTATGAAAGTACTAATATTTTAAAATATTGTAACCAGTGATATTTCAAAACAATTATCGAATGAATACCTAACTTTTTTTTCCAAAAATTCGTTTATTAAAAAAATCTCAAAATACTTTTTTTTTTTTTAATTTGGATGTAATACCTCATTCATTTTCATGAAATTACTTATATTTGAAATTATGATTTTTACTCGATATCTTGAATCTGATAATTAATTTTTTGAAAATTTTTTTCTCCAAAATCTTCGTCACAAAAAAATACATAAAACACCAAATTTATTTTTCGTTTTGGACATATCTAATTTATTTTAATGAGAGTACAAGTTTTAGAAATTTAGTTTATAGTAATTTTTTGTATCCGATCACAATTTTTTTTTTATTTTGATATAAATTATAACGATGATGGAAATCTTGCCTCTTTTTGACTTCCTTGGATTATTTTGCTCGTTGCTATGTTTATTTATGTATGCAGCTTAATGAAATTACAAACAATAATAAACAGCCTAAAAATATTAAATGGTTATGTTTGCATTTTAAAATTAAGATTTAAAAGTTATATTGGCATTTTTTAAAGAATCAAACAATTTATAGAATTAAGGCGACTGTTCTGGGTCAGAGGCGTTTTTTGGAGTAATTTTGTAAAGTGGATTTTGAAATAAGTATAAAAGATATTGACAAAATTTTTTTTTCATTATTTTAATTAAGTATTTCATTTAACAAAAAAAATTTTTTTTTTTAAATTTTAAATCAAGCTCTGCCCACAGATGGCGTTTGTAAAAGACGTCTAAAAAAAAAGTACATTAGCTGCGGGCGATCTAACTCCATTCTGGGTCACCAAAAAAAAAAAAAAAAAGATGGGTTAATTTAGATAACTTGCTCTCTGCGCTATGGTCGCCCTTTTTTTGAAATTTTGATTTAAAAATTTTTTATCGGATTTTAAAATTTTTGTTCGAAAAAATGGGCTTTTTTTTTATGAAAACTGAAGAAAATTTATCATTTTCAATAAAAAATGAAAAATTGGGAGCCGATGGCGCAGAGGAAATGTATTAAGCTTTCCAAAAAAAAAGAAAAATTAAAATCCATCGAGCAGTTTTTCCAAAATTTAGCCCGCAGTTTTCAAAAAACTCGTTTTGAGATAAACGCGTTTAAAGTTTGTGGTTTGTGTAGAGTGACCCCCGCGAAGCGATAAGAAAATATGAATAACTTTTTTTTGGGGGGGGGATTCAGACTTACAAATTTTTTTGGGCATTCTTAAAGAGTTAGTAAACACATTTATATAAAAAAAAAAAATTGACAAAAAAATTTTTTTGACCCGGAACAGTCGCCTTAAATAATTTATTATTTTGTGATTAATAGAAATAATATAAATAATGTTAAAATCTTGAAGCAATTAATGTGGTTATTTTTTTTATTACAAAATATTATTATTATTATTATTATCATTGTTACGGAAGATTGGTCAAATGCAAGAAGTACACTGAGAAAATAAATTATAAGAAATTATTATAAATTCTGGTAAAAACTCCTATCTTTTTATAATAATTGAGCGAATACAAAACAAAAAAATCATGTTACCCAATATTTTAATTATTAAGGGATAATTATATATTCTAATAAAATAAAATTTTATAAAAAAAAATAAAATTAGCTTTTTTTATATTTGTCTCTTTTTAATTATGCAAAAATGATTTAAAATCCATTAACGCCGGCGCGACCAATCCATGGACGCTAGAATTTTCACTTTAATAACAAAATGATCTTAATAATCTAGCCCATTGTTTGAGGAACTTCAGTGCCAGCTAGTTGGCAGGGTATTTTTAATATATTCCAATAACAACAGAAAAAATGCATATAAAACTATTTTTTTTTGTATGAATATTTCTTGATATATACATAGTATAAAAAGAATTTAATATCAACAGATTCAAGTTTTATTCTTTATAGAACTATTTTTATTAAAAATTAAAAAAAAAATTAAATTAAAAAGATTTTATAGTAAATTGAATTTACTGAAATAAAAAAAAAATAATTGTTAATAAAAGTATTGATAATTCGCAAGATTTGCTTGGTTGGTAATATTCTTGAGTTTACATAACCTAAAATGCTAATGAAACGAGCTTTTATATATAATCATACATATTTAAAAGTAGTTAAAAACTTCCTTAAACAGCATTTATTTAAATATTAAAATTAAAGTAAATAATTATTATTATCATTATTTTTTTATCTTACCTATATCTTTAAGAAAGAAACAATTAAAATTTTAATATTTTGTAAAGATAATAAATTTAGAAATTATTTTTTTACACGTAAAATTATATAAATACTTACCTATATTTTTTTTTAAGTTTTAAAGCAAAATTAAAAAAAAAAATTTATGAGCATTTTTTATGAATACTTCAACAATAATTAAAAAAAAAAAAAAAAAATTTTATTCATTCTTTATGACATAAAGAGAAATTATTCATCTATATATGATAATTAAAAACGTTTTACAATGAATTATGTATTATAATGCAAAGTTTTAAAATTAAAATTTTTTAAAATTCTATTATTTTCCAGTTAGTAAATATGTAACTTTAAAATTTTTTAAATAAAATTTTTAGAAAAAAAATTAAATGTGTTTTTGAAATTTATATATGAATGTATATTTAAATGTCAATTGCAGTATATAATGTTTGCGCATATACGTATAAATACATGTAAAAAAAAAATTTGGGTGTTTCGTTCAAATCTTTGTTTGTTTGAGTTCCTTCGAGAGTTTAGCCTAGCATTCAGCAATATATAACGAACAATGGGCCTAATACCAGTCATGAGCTTTGGTCTATTTAGATTTATTGGGTCATGAATTCCGAGGTCTTTTTTATGAGATATTGAGGTTTTACCCTGAAATTTGCAAAAATTAAAACCGAATACCCTACAATACTCAAAAAGGGATGTTTTTGATATATTCGCCAGTTGAGTTTATCGCTTTGGTAGATATGGGTTTTTCAGTCGCTTATCACAAATCTCGGGTAGAAAATTTAAAGGTGAAGTGCCAATTTTCAGTAGAAAGGACCCTGAAATTCGTGATCAAAAATAAAAAAATCTGCGTGGATCAAACTTGAACACCAAAATCGCGAAAATAACAAAAATATCCTTTATTTGGGGTAGTTTTTGCTTTAAGGTTGAAATATTAAAAAGTTTAATAATAAAAGTACAAAATTTTTTATCTGTGAATTACCGCTTTAAAAAACAGCAAATTTTAATTTCTTCAGTTCTGCTTGAGATATTTCCATAAAATGAAAAAGCTTAATTCTATAATATTAAATTACTTAATTAAGCTTAAAAATATATTGAAAAAGTTTAAATTATAAATTACAAAAAAGATTCTGATAAAAAGTTAAATTTTGTAAGTACTAATAATAATTCACCTGTAGCTCTTTAAGGTACTTTATTTAAACCTAAAATCAATCGATCCTTACTATATAACTAATTAAAAAGTTAAATTTTTCTTCACGTCTGACTACATATTGATTTATACTACTTAATTTTTTATTTTGTAATTTTAGTTAAGAATTTAAATTATAATGACAATAATAATTTTTTTTTTTTTTTTTTTTTTTTTTTTTTTTTTTTTTTTTTTTTTTTTTTTTTTTTTTGCACAGTGGCAGAGAGGTGAGAATGCGTTACGCACGAACAGAACCCGGTGTTCTGAACAGTGTCGGACTCCATGATGGCAAGGCACTCTACAAAGAATGCATTGCCCCATGTTTACCGACTAAACTCACCCCTCATCATACCTTATACAAGTCAGCCCGGAACCGTTTATCACATTACATCGGGTTGACTTAAGGCCATGTATCTTCTTTGGTTGAAGATCCCTTCCATCCATTAATCCTTTCTTTCTCCTTCTTGTTATTTCACCGTGTCGTCAACTAGATAAATAAGTAACTTTATTAATAAATAAATATATATATAAATAAATAAATAAATAAATAAATAAATAAATAAATATCCTTGTACGTCCTCCATTATCCCCCCATTGGTGCCGCGTGCAAGAACCGTCTAATTTGACTGCTCCTACACGCGGCTCCTAGTTAGGGTGTCGTCAATAACTTTTTTGTACGCAAAATCTCCTCCACGTACCTTGCCACGACGCTCCATGATTCCTCGTTCTGGAGCATTTTTTCGACTATGTTATCGGGTGTGACTTCTTCAACCTCTGCTTCCAGCGCTCTCCTTTTAGTTATCCAGCGGTCACACTCGAAAAACGTGTGACGCGCGTCATCTCGTTTGTCGGGACAGAATACACATTCAGGGCTCACGACCTTTCCCATCCTAAAGAGATAAGATTGGAAAAGCCCATGGCCACTGAGGAACTGTGTCAAGAAGTAGTTTACCTCTCCGTGCCCTCTCTGAGTCCAGGGCGCGACCTCTTTTATGAGGCGCCTGGTCCATGCGCTGTCTGTGCCATCCCTCCAGAGCGTCTGCCACTCCAGCATCACATCCCTCCTAACTTCCGCTCTGATACGGTCGACGTCGCCTTCATTTTTTCTATCATAAATAAGTTTACGCTCTTTGGCAAGTAGCTGAATAGGAATAATTCCTGCGATGACAAGAACTGCCGCTTCCGAGACAGTCCTGTATGCGCAAGAAACCCTCAGAGCACCCTGCCTCTGCACTCTTATCATACCTTTCGAATATATATCCTTATCCAGTGCCTCACTCCAAATCTCCGATCCGTACAATAGGATGGAGTGAGTTACGGACATTAGCAGCTTTCTCCTGCTGGACTTTGGTCCATTCATGTTCGACATCAGCCTGCTCAGGGCTAGCGTCGTGGTACCTGCCTTCTTGACCCTTTGAGAAATATGTTCGAAATAGGTCCGCTTCGTATCCAAAACTATTCCAAGATATTTGGCGAACCTTTTCGTCTCTATAATGGTATCCTCGTCAACCCGTATTGGAATAACGGTATTGATTTGCTTCCCCGTGAACATCACGATCTCGGTCTTAGCGACTGCCAGACTTAATCCGTGCTCTTCCATCCATGCGTTTGTCTTTAACATGCAGACACTCAAGCTATCCTGTGCTTGTTGCACGTTCCTTGCTATGATCACGAGGGCAATATCATCCGCATAGCCTATCATAAAGCAGCCATCCGCTAACTCCATCCTCAGGATACCATCATAAGAGATGTTCCATAGGTCAGGTCCCAATATGGAGCCCTGAGCTGCACCAATGACAATAATAATAATAATAATAGTTAATAATTATATATATATATTAATATAAAGATAATAATGAAATGAAAATCAAGCAGAAAATATTTAAGAGAGGTTAACGAGCTGTAAACTATACTAACGCGTATCCTTCTGGAAAACGAATCACCAAATGTAGTATACCTTTATGCCTTTCTGTGTAAATGAAGAAAGAAGAAAATGAAGAAATAACCTTATATATACCATCAACCATTCATATAACTTAAACTTTAATTTGATTTACGACTCGTTATATATATATATATATATATATATATACGTAATTCAAAAGGTTTTATATAATGAATTAACCGTCATCAGCAATCCTTTAATATTAAATCTTTAAAGAAATTATGAATTCTAAGCAAATTTTTCTTTTTCAGGAATATTTAATTTAAATTTATTATATTTATATCTAATTATTTTAAAAAGTTTTTTAAAAATTTGTTTCAAATATCTAACTATGCAAGAATTTAAAAATGAATTTCACGTTTTTTTATAAGAATGTTTTAACAGTTAGGTTTTTCGATGTGAAAAAGAAAAATGTAATTTAAAAAAAAAAAATCAATAGTTTCCGGAACATTTAGCAATAGCATATATACACATTTAGTAAAAACCTATATATAAAATTGAGTTATTTCGATCATATAGGACAATCTATTGGATAAATGAGAATTGGTTATACTAAATATATATGTAGTTATGATTATATCGAATGTAATTTTGAATATATAGTATAACCTTGCATATATATTAGCCTGGTAGTTAAAAATTAGTTACTTTGATTTACGGTTACCGAATAAAATAAAGTGATAAATATGATTTATTACAAATGTTTCTAAAATTTCAGCTCATTCTAAATATTGTCACCACCAAAAACGCGGGGTTTTATGGAACAACGTTTTGATTTCATATTTTCATAAAAAGCAATATGATTTTTTTAATGATACTTCTTAAGAGTGACTAAATAAACTATAATTTTGGAAATCTTATTTTTGGTAAATAACGCCCAATTTTTCTCTGTTACTGAATATATATCAAATCAAATTTTTAAAATGACTACCATGATAATATGATGAGTTTATTGCTCAAAAACAAATCGTTATTTTTGAATACTTCTAGTGAAAAAAAGTTTCAACTTCTTATAAAAATAAAATTTTGATTGTCACTGCTCATAAAACTAATTCTGAATGGAGTCATCCAGAAAATCTGTGGAGCGATTTTTTAGTCCCTTAAGAGCCCTGCTTAGAACTTGGGTATTTGTTGGCACAATTTAGAAATGATTATATGAGCTGCAATTTTTAGATTTTTATAATAAATAAAAACTTTTTTCATTCAAAGTATTAAAAAAAAACTTTTAACATTATTAATTTAAAAAATTTTTTTAACATAGTTAGCAATTATTCAGTCCCAAAATAGTTCATTCGATTGCATATAGACTACTTGAGTATGGATATGGCTTTTGAATGAAAATTTATTTTAACATCCAGACTAATCTATAAATGAAAATAAGTTAAAAAATATATAAAATTCAACACATTAAAAATAAATTATTATTATTATCAATAATATATTATACTAATTTAATGTATATGGAACAGAAAAAATGTATGAAAAAGATTTTATTTCACACATTAAAAGTTTTTTACACATATCAATTATAATAAAGCAAAAAAGAAGAAGAAAAAAATTATTAGTAAAAGTTATATAATTAAAAGTTTGTTAATTGAAGTTTAAAATTATATCGAGTTTAAGTAATTTTCGATATATATATAAATATATGAATGTGTATATGTAACAAGGCTATTGATAAAGTTCTTAAAGCGAAACGTGGCATATTTACACGAATAAATAAACAATTGTTAGAAAATGGTTCAGTGGTTTCAATTGAAATAACTATACAAAAGCATGAAGCCACAAAGTTACGGTAGAGACGTTGAAAATTCAAATGAGATTTACAAATCTTATGGTCATCTAAATACATAAAATATTTAAATTTAAAGTCCAGTATATCTATACATATATACATATAATGAATCAGCCATAACGGATACAGAGAGACTAAAAGGTAAAATTGTCGTATTTCTTGATGGACAATAATAATGTCAGTAAAACGTGCACAAAATTATATATTAATATTACGTTTAGTTTAGTAACGGATGTCTTTGACACGACTGAACACAATCATTTTAAGTAATGTAAACTTCTCTTACTCTAAATGAATTTTAATTAGATCATTTTTTGATTAAATAATTTTATTCTGTTTTATTTATTTTATGATAAATTATGTGGGTCTAATATTTAAAAAAAAACTTTTTTCAAAAGATTTTATAAAGTTATAAGCGTCTAATTAAAATTTTGCTTTATTTTTCTGTCTATTATTTGTAGTAGATTTTTTTTTTCAGTGTAGTTAATTTAAGTCGAACAAACCCATATATATGGGTATGAAATAAACGTATAGCACATAATGGGGCTTAAACTATTCCCAACGCAAACACAAACTTGATATATTATATATGTATGTATAGACATAAAGGAAATCCTATTGCCTAAGGTGATGCATGTGCTCGCTTCATCGCGTGTTTTGTATGAGAAAAAATTCTAGCTTTTATATTTTTTTTTTGTACGTGTATTGAAAAATTTCTCGACGGATATAAATTTTATAAGGTTTTTACTTCGTTGACTTGCTGTATTATTAAACATGCGTATATTTTCGAAGTCAAATTTTAAAAGAAGTATAACATATATATATGCGCGATTTATATAGAAATGTAAATTGATGTTAGTTTTGGATTTTTTATTTTACTTTTTCCGTTTCGAAATTTAATAAATGCCTCAGAAAACAATCTTTTATTGCTTTGATTGAGAAATTAAAAGCTTTCTCATATAAAAATTTATATTTTTTTTATTGTGTATTTTTTAGAATGTAGTTAAAAATTTGCAAAAAGGAAAAACACATTGATTTTGAAACATCTGAACTGGAGTTTGGAACTGGGTCTGCCAGACCCTTCTTGAGTCAGATAACGTACCTAGCATTAATGCAATATAGTTGTTGAAAAAACATCCCCTATTCCCATAGTTTATTTGAATTGACCTTAAAATTCTGGCCCTATAAATAAGACTCCTTAGCCAGAAATAGACATTCGGCTTATTGTCTATAATGATAAGAGAATTACTGATAAAAAATAGTGGTTTACGTGGATTGAAACAAAACACTTAAGCAAAAAAAAAATGAGACCAACCGAAAGGTATTCGGATGACTTACAAGGAAGCAGCGTTATTTAGAAGATAAAAATATCTTATAGTACAGAACCCTGCTAGGGGGTCTAATTTCTAGACCCAGGAGGGCCATTCAGGTGAACTGAGGGTATAAGGAATGTTTTTTCAATAACCACAACCTGCTCTGAAAGTTATAAGTCAAATTATAAGCAAATCGGCTTTCCAAATATTTGACTCTCCTCTTATATTCCCTAAATCGAAATGATTTTATAATCTGTACCCTCCCCCCTTAAAACACTAATTTTAGCCCCCCATCCCCAATTCATGGATTGGTTAGAAATCCAATTCATGGAATTTTTAAAAATAAATCTATTTAAAATTTTTCCTATGAAATACTCTTAAAAGGAATCTGTATTGATATTTTCCTTGCAACTTCAGTGTAACTGCTATTTTAAGATGATTTTTATGCCAGTTTTTTTCATAAATGTACAATGTTATGCCAGTTTTCTCAGCTTCGGTTTTTGGATAGCGAGCAAGGATTCAAGAGAATTAAATATAAATTAAGGTGTCAATGGAATTTAAGAAATTTTTTATTTTATGCAGCCGATTTCTCTTAAACTTTTAAAACAATTTCATTTATTTAAACAAAAATTTTATAATGCAAGTTTTGATACCTAGTATCAAAGTAAACCAGGCTAATATACTTAAGCAAGAATCGTCTCAAAGCATGCTTATATTAAATTGTACACAGATTTGGTTAATTGAGTCAACGAAAACCATAATCAGTTTTCGTTAATAGATACGTAATTGCAATCACATTAAACGATATATTAATAGTCAAATATTGTCATGTTAAATTAGAGTATATAATTAATGTACTTAAATACATTATGAAATTACCTTATTCAATCTAACGCTCTCATTTATAAAATAATAAGAAATCTATATATCGAGTATCTTGTCATTTTGCAATGAAAGTTCAGCATATATGACATAGTGTACACTGTAAAAATATATTGCTTAGATTTTTAAGCATTTATTTTAAGCAAATTTCAAGCAATTGCTTGCAAATTGCAAATCATTTAATTTTTAACACAAAATTTTTCGATACATTTTAAATTTAACAGTATTAACTGAAAATTATTTTGTTTTTACATGAGTGGCATATAAATTTTATCGAGGACTGAATCTTATGAGCTAAGAACTGACGTGGAGCCTATTTTTAGTGGTACTTTTGGGAAAAATTACTTTGGAACCTGAAGACCCGACCATATATTAACTATTGTGTTGAATAAAATGCGTCGAAAATTTATGTTTTAAAAGTAAATGGTGTAAAATAGGGTTAAAAAAAATTATGTATTGAATTTGGCGTACTTAAGAATCGCTACTGTTTCAGGATTTAATTATCTGAAGTTTTTGATAAGAGTAAGAGAAGCTCTTTATGAAATAAAATTTCTCATATTTCAAAGAATAAATACATGTTTAATGAGAGATATCATGTTTCAGGTTAATATGAATAAAAAAACCACAGACATTAAATTAGCACACACAGAGAAACATCTGCCCATTAAAATTATTCAATTTTTCAAAAATAATTTTTTAATTGATAAACTGTGAATTTCCAAAAAATATTTCTTATTATACCATACGGTCATCAAAATAAATGATTTCTATCCAATTATTAAAAAGTTAATTAAAATAAAATGTATATTTTGACTTATATTTTGTTGATATGATTTTGATATTTTCGCTAATACGTATAAAAAAATAAATACAAATATTTATGCCACATGATACATGTTACACAAACCAGAAAAAACCAACAGAATTTTTTCCCGCTAAATTTCATTTTGATAACTGGTCATTGTTTTCATATTATTCTTATTCATTTATTCATAAAAAAAAAAATTACCTCTACTTTCACGCTTATATAAAATTATTATTTTTACACTGAAATTTAAGCTATGCATATTTCATTTTTTTATAATTAATGTTTAATATTACGTGCTTTATTTCATTTAAAAACTACTAATTATTCATTAAAATAAAAATAATATCAGAATAATGAAAATATTTTTAGTTAAAATAAATGAATAAAAAAATGTTTCATAAATAAGGGATGTTCAGGCATAATGGAGTATATTTTTAGCTTTTATTTCCTAGAAATTTGATAAGAATATATTGAAATATTTTTGAATTAATCCAAACAATTTTTTTATATAGTCAAGGGGGGTTTTCCGGCTTATATAAATTTTTTGTTGGCTTTTTTTTTGTTTTCATGAATGGCTTTAATTTATCCTTAAGAATACTTTAAAAAAAAATTGTATTCCACAATTTCCTTACAAAAAAAAGTTATAGTAGTATTTTGAATGCGTCGTACTGTAAGTTAAATAGCATTTCTAAGGCCAGAAAGCACGTATTTCCCGGCCGCTGCGCAACCGGAAAAGACGTAAAATAAGTTTGTTTCATTTTTAGTGTAAGGGATGAAAAATCTTTAAATATTCAAAAAAAAATCAACTACAGAACACTTGGTTAAAAATATTTTAGACTAATTTTTAATTAAAAAAAACCTAAATAGATCTGTTAATTATCAAGGATTTAAATCTGAGAAAAAAAATCTTCATTTTACCCTAACTTTCCCTACAATATTTTTCATAATAAATTTTTTGAATTTGAATTATAAATCATTAAATTCTATTTATTAAATTTTTTCATACAAACAATAATTTTTTTTTATCAATAATTTCAACAAAATTTTTATTATTATTTTTTTTTTAATTTGATTTATTGAAATTAAATATTGGCTATATTTTAATCCAATAAAAAAAAAACATTTTATATTTTATAGGAAATAAAAAAAAAGACATTATAATGCTGATTTTAATCTGCATTGAATGCATTATAAATGTTTTTAATTAAAAAAATTTTCATATTTAATTTAAAAAAAATTTAATTTTTGCAATATTTGAATTATTTTATTTTCATTAATCGTAGTATTTTATAAAATAGGTGACGATACAATTTTTTTTTTATTTTGATTTTGTTTAATTAATAGTATATCTATTTTTGAGTATCTAAATAAACATTAATAAAATCTCCCATTAAAAACTTTGTTATCATTATAATTGTTACCTATTATAAAAGTTTTAAACATGCGTTAACAACTGATTGAAGTTTCAAATATACGAAAAATCACATGTACTCGATGAGGTAAAGGAACAAAGGCGATAGCAAAGAAATGTTACTGCCGTAAGAGCAAAGGGAGCAAAGACCAATGCTAAGCACCGCGAAGCTAAGTTCACGTGGCAAAGCTATGTGAAAAGCTACGAACGCCCGAGCTCGCCAGAGTGGCAAAGCTATGTGAAAGGCCAAGAATGCCCGAGCTCGCCAGAGTCCAGGAACAACTCATATAATTTTACTCTCTTTTTTTCTTTTTTATTGGCTAAAAGAAACACATAGAATGAGTAATATAAGTGATACTAATGATACGAGTCAAGTGGGGGTTAATCCAAGGGCTAGAATTTATGCCAGACTTCCAAAAGTTAGAATACCACATAAATACGAACTTTACAAAAATGTCAATAGAATATTAAAAAAACATAATATAATACTAATAGCTTACATGAAGGATAATTTAGCATGTGTTATAAAAAGAGGTAAAGATAAAACCAAACTATTGGATAATGTTAATTTAATTTACAAGTTAAAATGTAATGATTGTGAAGCCACATATGTAGGACAAACAAAAAGAGCACTTCATAGAAAAGAGGAACACGAAAACGATATAAAATATAAAAGAAACAAACCGGTCTCATACCATTGCACGGATAATAACCATACGATAAATTGTGATGGAATCACAATTTTAGAATTTGAAAGTAATTTTTATAGGAGAAATATTTCTGAAAAACTTAATATTCAATTCCAAAAAAAACCTATTAATTAAAAAACAGATACGAGATTCGTAAACGTGAGCTTTAAAACATTGCTTCATAGAGCATCAAGAAAATTAAAAAACGTCGACAATGTTACTTTATTTTATTTAAAGTCCATTTAGTATTATAAGAACTGGTACTCAGGTAAGAATAAAATAATCTTTGCTTTAAATTTAAATGTTTATATGGTAAGAGATACTAGTAATAGTTATATTGTAAAATTTTTATAAAAATCTTAATTGTTAATAAATTTTTAGCCTGACGAGGTTGGTGGTATACCAACGAAACGTTGCTAAATAAATAAATAAAATATTTTTTATTTAATTAAGCCCAAAAAGGTTGATTAATTACATAAATTAATTCAGAAAAATGAAAATGGGAGATCAATTCAATAATCAAAGTAAATTATCAAGTTTTCTTGCGAATTCACAAAAAATTATAACCGGTTTGTGTAACTATACAACCAACGAGCATGGAACATGTTCATTTATAACATTGATAATAAAGTATCTATTGTGTTCATCATATAAATATTTATATCCAAATATTTATATTTAGATTTTTATTATAGAAATCATGCTGCTTAGACATCAAAATGAACCAAATTAATTAAATTTTCAAATTATTATAGTTTTTTAAATAATATGAATTTATTTTTTATTAATTTTTACAATGAATTCTTAAAAATGGTCTGCACCAATGGTCCCTAGGTACTTCTGCACCAAAGGTCCTTAGGGACTTCTGCACCAATGCTCCCTAGGTACTTCTGCACCAAAGGTTCCTAGGTACTTCTGCACCAAAGGTCTTTAGGGACTTCTGCACCATAGCTCCCTAGGTACTTCTGCACCAAAGGTCTTTAGGGACTTCTGCACCAATAGTCCCTTGGTACTTCTGCACCAAAGGTCTTTAGGGACTTCTGCACCATAGCTCCCTAAGTACTTCTGCACCAAAGGTCTTTAGGGACTTCTGCACCAATAGTCCTTTGGTACTTCTGCACCAAAGGTCCCTAGGTACTTCTGCACCATAGGTCCCTAGGTACTTCTGCACCATAGGTCCCTAGGTACTTCTGCACCAAAAGTCCCTGAATCGAAAATATTCTAAGTCTATTTCACCCCCCCCTAAAAGCGTCAATTTTTGACCCCCCCCCTAAAAGCGTCACTTTTTCACCCCCCCCCCCTGCCGAGCCGGACTTTTTCAAATACCCCATCCAATGAACATGTTCCATGTTAAAAATCGAGAATACTCGAATTTTTTGCTAATATACTAAATTTAGTAATTATACGATTTTTTTCGAATATTTACAAATTTTTCCGAAAATTTACAAATTTTTCGAAAATGTTCTAATTTTTTTGTTAATATAAAAAAATTACTTTTTACAATGTACTTTTTAAAAGCTCTTTCTACACCAAATTAATTTTTTTTAAATCCTATGTGTTTTGACTATAGCACTATGCTACATACAAAACACACGGTATTGAAAATATTAATCTGGTGTGGAAAGAGGTACTAAACCGCAAATAAAATTGAACCATAACTGTCTGTAAAATATGTTATTCTTTAAGGACGGAAATTTTTCAGTGTTTTTTTAATTCATAAAGTACTTAATTTTTAAATCACGTGCAAAACTAATTCAATAATGATTTTTCATTTTGTTTTTTAATGTATCAAGAAAATTTAGTGAAACTATGAACGTTTCATGTTCTCCTAGTGCAACGTACGTTCCTAAAGGGTTAAATCTAAACAATTAAAAATGGTACTTAAAAAATGATAAAGCCGATTAAAATAATTTAAATCATTTATCATAATTTTACATAAAGCAGCACAATTTTAATTTATCTTTTTTAACATAAAAAAATTTAGCTTTTTAAATAAAAAAAAAAAAAAAAATTTCATACATTACATAAATTCTATCTCAAACCTTTAGACAAATATCACGTATATATAATACATAAGCATACAAAGTAGTTAAGGTATGTAGAAAATTTTCAACATAGACATTTGTCATGATAAAACCATTTTTTTCTATTCTTTGTTACATATAAACATACCAGTAATACATATAAAAAGAAATAACTTGAATAATAAAAAAAAAGTAGCTACATATTATCTAATATCCATTTTAAAAAAATAAAAATGAGCAATAGTATAATTTTCACAAAAGGAAAAAAATAATGAAAGTTAATTCTAAAAAAAAAAAAAAAGGATAATATGGGCAAGCAATATTTAGTATATGTAAAATGGTACAATAAGTATAAGGCCTAGAGGGCTCGTTGGTTGAAAAAATGTATTCGTTTTATAAAACGTTAAGTTATAGGGGCAGTTATCACCGAGTGATAACTCTTATTACCACAATGAAGCTAAATAAAAAAATAAAAGAGGAGTAAAAACTGTTCCCTTGGGGCTGTTTCGTAACCCTCTATCTATAAATACTTACACATGCACACATACATATTTATATTTTAACCAAAACCAAAGACAAAACTCGTTTTTTTTTTTTTTTAAATGCGTACTAGGTATGAATCGAGGTATGAATTTAACCTATGTATAAGTGATAGTTCTATATTTTTTGAGATAATACAACAGTTAAAAGTGTGTAAAAAATTTATATACATGTGTGTGCGTGTGAAGTAACTGTTATATTCTATATATACCGCGAGGATAAAAAAAATGAACGGAAAATTGGATTTTTATAGGAATTGATGTTGGTATTTTGTATTATACTTTGTATACATACCGAAAGAAATATCGAAGAATATTAACTTTTATAGGTTATGTTTTCAGTTACTATATAAAATACTATATACTTTTTTTTTATTATTATTATTAGTAAATTTATAAATTAATATATATTACATTTTTATATACAAGGATTATTTATAATACAATGTGTTTGAATAGTATTAATAAAAATTCTTGAATTATGTTTTAAATTGAAATAATGAAAGATATGCAAAAAAATTTATAACTGGTTTAAGTTTTCACACATCCAACGATCATGGAACAAGTTCACTTATAACAGTTTTAACGCATACTCCCTAATTATTATAAGTCCTAAAACTAAAATTACAATAAATGTCGAATTATAAATTATCCTAAGTCCATAAAACTTAAAGTATTCCAAGTTCTTGTTCTTATTAGTGCTTGATCAGACCATGACTCACTTCAAATTATTCAAAGTCCCTAAAGCGAAAATATTCTTTGTCCATTTCACCCTCCCCCCCCCTAAAAACGTCACTTTTTCACCTCCCCCCCACTGCCAAGTTGGACTTTTTCAAATACCCCATTCAATGAACATGTTCCATGTTAAAAATGTACTTTAGTTATTTTTTTTACCTAATATTGTTTTTGAATAATCTTTACTTAAAAATATTTAATAAGGTAAAGTTAATTTTTAAATTTGAAATTGTATAAAAAAATTTTTATAAAATTGTAAAATATTGTAAATTTTTAGCCTTGATAAACTGAAGGTCTTCGAAACGTGGGCAACTTATTGAAAAAATAAAGCAAATAATTGCTAGCTCAGAAATCAAATATTTTTATTTAAAATTTTTTATGGTATTTTATTTTTTTTACATCCATATAATGGAACACCTTGTATATGATTTTTTTTTTTTTGAATTTAGTAAATAGAGTTTTAATGTAGTAAAACTTTTTATCAAGAAATATATATATATGCCAAGTACCGATAATAAGCTTAAAAGTGCTTAAAAGATTAAAAATAAAATTTAACGCTTTTGTAAAAAAAAAATATGAAAATTTTTGATGAGGATTTATTGAAGAAAAAAAATTATAGTAGGATTTAATTTGAATATTAAATTTATATCTTTTTGAGCCAAAATGGTTTTGGATCCTATTTGATTTAAGTACATGGAAAAAAGTAAATCATCGCTATGGAGAACGGTTTTCGTAGATAGAAAACAAAGACTATTGATGGATAAGTATAGTGATTTGGTTCCCAAAACTAAACCTAGCCTGAGTAGTATCATCCAAAAAATTGTCAAAAAAACTCACTGGATTCCGTTAAAATTTGACCTCTTGGCCATGACAGATTACCAAAACTCTAAAAAAACCCCTCAAAATACGGTTTTTTAGACTTAATTTAATTTTACTGTACTTATCCGGCAATTGATAGCCTTTAAATATTTCAAAAACAAAAAAAGTTTTTTGAAAAAATAGAAAGTCAGAAAATGGGAATCAAGAATGGGGGAATGGGGGTAGAAAGTTGCTAATTAAAATTAGGAAACTAATAAGATTAAAAATCCTGTGTTGAGTCAGTGTAATAAACAAATAAAAAATAATGCTAAACATAAAATTAATTTTTTTTTTATTCCATTCAAATATGATAACCCATATTTTATTATAGTTAATCATTTTTGCGAAAATACACCTTCTTAGGAGTAGTTTTGCAACTTTTAAGGTATTGCATTCATTTTCAACCCGCGAAACTTCAAATTCGTATTTAGTGACCAAAAAAACCTATATTAAAAAAAAATGTACAGATGGTGGGTAAGATAAACTCCAAGTGGGGTAAGGGAAACATATTATGCTATAATAAAAGGGCACCAAATGGACTAGTTATAAAAAAGTTTATTTTTGGAAAATATTATCATGAACAGAAACGTACGTGTGAGCTGATTTTATTTAACTTTCTATACCAAGCTTATTATTTTAAGTATTTCATATTAGAATCTCCCGTAAAGTTTTATTTGGTTCAGTTTTTAAAATAAAGAGCAAAAAATATTCAGTATTGAAAATAATCGTTGTTTTCTCATTTTCATAAAATTCTACACTATTCAAACAAAATAATAATAAAAATAATTTTTTTAGCAATCAATATTAGTAAAAAAAAAAATTTTTTATCTTTAGAAAATACACGTACATTTAAAATTGAATTTATTAGCATATTTTATAAAATTTACGAGCAATAAAAATTTTCAATTGGGTTCCGATAAAATTTTCTGTATTACATACTATAATAATAATAATAGTTTTTTAGGTATATTATAGATGTCAAAAGAGAAAGTCATAAAACAAAATTTTAATGTTACTGTTTATTATAACGATTATATTACGTATTTCACACAGATGAAAATTAAAAAAAAATTTATTATCATTATTTTATGTTACAATTTTTATATAAACATTTTTTATTTATTTTAAATTTTTATTATTTATTTAAAAATAACAAAAAACTTTTATTTAGGAAAATAAGAAAAAAATTTTGTTTTTATTTTTTGAATATCGTTTTTTTTTAGCATGTAATTTTCATATTTTAATAAAAAAAAGAAGAAAAAAAGTTTAAACAAGAAAGAGTAAAATTTTATAAGTAAAAAAAAAAGTATCTTAAATATATATTCAAAGAATAGAAGTTCAATAACTATGTGTATCCCATGGCATAAAAGGGCACATAGCCACGCGATTTCAAGAACTATAATATTATATACATATTCCAGATTTTAGTTTAGTCGATATTACTTTCTCAACATATTTTTAACCTATCCCTTTTAATAGTTTATTTTTCCACTATGCATAAATTTTTAAATATACCGATAAAACTGTATATTATCTTTTTTTTACTTTTAATTAAAATTTTGATTTTTTTATGCTTGTTTACATACCTTTTTATTGATAAATATTTAAACACATTTGGCATTTATATAATTTATGTTTTTTAAATCATAAATTATTATCAGGGTTAGTATTAGTAGCACCTTTTTAAAGTATTTACACAAATTTTATAACTAGATATAAGAAAAACTGAAAGTATGGTATACTTTAGGGGTGTGCTCCGAAATTTCGGCCTTTTAGCAGATCGGGATAGATTAAAGCTCGAAATTTTTCGAAAAAAGCTGGTACAGACTGAAGAATTCCCGAAAAATACAAATTTAAAAACCATTTTTTTTGGTAATTCATCTTTAAAGCACCAGCTTGCGAAATAATGGTTTTTAAAAACTTATTTTTCACAAATTTCAAATTTGTTGCGAAATCACGTGATCCAAAATCTGACAAACCTCTACTTCCCCCTTTTTTAGTTTTTTTGGTTAGTTCTTAGTTGTCTTGCTGCGGCCTGGGCACTGATGTTTGGTTACCTCCGTCTGACCACGATCGTCACATTTAACCCCAATAGGATCAGGGCATTCAGCTCTGAGATTGCCCTGCATTTTGCAATCTTAGCAGTGTGGAGGTGGACTGTTGAAATCTTCCCGACCTCTCTAGTTACTTCTGCCTCGGTTATTACTATGGAATTAACAAACTCCACGAAACTAGCCACTATATTGTCCTCTGGTACTCTGACCACCATTCTGATTATATTGACCAGAATTGCCGTTACTCTTACCAGTATAATTGATCCTATTGGGTTCAGAAAGTTTTGTTTTGCTTTGTCAAATTTTCTTTATGTATATCTTCTTGATCCTGGAATTACTTGCAATTGAACCTTCTGAATCAGATGAGTTTCTGCAACTACGAGCATCTTTATTGGTCCTGATTTCTCTCATACTTAGAATATTTTCCCGCATTATTGCCTAGACTTGTGTAGCAATGTATTTTCATTTCGTCTACACTAAGTTTACATCTGCTTTTTAAAAATTTGATAGCATATTCAAGAAATAATGATGTATCTGGAGCAGGAGGTTCCCTATACATTTCCAAAGCATGGAAAAATGCATTTGCATTGATAGCTTATTTAATCAAGTGTTTAATACTAAAAAATATATTTGTACGTATTCTTTGCTTGTTGTTGGGCCTAAACTTTCTATGTAGGTACTCCATCTTCTTATTTTCAGGAATTGGGGGTGAGAATTTTTGTGCTATAACTAACATATTCCAAATGTATTCCTTCACAGGTTCCTTGACCTTCAGTACGACTTTGGATCTCAAATTCCAATTTTTGTTGAAAATCTTAACCTGCTTCTAAATGTCTTCTTGCTAAAGCACAAAATTTTCTCCATGCCGTGCTGTTTGAAGCTAAGGTAGTATACCATGCTTTGGCTATTGCTTTTAATGCTTCAGGTATAGCTAATAATAATTCTGCTGGAGTTATGAGAGCTTGATGTGCTCTTCTTTCAATATCGACCAAAAAATATTCCACACTTGCCGTTTTGTCTCCGCAATATGTAATCTTCCACCTCCAAACAATTTCACCCAAGTCCCTTGTCCTACTTGTGTTAAAACTGTACTGATTGTTCGCGAGAGAGTAAGATTGTGGCCATGAATATTTTGCGTACCCTAGGTGTTGAATCTGGCTTATGTTTGGGTAAGAAGACCCTGGAAGCAGCTGTTAAATAATCTTGAGGACCCGTGGGCCCACCTGCATCTACATTAGGTTGAACAGTTGGTTGTTGCTTCGGCCAGGCTTCTTGTATTCTGAAAGCAGGGTTTTACACTCTCCAAGCCTCTCTCCCATTTCCGCTTGATTTGCCATATGATTGTAGATATTTATATCACCAGGGTGCGAATTTATATTATAAGGGTTAATATTTGGATAAATATTTGGCAAGTGTCATGTAAGTACGCAGGCTCTTCTTTGGTTTCCACCTTATGACACGTCATCAGCATGTTACGGAAATATCCGTGACCTGTCAGAAACGGAGTGAGGTAGAAGTCCACCTCCCCACGTTGGCGAAATCATATGGTAAGCACTGGTAATCCTCAGTATCAACTGACTTTTCTATCTTATATTTAAGGAATCTGTTATTGATAACACTGTTTCTTGTACACATGTATCTATTGTTAAAATTCTGCGCGCTTCCAACTCAGTTTCATCAACATGATTAGCTGCTTCTTCAAAGTCTTCTGCGTTATATAACCTAGTTACTTTGAACGTAAACGCTCCATTTTCATATACAGGGAACCATCTTTGTTTAGATTCAGATCACCTAAAATTGTATCCACCCAATTATCATCCAACATAAATATCAAAGCCAAGATGTTAGCCATAGTTTTACGGGTCATCCTATTTCCAGTTATCTGGTTGTAAGGAATCCCATTATTTGACCCCTTGTATCATTTGGCAACTTGTATACATTTGGTTTTAGAATTATTACTAAATATATATTTTTTTTCAAATTTAATCAAGTTCAAAACGCAGTAGTTCGAAACGCTTGGACGATCAAAATTTCGACACGAATGGATTTACAATTATTTCTAATTATAAAAAACTTACAATTCGCAAGAAATTAAAAATTGTAAAAATAATTTATTATTGTCTTTTTATAAAATACAATAGGCAATAAAAGACAATTTTATGTTAAAAAATTTATAATAAATATTAAATAAAAATTATTTATGTATAATGAAAATAAATATATATTTTTATTACTAAACATTATATATTTGTCAATTTCTGAATTAGTATAGGCCTGGAGCAGGGTTTTATTTGCGATTTTTTTTTGAAAGCATGTCCATGGAATTTTTCGACGGTAATTTTAGTTTTTGGGGTCGCTGATTCCAAATCCGAAGTCCGTTTTGATCTAACGTGGTCTAATTTTGCGTAATTGCCCATATTAGGTCATTTTCAACGTTTTTTTTGCTATTTTTTGTTAAAATTTTTAATATATTACCATTTTTCTCACAGTACACTAATGTTTTTAGGGTCTCTATACCTAATTATTATATCTACTCATACAAAAAAAATGGTAGCCCATAATAGGGATTTTTAGGCTATTTTTCATGCTTTTTGGGCTAATTTTAGCTATTTTTATGAAATAATACCAATTTTAAAAATAATATTCGTATTTAACTACCTTAAAATACTCAAAAACCAGAAGCTGTAGATAAAAATTGGTATTATTTCATAAAAATAGCTAAAATTAACCCAAAAAGCGTGAAAAATAGCCTAAGAATCCCTATTATGGGCTACCATTTTTTTTTGTATGAGTAGATATGATAATTAGGTATAGAGATCCAAAAAACATTAGTGTAGTGTGAGAAAAATGGTAATATATTAAAAATTTTAACAAAAAATGGCAAAAAAAACGTTAAAAATGACCTAATATTGGCAATTACGCAATATTAGACCACGTTAGGTCAAAATGGACTTCGAATTTGGAATCAGCGACCCCAAAAACTAAAATTACCTTTGAAAAATTCCATGTCCATGCTTTAAAAAAAATCGCAAATAAAACCATGCTCCAGACCTATACTAAATTAAGCAAACCTTAAATCTATGAAAATATTTACTAACAGAAACAAATACTCGTGTAAAAAAAAAGTTAAATTAAATTTAAAAAAAAATAAATAAATAAAGACTTTGAAAAACAAAATGGCGCCGGTACAAGACTCTTAAAATCAAATTTATAGCTCAATCATAATAGATATCTTCATATCAATATTTATGAATATAAGATAAACATATACATATATATAAATATTTGTATATTCTCTCTTTGGGCAACTAAAAGTTAATATGCATTGCGTGAGTTTAGAAAATTTATATATATGCGATATATTGTTTAACGAAAAAGTTTTATATAAATATAATAAATGCCTAAAGGAATAAAATAACTAACATGTATAATAAAGGAAGAAAGAAAATTTTATACTTTTTAAAAGATAAAGAAGAAAAAAAATATTATATTAGATGAATTTATTGCAATATTTTTTTTTTTTGAAAATTCTTTGTAAAGTTTGAAAAAAAAATATTGAAAAATATGTTTTATTATTATTATTATTTTTTTTTTTAAACTTTATAGTAAACCTTTATATAAACTTTTTTTTTTGTTTTATAATAAGATATATGATTTATGTTTTTCAATAAATTTTGAATATAAATAAATAATAAATAAGCTTTTTATTAATATTTTTCTTATTAAATAAAGTTTATGTATATAAAATAAAAATGTAAAATTTTAGTGAAACAAATCAATATTTTATCAGATCTTTATTACTAAAATAGGTACATATTTAATTTATTATTAATAAAATTTTAATGGAAAGAGTTTATTAATTTATTATTTTTTTAACATATACAGGGATTTACCCGATAGGTTGTATGTTTTTGTTATTACACATGAAAAAAAAAAACACTACATATTGGTTGAGTCCCTGTATATAAGTGGTTCTTTTTTAAATCTAACCCTTTCATTGGCCAAAACTAGTTTTTAGAAGGAAATCAATGGTCTTAAAATTAGCAGAAAAAAACCTGTAATTTTATAAAGAACGTTCCACCCAAATACTTTTATAATTGCAAGCTATTTTTCGAAACTAAAATACAAGACTAAATATCCTGGAATTAAAAACACCCAAAATCTTTATACACCCATTATCAGTTAAAATAAAATTTTGAAAATTATTAAAATATCTTCTTTTTTGAAAACTTGTATTTTTTAATAATTTGAATCTCAATTCTTAGACTTAAAATGATTTAATATTCTTTTAATATTATCATAAATTTTTTTACTAAATTAGTTTTCTAAAAAAAATTTCTTAATCTTTACGCATACATAGATAATGTAAAATAACAAAAGAAATTCGAGAAAGTAGGAAAGAAGTGAAGTGAGAATATTTATATGTATATTAGTGTGGCAGTTGTTTTAAAAAGTTACTTGGATTTTCGATGAACAAGGTAAAATTGGTTGTTATTTACCAAAATAATAAAATCCCCAGAATTGTAGCTCATTTAAACACTAAGTATTGCCACCAAATAGATGGGCTGTTAGGGACAATATTATTTTCATAAGGTTGGTAGCAATACTTAGGAAAGATTAAATAAGCTATAATCTTGGGAATTTTATTTTTTAAACTAATTTCAACTGGTAATCAAAAATCCAAGCATCTTTTTAAAATAACTTCCAGGCTAATATATAAGTATAAAATGTGTAAGTGGGAGAGAAGAAGCAAATGCTTGGTGCATTATTGATCTCAATGTGTACGAACTGGGCAAAAAGAGGAGAAACCACTGAGACTAAATCTATCCTTTACTATTTTCATATTTCTATTTCTCTCCTTCTCACTTTTTCCTCGAAGAACTTTTGTAACGTAAATACGAGACGCGCCTGATGTAACGTTTCTACTTTAATATATATGAACCCAAAAAGGAAAGAGAAAATGTTATAGGAATGCGTTTGACGAATTAACAGCAACATTCTGACTTTGAATGAGTGATTTTCAAATGCATTTTGAAATTTAATGTCAGAGTAATTTTAAAGATGTAAAAATTTGAAAGATACGTTAACAATCTTATTAATTTTATTTTAAATGTATAATAAGCTTTAATAATTTTTGAATTATATTCAAAGAATAAATATTCATTAACTTTCTTTTTTGTAGAAATTTGAAGAAAAAAAAATAAACAGAAAATTAATAATTTAAAATTAGAAACTTTTATTAATAAATAAGTGAAGTGTTCAGTTTTGTAAAGTAGATTTTCTTGTATAATTATTTAAAAGCTCTTTTGAATAAAAATGGAAAATTAATTAGTTTTTTATTTTACTTTATTACAAAATTTTAAGAAGTATACTTATTTATTATTTTTGTACTATACTGGGAATGTTTTCGAAAACTTTTTTAACATCTTTTTTTACTTAATTTTTTTCACATGTTTATGTAATAGATAGATAATAACTAAAACAATTACCAGTTATTTTACTATAAAAAAAGATTTTCAAAAAAATATATTAAGTATAAAATGCAAAAGTGCAATTTTTTGCAATTTTTTTTTCCTGCACAGGCATAAAACTAGTGCCAAAAATTCCGTGTCATGTTTAAAGTACGAGTTTTACGCCCAGGAGGGCAAACAAAATTGTAGATATTCAATGAACAATCATAAATTTACTAAAATAAACTAATACAGAAGCCATATAATTTTCTGCAAAGCTACTTATATAAGGTAGATAAGTTTTTCGAAACGTTGATTTCAAATTTTTAGGTCCTGACCCCGAGAAAACAGCCCTAATACCGAAAACTGTATTTTTTGGTTAATTTTGAAGGTTACTTTGACATATTTCTAATTGTCCTTGAAATGATAGGCAATATATTTTTGAGGTCGCTGAATAAGAATATTTAGGTTCCTACTCCGAAAACATATTAACTATAATTTTGAAGACAGTTAAAAATGTTTCTTATTAAAACTTGTCAAAGTAACATTCTATACTGAAAAAAACATATGGTTTTCCGGTAGAAGGAATAATTTATCGTTTTCGAGATCTGGAAGTTTTGCATCAATGACTCCGAAAACCTTAAATTAGTCATTTTTTATGAGAATTAGATAAGTATCTTATGTAATATGTAGAAAAACGCAAAAACAGTTCGAGTTTTCAAAATTCATCTACGAATGTTTTGCAAATAAACTATTTTTTTTAGTTATACTTAATACAACAAAATGTAGAATGATTTTAAGTTTACTAAACAAATTAGTACAATAAGAAACAATATTCATTTTTTCTACACGTTTGACAAAAACTATTTTTTCGTTATTTTTACAAATTTCAAAAGTTATCATTTTTTCATAATATTATTTCAATTGAAATATTTGATATTTAGAACCCAAAAAATAATCTACTATACAAATACTTCAAAAGGTTTTGTACTAGAAATTACGAATGTTTATATAAAGATTTGTATTTTGATTTCCTTTTTCAATATTCTGATTTTTATGTATATTCAAAACTTTCTTTTTTTTGTGGTTAAAATTCATCAATATGTTGATTTTTCTGTATATGTATACTTCAAGTATCGGATTTATTTGAAAGAAAACTTTGCATGTTTTAATAAATTGAATAAAGTTTTAAAACTTTCATCAAATCATCAAAGGTGAAGATTAAATTTATATGTTTAGTATCAAAAGAATTGAACCTTATTTTTTTATTTTAACCTAATTTTATAAGTCCGAAAAATATTTTTATTTTGTTGAATAAATTATTTTATAAATTATTTTCCATATCAGATATTTTTTGAAAAAAACTCTGAAAAACACTTAACCGTTTTTAAGTATAGGTCCTTAGTAAAATTTTTCGTTATAGCTATCCTTTACGTTTATTGTTTAGAAAACCTCAAGGAAAATTAAAAACTCAGAAAAACCAATAAAAAACAAAATATTAAAAAAGTACCTTCCTCAATGTTTCCCACACTTTGTGGAACTTAAGTATTTTCAAATATTATGTTTTCAGATGACCTACCAGTATATTGGATAAAGAAAAAAGTATTGGGGATTTTTTGAAGATTTGAATGGTCATTTAAAAATTAATCGTTTTATAAATAAGCAAGCTAAAACTACTTATTTTTATTTTCACTTTCGGAAAAAAAATAGTTAATCCATTAACACGCAATCGACTCAAGCCATTTGAACATTTTTTAATGAAAATATCAATATTTTTTGCTAAACCCTAGAGGGTATTTAGGGCTGCCCTTTTCGTTTCTGAAGCCCGTTTTTACGTACAGTTCCTAGAAATTATGATATCACCCCCTAAGTTTGTATCGATAAATAGTGATAGGTAGTGACTATACAAATTTTGCCTTATATATCACTGAAAATTCTTTTGGCTTTCTGATCACTTGGATAGTACGTCAAAGCTCCAAATAGCTTGCTTCACTCTGATTTTTCGGGGCATACAGCCCCAAATTTGAGAATTCTGTAACACGAAATTAGGTTCACGACTAACTGTTTATATTTATTTTGAAAATTTTTTTGAATTTAAGGTTATAAAAAAAGTAAAAAAAAAAACAAATGATTATTTAAGGGAAATTGGCAATTATTTTGGAGCTCTTCTCCCCGAAATTCGGCTTCATGATCAACAAATAGTTAGCAACGTTAACGAAACAAAAAAAATTTTCAGTGTATGTGCATATATTTTTTTTATTTTAATTTATGCTCTTTTTATTAAAAAAACTAAAAAAATCTATTGCATAAAATATTTAATTATTATTATATTCATACATAAAAAAGTATCTAGAAATTTTTATTAAATTTGCAATAAAGTTAAAAAAGAAAAACTAACTATATAATATGCTCTCGAATATGCTAATAATTATTATTGACCTATATATTTTGAGAATGTTTAAAAATAAAATATATTAGCCTGGAAATTATATTAAAATCCAGCTTGTGTTCTTTTGTTCAATAATCTAAACAAAACAAGATTCCTAAAATTTTTTAGCACTTATAATTATTTGCATCAAATACATGGGCTCTTGTGGTACAAGTCCATGCTCAAACCCAAGTGCATTTTCCCGCAATAATTAGCTATGATTAAATAAAGCTATAAAAACAATTTTTCATTCTTATAACGAATTAAAATTTTTTGATCCTTTTTTTTAAATAGTAACTAACATAGTTTTATGATCTAATTTTAAAATAACTTCCAAGCTAATGCAATAAAAATAAATTAGTTTTTTTTGCTGTAGGCTTAGAAGAAAAAATTATTTTGTGGCTTAAATCTTGTTACTTTCCAAGCGTAATAAAATTACTTAAATTTGGATAGCAGCCTAAAATTATTATTGATACAATTCCATTACTTTTTATATTCATACATCTACGTACATGTTTGGTTTGTACTTCTATATGAGTGTACATTGTCTGAGTGTATGTGTATAAATATCTGAGATACATTTATATATGAATTATTTCACGTCAAGTGATTTCATAAAAGGTACATGGTTCCGTGATTGGTGTAATCAGTTTTTCGGTTTATTTTTTTTTTAGGACTAGATGTTCTTATTTGTGGTTAAAAAAATTTTTATTGAAAAAGTGATAAAAAATTAGCTATTGACGAGCTTGAACGGATTCTTTGAAACTTTTTATATAAAATAAGGCTACACTGTAAAAAGTAACTTCCTTATATTAACAAAAAAATTAGAAAATTTTCGAAAAATTAGTAAATTTTCAAAAAAATTTGTAAATATTCAAGAAAAATCGTAAATTTACTAAATTTAGTATATTATCGAAAAATTCGAGAATTCTCGATTTTTTATTGTGCATTTACGAAAAAAGTTGCAAATTCACAATTATTTTTCGTAACTTTACGACTATTTTTTGTAAATTTTCGAAAAAAAATTGTAAATTATCAATTTTTCTTGCGAATTCACAAAAAAAAATCGAGAATTCTCGAATTTTTCGATAATATACTAAATTTAGTAAATTTACGATTTTTTTAGAATATTTACAAATTTTTCCGAAAATTTACTAATTTTTCGAAAATGTTCTAATTTTTTTGTCAATATAAGAAAGTTACTTTTTACAGTGTATGTAGTGCTAAAAGTATTAAATTTAACCACGCAAAATCCTCTACACTTTCTCGTAATCTTGCCCTCGAGTTCCTTGGTAAAATCTGTTACGTAAGTTAAGAAAAAAACCCTTTCAAAAATGTCCAAAAAATTTCTTTAAAACCATTAGTCACGAAATACTCCATATATACATATAACATACAATTTACATTAACATAACTTAAATTACATTGAATTTCGTGCCAAAAACTGTCAATTTTATAAAGTTGAAATGCGCATAATACATACATAGTATAAAAAGTTACGTATATAAAAAAAAATTTATTAATCAAAATAAATTAAATATGTACAACTATTTTGTGTGCATATAATTTTCTGTTTTTGTTATAAAAAAAAAAAATTAAATGTTATACATCCTTTATATTTGAATAACAAAGATAAACACATTAAAATAATAGATGATTATTTGACTATATAAAATGAACGAAGAAACTGAAACGTGATTTCAATGATATTCATTAAATACATAATAGCATAAATGTTCTTTAAAAAAAAGTAAACACTTTTTGTTTCAAAGTGATATTTTAGATAATAATAACAATTTATTTTGTTATCATTATTATTAAGTTTAACAAGAGTATTAAATTGCATCGATAAAAAAAAAATAGAGAATAAAGAAAAATAAACATGCAATTGAGTTTTAAATATTATCTTTAAGCTAAAAAAAGATAATAATAATAATGGTAAATAGTAACATTTATTTCTTGTATTTTTTTTTATAGCTAACTTGAATAATTATAATATTATTGAGAATGTATAAAAGAAAAATAGAATTAAAAAAATTGTACTTTATCCTAAATTGAGGTAATTAGCAAAGAGAAGCAGCCTATACTTTTATTTTTCTTTTTTTGTATTGTTTGGGGACAACACAGGCGAGAGAAAATAAAAGTATATAAAGAAAAAGAAAAATGGAATGGACATGCCGTTAGGTAATACGATAAACGTCCCTTTTTCTTTTTTTTCTTATTTATTTACTCGTACATATATATGAGCGATTCTTTTTGAATTTAGGTACCCTATTCAAAAACTAATGCAACATAGATGTATTGTCTGGTTTTTCTGCTTGAATTTTGCTTGGGTTGCTTGAGAATTCAAGCAAAACAATCTGACAGAGTATCTTTATAAAAGTCTAGCTTCTTTTTCTGATTAGCTCCATGTATGCTTTTTAACTTGAGTGTTAATATACTGAAAATCTTTTTTGTTTGATGACCAATTATATTAAGTCGTTAACTTTACTAACTATTCGTTGAACATGAAGCCGAATTTCAGGGAGGAGAGCTCCAAAATAATTGCCAGTTTCCCTTAAATAATCGTTTGTTTTTTTTTAGTTTTTTCATAACCTTAAATTCAAAAAATTTTTCAAAATAAATATAAACATTTAGTCGTGAACCTAATTTCGTGTAACAGAATTCTCATATTTGAGGCTGTATGCCCCGAATAATCGGAGAGAGGCAAGCTAAGGATTTGGAGCTTTGACCTACTATCCAAGTGATCAGAAAACCAAAAAGATTTGTAGTTTTGTCTAATTTAAAGGTTAAGGTCTCATTTTTCATAAAAAATACCTCAATATTCGTGATCAGCGACCCAAAAAAACCCCCTCATACCAAATTTCAAAGAGCTAGAGTGAATGTAGGAAAAATGCCCTTTTTAGGGGTAGTTTTGGCTACTTTAAGGTTGAAGGTCTAATTTTTCATAAAAAAATATGCCAATGTTCATGATCAGCGCTGAAAGACGCTTTTCTTACTAATTAAATCATTAGCATCTTTTATCATTTAATTAATTTTTGGATTGAGAAAAGTGTTTGCAGATGTCTGTATTCAACAAAAATCACTCATAT
The DNA here is from genome assembly GCA_022575985.1 of Anagrus nilaparvatae. Classification (NCBI taxonomy): domain Eukaryota; kingdom Metazoa; phylum Arthropoda; class Insecta; order Hymenoptera; family Mymaridae; genus Anagrus; species Anagrus nilaparvatae. The sequence goes on from JAKSXM010000272.1 coordinate 15,295,843, forward strand.
ATATCTAAAAAAGTACACATATATGAACACAGAACAGAAGACAGATATAAAAAAAGTAACACGTAACAGAACGTTAATAAAAATAATTTTTTTTTATAAATTTACTATCTTTTTTAATGTACAAAAACTTAAAAAAAAAAAAAAAGTAAATAATAAGCTAAATTTTATTTTATTTCTTGTATTATTATACAATAGAAATTAGTAAATTAGTTTATTACTAAAATGACAAAATAAAAGTTTTAAAAGAATCAGTGACAATATATAATTTGAGCTAATTTTTCTTTTTTTTTTGTTGTGTTGTTGGTTTCTTAATTCTTTGAAAGCTTTTAAAGTCATTTATTAACACTTATACTAATTAAAGTAATTTACTGTACAATTACTTTTTTTTGTACTTTTTATTTAATGTGATATATAATTATTATAATTATTTTATGTTATTATTTTTAAATGACAGCATTAGATTAAAACTTTTTATACGTTTTTAATTCTTTTTTTATTATCTCAAATTTTAGCTGTGAAAATGGGTGATTTAAATTATACAAAGTTTAATGATTTACACTTTTAACAAAATAAGTTAATTTTATTTTAATGTTTTTTCATTTTAAGCTCTCAAAATTGTCAGTAAAAAGTTAGTTGCTATCAACAATGCAATGGAAAATCATAAAAATTACTTTTTGGTATTTTGCTTATTGTCGTACTACCGAATGCAGTTTCGTGGATATATGTATTGCGTAGATAAGAATGAGTTTTTTGGCCTTTTCAAACCGAATCTAGGGTCAATTTTACCTAAAAGTCGTAGTTTTGTTTTTATTAACAAATTATTGAAACGTTTACCATAATTTATGGGCTAAAACTAACAATTTTCATTTTTTTGGAAAAATAAACTAGTAATTCGTGATTTGCGGGTCGGAAAACAAATTTCAATACGTATTACACATGAATTTTAAAATTTTATTTAAACAATTTAGAAACAAATAAATATTGTTTAAACTATTAACCTGATGACTCCAAAAATAAAAAATTCAGATTTGGTAGGTCAAATTAAATAAAAATTTTGTGTCCCTTTTGAAAATTGTGAGTTTCAGCCCTTGGTTTATGGAAAACTTTACATAAAATCCATCCATTTTTATCCAAGCAGGGCGAAAGACTATACGTAAACGAAAGTCCATGAACAATGCATTTGGCAGCATAACTATTTAAACCAGGATTAAAACCTCGAATTAAACATTTTTTTTTAAAATTAAGATTTTAGCATTTATTGGATATTTATTATTTAGGAAAATTACTTTTGAAAAAATTTACTAGCGCCAGTGCTCAATGTCAATTTTGAGTCATATTCTTACTTACTTGTATCCAGAATATTTAATTTGCCTTTGTTAATCTATTTATAACTTTACTGTATGACATAGATCACTTTAATATTTTGCAAATATATGCGATCTATGACAGAAATTAAAATAATTTTTAATTTACTTTTCATTACTATTAGACAGAGAAAAGATATAGAAAATGTGAATAAAAATATATTATAGTTTTTAGCATCAAAAATCAGTTACTTGTTTGATTTTGGAGCTTTTTCGCACTAACTTGAACATTTCAACATGATTTTAAGTAACTGCTGAACAAAAAAATGAGTTTTGTTCACGATACCAAAATTTCCCAATACCTTTTTGAATTAAAATTCTAAAATTTCTTACATATTTATTAATTTAATTTATTGATTATGACCTTTTTTTCCTATACCTAGATTGTAGGAATTTAAATTAAAAACAAATTTCTTTGCTTAAATTATTTACACGCAAAAGTAGCTTTGACTTAAAAATTTTTCAAAGAAAAATCAGTATTTAATAAACATTTTAATTATTTTATGATCATATTGATAATAAGGGAACGTTCAATAATTACGCAACGTTGAATAGAGAGGGACCGTTGGGGGGATGAACTGATAGAAAATTTCCCAAAATTAGTTTTGTGAAATTATTGAACGATCCTTAAAGTATATTTTTAATTAACTTAAATAATATTTGAATATACTTTTTTTAATTTATTATTATATTCTTAAGATTAAAATTTGATTAAAATCGAAAGTACCTTTTTTATAGACATTATTAACGAGAAAAAAAGTAATGTTCGAAGTATATAAGATATTTTTTTATAATAGTTTTTTACGTATAACAATATAGATAGGTAAAAAAAAAAGTCTCGACTTAAAATGTTGTTGAGTTAGTTTTATCGTTTAAAAAATATCTTAAGAACTTGACCAAGTAATTTTTTTTTTGCGATCGGAAACTTGATAAAATTGATCACCTATTTTTTCTTACATTATGTAAATATGAAAATCATTTATTTATTTTTTAAAAGGGTTGGTTGGTATTAAGAATATTGATTTTATTTATTTTTTTTAAATTAATTTGAAATAAAAAATTAAAAAGATATGTATATGGGCATATCTCACCAAGTGGTTATATTGCATATATGAGGGTTTTAATGAAAATCCAGCTTTCTGTTTCAAAAAAAAAATTATTGAAATTTATTTATATATATTTCTTCTCAAGCCTCAAGAAATTTTTTTTCCCGTATTTCGTTAATTATTATGAAATAACAACCTTGGAGTGATTCGAAACGACTGCTCCAAAGTTGGATTTTTTCAATTTTTTGATTTCAGCTGTCCAGTTCAACCAGAAATAACTCAAAACCATTAAACTTTTTATATATAAATATGATTGGGAAAAATTTTTGTTTTTACCTGAACTACACAAAAAAAAAATTTTTTCCACTTTGAATCAATTTTAAATTTTTTCTCCTCGTCAGCAGCTTTCAATTCCCAGAAAATTTGGTTCGCCATAATTTTTTCCCTTTTTTTATCTTAAAATTTCCTCCAAAGGGTCCCATTTATGCCCTGAAAATCCTGAGATGTGTTATGCCATGATCGGTCCAAAATCTTAAAACTTGGTCTTTCTGTTTACCTAAAAATTCATAAAAATGTTAAATATCTAAACGTAAAATATTAAAAATAATAAAATTTACCTTACATATTTACCTAACATATTTTTTTCTCTGGTAAATCTTCACTATCAGGACCATATAAACATATTGTAGCATATAAATATATTTAGAGCCTATAGGCTCTAATAACTTTTCTTATGCTAAGTCAACCAAGACCTGCCTCGCGTCAGCATCCAAAAATGGAAAAAATCTGTAAAAAAATCTTTGGGTTAAAAATGTCTGCAAAATAATTATAAGGTATTAAAAAAGACTAATAAATACTTAAATTAACTTACTAAATATGTTTATAAAAAAATTAGAACTCTAAAACTCCATACTGCCAAAACCTGGAACTGAATTGAAGTTTTTTGAATTTTTAGTTATATTTTTGAAGAAAAAAAATATTTTTGACTGATTTTTTTGTGGCTATTCAGTTCTACTTATGCCTAGTTGATTGAAACCTCTTATTTTTTATTAAAAAAGCAAAATAGATAAAATACAGTAAATTAAAAAAAAAATTCGTTATTTAATTTATATTTTTGACATCTTTATATTTCACGTGGATTAATAAAATAAAAATAAAAAAATAAAAGCATTACGAAGTCAAAAGTATTTTGTTTGGTTTATTATATATATATATATATATATATATATATATATATATATAGGTGCATTTACGAGTAAACTAGGATTACCATTATAACAATAGAACATGTTTATGAGAAAAAAACAAAACTTGAATGAGAATTTGAGCTACTTCAACAAGAGTTCTTCATTTCGTTTATTTTATTTTTTATTTTATATATATACATTTTATATTTCTCTGCTATACCTTTCTTTATAGATATATATTAAAATTACTAACGAAAACCTCGATATTATCTACATGCATAAACGTTAAAGATGTCGTAGTTTTCGTTATAAATATTAATAAATATATAAACTTAAGGGGGTATTAACGGTTTACGATGCAAGCAAATTTTTCAAGTATAGTTAAAAAAAAGAGTATTAGGATATTATTTTTAAGAGTAACAAAAAAAAATTATGTATATTATTTTTCTCTTTTGTATCTTGAATGTAAATAAATAAATGTGTACACAATATAGATTATATATGGGTGGTTTTCGCAGGAACGGTATACATAGTGTCCCCTCCATTTATATCCGAAACTAAAGCTCTTTTACACTTTTTTTTCTTCTAAAAAGTTCATAAATAATATTTTTTTAAAGTCACAACCTACTATGCATATATTGGTAACTTAATAAAAAAATTTTCTGGAGCATATGTGTTCAAATTGTCGCTACCGTCTGCTGTCCTTTTGCTTAACTGTAAACTTTGAGTATTAACAAACGGCTTAAAATTTGAACTTAAATTTTTCTGTAGGATGCATATGACGTATTTAGGTCCCAAAAACTCAATTTTTTCAACGAAAAAAATTTTCATGCAATCCTCTTAGCGTATCGTCGCATATAAGTCTGTCCCCCGGTTTTAGCTATTTTTAAGCTTCCCATCTTTTATTGGAGCGCACTCTATATGTATGCACTTAAAAGCACTGTTGTATTTTTTTTTTACTGAACTACTCATATATGAACCGTGGAAAACTTAAAATTTTAAATATAAAAGCTTTAACTATGAAAATTAAATCTATTAAAATTTTAAAACGCTTTTACAAAAAAAAAATGTCGCCACCGTCCATGTCGTTTTCTCCAAGTGTATGTCATATATTACTTAATATATCTTGTTCAGTTATGTGTTTTGATGGAAAAATAAGATACCCAGAATTTGAGAAAATTTGATGGCTTCAATACAAAGTTATTTCAATAATACATTCAAAATGTCGCAACCGTCCATGACGCCACCGTCTGCATAAATAAAAAAATCCCATAAGAATAACACGTAGAATTTATTTTTACATCTGTAGCAGTACCACTGAAAATTTTAGGTTTTTGGACATTGATAAACATTAAAATACAAAAAAAATAAAAAAAAAAATATAATTAGTGTTGTGCCGTAAACAATAAAAAAATATATCGTTACAGTGAAAACCACCCATATATATATATATAAACGTTAAAACTTCTGTTTGAATTAAATATAGTTTTTTATTACTGAAAATAACGAAAGGATATATAATACGATTTGTAACTATACGCATGTAATCGGATTTATGAAGGTTATTTGCTCTAACTATATGACCATACTATACAGACTTATATGAGCAATTTTTATACAATTTTTATATAATTTTTATATAAAAGGCCTTTAGTATTTAGTTTATTATGAATAAATGTGTTCATTATTATTTGTTATATCCAAAATCAAAGTTGAATGTAGGATGTGGTACGAAAATATTCCTTGTTTTTTCGAAAATATAGTTGAGCTCCTAGATTTAAGTTCATCATCAAACTTGTAAGGTTCATGAACTGTTTGAATGAACCTTTCATTGTCATTGTAAGTAGACTTGCTTTTATAATGTTTTTTCGCGTATGGATATCGTTATTGTTTTTGGATCAAACAGAAAAATTACATGTGGGGTCAGTTTCTCACTTGCATTTTTGATGAAATTTGGCAGTATACTATCTAACCAATGAAAATAAATTTATTATCTATTTTATGTTTATCAATGTTTTGCTCACTTCATTTATTATGAAGTTGTTCATTGATTATGATCTTTTCTATTATTCTATTATTACAGCCATTATTATGAGCTATTGTTTTAATTTCCTCACTGTAATCATTCTTGTTCACCTAACACTGGCATGTATATAAGCCTCAGCTGATTGTTTATTAAAAGAATGGAATGAGCTTGATTTTAAACTATATCATAGTATTGTATCAAATCAAATATAACCAAATATTACTAACCTAAATATTTTTATGATGAATATTATGCAAAAATTATTAATTTCAAATGGACCAATTTTTATATAAAAAATGAAAGAATAATTAGAAAAAATTTGCTCATATATATATCAAAGATTACTCAGTTACCTACATAAAAACTTGAATAATAAGATTGCTGTATTGACTTTTTAAGATTATAAAAAGGCTATTATGTTTTTATATTCTTTTATTTTAAAAACATATAATAAAGTTGAAGTTTATCATTTTTTTTTAAAATTATTTCTTGCAATATAACAAAAGAAGATTCAAACTACGTGGTTTAGTTTTTAAATTCAAGAAATCTAAGTATTCTTATATTCTTAGTTTTTTACACACCAAACCTAAAAGAGTTTTTTGTTACGCAGAAAATATTGAATGTTTATTTAATTCTTTAGAGAGGAATTATTTTGAGGTTAATTCTTTTAAAAAAATTTATTTTTGTTATAATTCTTTTTAAACAGAATAAAAACAAAAATAAATTTTTTTAAAAGAATTAACCTCAAAATAATTCCTCTCTAAAGAATTAAATAAACATTCAATATTTTCTGCGTAACAAAAAACTCTTTTAGGTTTGGTGTGTATATTTTAGAAAAATTTCAGAAAACTTAAGAATTTTAACAGAAGTAAAACGATAGCTATTTTATAAAGGGTTATAAAAAAGTTTATTTTTGCCAAATTTGAAGATGTACGGGCTCGAGGTGTGCAGCTTTGAGAGTTAGTTAGCCGCATTCGGCATTATAAACTCTTTTATAACAAGTTTAAAACAATATTTAACTCAAAAAGGGCAAAAAACGTATGCAGTCTTCTTTCTGCCCCAGTTGTGTAAAAAATCTTATTAGGAAAACTAATTTTCTGAAGTAATTTAAGTATTTTAGGTAAATTAACCATCTGGTTTTTTAAATTTATTTTCTATTATAAATTTTGGACTTAAAAGTATCAAAAACCACTAGAAACCTGTCAAAGTATCATATGATCCTAGTGTTAGAGACTAGAATCGAAATTAAAACTACATATTTGTACGACAACCCACCAAGTACGTATTAGACAAGCAGTCTTTGAAATAAATGTGAGTAAATAATCAAATAAATGACAGTCTATTTACTACTATACAATTTTACTATCAAAAGTTTTATCGGTATCCGAAATTTTTTAGTTTGCAAACTAAAAGTATATTCTAAAATACACCTCTGAATTAAGTTAAATAAAAAGTAGCCAAAAGAAATTTATTTTTAATTAAATAAACAATTAATTATTTTATAAATTTAATTTTATATATTTAAATTTAAAAAAAAAAGGTTTCTTTGAGCAAATTATGACGTATTATAAAGTACTTTATAGATAAAAAATGTACAATCAATCTCATATTATGTTTATTATTATTATGATTATTTTTTTTTTATTATTTTGAGAAAAGTGAAGTATCTACTTCAATAAAATCCAATTGATTGAACATCCTTTTCATACTTGATTTTTTTTTTTAAACTAAAAATCTAATAGTGAAGAATGCTTTCAAGTGTATTCCTCACTTTTATATTATTCATTTTATGTATGTATGCATGTTTAAGCTCTTCAATCAATTGCAATTACAAAATTGTTATAATTTTTTTTTTATCAAAAGCGTTATTTAATATTTTTATTTAAAAAAAAAAAATGCAATTAAATTAAAAAATTTAATTTAAAGAGTAGAACTTTTTTTTTTTAAAGAAAAATAATTAAAATGTAGGTTATAAATTATAATAAAATATAATATGTACTTATAATAAAATCAATAAATTAAACTGTTTAATATCGATGACCGAATTTTCGAGTAAATTTCTAGTTTCAATTATGAGCAAAATTAATTACAAACGATTATAATATACGCTTATATATATTGAAAAGTACTTAAGTGCAGATTATAACTTACTAATTAGGGAATAAATTTAAATTTAATATATTATTATTATTTCTTTTTTTTATAATTGGAAAAAATATTTTATTTTATTTAATAATTTTATGTTTTAGTGTTTATATATTTGTTTTTTAATTTAATTCAGTTTAATATAATAAAAATTTCGCATTTAATGATTTTTAAAAATATTTATTTGTAGTATTAAACGCTGACTTGTACCACTTAAGAATTATAAGAATGGTAAGAAGTGTAATTATAGTTTACTTTATTAAATGAAACTAAAAATTTCAAATAATATATGCATTAGCCTGGCAGTTATTTTAAAAACTATGGATTTTCAATTACCAGGTGAATTATTAAAATAATAAGGTTCCCAATTTTATAGCTCATTTAATTACACCTATGTAATGTCACTAAATACATGAGCTCTTATGGAGAAAATTTTTGGTCCCATCTTATTTTTTTGTAATTGATAACTTTTTTCACCTGGTAATTGAAAATCCAAGCAATTTTTAAAAATAACTACCAGGCTAATATGCATTTATATAAGATTTAACCCAATAATTTAAAATGGTTTATTTTACAAATATATTTATATGTAGTTATCAGACCTCTCTAACCAGTCCCTAAAAGGGTTGATGGGAAAGAGACTACTTGAAGGCAGTGGTGTGAAAATAAAATAACCAGCTTACATAGCATTTATACGGTACTTAAATTGGTGGTTTAGTTGATTGGTAGGAAGGTGACGATCGATCTATTTGCAGATCACGCTAGGGGCTTTTAAATTATGTGTAATAGTTTCTTTCTGTTTGAATCAAGTCTAAAATATTTAACTATTTATTTATCTGAGTAAATTATTATACATGTGTAAGTTGTATATTGTTTCTAGGTTATTATATTTTTTAATTGAATAAATTACATTGGTTTTTAATTTATAAGTATTTTTTTTCCGAGGAGGTGAAGAATGCATCTTACGCATACCCTTTAGCATCGGACCAAAGGATTATGTGGAGACTCTTCCTTGCATTATTGGCAATGAAATTATCGATCTAAACTATAATCCACGATTGCAAGACCAAATGATGCAAGGTCCTACCCACTAAACTCCCCTCCCTGTTACCTAAGACACATATTGTCCGCCCATCGTACCTAAAAAAAATAAAAAATAAAATAAAAATCAACCTCATAACCTGAAAAAGAAGAATAAAATTAAAAAATTAAAAAGTAATAAATTATATAATTAGATTCAAAAAACTCCACTTACCTGCCAGGAGGAGCATTTCCTCAACTTGAGAAAACCCTCCTCCTGCTTCCGCTTTAACGTGGTCCTGACGTACTCTGCTACCCTGTACCAGTTTTTGGTACTACGTAGTATTCCCTGGACCACGTTCTCCAGTCTCCTAAGGCTGGTCGCCCATCCGCGAATTTAGGACACCCAAAGAAGGTGCGCTCAACACTATCCACCTCGCCCGCGCAGTACAAGCACTGTTCCTAACCTGGTCTTAATTTATAAGTATTAATTATAATATTATTATTCCCCATTTGTCCAGAAAATTACTATTTAAGTCCATTATTATTTTGACGTATTTTCCGTGCATTTTTATTCAAATTAAAAAGTGTTAGTGGGTGCCCATGCCTTAAAAACGAATGAATTAAAAAAAAAACTATTTCCAAACTAATTTACACATAGAAAATAATAATACATTATTAAAATGTAATTTATTATTAATTTAACTAACTTATAAAATATTTATTAAATAAATATTATAAATTATTTTTTAATTAAATAATAAAATAATATATATAGTTAACCTATGTATATGAAAATATTATAATGTTAATTTATGATTGGCTTGTTTAATATTATATTTTAATATTTTAACATATAAAGTTTCTCTTTTACACCATAAAGTCATCAAGTACTTTTATTCAAAGCTTTATATTATATATATTTTATATATATGTTATTTTGTGGTTATGTTTAATATATATAAATATTCAACTGATTTTGTTTAAAATATTCTGTCAATTTTCTATGTATATAGGTTATAAATATAACGATACTAATTTTAAAATTATCTCTTTTCCTATGTATAATATATTTATGTTACTGAAACTTTATGCATTTAATAATCAAGAAGGATTTAAGCTAAATACTGATAATAAAGTTATAAAGCTATATAATATTAGTTTACATTAAAAAAGTATTTTTTCTGAATTTATTAATGAATAAAAATTTTTCCAGATGATATTGAAGAGTTTGGATGTAAGTTAGTTTTTAACTCATAGTTGTGATTTATAAATTATTTTATCACGTTTAAGTTAGAGTTTACGAAAAGTGTATAATGAGTTGGGTGGGCAATGGATGATTTATGAACAATAATGTGAAACGCCATTAATGTAATTGTAGCTTTTATTTCCTGAAGTTTACTGTGCTTGGAAGTAGAGAGTGGACTGACTCAACTAACAATAAAAGAACCTAACGGTGGCGCTGTTATCACACTAATGCACATAAATAGTTATATTAACATAAATCCCGAAAAACAAATACCCAAACCTTCTGCAAAACAAATACCCAAACAAATTCATTAATTATTAAATCAAGAAAAGACTAAACTCCATCAAATATAGAAATATGCTTCAAAACACTGATAATAATAATAAGAACTATAATAATGAGGGTATTGATTACCACAAAAGGATTTTATCAAAACTACCAAAAGTGTGTCTTCCACTTGTAGGCAGAATGTTTGATAATATTTCTAGAAAATTAAGGAAGTATAATATCATAACTATACCTAAAATTATCAATAAAATGAATAACACAATAACTAAAGGCAAAGATAAATTTTCAAAAGACATAGAGACTAATGTAGTAAACCAATGTGAATGTAATGATTGTGACAAAACCTTCATTGGACAGAGCAAAAGAGAAGCCTTGATAAGAATTAGTGAACATGAAAGTGGTATCACAGCATATAAAAATAAAAAGAAAAAGGAAGAAGAAAAAACAAAGTCTACACAAAAACAACTTACCCGAATTAGTCAAAGACTTCTAAAAAAATCCTGATTATAGAAGTAGAACTACATAATGCCTCAGTAGATACAAATAGTAAAGAGGAAAATATTAATAATAAAAAAACTAAAAAATACCCAGTGTTACACAACACTACATTGACACTAGGCACAATTTTAACTTAAAGGATTTCAAGATATTGGACAATTTCATTTAACAAAAGATGATCATTTCAAAAATGATACATATTAAACTTCATTCAACATTAAAATAATATAATTTTACAATGAAAATATACTAAAAATAAATTTATTTATTTGAACAGAAATAAAAATGCATTATTTTAGTTTAGAAATACCTATCCTGCATTAAAATAAAAATCCTGTCACTGCAGCTGGAATTTCAATTGTGACGAACAGATTTTGTTTAAGATGCTGCAAATGAGATAAAAACTTCCAAAAGTTTTATTTTAAATAAAAAAATTTTTTTTGTAACTAATATTTTATGAAATTTGTAACAGTTTAGCAAATAAAAAAAATCCATTAGCCTCAAGTAGAAGTTTAAAGTAGTAAAAAGTTTAAATTTCATCTTAATTTAGGCCTAAACCTAAACCTATATCCTTTCTTTTTTTGCTGATAGGTTCATAAAATTTTCCAATGCGTGTTTATGTTTGTTAGATCGTTGAACACGAATATGATATTTGTTTTTACTTAAAAGTTTTTTTTAGATTGCTAGTTTGCCACAATCAGCAACTTTAGGTAATTTTTTTTAGTTTTTTCAATATATTGTGTTTTAGGTATCTAAAGAATTTTCGGTAAAAACAGATACCATATTTGTGTTCAGGGACCCAAAAAAATATGAATGACAGATATAAAATTTAGAAAACCCTCAAAACATAACATTTGAATTTCTTTTCTGGGTAACTGGACTATATTCAGTAAAAATGTAATTTATATTTGTAAATAAAAATTAATTATTATATAAAATAGAAAAAAAAGATAGAAAAAAGGATGAGGAAATATGAGGTTAACTTTATTCTTTTTATTAAATTAACTTGACTTGAGAGCAGTTTGAGGAGCCGTTCTTACGTGTTTTATATCTATACCCACCTTGAAAATGGTAGGACTTATTAGGCTCTTGCTGCCGCTGCTCAGGAATTACAATTAAATTAACTCATACACTTAAACACAATCACACCAATATATATATAAAATACCTGGATTGAAATTAAACACTAGCTGGACCTCGTCCAGTCACGGCCTTACAGACCTACTTTCCACACACTTCAAGTGCGTTGTTACTTGTCGAAGTCCACAATTTTTTCAATTTCCTATCCGGGTATCCTCGCCAGTTGATCCACCAAACACACAAAATTACAGAAATGAAAAAATTTCTAGGCAGCGCCAGCAGCTTGAGCAGGAAGAAATCCTCAGCGTTGTTAGACCAGTCATAGAAATTGATGTTTCTCACAAGGCCTCTCATCAGAGAATGGCGATTCGACGCGATGGTGGAAGCAACCGGCACTATACTTCGATCTTACTCCACGTACGACGCGCGCGCTGATTGGTCGAAATAGTTACTATTGATTGGTCGAAATAGTTACTTAATTTGTAAGATTATGATTCGACCTCGAAAATAATTATGCGGTTTAAAAACTTTGGGTGATTATAAAATGCGGATTTGCTATCAATAAAATAAATGGACTTGTGTAAATAAAAAATATTAATAAAATATGAAAAAAAAGGAAGGGAAAAGGAAAAGGAATTTTTAAGGTTAACTTTATTTTAAAAAATAAAATACTTTATTAAAAACTTGACCTGAGAGCAAATCTGAGCAGACGCTCTTACGTATTAACTATTTGTGCCCGCTCTGAAAAGGACAGGACTTATGAGGTTTGCTGTCGCTGCTCAGAGGGTGCACGAAAATGAAAAATCAAATATCACATACACACGTACATTCCCACAAAAATATATAAAAAATACCTGGATTTTTTAACACTAACTGGACCACGTCCAGTTATGGCTTTCAAGCCAACTGTTTGCACGCTTCAGGTGCGTTGTCCCTTGGCCAAGTTAAAAATTTCACTCTATTCTCAAGAGGTATACACTCCTATTTCCACCAAAGAAATCCTAATTCCAGTCGCCAGACACACTCAAACGAAGATGAAACTCCAAAAATGAACAACTCTAACAGCGGCTTCAGCAGGGAAAATTCTCTGTGTGAACCAGCAAAACACTACTTGCGCACAGCAAAGCCTCTACTCAGAGAAAGATGCCCGGCGGCAACGAAAGCATAAGGGACGCCACCTCTCTCCATCTCATTCCACGCGCGCGCTGATTGGCCGGAATAAGTTACTATACTAGGGACTTATTTTTATGTAGTTTAAATTTTTGCTAAATAAAACGCGAATTTGTTGTTAATAAAAAATTGACATGAATCTTAAATTTAACACGAAATTAAAGAAATTATACTATGATCAATTGTATATTTCTTTGGCATGACCGATCGGTGAAGCCATCTTCACAATCCAAGGAGAAGTCGTCTTCCCCTCCCGCTCCGCACGAGAGAAAAATACGTCCTCTCGAGGATCATGATATGTTGTGATTAGAAAATTAGGATAGATTTTACCACCTTGAACACAAAAGCTAAATAGGAATAAAATTTTTGACGTACAGGTGTATCCAGTTTCGTAACAAAAATAATGGATAGATCCATGTATATTATAATGGCATGTCAAGAATATATTTTAAGTATGATAAAATTCACATTGTTGTTATTTTTGTTTTGGTATTATATGCTAACGTATTTTTACTTGTTTTCCTCGGTAAATTTTAAGGCTGCTTAAGATGCATTACCGACTTTGCATAACTTTATGAGTGAATGTAGAAATACATATTTTATATGTAGATGTATAAATTTAAATCTTTTCATTTCAACATAGTAGCTGATAATAAAATTTTTTTTTGGTATTTATTTTTATAACGATGAAACTTATAAATAAACAGTTTTTTATAATTTTATTAAAATGCAAATTTTTAAAATTGTATTCCCTGACTTCTATTCAAGTTGTAACTTCATCCAGGTTAACTCTGAGAAATTATTTACCTATCCTAATCAAAGGCCAATTTTAAGTAGAAATCTAGAACAAACGTACACTCTCATACGTACACTCGCACTTACAATGGGTTAAAATTTCAATATACATATTTCTAGTAAATATTTTAATCCAAGATATAAAAAAAAATTATCATCAATTGCAAATATTTTTCTGATTAATACAAAAACAATATTTAAACTTAGTTATACTATGGATTAAACGAAATATGAAAATTTTTATAATGTTAAAATAATTTATTAATGTCTTAATTTATTTTTTATTATAAGATTTATACGCAAATACGTATCTATAATTTTACTCGTTTTTTTTGTTTCAGGTAAGAGAACGTTTATTTTTTATTGCACTGAAAACTTGAATGGGAATTTTGTAAGTAGACTTTCAACAATGTTTATTTAAAAATGGGCTGAAAAAAACTTGAAATTTCAAGTAATGAAAGGGCGGCCATTTATTGTTTAGAAGTGTTAAGGGTCAAATGAGACATAGAATAATTTCAATTTAGGGACTTGGAATAATCCGGGTTTAGTGACTTATTATTTAGGGGCCTAGAATAATACGCGTTTCGGGAATCAGAATAGTATGGGTTTAGAATCTTAGTATCTAGTAAAGGTGATAATTACAAATTATAAAAATAGCAAATTTTTAGTTAATTTATATAAGTGCTTGAAATTTTAAGCAAAGCAACCTAGCCATGTATATACCATAAAAAACGTGAACAAATTCTATCTTGGGAACTTAAATTTATTTTCAAAAAAACCATCTTAACACCAGCAGAGTTTCAGACCTGAAGTTTAGCAATGCATCCGGAATTTTAATCAAATTTAATCAAATTCGGTCCTTTACGCTAATTTTTATCGAGACGCGACGGGTTACCTTATTTCTTAGCATACTCCTGGAAAACAGGCCTTACTTTTGAAGTACCTTCAGACGTTTATTATCTTAAACGGGGGTGGATTAGCATTAAAATATAGTTAAAAACTAAAATTAAAAAAAAATCTTTTTGTAACATTTAAAAAAATAGTGATAATAATAATAATATATAATAATTTAATTAATTTAAAAAATCAAAAAATACAAAGTGTAGAAAGCATATAAATCATAATACAAATAAAAAAACATTTATTAATTATGAAATATTTGTCTAGTTGTTAAAAAAATGTAACATCTGTCAACGTTAAATTAATTAAACAATAATTAAATACCTAAAAATATTTTCTCTAAAAACGAAATAAAGTAAAAATTATTAGAAAAAAACATGACAATAAAACAAAAAAATAAAACTACAAAATGTAACTTTCGTTATTTATATTTTAAAAACATTTTTTGTATATATATAAATAAAAAATATTTTTTATTCATATATTATACAAAAGTATGTTTTTAGTAAATAATATATATGTATATATATAGGAATAAGTATAAAATAAAAAAACAAAAGTAATCTTGAATGTTAAAGTTGTTTATAACAAAAATTTAAGGTTCTACAGGGAATAAATATACAAAGAAAAAGACACATTTTTTTTTTTCAAAATTTTTTATTTAAGTATACAAAAGATATGAATATACATATAATATGAACACACATATACATATGAAAAAAAAAAAGTTACAAATGCAACTGAGGACTACAAATCAAATTTTCGCGAGTAGGCAATGTATAATAGTGTGGCTTTAGTATATCCTCGTTGGGGCGCCATTGTGTTGCTTTTTATATGCAAAACAGGCTAGCTAAATTATAGCTTTTGCACTCATAGAGAAAGAGAGATAGAAACCATTGGTATATATACAATTTATATAGATTATACTATCCTTTTCTATTATCTTTCTCTATGATGGTGCTACTGTTCCGGACATGCATTGTATGCTATGAAAGTGCTTGCTACACCTGATGACCGGAAGCCAGAATACGATTTCTCTGACTCTCATATACTAACACATACGAATTTTATATATTTCTATTATATATATATGGTTTGTGATAAAATCGCGTTAACCTTTTGTTTCGAGTTATAGCATAATGGTCTTTTGACTGTTAATGGTTACTTTTTTCTTTTTGGACTTTGTACTATAACCTCGTATATTTATATTATGAGAATATTTTATCGATATCTTAATTTGATCAGAGTATATTGTAGAACATTATTTTCTTGTAACCTTATGACATTTATTTTAATTTAAAACCTCATTATAAAATAATATTTAATAGTTTCAATTAATTTCATTTTCTTTTGTTATAATTATTCGCTAGTAATTTTCATTCTTCGCTAAATTCAATTAATTACGAACGCCATGTTATGTCGTTAGAAATTTGAAAGTGACAGTATAGCTCATGTTGAGCAGAATAGCGCGTGTCATTTACTATGGATGGATGATCAACTAACAATGTTTCAATTCTGTCAATAATATCCTTCGGTATTGGATATTGGGTTTTTGATTAAATAAAGATGATTTGAAAAGATAATTTGTTTTTTGAAGATATGCTACTTGTATTAAAAGTCTGTTAAAGACAGGCTACAAATCTTAAAGTTTGAGTTTTCAGAGCAGAGGAAACTCTAGTAATTGTAGTTTAAGGACTGTAATCTTCATTGTTTGGATACTTTGAAAACGTTAAAATTATTTAACTAATTTTTACAACTGCTTCCGTAGTCTATCAGTTGTGTGAATTAAATACTAATAATTTTATTTGACATCTTTTTGATTGCTCACCAAACTCTATAACTCTGTCTATTTTTTATCATGAAACTTACCCTTACCCTATTTATAATATTTTATAGTAAATTGCATTCTGAGTAATAAATAATTAATGGGTTAAAAAAATATAAATAATTACATCATGCAGTATACTCTAATTTACTTTTTGTAACACTGTATATATAATATAATTTTAGCAAAAAAAATTTTTACACTAAAAAGCAAAAACAAAAATTATATACACAGTTTGCATTACTTATTTAATTAGATACATGCAATGCAAACAATTATTACTAAGAAATATAAAAATAAACCTATATAAGGTTTTCTTATTTTGTAAGTTACAATTTATTCTTTTTTTTTTTCAATTTATAAATTTAATCACACGAAATCAAATTTCCAAATAAATTAAAAAAAAAAAATGTGTTTGATTCTTTCTTACTTCAGTCAATTATCTTTTTTTATGGTATTACGATACACTTTTTAACAATCAAACGAGGGGCTAAAACTTTGTAAAATTAATATATAAATAATTTGAAAAATACCCTATGAATTTGAAAGTGCATAATTACTGACAAAATTAAAAAAGAAAATCAAAATCTCTTACGAGGATAACCCAATTTTTAATTTTCCCAAAAACTCTCCAGTCAATCTCTTTAAAATTGATATGACATTCTTAAAATTATTTATATTATATTTTAACAAATTTTCAGCCCCTCGATTGAATGTTAAAAAAGTGTATCATAACCCATTAACGCCAATCAATATTTTGGACTAAAAATGTCACGTCATTACTAATTAGGGCTCGTCTTTTCATTTTTAAAGTTCATTTTTATGTTCAACCCCTAGAAAATGTGCTATCGAGTCCTAAATATGAGGTTAATTTTAAACATTTTTTAGTCGCTATATAAATTGATACTATGCACAAAAAAAGATCTCCAGGCATTTTAAAAACACTAAATGGGACTATCAGAAAAACAAAAAAAATAAATTTATACCGATTTAGCGTATTTAACCCCTTCAGTGGGGTACGGGTTTGATTTTCAGTACAATATAAAAAATTTATATTTTGGGCTACAAATTTTTCGTATCAAAAATGGACATTAAAAATATACGTGTAAAAATCACTGATGGTCAAATAGAATCGTATTCAAAAAATATTTTTATATTTTATTTTGTATGCAAGTTTCATGCGTCAAAATTATTTGGTGGTCAACTACTGAAGTATCGTAATCAAAAAAATTTTTATTTTCAGAATAAACTCATTTATAAATAACTTCCACGAATGGGGTAATTATTTATAATAATTTTAAAATATATTAATTTTATTTTAAAATAATCGTGTTTTAGTTTATATTTTAATAAATCATTATTATTAAAAAAAATAATACTTAAGCTTAAAAAAGTTTTTACATCAGATTAAAAGCATTAAATCTTGTTTTTAATAGTATTAAACATTACATTAACAATCAAAACGTATAATTATTAAATTAAAAAAAAATAAATAAAATATATATAATTTATTCATTAAAACTAATTAATATTTTAATGCAATAATAAGTAATTAGTGAATAATAATCAATTAAATTTTAAATTAAATGCATAAAAATTGTTTATTCAAATTTACGTTCCAATTATTTCAAATTTCAAAAATATAAATTCATATATACTTTTTTTTTATATATGATAAAAGAAAAATTTAAGCATATATTATTATTATCTGCATAGAAAATTGACGTATACGCCCCAAAAGTACTTGCACATGCAAATATCAAGTGGTATAAACGAAAAGTGAGCAAATCATTTCTCTTTGTACATGTATTTATTTACTACACATGCAAAAACTATACGGATAATATGTAAACGATTTTACAAGAGAGGTCAGTGTGTTTCCAATGAAATTGTGTAATTTTCACTATGAAAATTTCGTTTTCCCTTTATACAATCAAAATTGCGAATTCAGCTACTGTAAGTTCAACAGCTCTCTACAATTAGCTTTATTCATCAGAAAATTATTATTATTATTATTTTTGTAATGGTGTCAAAGTCTAAAAAATTTGGTTAAACTAATTAAAAATAATATTTAAATAAAACTGCGTATGAACGTATAAATACAAAATTGATAAAATTGCCATGAGATAAAGTTATTATATTAAATAATGCATCGTAAAAAATTTATGCAAATTATTATTTTTTTTTTTTTGTACATACTAAAAATCGACCGTACTAAATAAAATCTAGTTATGCGATTTTATCTATTAAAATAAGCTTTTTTTTATTATAAGCATATAATTAATGACCGTATGAGGTTACTTATCATTTAAATTAAATTTAAATAATTTTATATATTATAAGCAGATATTAACTGGTAAAAAATTACATACGTAAACAAAAATTTTTTATAACAAGAATAATTTCAACCAGTTAGTAGAATAATATAATTATATTTATTTAAGTTATTACAAAAATTAAATTACAGCATGCTATATTTTTTGAAATTTCCCAGGTAGAACACGAGTTATAAAACTGAAATAAAAGTCAGTCACTGAATAATTAAAATGATCAGCTATCGTTTGTCGAATGAAAGTAATCAGAAGCTAATTTCAAAATGTTTACTATTTAAACAGAAATTATATTCCCTACTATTCTGTTTTTTCACTGATCGATATCATTAAACATAATTTTTTTCTCTAAAAAATTTAGGAACTTATAATTGATCAGTAAACCGTAGCTAATTTTAAATCGGTTAACCCATTAAGAACCAATCGTACTTTTAATTACCAAACTGTTACAAAAACTTTTTTTTTTCATCAAGTTTACTAGGGGTCAGAATTATTGCTTTTTCCAAATTTAATAACAGTTTTTACGCACAACCTCTCCAAAAGAGGTAAAAATAGGACTAAACGTGAATTTTTGGCGTATATTTTAAATTTGTTATGGACTTTAAGTTATAGACCTTTATAACTTACACCTTTTATTGCCTAGGCCTCTTCATATACACTGTTAAAAATATCCTATGGTAATTATACAAAATTCTTGTAAATTAACGAAAAATTCGTAAATTTACTAAAAAAATCGTAAATTTACAACAAAAAAAATCGTAATTTTACGGTCGTTCGTAAATTTACGATTTTTTCGTAATTTTACAATTTTTTTAGTAAATTTTTTTTGTAAATTTACGATTTTTCAGATGTAAATGTACTACAAAAATTCGTAAATTTACGATCCTCTCGTATAATTACGAAAAAAAATCGTTAAATCACGAATTTGTTGTAAATTTACTAACCATTGTAAATTTACGATTTTTTTAGTAAATATACAATTTTTTTAGTAAAAATACGAGAAACTCTTAATTTTACGATAATTTCGTATATTTACCATAGGGTATTTTTAACAGTGTAGTTAAAAGTGTAATGTGCATGTGGACTAACCATCATTTTTTAATTCTAACTCTTTAGGGGATGACTACCACTATATAAGGGGTAAAATAGTCAAAAATACAAACACTTTTAACTGTAAGAAGAGGTCTAGGTAATAAAAGGAGTAAGTTTTAGAGGTTTCATAGCTAAAAGTCCAAGTTTTAAAAAAGCCAAAAAATCATGTTTACCCCTATTTTTACCCCTTTTGGTGGGGTTGTAAGTAAAACTGTTGTTAAATTTAGAAGAAACAAGCATTTTCACCACTAGAAAACTTGATAAAATATAAAAAAAAGGTTTGGTAACAGTTTGGTAATCAAAAGTCCAGCTATGTACGATTGTACCTTAATGGGTTAATTTGACTAAGATGTAGAATAAATATGGGGGGTTTTTAAATTGTTTTGCACTGAATACTATTTATATAAATAAATAATAATTAGAATAAATTATTTTATAACTTTGTGCAAGAATTTAATTACTAAAAAATAAAGACTTTAAACAAGTAAAAAATAAAATTACTAAACTGAATTTTACAATTATTTACATAAAAATATATTACATAATAATTATTTTTGATTAAAATCATTCAATATTGCCAATGTAAATAATAATAAAATTTAATAAAGCTTTTGTTATTAAAAATTCAATTAATTAATATTTTAAATTTAAAATAAATTATCGAAGTGTAAAAATAATATTTTAATCGATAAAATTTATATAGAAAAGTTATAGATTATGTTAATTGTGTAGTAACAGAAGGGCTTTTCAATTATTAGTTGTATTATGTAAACATATTACTAGAAAATTTATATTGACTTTAATTAAGTTTTTTTTATTGGTCATTATTAAAAAAAAATTGATTTAATACAAAATCAATAATTTATAAACATTTTTATAAATAAATTTTATTATAGAAAATAAAGTAATTAATTTTTTTTATTATTATTATTATATGGGTTAATATTTGTAAAGTGTGTATAGTTTGAATGGTTGAGTCTTCAAATCAGACCACTAATGTTTTCGTCGAAAGTATACATAAAAAAATAATGTACCCAACTTTGTAGGCTTCTAGATCTAAACCACTTTTTTTCAGTTGTTTCAATTTTTGTCGTTTTTTGACGATTTTTAAGTTTCTGAGCTGCTTTTTAAAATTATTTTTTATCTCAGCCACATATGTTAGATTAAATTTTTTTTCCTCATTTAAAGACCTCTAGGAAATTTCCCAAAGGATTCGATTCCTGAGTCAAAATTTTTTTTTTTTTTGAAATGCGCGAAAGATCGTTTTTTTTTGTTGCAATTAACTCTTTTAACTTTAATGTCTCAACTGTAGGCACTTTGGTGTACATCCTGCTAGGTTCAAATTACTTTTTTGTTTATGTATTTTCAGCACGTAAAACCATTTTTTGGAGGAAATGCATTTTCAAAGCACCAGCTTGCAAAACAATAGTCTTTAAAAACTTATTTTTCACAAATATAAAATTTCCCGAATCACGTGACCAAATGAAAATCTGATATACACTTTACGAATATTAGCCCGTATACATTTTTTAATATTTTATAATAATTTTTTTTATAATTACTTTTATATTTTTAATTACTTTTAAGTATAAAAAAATAATATTTTAAAATAATTGCTATGATTTATAAAATTTATTTTTTTAATTAAAAATTTATTTACAAACTTTATAAAAAGAAATTTTTTTTCCATCTATTTATCAAGTAACAATGTATATAAGCAGATTTCTTTTATAAATAAAAATATTTGATACATATCAAAGAAAAATAAAAAAAAAAATGGAAGTTTATAAATTATTTAAAATATAATAGCACATCGTCATTATAATAATGATTATCCTATTGAATGCATCATCTCTAGTTACTCTCTGATCATAGAATCAAGTATATAATAGATATTATATATCTATATACTATTATATACTCAAATCAACTAATACTTAATGGATTATATGTGTTTAAGTATGTATACTTTTGGGTATCTATTTCTCAAAGTAGTAATTTCATTTTACGTATATACAGAAGCAAAACGCTATTATATTTAATCAAAGACTTTGTTATTGGAGAATCCTTAATAAATTCCACCAACTTATCCATTTTAAGATCTGAATATATTAATTTGCACTGTTATTATATTATCATTAACTACTTCAAGCAAAGAGAGTTTTAATTAAAGTTTAACAAAAAATTTTCTATTTAAGCTCTAAATAAAGAAGAATATTTAAAAAAGGATTTCTTGTTTCCTAAACTGGCTTAAAATTGATAATTCAGATCATAAAATTATTTCTCCTGTCAGAAGTCAGAACATAATAGCTTATTTTTTAATTTTATAACCATTTACTAAAACTGTCTTTTGATTGCCTCTCCACTAACATAATATATAAGCATTTTTATGGGTATATGGTATTTTTCATAGTGAAAATACTAAATCTCTATCAAATATTTGTCCTTATCTTGCTCAGATTATCAATAACTCTCTAAAACATATAGTTTCCCCATAGCTTGAAATTCCCATAGCTTCCAAAATCCCCATTAGCTTCTTTTGTTCAAAATCGCTTATTAGTCGACCTAACTATATTGCTTTCTGTGATGCCTCAGCTAAAGCAATGTACTCCGCTTCCGTTGACGATAATGCAACTCTTTTTTGCTTTCTGCATCCCCAACTAATTATTGCACCAAAAAATTTAAAAATATACCCACTTTGCGACTTTCTGTCAGGTAGATTTTCAGCCCAATTAGCATCTGCATATCCGATTAAATCCCCATTTGCGTTACTTTCTCCAAGTATTAACTTACGACTTACAATTTCTTTTAAGTAGCGAAGAACCTGTCTTCCAGTCGGCTGTTCTTCGGTTCTTATTATGTTGACTCAATATATTGACGCTCGCTGTTATATCCGGTCTGGTGTTTACTGCGATATATAGAAGAGCCCCAATAACTTGCTGGTATTTCTCCGGATTCTTCATTTCTGGTCCTTTTTCAGTCACTTTCATGTAGCCTGGATCTATCGGAATATCTGAAACTTTCGCTTCTTCTAGTTCAAAACGTTTTAAAATTTTTTCTATATATTTAGATTGATTTATTTCATAAATTCCGTTACTATTTCTTTCTACTTCTATACCAAGGTAGTACTGTAAATTTCCTAAATCTTCTAGCTTGAAATGCTTATTTAATAATTCAGAAACTTGACGGATTTCTTTTTCTTCCTGGGCAGCCACAAGAATATCTTTTACATAAATGACAATATATTTCACCTCTTTGTTCTTTTTACTTATATACATACACATATCATTTTTGCTTCAGCAAAAACCATTATTTATCAAAATATTGTGTAGTTGATCGTTCCATACTTTAGCACCTTGCTTCAATCCATTTATACTTTTATTTAACCGGCATGCTAAGTTTTCTTTACCTTTAATTACGTATCTCTCTGGCTGTTGCATGTAAATTATTTCCTTTAAATTTCCATTAAGGAAAGCTGTTTTTACATCATAGTGCTTGACGATGAGTTTCTTGTTACCTTAAACTGCTAAAAGGGTTCTGAAGGTAGGTTGTCTTACAACTGGAGCAAAAATTTTATCGTAGTCAACACCGTATTTTTGCGAAAAACCTCTTGCTACTAGTCGAGCCTTGTATCTAATTACTCTTCCTTCAGCATCGCATTTTTTCTTGAATACCCATTTGAAGCTTATCATTTGTTGTGGAATTTCCTCAAGATTCCAGGTACCATTTTCCATTAGTGATTCAATTTCTTCGTTCATTGCTTTAATCCACAAATCCTTTTCTAGACTATTCAAGGCTTCTTTTACACTTCTAGGTTCATCCTCAATTACCATTTTTAAGGTACCCATATAGCGATCAGGTGGTACACCTTTTTTCCCCTTCCTGAACGTCTTAATTCCGTTTCATTCCTTAATTTTATATTATTTCCATCTTAAGCATCATAGAATTCTTCATCTGCATCTTCATATGACTTTTCTTTCTCATCTTTATTCTCGTCCTTATCTTTATTTACTCTTTCTTGAAAATTATCAAAACTTACTTCTAAGATATCGTTTACCATTTCTTCATCCAAAAAAACTACGTCTCGACTTTCAGTAACACATTCGTGACTGAATCAAGTAAGCGGTAACCTTTAGACTCGGCAGAATAACGAACAAAAGTCAATTCCTCTGCCTTATTGTCAAGTTTTTTTCTGAATTTCTCTGGTACTTGTACATACGCATGCCACCCAAAAACATGTAAATCATTAACATCCGGTTTTTTCTTGTACCATAATTCAAAAGATGATTTTTTTTTAATACTTGTTGGCAGTCTATTTTGTAAATAATTTGCTGTATTTACTGCCTCAGCCCAATATTTTTTTTTTGAGATTTGCTTCAATTAGCATACATCTGGCCATTTCACAAAGAGATTTGTTCTTTCTTTTGGCTACACCATTTTGCTGAGGAAATTTTGCTAACTTATTTGATATTTCTAAAACTTCTCTTAAGTGGCTCTCCATATCCCCGCCTTCTTCAAGTGTTAGTCTGCAAAAACGTTTTAGGAGAAAAATTTTACCTGATAAAGTCACTTTTTGATGGTAACACTTCAATTCTCTCCAAGCTTCCTTAGCAGAAGTGCAATTTCTGATATGGACCAGTTGATTAATCTCCACTGAGAAACCAATAGTCGCACGCGCCTGGTCATCTTTATCTTACCACTCAGTAGTCATTGGTACCGGAACATCCTTCTTTATTACATCCCATAATTTATCCTTAATGAGCAAGAGTTCGATTTCGTAACTCCAAGATTGGTAGTTTTCCCCATTCAGTTTTTCAATTTTCAAAAAACGCGCACACTGTCTGACATTCTGATTATGCTTATAAACCCAAACAAACTTTAAACTTCTAACAATAAAAAAAATCTATTTTATTTATTTCACGTAAACCTTATTCTTTTTTTTTTATTACGTAAACTGAATCGCATTTATTTATAACACTGTTGGAAATAGACAGGATTTTATGGATCCACAGTGGATTTGTTATAAATAAACAACACAATAGTTTAGTTAAAATTGTGCACTGCACTATACTGAATATCAGCATATATAAAAATTGTATCTTTACTTTACAGAGTTTTAGTAACAACCAAACGGCGCCTTTTAATTTTTTATTAATTGAACATATGCGTGGAGAGAAAAATAGAAAAAATAAATATTAAAAAATCCCATAGTGGTTCTGTTCTATTTCTTTCTGTCTGTTGTAAGTGTCTTGCTTAGATAAATTTATAAAGCAACTAATACATACATTGTATAAATCGTTATATTCCAAAAAGTGCTAATTACTTGGCAGCGTTTTCTCAGTTTTCTGAAGGTTCAAACTATCTGTAAGCATGGGTCTAGGGCTGAGTTAAGTAGTATTAAACAATAATGCGTCATGTACCTTTTATAAACTTTGTAGCAAACGCACGCATTCAAAATGACTTCTATGTCAAATAAATTAAGTTTAAGGTAGCTTATACATTTTATATATTTTGCATAGGTATATAAACAAATTTTGTATACATCTTGGATTTACTCGCTTCACTATGCGTTCTCGCTAGTTAGGTACTTGTAGACAGGTACAACATACTGCTTAGATGTAGAGATGAGTCAAGGGATTAAAGATACTTAATTCAATTATTTATCCTTTCATGTATACTATTTTCTAAAAATTGATTATTTGTTTAAAATTATTGATGATATCGTTGAATAATTTTGCAAACATTCTATTTATTTAAACTATAAAACTTTAATTTACATAATAAATAAAATTATCTAACAAACAAAATTAATTACCAAAATGAATTTTCTACAAAAACAAAATAAAAAATAAAGAATATATTTTTCAACTAGGGCAGAAGGCGACTACGCCCCTTGGGGCCATAAACCTTAGGATTTGAAAAAAAAACTTTTTTATGAAACTTGATATGTGAGCAATAGAGCATAATCATTTTTAGTTTCAACACTTCTAAATTTTTCAATTAAGTCTTCAAAAATATCCAATAATAATTCTTTTTTCGTCTTATCACATTTCGTAATACTTTTTATCTTATTGCAATTTGCTTTTCTTACACTTTGTAAGCAAATTTCAAGCAAATTTTTAGCAGTTAAAAAAGGCTTGTCTATTAATATTTTGAAGAATTTCAAATTTTAAAAACTAACAATATTTATTCAAGAAATCGTATTTTTGAACTAGAACTTTTAGATTAGTTTATTCTGCGGTTTTTCATATAAACACACATAATTTATCAGTGCCGTTTGGCTTGTTTACTTAGTTATCGAAATTAAGCTTATTGTCGAGTTATTCTGTACTTAATTCATTTTGGTATTCGTTTTAATGGCTCGTTTATATGACTATGAGGCTTCCTTTATATTCACGTATTAGAACCTAAATTAAAACTTATAGTTCTACCCAGGGTTCTACTCTACACTACCCCATCTTCGATACCCTCCTTTCATAACTCTAATCAATATCCAGGGACTAGAAAAATAGAAGTCAATGTTATTGAGTAGAATTCCTTTGACTTTGAAAGGCAACCAACAAAGTTTTGGCTGCTCTCGTTTATTTTCGCCTGGTGGCTTACTTTAAAGTCCCAATAACTGTGAGTTCACGAATTTTCTGATCCTGATATTGTGCCCTTTATTATTAAAAGAATATAAGTTTCAAAATGCTCTGAAAACAGCATATGAGCTTCAAGTGACCATTTATTCATGATTATTTATTGTGACCTAGTATTTGAATAATTTTCAATAAAATCATAAATAAGCTTAATTTAATTGATCCGAACTATTAATTCCATTTATAATCACATTTTTTATAATTTTTAATACCACATAAACCAAATTAATTTTTATTTTAATAAATTATTTTTTCTCATATTGTTTTTTTTTTTTTTTTTTTTTTTTTTTTTTTTAATTAAGTTGCAAAAAAAAAGAAATTTAATATCATTTCAATAAAAAAACTATCAAAATAAAAATAGTACAAAAAGTAAGTGTATAATTATATTTTTTTTAAAAGCTTTGTTCAAATATAATAAAATATAAAATTTTATTCAGATCATTTGAATTTGATACATATATATATTGTACCATCCGAATATTTGAGTATAAAAAAAGAAAATAATATGAATCAAATTCACCTGTGCAATTCATTTTGTATTCAGTATTCGAAAATTTAAATAGTAAACGTGCTTGGATGACTAATTTTCTTTCTCTCTCTTTCTCTTTTCCTAAAAACTTTTCTGCTTTTGTTTAAAATATAAAGATCAATAATATTATAATTGAACACGTATATATTATATAATTTTTCTATATATAGTTTCTTTTATATATTTTAATAAAATAAAAAGTTGTTTCAATATCTTCTTTTTTTTTAATTTTTAATTTTTAACATTTATTCATCAAAGATTTATTAGATATATGGATTTTTTACATTAGCATCAAGTTGAATTTTTAATGGTTTGTGAACTTTCGGTCCATTTAAGTTTGTATGCACCTTTTTTATTTTTTAATCATAACTAATTTTTTAACGTGCAAGTTGTTGTTGTAATGATAATAATTGTTTGCTTTAATTTGGGGCGTTTATTTTAGTATTTCCAGATGCACCCTATGGTCTTTGGGATATAGGGCGACTCCCAAACCCATAGCCCTTAAAATTACTTCATCTGCATTATTTGTATAATTAAATGCATAAATTCAACAATTTCAAATTGAAACAACTCAAAATCTAATTAATTTTAGAAAATACACACTGTAAAAAGTAACTTTCTTAGATTTACAAAAAAAATAGAATTTTTTCGAAAAATTAGTAAATTTTCAAAAAATTTTGTAAATTTTCGATAAAAATCGTAAATTTACTAAATTTAGTATATTCTCGAAAAATTCGAGAATTCTCGATTTTTTTTTTTGTGAATTTACGAAAAAAGTTGTAAATTCACTACTATTTTTCGTAAATTTACAACTATTTTTTGAAAATTTTCGAAACAAAATTGTAAATTATCAATTTTTCTTGCGAATTCGCAAAAAAAAATCGAGAATACTCGAATTTTTTGTTAATATACTAGATTTAGTAATTATACGATTTTTTTCGAATATTTACAAATTTTTTCTAAAATTTACTAATTTTTCGAAAATGTTCTAATTTTTTTGTTAATATAAGAAAGTTACTTTTTACAGTGCATGTTATTGGAAAAAAGTTGTATTTTTACTTAGACTAAAATTTGGCCCCCTTGTAAGCTGCCTTTAATCTTTCAAAAACTTTAGTTCGACAAAATTTTTTCTACCTTTTTTATCTTTTTTATATTGGAAAGTTCTTTCTAAATTAAATCTTATGAATAATAATCATTCTCAGGTAGCTGTATTTGAATTTTCAACTGCATAAAGTGATTCAAGCAATCCCAGCATATTAAGCTGGCAATGTTATTAAAAACAAATTATTTAGATGCTTTAAATTAGACATGAAATCCATGAATGAAATTATTTAGACATTTTAAAATTATAAAAAAAAACGTAACAAGTGCCAGATCCAAAAAATACTTTATGTACTAAAGTACTCACTTTTCTGATGAAAATACTAAGTGTCCATTAATTACAATCAATCTACAAAATTTCGATAAAAATATAAGGATTCAAATCACTTGAATATTTCTCTATTGTACATATATATATGTATAAGGAGTTTAGATATTATTACCAAATAATTGTTTCTCTTTTATTTTCTGCACTCTAAAAAAAAAAACGATATGCAAATTATATATATGCTTACTTAAATAATGTGCATAGGATTTATTCCAACAAAAAAAATCGTTAATTATTATATCATACATTTTTTTTTATATTATTTGCTTT
The DNA here is from genome assembly GCA_022575985.1 of Anagrus nilaparvatae. NCBI lineage: Eukaryota > Metazoa > Arthropoda > Insecta > Hymenoptera > Mymaridae > Anagrus > Anagrus nilaparvatae. The sequence goes on from JAKSXM010000272.1 coordinate 15,324,724, forward strand.
TTCTATTTAAATTTATTCTCAAATAATTCTAAAAGTTTTCATTATACATAAAGATTCTTTTATGCATAATGAGAAACTTAATGCAAATTGTTGAAATAATAATAGTAATAAAAAAAAAATATATATATTTAAGTAACATTGGTTAAAGTGAAATAGAGAAAGATAGAAAGAGTACATAAGATGTTTACATAGCCATGGAATACGTAAATCTATCTACTATGAACTGATAATACTACTGAGGGTAATATATATATATATATATTTAGCGAGTTTCTCTCTAGTGTCAATATTTGCTAACATCATGAAAGTTCTGTTAACTATCTCGAAGTCTATATGCATATATACATTTATATATTAGATTGGAACCAATAAAAAAATTTACACATATATATGGATGATTCCAAAGACCCGTGATAGCTCAACTGTTAACGTTTTCGCTCTCTGTCAAAGCATCGTGGCATCAAATCCCATGAAGACCACAAAAAAGCTTTCGTGAACCAGAAACTTTCTTTCCAAAACTAAGGTAACCGCATTTTATTAAATTAAGTGACAAAACCCGGGATTATGTAGAGAACGCAGTCTAAATAGCCCAGATGCAGTCCATAAGGCCTGTGTGCACGTCCGATTCAAAAGGAAAAGAACGTTGAAACTTAAGTTTTTTGCTGTGCTGATTGCGAATTTTTTGATCGTTTTTCGGGAAAATGGTTACGTTTGCCGCTATAGCCCAATACAGATCATTTTTTAATATTTCAAATTCTTGTAACAAAATAAAGTTATTCTAATACTGGCAATTATGTTTTTAGTGCATCAATAACGGGAAATTTGATTATTCTCCCGATAAATGGTAAATTATTCTGTAACCTATTTTATGACAATTAAACTATTTTTTTAGTGTTCAGAGTACGCGACTGTAACAGTACAAAAGTTATCCTAACTACAACCGGAAGTGCATTTGCATTTAATTATTGGAATCTATTTTTTAATCGATGAATATTAGTCAAAATTCCGTGCTGACATCGGAATTATCATCGATTACTGAAAATTTATCTATATAACTCTGTTTTATCAATGATTATTTTGGCGGATATTTTAAATATTTATTTGCGTGACTGATGTGTCCAATACCGTAGGTTACAATTTGATCTTGCCTAATAAGGTTGATAAATTCTTTAAAATAATATTTTTAAAATTTTACTCGTAGTAAATATTTAACAATTTTATGTAAACGGAGGAACAACGGAGATTTTTTATTACACAGTCAAAATTGCATTTAGATATTAAAAAAAGTCTTTGTGCAAATGAATAATTGCAACTTCATAAGTATTTTAGAAACAGCAGATTCTTTAACAAGTGCCTACGACATATATAAAGTTTTAACTTGCTCATTTATTTGGAAATCATGGTTTCGAACGAGGATGTCAAAAAAAAAGAACGAAAAAATTTATATATATATATGCTAATGTATATATAAATATATTGAAATAAATATATAGAAAAAAATATGCATATATATTTATATATAGACTAAAAATATACACTTGACGAAACGACTATCGAAGTGGTACTTTTATTTCAATTGGAATTGGTAATATATGTGTATTTTTATATCAGGAAATGTATAATATATATAAATAAATAAATATTCGTGAAAAATTCGCTTCGCTGATTTTATCGCTTGGAAGATGATTTCTTTTAAAAAATTTTTTTTTTCACGAGTTAAAAAAAAACGTATATTTTAATTTTTTTTTGTAATACGTGAATAATACATTTTTTTTTATAAAACAAATGTCAAAAAATTTATCTATAAAATACGTGAAAAATTTGAAAAACAATAGTTAGATATTGTCACGTTTACGTAATTTATTAATTGAATTTTACAAAATAAAATTTTCAATTCTGAATATTAATAATGCTTTTTCTGGTTAGTTTGCTTATGTTTGGTAATAAATTTTTCTTTTTAAAAAAAATTAAAATCAATTTATCTGTTTTTTATGTAAATACAGAATATTACCAATTTTAATTTGTTTTTTTTACAATGTTTCCTATGCAGATAAAAAAGAAAAATAAAAAAATAACGTTAATTAAAAAATATTTTTAAAAAAATTTACAAAAATTATTTTAATGAAATTTTTTTATTTTACAAAAAATAATTAATGTTACTTTTTTAATAAAAAATTTAGTAACGAATAATTATTGTATACTAAAGTAATATATGAGAAACTGTCAAAAATATTTTAAAAAAATAACAACGAGTATCGAACGTCAGCTGTGAATGACAGCAAGCGATTATCGCGACACTGAATTCTTGATAGGTTATAAAGCATAACGTGCATTTACAATTTATGAAAAAAACTTTACTGATTACTTCATAACAAAACTGCTAATCTCTTTTTGTTTAGAAATAAATTTTAAAAAAATTTCATTATTTTTATTTTTTGATATAGAAATTTTTTTTCTTTTTATAAGTATTTGTTTTAAAATTTTGTAAATATTTTTTTTTCTTTTTTTTTTTTTTTTTTTTATAAGCATTCATTTTTTGCTTGTCTTATCTGGAAATATGAGGCATAGTATATTTAAATGGTTAGTTTGCTGTAAAAAAAATATTCAAACAGAGTATTTAATTTTTATCAAACCACATATAACTCCAAAATTATTTTTTTACATATTTGGTCTGAATAATTTATCAATAACCAATATAATTATAAAAATTTTTAATTTTAATCAAATTTTTGATTTTAACAGTGCATTCAACTGTGAAACTTAACTGTGTACTCATTAAGCTATTTTTATATCGTATAATGAAAATATTATCATCACTACCTATTTTTTGGTTCTTCAGAAACATTTAGTTGAGCGATTGATGGCTCTGTAGACTGAACTTGTACTGTTTTAGCAAGTGTTTTCTTTCGAAATTATTGCACAAAGACGCAGAAGCATTTGCATAATGTTAAATTAAGACCTAAAATCCATCATTACGTAAATAACGCTTCAGTCAAAAGTGCAGTTTCACAGTCGTTCACAGCACAAAAAACTATTAACAATTTTGAGACATTTTCTATAGCCAGGTGTATACTTTACAGCTTTTATGAATATTAATCAAACTAATGGTTAAAAATCAACACTAGAATAATATTCAGTGATGCAAGAAGCAGATTAATCTAAATGTTAAAGCTTACTTACCAAATGAAGATGGCTTATCGAAATGTAATATTTAAAATAAGGTCAAGCAGTGACGACAGATCTCATTCTATTGAATATGCATTTACAAGCATGCTTTATTACTTTTTTAGCTAGAATTAGATGCAGTAGATAAGTATGTAAACCGCAGAATCTCAGAAATTTAAATAAGACATAATTACTGGATTAATCAAAAAAATTATTTTTAAAATTAGAAACACTCGTGGCAGTTATTTTAATAAAATTTTTATATAAATTAGGCGAATTTAATAGTATATAATGCATTAAGAGCACAAAAATTTTTGCATTAATACGACCACTCGACTAATCACTTTGAAGTCTTTAAAATTTTTCGTCCAAAATGCTTACAATATTTTTTTCTGGTCAGCGGCCAGAAAGCACGTATTTCCCGGCCGCTGCGCGTCCGGCAAAGACGTGTTTTCTCGCCACTGATGCAGAAAAATCGTATACGACCCTGGGCCATAAAAAAAGAATGCCCCAAATCGCAGTTTACCATCCTCGGCTTCGCCTCGGAAGGTAATTTACGTGCGATTTGGGCCATTCTTTATTTTTCTGGCCATGGGTCGTAATATACTATTGCCTGTTCATAGAAGTGCAACGAGTACAGAAAATTCAAAGCTAAGTTTTATCATAAATTTAACGCCTAGACAGGCAAAAAATGAATTTTTTCGTGAACGCATCAATAAATATTTCATAAATAAATCAATAAGCAAATTGAAAAAATGAAATTAAAAAAAAAAAATGAATAATCTATAAAAAATAATCGGTACATTAATCAATTTCTATTGAAATAATTTCTGAATTTACAATCAAATATATAGCACTATTACAAATTTATGAATAATATGTTCATTAAACACATAATTTCCAAAGATTTATGTGTTAAGCACAGGAAGTAAAAGAACAGTAGAAGCTTGATTTCAATATCGAAAAGCAATAGAGGTGTGATTCTTACTAATACATAGAAATATATGAAATTAAAAAATATTTATATACCTACAAACGTTATTTATGAAATTGGAAATTGATCATCCATGTTATGTTTTCATATATATTACTTTATCTTTATCCCTTATATTATTTATCAATTTAAGGATTTAGAGTAGAATTTATATATTTTAAATAATAGATTTTCTTATTTTTAGTCTAGTTTTTAACAGTCATTTTCTAATTATAAAAGGTTTTTGAAAAACAAGCTGATTTTAAAAAAATACCTAAATAAAAATTTTTTGAGATTCTTTTTTGTTAGCTAATATTTTTCAGGATAATATAATTTCATTACATGTTTTAAATTAGGTAGTATATTTTAATTGTAAATAATAAAAATAATGATACTTGGTATCGCTTTTACGAGATCTGATACTCATAAATTTCAATGCTATTTTAATATCATAATAAAAAATATCTATGTATATTAGAGTGTGTCTGATTTTTTTATTTTCGAGATTTTTTTGCTCACCCCATTTTTTTCGGATATTTTGGTCATAAAAAACTCCCAACTCCAATGATGGGAATTTTGACTTTTTAGATTTCTAATTTTTTAAAAAGCTTTAAAATTTGTTTAAATACTAGCTGACAGATATAAAAAGATGTTTAAACATATGAAAATGGATCCCCAGTATTTTAGAAGTCCTCGATCACTTTATTTTATCAAAATAAACTTTTTAAAAATCGAAAATTTCCAAATCAAAATATATTACAAATAAAAAAAATGTATAAAATCAAAAAAAAGATGAAAAGTTAAAATTTCCATGTTATTTAAATGGGAAACTTTAAGAGCTCGGTGGCACAGGTTTTTAAAATCAAATTACCAAAATCCTTGGAGCTGGGGGTTTTATGTGACCAAAATATCTAAAAAAATGAGGGGAGCAAAAAAAAATGAAAAAAAGAAAATTAAGACACGCTCTAATATACATATATATATAATTTTAATCTATTGAAAATTAAAATTTTACACTTTTAGTCTATAAAAATCATAATAAAAGCAATGAAAATTGATGTTATCAGATGTTTTAAATTTTATTAAATTACTGAGCAATAAATTACAAAATTTTATATAATCTTTATTACAAGACTTTTATTGAACAAATTTTCAAATTTAATAAATGTTATATTCAATATTTAACAATTTTTTTTACGTTAATTATATAAATATTATATTTTATTACTAACGATAATTACTTTAAAAATCTTAAGAATAAATTGTATTACTGTATTTTTTCTTGCTTATTTTAGGCATTATAGGGACTGTTGATAAAAAATTTAGAAAAAAGTATCATTACTTTCTTATTTTCATTTTTAGTATTTTTTACAAATTTTTTATTTGGACCATTCTCTATTTTTCTAGTGAATTGGACTATATTAAGCATCATTTTTTATTTAAGCTTTTTTACTTGTCAAGATATTTTCATAAAATTTGCAAACAAGCCGTATACATAGAAATGTTCATATTCTTTTAATGTTTACATATTTTCAGAAACATATTTAATATGCATATAATTATTACGAAAATATCCATTTTGAAATAATAAAACTTATAATTATAAAATACACATATGTATATGTTATAGGTTAGTTCGAGGGTTAGTTGTTATTATATTACACATAATAATGAATTACACAGGAAATGCCGCGTGACATTACTTCATAAAAATTTTAGCTAATATTATTATTAATTTTTACTTTTTTTTTATTCTTAATATTTTAAAATTTATAAAAAAAAAGCAATAAATTATTTTTTATTTCCGTATTTACTATTATTAATATATTTTATTATTTTAAATCGTTTTACACTTTAAATTAAAATATGTACGTATACTTAAAGATGAGCTTCCAAAAAAATTTCTTCTTAAAGAATGGACATTTTTTGGAGAAAAGTCTCAGAAATTCAATTTTGTGGGTCGTTTAGTCGGTTACCGTGCAAAATTTAGAAATTTGAGTACGAAAATGCGAATTAACATGTACTCTATTCGGTTAGACCTGACATGGACAAATTTTATGCTTAATAGGTCGATGGAAATTTCTAATAGGTATTTATGTTTTTTGGGTCGCTAAACACGAATATAATATCGGTTTTTGCTGAACATGGTCCAGTTGCCTCAATAGGAATTCAGAGGTTATATTTTTATATGTTTTTTTTTTTATTTGCATAAAATTACCAATAAACATGTTTAAAAATTTGCAAAATATGACGTCCAAATTCCTATTGCGAACTGGACCATATTCTGTAAACACCGATGTTCAGCGTCCCAAAAAACATAAATACCCGTTGGAAAATTCCATCGACCTATTAAGAATAAAATTTTTAATAAAATGGGGCTCTATGTCAGGTCTAAGGTAGGTAAGGTTATTTTAGTTTTATATTTTGATCACAGGTAACTTGCTATATCCACCCAATACCGTGATACCATTTATTCTCCATAAAAGCCCTTGTTAAATTTCGCATTTTTGTACACAAACATCTTTAGATTTTCCACGACAACCGTCCTAAATTTTTCCCATAAAACTTTGGAACATATTAATTACATCACCAAAAAACTGCGCCACCGGAAATTTCACCACAAAGAGTTTGCCACAAAAATTGACTACCTAAAAATTTTGACACATGAAAATTGCAAACAGAATAAAAATAAAAATACTTTTTTAACATGACAAAAATTTAAGCATTTCTAGGGTTGACTCCAAAAATCACTAATTGTAATTGTAAAATAGAATCGTGCCAAAAAAGTATTCTTATATTTTATTCTGGGTAAAATTTTTATAGTTTAAAATATATAGATGGTCAACTTTTGTGGCGAAATCTCAACTCATAATTTCCTAAAACTGCCTAACTCCTTACTCGAAATTTTTTTGGGAAAAAATTTTTTCGTTAAAAGTTTTCAAAATTGTTTATAGGACTTAAATAGTAGCCAAAGTAACGAGCAAAAAAATATTTGTATTAAATTCAAAAATGATTATTAAATTATTATTTTTAATCTCATTATTACCAAGTGAAGCGAATAATAATGAGCATAAAAATACTAATTATAGTTAGTTGAATCAAAAAATAAGTTTGTATTATTCAAATGATCTTCGTTACTTCAAAATCAACTGGAAATAATAATAATTGGTACAGTAAACTATATATATATAAACTTTGTTGTTCCTGTCAGTTCCAGAAGCTTGTTATCTCTTCTTCCAAAGCATTTGCTATTTCTGTAACTTAAATGTATATTTTATGTTTATGTGTAGTAAGTTTACTACAATACAGTCTTGATAGTTTCTCATTATAATATAACGATAATCTACATATTTTTTTTATTTTTTCAATTCTTAAATAGATACTTGACATTTTTTTTTTGTTGGATAATTTTATAAAATTAATGTTTTTAAAAAATAAGACATTATTTTTTATAAATATACAATTTACAATAGTACGTACTTGTACTTCTGTAAAAAAAAATTCTCTTAATAGAAGAATAAAATTGTTTAAACTAATAAAGAAAGTAAATGCATTTGTACAGTAAAATACTTATTATTTACTACATTAAAAATTTATAAAATTATAAATATCAAAAATTTACCGCTATGTTATTCAGATAGTATTTTCAAGTAATTCAGGATTAATTTTAGTAGAAAAACCAGAGTTATTTGTATAATAATAATTATTATTTAAAAAATTTTTTATTAATAATATAAAAAAAATGAAAGTTTCTTAGAAAAAGGTAATTTATATCCTCCCAGATGTGAATTGCATAAGTAAAATTAGCTTACAAAACTATTTTAAAGTCACTAAATCGAAATTAGTCTAAGTCCATTTGACCCCCCCCCCCACTTAAATAGCATGCTTAAAGTACTCCGTCCCTGCCTATAAACATGTTCCATGTTAATATTTTGAAAGTGTTCGTGAAAATGTAATAATGTCTATGCCACAACTCACCCCCACCCCAAACACATCTTTTGAAAAACATTGATCTGGTTAAGATGCCAAGCTTGTTAGACACGAACTAAGGTATATTTCTGCAAATAAACGAGCCGCCACCAATGTATTTCGTAACTCACTTTTTTTTTATGTCCGTGGTTAAATAATTTTCTTTAAATTGATATTCGAATTCAGGATATAAAAAAATACACATAATTCAGTATCGCACTTAATTTTAACCCAAAAAAGTAATAAGCATTTAAAAATTGTTTACAAAATCGCCTGTATAATTTTTATTGAAATTAAGCTTTAAATTCGTATTCAGGGTATAAAAAAATAAATGTAACTTAGGGTCGCACTCATTTTTGATTCAAAAAAAAAATTGTTAACATTTACAAATAGCTTAAATAATTAATCTAAAGTATTAAATATTAAAAATTTTTATACTGTAAATTAAAGTATATCAGAAAGTTTTGCTTAACTCACAAATTTTTGAAGCTTGTTAACATTCACAAATCGATTTTGCTTAATTTTGGGCTAATTTTGCAATAATTTGTTAATAACAATTAATCTGCCTCTTTTAGGTCAAAATAGAACCCGGATTTGGATTTGGCAAGTCAAAAAATATAACCGTTTTGAGTAACTACACAATCAACGAGCATGGAACATATTTACTCATAATAGTAATAAATGCAAAAACCGAAATTACAATAAATCCTGAAATATATACTATCCTAGGTCCATAAACTTAAAGTATTCTAAGTTGTTGTTGTTATCAGGGCCTGATCAGGACCTGACTCCAACTTCAAATTATTCTAAGTCCCTAAATCGAAAATATTCTAAGTCCATTTCACCCCCCCCCCTAAAAACGTCAAATTTCACCCCCCCTGCCGAGCCAAACTTTTTCAAATACCCCATCCAATGAACATGTTCCATGTTAAAAAATATAATACACCTAATTTTATCCACGACCTAAAAAAAAAAAGTGGGTTACGAAATACATTGTTGGCGGCTCGACTAAAAGGTTTTAAATTAAATAAACTAAGCAATTGTTGAAGTAAGAAAACAAAAAATCCTAACTGTCCATTGCTGTGATTCAGTTACGATTCTATTACGTACAGTGTATGTATACGTCGATTAATGCGACTTTAATTTTGATTTGTTTCACAAAATTGACTTTCAAATAACACTAGAATATATTCTAAAGCCTTACACCGCAATCGCGTAACCAGTGCTAAGTTTTCCCCCATTAACAGGAATCCTGTTAGCTGCTAAGCCTCAAACCTTCTAAAGATTTGTCATTATCATTATAAAGTAAAAACTGGAACTTTTAAAGCTAACGTATCCAGATTCGTTAGGTTATCAGCTCTGGAGAGACTAAATTAAATGCGTTAAAATGATTTTGTCAGAGCAATCGACGTGATTTTTTCTCTAAAAAACAAGGGTAACTTACTATGTTACTAGACCACAATACACAAATATTAATACAAAAATATAATGAAACTGAACATATAATTATATTTGCATCGGAGTATTTAATCGAAGGTATAGAAACAAAAAGAATTGAAGTAGAAGAAAACAAGTGAATATTGGCTGCATAATTAAACTATTGATTAGGCTAAAAATTATCATAACAAAAATAAAAAATTATTTAACCACGGTTTTAACGTCCAATTGACATTTCTTGGACAAATCAATTCTCGGTATGAGAAACTATATATTTTGGACAAAAAATCTCACCCACCTAGTACGTAGAGTGATTGAAAAAGTGGGTTAGTCATGAGAACAACAAATGTAAAATTTTGAATACAATTTTAATAATTACTTTCAATTAAAAATATTGATTATATTGTTTTTCATTTATTTTAAAATTCGTTAATAGGTTTATAATTAATTGATTTATCGGCTTAAAAATAAAAAATAAAAATCACTTAGACCCACAAGGGCTGGTTTTGCCCAGTAGTATCTTATAGGCCCAAAAGTATCAAATTAGCCCAAAAGTGTCAATAACTAAGAAAATGGAAAATTTTATTATACCCCTTACACCCACAAGGTCCGGTTTTGCCCAATAGTACCATATTAGCACAAAAGTGTCAGAATGGCCCAAAAGTGCCAGATTGGCCCAAAAGTGTCAGAGTGGCCCAAAAGTGTCAGATTGGCCCAAAAGTGTCAGAATGGCCCAAAAGTGTCAGATTGACCCAAAAGTGTCAAAATGGCCCAAAAGTGTCAGAGTGGCCCAAAGGTGTCATTTGATAGCGGCAGCAGCGGCGGCAGCGGTTATAACTTTATAATACATAGAGATATTTATTTATATATAGGTATATATTGGGCACGTTCAGGGACACACGACCAGCTGAAAAATAAAAAAAAAATATTTTTTTTTGGGTCATTTTTTACCTGGGATTTGTGAAATCACTCATACTTTACACTTCCTGATGCATAATTTTGAGATACGGCTGTTCCAAAGTTGAATTTTTCAATTTTTTTGATTTCAGCTGTCTAGTTCAACCTGAAATAACTCATCAACTTTTTATATATACATGTAATTGGGAAAAACTTTTATTTTTACCTGAACTACTAAAAAAAAAAAAAATATCCATTTTGACTTATTTCACTTTTTTTTCTCCTCGACGGTAGCTTTCAAACATCCAGAAAATTTGTTTCGCCATAATTTTTTTTAATTTTTTTTTTCTCAAAATTCACTTCAAAGGGTCTAATTGACATCCTGAAAGTCCTGAGATGTGACAGGCAATGATCGTCAAAATGGAAAATTTTTTTTTTTTTTAGTAGTTCAGATAAAAATAAAAGTTTCTCCCAATTACATGTATATTTTGCATTATATTGCAAGTAACGCGAAAACAGCTCATTTGTAATTTATAATTATATAAAATACAATTTTTAGGTGAATCCAGTTTTTCATGTAAAAAGTAGCATTAGAAGTTATTTAAGAATCTTATTTATTTTGTAAGTGACACCTAATTTCATCCTATATATTCTGTAATCTAAGTATAAAATAAACTATCTGTCTAATGTAAATACCGTGATTTATTTTTAAATCCTAGTAACAGTTTCAAACTTGCTTTCGAAACTAAAGGACCTAAAAAGATTTTTTTGAGTTCAAGTTAGGATTAGAAAGAATTCCCTAAACCCACACTCGATTTTTGAAGAAAATTAAAGATAGTCAAGACAAGCTGCGTTTTCTTCTGGATCTCCATCAATCAACTTATTCAAAATTTTAATTAATTAAATGATAAAACACAATGTCTAATGGAATCAAAAGTGTTACATTTTATAATTAAAAAGTTCTCGATACTCTTATTATTTAATTTTATCACTTTTACTAAATAATTAATTTTCATTTAATTTTTTTTTTAATTTTTAAATTTCCTCTATTAATCTATTCAATTAACACGAAAAATTAGATAGGAGAAAATATCAAGATATATATATGTAGTTGTTATATATAGGTATCTTTAAAACATAACATACATATAAGTGTATATGTATAAAACAGGTAAAATCGATTGTCCTCTTATTGAGTTTCAGTAATTAGCAATTACTGGGATAGTTTCAACTAAAGCCGTTAAGTTGTGAAGTTCTTCTTCTCATCTATCTATTCCTATACATATATATATATATATTATATTTATGTGTGTATCTACACAGATAATTTGTCAATTTATCCAGAGTCATTAATGGCGATGAATCGTTTTTAATTATCTAGAGCGTATTATTTAATTAACTTATATATGTTTTAAATTTAAAAAAAATATATATGTAATTACTTACTTTTAGCATACAATTATTTATGTAGTCAGATTTTAATAAAGTTTAATACATATTATATAAAAATATTTGATTTTTGACCTAACAATTATTTGCTTTATTTTTTCAATAAATTGCCCACGTTTCGAAGACCTTCAGTCTATCAAGGCTAAAAATTTACAATATTTTACAATTTTATAAAAATTGAGCATTTAATAAGAATATATTCTTTATTAATTTTATAACCCACAGATAAAGGGGTATCAGCCTTTACAGTGCGCTTAATGTTTAATAATTTTTTGTGAAAATTTAAAATGTTATTGAACATAAAAAAAAAGCTGCCTTATCTATTTTAATAAGTGGACCCTGATTTTGATAACAAAAATTTTGAGATCAATATTTAAAAAAAAAATAGGTATCAAATTCAAGGAATCGTGTAAACATGATATTTCTAAAACTAGTACTTTCATAGAAAAAAATGAAGCACTACATCCAAAAAGAAAAAAAAAATTGTTAAATTTGTATTTTTTGGTGAAAAAAATTCTGAAATAAAAGTTTCAAAAAATTAATTATCAGATTTGAGATATCGAGTAAAAACAATAATTCTAAATATTAGAACTTTTATAAAAAAAATGAGGTATTACGTTCAAAAAGAAAAAAATAAACAACAACACTGCATGTTGAATTATATAATATCCAAAACATAAATTTAACCTTTTTGCTCGCGACACTGATTGACTTTATATTATCACGTGATCACTAAAGATTACACATTTAAACTAATTCATATTCTCATATTTCATCTTTTTAATAATGGAGTCCTGTAAACTTTTCCATATAAAATTATTTTATATTTTAATACACACACTCCACACGTGGGTGGGTTGTATTCCATAACAAAATATACCAAATTTAATTAACTTTTGTTGAACGGCGCCCTGGCCTTCAAACCTTTTAACGACACACAATACTTTCCCTGTAGCCGCGGCACCAGCTGAAAAAGATGCAGGCCATGCATTCGAATTTGTTTTATAACCGGGATACAGGAATAACTTGATTTGCTGTAATGAAGAAATCAATACCAAGAAAAAACCGCTTAAGTAAAATTTATAAAAAATAAGTAGAAATAAATTTAAATTAAATAAATTAAAATCTTACCCCGAATGGGCGGTTTTAAGAAATGAAATATTTTATTATTTTTCCAACCACGTGGAACTTCAAACAACATGGAAAAATATCACCACGACTCCATTAACCTCTACAAGAGTTGATGTTTAAAGCGAGACTGCCCGCGTGTGTTCGATTAATTCTAATATATTAATATATTCTAATATATTAATTCTATTATATCCGATTCCGCGCGCTCCTCTTTTCCCCCAAAAAGAGTATATTATTAAAAACTAAAAATTTTAAACGGCGCGAAATTTAAAAATCTTGGTGATCCTTACAATTTACCCTATTTTAGGGGCTGATACTCCGTTACCTGGGGGTTGTAAGTAAAAATGGATTTCAGAAATGGAAAGATCGACTCAAACGTAAAAACCAACTAAACGTAAAAAAATGCTCCATTTAAATTACATGACGTCAAATTATTTTAATGGGAATTTTTTTTAGGTTTATTACCGGTAAAATCGCTTTAAAAATATTTTTTTGGCTCCTTGAGGTTGGGTATCGTTTTTTATATATTTAAAGAGTACTTTACATCGATTAGTAGCTATTCAAAACATTTTGCAAGCTTTTTAAGAAAATTAGAAAGCAGAAAAGTCGAAATTCCCATGTTATTTAAATGGGAAAAATGAAGTGCTTTTACAGGCACGCGTTTTTGAAAAGCAAAAGTAGAATCCCTGGAACTTGGGACTTTTTATGACCAAAACTCTAATTTTAGGTCCACTCTAATATATATACTTTCAGATCATTTTATTTAAAATAAAAAACTAAAATTTTTTAAATTTTATAAGCCAAAAAAAATTTTATTTAAAATTTTTAAATAATCTTTTTGATAGAGGATTAAAATTTTTACTTGATGTAAATAATTTTTTTTAATTTTACTCAAATATAAATCATTTAAAATTGGATTCGTCCATTATAAAAAAAAATCAATTTTGTAAAGAATCGAGTTATTTAAACGTCATTAATCAAAGCAATTGCTTTTTTTGTAAAACAATATACATATATACTTTTTAAATCCTTTTATTCAGTCAGAATAAAAAAAAATGATTTTTTTTTTAGTAACATAATCAATTTTTTTTTCATCATTTAGTTTATGAAAAAATTTTTTTTGTTACAATTTTCTTTTATAAAAAAATACCTTGTTAAAATATTTATATAAATATTTATTTTTTACTTTAGTTTTAAATAAAGTTTACCTGTATAAAAATAGTTGAAAATAAAAAAAAACGAGGTTAATAGAAAAAAGTATTTATGAATTTTATTATTGTTTTTAGTAAAAATTGTCAATTATTCATTTGAATATTTTGTATAAGGAAAGAAAATTTTTACCTGGATAAATGTAATAACAGGAGATGTTATTATGGGGCTACATACTAACTACAGAGCAGAAGCGTCATTATAAGGATTTTTAAATTGAATCAGCACAGCAGTCACGAGGTGAAGTATCGCGACAGGCTCAATTCTTTTAAATACTCCCAAAAAAGAGCCATGCAGTGCTTCGTTTATTATACATATCAAAACTAGTGGATTTAACCTATAAAAAATTTCCTTTAGCTTATAAATAAAGGATTCATTTTTAACATAAGACATGTTCATATGGAGGCCCCAAATTCAGAAGTCGAAAAAGGAGGGGGGTTTAAATGGAATCGAAAAAATTTTGAATTATTTAATGCAATTTCAGGTACAATTTATTTAGTGCAGTTCAATAATAATGGATTCAAGGGTGTCCTATTAAAAAGGGAGGCTCAAATGTGTTAAGCGCGATTAACCCATTAACGCCCAAGTGGACGTAAACGGAAAGTCAAAAAAAAAATAGGTTCCCGTATAGATAGAGCTTTTAAATTGCATCTCTATAGTAAATTTTCATTCTCTTACCGAATCTGAAGTCAGATTTTACTTACGACCCTTTCAAATTCCCCAAAAATAGGGGTAATCAGGGCTAAATGGAACCTATAGAATTTATTATTTTTATACAGGAAACTAAATTTTAGAATTTTACGCTCACAGAAGCGTCTTAGCTCAAAAAAAAATTCAAAAAATGGAATAAGGAGTAAAATTTAACTATTAGAACCGATTTGGAACTAAAAAAACAAGATTTGAAGTTTTTGGAAAAAATTACCCCTAGTTGCAATATAAGGGTTGAAATCCAATTAAAATCCCATAAACCTAAAAAATGTAAGTTTTTTTATTTTTATATTGATTTTTCCGTCATTTTTATTTTAGCCCCATTTTCACCCCCATTACCCCTACATTTGGGGTATTTGAAAGGGTTGCGAGTAAAATCTGACTTTAGATTCGGTAAGAGCATGAAATTTTACTATAGAAATTTAATTTAAAAGCCTCTATCTATACGGGAACCTATTTTTTTTTTACTTTCCATTTGCGTCCGCTTGGGCGTAAATGGGTTAAAAGGTAGAGGGGTCGAAAGTTTCCGATTTTAGGGGATAATCTAATGTATTCGATTTAAGGAGGGGGGGGGGGGTAGATGTGTCTAGTTGAAGGGGAGGGGGTCAAACTTAGAACAATAGTTAGAATAATTAGAATAAATTCAGGCTTAGGGACTTCGAATAATACGGGTTCAGGAGCTTAGAATTACTCAGATTTCGGGACTTGGAATATTTTCGATTTAGGGACTTAAAATCATCCAGGTTTAGGGACTTAGAATAATTTTGAATTAAGGACTTGTAATAATTCAGGTTAAGGGACTTCGTATATTTCTTTATAGGTTATAACCTATATTTCTTTGATATCTTTTTTATAAACCTATAAGGGGAGATTATAATGCAGGCGAACAACGTGATCCCGATATAGTTTTGTTCATATAAAAAATTAATGATAAATACTTGAATTCCCAAGCAATATATTTTTACAGAGAAGCTTAGTATTATCGATTATGTTATCTATTATCCTATTACAATTGTTAGCTGATAATTATAGCAATACAAAGCCTTCTTCATTAAATTGCAAATTTAGAGATTCATTTACATGCTTCAAATTTTGTTTATTTTATTAATGGATTTTAATACCCTACTCTTATTCACTTTTTTTGTACCTATTACCTTTTCAAGTATTTTAAACTAAAAATGAAAATTACTTTCAAGGAGTTTATGAAAATAAATAATAATTATGTTAATAATAAATCGAAAAGGACTTGAGTGATTGAATCAATAGGCGCTACTTATAAATGTCAGTTGTTAAGATTTCCTTCACTCATATCAACATGCAACATGGAAAAGCAGTCGATGCACATATCAAAGACTGTATACAAGTTAGCAAATAAGTAATAAAAATGTTACTAAATCTACTCTTCATTTATTTTAATATTGAAAGTATTTTTGAATAAACCTAAAATTTTTTAGATCACCTATTTAGATTTTTTACTTGATTTTTTAAGACGAAAAATAAACTGTTTTGTATAATTTTGAATAATATCACTAACTTTATTTTTCATTTTATTTAAATTATAAAATAATTAGAATTTATTGACCAAATGTGAATAGTAAAAAAAAAATGACTTGTTAGTACTTCATTGAGTACTCCATTTCAAATATTTAGCTCTTTGCACAAATTACTAAATTCATAGAAAGTAGAAAAATCCAAAATTTTGAGCATTTCACAAATCAATCCAATTAAATAATTCCATATTTGTAAATTAATCATGAAAATTCATTCTAAAAATTTTCTAATACAAAAATCTAATAGTTGATAATTAAAATATAAGAAAATAATAATAATATCTTATATTTTTTGTTATTAAAATTACTGAGTAAAATATTCTAAAAAAAAAAAAGGCTTTTTATACATTTTCATGTAGCTGCATAAATAATATACAAATTATATAATTAATAATACCTTTAGTTAATTATAGCATTAAATCCTACTTTATTCCTTTATATATTTAAATATTATAATATACACATGTGTAACAATATTTTAATACCATACATCTACTTTAATATATATATAATCCTAGAGTTTTAATTATGAATTACCAATTATAAAAGCCTTTTTGTACTGCCATATATAGCACAGATTCTATATTCTAATACTTTCCATATTCAAAAAAAACTTTCAAAGCCGTAAATAACAACATTGCAAAACATCCTTTCTTTTTACACACACGTACATACAAATATATATATATATATATTCATAATCTAGTCTTTGTATATTATAAGAAAAAAAAATATAAAAAATAAAACTTTGAAAAGGAAGCTCGCGTGTCTAGACCGGAAGTGGCTCTCGTGCAAGGCGTGGCTTTTTCTTCGATCTTACCCTTACACACATACATAAATATATATGCATATATAAAAGAATAAAAAAAATTTTTTTATATATATTATTTAAGATTAAATTTATCGATTGAAACAAATTTTAAGTACACCTGTTATTTATTATAAATTTTAAATGAATTATCAAATTCTAATTGTATAAATCGTGAAATACTTGTTTAATTTAAAATTCAATCATTCTCACGTATATTTAACAATGTTAAATTTATCTAAAATTTATATATATATGTTGAGAAAAGCGTTAACTCGAAGTATATTGAAAGAATACTTTAATGGATTTCAATTCTTACTTGACATTTGTGACGTATACACTGTTGAGATTTCTGCGTATATATAGAAATACTTAAGGGAATGTAAGAAAAAAAAATGGAAATAAGAAGACGGATATGAAATGAGAACTTGTTTTTTGTTAAACTAGTATATTAATGGATAGGATAGATGAATTGGTAAAAAGGAATGAATTGTTGATAGAAAAATCTAAGAGGTGTTTATATTAAAATTTTATGTGAATTGATTATTTATAATTTGATATGTTATTGAAAATTGAAGTTTTTTTGACAGCATATTTAAGAACTTATAAATGGTTTGTGTGTTGAGACAACCAACAAGCATGGAACATGCTGACTTATAACAGTTTTAACTTATGTTCCCTAATTATTTTAAGTTTTAGAACCGAAATTATAATCAGTCCCTAAAGCAAGTTCATAAACCCAAAGTTTTTATACGTCCCTAAATCGAAAATATTATAAGTCCATTTGACTCCCCCTCTCGCTGAAAACTTGTTCATTTAAAAAATAAAGTGCTAATTTGTGTATATTTTAAATATTAATAAGCATAAAAAATCTCCTTGAAAGTAATTTTCGTTTTTAGTTTAAAATATTTGAAAAGGTAATAGGTACAATAACCGGTTTGTGTAAACACAACCTAAATGCATGGAATATGTTTCCAGATGAGGACTGGGGAAAAAACAAATCTTACTCAACATTACAATACAATTTTCTAATTTTAAAATTTGTAATTATCACCTTACTAGCTTTTAAGATTCTAAACCCAAACTATTTTGATTCTCTAAATGCGTATTATTCTAGGTCCTTAAATCAAAATTATTCCTAGTCCCCAAACCTGAATTATTAATCTATAATATTCTATGTCCCTAAGTCCAGATTTTTCAAGGTCCCTAAATTGAAATTATTCTAAGTCTCATTGGACCCTCCCCCCTAAAACCGAACAAATTTGACCCCCCCCCCTTAATCCGGACGAATTTTACCCTTCCCCCTCCTAATTTTCAAGTTCTGAGGTATCCCCCCTCCCTATAAACATATTCCATATTAATAACAATTTTCAGTATTTTCAGCAGTTTTTGATTTTAATTACATGGATTTTGGATAACCAGATGAAATCAGATAACATTTATCAAAAAATAAGGTTCTCAAAATGATAGCTCATTTAATCACCCCTAAATATCGCCACCAAATTCAGGGGATCTTGTAAAAAAAAAATTTAGCCAAATAAGAAACAAAGTTACTTTCAAATTATCGGTGGTAATGCTTAGAAGAAATTAGACGAGCCATAATCTTATGTTTTTGATTACTGGCAACTTATTTAAACCGACAATCAAAAATTCAAGTAAAATTTTTTATTTAAAGTTAGAACTCAAAAAATTAAAATGCAAATTAACCACAAACATAAGGTATCAGAATTTATGTGCAAAATTTAAGTACCATAAATTATATTTTTAATCTATAATTTTAATATTGCGTGTATGTATGATTATTTTTTTTCTCTCTTTTATTTTATGAAATAAAATGTAACTAATAAAAAAAATATAGTAATTAAAAGTTAATTTTCTTTTTTGTTACTTAAGTGATTTATTAAATATTAAAACATCAAAAAAAAAGTAAATTAACTTTTAATTTGTACATATTTGATTTACAACATATATATTTTTAATAGGAAATTTTTTAAATTTTGATTATAATTATTATTCTAAAATAATTAGTTTAAATTTTTTTCAAGTGCATGTAACGGGCATTTTGATTAAATTTTTGTTTTTGATTCCTCGAAGGGAACCTTCATCATTAGTAAAATTTTAATTTTCGTTTTTTTTTTAAATATTAGCCATAGATTTTAAACTACCGATTTTACGATCACGCTGTAACTGCGCATGCACCCAGAGTTTTCTCCGATTTTAGGCCGTATTTCGTTCTTGTTTCAAAAATTTAACACCGATAAATGAGGTACTGATTTTTTTTATTTAATTTGGCTGTAATACCTATTTTTCTCCGCAGGAGTTCTACTTTTAAAGGAATCGTGAGTAACTAATGTCTCAGATCTGATGTCTAAATTTTGTAAAACATTTTGTCTCCAAATTTTATATTTTTTGTTTAGGCAGTAAAAATAAAGAATGCTCCAGATTGCACGTAAATTCTGCTTTACCTTGGATGGCAAACTGCTATCTGGGGTATTCTTTTTATACGATCATGCGCAAAACATAATTAGTATCACCTTATTATTACTTATTCTTAGTCAGTGGCAAGAAAGCACGTCAAAGGCCGGGAAATACGTGTTTTCTGGCCACTGAAAATAAAAAATAAAAGCATTATTAACGTGGAATATGTTCATAGGGTGGGGTACCTGAAAAATTCCCTTTTAACAGGGGAGTAAAAAGTGACATTTTTAGGGAGGAGGAGTCAAATAGAGGGGGACTAAGAATATTTTCAATTTAGAGACTTTTAGGGACCCTAGAATACTTAGATTTATGGAGTTAAAATAATTTCATAAATTCGGTTTTAGGATTTATAATAAGAGTATATGTCAAAAACCAGGATGTTAATACTGTTATAAGTGAACATGTTCTATGCTCGTTAGTTTTGTGAACACACAAATCAGTTATAATTTTTTTTTTTTTTTTTGGGCGTAATACCTAATTTTTTCTACGGCAGTTCCAGTTTTGTTGACTATTTCTCTATTCCTTGAGAGATCTAAGTGCTAATAGTATGGCAGCTTTTTTTTTGAGACTTGAGTTTTTAAAGATTTGATTATAGACACAAAAACTCATAGTACGTACAATAATATTTGTACATTATGTTAAAATTTATAATATGTGATATTTTTCACATTAAATAAAAAGTATTTTCTCAAAATATTTTTAATTTTATATCATGTAAAGTAAAGTATTTAATTTTATAATAAAGGAATAAAGTTTTTCTTTACAATACACGTAATAAAATAAAATAATTTATAAATTCATATTAAAAATTTACAATGAATTTCTACTTTATATTACAAAACATATTTTTTTACATCATGTGTTATAAAAATTTTTAATTGAAAAATTCTTGTTGAAAATTAATAAACTAATAATTTTAATATAAAATATTTTCATTAAAAAGAATCTGTAGCATAAAATATATTTCTCATTGGATGTGAAATTTTTGACATAATTAAATTTAGAAATTATTTGCCAATAGAAATTAAACTATGTAACCAAAATTGACATCTTTGATAATATCAAAGTACATGATATTAATATTTAATAAACACACATACACATAAATATATATTTTTCATACACATAAATAATAATAAAATTTATGTATCTATAGATAGAAAAGAAATATTATTTATCTATAAAAAAAAAAAAGATTCAACTTAAAAAATAAAAGAGAGAGTGTTAAGTGCTACTTAAAGTTTGAGTAACTTTTTGTACGTTATATTTCATCTTCTTTTATTTTTATATATTCAAGTTTTGTTACATTTTTTTTTTTTTTATGTAAATAAAAAAGTTTATGGTGTAAAAAAAAAATACTGTTGGTAAATAAAAATTTAAGTGTAAATTTAATATCCTTTTTTAAAAAGTAAATATTGTAAAAATTGGTTTTTTAAAATTTTAATATAAAATTAAAATTTATGATTTTCGTAGCTTAGAATTATTTTTTATTTTTATTTATTGTAAAAGTAGGAAGAAATAAGCAAATTTTTTGACTTAAGGTTTGCAAAACTTGAGCTTATTAAATTAAAGACATTCCTTCAAGGATGGAATATTGAAAAAATAGTCAAATTCGTGTGAGTATAGTCGTTTCTACATTAGATCAATTTTTTTGAATTCCGCGTGCTTTGACTATAGCATTTTGGTACAGTCAAAGCACACCAGATTTAAAAAAATTAATCTAATCTAAAAAGGGCTTATATGAGTTTTCTAGGGTTTTTGAATCTCATACAAGTCAAAAAAACAAAACTAAGTTTTTTGAAAGTTTAAATATCTGTGAAATGGTTAAGATAAAAAAGTCTGTAGGTTAAGTATCTTCTAAATACAAAAATAATATTAGTTTTTAATTTTAGCTTCAATATTATATTAAAAACTCAAAAAATTAAAAATAGTTTACTTTGCACCAGGACAACGTACATCCCTAAAGGGTTGAATTGAAAAAGTGTAAACAATTATTTTATGTTTGGGTTTACTAAATTTGTTCAGGATTCTCAACCCTCAATTGACCATAACAGTAAAGAGCTTCTATAAATTTGCAATAAAGTTGCGCACAGTTGCAGTGAATTTGCAAAAAGTTGCTACTTTATAAAAATTCTGTGCTACTCCATTTTACTGAATGCAACTCATCGTTACAACCCTGCTTGGAGTATTGAGTTACTTAATAAGGGTTCAGAATTCTACTCTTTACCTTACAATTTAATATTCTAACTCTAAAAAAATTATGCAATCACTTAGTACTTAAAATCAGTTAAAATCAAAAGTGCTAACCCTATTAAAAAATTATCAAGTGAATAATTTACACCCTTTTTTATTATAATAAAAAAAAATCTAAAAAAGAAAAAAAATTATAAAGAAAACAAAAGATAATAATCGATGTTAACAGTTTTTTTTTGTTAAAGCGTGATATGTGACATGTTAGGGTATAAAAATAAAAAGACAATTAAACTATAGTGTTAAAAAAAAGAGATGAATGAGAAGAAATACTTGAACCTTGTGAAATATAAAAAAAAATTGCTGATTTTATCTGAAAAAGGTAAAGCTTTTATTGCTGATGTTTGAAAATTATTATATCAAAATTTTGTCAATTAAAGTAAGAATATTTTGTTAATTTTTTAATATTTAAATTCACAATTAAAAGATAATTAAATAAAATTATTAGTTACTTAGAACATCTGAAAATTAGTAAAATATTTTTAGCAAGGCGATCCAAAAAGTCGATCATTACAGAGAACTATCCGAAATATTGAAACTCTGATGCAATTGAGTATATAACAAGTTTCAATTATATGAATTCAAAACTTTTGATCAAAATTGGGTCAGATATTAATATTAAAAATTCTGACTGCCATTCACTGGTAACGCATTACTCTCATTATCCATCAGCGTCAGTTTTCAGAATATAAAAAACTCAATTTTTTCAAAATAAATGCCCAAAATCTTATTACTTACAATATTGTGAATTGCAATAATTTTAATATTTTCACAATTGTTTAAATTTTAAGTTTTAATGAGAAGTTTAATTACTTCCATTTTAATTTTTCTAGTGAAAACAAAAAAATTATTTTGTTTAAAATACAAATTAATTATGGAAACTTTAAACTTCAATTCGATACCCTTTTTTGTTTTCTAGACTTTTAATGTGTCTAATATTAAATGAGCCTTATGGAGACTGCCATTTTGTGAACAATCATATCAATTTATTTATCTACAATTTTCGGTGCTTAAGTTTTGGGAAATGCCTATCGAAAGAAAAGGCGTCTGCCTTTCTCCAAATTGAAAAATATTGTTTATTCAATTCTCCTTTATTCAATTTTCTTTCATATTTTTAATACTTTGATTAGTTTGTAATTTCATATTCATAAAATTTGAATTCTTTTGTTATGAACAGTAAAAAATAAGTTTTTTGGTATATCAACATTTTACCGAGATATTACAATTGTAAATCAAATTCTTCTACGCTTCGGATGGCGCCACGAAATTGAGGCGCCAGTCGAAGTTTTAAACTATCGATATAAGTTTGTGTCATTTTTCCAAATCCCACTTTATATAAATTTCATTTTTTTACTTATAATTTTATTTTTAATGTATTCGAAAAATTATTGATATTAAATGCGATAATATTCTGGTATTTTTACTTTTTCTGCTATACGAAACGCAAACGTTGATTTACGACTGTGGTTCTGGGTGAATTTAAAAGCGTAAAAAGTTTTTTCTACAACTCGTATTCATCGTATTTAAAAGTCCTATGGATATATTAAACAACTTTTTTAGACCAGAAAAAAGAATAAATTAAATTATTAAATGAACTGATATCATTTTTTGAATTTTTTAAGATATACTTTTGGGAAGTTATAACGCCATTCAGAGGTTAGTACTGTTATCAACGCGTATCAGTTTTTCGTGATCCCGAAAACAAAGTATTCTAGTTTTAGTAGTGTAATCCTGGAACTAAGAAAAAAGAAAAAGAGGAAATCTCAAATTTTAAACAAAAATTTCTTATATTAGATTATTTTTTAAGTTATTAATCTATTTGTGAAAAACGATTTAGTTACGTCAGTAATGATCAGTAAATGACTCCTGATCTGTATCAATTATTGAAATCTTAGAATATAAATTTCCAAAAAAAGACTCAGATTTTGTTTAAGAATTGAATTCCGAATTCTTAACTCTGTAGTACACGAAAGTAAAGAATAGGGCAAGTCCAAAATTTACTATATGCAAAAAAAAGAATAGTAAAATTTACCTCTACAATTTTTGTAAATACAAATTAATAAATATTGGTAAATACAACCAAAAATTTAGTAAATTTTACCAAAATTGAGGTTTTAGTTTTGCAAACAAATTTTATAGAGTCGTTTTCATGGAGCATATTTTTTCTAGATTCTGGGGACTCTAGAGTCGAAAGAATTGAACTCTGGTAACTATCACTAAAAATTTACTAAAATTCTGCTTGTTCACTGGATCCTGTTCAATTTTAATAGATTTTGAGTTATAATTAATTATATCAACTCTATATAGTACCTTTAGAATCTAGTAAGAATAAGTTTTAGAAAATCACTCCTTATTAGTAAATTTCACTAAAAATTTATAGCGCATTTTAACCAAACTGAATTTAGTAAACAATATGGTAATTTCGGTTATATTTACTAATTTTTTGTGCAATATTTTATTGTAATGTATAGTAATTTTATCAAAAATTCACTGTTTTTTCAGAATTTTTGATACTCTGTTTTTTATCTTATTATCCAATACTTTATACCAATGAAAATTCGCATACTTGATTTTTGGTGCTTGGAAAACTTTCATGAATGGCACCCACCAAAAGCCCAAAGATTAATATTCTAAGTTATACATGTAAAATATAAAATATTATTTATCCTCTTTTTTATGGAATTCAGTCTTTTTTATTGATAAATTTTTTGAAACTTGAATTTTTGTTTCTTTTTAGTTTTAAAAACTGATACTATTTTGTAGTCCTTTGAAAGGTGTCTTTTATTTTTGAAATTTAAATAATTAGTAAAGATACTCTAAAAACTCTTATATGTACCTTTTTTTCAAATTTGGGTGTTGTTTTATGCTAGTATTTCTTATCACATTTTAACAATTGTACTTAGCTTTTACTGAATTTTTTTACAATTGTTTTATAATATTGAATTTTCAAAAGTACTAAAAATTAAATATTCAAAACTATATTTTGGACTTTTTAAAGAGTAATTGACTTGAGATGACGCAGCAGTTCTTACCAGTAAATCGTATTCTTCTATTGAGTTTCAATGCTTAACATTTGAACTCTTCGAATTGAAATAATTGACACGAAGTGCAATATTTGCTTTTTACTAGTGAATAGTATCCCTAAAATATCTAAATTTTAAGACGCAGTACTAATCCACATAAAAATCTCCCTTAATTTAATGAGCTTTTTTTACTGTTATTTATAAAATGAATTTTTAACTCGACACTAAATTATACAAAAAATAAAATAAAATAAAATAAAAAGTCAACAATGTACAACTAAATTATGAATATTGTAGTTTAAGCAATTATTTAAAGCCAAACTATCGTCGGTAACGATTATGACTCCGTATAAAATGAGTTTTATTTCTATCTTTTTTTAACATTTAATGGAACTTTTATTTCATTTACTTTTTTTTTGTCAGCAAATTACATCAGTTTAATTTTTTTTTTTTTAATTACAAACGATTATTATTTTTTGGTTAAAAAATTGATATTTTAAATTTTAACATTTTTTTTAACCAATTTTTTTTTTTAAATTAATTTTAGAAATAAAAATAAAGTTAAATTTAAAAATTTTATATTCTCTTTGAAACAAATTTTCTTCTTTTTTTTACTTCTCAACATATAAAACTTTTCAAAGTAAAAAAAAAGTAAAGAATTCTAAAGTAAAAAAAAAAATTCCCAAACTTAAAAAAAGTAAAACTTTAAACTTAATTCTAAAAAAAAAAAAGGAAAATATAAAATTTTAGTTCAAGAAAATAAAAGAAATTAATTGAAAAATTTATCTGTTAAAAAGATACAAAGAAAAATTTGGGTGTTTCTTCTTGAAAAGAAATAAACTTCTTTACCAGCATTCGTTTAAAAAGTGTTTTTTCTACAAAATAAAAAAAGATATTCGTTCTGTCGGTTTTATAATTAGAAAACTTGTCATTTTTTTGTATAATTTTATTTATGGTAAAACTCACACAATTATAAAAAATTAAAAAATAGTAAAATTTTCACTGATTTAATAATTAAAAAAGTTCACTTATTTGCACTAAGTTTTTTATAAAAATTGTTTGTAAAATCTGTTGATGATGATTATTGTTGAAGATTAATGTCAACTACAGCTGGTTGAAGGGGACCAAATTCGTCAATCATGTTTAAATATTTGACCCGGGTTCAACCAGCTAAGCTTAACATTAAAATATTTCTTTTTTTAAGCACTTTTTCACAACAACAAAAAAAATCACAGAAAAAATTTTTTACACTGATTAATAAATAAATAATTTTAGTAAGTTTAATCAT
The DNA here is from genome assembly GCA_022575985.1 of Anagrus nilaparvatae. NCBI lineage: Eukaryota > Metazoa > Arthropoda > Insecta > Hymenoptera > Mymaridae > Anagrus > Anagrus nilaparvatae. The sequence goes on from JAKSXM010000272.1 coordinate 15,351,059, forward strand.
GTTCTCTTCCTCATAATAAACTGTTTCTATAGTGTAAAAGAGCGTTAAAGAGCGCAAAAGAAGATTTTTTTATTTATAATATGACATGTTAAGAGAAAATAAGTTAGAGAAAGAAAGAATTATAAAATTTCTATTTTAAGATTATTACTTTGGCAAAAGTTAAAACGAGTAATACGAGACGCCGGTTTTTTAGTTTTATAAATAAATTTTTATTTTTAAGATGAACTTGTGACTTCTTATAAATATCTACTTAACGTTTATTTTTCATCTCTTCTTTTTTCATCATTTGAACTTTACTGTTTTTTAGGGTTAATATGACGATATTTTTTAATTTCAGCCTGAATTACAAATTTTTATCACTTTTTTTGGGGTCATAATTCACTGATTATAACAAATTTTTTTAATGCATTTTTTTTTTGCCAAAATTGCCATAAAAGATAAAATTGGCCTTTTTTTGGAATTTCGCCAGAAGAATTTTATTTTTAATCTTCCACTTGGCACTTTTCTGATAAATATGGATAAATACAAAAATTTCTTTTATTTTTATAATAATAATAATAATAATAATTTTTTTTTGTGCATTTTTGTATTTTTATAACAATTTTTTACAATTTAATTTATTTCTGTTTTTTTATAACAAATAAAGAAAAAAATACTTTTTATAAAAATAACTTTTTTTATAAAGAAAAAAAATTATTTTTTCAAGTATAAAAAAACAATTTTATTTAAAAATAGCATAAAAATGCAATTAAAAAATAGTTTAATTAAATGTTTAAAGTAAAATAAATTATATTTTTTTTTTGTTTTGTCGCCAATGCTAATTCATTCACGTAAACTTGACCTTTAGGATTAGCCATTGAAGCTTTTTTTCTAAAATAATACTTTGAAGATTTTAATTAAAAAAACAAAATGTAACTAAAATACTTCTTTTTTTTTCATGTAAATAAAAATTATCGATAAAACAAAAAAAAAAAAAAAAAACATTCACGTTATGTAACACGAAAGAACAATCATTAGCTAAAAAAAAAATTTATTATTACCTTTCACTTTTTCTATTTAAACATCGTGATTTCTTTTAATATTATTCTCCCTAGTGTACTTTTTTAGCGATTTTACGCTCACGATATACACGAAATTCCATCATTCTTTTAGTAATTTAAATGTTAATTTTCTTTTTTTCTTCGTGTTAGTTATCACACTTTACAAGAAATAATAATACAAACTTATATTATCCATAGAAAATTACTTTTTTTTATTTTGGTAATTACCTGAACCGAAAAAAAAAATGCATGAAATATTGCCCTTTATTAGTTTTTCTGGTAATTTTTTTTTATTCACCCAAGAATACTAAAAGAATTAAAAAAAAAGAGTTTGATATTAAAATTTAATTAAATAAAAAAAAAATATTTCAGGACCTTAGTTTTTAATTAAATTATGATTCCTTTTTTTAGTCTCTCTCTGTAATAAAATACCTTTTTTCCTATTGCATACAGGACGCGAGCTTTTTTTTATTAGAAAAAAGGATTATATTTCATATTTTTCCAAGTAATATTCAAATAAATAGAAATTTTACAAACTCTCTCACTTATTTTCTCACAATGCCAGAAAATACTTTAATTAAAAAAAAAAAGAGAAGAAAAAAAAAGAAAAAAAAAATTTGTATGTTCTTGATATAAAAAACACTGAAATAATGTAAAAAATAGTAACGTCTGACCAAAGAGCTATCGTACTACTAGGTAGGTACCCGGGTCTGAACTGTGCAGGAATATATCTAGAAAATCCCCGCCCGTCTTTCGTGGTGATTCTGATAACGCGGGAAAAGGATGAGAGATCAGTGTTCCGTCTGGTGTATCGAGCTTTTTGCACATGCGCTTTTATTAAAATTTAGAGGGCGCTAACTTAAAAAAAATATAATAAAAAGTAGACACACACACACACACATATATTATGCACCCCCTTTTACTTTATATCATATAGATATAATTTTATAACTAGAAATTTTCTCTACTGTTTCTATCTCACTTTTTTCACCCTTATTTTATCTCTTTCTCTCTTAGAAGCGACTGCGCGGAACTTTTATGTACTATATGATGGTGTATGTACCGGTAAATTAAATGAACTTCAGAAATGGAAAATATGAATTTGGGTCAGATTTTATATGTATGTATAGATAGATTAGTTAATGAAAAACAAAATTTTTATTTAATTTTATCCTTTTTTTCTTTCAATTATTTAATGCATATTTTTACAACTAAAAAGTAATTTAAAACTAGGTAAAATTTTTAATTTTCTGCTTGATTGTTATTTTGATATAATTTGTTTCAAATTTTAAAATTCTTTAATTATGAAAATAAATTTTTAAAATCCTTCGAATATTTCATGATTAATAGTATAAATAATTGTAAATAAAAATTTTACCACAAAAATTTTTTTAACTATTTTTAATTATTGAAAAAATACGTAAAATAACTAAAATACTTTTTAATAATAAGAAATTATATTTTTTTTTATAAGTATGGTTTTAAATTAAGCATAAAAATATATATTGAAAAAATCGGCTTGAAGCTTATTAATTTTATTTACGCTTCAGGTCACTTGCAAACGTTTGAGGCAAGAAATACAAATTTCGCCAGTTCAAGCAGGAATCCGGTATCGGCAAACGGAAAACTTTTGTTTGCCACAAACGGATTTTGTTTTTCCGCATAATTAAGAATTTTCGAAGAATTTTCAATATAAATTTTTATAAAAATTATTAAATTAACCATATATTTAGAATATTTTCAGTGTATCTTTAAAGTTGTTTTGACTCACTTTGAAGGATTGAAGTAGAAAATCTCATTCACGTATTATCCTATTTCAAGGGCAATTACTATATTTTTCTTTAAAAACCTGCCATTCCTTAAATATATTTGCAACCTGCCATTTGAACATATGCATGGATAGAAATTCTGCATATCTTAGATTTTTGGGGTTGCTGATTCCAAAAATAGAGGTCCTGATGCTTAAATACCGTGGAAATACATTTAAATATAAAAAAATTACTCCTTTTCAAGGGTTTTCGCATACACGTTTTAAGATGGAACATGTTTATAGGGAGGGGGTACTTCAAAACTTGAAAATTAAGGGGGGGTCAAATTTGTCCTATTCAAGGGGGGGGGTCAAATTTGTCCTTTTTAAGGGGGGTTTAAATTTATCCTATTTAAGGGGGGGTCAAATTTGTCCTATTTAAGGGGGGGGGGTCAAATAAGACTTAGAATAATTAGGTAAGTATATATAAATAAATAAAATACTATTAAAAGACTTTGAAAAATCTGGGCTTAAGGACTTAGGATAATACAGGTTTATGGACTTAGAATAATATCGATTTAGGGACTTGGAATAATTCAGTTTCAGGAATTTGGAATAATTCAGGTTTAGGGAATCAAAATAGTTTAGGTTTAGAATCTTAACAGCTAGTGAGGTGATAATTTCAAATTATAAAAATAGCAAATTGTATGTTGAGTAACATTTGTATTATACCTAGTCCTCATCTGGAAGTAAACATGTTCCATGCATTTAGGTTGTGTTTACACAAACCGGTTATAAGTTTTTTTCCTGTTTTTAACCAAACATTTTTTCATTAATTAACAAGGGCCAAGTGTAAACTTTTTGGGAAACCAATTTGCTTCTGACCTTCAGGACAGGCTGTGGTAGTTGAAAAACATCTCTCATACCCACAGTTTATCTGAATGAGCTCCCTCAGTCTAGAAATTAGACCCCCTAGCAGGGCTTTATGCTATTAGATAGGATTTTGTAGGCTTTGCTAAATGACGCTGCTACCATATAAGTCAACCAAATACCTTCCAGTTGGTCTCATTTTATATGTATTAGTCTCGCCTTTAATTCCCTGTAAACTGCATTTATCAATAATTCTCTTACCGTTGTAGTCAGTAAACCAAATGGCCATATTTGGTACAAAATGTCTAATTTTTAAGTTGCTGCCAAAATTGTAATTTTTGACTAAACTGGGTCTCATAGACCTCAAAAATTTTGTACAAGCTCCTAGTTTTCATAAATTCTTTACTCATCTGTTTTCGATCATTTAATTGCGAGATATAAAAATTCTTGTAAAAATTTAAAGTCAGAACCTCACTTTAAGATTATTTAATAAACGCTAATTTGACATCTTTATAAAGCTATATCACGAAAGCAACTGAAAAAAAAGAAATGAGTAAAAAACTATTGAAATTTAAGAGTTTGTACAAAATTTTTGAGACCTACAAAACCCATTTTAGTCAAAAATTACAATTTTGGCAGCAATTTAAAAATTGGTCATTTTTGGCCAAAAATAGTTATTTGACACTGACTGTAATGGTAAGAGAATTACTGGTATAAAAATGTGGTTTACGGGGATTAAAAGCTGATACTTATAAGAAAAAATTGAAACCAACTGGAAGGTATTTAGTTGATGTACATAGTAGCAGCGTTATTGAGAAGATAGCCAAAAAAAATCTATCTTATAGTATAGAACCCTGCGACCAACCCTGCTAGGGGATCTAATTTCTAGGTCCAACACCCCATTCAGGTAAACTGAGTTAAACCTATCCTGAAAGTTAAAATCAAATTAGTTTCACAAATAGATGATAATCCCCTTGTAAGAGTAATAAGCAATTCATAAACTATTGGATTTTTCTTATTTTCCGAACTGACTGTAGAGAAAAATACCGGCTCAAATTTGATACTTCAGGTAATGAAACTATTTTCTAAAAAAGAGCTTTTTTTTTAACAAATGCAAAATATTGGTTTCGACTTTGAATGCAGTTGTATTTACGAGTGAGTGCAGACAGCATGCCAAAGTCGAGCCCCATATTTTGTCCGGTGATTTGAAACATAGTTTTGCATTTATATGGCAAAAAATCTGCCTTCCTACGGTAAAAGATAGGCTTTTTTGCCTTAGATAGAATTTTGAGCTTTAACAAAACCCAAATCGGGTCCATTAAGGTCTGTTGGATCCAAAATCGCAAATAATCACCAAAAGTCTTTCCCCACAACAAACATACAATAATAATGGTAGTAACTACCAAACACATCTTTTTTTCATTTAGAGCCGTATAAAAGTTTTTTTGGGTCCAAAAAATAAGCCTTGTACGTTATTTTAGTCGAAATCGTATGTGGACCTAAAATTTGCTGCAGAATCTAAATTTTAAATAAAAAAGTATACTTTCTATGACCCAAATCTAATGGCCCCCTCGAAACCTAACAACTTTTATATAAAACATTTTTCGTTATAGTATAGACCTGGAGCATGGTTTTATTTGCGATTTTTTTTGAAAGCATGTCCATGGAATTTTTCGACGGTAATTTTAGTTTTTGGGGTCGCTGATTCCAAATCTGAAGTCCGTTTTGACCTAACGTGGTCCAATTTTGCGTAATTCCCCTTTTTAGGTCATTTTTAACATTTTTTTTTGCCATTTTTTGTTAAAATTTTAATACATTACCATTTTTCTCACACTAAACTAATGTTTTTTGTGTCTTTATACCTAATTATCATATCTACTCATACAAAAAAAAAATGGTAGCCCATAATAAGGATTTTTAGACTATTATTCACGCTTTTTGGGCTAATTTTAGCTATTTTTATGAAATAATACCAATTACCAAAAAAAAGCCTATAAGTGCCTATTATGGGCTACTGCAACGTTTTTAGATAAATTAAAAATAATATTCGTATTTAACTACCTTAAAATACTCAAAAACCAGAAGATGTAGATAAAAATTGGCATGATTTCATAAAAATAGCTAAAATCAGCCCAAAAAGCGTGAAAAATAGCCTGAGAATCCCTATTATGGGCTTCCATTTTTTTTTAGTATGAGTAGATATGACAATTAGGTATAGAGACCCAAAAAACATTAGTGTAGTGTGAGAAAAATAGTAATATATTAAAAATTTTAGCAAAAAATGGCAAAAAAATGTTAAAAATGACCTTAAATGGGCAATTACGCAAAATTGGATCAAATTAGGTCAAAAAGGACTTCGGATTTGGAATCAGCGACCCCAAAAACTACAATTACCGTCGAAAAATTCCATGGACATACTTTTAAAAAAAATCGCAAATAAAACCATTCTCCAGGCCTATACTATTATTTTTCTTTGTTTTCGAGAAGTTTGAGTATATCGTTTAAAATGACTAACTCTGTATAAAGTCAGTTTAAAATTGAAAAAATATTCTGAATCTATTTAAATATTATTTAATATTTTCTTATTTCCTTTTTGATTTAAAATAGAATGAAAAACGTCTAAGGAGAATTAACTACCCTTTACCACGTTAATTTTCTCATTTAAAATTTAATAATTTGTTACTATAAAATTTAAAAAGAAAAAAATTAACGATTATATTTTTTTTTATTTGTTTCAGGTAAGATTATTTTTGCATGATATTCGTTACATTTTAATAAAAGGTAAGAAAATATCTATTTTTGAAATCATCCTTGCTAAAGGAACAAAAAATATTTAGTTTTGAAACTAGCACTTGTAAAAAAATTTTATTAATTTAATTTTTTTTTTTTACAAAATTTAGTAAATTACACTACAGTATGCTAAAAGAAAATACTCAAAATAATTTTAGTTTTAAATAAATAAATTTTCTCTTATGAATTGAATAAAAAGGGCCTTTCAAAATCCTATAATTTGATATCATTATTAATTATAAAATAATTACATAAGTTATTACTATTCCCATTAAAATTATTTGCTTCAAGGCAAAATCATCCTCTTATATGTACTAATATCATTTAATATTCAACTCTTTACGTGTAGTATATACCTGAAAATATCCGCTTAAATCTGCTTAAAATTAATTTTCTTTTGTTAAAAATATGGTATAATATACATATTAGTCTGGTAGTTATTTTATGAATTATTTTTATATACTTTAAAAGACATGATTTTGCGGTTTTTTATCACGAAAATACTATCTTAGTTTTTGCCAAAGCACTTAATAATTATTTTAAATTAAATTTTTTCAAATTTTAATATTTATGAAATTTAATATTTTTGATGTAAATTATTACATTAAAAAAAATAGGTAAAAATATTTTTTAGACAATAATTTAAAATAAGAAAATCATAAGTAACATAATTTTTTTTGCAATAAAATATAAATATTATTATAAATCCTATTTAAAAAGCACTTAAATTTCTAAAATACAATAAATAATTCAAAGCATAAAAACTAATCTTATACAATTTTCTAATGTAAATCCTGTATTAAAATAAAAATTTTAAAATATTTTTCATAAAAATATAGAAATACAGAAAGCTCATAATAATAATCAAAAAATAAATAAAAAAAAAGTAAGAATAAAAGCAATTTATAAACACATAAATATATATATATGTTACCGTTAAAGTCCGCTCTTCTGATAAAGTAAGCTATAACTGGTTAGCGTTTTCGTTAAAGTCCACGAAGACGATGAAAATGAATAAAAATACAACAGTAACGGTTTTAAATAAGATAAAGTTAACTTTAACTAATCCATGTCAGTTAATGTCCATAAAAGCGGTTTCGCATATACTAAAAAAAAATTTGTATTGAAAAGTAAATATGACTCTCGGTCAGGCTACTCTTTTAAAAATGTATTTCTTGAGACTAATAACCAATCTTAGTAACCCCTAGGGTTAGGTTAGGTTGCAATAAAAAGTCAAACACGTATAAAAAACCACTTTCATGGACTTTAACTGACAAGGATTGGTTAAAGTTAAATTTATTTAATAAACTCGTTAAACTTATATTTTTATTCATTTTAATCGTCTTCGTGGTCTTTAACCGAAACGCTTCCATAAAGTTAACTTTAACCAGTTAAAGTTAACTTTATCGTTTGGGGGTACATTAACGGTAATATATATATATATAAAGAATCAGAACACGACCTGTTTACAAAGCTATTATTAGGGTAATCCTTGCGTCAAACACGATCATATTAACGATTAGTTAAGTGATTGGAATAGTACATATATATAGTGACTCCACCCAACGAATTATATATAAGACGAGAGACCTAAAGCGATCATTATCGACTTTTTTTTTTATATTCTTTTTTTTATTAAGGACATGTATATAAATATTACAAAAGAAATATATATTTATGTACATATATATACGTGATATAGCAATTTTTTTTTTTTATTATTATCACTGATCATTTTTGCACTGACTACAGCTGTCCAGTTATTTGACAAATCGGTTGGTTGTATTATATTGCTTTCGTGTTTTAATATATTAAATAATAATTATAGTAATATTGCTCATGTTTGCGATGATTTGAGAGTACTGGGTCATGGACAAGATTTTTTTTTATGTAATTAAATAGTTATATGGTATATTACTTTTTGAGTTTTTTTATAGAGACAATTCAAGGAGATCTTTTAGATCTTTAATGTGAGAATTATAATATTATTCAATTGTTAACAACTAATTAGTAACTAACTCAAAAGGTTGCGTGATTTTGTGAACAGCAAAAATACAAAATTTTTATCTATTTTCTAAACAACCGGCTTTTAATTATTTACGATAGATTAACCAATACAGCAAATCAGTCAGTTTATAAAAGTTTTTTTTAATCCTAGCATTATTTCATATAGTTCAGTAATCAATAACATGATCTCAGTTTATAAAAATTTTAAATTTTAGGTACACAGTAGCTTGGCAGCGTGACTGGGCTTTTCCCCCTTCTTGAAATTTCCCACCAGGTACATTTCCACAGGCGAATTTCCACAAAAGAAATCATCAAACATAACGTACCCTCTAATTCTGTACTTGCACCTATCCCTACATTGAACTAAACCGGGGGGCCAAGGGGGACAAAGCCTCCCGTGGGAGTACGGGAGAAAAGCCCCCGCTATAAACATCCAGAATTAAACTTGTAGCCTAATTGTGCACCTACCTATAAATTAAGCTGAAAGGTTCTGGGGGGAAATGTCTCGGAAAGAAAAATTTTCCATGTTAAAATTTTTAATTTTGAGTTTGAACAATTTCTTGCTCAAGTATTTTCTTCATTTTTTTTAACTTTAATTTTCAAAAGAAATAGTCATATCCGTATTTTATAGAAATAATGTGTAAAGTGGTTGTTAAATAAATATATAATAACGAATAACCATTTTTTTTTTCTTTAACGTTGGTAATTAAAAAGTAAGTTAATTAAATCTAGTTTCACTTTCTTTATTCTTCAATAAAGAAAAAACTGTATGAATTTTTATATAATTATCAAGGAGAAAAAAAAGGAAAAAAACATATAACTATATTTTTTTTCTTCAAATCCCTCTTTATTTTATAGTACCTTTAACTTCTTTTTTAACGTTATTTTATACTTTTAAATGCAAAAACAGTACTCTATAATAATTTTCTCTTTAATTATCTTCAACTTTTCTGTAAATTGCAAGAGAATTATACCAACTTTATATATATATTTACTCACACTTGCACGTTCATGAAAACTATCGTTAAGGTTGCTCTACTTTATATATTTTTTTTATATTTAAATTTTGCCCTTTAAAAAAAAAAAATTACTGAAAAAGAGAAAAAAAAAAAAAAGGTTTTCAAAAAGATTTATAGATTACGCGAATTTAATTTTGCATTTGTTACTAATTGATCTTTTTTTTATTTAAACTTTTTTTTCTCTATTTGCAAGTATAAAATTGAAAAAAAAAAAAAAACAATATAAAAAAAAAACTGCACAGTATTTATTTTTTTTCAAATTACTTTACAAAAAAAAAAAAACTTTTATTATCATTTTTTATTTTTATGTTGAAAAACTTGTACTGATATTGAAAAATATTATAAAAAATTTAAATGTATTTTCAATATTTTAATACTTATATGAATACATTTATTTAGTTTCTTTTTTTTAATATACATTTTATTGAAAAGAATTTAATAATAATAATAAATAAATAAAAAGGAAGCTACTTAAATATTTATATCCAGTAAAAATAAGTTATTTCGATATAATATTCAATGAAATTTTTTTTTAAATAACCTATTTTTATTTAATATAGATGGATTATTCTTGTCAAATTTTGTTATTTTGGAGTTTTTATTAAAATTTTATAAAAATAAAATATATGAGTTATCTGATTATTAAGCCAATTTTTTTGAAATGATAAAATTATTAAATAAAAAAATTTTTTAAATTTGTTTATTGAACGTAAAATATGACCTTTGAATGGCCAAGATTTTAGATATTTAGTTCACAGGGCTTAGAAATTCGCGAATAACTTTCTTTCTCTTTTGGAGTACACCTTACTTTACGGTATCATTTATTTACATAGTCTATCTAAATTAAAATTAAAATTGAAACAAAACTTTTTCTTCGTTGATATTATCTTGATCGTTTAATATGTAAAACAGATTATTTAAATAAATGCAACTTGAATATTAATGCAAAAAAAATTTATATTTTAGATACACCTAGAGATACACAACGTCTTGCAATAAAATTTTAAAATATATATGCATATTTGAGCTACAATTTAACCCTATAATCATTTTTTTAAATTCAAACTATAATTTTATATATTTCCATTTTTTTTCAATTCTAGGTTATCAATTTCAAATTTCAAGTCATTTTAAAACAAATTTATTATGCAGGCCCAAATAAAATTATTAATCAAAATGTTTTCTTATTTATTTTTAGGTGCTTTATTAACATTTTTTTTCGGTTTTTTAGCATTTGAAAGTTTTTAAAATAACCAAAAACCGAACTTTCTCAAAATTTGCTAAAATCTTTGTACAAATATTATCTTTATACTCTGAAATTTATATTGTTCGTATATAATATATCATAGTAAAAAGAAAAGTTTTAGATAATTCTGAGGTACTTTTTCCTTGCCATTTTTTTGATCCAAGAAAAAAATTAGTTTGATTAATTAAGGGTATCCATTGAAAATATATTTTTTGTAAATCTAGTTGGTTAGGTAAATTTATTACTAAAAAGTAGTTGAAAACAGAAAAAAAAATCCCCATCTATTCAAATGGGCCTACTTTGAACACTTTTGTACCTAAAAGGTTAAAAAATTGGGAGGAATAATATTATATTATTTTGTATACACAAAAACGTATGCAAAATTTGAGGGTATTCGGGCAAGGTAATTCTGCAAGAGTTGAACCTTTCAGCTGGCTCTACCCACATGTATCAAATGATTTATAATTCCAATATTAAAAAAATAAAACTCATATTATTTATTCATAATCCCAAATAATCTTTTCATTTATATATTAATTTCTCATTTTATTTTGTGACAATTTTTTTTATTAATTTTTAAATCAGCATCAATCAGTCTATATGATATACTTGAAAAATATCAGTGACTATCAAGTAAATGAACTAAACTTGATTTATAAAGGTTAAATAAAAATAATAATAATAATTTTTTATAAAAAATATCTAGACTAACTCCTACCTACGATTTCATGGCTAACATGAATCAAGCAAGTCATGCTATAACAGTAAACCGTATCTTTTTTTTTTATAACATTTCACTCGAAAATCGTTCTTCCGACAAGTTTCCGGCTTCTATTTATCTTGAAAGACGATGCCTTGACTATATTTTAGAGCAATTTAATATCTATCAGTAATTTTTTTTTATTAGATTTTTTCAATTTCATATATTTTTTTCTAGGATTAAATTAAAATGTCAAAATAAATTTCAATTATACAATAGTATCGGTTTGAATAATAGCGAGAACGGGTCTCAGAAATTTATTTTAAATTCCCATTTTCAAAATTATTGATCAGTTTCTAAAATTTTTCTTTTAAGAAATTTTAAAAACTCTACACGTAAAAAAAATATAAGACAAACTAAACGTATTACGTAACTGAAATATGATTAGTATTGTAAGTTTGTTGAATGGAAAGATTAAACGTTGAATTGTCAAATAAAAACATTAAACCAACAAATACTTTGTTGATTCAAGCAAAATTAAAATTGTTAAGTTAACCACTTAAATCTTTGTTGAATCAACATAGTGTTAGATAAACCAACAACCTACAACATTAATATGATTAATTTTAATAGTTAGGTCAATGCTTTTTCTTTTATATTAAAATATTTATTCATTCTTTCTCTTTCTATCCTTTTATGTATTTAACACCGCGGCCGGCGACAAGTCGAAACATGTTATTCAGCAGCGGCTTTTGTTTATATTATTATTCATTATTATTATAATAAAGAAATGGGATTTCCTAAAAATTATTTATGATAGTTTTAACTATTATTTTTAAATATGCATTTCGCTGGGTATGTATAATTTACTCTGCATATAATTTCGAAAATTATTATCTGTAACATATAGTACTTAAAATTTTTTTATTAAATACAACTGTCCTGTTAGCAGAATGGATAATCACGCTGTCTCGGAAGCCGCAGTACTCGAGTTCGATCCCAGTAGCAGTCAAAATTTTTCTTCGGTTTTTTTTAACAGATTTTAAATTAATAAATATTAAATAAATATAAAAAAATAATTATAAAAAAAAAAATAATTAATTTAAAAAAAAAAAAAAAATAAAAAAAAAATAAAAAAATAATTTTTTTTAAATAAAATTTTCACTCTGTTTGAATCAACTAAGTAACTATGACAATTCAACAAATACTTTGTTGGCATATTTCAACAAAGTTATTTGTCAATACAACTTAGAATTTTTTTCCGTGTATATTCAAAAAGCAAAAAAAATTAAACTGTATGAATATTGAAACTTTTTTTTAATTTTTTTGACTTGAAATAACAGACTTGAATGTAATTTGTTCAATAAGGGGATGGTTTCAATTATTTTTGAATAATTCTTTAATTTTCCAGTAAAATTACGGGTTTACAAGTGTATTTTAAAACCAAGGTGAGAAAAGGGCTACTAGAGATATTTTCAAACATAATTTTGCCCCTAGTACTTTTTTGGGTAGTTGATCTCATAACTTAAGGTTCTTTACATGAAAAATATTCAAAACTTGCGAACCTTGCAAAATTACCCCAAAAAACTGGCGTTTTTTTATAATTAAAACCTGAATTTGAGAATCTTAGAATAACTTTGTACGAATAAAGCCACGATTTCGGAACGATCCAAAAAAAACCCTGAAAAGACCTTTTCTTATCTGAGTTGCCAAAATACCCATTTCTATCTCCGTGATTTGCCTAGAGTAGTATCATTCGAGAATTTTACAAACTCTCCGATTTCAGTAAAAACATGATCACATTATTAAAAACTGAGCACTAAAAAACTAAAATTCATAAAAAACTTGTTAATTCTGTTACACGAAGTAAACATTAATTTAAAAAAATTTTAGTCGCACAAAGTTAATGAAAGTTATAACAAAATATAAAAAACAAGCAAATAATGTAATAATGTAATAATAGTATTAAAAAAAAAATAATAATAAAAGAAATCAAGAAAATACTTAGAGTTTGAAATCGACACAAAGTATAAGAAAAAGTCATTTTACATCACAATAAAGAAGTATTAGACACGGAACAATAAATAGGTACTTACTTCTCATAACTCTCACTGTTTGCGGAATCTGCAGTGCAAAATGAGGTTTTTATTATTACCATTATTATTATTATTATTATGTATAGATATACAACTATACTATTTTATATTAAAGCTAAAAGCGCCATCAGTTCTTAATAAGCCTCAAGACGCAATTACTTGCTTAAAATACGGGGCTAATAAAAGACACTATAAATTGTAATAACGATGCTCTTCTTCCTTCTTTTTTTGCCTTTTATGATATCTAATGCTATATAAGTAGTATATATATATATATTTTAATTTTTTTTTTTTCGATGGAACAATTTAATCTGTTTATTGATACTGAATAACCAATATATTTTATTGTAACGACAATTCTATGTACCGTATAATAAGTGATTTTAAATTAATTACAATTTAATTTCTATAGAATTAACTATTTTTTTTAATTAATTTAATATTAAATATATATGAGTAGTTCTTAAAAGAGGAGTTCAATACATTTGGAACACGAAATCACACCAAATGTTTATGGATCAGTTTATTATATTGTAAAAACATGCTGACTACCCTCCGTTCATGCCAATGAGCCTTCAAAGCCTAGAAACACAGAACCCAAGGTTTCGAACGGTTTCGAATAAATAAATACGGTTTTTGGTCATTTTCACTATAACGCTGCAGCCTCAAAAGTTAGCCAAAACACTTCTGGTTAGTCTAATTTTTTTGTTGTAAGTGTCTATTATCAAACTTGGTAATAAACTTTTTATCACTACATCTTTCATCGTTATGGCTAATTAATCAAAAGGCCATTATTGGTTCAATTGACCAATTTTTAAATGACTGTCTTTTTTTTCTCTGTAACGACATTGTGAAAAACTCTAAAAATTGGCCAAAATGATTCCTTTGAACATATTTTTCGGACTAATTTTTTTGGACCCCTACGACCACTTTAGACCCCCAAAAACGAATTTTAAAAATTTCAAAAATCAATTATTTTCCAAAATTAAATATTAAGAAAGAGCCTGCACAGGATTTTATTTCAAGTTATTTTTTCTGACACAAAAACAATTTAAAAAAATTTTTGACCTCTAGACCCGGCGCAACACAGTGAAAAATCTAAAAAATTCATTTTTTACCGTTTTCTTGACGCTATCGCATGGAAAATCTAATACATTCGAATGTATTTTTAACGGTACTTAATAATAAAACAGATTTAAGACCTTTATACCCCTTTATACCACATATTTTGCACTTCAAATTTCATATTTGCAATGTTTTTTTCTTATTTATTTTGTTTTTTTTTATAATTTTTTGATGGAATATCTCATACATAAAATTTTTTTTGTAAATAAATTATAATTTTGATCGTGCAAATTAAATTTTTTTTTAGACCCTAAGATCCCATGTTTTGGAACTTTAAAATTTAAATTTTCGAATTTTTTTTACTACATTGCATGGAAAATCCCATATATATAATGTTTTTATTTCAATGTATTTTAACATGGAACATTTTCATTAGATGGGGTATTGAGAAAGTGACGTTTTTAGAGAGGGGGGGGTGAAAAATTGACGTTTTTAGGGAGGGGGGGTGAAATGGACTTAGAATATTTTCGATTTAGGGACTTAGAATAATTTGAAGTGGGCGTCAGGGCCTGATCAGGCCCTGATAAGAACAAGATCTTAGAATACTTTAAGTTTATGGATTTAGGATAATTTGTATTTCAGGATTTATTGTAATTTCAGTTTTTGGATTTTTTACGGTTATAAGTGAACATGCTCCATGCTCGTTGGTTCTGTAGTTCCACAAACCGGTTATAAATTTTATTTTTATAAAAAATACTATCATTATTTATTTTTTAATTTTTTAGACCCTTAAACGCTACTTGTTTCTCTCGAAATTTCAACCATTCCTTTTATTTTCTTAATAGATTTGGCTTTTTTATTACATTGTGTAGAAATACCCATATGTAAACTTTTTTTAAATTTAATATTTTATATAAATTTATTAAATATTTTTTGATCAAATAAACAATTGTTATATTTTTTTAGGCCCTTAAACCATTTGTTTAAACTTCAAATCTTAATTAATTACATTTCATGAATCACAAAGGCTTTATTGTTGAAAAAGATTCAATATTTTATTATAAACTAAAGTTCATTGAATACATAATTATTAAAAATTCTTAAAATTATTTTATGATTTTAATTAAAAATAAACTATTTTTTCAGTAACTTTTCTCAAAAGCTGAATATTTTATATAATAATTCATAATTTACAAAAAATTTTTAATATACTGTATGAAACTAATACAAATTATTAATAATAAATTTCTTGTTTTTTGAAACATTATTTTCAGAACTTGATAATCGGATTAAAAAATATAAATTTAAAATTTAATAAATTATTAAACCTTTGAATATGAAAATATTTTTTTTCTATATAAGTTTTTTGGCCGTTTTACCACGTCAAATTCAATAATTTACTTGTTTCAAAAATTTTATTGAATTTGAATTTTCGCGGTGAATTGTTTCAATTTTCTCCCGCTAGGTACAATGTCTTTTTCTCTCGTAAGTGTTAAAAATAAGTTCCACTAAGTATATAAGGACCGAAGATGTAATACACAATAACAATCGAATAACAATGATTGGCGAGCCCTCGGTATTCCTTGATATATGCGATAAGATTAGATAAGATAATTAATAACGATAGCTTACGAACAAAAAAATAAATTAATGAATATACCAAAGATAAAAAAAATAATAAAAATTCAAATCTTTAAGAGTTCTGCCTGGACGCCATTTTATTTTTCAAATTTTTTATTTCTTTTTCGTTTTTTTATTAAATTAGAAATTTTTTTTGCATCTTATCAGAGTTGTCCCACATTCTTTATTCAATTTAGAAAAGTTTGGCATAAACACTTTTTTAATTTAATCAAAAATAAGGACATGATTTGGTGAGAAATATTTTGAGGAAACTTTTTTCGACAATAAATTTTTCTCACCAAATCATGTCCTTATTTTTGATTAAATTAAAAAAGTGTTTATGCCAAACTTTTCTAAATTGAATAAAGAATGTGGGACAACTCTGATAAGATGCAAAAAAAATTTATAATTTAATAAAAAAACGAAAAAGAAATAAAAAATTTGAAAAACAATATGGCGTCCATGCAGAACTCTTAATAGAACTCGTAATTAGTCAGGTAAAATACACAATTAATCATCTGGGAATCTCTTACACCCAAAGAATAAATATTTTGAAAAGAAAGCATTAAAATTAAATATAATTGACTTGATTACATGATACCATCGAATTATATGTATAATCGTACAAATACAATTTTATAATATCATTGTCACAATTATATAATTTTCTCAGTGTATACCTATTTTTTAAAAATTGGTTACTTTAGTTCAAAAATGGGCATTTGGTTTCTTGAAAATCACAGCCAGTTCATTTTTTAAACCTACTAAACCCATTTATAACAGTAGGTTGTGATTTATTTATTTTATTTTATTTTAGAAAAAATTTACCGTCTCCTCTTGAAAGTTTTGAATAATTTTATCTTCTAAAAATAACACGACCTGATGATTTTTAAGAAATTATAAATTTACTGGATTTAGTAAAATTAAAGAAAGTTTATGATAAGAAAATGGTAGTTAAAGAGAAAACAAAAGTTTTTCGTTAAAAATTGACTAACATTTCTCTTTTTAAAGTACATTTTAATTTAAGCAAAACGTGTATTACAAACGTTTACTTTATTTTCTTTTAACTATATATATATATAGCAATAATTTTGTTTGACTTTTCTTTTTTAATGTTGTTAAGTAATAAAGTAGAACTTCTGCGATTAAAAGAATTAAAAAAGTAAAAAAAAAATGCTAAAATAAATTACTAAAATAATCGTTTTTAAAAAAAACTTTATAATTTAAATACGAGGCAAAATTCGTGAAACGGTCACCGCTTACCAGGTTCACCTCACAAAACTTATTCGCGGGTTTACAGGAAGGTTCATCTAAAATATGAACTTTCATCAAATTTTAGTTCCGTAGGTCTCAATTTGCCCGAGTTATGCCCGATCAAACTTTTTCGGTGTTTCTCAATTTTTTTAGTCATTTTTTGAAGAAATCTTTGGAAAACACATATATATTATTTAAAAATTTTTTTTGAACAGTTACTTACTAAAATTTCCCGCTGAATCCATTTCTGGTGTTAGTTTTTCGGAAAAACCTTGGGAAACCCCAAAAAAATTGGAAAAATCAGTGAAAATAAAATTAAAATAAAGTACCTTCCGCAATGTTTCCCGTGCTCTAACTAGAACTGAAGTATCTTTATTAAATATATTTTCGAATGCCCCATAAAGAAATTTTAGTACTTGCTTTTTAAGGCCTTTTTTGATAAAAGTAATTTTGGAAATTTTTATTGGCTACAGAAAAAAAGAATAGGGTAAAAAAAAATTTTCTTAGGTTTGAATAGCCAATAAATTTAAAAAAAAATTTCCTTTTTCGTTGAAAAATAAGCAATTTATTGCAAATTTAATCTTTTTTAAAAATGCGTCTCAATTTTTTTAAATTATACCAAATGGCGACCAAATAGTAAATTTAAAAAATTTTTCAAAAATATTAATTTCGCGATAACTTGCTTATTTTTCAACAATAAAATAAAATTTTTAATTTAAAATCGCTTAATTTTTTACTGGCTATCCAAATCTTCAATAGAATAAAATAGCACATATTATAAAATTATTAAATAATAAATCTTCATACTTCTAGTCAATCAAATATTCTTTAAAAATAATAAATCAAAGATGATCCTAATTTATCGAGGTCTATCTAAATACTAAAAGCTTAAAACAAAAAGAAGGTTATATGTATAGGTGATGGATATGATATTTATATATACATATAGTACTTGTGTATAATATATTAGTATTAGTTTACAGTTGTTGTAGTATATGTATAGTACCATTATAGTACAAGAGAGCGGTTTTGGTTAACCACGTCACACGCCTGACCACATGAAGTAACTACTACTTGCTACGAGGTTTTAGAATATACCAAAGAATTACACTGGTTTTTATAAGTAAATCTAAACATTTAATTATTTAGAGTTTATTTTAAAACAAAAGTATTAATTGGTAAGATTTTACAAGATTAACATTTTTTTTTATATTGAGCTTATTATTATTATTTTTTTTAATTTAAATTTCAAAGAAAAACTATCCATTTAATTTCTTTTTATTTTTTTTTTTAATTTAAAAATTACTGATGTGTAAATTTCAAAAGTTTTAATTCGTCTACGAACATTTAAATAGTTGTCATTCTTCATTGTTCATCCGACCAAGTAATTTCATTTAGTATTATTATTATCATTATCGTTAATATTTTTATATATATCTAAAAATAAAATGAAATAATTTAAGCTAATAAAAATATTAATTTATTATTAATTAATTTTATCATTATTTTGTTATAAAACTATATAGTATTTAAGCAAAACAAAAATTTGCAATGAAAATGAAATTGATAGTTTTCAGGGTAAATTATTTTTAAAATGAGTAAAATGCATTCTGTGATAGCAGCTAGTTTAAAACTTTTTTTGCAAGAATATTCAAAAACAGCCTACCAGAATCTAGATTTTACAGGAACTAGGACGTAATTTAATATTAGTCGAAATACTAGTAAATTACATAAGCTTCAAAAGTTTAGTGAAGACTACAGCTAAAAAATATGGTGGTCTCATAAGTATTGTAAGTTAAAAGAGAACATTCAGAAGTCCGAACAATATGGTGGTTGCAACATTGCCTCCGTCTATACAGGTGCCAAATTTAAAGACCAAGTTGGCCTGGAACTATTGGTATTAGCTGGTAGGGATAAATTCTCATATAAACGCACGGGGCTAAGATTTAAAATTCTCTTATTGAAAATAATATCATTTACGAAAAGAACTTGAAATTTTAATCTTAGCCCTCAGCTGATTACATGGTCCTACCTTTCTCTGGATTGGAGTTGGGGTCCTTAATTTGCAACTAGGCTTATTTTGTAATCATCCAATTAAATCTCACAATCTTTCGCGAGAAATTCGTAAGTTAGCGGTACCAAATAAATTTAATAATAAATTAAAATAAATAGAACATTTTTTTGTAAATGCAGTAGGCATCTTGGTACCAATGCTCCTAGTAAGTAGTACTCCTTGATTCTAGGGACATTAGAGTAGAAATAATTAATTATGACTTAAAATCTATTAAATTTCTGCTCAAGCAGTATCCTGGAAATTACCTTCAAGCAGAATTTCAAAAATTTTTAGTGTTAATTACTAGAATTCAATCTTTTCAACTTTATTGTCCCCAAAATCTAATGAGATTGTGTTCCATGAAATCTACCCTTTTATATCAGCATTGATTTTTAACTTGCATCTTTGACTTGATTTTGATACTTTGATGAGAAAAATTAACTTTTGAGAAAAATTTGATTCCCTGTAAGAGTCATTCTGTATACCGTGTAATAGCCTTGCCAGGTCAAGTCTTGAGGCTTTAGTAACTCAATTACTATTTAGCTTATATATTTAAACTCTATTAGTATTCTAGTAGTTTTCATAAGGGGCAATTGAATAGAGCATACTGTTTACTAGATCTCTAGGAACACTAGCATCAAAATATGTAATTAAATTTCAGTAACTATCACCAGAAATCAAGCCGAATCCTCTTCTAGGATATTGTCCCTTTGAGAATTTCACTAGAATTCTGATGACTGAAAATTAATTGTTTTAATTTTAGTTTTACTAAAAATCTAGTAAAAATATTCTCCATAAAATCGCCCCTATAAAATCAGGGTCCAATTTTCATTTTGTTTAATAAGAAAAATTTTTAACTCAGGTACAAAAATAACTCGTTTTGATGTAAAAAAAATAAATTCTTAAATACCCATCTATTAATTTTAGTCCATAAATACCATTAAATAACTATTTGAATTTTTACAAAATTACAAACCTAACAGAACCGTAAATTATATTAAAAAAAAAAAAATCTCTTAAATAAAATTACCAACGGATTATCTAATACAAACACTAATAAACTTTAATTTTGTATAATCGATTAAAAAGGTAAAATATTTATACATAATACAAAATAGCGTGACTTTAAATGATTAGTATAAAACTTTATAAAATAAACTTTTCATCATTATAATTATCAATGACGAAGACATACCGCGAAAGTAACACTTTGTTTAATAATAAATTTTTACTTTAACAATAATAAAGTGCTAACACTTTTTTTTTAAATTTTAACCTTATAACCTATTAATATTTGAAAAAATATCAATTTCACACAAGTGTTTGTAAAAAAATATTTAGTATACTTTTAAAATCGATTTTATAATAAAATAGATCTAAGATTTCTCACATCTTTTATACATATTAAAATAAATAAAATAGGTTTTTTGAGAAATAAAAGAAATAAAAAAAAAGGACATAGTGTTTGAAATTGACTTTTCTTTTTCGATCTTTTTTTAATATATTTTCTTGGTAGGTTGTATGGCCCTTAAAGTTTTGTCGTGCGCGCATTTTCACCCATACTAAAAGAGAGAGTGAGAGAAATAAAATATAAATAAAAAAAAAAAGATAGAAAGGTTTATAAATATAAGGGAGTAAAATAGGAGAAAAAGAGAGAATAATATATAGAAAATTATTGGCTTTACTCCAAAGGATCTTGCCAAGTCTCAAACGACTACTAAATCAAAATATCCGACATACCACCTAGAGAAAAGCTAAAATTTATTCTAAATCCTTTTATCGCCAAGCCGGTTTTCTCAGAGAAAAATGTAAATCTTGGTTAACCCATCTTTTCTCTTCTCTTATTCTAAACTCTTTTCTTTTTTTTTTTCATTTCTTTTTTCTTTATATATAAACTTCACGCGACTTCTTGTTACGTATAATATAAATTCTTGATACATTTTTAACGGTTATTTGACATATTTATATTTTTCTTTTTGTTAAATGTTATTTTCAATTTATCATATAAATACATTTTTTTTCAGTAGAATAAAAAAAAATTGATTGAATATCGTTTTTTCTTTTTTTAATTACATGCCAAAATAAAAACAATTTTTTTTTTGAAATTTATTATTTATTTACAATGATTTTTAAAAGTTTCAGTTTTTAAACTTTATTACAAGAAATTACTTAATATAAAAGCTTTTTATTATAATTAAAACAATATAAACTTAAGTTATTTATTATTAACAAATTTTTTAATTTTTGTTATTAATTATTTTTAGTATATTGCATTATTTTTCGAGAGTTGAGAGAAAAAATAATTAAATGTTGAACAATTAAAGTTTTTGAATAAAAACCAGTAAATTTCAGTGAAGCCAAATAAAGTTTTTACTTTTACAAGTTGTTAATAAAGTTAATAATATGATGTCTAAAAAACCAAGATACAAACAAATTTTCTGTTCAATGGCCAAAAAGCACGAATTTCCCGTTACGGCCCTTTTCCATAAATAAAGAATAACCCAAATCGAATTTTATCTTCCTCGGCCTAGACACCATCTACAATCGCTGTATAATGAGTCACAAACTCAACCGTAACGCAATGCGCAGAGACGCTTTAAATTGCGTTGTGTGCATTGTGTTGCGGCTGCGCTTGCGGTTGCACCCCCTTTTTACGACGTTTGTAGAACAAACCTTTTACGCTGATTCTACAAATGCCGTAAATGGGGTTCGCATCCGCAAGCGTAGGCGCAACGCAATGCGCACAACATAACACGCATGTGCACAAACGAAAATCATGTTGTGCGCATTGCGTTACAGCTGCGTTTGCGGTTACGATACTCATTTACGGCGTTTATAGAACCAGCCTTAGGGTGGTTCTACAAACGCCGTAAATGGGGGACGCAACCGCAAGTGCAGCCGCAACGCAATGCGCAGAAACCAAAATCGTGTCGTGCGCATACGTGTTGTGCTGTGCGCATGCGTGTTGTGCTGTGCGCATTGCGTTGCGGCTGCGCTTGCGGTTGCGACTC
Organism: Anagrus nilaparvatae; assembly: GCA_022575985.1. Taxonomy (NCBI): domain Eukaryota; kingdom Metazoa; phylum Arthropoda; class Insecta; order Hymenoptera; family Mymaridae; genus Anagrus; species Anagrus nilaparvatae. The sequence goes on from JAKSXM010000272.1 coordinate 15,373,577, forward strand.
CCTTTTACGGCGTTTGTAGAATCAGCCTTAGGCCCCATCTACAAAAGCCGCATAAAAGGGCGCAACTGCATGCGCAATTGTTTGTTTGTATTTCGAATTGTATTTCGAGTTGCGCAGGAGACGAAATTGGTTTCTGCGCATTCTGCTGCAATGGCGCTCGCGGTTGCGCCCCCCTTTTGCGGCCTTAGGCCCCATCTACAGTTGCCATAAAAGGGGGTCGCAGATGCAAGCGTGAGCGCAACGCAATGCGCAGAAACCAATTTTGTCAATGGTACGATTAGAAAAAAGCTAACCACAAGCGTAATTTCACTACCTGCAAGCGGAATTCCTCTAACGGCAAACGAATCATTCCGCTAGTAACAAGTGAATTTTTATTCAGTTTATAATTAATATACCAATCGGTGCCGTCACCCAAACTCTATAACTATAAGCATGCCAGGAAAAAGAGTCTACCAAATTTAGACTTTCGTAAACGGGGGGGGGGGGGGTTATGCGGGGAAAAATGGTAAAATTTGTTATTGATTATTATGAATATAACTCTGCGAAGACATTTAGAAAACGCGGGTAACCGGCGGAATGTTTCTCTCTCATTGAATATTCTTCAGAATTACTAAAATTATGTAAGAGAAGCGAAATGAAAGTTATACTTTGCCTTTCTTGCTGCTTAATATTTCATAAGAAATAGGAATCCATTGTTTTTACACCTAAAAAATGAGTATTTTAGTTTTAAAATTCGCCTAGTCCTCTCCCGCCCCTTGAAACTCCCTTCAAAAAAGGACAAAACTTATAAAATTCTAACAGTTTTATTTTTTTGTCACCAAAATTCATGTGTCGAATTTCAAGTTTCTAGCCCAACTTTTTATTTTACCATTTTTTTCGTAACACGAAATTGACGAAACTTATTGTTAGGTGATGCTACTACGGGATTCTAAGCAGATCATAATGTCATAATCTACAATTTTCCAATTTAAAGAATATTATAATATCAAAAAACAGATTTTTGGACTTATTAATCGCTCTCCAAATTCCCTTGCGACATGCTTACGGTCAAAACAAAGTTTGGGAAAAACAGCACCTATTGATGTATTAATTCTATAAAAAATCTCTTATTACTTGCACTATTATACTCGTATACATTTCCAAGTATAGAGAAAGATTGTGTCATCACATTTCACGAGTAAGTTAGAGACATGGAGTTCACTTTCAGCTGACTTTCAGTGTGATAACTATAACGTATAATAGAAGTTGGAAAATGTAGTGTCGTAAAATCTATGTAGCAGATAACTAGCTTGATGTATTAAAGTACATACATGACTCTCAGACGGAATAAGAAAAAGAATTATCTTTTTTAGATAACCCTCAAATACTCAAGAGCTCATATTACCCGAGTCAATATACGAGAGGAAGTGGGGTTTTCTTGTTTCCGGACGCCACCAGATTTGGTCTATATGGGTTTTTTGGGTCACTGATCAAGAATTTTGGGGACTTTTTTATAAAAAATTAATATTTTACCCTTAAATTAGCAAAAACTGCAAAAATAGTTAAAATATTCCTTTGGGGGTAGTTTTTGCTAATGTAACTTTCCCAAAATTTGTGATCAGTGAATCAAATCTGGATACTGCAAGCGTGAAAATAGCAAAAATACACCTGTTTAGGGGTAGTTTTTGCAAATTCAAAGGTATTATTCACTTTTATCATAGAAAAGACTCTGAAATTCGTAATCAGTTATCCATAAAACTTGTAGTCGACAAAATCTGGTCGTGACCGGAAACTTGACATCCTAAGCCGTATATTGACTGGAGTATATGATTTGAAGAAGACTAAAGAAGGCTAGTGTAAAACACTTACCAAAATGAAGTTATAATCAAATAAGAAATCCTTGTCTGAAACATTTCTGTACCCTATCATAAAAGACTAAACTCAATAAAAATTTGACACTTACCGGAATTTTAAAGGATTACAGGTGAGATCATTAATGGATTTACTAGTATTTAATTGTCTATTTTTTTTTTATTGGTGGTAAAGGCATTAGTAAATTTGACTGTATTATATTTTCAAGGACTTGGTATTCGCACTTAGGATCTCAAATACCTATTAAAGGTCAACAGCTAATGTATGATTTAATTTTTTCAAAAAAAAAAATCTTAAGCATTCCCAATTTTCTTTTTTTAAACCATAAATTTTATACCGATTTACAAGTTGATAGTTTAGGTGATAAAATATCTTCTAAAGTATAGCTGAAAAGACAAAAAAAAAGTAAGATTTTATCGTTACAGTAAGTCTTGTTTAAGATAACTCGATGCAGTAATTTAAGATTTCTAATCTTAATAGATGATCGTTAAATTTGATATAAATCGTGGTTGGTTCGAACGAACCCTTAGAATTTTTATCTTTAAAGGATTTACGTGATTCTTTAAGAAATTAAACGAAAAATTAAACTTTAACGAATCTTTTACTCAATGAGCTTCGAAATTCCTTCTTCTTTTTTAGCAATTGTTTCAACTTTTCTTTTGTTTTATTTTTTTTTTCCTTAATTACATTATGATCTATAAAAATGATAAAAAAGAAATTTTATTCGATTTTCATTAAAATTTAATAAAATTTAAAAATTAAGCAAGTAAAATATATCATTAATTAAATAATTTTTAATTTTATAAAAATAAAAAATTTTAAATTTTATCTCACAAAAAAGTATATATGATAATTTTAAATGAAAAATAGATTTTAATTAAGATAAAATAATATAAAACAAAAAATAAAATTTACTTTTATTTAAAATTAAAAAAGAATTTTATTTTATTTAAATATAGGATAGATATAAATAAAAAAAAATGTTTAATTAAACTTTATACATATATATATTTTTTTTTTATCTATAAAGAGAAAATTGATATATTATATACTTTCTTTTTCAATTTTTTTTTTTTTTTTTTTTTTTGTTATTACTTTTTATTTTTTCGTTACAAAAATTTATATAAAAGAATTAAAGTAAGTAATCTATTATTATTTTTTTATTCATCAAGGGACCAAATCATTTTTTTTTTATTAAATATTATACTGAAAATAAAAAGTTTATTATAAAAGTTTAAATTGAATTTATATATATATAATAATTTATTTATTAACAAAACTGTTTTTTATTATTATAAGGTCAAAAGTTTTTTATTAAAAAAGAAAGTTACATGAAATTTATTTTAATTGTAATTTATATATTAATTAAATTTAAAACTTTTATTTATGGGTTATGGCAAATATGTCATAGTTTGTATAATGTACACCTGTATTGAATTGAATTGAATTTTTTTATTATTTATTTGTGCGTGTATATTGCTTTTTAATATATTTTAGTATTATAGACTGAATAGACTACGGTGTTGCGGAAGTTACGGAAGTCCTTTTTTATTTTGACGTAATTGCATATTGCGATATGACCCTAAACCCAAGCTGTTTTAGGACTCTAAGTCCAAATCAACAAGTTAATTGTTTTTCACCAAAATGTACGTAGCATCAGTGGAAAGTTAAATTTTTTAAACTCAAATCTTGACACTGACTCATAAGTTCTCCAGATTTTGTTCTACTAATTGAAACATGGTTACATGGCATATTAAACTCAGAACTTCAATTAGGTAATTATGTTTTCTACAGAAAAGATATACATAAAAGTGTTCAGATCTCAGTATAGTATTAAACGGGGGAGGGGTACTAATTGTGGTAAATGCTAGTATTATGTCGAAAGAGATAAAAATGGTCATTCCAAACATAACGGTGGATTTTCTAATAATTGAGTTAGATTTAAAGTCAAATAAATGGAATGTATGATTATCATATTTTCCTCCAACATCGTCCTTACATACTTGCTTAGATTATATTAATATAATAGATTTTCTTCAAGAAAAATATAACAATCACAAATTTATGATTTGTGGAGAATTTAATTTAGCTAATGCAAAGTGAATCAATGTTGAAATGATCAATGATCTTCAGATGGTCTCGATCTTAAGATTCTATAAGGATGTTCCCCTGTTAATAAATTAACATCTTTTTGCCTTAATAATTTATTTTCTTTAATAGGGCTCGACAGTTGTATCCAAATCATCCAAAGAAAAATTACACACTAGATCTTATGTTCACATCTGTAGGGCATGTACGTTATCTTCACTCACAAGATTCTCTAATTCATTTTGATTATAATCTTCAAAAATCTGCTACATTTCTCCTCAGTAACAGGGTAACTGTATTCAGCAGACTACTCATATTTCAATATTTAACTTTAACAAGATGAATAAATAAGTTCTTCATTACTGTTTAGACTCAGTAAACTGGGTTGAACTTTTAAATATAAATTTGATAGGTATAGAAACTTATCTAATAATTTTTTATAAATATTTACAGAAGCTCTTTGCTTTAACCATTCCAAGGTTTATAACTAATAAATATATTCCATTTATCTTTAGTATGGAATTATTTAATAATATAATTAAAAAGAAAAAACTTCATGCAAATTGGAAACATACAGATCAAGATATGTACGTCGAGTTTAAAAAACCAGAGCTATCTGTATCAGATTATCTAGAATGTCCCAATAGAACTATCTAAATAAGATTGAAAACTTCATTTATAAAAATCTAGCTTCTTTTTGGGAGTATTTTAAAAAATTAAAAAATTGTCAATAATAATCTTAAAAATAGAAATTCCATGAGATCTGATGGAACCCCTGAGAGTTTTATCAAGCTCTTTCAGAAATCTCTCCTTCTTCCTAATTTTATACTTTTTAAATGCTTTCTCAATTTAGATTATATTCCTGAAAGGAGGTATTTATCGTCTCAGTGTTTTAATCGGGATGCAGAAGTAATGTCTCAAACTACCTATAACTATTATAAATATTTTGGCAAAAATTTTTGATTATCTTACATTTATATTATTCTTTATGATAAACTAAGTGGCATAATTTCCACAAATCAAAATGGGTTCATGAAGAATAGGGCGGTGGTAACAAACTGGCTCAAACTTTCAAGAAATGTTGTAAATAGTATGAATTTTAATTGTCAAACGGATGTTATTTATCTAGATTCCACTAAAGTTTTTGACTCTCGATCACAAGCTTCTTTCTAATAAACTTTTTAAATTATAGGTTGGACCTTAAAAATTGTTATCTCATTCTTATCTATGAGAAGAGCAATGGTCTTTTATAACAACAGCATATCTCAAAGCTTCATACCATTTTCAGGGATAACTCAAGGCTCATATATTGGCTCTCTATTTTTCACTACTTTTATAAATGACTTGTTTGATCAAATAGAATCCTCTAATTTTGAGCTATTCGCTGATAACTCCATGCTTGGTAAGATCATAGAGAATGAGTATGATGCAAGCCTACTACCCTAGCTGTCGGGCTCAATTAGTATGCCTTTAAATATCAAGAAATGTAGTGTCATAAACTTTTTTAGGTTGCAACGTCCTCTTTTCTATGAATAACGAACTAATAATAAAATATTGGAGAGAGTAAGAGAGTTTAAGGATTTAGAGATAGCCCTAGATGAAAAATAGACCTTCAGCTAACACATGATTAATATAACCGTTAAAGCACTTAAGATGTTTTTAAAAAGATCTACCATAGCTTTTAAATCTATTAAAACCTTAATTATACTATTCAAATCTATGGTACTCCCTTACTTAACTATAAACCTTTGCGTCGAGTAATACACAAATTCTTAAGATACACTTCATTTAAAACTGATAATTCAATGTCCTATATTGAACACGGCTATTAAAAATTATATGAGCTTACAAGCATTGCAACTATTTAATCGACACAACGTGCTGGTGACTTCTCTTTGTTGGGAAGATTCTCTTGGATGAATCTGATCATACTCACTTAAAGGATCTTTTTGAAGAGAGGTTCAATATGATCTTAGGATTTTTAGCATTTGTTCTGGGCACATAATCAAATTGGTTTTTTTTTCACCAAATCTAATCATTAATTTCCATCTTTTGAACCTCTGAATTGATTATACATCATGACAGATTTGCTTCGGGGTTGCAGCTATCTTGTTCTTGCCAACAGGTTGCCTAGTACATTAACCTTTTTGTTAATTAAAAAGAAATTGTCTCGTAGAACATCCAATCGGTCTTAAATTATAATATTTCTTCACAATATCATAATTTTGATTATCAAAATAAAAAAATCTTTTAAATTGAGTCTTAGTTTTTGGTAATACTACTTTAATTTATCAATTTAGCAGACGGTGTATCCTCAATGTAATCTATCAAAATATTATACAATTTATCACCTCGAAAGTACCATAAATTCCTATAACTGTAACTAGCTACAAAACAAATAAATCTTTAAAATTAACGTCGCTCTAGCCTTGAATCCCAAGTCGTTGAGTGATAAAAAAAAATAATACACATTTAACTATTTAAATGATACAAATAATATTTTGTAAATTCAAAAAATTAATTTTTTAAATAATATTAACAAATTTAGTGGTAAATATCTCTTAATTTTACTAATTTACATTTAATGTGTTATTACTTTTTAATCACGCAGTACTTCTGCAAAAAGAACAAATTCAAAACTCAAATTTAAACTTCCGTGTTTATGTTTATGAAGTAAATATTAATATTTTTTATTAAATACAGTTTATAAATTATTTTATGGAAAAAAATTTATTTTAAATTAATAAATTATTACTTAATTAATAAATATGAAATTACAAATTAAAGAATAATATTTAATTTGTGTTTTTATTTACTATAACCTAAGTGCGCGCGCTTTGTATACTAAAAAAACAATATAGCGTCCTTGCTGCTAAAACTGCGTTATACAATTTTCTTCGTTTAATTACACAAAATTTCCCAAGTATAACTCATATTCAGAAAGTATTAATAAATTCTTTAAGCTTTGAACCTTCAATTTATCACTATCTGCATTCGGGAATTCGCGATTTGATTAACTTCCTGAATTCTCCCCATAAGATTAATGCAATATTTATTTATCTTTGTACCCTTATATTTCAAAATTTTTCACGACAATTGACTACAAGACCCATACCGTTCGATTCCTGAGGCTTTTCTCTAACAAACTGTAAATGTCTTAGTTGGGGAATTCATTGATCAGAGCGTCCTTAATAGAAATTATTTTAATTTTAAATCAACACATAACTTCATTAACAAAAACACATCATCAGGAGTTTCAATTAAAAATTTTGCTGATCACTTCTTTTAAAAGTTTCTGCTCTGTTAGGTTTATATCCAACATTATTACACGTAATTAAATATAGCAATTTTAGAAAATCATGGATATCAGTATTGTACTTAAGGCAAATTTCTAGTTATTGGTGATCAAAAAATCGGCTTTCTTTTTTTTCAATATTTTTATTTAATAACATCTTGGGAACCTAGAAAAAAAAATTTAAACAAATATCCTAAACAGTTTAAGAGATATTTGGATTTCACTGTCCCAAAAACGCTATCATTCTTCGCTATCAAATTTTGTTTTTTGCGTTTTTCTCAAAACTACGTTTTTGAAAACGGTAACCACTCTCATATAAAAAGTAATCAAGGAATTTGCAAAAAATTTTTTTCCAGCTTTTAATTAAGTCATTACGCAGTGCGGTAATTAAAAGTTTCATCTTACACGGTTGGCTAGAAACAATTTTAAATAAAATTTGAAGGTACCTCCGAGATTCCGATGAATTTTGATTGTAGGGTACCTACAGGTCCTAAAAAAACAATAAAGAAAAAAATCCGCTCGGCGCTTTTTTATTTTTGCCCAAAATAGGGCTATCTCGGTGAATATATTCAAAAAAACGTTTGAAAAATAAATAATGATTTATACATCTTACTATTTTAATTGTAATATACTAGAATATGAAAGAAAAGTTAAATTTATACATTTTTATGTATTTTTAACTCAACTGCGCAGAGTCAGATGTAATGGATGGTCATTAAGGCTGCATAGCTGGCCTAGCTGAAAAGGCTACATAAAAAACTACATACCCAGGACAAGATGTGATTTTGTCGGGGAAAGTATTCTTGACGATTTAAACTATCATTTTTCTAGACCTTATAGGGTCTCGTCACTGTTTTTGGACACTTTTACTTTAGTCGAAACTGTGATTTTTTCAATTTTTTCAAACTTGATGAAAAAACTAAGATTCAGATAAAATAAGTTATAAATAATATTAGGGAGATAGTACCACCGAATAAGGAGTTTCCATTGGGGGTATGAGCAAAAAAAAGGGGTTTGCTATTTTTTGGGGATGGCAACTTAAGGGATGCTAGTACTGTAATTGGGGTTAAAACTTCGAATTTACGCGTAACGCTGACCAAGCCAATTCACAGTAGGCTAGCATAATAATTTCACCAAGTCGAATTTATGCTGTACGCGTGCGAAATAAATCGACGCAAGAAATCTTTATTTTTGATATTTTGGATATTTTATCCATCAAGTAAAAATTTCCTTAAATTAGCAAACCCCCTTTTTCTTACTCATACTCCCAAAGAAAGCTTCTAACCAGGGGGATATTATCCCCTTAAAATGGCTTAGAACTGTTAACATGGGACATGTTCATAGGGAGAGGTACTTGGGAAAACCTGCCACCACAGGGGGGAGGGGGTTGAAAAACGGATGGTTTCGGGGGGGGGGTATAATGTACTTAGAATAATTTCGTTTTAGGAACTTAGAATAATTTCGATGTAAGGACGTAGAATAATCCGGCTTTAGGGACTTGGAATAATGTTGTTTGAATTTACTTAATCATTTAAAAATTTCCATTACACATAAATATGTTCCATGCTCCTTAATTGTGTTTACACAAGCCCGTTACAAATTTTTTTATCTTATTCTAAGTTTTTTCATCAAATTCGAAAAAATTGAAAATATCACAGTTTTGACTAAAGTAAAAGTGTCCAAAAACAGCTCTGAAACCCTACATGGTCTAGAAAAATGATAGACGCAACAATCAAGTACACTTTTCCTAATAAAAAACACATCTTAACCCGGGTATATAGTTTTTTATGTAGTTTTTTCAGCTAGGTCAGCTTTGCAGCCTCAATGACCATCCATTACATCTGGGTCTGCGCAGGTGAGTTAAAAATACATAAAAATGTATAAATTTAACTTTTCTTTCATATTCTAGTATATTACAATTAAAATTGTAAGATTTATAATTCATTATTTCTTTTTCAAACGTTTTTTTGAATATATTCACCGAGATAGCCCTATTTTGGGCAAAAATAAAAAAGCGCCGAGCGGATTTTTTTCTTAATTTTTTTTTAGGACCTGTAGGTACCCTACAATCAAAATTCATCGGAATTTCGGAGGTACCTTCAAATTTTATTTAAAATTGTTTCTAGCCAACCGTGCTTAGTTTGCATTATTTAATTGCTAAATTAATTTTTAAACTTCAATTTTGTGCATTAATTTGTGAAATTTTCTTAAAGTTTGTATAATCTTACAAATTTATGCAAATTTTGAAAAATTTTTAATTACCGCACTAGAGAATCTTATTCTTAAAATAACCCCGTTAAAATTTTTTGTTTCACATGACCTGAACTAGAGCTATCCTGGTTGCCGTAAATGGCCTCGTCTAAGAGACCTCTACTTCTAAGACATCTACACAAAAAATCTCCATTAAGATAGGGGATCGAATTGGATTTTTCCAAATCTCAAAATTTTAAAAAATTTTTTTTCCAACTCTTTATACCTTGAAAAATTCCCTCCTAAAATATTTAGGCAAAATTCTGCTTTATAACGATATTACAAGACTCTAAACGTGCGAAATACTTAAGAAATAATACAAAAAAAATTTTTCAAACGCGATTATCTCGAAACTACCTTTTTTCAATCTGCGGATAGTTAATCTCCGGATTGGCTGGTCCGATTTTCAAAAACTTAAGTGCGTTGTCTTTATTAAAGTATATTACAGAACAATTTACCATAAAATTATAAAAAAATTAATTTAAATATGCCTTTACCAAACGTAATAGGGTAAAAAAACGTCCATTTTAAAAAATTTTTTTTCCGGCTTGCCCATTTTTTTATTTTTTAGGTGTTTTTTCTATTTTAGGTAAATTGTTCTGTGAGACTCATCACTTATTAAGAATCTTTTTGATTTTTTTGTTTCGGACATGCCAATCCTGAGATTAACTATCCGCAATGGACCGAATGGATTTTCAACATCTGTACTTTGGCGCCCTCTATAAATATAACTAATTATAAAAATTAAAAAAAAAAAATTTCAAACTGATAACTAATAAAGGGGCTGAGAAATTAAATAAATAAAAATGTCTTCAAAAACGCCTTTCCAATTCGATCCCCTACCTCAAGCCCTACCTTAAAAAAAAAAAAAAAATTTTTATATTTACGAATACTTAATTAATCATGTAAAAAAAAAAAATTGTGTAACTAATAAAATGACTGAGAAAAAAATGTTTGAAATTTACTGTTTTTTATCCCTAAAAACTAGAAATGTGCCTTAAACTTTGCACAAGATCGAATCATTGAATACATAGACGACAATGTGTTAGGATGACATTTTCTGGAATTGAAATCTTTGTTTTATTTGTTTTCTTCTAAACTACTCATATATGAACCGCGGAAACTTAAAATTTTAAATATGAAAGACGTAAGTATGAAAATTATAAAACTATTAAATTTTTAAAACGCCTTTACAAAATAAAAAAAAAATGTCACCACCGTCCATGTCGTTTTCTCCAAGTGTATGCCATATTTTACTTAACATATCTTTTTCAGTGATTTGTTTTGATAAAAAAATAAGCAAACCAGAGTTCGAAAAAATTTGATATCTTCAATACAGAGTTATTTCAATTATATATATACACTCAAAATGTCGCCACAAAATAAAAAATCCCCTAAGAATAAAACGGACCTTAATAAACATGAAAATACAAAAAAAATGAAAAAAAAAAGATAATTAGTATTGTGTCGTAAACTATAAAAAAATGTACAGTTCCTGTAAAAAGTACCCTTATATACATTTAAATAAAATTTTAAATTACAAAAGTTTCGTTACATTTATTTTGAGTTATTGATGTTTATGACATATATATTTTTTTTAAATATTTATATTCTTGAATATTGGATTCAAAAAATTTATGTGTATATATACATTATTATAAACTTTAATATAAACTACATGGCTGTAAGAATATTTAGATTCATACAAAAAAAAAGTAATAATAATATTTACATGTTACTAAATATGCATAAAATTTATTTTAAAAACTTTTTTTTTTGTTGAAATTATTAAAATTTGATTAAAAATATAAAAATTTTTATAGACATTTACGTTGATATAGGTATATGTTGACATATCAAAAAATTCGATTGATATGTAATACTATTTTCTATTTATTACTTTTTATATACATATATATTGTTTATTTTAAAATATATTGCCTATAGATAAAAAATAAATATAATGGCACTTTTGCAAGGTTCAATTCTTACATAAAAAAAAGCTTACAAAATTTCAATACATATAATATAACTATCAAGCGAGCTATCAAATGAAAAAAAAAAATAAATAAAGAATTCGTTTTATAAAACGAAGATGAAAAAAGTGATCCTTTTATATGATAATTACAAAGAGTATTTGCACTAAAGTCTAAGAATAAACAGAACCACCCTTTTTCTTCAACTTGAATTTAAAATATATATACATACATATATTGCTTTGGTTAGATTTATATATATGAACAGGTTTAGTTAAAATCGTCTGATTAAAAGTTGAAAATATAAACCTTGTAGTTTTAATATCATTTTTCAAATTTTTTTTAACATGGAACATGTTCATTGAAAAAGGTACCCAAAAGGGCCTGCAAATCGAGGGTTGGGGGTCAAAGGACTTAAAATAATTTTGATTTAGGGTTTTATAATAATACGAGCTTAGGGACTTTTGATTTTACAAGGTACTTTAGGAAGTAAGGATGTTTGTAAAAGGTAAGTAGTAAGTAACCATTAACATGTTCCATGTAATTTTTTTATTTACATGTGCAACTCCATTTCAAGTATTATACAGCCAAAAATGATTTTTTGTCCCCACGTTGAATTGGAGATAAAATTTTCAAATTTCATGCAACTATGTAATATTAAAAATTTGTGGGTGCTATACAAAATACTTTTTAGAATACGTTCACTTTGGTGATACATTTATAATCCTAAGTACTTTTAATAGGCTCACGTAAAAAGATTAAGCTTAATTTTGGGTAAGCTTACTGAAGTAAGCTTACAGACTAACCTAAGAAGGCTTGATTTTGTGCTTACTTCAGTAAGCTTAATCAAAATTAAGCTTAATCTTTTTACGTGGTAGAATCACCTGACCTGCTGCAATAAAAGAGTTTGCCAACGTTCAATATTTTGCTGTTACCAAAAAAAGCTAACATTCTGAAATTTCCAGTCTTCGAAATCATGTATAATTTGTGTTTTTTCCATATTCTGAAAATTGGCAAAGTAGCCATAATTAGTTTTCATTTATTTTGAAAATTTTGTATAACCAGGAATTATTTAAAATTTGGGCAAGATTAAAATAAAATTTGGTAGACCAATGATTATATTTTTTTGATTCTAGATATCCATTAAAAAAAGCTACATTTTTTTCGAAATATTTGAAGCTTTAAAAATAAAGAAACGCGATAAATTTCAGACCCTATAATTTTAAAATAATATTAAAAAAACTTTTAAGGCTTTTAAAACTGATTGAAAAAAATTTTTATTCAAATTAATTTATACCAATTTTAGTTGAAAATACCCATGTATTAAATATATTATAAAGAAGATGAAGCAAAAGAAGAAAAAGATCAGATTTTAGGATTTTACAGAGTATATATAGCTAAAAGGAGTGTTATATGATAAGGTTTCAATAAGATAGTTGGGTAAAAGATTTAAATGAATAGGAATGCATACATGCATGCCAATTCAATCTATATATACTTTTGTTGCCCATTTGGTATTTCTGTTGTAACGTATATTAGAGGGTGCATAATTTTTTTTTTTCGTTTTAAAATTTTGAGATAGTAGTCAAATTAGTAAATAATTAACAAAAAAGTAGTCAAATATGACTCTAAAGGAGCCTGAATAGTGAATAATAAATTTTCAATTAAAAAAAAAATGTTATCACTCAGATTCTGTTTCTCAAATTAAAAACAACTTTTATAAATATTTCATATTTTTCGGTTTCTTATGAAAAAGACTGAAGATTCAAGAAAAAAAACACCATTGGCGACCCATTACGTTATAGATAGAAAAAATTTATAGTTTTCAAATGCATATTGAAAATCATAAAGAAAAAGATAACGCACCTCACTTGGTCTTAGAACTGGTTTAAATATTGACAAAACCAATGAGCATTGAACATGATTAGAACTATTATTCTAAGACCCTAAACCCAAATTACTCTCTTAATCGAAATGATTTTAAGCCCCTTTGATCCCGCCCCCCCCCCCCTTGCTAGAAAACGTCCATTTTTTATCGCTTGAAAATTTCAATTTTCGACCCCTGAATTTTGAACCATTTTCAAGTACCCCTCCCTAAGAACACGTCCCATGTTAAAAAACTAAAGCAACTTTATTATTCGATTCTCGTCAATACTTTCTGGAAATTTAATATTCAATTATTAAATTTTCTAATTAAAACAATTCGTTTTTAATTAACAGAAGCAAATTTAAGTATCGTAATTAAACTACAGGACACAAATTAATTAGAATAATTTTTCAGAGAACATTTAAAAAAATTATAAAATCTTATTCATTTTAAAATAATATTGATATACTTTTATGTTCAGAAAAACTCTCGGAAAAACTATCAATAAAGCTAAATTTGATGAGTTTCCTGATATTGAATATAAATATAATGTCGATTTCAAAGTACCATTTAATTTTTGTTAGTAAATTATCCTAAAAAAGAATAAATTTTTACCACTTAAACTATTGTCTTACAAATCTTATTAAATTTAGGGGAATATTACGCACTTTTGCATTAATAGGTTTTGTGGTGCTTTTAACCAGAATGCAATTTAGTCGAAAATTCTGTTTTTCCCTCGGTTTTTCCTTAAAAACAATAATTCAAAAAATACACAGTACAAAATTAAAGTGCAACCAGTTATAAGCAACATTTGAGCACCTAATTTTTAATTCTTTTATTGTAAATTTATTATTATTTTTGGTCATTAAATTTTTTTTCAATTATAAGTAATTTATTTTTTATCATAAAGCATTTAAGACTATAAAACTTAATTTTAATCAAGCAAAGAAAATTTATGTTCTTTTAAAACACATACACACACACACATGTTATATAAATAATACACATTAATCTGAATTTGTATTATCTTATGAATGAAATACCTATGTACATATACATAGAATATATTTAACAGCTAAAAACTTAGAAATATATTACTCAAGATCTGTCACAAGGGAGATTTAAAACTAGTAGTATATGTCGTTATAAAACAAGTAAATTCACTTTTTTGTGTGTTAATATTATAATATGTATAGATATAAAATAAAACTCTCTTTAGAATTTATTTAGTTCATTTAAAATATTATGAATATGTTTTTATCTATAAATGTCCAGCTTAAATATATAATTTCAAATTTTCTTTTATTAAATTACATTTAACTTATATAGGTGATTCTTCTTGAAATTGGCCACCCTCATCTGTCTGAAAATTAAAACTATACACAAAAAAATATATTCAGGGGATTTCATCGAAAAATTTCGTAATTAGTAATTTCTGAGTAAAAATTTGTCTTATGACAAATCGCATAAAAATAACCCCTTATAAGTCCGAGTAACTTATTTCTCACTTCTTGGTTTGGGGTGGCTTACATTTGCAGCTAATTTTAAAAAACATATCTGAAGGTCGTTTAGTATAAAAAACTAGACTCTACTCCTAATAATTTCAGAAAATCCACGTCCTTCTACATTATTGTCATCTTTAGACAAGAGGAAGAGGCCAAATAGAGAAAGAATAACCCATATGTATTTAAGGGTATATTTCATCTATTCAGTAAAAAAACTAATTGTTTTAAATATTGTTTTACTCACCGTGTTTATTACGTAAAGATATAATTTGTTTTTCATTTTACCGTTGAATATTATGTTGTTAGGACCTAATTAAAAAAACCAAAAAGATTATCACATATGGATAACCAAGCCAAAAATAAAATTTTTTTAAAAATTAAAAAAAATGACTCCATATTTTTAAAAAACGAATCAATTTTTTAAGATAAAAAAAAATTGTTACTGCAAAATAAATACTAATTTTATAAAGTAAGAAAAAATAAAATCTCTACATAATGAACTCGGTGAGTAAAATACAATTAACAAAAAATTGGTTTTTTCACTTTTAGATGAGAACAGGGCCTTAAATGCTTTAAATTTGATTAAATATTATGAATTTATAAAAATTCACTATAATAGTTTTAAAAAATAGACTGACAATATTGCCATAGTAAATAAAGTTGTATCTTAATATTTTTTAAGTGTTGTTTACGTAAAACTGATATTTAAAAGTTTAATATATTTTAATATAAATATATGGAAAAATCTAAAACTCGGGATAAATGATAGAAAATTTAAAAAATTTGGCAATTTAAAAACAATGAAAATAAGTAGCAAAAAAATTCATTTATAAAATATTAAAATTCAAAAATAAGTTCAAAAATTTTAAAGCCTTAAAAATTTTTTGGAAAAATTAAAAAAGTTAATTAACAGTTCCAAATTTACTCGTTTATTTTAACTATAATTTTAAATTTGAAAAATCGTTTCTTTGGGGAAAAAAAAATTATTTATATTTTTCTTTCATACATTATTTAAAATATATGTATGTGCTTACGTTATATAATTTTTCTTAACATACATTTATATAATTGTTATAATATATTAAAAATGTGAGATAAAAAAATTTTTATAACATAAAAAAAAAATTTTTTTCTCACAATTTAAGTTTTGTGATGAAAAAAATATGAACTTATGACCTATTTTTTATTTCCACTCTTTTTTTGTAATGGGTTTGCCCTGATTAATTTTTTTTTTCCAAACACTTTAGTGCTCTATCGTACGTTAATTTTGAAGCAGAAAAAAAACTTTCTAAAATTTCAATCGACCAAAGATATACTTTTTTTTTGTACAATTTACTTTATCTTAAGGTTTTTTCTTTTAAATATATACTCTTCGAGATTAAAATAGTTAACATTACTTTTAGATTTTTCAATTTACTTTATATTTATAGCATATATATCTTAAAGTTTTTTTTTTATAAATTAATATTTTTGCTAATTAAAATAAAAAATTATTTTAACTTTGCAAAGAATTAAAATATTAATGTTTTTTAAAAAATGATGAGATTGTGTCTTATTTTATTTTTTTTGGAATTTTTTTGTTCACTGGGCCAAAATAAGACTTTCTCATAATAAAAAAACATCACCTCCAAGGATTTTGCTTAGTTTTTTTTTTTTTTTTATTTAGCTTTACAACCTATACATGTGAAAAGTTATTAGCAATACATAAAAAAGTTATACATTGTGATAATATAAGATAATTTAAATTAAATAACCTAAAATATTAGATCTGTAATTTACATTCTTTTAAAAATTCGCAAACATGCATACTGGGTCGACTAGATGGTTTTTGAACGATATTTTCAATGCCTAATGGCAGCTGTAATTTACACCTTCATTCCTTGTTT
Organism: Anagrus nilaparvatae; assembly: GCA_022575985.1. NCBI lineage: Eukaryota > Metazoa > Arthropoda > Insecta > Hymenoptera > Mymaridae > Anagrus > Anagrus nilaparvatae. The sequence goes on from JAKSXM010000272.1 coordinate 15,390,295, forward strand.
TACAATTCTTATAATGATTTGATCTAATTCTACTAATTGTGACTGTGAATTCTCTGTCTAATTTTTTATTACTAAACCATGGTGTACGACATTGTGAATAGTAATATTGAAAATAATCTTTACCTATTGTTTTACTTAATTTATCTATTAATTTATTTGTTTGTGAAGTAGCTTCAGTACTAAATTTTTCAAACATGTCTGTATGTGGTATATGGTGGAAATTATTGAATGCAAGTTTTGTTGTTGACTTAGCCAAAGTATCTGCTTCTTCATTTCCTCTGATTCCTATATGAGAAGGGATCCAGAAAAAGATTATTTTGCATAAAAATAACTACTATTATTTTTCATTATTTCTGGGTATTTTTTTAACTTCAAAAATGTAATGGTTCTTTTTAATTTTAAAATTATTACTAGTAATACTTTGTAGTGCACTATAGGAATCAGAGAAAATGCAGAAATTATAATTTGATTATTTAGAGGCAACATCTAAGGTTTCACTTAAAGCTGCTCATTCAGCTGTAAAAATGGAAAATTCCTTAGGCATAGCCTTAACAATTTTTATATCTAGTTCTGGACAAACAGTATCATAACATAACCAACTGCCCTGTTTTGGCGTTATTTTTTAAGATTAATTTATTTATGGCATCATTTTTATAACTGGTTTTATCAATTAAATTATCAAAACCTTAATTGACTTCAATGCTAGCAATTGAGTATACATAGTCAAAGCAATGGCAGTTTTCTGTTCTTTTTTAGTAAGTTTTTTAAAAGGCGTTACAACTTTTATACAGTGTTCCATTATTCTTTTGTTTTTCTTTTTATTTTTATTAAAATAATTTGAATATTTTATGATTGGAGTTAGAAATAACTTTACTAAGATAAAAATTACATAAGAACTTAGTGCGATCTTTCATATTATGTAATTTGCTTTTCGCCAATAATATACTAATAGGTGTACTTGCTCTATATCCCATCATACATCAAATAACTGCATCTGGCGCGAAGGTCCACCGCATCAGGAAAACTCAAAACGGCAGCGTCCTTATTGAGTTGGAGGCCATCGAGGACCGACAAAAACTTGAAGAAGCGGTGAAGTCGGTCACGGGCCCTGAGTCGAATGTTCGTGATTTGATCTCGACACTAAAACTCGAAATTCGAGATTTGGATGGGGTCACGAAAGAACAGGAGATCCAGGCAGCTGTTGCCAAGGCCATAGGTGTCGAAAATGGAGACCTATTCCAGGTGTCCATTTTCAAAACCAAAGGCACAACAAGCCAGATGGCCGTGGTGGACCTTTTTGAGGCCGACGCTCTACGCCTGGCCAAAAAGGGCAAAATCCAGATCGGCTGGGCATCGAGTAGAGTGCGCCTCCGTGCAGACGTGAGGCGCTGCTACAAATGTCTGGGCTATGGATATAGCCAATATGTCTGCAAAGGCCCAGACAGAAGTAAGGCGTGCTTAAAGTGTGGCGAAGATGGCCATAAGAGGACAGAGTGCAGCAAGGATAAGCCTGAGTGCTTCCTCTGCAAGACCAGAAAGGATAAGTGCTCTGGAGGTATCTGGGTAACGTACTAAAGGATTACGTGCGGGTTCGGAGACTACTCTACGACACGCTCGACGGAAGGCGTGAAAGGGTTTTGGGTGCAGGCATCGCGCAAGGTTCGGTTCTCGGACATGATCTGTGGAATGCCTTTTACGATGGCTTGTTGCGCGTCCACCTCCTGGAAGGAGTTTCCCTGATCGGGTACGCCGACGACGTGGCCCTGACCATAACTGGCAGGGACATGGAAGTGACCCAGGAGAGGTTGAATCTAGTCATGAGACGGATCAACCTCTGGATGGGCGATCACGGGCTCCAGCTTGCGATCCCAAAAACGGAGATCGTACTGCTGACTCGTCGAAGGGTTCCCACCGACTTCGATGTAATTATCGACGACGGCGGAAACCCTCACACGATCCGAACCAGAACATCGGTGAAATACCTGGGAGTTCAGCTTGATAACAAGCTGACCTTCTGGGAGCAATTTCAGAGGTCGTGTGAAAAGGCAGCGTCGGCCGCATCCTCCCTGTCAAGGCTCATGGCCAACATTGGGGGCCCAAACCAGGGAAGCGAAGGCTCCTGATGTCAGTCGTCAACTCTGTCCTGCTCTACGGATCAGAAGTCTAGGCGAAGACCACAGAAACTGCCAAGTACAGACGAAAAATATCGTCGGTACAGAGGCAAGCGGCAGTGAGGATCGCCTGCGGATACCACACGGTATCTCTAGAGGCGATCCAGGTTGTTGCTTCGGTGATACCCATTGACCTGCTAGCGTTGGAGCGGAAATTCATCTACGAGAGCGTAGATGAGCGCGAAGTGGCTTCCACTCGCGCCCGCTTCAACTCTATGAAAGCATGGAAGAAACGATGGAAAAAGAACCAAGAGAAAAATGCCCTATGGACGCGCAGACTGATCTCAGACCTGCAGGCATGGATGGGACGACAGCATGGGGAGGTGGATTTCTACCTTACCCAGTTCTTAACTGGACACGGGTACTTCCGTGTCATGTTGAAGCATTGGCATAAGGTGGCAACAAAGGAGTGCTTGCACTGTCCGGGCGTGGATGATACAGTAGAGCACACATTCTTCGAATGTGTGCGCTACGCGGAGGGGCGCCCGCCCTTCCCAATTTGGAGGCCGGAGACGGTGGTCCCGGAAATGCTACGGAGTTCCGAAAACTGGAACAAAGTAGCAGAGTACGTAAGGACCACTTTGTTGGAGCAGAAGGAGGAGGGCTTTCTATCGTAGAGAGCTCTCCTGCCCCTAGGCAGGGGGGAAGGCAGCAGCCAACTGCCTAGGCTGCGCGTCCCAAACTAAAGTTATACCTAAAAAGGGAGTTCCGGTTTGGGACAAACAAGCGCGGGGGGTTTAAAGTGTGTTTATCCAGTAAGAATCTGGGGCGTAGCCGGCGACCGCGGTCGCCGGTGGTCTCCCAGTAGTACACTTTGTACAACTGGGCGGTTATGGAAATTTACGGGTCTTTAAGGCCCGCAAACACTCCATGGCTGATGAAGATTCACATATTTCCCTTAAAAAAAAAAAAAAAAAAAAAAAAAAAAAAAAAAAAAAAAAAAAAAAAAAACTGCATACTGAATTTTTTCAATTTTATCTATTGAACTTTTTGTTTTAGGAAAATATATAAACGAACAATACTCTATGATTGATCGCACAAAACTCTTATAAAATATCATTTGTTAAATTTAAAATAATAATAATAATAATAATAATTTAGGTTAGGAAAAAATAAATAAAACACTGGTATAAGTAAATCTCTCATTTTTAACAATCATTAATATGTACGGCGGAGATCCCCACCAGGTACCACATAGAAATTTAATAATATTCTTAGTAAATGTTAATTTAAAATCAAATATAATGCCCAAAAAACGTACTGTCTCACTTGATTTTATTTCGTGATTATTAACTTTAATTTTACTTTTTCCGGGGATAGTATTTTTGTTAAATTAAAAAATTATTATTAATATTAATTTTCTATTTAGTAACCTAAATTATATTTTAAATAATTAATGAAACTTTATTTTATAATTAATATGTACTAAAACTAATTCCATTAATTATATTTTGTTTTTTCTCTTGTCATAAATACTCAGTATTTTTTTTTTTTACTTTAAACTTTTTACATAAAAAGTAAAAACACATTTATTTGTTCTATTATACAACTTTTTTCTGCATATAAATTTTTATTTTAAAATATGCAGTTACAAAAAAAAAAAAAAAAAAAAAATTGTACAAAACCTATAAGCACTTATGTTACTTTTTTTCTATAAATTTTTTTTAACAAACTTATCAACTTTCATGGATTAAAAAATATGCATTGTTACGTACGTGAATATTTTAATAAAATTTTTATATACAATAATATAAAAAATGATATTAAAAGTTAAAATAAAAACAATATTTTTTATATGTATATTAGACTGTGGCCTTTTTAGCTTTATTTTTTTTAAATGAATATAGAAAATCGGTTCCTCATAGAGGAAACTTTGATATAGTTTAAATTTTAATATTCGATTTCTTGCATATTTGCATGTTTTGTGACCCCAAGATGCTAGTGTAAAAAACCTAGTGTACTCAAAATTTTTTCTCATTCTAGGATGTATACCAAAAATTTTTTTTTATTTGAATATGTAATAACTAATTTTTTTTATATCTAGATTTGCAAAATTCGTTTATACTCAATTTCACTGGTCCAATATCGATTTGTGAAAAATTTTTAGTCAAAAGATAAAAAAACAGCATCCTTTTTTTTTATTTTTGGACGTAATACTTAATTTCTTTTAAATATATAGAAGTACTAGTTTTATAAAATTAAATTAAATCTTTTATTTTTGGTTTTTCTAACTAATTGTTATTCATTGATGTAGTTCTAATTCAAAGATATATATTCCTATTTTTAAAGAACCTTAGTGCCACTGTTTTGGCAGAGTTTTTTATTTGAAGGATCAATATTTTGTTGTTTTTATTTGAAATAATGGTATTTTAGTATTTAAATTAAAATTACAATTTATTTATAACCAATATTAACCATACCTACCACAAAAAATAATTTTTATTGCTTAAAGATTAGGATTTCTCTTTCCTAAAAATAAAACTCTGTTTCATAAATAAAATAGGTATAAAATTTTTTAAATATCAGTTTTGAAAAAGCATTTAAAATTTTTCAAAATACTGGAAATATGAACAGCTTGAACCAAAATTCGCGATCAAAATTAAATTTATTGAATTGGGTGACTTGGGTCAATCTTTTTTTATGAGCAAGAGTAGTATACGAATTTTCCACGTCAATGAGGCGTTTCTGGACGGTTGAGGGCGCTGCTGGGACATGCTCCTTTCCCATAAGAAATCTTTAAGGAGTGAGTGAGAAAAAAAAAACTGGCGCGCGCAGATTTTTGTTTCTCACTCACTTCTTCAGAATTTCTTATGGAAATGGAGCATGGCTCAGCAGCACCCTCAACGTTCGAAAACACCTCATAGCAAAAAAAATATGGAAAATACGCTCTATTAGCCCACTGTCAAGAACAATAAAATATAAAGCATACAAAATATTCAAATCATATTAACGTTACGCATAGCCTTTCAAGGACCTTACAAGCATTACTAAGCATTACTCGTGCATTTCATGGACCATGAAAATTTGCAACGTTGTGCTATGAAATCGAATATCGGTTCAAATATGGAAACATGGCTACTCATTTTGAATCACCTTGTTTGGCCTTTTTTTTAATGCAAAATAGCCACTCTTTTCCGTGAGGGGGTAACTCACCATAGGCACAGCCCTCCGATTGAAATGATTATTAACTTGAATTAGAGTTATTGAGTAAGTCATGGTATTGCGTTTAGATTTTCATAGAATAACAGGACTTTAGATAGTGAGTATGACATTTCAGAAAAAAACCCCACGTAGGGAAAAACTTTAAAAGAATTTTAACTGAAAATTAGGTAGGAGTAAAACAACTATTCATACTTTCTATAGGATAATTTCCAAACACCTCCTCCCCTACCCCTAAGGCAGATTTTATTTTCTTCATAATATTTAATTTTTAATCAATTAAATTCGATACAGCCGAAAAATAAGTTCCTAAGCCAATATATTATTATTCGTTTGAGAATTACGGTGCTAAAATCGATATTATTGATCGATAAGTGGGGGTCACGTGAGTTTAAAAGAAAACTCGCTCTCTCATCCCTCGGATTTCTTAGAAATCGGACGAATTATATAATCTCGCGCGCGCTCCGTTTGTTCCTGTAGATAAGATATGCTCTCCAGGTAACTTTACTAAATTGCAAGTTTCGTGTATCGTGCTAAAATGTGCCCACGTAGTGTGACCTTATAATTGATATAAAATTAAATGAGTGAGGATGGAAAATACTTCAAAGAAAATAGAAGAGAGAAAAATAGCTGATGTGCAGATAAATTCCATTCCATCGCCAGTAGTCTCTCCAGAAAGGTACGTATGCCGGGACATTGTGTTTGGTATCAATATTTTTGATAGAAGAAAAGGAGACGCTGTGCTGTGTGTACGATTTAAAATAAAATGGTTAATCACGCGGAAATCTAATCGTCGCGAATTTTCTCTTAATAAATTTATGTAAACTGGTATATAAATATTTGTATGTATATATTTACGATAAAATAGTATGAGTTTGGCCACCGTAAACTTTGTATAATATTTTTTCAGGTATTTTTTATAATTTTTAACAATCAAAACTTATTAAATTAAAATATATAATGATCATCTAAATTAAATTATAAATCGTCTTATAAAAATTTATTTATTAACCCTTTTACCAATGTATGCTGCAAGTCGTATATGTGTGTATCTTTAAATACCACACCTGAACATAAACAGGTAAAAATCCCCTTCTCTCTTCTTTTATAGTAATACTATATTTTAGCAAAATACAAAATTAAATTTATTATAATCATATTATTATTCATTTATTCATTATTGCTGAAATACAACGTGACAAGAGAATTGACCTAGGTGATTAGCGCTTACAAGGCACGAGCGCTACTCTCTTAAATACACGCAGACAAATATAAGACAGAAATAGTGGTATTAAATAAAACCAGAGAAAACGACCGTGCATACTCCGGTTTTTGTGGATTTTAATACCAGAATTTCAAACGCTAAATACCACGTGACAGTTTAAAATGTAAATGTTGAACGTCACGTGGTATTTAACGCCTGAAATTCTGGTATTAAAGGAACAGTCTACAATCATCCGGTAAACTCTTGGGGTTGTCCGCTAGAAGTCTGCAAATCAGTAGTGCCAACTTTACATAAAACTAATACACCTGATTATTTTAAGTTATCATTTAGTTACGATTGATGCCATTACCTTACAGACCTCTAGCGGACAACCGTAAGAGTTTACCGGATGATTGTAGAATGTACCTAAAAAACACAAGAAGCGGAATATGCGCGGTCGCTTTTTCTTGTTTTATTTAATACTACTTTTTCTGTCTTATATTTTTCTGCATGTATGACTATGCTCAACCGTGAACTTTGGTTTTATACTTTTTGACATATATATAGCCTTTGAAATTCATTTCACTTGCAAGAAAATTTTTATTGAAAAATTAATGTACTTTGAAGGTATTTTATTCGTGTTTATAATAAAAGAACGGAAGTTAAGCGCGGAAAATAGTTTGATTTGTATTACCTAGAACAGGCTATTTTATAATCTTAATGTAATTTTATCACTCAATACTCAGTTAATAATGTCAATAACTATGCTGGTTTTTCGATGTAAAAAGGGAGAAAATCCTATTACAAAATAAAATACAGCTAAATTCACAACCCCTCTCATAAATTTTATGCTTATAATTTAGATGTCTCTGAATTTAGGGAAAAACTTGGAAGAACTTGTAAAGACCTTGAAGAGCTTATAGGAAAACTCAAAATTTATTTACGCGGGTACTTTTTCAAGAATCATTTCAAAAACAGATTATTATAAAAAAATAAATTTCAAAATCTTATTTTTTTTTCATTTAAAAATTTTTATAGATTATGACTGTTAAAATTCAAGCAAAGTTACTACTATATATATATATAGATGCCCACGTAACTAAAAAAAAAAAATTTCTAGCAGCTGTTAGTGTCACTCGTAAATACATTAATTAAAATAGCGCAGTAGCGAATGAAAATTTATATTTCACATCACATAACTTTACTTATAATACATTCATATGCGACACATACACATACAAACATACAGTATGCAATATTTACATATATATATATGTATATATAAATATTAATGCATAAGAAATGCTTATACAGGAAAAAGATAAAAAAAAAAATAACATTTATAAGATATAGTGTACATCTTATTTTATAATAATATAAAGCTTCAAATATTTAAGAGGTTTATATGATGAAAAATTTTATGTCATATTATATATATATACATAGAGAGTAGAAATATTCTATATTAACAAAATTTATATATATTTTTCATAAATACTAGTCTTATGCATAATTTTTTTTTTTTTGGTATTTTATTTTATAAAAAGCTTCTTATATTATTTTTTTGAGAGAAAATATTTTATATGAAATTTTGTGTATATAAGCATTTTAAATATATATATATATATATATTTATACATAAGCAATTTTCTAGTTAAATTAATTAATTTTCATGTCTCACCCCCGTTACATACCCCCCACTATTTTTTTTCCTAAGGCAAAGAAAGTAATAAATCATTATATATATATATATATATATAATATCAAAAGATTAAAAAAAATTGAGGATTCTTTATATAGACTTTAGTTAAAAAAACCACAATGATGAAAAATATATAGTTATATATATTTAATTAATGATAGTCCAGTGACACCACGACAAACACTCATCATCTCTTTTTTTTTTAAATTCAATTTCGCTGGATTTTAACGTCCTCGTTATATATACGTTTCTTGTTTGTCTTATATTCTGAACGGTAAAATAAAATAATTAAAAAAAAAAAAAGAATTTTATAAAAGTTAACTATGGCTGCAAAAAATATGTATATATATAACTATATATATATATATGGGCTATTTCGTATCATTTCAACAAGTATTTTTAAAGATAGAAAAGTATTTCTAAAATAATCACAATTTACTCTTAACCCTTTGAGGGGCGAATTAAAATATTTTTTGCCCTTGATCTAGCAATTACGCTGATGCTTAATATAATATTCATGAACTCTGGATTGTAAAAGTTTTTAGGCCGTTAAATATAAAATGAGATCTACATTTTAATAGTTAGCAGGGAGATATGTAGAGGAAGAATCAAAATCAGTTACCAAAGTTAGTATAGTTTGGGTAACTGATTATGAAAATCAATTCAAAATTTTACTTCAAAATAATTATTAAAAAGGTCTAATTTTTTGAAAAACACAATGTATGGCAGTATTATCTTAAACCTCAAATATTCAACCGGTTTTTAGATATTTTTAAATTCAGAAACCTCAAAAACTCCCCTGATCTAAATTTTATCCAATTCAATCCCTTTAGCCTACACATGGCACAATTAAAAGTAAAAAATACCAATTTTTATTATGCCTTTAAGTTATTGACCAAAAAATATAAAACAAGAAAGGAAATACATATTTGCCTCTACGAGAATTAAATAATCTTTAAATGACATAGGGCTAGAAAACTTGATTAAAAAAAAAAATTAATTAGAGAATAATAACTACAAAAAGTTCAATTTATTTTTTTTTTTAGCATGAAGTTAAAAGTTTATTTTTATGCAATTTATCGTGAACTTTTTTTTTATCCTTTTTTGCGATTGTAGGTCAAGAATTTAACGATGTAGCTTAAGGTTCGTTAAAAGTCAATCAATCGTTAGATTTTTTTTTATTTTATCAAAAAAAAAAATTAAATCGTAATTTGTCACCACCAATCTTTCGTTAAAAAATATAAATTACATATAAGGACGATTGCATTCACAAGTATAAAATGAAAAAAAAGTTCTATTTATTTTACGTTGAAGACGAAAATCTACAATTAGATTGACTGTCTAGTTTATGACTTATTTTTTTCATATACCAATACACAAAAAATTTCTGAGTTTTGAACGGTACTTATTTAAGCTCACAAATTACGGTATAAAAAGTTTTTTTTTATTTTCACCTTTTCTCTCTTTAGATACACATGCTTCCAATTTCTCGTTTGGTTTTGAAAACTTTTCTCTACCAATATTACGACTTTTCCTTTTATTTTTTTTTTTTTTGCTTTTTTTTGTTGGTATAGTAACAGTACAATTTGCCATATACTCTAAACTAAATGGTTTTTTATACAATAAGTTTTTTCTTTTTTTTTTACCAATATACCGTAAAGGTTGAGGAAGCTTTTGAAGAATAGGGTGACATAAAAGTCGTTTGATGATTAACGTTTGACTTGCTATTACTACAATATATATATGGGCATATCCATTACTTTTCATACAAAAGTGTGCGCACCCATGACTCCGATCGGTCTCAAATTTTCAGGGGTGGTTTGAAGTAATAAAAAACTCAGCCAGCCAAAATTTCAGCCATTTTGCAGGACGGGTTGCTGAGATACAAGCTCTAAAAGGTCCAAAAATAGCTGTTTTTAGCCAATTTTCAAAAATTTACTGGGTTTCAAGGATTAGTCCAAAAAACATCCGGCTGGTCTCATTTTTTTCCTTAAACATTCAACTTTTACCAAAAAAAATTTCAAAAAGTTTCATGGAGTTGATTTTTACTGGCATTGATTAACGTAAGATTTATTTTATCGAAAAATGCTGATTTTTGAACTTGAATTGTGACTCAGCATCATTAGCTAAAGATTTCCAGTTGGTTTTATTAAAAGCGTCTATCAAAGAGCTTTCAAATGAGACCTTAAACGTTAAAAAAGCTTATCAGGGACCGGAGATATAAGCAATTGAAAGTTTGCTGTTTCCGAAAATATCGATTTTTTAACAACCTTAATCGTCTGCAAAATTTTTCTCTGAGCACTTTCAGGGCTGAAAATTTCAGGAAAGCTTCTTTTGATATTAAAAAAAATTCCCTAAAAATTTGGGCGATGGTATTGGCTTCTGTTCGTAGATATAATACTCTGAAAATGTGTAATAATTGGACCAATATTGGCCAATAAATGGTTAAGAGTCAACCAAAAAATTTTTCTTCTTCAATATTCGAATAGCCAGGGAAAAATGAGCTGATTTAAAAAAAAAAATTTTTTATTTTTGACCGAAAAATAAGCAAGTTATCATCATTTTAAGATTTTTTAAAAAATTTTCCAAAAATCCCATTTTTAGGGTCATTATACAGTATTCTAACTCGAAATAATGATAACTCGCTTATTTTTCGGTCTAAAATAAAAATTTTTTTTTTAAATTGTCGAATTTTTTCCTGCCTATTCGAATATTTACGAAAAAAAAACTTCTTATATGCAAAAATTATTTTTTTTTGGCAAATTACTTTAGAACTTACTTTATTTTGTCAATGTATTCGGGTATTTTTTGGCCCAAAAAAATAATTTTTGCGTATAAGAAGTTTCTTATTTGTAAATATTCGAATAGGCAGGAAAAAATTCGACAATTTAAAAAAAAAAAATTTTATTTTAGACCGAAAAATAAGCGAGTTATCATTATTTCGAGTTAGAATACTGTATAATGACCCTAAAAATGGGATTTTTGGAAAATTTTTTAAAAAATCTAAAAATGATGATAACTTGCTTATTTTTCGGTCAAAAATAAAAATTTTTTTTTTAAAATCAGCTCATTTTTCCCTGGCTATTCGAATATTGAATAAGAAAAATTTTTTGGTTGACCCCTTAACCATTTATTGGCCAATATTGGTCCTATTATTACACATTTTCAGAGTCTTATATCTACGAACAGAAGCCAATACCATCGCCCAAATTTTTAGGGAATTTTTTTTAATATCAAAAGAAGCTTTCCTGAAATTTTCAGCCCTGAAAGTGCTCAGAGAAAAATTTTGCAAACGATTAAAGTTGTTAAAAAATCGATATTTTCGGAAACAGCAAACTTTTAATTGCTTATATCTCCGGTCTCTGATAAGCTTTGACGTTTAAGGTCTCATTTAAAAGGTCTTTGATAGACACTTTTAATGAAACCAACCGGAAATCTTTAGCTAATGATGCTGAGTCACAATTCAAGTTCAAAAATCAGCATTTTTCGATAAAATAAATCTTACGTTAATCAATGCCAGTAAAAATCAACTCCATGAAACTTTTTGAAAATTTTTTTGGTAAAAGTTGAATATTTAAGGAAAAAAATGAGACCAACCGGATGTTTTTTGGACTAATCCTTGAAACCCAGTAAATTTTTGAAAATTGGCTAAAAACAGCTATTTTTGGACCTTTTAGAGCTTGTATCTCGGCAACCCGTCCTGCAAAATGACTGAAATTTTGGCTGGCTGGGTTTTTTATTACTTCAAACCACCCCTGAAAATTTGAGACCGATCGGAGTCATGTGTGCGCACACTATTGTATGAAAAGTAATGGATATGCCCATATATATATATACATACAAAAACCGCAAAATTAACGCTTTCTGATCACCATCTGGAAAATTTCATCGCCTTTGTATTAATTTAACAATTTTACTTTTTTTTTTTCTATCTTCTTTTTTTCTAGAAAATCTAATTTGTCGAATGACAATGAAGAAAAAATCGATTAATGAATATCTCTGTTTTATTTTATAATTACTTACCGGATATATTAAAAAAAAAACTTGTTTTAAATTTATTAAATTTTTTTTAATAGTAAATTTTTTATACAGAATTTGGTAAATATAAATATAATAAATTTAAATTAAGTATATATTGAAGTTAATCAGTTAAATTTTCCAAGGAAATTTTTTCTTCTCGAGACTTTGAAAACATGGAATATTAATTTTTTTAGCATCGATATTCTGGCAAAGTTTTTGAAAAAGAATTTAAATAATATAAATTCTCGTATATATTTTAAAAATTTTATTTGCAATAATTTTACTTTTAACAAAATCCTGTTCAAAAAAATCAACATATCGAGGTTTTAGCTGGGTTTTCGAAAAAAAGTTTTCATTTGTTGAAAAAATAAGGTGCCTAATTTTTGTAGAGAAATATTAACATTCAAAGGTCGCGCAAGAGCTAAAACCACTGTTTTTGACGTTATTTTGAAAAAAATTGAATTTTTTCGTTATAAATGGAAAATTTCTTTTTTAAACGGTCAAAATGATTACCTATTGGTATTTTTCTGTAAATTTACCTTGTACAATGTACCCTGAACTATATTTTTACAACAATTTAAATATTTTAATACTTTTGCATATAAAATTCGTTGTTTTAAGGTTGATCACCAGACAATTAAAATTACGGTATTTTGACAGATCATTTTTCATTGAAGGTAAAATAAAAGAAATAGTAAGACAACGTTGAATCATGTTTGTATGCGCATGTTCTTATTTACAAGATTATCATAAGAATATTATGCGTGTATTTTAAGCAGCGACGTTGTCACTTTAAAATTTTCATCTATTTATTATTTTTTCTAATTAAAATATCTTTTATACGAAAACCACTATTTATTTAAAAATCGAATAAAAGTTTCTTCAACAATTAGTTTACTTTGTGCAATTTTTTTTTTTTTATTTATTGTTTAGTTTCGGCGTTGACAGTAAATAAAAATATCAAACCCCTGTTTTTTTATTCAAATCCTATGCTTGCAATGCAATGTAAGGATACAACTTTCGAGCTTTATTTCTCCTAAACGAAAACGACAATTTTTTTAAAATTATACTTTTATGTGTATTATTATAATATAAAACCCCTATAAAAATTTTATCGATTTCTATTGTCGTCAAAAAAACTGGTGATCAACCTTAAAAACGATTTTTGAAACGGTTTTGAACCTTTTTTCATTTATTTTTATTTGCCCGAAATTTAAACCTCTTTTACCATACTCGACGAGAAACTACTTTTTGTTCATCAAAAAAGTGAAAAAAAATCTTAAGAAAAAATAGGATATATTTTTGGAGCTTATTCAGAAACCCTAAATTTTACTATATTTTTTGTTTATTTTACGTAATTTTTATTGTATTAGATCTCATGGTCTTAAAAGATCGTTAAAAAATTTTTGTTTTATTATTTTTTTTCATTTGTAGTGTTGAAATGATAATTAAGCAGTTTAAAAGGCTTTTACCAGATCTGACTTTTTTTTTATTAACATGGAACATGTTTATAGAGCCTCTCTCCAAGTATCCTTTACTTGGTAAATCGCAAAATCAAGGGTGGGGGGGGGGGTGGTCAAATGGGACTTCGGAATAATTTCGATTTACGATTAATAAGTAATATTTATCGAAATAAAAATTTGCTAATTGTAATATTGTGTACCATTTATGTATTATTACCAGCCTTTATCTGTAGGAAACGTTAACCATGCATACAGATTGTGATAACACACAAACCAGTTATAAGTTTTTTTAAATTCCTTTTATTAGCTGAAAAGCGCTCTTTTATTTTTTAAATTGCAAATAGCTTAATGTCAATTTTCGCGTTCCTAATACATATTTAGGTATCCTGAATATGACTAAATTTTGTAACTCCTGTTTAATAAATTTAGAATAATTATTTCAACTTTAGATATAAACATAATCAAACGGTATAATGAAATAAATAAAATTTTATATAAATAAATATATTTAACGTATTAAAAATTTAGTAAATATCATAAATTAGTTTATGCACACATAAAAGCTTAAATAAAACGATAACAGATTATAGAATACTATTAATTATACTAAAGACTGTCAATTATACTAGACACTGAGACCAACCCTTTTTAATTATTTTAGTTACCTCAATTTAATTAGGTACAATGAAAATTTGTATTTATTTAAAATTTATAAAAAAAATATGAAAATTATTTTAACAGTTTTATTAATATTGATTAAATCTTGAAAAAATCATATTAATAAATTTAATAGGATAAAATTTTTTTTAATTCATGCATTTTAATAAATATTAAATTTTATTATCCTATAAAACATTTTTAATATACCATGATAATCATCAGTGATTGCATAATATAAGCTTAAAATATATTAATAAATATGTGTAATATATTAAATTATATTACATTTTTTAAACTACTCTATATATACCTATTATTTTAAATATTTATTTTCATGCACTTTAAAAAAAAAATTTTTACGATAACAAAATTTTTATTTTGTTAAAAAATTTTATTTAATATTTAAATTTTTTTTTAATAATATCATATAAATTACGTATATCAGTTAATCAACTATTTCCATTAGTTACATTTTTTTTTATAATCAATTAAATTCCTATAAAATTACTATATAGATAAAAAAAACAATTTCAATTAAAATCAATTCTTATTATACATGGAACAATGACAAAAATAAAAGAGTTACAACAAAACTATTACCTTGATGTGTAATTTAATTTGTATTATATTTATTTTTCTCTCAATTTATGTATTAAATTACTTAATTTAATCTATTTTCAATGTATATAAATTTTTATTTTTTCTCTTCTTTTTATGTTATTTATAAAAGTTTATATTTTTGACTAATTAAATAGTGTTAGTAGTTTCGAGTAAATTTTTTAATTAAATTATTAAAATTATATAATTATTAAAACATTTAATACTTTCATAATTACATTTTTTTGTAACTTAATTTAAGATTTTAAGTTATGTTATGAATCCCGGTTTTCGGCACTAAAAAAGTTTTTTAGTGTCAAATAAAGGCTAATTTTTTTCAGGGATTCCATGCCAATTGGTACCAAGTTGAACTAAAGAGTCACGGAAATTGGTAAAACTATTTTCTTTCCTAAATTGCACCTAAAAATAAATCCCCCCAATCATTTTTACCTTCCTAGATCTATTTTTGACAGCCATTTTCGTAATTTTGGTCTTTATGTTATTGGTGCAAAATTTTGTTATTATTGCTGTCAATTGCTTATGTTACATTCAAAAATGTTTACATGCAAAGTACTTAAAATTGACTTGAAAGAAAATTTAAAAATTTAAGAAAATATTAACTTAAAAAATATCTTTTTTTGATCCAGAGCTTTAAATTTTTGGGGGGATGAAAATTTATTAGAAAAGAAGAAAATCGAAATTTCTTATAAGTACCGAAAAGGAAAATATTTTTTAAGGTAAAATAAGCATTTAGCAGCAATAATAAGAAAATTTTCCGTCAATTTTCAAAAAATAACTGCCAAAAATCGAGAACGGGGTCTAGTTTTAATTTTAAGAAATTTCATTATTTTTATTTTCTATTTTTTTTTTGGGTATTGTTTCAGGAAAATTTAAAATTTGCCTAAAAAATGGACTTTGTAAAATTTTCCGAGTAAACCAAAAATTGATTTAAAAAATTTTATTCCCAGACAGAAAACATTGGACCCTAAAATCCCAATAACTTTAGAATCTAGAAACTTTACTTCTTTTATGTTAGTTTTTAATTTGTAATATCTCACCACATATATTTGCAATCGTGGATTCAATAACATAATTATAGTTTAATAACAAACTAAATATTAAAAAGATAGTATCAATTAATAAAATGGGCTATCAAAATAGTAAATTTACCAACTGATAATGAATATTTTTGACATTATATACTTTTTTATCTTTCTCCTACATTCCAAAATAACCTATTATAAATTTTAAAAAAAATGTATATTATTATTATTTACTATTATTATTATTAACATTAAAATAAAAATTTTTATCAGCTTGACAACAACAGCAACAATATATACATATATATTTTTTTACTACATATACAATTGTAATATCATAAAAATTTATGATCCATTCTATACATACACATTTTTTTTACTCTTTATTAGACATTATTTACAATACTACAAAAACATAAAAAAAAAATAAAAGAAATATAAAAAAGATTAAAAAAAACAAGTAAACTTAGTGTGTGAAAAAAGAATGATTTAAATTTAAAAATAAAAAAATACTAAAATAACAAAATAAAATAAAAAGCAATATAGATCAATACAAATCAGATCAGTTTGATTAAAGAGATTCAAAAGTTCATCGAACATGTACATTCATTTGCTCAGGCAGTTGGAAATATTTTGATACTTTTTTTTTTTAAATAACGTAAATCGTCTTTTGTAATTCATTGCGACAGGAATACACTCGTAAATTTTTTTGTAAAAAAAAAAGGATAATGATCTATTACTATTTTAGTATGTAACCACCTACTACTATTCCCTTTAGGTCATACATATAGGACACTGTAATATATCTTATTATTTTTGTGGTTTGTGTATTCAGAGGAGGGTCAGTATCATGTAGAATTAGCCCTTAAGCTACGTTAGTTTTTTTGTTACTTTTATTTTAAAATTATTGTTATTTTAGATTCTAAATTTTAATTATACTTTATTTAGTTTACGTATACGAGTATTAAAATATGAGATTGATCGCTTTTAGGTTATGCTTGTAAAGGTTGTCAGGTTCTTTTTTTTTTAAGAAAAGATTATAATCTATGATGGTATTACAAGCTGTTACTTTCGTGTATTTATTTAGTTTGCTTATATGAGCAAATAACAAAAATATTGGATTAAAAAGAGGTATATTAACTGATAAGTTTAATTTATTTTGTTCTTGATAACGAGAGATGCCTGCTTAAATTTTTCTTTTTTTTTAAGAGGGTAAACAATTTTTTTAATTAAATTAGTCTGCCAGAAAGAAGGTATTTTCTGGCAGCTGTGTGGTAATTTACGTGCGATTTGGGTAATATTTCGCAAAATTTTTTGGGGTATTACAAGCTAACAAAATAAGCTTTAACCAACAACAAAATTATAAAATAGGGTACTGATAACTAAAGTTATGGCTTGTAATTATGTGAAATATTAAAATACCTAAATTCTTAAAGATAACTTTCAAATTTACGAAATGAATAATTATTTTTTCCAAATTATCGTAAATTTACTAAATTTTTGTAATTTTGCAAAAACAATTGAAAATTTTCCATTTTTTATTAAGTATTCATTAAAATTTTTCACAAATTGGGATAAAAAATTGTTAAATCACAATTATATTCGTAAATTTTCAAAAAAATTATCAGAATCTTAGATTTTTTCAAATACAATCATGAAACATTTGTTTTGATTATATCGAAAATTAACTAATTTTTCGTAGATGAACTACTATTTTTTATAAACTTATAAGAGTTACTTTTAACAGTGGCAATATTTTTATTATTTGCTCATATACATGAATTTGATGGAGTATATTAATATAGTTTAGATCATCTCATTGATCATATTTTTATTAATACTTTGTATACTCTTCGTATTATATCTTTAAACTTTTATAAATAAAAAGTTTATCTTACATAAAAACAGCCATGCTGTAAAAAAAAAAATGCAAAAAAAATATAATAATGATAATATTAATGTCTCTTTTAAAAGTAAATTTTATTTCATAACAAAAAAAAAAAATTTTTTTAACTTTTATTATTCTTTATTTTATCGTAATAATTTTTTTTTATTTATAAAAGTTTGTTGTTGAAAAAAAAAGAAGAAAAATCTGATGTTTGATATAATATCTTTATGTAGTATTATTTTTTGTTTTTAGTCGTGTCCACAGATTTGCATCGTCAGTGTATTTTTTTTTTCTACTTTTAAAAATACAAGTTTGGAAGTATATTAGGGTGTTACTTATTTAATAAAGATTTTAGGTAAAAATAAAGGATCAATAATAAAACTGTAAGTTATAAATGAATTTTTATACCGATAATTAAATTGTAAAATAATATCGATTTGTTCATTATCTGGAGTAATCGAATCCAATGCGAAAATTGCCTGTGTAAAACGTATTCTTTTTAAATCATAAATTTATTTTCAACAAATAAATTTTTTTTACTGACTTCTGCTTATCATATCATAAGATGATTGATGATTGAGTGATGTTTAGTTCTAGAATAAAATTTAAATCTGTTGGTGACAATATACGCTAGTCATTGCTAGGAAAATTGATGCCTAAGATAATGTACCTTGTAAAACTACGCCTTCAAAAAAGGATTCACATAGATTTACAAATCAAAATATTATTAATTTTTGTTTGCAAGTAGCAAATTCAATTCGAAATGATAAGTCTACCATCAATTTATGTACAGATATATCTAAAATTTTGTAAGTCTATTTACTGACGATGTTTCAGCTACGTTGTGAAGAGAAAATAATTATAAGAACCACCCTAATATATAAATACATGTATATTTATGCCGACAAAACATTGATTCGCTAAACTCATGATGTAATACGTCCATTTAAAATGAGCTTGGCCTAGGGCCAAAATTCTCATCAGAAAAACATACAAGTCCTATACCCTATGTCTTTTTCTATCTTTCTCTTTTTCTATATATGTATATATATATAAGTACATATTTATACAATATATATGTGAGTAAAAGAGGAAGTACTATTATAAATATAGAGAATCTGACTATGCTCGTAATTTTCATTTTTTTTACATGTGATCAATAAAATTTATAGTATTATTATATTTGCTTAACGTAAATTTTTTATGAATTTTTTTGATTATTTGTACTAAAAAAATATTAATTTTATCATCATTTAATTTCTCAGGTTTTAAACATTAATTTGAGCCTCCTTAACCCTTAGGTGAACACCCGGCTACCCGTGTACTTTTTCGGTCGAAATGTTAAAAAATTTCAACCTTCCGGTTAAAATTTTTTAACCAGCCTCCTTGCTAGCTTCAAGCATCTAATTTTTAATTAGCCTATATGGGTCAATATTTGTGAAGTGTATACAGTTTGGATTTTCGAGTCTCAGAATGTACTCCAAAGTATGTTTGGTCGAAAGTATATATAAAAAAAATAATTTTCTCCAATTTTTAGCTTTTTAGATCCAATCCTCTATTTTTTACAGCGATTTTTGTTTTTTTCAATTTTTTGAAATTTTTAATTTTTGAGAAATTTATGTTCATTAATTTTTCTCGCAAACGCGCACTTTACAATAAAATTTTTTTTCCTTATACCACCCCATAGGAAATTTCCCGTAGAATTCGATTCTGGGGTCCAAATTTTTTTTTGAACTGCGCATTCGCGAGAAAATCAACTTTCTTGCTTTGCCTTTTCTAGCTTATATGCCTCAGCTGCAGACAGCTCAATTTTCATCCTGTTGGTCTCAAATTGTAGGTTTTTTCATATACTTTTAGCATATGAAATCATTTTTTTGGGTAAATTTATTTTAAAAGCACTAAAATTGAAAAATAGCGATTTTTAAAAAATCATTTTTCACAAATTTTAAATTTTCCGACAAGTCACGTGACCAAATGAAAATCTGACTGAAAATTCGGATTTAGCGGAAAATTTTACATAAGGAAACCAATTTTCGTCTTATTTCATTAAATAGTTTCTAAGATATCCCATTTTAAAGATAAAGATTAAAATTGACTTTTTTTAAAAAACCCTAAAAATGGGACTCTGACTTGAATTATCATATCTGTTAAACAAATAATTATAAAAAGACGAGTAAAAATTTTTTGGAAACTAAGGGCTTGTAAAAAATTTTTGAGACCTATAGAACTCGTTTCTTTTAAAAATTAGAATTTTGGCAGCAATTTTAAAATTTGGTCATTTTTGGGTAAGAATAGGGATTTGGTTTATTGACTATCGCCATGAGAGAATTAACAACAAATAAATGTGGTGTACGGTAAATAAATGTTGATATGTATACCGAAAAAATAAGACCAATTGGAAGTATTTTGGTTAGCTGGCGAGGTTGCAGCTTTGTATTAAAGATTATGAAAAAAAATCCTATTTTATAACATTGTTGTATTTTGTAGCTATTCTATCTTATTTTCAATTTTCCGAATTTTCTAGTTACCTAATGAAAATTTTGACGAAATTTTCGGATTCCTCGAGAAATTTTACAAAAAACCCCCTTTTTGGAAAAGTTTTGGATGTTTCCGTAACGCTATAGAAATAAAAGAAATAGCAAAATACTAAATAACTACAAAATACCACAATGTTATCAAATAGGATTTTTTTGTAATCTTTAATACAAAGCTGCAAACTTGCCAGTTAACCAAAATACTTCCAATTGGTCTCATTTTTTTGGTATAAGTGTCACCATTCAGTTACCGTACACTGAAATTATTTGTCGGTAAATCTCTCATGCCGATAGCAAATAAACCAAATCCCTATTCCTACCCAAAAATGACCAATTTTGAAATTGCTGCCAAAATTCTAATTTTTAAAAGAAACGAGTTCTATAGGCCTCAAAAATTTTTTACAAGCCCTTAGTTTCCAAAAAATTTTTACTCGTCTTTTTATAATTATTTGTTTAACAGATATGATAATTCAAGTCAGAGTCCCATTTTTAGGGTTTTTTAAAAAAAGTCAATTTTAATCTTTATCTTTAAAATGGGATATCTTAGAAACTATTTAATGAAATAAGACAAAAATTGGTGTCCTTATGTAAAATTTTTCGCTAAATCCGAATTTTCAGTCAGATTTTCATTTGGTCACGTGACTTGGCGGAAAATTCAAAATTTGTGAAAAATGATTTTTTAAAAATCGCTATTTTTCCATTTTAGTGCTTTTAAAATAAATTTACCCAAAAAAATGATTTCATATGCTGAAAGTATATGAAAAAACCTACAATTTGAGACCAACAGGATGAAAATTGAGCTGTCTGCAGCTGAGGCATATAAGCTAGAAAAGGCTAAGCAAGAAAGTTGATTTTCTCGCGCATGCGCAGTTCAAAAAAAAATTTGGACCCCAGAATCGAATTCTACGGGAAATTTCCTATGGGGTACTATAAGGAAAAAAAATTTTATTGTAAAGTGCGCGTTTGCGAGAAAAATTAATGAACATAAATTTTTCAAAAATTAAAAATTTCAAAAAATTGAAAAAAACAAAAATCGCTGTAAAAAATAGAGGATTGGATCTAAAAAGCTAAAAATTGGGGAAAATTATTTTTTTTATATATACTTTCGACCAAACATACTTTGGAGTACATTTCGAGACCCACCCATGCAAAGTCATATACAGTTCACAAATATTGACCCATATAGTAAAAACCTAAAAAAAATGGTTTTTACTATTAAAAAAATTAATTTTGAAAAGAGGCCTCTTTTTGGACACCCGGGTACCCGTGTACCCCATAAGCGTAATGTTAATTTCAGTCTTTTAGGATTGGGATAGAAAAGTTTTAAAAGATTAAATTTTTAAAAATTGTGAAAGATATTAAAAAATAAATAAAAAACTATAAATATATACGTTAATTAAGGTACTTTTTATTATTTTTAGTTACATCCTAAGCATCTAACAATTTCATATGAATGTTCTTTACATACTGGTTTCAAGCAAGCATCGCAACCTTTTCTAGTTTTCCTTTTTAGCCTCATTTCTTGTTCATTACATATGTAACAGCAACCTACATGAACTTTCCTGCCTGTTTTGTCTTTTGGTTGAATATCTGATAAGTCTTTTGTCCTAATACTACCAATAATGCTTTCTATTGCAATCTTCGTTGCAAAATTTCGAGTAACATTATAAAGCTCAATTTTCTATGACTAGCTTTGCCAAGTCCTCACTCGATTGCCTGTAGAATAATCTCCTCTCATAATTTTTTTTTGAATGAAATTTTGAATGAAAATATTGATATTTTTCAAAATTTTAAAATTTTTTACTTTTGCTTTTGTCGTCTATACTCCCTAAACACTATTCTGTAAATAAGTGTCCGAAATTACAGATTAACAGAGTATGGCCGATAATCCTCATTTTTTACAGTCTATGCTATGTAAATTTCTGAATTACAGAATAGACGAAATATTTTTATATCGAGGGGTACTTAACTTTCAATGCTATTTACTATATTTTTTAAAAAAAGTAAAAAATTATTTTTAGATATAATTCCGGGGATTTTTGGGTACGCTGAGCAAATTCGGTTATAAAATTCAAAAATTCCGAATAATTGACCCCGAAACCGCAAAATTTAGTAAAAAAAATATTTATTTAAAAACTTTTAATTAATCATTCTTGAATGCAACACTTGGGGTTAAAGGACACGCTGGTCCCGAATTTTTTAGCCTTTATTCCAAATAATGGACCCGAACACCAAAAAATTCGGTGAAAAAAATAATATTTTTAAACATTTTAATTAATTTTTCTTGACTGCGGCACTTAGGGTTCAGGGTCATGCTCAATTCGAATTTCTTAACCAAATTTCCAAACAATGAACACCGAAACCGCAAATTTCGGTAAAAATATTATTATTTTTAAAAATTTAATTAATCATTCTTGACTGTGGCACTAGGGTTTCAGGGACATGCTGACCACGATTTTTTTAGCCCAATTTCAGAATTCCAAATAATCGACCCCAAAACCGAGATTTTCGGTTAACATACTAATATATTAAATAATTTTTTTTAATTATTTTTGACTGCGGTACTTGGAGTTTTAGGGCATTGTGAATCTATTATTGAATTTATTAGCTAAATTTCCATATTTTAAATCAGTGTCGTTTTCTTAATATAGACCACTTCCTTAGGTTATGTGGGTGTAAGGCTTGTAGCGTGGTTTTTTACAGACCTTTTCCTTAGGTTATGAGGGTGTAAGACTCGTCGTGTCGTTTTCTTATTATAGACCACTTCCTTGGGCTATGTAGGTGTAAGGTTTGATGTGTCGTTTTTTTATTTTAGAACAATTCTTTTTGGATCTGTAGCGGCAAATATTTGCGGTGGCAAAAATTTTGTAGTGGCAAACAAAGAACAGTTTCTATTTCTATTGTTATGTGGATTTGAGGTTTAAAGTATCGTTTTTTTATTATAGACCACTTCATAGCCCAAGATCAGTAGTGAATAAAAATAAAATAGAATTTTTAAAATATTTTTACCTAATTTCACGGTTTTGGGTGTAATGATTTAAAATATGGAAATTTAGCTAATAAATTCAATAATAGATTCACAATGCCCTAAAACTCCAAGTACCGCAGTCAAAAATAATTAAAAAAAATTATTTAATATATTAGTATGTTAACCGAAAATCTCGGTTTTGGGGTCGATTATTTGGAATTCTGAAATTGGGCTAAAAAAATCGTGGTCAGCATGTCCCTGAAACCCTAGTGCCACAGTCAAGAATGATTAATTAAATTTTTAAAAATAATAATATTTTTACCGAAATTTGCGGTTTCGGTGTTCATTGTTTGGAAATTTGGTTAAGAAATTCGAATTGAGCATGACCCTGAACCCTAAGTGCCGCAGTCAAGAAAAATTAATTAAAATGTTTAAAAATATTATTTTTTTCACCGAATTTTTTGGTGTTCGGGTCCATTATTTGGAATAAAGGCTAAAAAATTCGGGACCAGTGTGTCCTTTAACCCCAAGTGTTGCATTCAAGAATGATTAATTAAAAGTTTTTAAATAAATATTTTTTTTACTAAATTTTGCGGTTTCGGGGTCAATTATTCGGAATTTTTGAATTTTATAACCGAATTTGCTCAGCGTACCCAAAAATCCCCGGAATTATATCTAAAAATAATTTTTTACTTTTTTTAAAAAATATAGTAAATAGCATTGAAAGTTAAGTACCCCTCGATATAAAAATATTTCGTCTATTCTGTAATTCAGAAATTTACATAGCATAGACTGTAAAAAATGAGGATTATCGGCCATACTCTGTTAATCTGTAATTTCGGACACTTATTTACAGAATAGTGTTTAGAGAGTATTTTCCTCATTTTCTGAACCAACTTGTTCAGATTCTGGATTTCCTGGAAGGCAATCTTCATCATCGCTATCAGATGCCAAATCACTTTCACTCATATCTTCTCCGCATAAACTATTTAGGTAACGTCGTTTTTCTACGGCACTTAGTCTACAAGAGCGAGAGAATAAAGTTGAATTAATTGGCTAAAGGGTATCCCGGGATAAGATAGGTGAAATGCCCTAAGCACCAGATTTTCAAATAAATTGAATAGTGATGTAAGTTTGACAAAAAAAATCAGGTCTCCATGGTCCTAAATTTTTTTTGACCCATTGCCCCTCCGTGGGGGCCAAAAAACGTGTTTTTTGGGGCTTTTTTGCCCTTTATTTAATTTCTTGGCCGCACAGCTACCAAATCCTTTGCGATTTGGTGGAAAGCAGTGTTATATATTATTTTTCAGGGGGAAAATATTTTTGAGGTTTTTTAAGGCTTTTAACCCCCTTTTAAGTCGAATCTAATAACGTCAAAATATGAAAAATTACTAAATTTTTTTTGTGGAGTGCTGGTACAAAAAAAATTTTTTTTTCAGTGAATGTAGGTTAATAAAAGAAAAATTTTCAGAGAAAAATTTTTTTGAAATGTTTGGTGCTACATGGTGAAAAATTGATTTTATCGATTTTTTTAACCTTTTTTATTCAATAAAAGCACTTATAAATTTTTTATTGCACTTTGTTGTGGAAATCACCATATATATCAAAAAAATGTAGTGAATATCAAGCATCCCTTGTATAATTTCATGAATTTCTCCTTTTATTTTAATTTTGTGCGATAAAATTTGACCGAGATACGTTAAATCAATAACAAAAAATTTAATCATTTCAATTTTTTCGTGGAATCACTCATATATATATATACACTACATGTATGCAGCATTATGTGCATAATTTTATTTTATAAAATAGTTTTTTTACATACCCTTTTACCTGGCAACGATACAGGGTGACTATCCGCTAATTCAAATTTTATAATTTTTATATTTTTTTTAATTTTCTTGGAATAATCCATATATACATTATAAATATAAACAAATTTAGTAAAATACACTCACCTAATTAATAGTTTTATGATCAATTGAGATAAAAAATAAATTGAATGATAATATTTAATAAGAAAAAATAGCATACGGAATTAAATGTAATTGTATTTATTTATTTTTTATTTATATCTTTTATTTTTATAAAAATTTTTTTGATTTATTCAAATAATTAAAAATTACATATTATTATTTTATTGATGAATTTATTAATCCTCATCGCTGTCTTCTTCTATGACAGGGCATACATTATCAATATCAAACAAAGTAGTTAATATTTCTGCTGGTCTAATGTTTTTAGATAAATATCTGCCATATGATAAATGATAAGTTAAAGCTGCAATATGAGAGCAACTCCCGGTTGTCCTTAGCCCATTTGGACAATTACAGCAATGATCTTCAATGGCATCATATCCAGGAGTGTTACCATTATACTGAACGTAGCATTTATAGATCATTTTATTTATGTGTCTTGACTTAACAAAGTCTTTCATGGTCAACTCAGGAAAATCTAATAAATCATTAGAGGTTATTTTTCTAAACGGTGCAGATTTTTGATCGTAATTATTTATTTTGACTTTTTCAGCAAGCTTATTAGGTTTATTTTTTAATGTTTTCATACGATGGATAATAGTTTCGGCCTCGTCGTCTAGTACATTTAATCGCTTACCTTTTAAATTGTAGAGAAGGGATGCAATTCGGCAATATGTACCAGCTTCGGGTAAAAGTTGATTCCGGAATTGATGATGTAAAAGCTTACATTTCTGAGCTATCCAACCATGTGCAGCTTCAACAACCCATCTTATTCTTGTAACAAATCTGGAGTCGTTAGATTCTTGCGTTGTAAGTTGCTTTCGCTTACCTTTCATAGCTGGCATCAAAACCTTGAATCCTTTTGCTTCTAATAAATCTTTGACATCCCTAAATCCTCTATCAAGGATAAATATATCACCTTCTTTTAAAAGGCTACTTATTCCATGAGGATCATCAATTACGCGTTCAAGAATTTGAGCGTCATTTAAATTTCCTTCAAACGGCCCAGGAAGATCAATTATAAATCCATTAGTAGTACTGATAGTGAATGGCTTGCATAATGGAACCTTCTTTTGGCCAGAAAAAGATTTCCTCTGATAAACGTTGTTTGCACTTTTTTCGTGTCTTAAATAAGTACCATCGCAAATTATAATTAAAACATTATCTGGAATATCAAATAATAAATTAGCTGCTCTAGAAGTTTGTTCTAATAGATATTCTCTGGTATATATCAAAGGACCAAAATGCTTAGGGAGAACAACTTGACGGAAGCAGTTCAATACAGATTTTACAGAATCTCTTACAACTTCTTCAGTTAGATCTAATACAGCAGCTATTAGTGAATCTGAGTTACTTGATCTTAGTTTGAATAAAAATATTACTATAGCTTGAATAATATTCCGATTATTGGAATTTCTCATATTTTCAAGCAAGTTTTGTAACTCAAAGATTGTGTCCCATTTAAATCCAGTTAATGCCTTTAATCGTTCATTTGATATTGAAAAGTCACCGATTTTATCATGCAAGCTTTCATCAATTTTATTGGACAATACATCTAAAAATTTATTCAATTCTTCTATCTCAATTTCAGATTCGTTTGAGTACACTAAAAAATTATTTATTTCATTTTCATAAAATTTTTTTTTTATTAAATGGTCAGCGCAACATCTATTTCTTCTGGGTATAAAAATACGTTTTTTAATAAAAACTTGTAGTCTGGCATCAAATGGGACGTCAGCAAGATTATCACTCTTTTTGCAAATAAAGCATCGTGCTTTTGTTATAATGACTCTATCAAACATCATACAAATAATTTCCGTTTTCTTTGGACTTAATTCCTGAGAAGGGTAATAAGAGCTGCCACTGTCAATTTGAGAAGAGGAACTTGATGAAGTTTGACTATACTTTTGAGTTTCAGGTATATTTAAGATTTCTTTTTCATCTAAAGATGATTTTGACAAATTTTTCGTCAAAGCCGAAGTGCTGGGATCATTTTCCTTTGAGGATGATGGAATGCTCTGATTTTGAACAACTACTTTATGGCGTTTACTTAATGCAGTTCTTAATTTACCATAACATAAATTGCAAATAGATTCATCTACTTGAGCCAAGTATCCATACTTCAAAAAGAAATCCTGTACTTCAATTTTACTCTTGAAAGTTTTTGCTTTACTAATTGTACTTTTACGGAAAAATTTTAAGCATTTACCACATTTGGTTTCGTCTAGTTTAAATTTTTTCTTTGCAGGTTCATTTAAATTATGATCCATTATTCTCTAAAAATATTTTATAATTTATATGATATTTATTTTAATTTAAATATTACTCGATTGTATTATATTAGAATCATATTATTATGCACTGTAAAAACATAGGTTATACTTACTTAAATATTTTTCTATACTCTGCACAAAAGTTAAAATGCATAAGTATATGCCTTAATTATTTAAGAGATAAAAAAATTATAAGGGAACAAAATTTTCTTATTATATTACTATAAAAAATAACAAATTACAAAATTTTTAATTGCGGTAAAATATAACTTGTTTAATAGCAAAAACGATTTAGTATATTAAAAACAATACAGACAACTGACATGAACATACAAAAATTAAAGAGCTTCATTTGTTGATTTATAAAATTTGCAAACTACGCCCTCTACTTTTAAATAACACAAGACGCGGTATATTTAAATAAATATCAATAATCAATTTGATGAATGTACTATGCATATTATATAACATTTTTTTTTTCACGTGTTCATAAAACTATTAATTAGGTGAGTATTTCCTAAATTTGTTTATATTTATAATGTATATATGGATTATTCCAAGAAAATTAAAAAAAATATAAAAATTATAAAATTTGAATTAGCAGATAGTCACCCTGTATCGTTGCCAGGTAAAAGTGTATGTAAAAAAACTATTTTATAAAATAAAATTATGCACATAGTGCTGGATACATGTAGTGTATATATATATATATGAGTGATTCCACGAAAAAATTGAAAACATTAAATTTTTTGTTATTGATTTAACGTATCTCGGTCAAATTTTATCGAACAAAAATAAAATAAAAGGAGAAATTCATGAAATTATACAAGGGATGCTTGATATTCACTACATTTTTTTGATATATATGGTGATTTCCACAACAAAGTGCAATAAAAATTTTATAAGTGCTTTTATTGAATAAAAAAGGTTAAAAAAATCGATAAAATGAATTTTTTACCATGTAGCACCAAACATTTCAAAAAAATTTTTCTCTGAAAATTTTTCTTTTATTAACCTACATTCACTGAGAAAAAAAAATTTTTTGTACCAGCACTCCACAAAAAAAATTTAGTAATTTTTCATATTTTGACGTTATTAGATTCGACTTAAAAGGGGGTTAAAAGCCTTAAAAAACCTCAAAAATATTTTCCCCCTGAAATATAATGTATAACACTGCTTTCCACCAAATCGCAAAGGATTTGGTGGTTGTGCGGCCAAGAAATTAAATAAAGGGCAAAAAAGCCCCAAAAAACACGTTTTTTGGCCCCCAAGGAGGGGCAATGGGTCAAAAAAAATTTAGGACCATGGAGACCTGATTTTTTTTGCCAAACTTACACCAGTATTCAATTTATTTGAAAATCTGGCGCTTAGGGCATTTCACCTATCTTATCCCGGGATACCCTTTTACTGATAATAAACTCTAAATAGTACCTTGTTAAATTGTCTTCTACTTTTTTTTTTATAAAAATAAAAAAAATGTTTCAACCTAATATATATCCTATCCTATCCTATCCTATCCTATCTTATCCTATCCTATCCTATCCTATCCTATCCTATATATATATAAATCTTTAATTTTGTATGTTTGTTTGTTTGTTTGTTTGTCCGAAATGGATAAACTAGAAAACGATAAAAGGTAGAGACGCGGGGCTTACGGCAAAAGATTGCAAAAATTACGGGTCAAAACATAGGCTAGGTTTCGTTTAAAAAATAAGGTTAGGTTGCGTTAGATTAAGTTAGATTAGGTTAGGTTAATAAGGCGAATAAGGCGATCGGTTCGATCTGTCAAAAGATACAATAATTTTTCGAAAATTATAAAAGTTTAGGACTAATATTATATATATTTCTAATTTTTATCAGTCACTGTTATAGTAACTGAATATAGTAACTAAAAGAAACTTGAACAGCTATTATCAGGCAGAACCCTAGAATGGATAGTCGAGGGAAACAACGACTGCTTGTGGATCCTATGGAAGGGTAGCGAAGCTTTGTATTGCTGATCACTAATTATTAGTCTGGGTTCGTATGCCCGTAATTTTTATGATTCAGTAAATTTTAGATAATACTTCGGGTAAAAAAAGGTTATTTTACAAAATATTGAGTAACATAAAACAACATATTTTTGGAAAAATAAAGTCGCAGGGGTCCAGGGGGGCGCAGCCCCCTTGGTGGCTGCCGGGGCGAGCGAAGCGAGCCGGAGGCAGCTAGTATTTATATATTTAATTAAATATTTTAATCCTTTTAAAATCTACTTAAATTTTTATAACATCACAATACACATTCTATTCTTATAAATCCTTATACATTTTTTTTTCCTTTTATTATATATATTTTATGATTATTATCATTATTATTATTGTTATTATTGTACATAGTCTTTCAACATGAGTAAATTCAATCTTGAAAGATACTGAAAAATAATTCAATAAATTCTCTGAAGCTATACACAATTCGATTCTACTAATGCATTTTTTATATTTATTTTATATTTCATGTATTATATATTATTCAATGCATTCTTCATTCATATGAAATTCTATTTTATAATACATATATATATGCACAGATCCAGGTAAATTCTCTGGAACCAATTTATTTTTTTTTTTTATTAGTCAATATATTGGGGATTCGCACATTCTCATCAGCCTGAAATTGCGTTTTTCATCACTACGCCTTTCAGTTTAAGTAAAAAAAGAGAACTGGTTCGATTTTTTTCTACTTTGCTTGTTTGTTTTGCACAATTATTTCGTCTTTGAGCTTAAATTTCTTAAAATTTGTTGGTTCGATTTTCTTCTGATTGGGCTTGAGTTTCTTGTTTTTTAACCTATTTTCACCTTCTAAAAATTTCCGCGGGATACGCTAATCTGAATGTTCCAAACCAAAAATTGATATTTTTTAAATTACTATTTTTTCAAATTTTTTGAATTTCCCAACAAGTTGCGTGACCTAATAAATCAAATTTTGAACCTCAGAATCAAATTCAGTTAGAAAATTTTCCATAAGCACCGAATAGGTAAATATTTTTAACCTTAAAATAAGTAATTGGCAGTAAAAATAAGAATATTTTGAGTCAATTTACCAAAGTACGCCATAAACACGAACGCCAAGAATGGCTCCTAAAACTCAAGAATTTGATCTAGAAAGTTAAAATTGGCTGATATTGCTTATCTTTAGTTGTAATTTAAGTATTTTGGGGAAAAAATAAATTGGACCAATTCAGGCGATCCTTCAATCTACTTTGGCGCAGTTGGAGCAGAATCCCTCATGTATAATATATATATTTTTGTAACTACTTAAGAATTGAATATAAATTTGCAAATTTTAATTAAATGGTTAGATTTGCAGAATTATTTTATTACCTATTGTAAGTATTAAAAAATTTTGTAATTTTATTTGAAATAATTTTTAATATGATTTAATAAAAACAACTAAAAAAAAGTTAGTAGTATAAAGTATGTTTAGTCAGACAGATCGTATAATTTCTTATTAGAAATTTATTTTTAAATATTTGATGTAATATTAAATAAATATCAATAAAAATTTTTAAATTCATCAGTAACTTAATTATTTATTTAATTAAATTAAATTATTCTTAATTTGAGTAACTACTCAAAAATAATTAAGTATTTTAATAATCTTATTTTTTTTCTTTTTAATAATGTAGGTAGGTAAATATTTTATGAGTAAAAAAAAATTGATTAATTAACATTTTTTTTCTTGCTTTATTTTACATTCATCTATAATGCCAGCTAAAGTAGGAATAAAGTAGGATTTATATGGATTAAAAAATAATAATAATTAATATCTTTTTTTAAAACATAAATCATCAAAAGAAAAGATCTTATTTTTTTTTTCTTTTTTTTTTTCATTATAATTTTACTGCATTTTTTTTAAATTTTAAAATAACAACCCGGTTATGAATTATTGAAAGTTTGAGTGTAAGCTAAAATTTGTACATTTTACTGGCGGTTTAGTCCATCCGAGCCCGAGTTATAATCTCAAATAAATTTTCAGAAAATTATCAGTCACTAAATAATCATTTATTTTAATTGTAAAATGTGGTTGTTTAATAGAAATATGTGTGTGAACGCAACCACAATCACTGCAGTATAAAGTCATGCTTGAATGTCGGTATTCAGGAAAATAAGTCTCGCGTCCATATTAAAGTCGGAGCTGATTAATAGGATCCATTTATAGCTAGTCTAAAACCCAACCATGTCGCTGCTTTGATGTCAATGAGCTTTCAGTGGAAAGTTCAGATAAGTGTCTTGTGTCTCGTTTGATCCCAGTTGTCAATTTTTCACTTTATTATCTGTAACTTAAAGTAATAGCTTAACAAAACGAGTTCTGGCATTCTCATGATAAAATTTAGCTCAGTAAATCTTTAAAAATGGTCAAAAAGGAATCAATAAAAATTAATAAAGTTTAATAAAGATTTTTTTTTGTCTTTCAATAATAATTAATGTGTAACACGTATTATATTATACAATATAAAATAAAAATTAAAAGTATTAAAAAAAAAATCAGTATAAAAATAGTTGATTTTATAACTTTGTACGTGCTTTTTAAATAAAAATGATCACACAAAAAAAAAAGAAAAAAATAAGAGAAATAAACTTTTTTTTACAGTTTATATATTATATTATAAAAAAGAAAAGTATTAAAGTAGAAAATATATATAAATGAAATGAAAAGACAGAAAAATATAAAGATCAGGATAAGTCTTAACACACACAAAAAAAAAATACAAAAAAAAAAAAAGAAAAGACAAGAGATTATTGACGCACTGCACGATCGTCCAGTCAGCTTATTTTCTCTGGACAAGAATTTAGTCGTAAACTTTTTCTTTTATATTTATTTATATACATGTGTGTGTATGTAAGAATGAGTTTATGTATAAATGAACAACAATTTGGATCATTTCTTTAACGCGAAACAACGAGATGAAAGACGTTGAAATAAACATAAAAAAAAAAATAAAACAAGTTTTTAAGGATCTCTTCTTTTAGTCTTTTCTAAATGGATAACACAAATAGTATTATCATAGTATATATATTATACTATTCTATTCTAACTGTTATATTCATTGTTAGTGCTTCATTAAGAATAATGTAATTTATATGTTTGTTTGTTTGAATTATATATATAGTTTTTTTTTTCTTTTATTTGCTGTTTTTAATATAAACAAGTCTTAAGGAATACAGTATTTCATCGTGTCATTTTTTGTTTTATTTAGCAATTATAAAAAATTGAACTTATTTGTTTTATATATGTATATATATAAATTTAATTTGCATTTTTTTAATGATATAATTTTTTTTTATGTTTCAGGTAAGCGAAAATAATAGGGTTTTTTTTACTATCTACTGTTTGGTAAGCAATTAAGTATTATAAATTTTAATTATTATTTATTTTAATTATTTCCCTTTGAAGTACAAATGCAAAAAACTCTATTCTCAACACTTCCGGAAAATTTTAAACAATTTCGAAAATTTATGATCCCCAAAAACGATTACTTTTGTCTAACTGATCAGATAATGATCAAGAGTCTCTCTGTCCATTACTGCATCATCTTTTTTAAGGTATCGGGATGGTACATTAATCTTATGTACATGGGTTATGTATTACTTGTAATAATTGTATTATGCTGGATTATCTTAGTAGCTAGTTTTTTAGATTAGGGCACCGGTTAATAGCCCTGTTGAGCCCTTCCAATTTTGAATTATAATTGTATCAAACCCTTAAAAACATCAGTTCTGGATAATCCACGCGGAATACTTTTTGTCATACTTTTTACCTGCTCTGCGATCCTGTTTATGCAGTTATTCATTGATTCCGTGCAAGGTAGTCCAATCATTTCAGCATGCTTACTACTCTGACAAAAAAATCCATTGACCAAAAACTTGAAAACCCTCGTGAAAACCAGCTACAGTACTTTCTGCAGTTTTCTTGTTCAGTAGGTAAAACGGCAACTCTTGGATAAGTACTTAATCTCCAAATGACAATTTCTCTATGAACTATATATATTAAGCTAAACCTATAAACTAACATAAACACCTACCCCTCTCGGAATTATTGCTTGTAAACGATCTAGTTTATTCAATTCTCAAGGGAAGTTCGCTATCTTTGGAACAACAAATTACCATAAACAGTTATGAATAAGTTTATCATGTTGAAAAAACACGCTGACTACTCTCCGTTCATGCCAATACGCCTTCTGGACCTAGAAGACCAGGGCTCAATGTAATGTTATAAAATAGAGTAATTTGTCAATTTTCAATTTTTTTTATGTAAGTTTCTATTTTTTATCACTATAGTCAATTAACCTAATGGTAATTGTTTATCCAAAATGACAAATTTTAAAATTGTTGCAAAATTGCAATAATTTTCGATGAAAAAATTGTTTTGTAGGTCTCAAAAATTTGTTGTAAGTACCAAGTTTCCAAAAATTCTTTACTCGTCTCATCTCCCTGAGTCTAACTGGCTACAAAGTTAATTATAAAAATGAGTTTTTCTTAAAAATCATGAAATTGGGACTTGATTTTAAATTATCTTATTTGGTTAATAAATAATTGAAAAGAGTATAATAAAAAATGTTTAGAAACTTGAAGCTTTTAGAAATTTTTTGAGACTTATGAAACCTATTTTCGTCAGAAATTTGGCAGCAATTTAAAAATTGGTCTTTTTGGACTAAAAATTGCCATTAGTCCAATTGGGTATAGTGATGAGAGAATTAGTGAGCCCATTAGTCAAATGGACTAAAAATAATTTGAGGTGGGAGTCAAGGCCTCATCAGAACCTTATAAGAACAAGACTTTCGAATACTTTAGGTTTATGGACTTAAAATAATTTATATTTAGAGCTAATTTAGGTTCTAGAATTTATATTGAATAGTGAGTTTAAGTTAAAATTGTTATATGTGAACATGTTCCATGATCATTGGTTATGCGAAAATGCAAACCACTTGTAAGTTTTTTTCAGTGTTCTACTTAATACTGATCCAAATATAAGTTTTCGAATAATATCATTATCGTAAATCTACAAATGTAAAAATTTTTCTATTTTTATCTCAAAAATCCAATTATCTTTGTAATATAACAGTTTTAACTTAAGTATTTAAAATCGTAGAAATAACGGAAAGTTAAAGAAGTATAAAATTTTTGCAAATATTTCAGAAAACTTTTTAAAAGACTTTAATCCTAGAGCATAGTACTGTTGTACTAAAAAAATTCTCGAGAAAAACTTATTGTTAGGTATAAAGTAAAAAAAAAGGTAGAAATAGAAATAATAAATTTTTTGTAAAGATAAAATATTTTATTTATCTCATTCAAATGTCTTGATAATAAGATAAAAGTTTATTTAATTTTAAAATTATTTTAAAAAAAAAGTTTTCAAAATTATTACAAAACTTATCTTCTTCTAATATTTCTTAAAAAATCAAAAGATAAATATATCTAAGTCTACATATATGAAGAAGTACTAATAATAGCAAGCAGGCAAAGATAAATAAATATATCATTATAAACAAAAGTATCATCAAGTATATTTATAACGTTTACTCATGGTAAATATGTTGTTTTAACAATTTGATGTAACTTTTGATGAGCTTTCTCTTATTTCTCTTTGTCCTCTATTAAGTATAGTATTTCCTCATATATATATTTATACTTTTGGACTTTACATAGTATTCGTACATCATTAAAACATTATCAAAGAGTTTTGTATAGAGAAAATTTAAGGGTTTAAAACTTTATAACGTTATATTAATTTAATAATAATATCTGTGGGTGCCATTAACTGGTCATAATTTTTGTTGTCCATCCGGGGCAGTTTTCCGAATCCTAAAAATTAAGTATACAAACTTTCTAATACAGAATAATAAAAACTAGAAAGATTGTAAGGCAGATAAATCGAAATTCGTAAAAATCAGTGCATATTTGATAAAATATCAGAACTTATTGTTTGTAAAAATCAAAAATTTACAATAAATTACAAGATTTCATAAAATTAATTTCGGAAATTATACTATTCTGTACTTTGATGCATTCTGATTTTTTGATTCCGGAATTAAATTTTTCTGCAAAGTTCATTTATGGGTCTGTTTTCGAAAAATTTAGATTTCAAGGTTCTGAGAAATAACCCGGATGGACAACGACAGTTATGACCATGGGATTGAATTGCGGCCAGTACATTTTTTATATAATTTGAATTAAACAATTTTTCTTAAAAGGTATGAATCGTTTAATTAAAGAATCTAAACATGGCTGCTTGAATTTTAATAATTTTTAATAATTTTTCTAACGTTTCAGGAAAGATCTAGAGAGTTATGTATAGTTTTTAAGATTTTCTGATAGAAAGGGATAAAAATCTTAATCAGTTTTTCATTTACTGTCAATGTTTAATTTTGGTTCCTCATAGAGGAACCTTTGTGATAGATAAAATTTTGATTTTTGATTTTTTGGCATATAAGCACGTTTTGGGACCTCAGGAAGCTAAAAAACCGGTTTTTAAAAAAAGTCTGTATGTGTGTGTGTGTGTGTGTGTGTGTGTGTGTGTGTGTGTGTGTGTGTATGTATGTAACCGGTGAAATTTCACAACCATTATGGAATTAAGACCTAATTTTTTTTTCAAAAATTTTTTCATCAAAAAATCTCAAACTACTTTTTTTTTTTTTTAATTTGGATGTAATACCTCATTTATTTCCACGAAAGTACTTATATTTGAAAGTACGATTTTTACTCGATATCTCGAATCTGATAACTAATTTTTTGAAAATTTTTTTCTCAAAATTTTTTTCACCAAAAAATACAAAAAATACCAATTTTTTTTTTCTTTACGGACGCAGTACTTAATTTATTTCTGTGGAAGTACTAGTTTTAGAAATATCGTTTATACCATTTTTTTGGACCTGATACTTAATTTTTTCAAAATTTTTTTCTCAAAATTTTTGTCGCCAAAAAATACAAAAAACGCCAAAATTTTTTTTATTTTAGGACGTAATACTTAATTTTTTCCTATGAAAGTACGAATATCTAAAATTATCGTTTGTAAAGGATTTCTCCATCTGATACGTAATTTTTCGAAATTTTTTTTTTTCAAAACTTTTTACATAAAAAAATTAAAAAAACAGTATATTTTTTTTTCTTTTTGGATGTAGTACCTCATTTTTTTCCATAAAAGTACTGATATCTAGAAGTATCGTTTTTACTCTATATCTCAAATCTTATAATTTATTTTTGAAAATTTTTTTCTCAAAATTTTTTTCACCAAAAAATACAAAAAATACCAATTTTTTTTTTCTTTACGGACGCAGTACTTAATTTATTTCTGTGGAAGTACTAGTTTTAGAAATATCGTTTATAGCAATTTTTTGGACCTGATACTTAATTTTTTTTAAATTTTTTTCTCAAAATTTTTGTTGCCAAAAAATACAAAAAATGCCAAAATTTTTTTTATTTTAGGACGTAATACTTAATTTTTTTCTATGAAAGTACGAATATCTGAAAATATTGTAACCGGTGATATTTCACAAATAATTTCTAATAAATTTTATTTTGGAATTAAGACCTAATTTTTTTTTCCAAAATTTTTTCATCAAAAAATCTCAAACTATTTTTTTTTTTTTTTAATTTGGATGTAATACCTAATTTATTTCCATGAAAGTACTTATATTTGAAAGTACGATTTTTACTCGATATCTCGAATCTGATAACTAATTTTTTTTAAATTCTTTTCTCAAAATTTTTTTCACCAAAAAATACAAAAAAAAACTTAATTTTTTTTTATTTTTGGATGTAGTACCTAATTGATTTCTATGACAGTACTAGTTTTAGAAATATCGTTTATAGTAATTTTTTGGACCTGAAACTTAATTTTTTCAAAATTTTTTTCTCAAAATTAAAAAATCAAAAAAATTAAAAAATCTGTAATATTTTTTTTTTTTTTAGTGTAATACTTCCTTTAATTCCATGAAAGTACTAATATTTGAAAATTTTGCAATCGGTGGTATTTAACAACCATTATGGAATTAAGATCTAATTTTTTTTTCAAAAATTTTTTCATCAAGAGATTTCAAAATACTTTTTTTTTTTTTTAATTTAGGTGTAATATCTCATTTATTTCCATAAAAGTACTTATATTTGAAAGTATGGTTTTTACTCGATATCTCAAATCTGATAATTAATTTTTTGAAAATTTTTTTCCCAAAATTTTTTTCACAAAAAAATACAAAGAATACCAAATTTTTTTTTTGTTCAGACGTAGTACCTAATTAATTTCTATGAGAGTACTAGTTTTAGAAAGCTTATTCATAGCAATTTTTTGGATCTGATACTGGATTTTTTCAAAATTTTTTTCTGAATATTAATAAAACAAAAAAATTAAAAAATCTGTAATATTGTTTTTTTTTTAAGTGTAATACCTAGTTTATTGAAAATTTTTTTCTAAAAATTTGTTGAATAAAAAACATTAAATCACAGCAACATTTTTTTTCTTATAAAATACGGTATTTAACTTTTTTTTATGAAATACTGATATCTCAAATTATAATTTTTATTAGATAAAATAGACCATTATAAATATTTTGCTATTGTTAATGAGGAACCATAGTGCCAATCACTTGGCAGCGTTTTTTTTAATGCATTCTAATCAACATATAATTTGTTTATGCCAATAATAATAATGTAGAGAATCACCAAGAAAATTTACTTTGTCTTATAATTAAAAGCGAATTCTATTAGTATTACTGATGTCTTCGAAGATAGATAATATAATATATCTATCTTATATTGATAAAGCATTAAATGTCAAATTCATGTGATGCATAATTAACTTAAGATTCAACTGACTCTTTAAAACCGTATCTACTTATATATTTCGATTTCCAAAAAATTGTAAACTTTAATCATTTACGAGTACAGATTCAGTTATTTATTTCAGATAATTTTGGGCTAGGACCAACCTTAGTAACACGATAATTTCATCAATTTCGTCCACATTAAAAGTATTAAGTGTTAAAAGGTCTATCTCAAGGGTTTCATTTACTTATTCATTTAGCCCAAAATGGTCAATATTACATCCAGAACGAAGGTCTAGCCATGGGCTCTCCACTTTCAGGATTCCTAGCGGACGTATATTTAAATCACTATGAGAATAAATATATTTTTTCTAACAATAACAGATTTAATATGAACATCATACATTATTAACACTATGTTGATGATACATTCATCATATTCAATGGCACTGTTTGACAACTAAACAACCTGAAATCATATCTAAATAGTATTAATAATATTCAATTTACATTGGAATTGGAAGAATATAACAGAATAAATTTTTTAGATATCACTGTGTCAAAAAACATCCAAAAATTTGATTTGAATACATATAGGAAACCTACAGCCACGGACACTGTCATACACTCTGATTCTCATCACCCTTTTTCTCAAAAAATAGCAAGTTTTCACGCCTTTGTACACAGATTACTTACATTTCCTCTTAACCAAGATAACTATAACAATGATATATACACACTAAAACACATAGCAATAAAAACGGTTACAATAGCAACATAAAAGACAACTTAATAAATAAACATAAAAAATCCAAGACAAAACCTTAAAAAAAATATACATCAGCAACTTACGGCAACTACACCCCATTCACACTAGTTAATAGATTCAGGAAATTTAATTAACAAATAAGCTTCAAAACGAACAACAAACTATCGAAATTACTAAATAAAAGACCTCTGTTACCGTTAGACAAAAAATCGGGTATTTACAAGATCACCTGTGATGACTGTGATTGTTTCTATATAGGGCAATCAGGACGAAGTTTTGCAGCATGATTTCCAGAATATTTACCACCAAAGAATCCTAGGACGCCTATAATTCTAGATAATGTTAAATCAAACTACGCCAAACATATAATCGGTAAAAATCACTGCTGCACTAGCCGATCGAATAATTTACGAAGCTCATAAGAGAGTAATCTTGATTTTAAATGTAAACGATGCAATGTATAGTGAACATTTTTTGACAATTTCATAATGTGAAGTGATCAATTTAATGTTGGAGTTAAAATTACTCCTAATTTTAAAACGGAAATTGAATATCGTATATTTACAATTGAAACCGTTATTGGAGGAATGTATGAATCATATAATAAGTTTAAATTATTTAATTGAAAAATTGTGCCAAAGTTAATGATTTTAATTTTATTAGGGTTTAATTTTATGTGATTTGTTGTTGTCCAATCTACAATGTTGATTAATTGACGGGGTATTTTACTTAAAGCAAAAATAAATATTCTTTTCCACGCATTGGGAAATTTGGAGGTCGTAATAGATGTGTTAAATATAAAGGTTATATAGTCCAATAAAATATTCATGGAATCATTATAATGCCTTATATTAAAACCATCTGGACTTCGACCTTTACATTTAGGAACTATTTTTGTAATTGCTTGAGACACTTGTTCAGAAGTTACTGCTGAAAGTGAGAAACTAGTATTTAAATTTATTTGATGAGAAAAATGTGGTAATGTGACACAGGATGAAGATGATTTATTTATATTGGAAAAAAAAATATTTATATTTTGAGCAGAAAAATTGCAGTGGAGATGTATTGGTAGTGGATGTAAGTCCTATGGAGTCAAAAATTGGCGATACAGTGGAAGAATCTGCAGAATTATCTAGACTATTTTTAATATAGTCATCTTTCCTTTTCCTGACCTCAGTTTTTAAATCTACACGCATTTTGCGAAATTGAATTAAAAAGGTTTCATCACTTTTGATAGAGCTTATCCCGTATTTTGAATTGCAATTTTAAATTATCATTTAATTCAAACGTCTATGATTTTGTAATCACATTTTTGAATACATGAGCATGTTTATCTAATATTTTATTACATGAGGTCAAGAAAGCATCAGTAATAGTTTATGGTTCTGATAGTTCAGAACGATCAAGATTAGATGTATTATAAATTAGATGCATTACAGATTAGATCTTAATTTAATAGGTTGAAATTACATTTTTTTAATGAACGAGTTATTTTAAATCGGGGAGATAATGTTACTTTCTGAAATTTATATGAAAAACTTATGGGATGATGACCTGCAAATAGTGGCGCTGGTGCTAATTCCCAATCTGAAACATTCGCAAGAGTGCTGGTCAATACTATATCAATTTTTGACTTTCCATCATAAGATGAATGTGTGAAATCTGTTGGACAGAGAAGCAAGCCAAGATCCTGCGAAAATTCCAGGAGGGGAAGGCCTTTTACATCATCAGAGATATAATTAAAATCACCCATAATGGGTATGTGGGTATACTCTTTGACTGATAAGAAGTCACTTACCACACCCCCATAATCATCAAGGGTACTGCCGCCTGGTCTACGGTAGACAATTGAAAAAAATAAGACAGAAGTGTTTATATAAATTTCAAGTATTAAAAAATCAGGTTTATTTATATCATTAGTGACTGATGAATGTAATATTTTAAAGTTTATTAAGTGAGAAAATAGACAACAACACCGCCACCACCAACGAGGCCACGTTTTTCATTACCTACAACCCGATCAGCTCTAATCAAGGTATAACTACTTATCATGAGCAGATCAGAGTTATAATATGGTTTAAGCCATGATTCTGTTATCGCAATTTTATGAGGGGAAGATTTTTTAAAGAATTTACATTAGAAAAAAAGAAACTGAATTTAAGACTTTTATCCATCATACTATTACTGGTTTTAGGTATTGAACGATTCATTAATGAGTTTTCCAGCTGCTATAAGGTGTGTAACATATCTAAATCAAAATCAAAATCATCCGGTATTAAAACTTGCAAATCCCGGTTTCTTTTAAAAAACATCTGACCTTCATTACAGAAAATCGATATTTCACGATTAGGTTTGAAAAATTTTAGTATATCATTTATGCATATCTAAAGGTAATAAATCGTTAAAATATAAAACTTTATTAGCAACATGTGGTATCTGCGTTGCTGGAAAAAGATCGCCAAATGTTAACTTACATCTTTGTCGTTCGAAAGTCGTTACATCTTTTCGTAGTTGAAAAGAAGAGAATCTGGTTATTAATTTCTAGTAATCTTGGTTACCTTGATTTATATTTTTTTACTTTAATTCTCGAACATCTGTGATATGGAATATTAGGTGTTCAGCACCAATCGCGATCAAGAATCTGTCAGCAACTTCTCTTCAGACATCTGGCAGTGAGCTGATATACCACTAATGACAGTTTCTCTTCCCATAAACTGCGTATCTGAAGTTGATAAAGTTGAATGTACTTTTTGTATATCCAGTTCAGCTACTTTAATTGCATTAAATGCTGTTACTATGTAGTCACGATTTTGGTGTACCTCAGATTCTATTTAGCTACATTTTTGTACTAAAGTATTATATCCTTGTTTAAAGGTATTTTGTAATACCAGATATTATCTGAAACAATTTGTCATCCATACTAGTAGTAGCCCATGTAGATGGATTCATTTGGTTTTGAGCAATATCATGTGTTTAAGTGCAATTCATCATAATAAATTTTTCTTAATTTTCTTAATCAATTTGATATTCAATTAATTTACTAATTCAACTCAAAATTACGCTCAAACTAATTAAAATCTCTTTGTAAATATTGACAATATTACAGAATTAAATTTAATGAATACTAAAAGTTAATAATTATAAGTATTAATAGAATCAAAACTTAGTATTGTGTAATTAACTCAATTACCAACAAAGACATTCTTTATGTTTAAGAAAATTCCCAAAAAATTAATTATTAATATTATATTTATCTTTTACATCATTAAAAACTTAGTAAATTATGAATTTAATATTTATATATATTATATATATATATATATGTATATTAAATATTTAGTATATAATATATTATATGTATATAATTCTAAACTTACGCAAGTTTAATGTATAAACTTATATTATATATATAAATACATATGATATATATACATAAATTGCATTCACATACTCGCGATTCATGATAGCATTCCATTTGTTTTGTTGATTTATGAAGCATGGCAGAGACATACAAAACTCTCTAGTTTTAGGTTCATGCACACACACACACACACATTATATATGTATATATACATACATATATATTATAACCCTTTTCTTTTGGTAACTTTTCCCTCAAAACATTAAGTTCCATACATCTAACCTAAACTCTTTGCATTAGCTGTATGTATGAGCTTCCTGAATTGCAACATACTCACGCATTCTCTATCTCTCTAATTCATATTATACCTTATTTATTCTCTTGCTGTGTCACTATATATTGTTTTCTCATACTATTTTATTTATATAAATACAGTAACTAACAAACTTATACGAGCAAAATATCTTATGACTTTCTTCATTTATTGTCTTTTGCATATATTATTTTAATTTTCTTTTTGTAAATAATAAATTTAATAAAGTTAAATTAAATAATAAATAAATTTTCATCTATTTAACTTTGGTTTGATTTTACTGCAAATTTTATCTTATTATTAGTTATTAGTAAGTATTTGTATGCATACATATATTGAATTATATTAATTAATACCTATTTGCGTACTTACATTAATAAAATATAAATTACACAGCTGTTCAAATTCGATATTATTCATATTTACAGAAATTTATATGTAGTATATGGGTTAGTTCAGAATATAATACGTTTTTAAGCTCAGGTATCAATTTAGTAAAAATGAAAAATTCCATACTTATTTAAAAGGCTTAAAATTCAATTTAAAACAACAAAAAAATAAAAATTTAATTACTAAAGTACTATTTTAATTATATCCCAAACCAGAATCTTAATACTAAAAGTACTTTTATTTTGAAAATAGAAAAAAATATTTATATTTTTATTATTTTCAGTAGAATTCGAGAAAAAAAATTATATTGAAAAAAGAATGTCATGTTATGTCAAGAAAAAAAAACATCAATGTAGTTATTTAATTATTCTCAACAAATAAAAAAGTATTTACAAAATAAAAAACGATGAAAATGCAGATTTTTTTTTATAAAAAATAAATATGTTGAGTATTATTATTCTCTTTAATATTGTAAAAAAGTAATGATGCTTTTTTTTCATTTTTCTGAATCTTTTTTTACCTCCAGCGTTGTAAATCTAAAGATGAAAGAAAACTGCAATTTAAAAATATATATAAATTTGACATGTAATTGCATAAAATGTAATATATTTTAGCTTAATAAAAAATGAAGAATAAAAAAATATCAAAGATCAATTTTTTTAAATAAAATTTTATAAAAATTAAATTATTTAATTAAAGTTAGTATTAAATATATACAAGTATTACAATTAACCAATAAACATTCCAATGTAAATTGCATTCACGTGTGTTAGTTGTATAAA
This sequence comes from Anagrus nilaparvatae, assembly GCA_022575985.1. Lineage (NCBI taxonomy): Eukaryota > Metazoa > Arthropoda > Insecta > Hymenoptera > Mymaridae > Anagrus > Anagrus nilaparvatae. The sequence goes on from JAKSXM010000272.1 coordinate 15,434,363, forward strand.
CTTAGTTATTAGAATTGAAATTTGAAATAACATTCGTGTTTTTGCACACACACACATATATAAAATTTACAAGCTAACAATATTTAACAAAAGTTATTTCAACTTATGATAAAATTACAACACTATTAAATTAATATATTTTGTTGAAATATTTTAATTAAAACATCTATCATTTTATTAAATTAACATTCTATCATTACCACTGCTTCATAAAGTTCTTGTTGTTTAAATAATTAGACTAATTGACTATTAGACTAATTGTAAATAAAATAATGGCTTATTTAGGATTATGAAACATATTTAACAAATATTGAACTGAAATATCTATTTTTTCCGTGATTTAAAAATATTTTTACATATAACGGACAAAAAAGCCGTTTCTCTAGGGTAGAAAATAGGCTTTTTGTCCTAGATATGTAAAATTTTTAACTAATTTTATTAACAGAGTTAACCAAATACAATCCCGCTAACCCGCTAACTCACAAGAATAATTAAATCTTTGTCCAAAAATTTAGATTCTGTAAAAAATATTTTAAAGTAGTTAATTAGTCTTGGGTCAAATCAAGCTATAAAACTAAAAATTAAGACGTCTTAAAGTAATAAAAAGCCATTGATAATTATAAACTTTGAAATGATCAATAACAAAAAGCGTATATTAAATTATGAAAAGAGTAAAATGTATAATAATAACATTAAAATACAGGTGATAATTTTGTTAAAGCTATTACAAGATTAAATATATACTTTAAACAATTTAGTCGTAAAGTTTAATGAATTTTACAGAAACTAAATTCTCGATTTAGCCTCTACTTTAACAGTTTCATCATAACTTCTGCTCTTCTTAGTAGTAATTTATATATATATATATATATATATATATATATATATATATATATATATACAAGAAAATATATAACAAGGGGTTTTCTTCTGTATACTACAAATACTAGTATACAAAATACTCTATGAAATAATAATTTTATAAAACACTCGTTGAAATAATAATTTTACAATTCCACGAGTTTTCATATTACTCTTAAACAACTTAACTTTTAAAAAGATGCATTAACTTGATTACAAGATTATACAGTGTTATTATTTTAAAATTCTTATATTATTATAATAACAATAAACTTTTATTATAACAATTTGTGCATATTTTATTGAGAAAGAAAAAAAGATCATTTTATTATATTCTGTACGTTAAAATTTTATTTAAAAAAGAAAAAAATTTTTTCCTACATTTCGCGCCTTGCGTTGTGGATTACATTGCTCGAATTTACGCTTATGTAGTTTTCGTCTTCGGTTCCATCTACAAAAACCGTAAAACCAAACGCACCGCAAACGCAAGCGCAACGCAATGTGCAGAATCCAATTTTGGCTCCTGCGCAACTCCAAATACACAAAATCTTCTTCTACGCATTGCGTTGCGCTCAAGCTTGTGGTGCGCCTCGGATTTATTGTTTCTGCCTTAGGCCCCATCTACAAAAGCCGCAAAATGGTGTCGCAACCGCAAGCGTGAGCGCAACGCAATGCGCAGAAACCAATTTAGGGTCCTAGGCCCCATCTACAAAAGCCGCAAAAGGAGGCGCAGCTGAAAACGTAGTTGTGGCGCAATGCCCAGAAGAAGATTTTGTGAATTTTGATTTGCGCAGGAGACGAAATTGGTTTCTGCGGCTGGTTCTCCAAACTCCGTAAATGGGTGTCGCAACCGCAAGCGCAATTGCGGCGCAATGCGTACAACACGATTTTCGTTTGTGCACATGCGCGTTGTGTTGTGCGCATTGCGTTGCGGCTACGCTTGCGGTTGCGACCCCTATTTACGGAGTTTGGAGAACCAGCCTGCGTATTACGTTGCGCTCACGCTTGCGGTTGCGACACCCTTTTGCGGCTTCTGTAGATAGGGCCTTAGGATGGTTTTACAAGGCCCCATCTACAAAAACCGTAAAAGGGGGTCAATGCGCAGAAACCAATTTTGTCCCTGCGCAACTCGAAATACACAAAATCTTCTTCTGCGCATTGCGTCGCGCTTGCGTTTGCGGTGCACCTCGGATTTAGGCCCCATCTACAGAAGCCGCAAAAGGGGGGCGCAACCGCAAGCGTAAGCGCAACGCAATGCGCAGAAACCATTTTTGTCTTCTACGCAACTCGAAAGACACAAAATCTTCTTCTGCGCATTGCGCCGCAATTGCGCTTGCGCTTGCGCCCCCTTTTGCGGCTTCTGTAGATGGGGCCTTAGGCTGTGTCTACATAACCGCACCGCACGGCGCAGCCCAATGCTACTGGTATAGGAGCGCAAGCCTATATCAATAGCATTGGGTTGCGCCGTGCGGTGCGGTTATGTAGACTAGGCCTTACAAATTCTGTAGATGGGGCCTTATCTCTACGCATTGAGTTGCAGCTACGCTTGGGGTTGCGACGCCTTTTTAGAGCTTTTGTTGATGGAGCCTTAGTATTAAAAGTTTTTTAAATTAGATTGTTATATTGATGTGCTACTAAATTTCTTTTCAACTGTAGCTCATTCTTTAAAATAATTACCAAAACTTAATTCTGGGACCTATCTATGTGAGAGAGAAATCAAATTTTTCATTCTCTTGTTCATTGACAGCCAAATCTTGACCCCACTTGGCAAAGCATTTTGACATGTTAGAAAAACACTCATAATACTCTAGTTTGAATCATAGGCCTGCTCGAACCTCTAGCAGATGACTTCATGAGTTTACCGAATGATTGTAAATGTGACACTTATAATCCAGTATTCTCTTGTCGATGCTTAGTACAATGCTCATTAGACAATTTTGTTTTTCTGTTCTTCGCCGCTTGCATTCTTAATAGCATACTAGATGTTAGTAGAAAGTACTTAATTGCAATCCTATAATTACAGATTTCTTTAGTACTCCTACTATTTAAACTTCAAATTAATTAAGTGTATAAAATAAAAACTAAATTTTAAAAGTCTTTTTAAAATGTACAAAATCTTATTTATATTATTTTTTATTTGAAAAATAAAGAAGATATAATGTTGCTTTATGCTTTTAGTTTATAAAAAGTCCAAAAATATTTTTTTTTCTTTAACGAAGATTTAGAAAAAAAATAACAAACCTTAGTATATTTTCCAATATACTAAGAAGATTAAAAACATTTTGTGAAAGTCTAAATAGACAGGAAAATTTTTTTTTTAAGTATACTAAGTCAATGAGAAAACAGAAAGAAAAAAGAATATGAAAATAATGAGAAGATAAAAATGAAAATCTCTTTTCTTATTCGTTTATATTATATACCTTTAAATATGTATTTAAGTAGCTTTAGAAAATAAATTAATGAGAAAAAAAAATCTGTACAAAGTTTAATTTAAAAAAATTAATTAGCTGTTTTAATATAGATAGGTACACCCTAAATCTAAAATAATTTTTTGTTACCCAGAAAAGAATTAATGTTTATTTAATTCTTTGGAGAGGAATTCTTTTGAGGTTAATTCTTTACAAAAAAATTATTTTTGTTTTAATTCTGTTAAAAAATAATTAGTTTTAAAAGAATTAACCTAATAATTCTTTGTAGAGGAATTATTTTGAGGTTAATTCTTTTAAAACTAATTATTTTTTAACAGAATTAAAACAAAAATAATTTTTTTGTAAAGAATTAACCTCAAAAGAATTCCTCTCCAAAGAATTAAATTATCATTAATTTTGTTCTGGGTGACAAAAAATTCTTTTAGGTTTAGAGTGTAGATTTTTATTTTTATTTTATTTAATGGCGTCGAGTTTAATTAAATAATATAGACTTTAAATTTAAAGACAAAAGCGAAATGCAGCTAGATTTTGAAATTTTTGATACTTGTGATAACTCATAACTTGACAACCTGAAAATCATGACTCTTGTATACAAGAAGTCCAGTAGAGCGCAATATAATTCAAATTTTAACCTAGCAAAATATTTTCTATTTCTATTATATTCGACAAAAAAATTGGCATTTTCAACATTAAACCTACCAATTTCATAGTCTACAGTTATTCAGATCGAGGTAAAAATTTGTTTTTCATGAAATATCAATAAGAACTATTCAGTACTTATTAACAATTGCAAGCAATTCCTTTTAATTTTTTTACATTATTGGCCTTAATACATTACTAGTAACCTGCAAATTAATTTGTAATGTGCAATACAAATTAAAAAACTATTACATTGAATTTTTTTTAATGAAAAATTATTTTGGGCTATATTCTAGGTAGAAAGAAAGAATAAAAATGTAGTATATACATGTCTTTTGTTTAGATAAATTTTTTTGAGCTAGGAGAGTTTTAGATTTCTATGGCTTGATGTTGGTTAAATGAGAAAAGTAGAATATGGCACAATTTTTTTGTTCTTAACCAAATTTTTCGTGGTTAAAGGACAAAAATTTTTTAAAAAGAAGGTTTTTACTGAGTAAAAAAGCTCTCGAAAAGATAAAATAAATTGAAACTACCGTATAGGAGTCCGTTTTTGATCAGAAGTTACTTTCTTATACCTAGCTGTATCTTTATTTATTGAAAAATATTTTTTTTTAACATGAAACATGTTTATAGGGAGGGGGTACCTCAGAACTTAAAAATTAAAGGGGGGATCAACTTTGTCTGGTTTAAGGGGGGGGGGTCAAATGAAATTTAGAATAATTTCGATTTAAGGACTTTGAAAAATCTGGGCTTAGGGACTTAAAATAATACAAGTTAATGGACTTAAAATAATATCAATTTATACTCCAGTCAAAATACGGGGGGGGGGGGGGAGTTGTGTTGTTTCTGGCCACCACCAGATTTAGTCTAGTGTAGGTCTTTTGGGTCGCTGATCACGAAAATCGGGGTCTTTTCTATGAGGAATGCCCCATTAAAAAGCCCCTTTAGCCTTAAATTGGCCAAAACTACCTCTAAAAATAGCATTTTCCCTATATTCATTCTAGCCCTTTGGAATTTTATATACGAGGGTTTTTTGGGTCGCTGATAACGAATATTGAGGTATTTTTTATAAAAAATTAGACATGCACCCTTAAATTAGCGAAAACTACCCCTAAAAAGAGCATTATGCTGCATTCATTCTAAGTCTTTGAAATTTGGTATGGGAAAGTTCTTTGGGTCGCTGATCAAAAATATTCAGGTATTTTTTTATAAAAATTTAGACCTTCACCCTTAAATTACCCAAAACTACCAGTTTTTATTTTTTTTTTTATATTTTTATTGTGATTTTTTGTTAATTTTTCGGAAATCCTATAATGTTTTAATAAGATTAAAAAAATCTTTTTAGATAAAAATTAATGAATTATTTATTTACAATATTATTTATAGATTTTAATAGCACACGAGATTTGGTGAAAATGATGAGAAAAATCTCATAAGTTTGTACAAGAAAATATTTTTCTTATTTTTTTTATTAATTTAGACTGTTTTTTAACATATGTGTATTTGATCAAAATCCAATACGTTCAAAAACTGGCTCCAATACGGTAATTAAAAATAAATAAATTATTGAAAGGCTTTTGAAAATTCGTTCAAAATAGGCTAGGTTTTTACAGTCAATTAATATCCTCGCATAGAGGTCTTAATCAAAATATTAAATTACTTATAAAACACATATATTTTTATTACACCTCAGAAATACTGTTATACCCTAAGGACTTAAACATAAATTTTTACTCATACAATCTAGAATCGTATTTTTCAATAAATAAATTTTAATTTAGTTCTAAAATAAAAAAAAAAAAAGTATATAAATTTAATTAAATAGTAATTCTCACGTATATAATATAAGCACTCATAAATCAAGCATTCAAGTCACGAAGATCCTACATGAAGATTTAAGTTTACATGTATTTGTTATGCAAGTACCGCATTATCCCAATGGAATTTGGTTATACATACTTACATATACACATATATGGCTCGTTTTCATTTTTTTTGAAAAAATAGCTTTCAAAAAATAAAAATAAAAAATTCCTTTTTTAAAGTCCAAACAAGACTTTTTAGACTTTTTTCACCAATATTTATTCAGTGTTGCATAAAAATCACCATAACGAACCTTTTACATCAATTTATTACATTTTTTCATATAATTATAAGGTAAAAACAGGTTAAAACCATTAAAAACCAAAATCGTTACATACGGCCTTAATGTATGAATTTTTCTAGGTTTTATGTATTTTAGAGAACAATATCATATATTTTTAAAGAATTCTTACTAAAAAAACGAGTTTTGGAGGTAAATTTTAAAAGTATTAAATAATTTTAAAAAAAAAGAGGAACGGTAAAGGCAGGAACGGTAAAGGCTTTTTTATAGAAAAATCAAAATAATTCGTAGACAAATGAACAAAAAAACTTTTCCGTTTGGAAAGTAAAGTATTTTTATGATTGAAACTTACTAAGTTTTTAATATTTTAATTACAACGCTTCTTAATAGGAGATCTAGGGGGGTACGGTAAAGGCTTTTGTTTTTGTCCCTTCGTGATTTCTGAACTTAAACTGATTTTGTTTTCCTATTTAAGGACCTCTTAAAGTGCTCTCGATGTGAGAATTTATTTTTTATGTATTTAAGTTGTCATTTAAGTGATTAAAAGGTTTTAAAAATGTTTTTATGAAGAGAAATCAAATTTAATATAAATAAAATACGTTTTACGTACACATTTTGTAAAATCGTGTGACACACCTTCTCACCCTTGTAATAATTAGGAAAAGTAAGTTTAAATTTTTTCTATATGGAAAAAGTTTAACCTTATAGTATAGCAATTAATCCCCAAATAAAAATTTTTGATAATTAATTGATAGGTGTGAATGACAGACACTCAAAGTATAGGAATCTCCTTTGTGACAGGGAACGGTAAAGGCTTTTTTGCTATATTTTTATGTTTTATAGTAGTTAAAACATTAAAATATGTTGATTTTTATGGTGTACCATCAAAAACTTATCGAAATTAAAAATTTTAAAAAAAAAATTTTTTTAATTAATGCATCTGGTAGTCAGAAACGTGCTGTACGTCACTTTTGCAAAAAAAACGATAATGAGCCATATATACAAAATTTTATGTATATGTAAGTCTTTGAGTTATTTACATTACATAAATAAACATGTATAAATAATTTATTTAATTTAACTTATTAATATTAAATTTATTTATTAACATGAAAATTAATGTTATTATTTTAAAATGAAGACTTAATTATTTTAATTATTATAAAGTCATTAACTTGATCAAAGACAAAGATATACTTGTACTGATTTTATCATGTCAATGTCAAATCTTGAATTATCAGCATATTATAACATAAATGAACAATTCTGACATTACTTGAATTTAGATTTAGAGATTTCACTTACATTATTAAATGATAATATGATTTATATAATATGTACAATGTATAATATCTTATTGTAAATATAATCTGTAAATATTTTTTTATGAGCTGAAAATATAGTTTTAATATGAGGAAAAATTAAATTATTATCTTTGGTTAAATTTATTAAGTATTATTAACTTAAGCTGGGTTAGCATCCAGTTTTTTTTCCTATACTGTTTTTTGTTATTAGCAAAAATATTGCAAAAAAAAATTTTTCTCACAAGTGAAATGACTTGCAGGTTATATAAATATATCTGAACTTTAAAGTTTTCACTTACAGGGGAGAGGGCTATTCTACGTTAGACGCTTTAGTATCAAGGTTTCTGAAAAAAACAGATACTAGTTTGAACTGCGAATCCTAGTTAAATTGGAAGAGTTGTGACAACAAGAATGAATTTCGTAGTGCACTTTTTTAGTGAATAGTGATAGTTTTGCGGATAAAATTAGGGTGGATATATTTTTTATTGACCCACTGAATACAAATTCAGAGACTATTTTGACTTAAAAGTTGCAAGTAAATGAACTGCCACTTTTATGTCAGAATATACTCTGAATTCGTTTTCAGTAGGTCAAAAAATATATTTCTACTCTATTTTTATGCATTTATCACTAAAAACTGGGCTACGAAATACATTACTGACGGTACTATAATCAAATAATCACCACAGAAACAAAATATATTAATAGAACTGAAAATTCGAGTTCTAGAACTCTTTTTGACGTTAAAATTTTTTTATACTAAAAATTTTTTCATTTATCTACTATGATTAACCCTCACTCCTAATTTACACCCCTTCAAAAATTGGAACATATTGTAAAATAAGCATTTTATATTTTTCCATATTTTGAAAAGTCACAGTCATGATTTTGTGTTAGAAGTTATTTAACATTAACCCTGCTTTAGGGGCTGAAATATGAATTTTGAATGATAGCAATTAAAAATAGGAAAAAAAAAACTTCAAAAATAAAAAGATTTGCCCAAATTACCTGTTAGATGATATTTTTACCTCAAGTATTCAGTATTTTATATAGAAAAATTAATTTATCCAGAAGAAACGTTGATTAAGCCCGTGGCGGATTCAGCGGGGAACAACCGCCCTCTCCTGGGACCAAAAATGTACGTATTTTTTAATAAAATTTTGAAAATTTTTATAAAAACTCACAAATTTTCACTAAACTGCCCCTCCTGAGAAAGTTTCTGGATCCGCCGAAACTCTGAAGAGTAAATAAATAAGACTAATTTTTTTACAATTTTTTTACATAAAAAAATTATTGAAAATAAATCAAACATATAAAAAATGTGTTCTAAATATTTAATACGAATACAAAATAAAAAAGTTTTTAAAATATACAGATTTTATGTACTTAAAATCATTAATTACCATTACTTTAAGTAGCTTTTAAACATAAATAAATAATAATTTTAACTGATTTTAAAAAATAAAACTAGCATAAAAAATGGAAGTAGGTACTTTATTAATCGATAAAACTAATTTATGCAAATATTAATAATAATAATTAGTATTTAATATTTAAAATTTTATGCTTATATTAACATAAATAAATTTTTTTATATTTCATAAATACACTTCATAAAATAAACATAAAGGTAATATAATATTTTTAAACTAAAAATTAATTAATATAGATTAAATTCTCTATTAAAAAATAAAAAATTGTAAAGCTTTCATATTTATCAATATATTGATTAAAGAATTATTTTCTCTTGTTAAAAAAGGATATCGGTACTTATTTTCATGTCATGAATTCGTGAAAATTCACGTTTATAGCATAAAATCAAAGAAAATTGAAAATGGAATTAGAGCATAAGGGTCTCTTCCCCTCTCAGTTAAAATAAAATGAAAAAAAAATATATGTATAGAAGAAGAACCGCCAAAATAAAATAGAAAAAAAAGGTAATCTTAAGTTCCATATAGAAATAAGATAAGAGGGGGGGAAAAGGTAATCATCTAATGTTTGCATCACTGCAATTTCTAGTATCTGTTGAGTGTGTATGTGTGTATGTATGTGGGCAATGTCATTTTCGTGCAACAGTTAACCAACGAAATTGCAAATCGAAACGTTTTCGTTGAGAACCAATTCGATTACTATTTGGATTATTCTAAAAAAAAGTGTTAAATTTTTTTTCTTTTATTTTTTCCAGAATTTAATCAGTTTAAAGTTTCTATTTTCAATAATAATTTAAATCAAAAAATTAATTATATTTAAATTTATTAGGTATAAGAGGGTTGGTTACGTGATATGGTGGGTTTTTAGTGCATACACTGTAAAAAGTAACTTTCTGATATTCACTAAAAAAATAGAATATTTTCGAAAAATTAGTAAATTTTTGAAAATAATCGTAAATTTACTAAATTTAGTATATTAACAACAAATTCGAGAATTCTCGATTTTTTCTTGTGAATTTATGAAAATATTTTTTGTAAATTTTCGAAAAAAAATGGTAAATTATCAATTTTTCTCGTGAATTTACAAAAAAAAATCTGAAATACTCAAATTTTTAGTTAACATACTAAATTTAGTAAATTTACGATTTTTTTCGAAAAATATTTTTTTTGTGAATCTAAGAAAGTTACTTTTTACAGTGTAGCTTATACGCAGGGTGATCGTTCTTTTCGCTAAAAAGCCCCAATGTCACCTGACCAGCCCGAAATACCTTATAGTAAAAAATATATTTTTAATAAAAGAAATCTAAAAAAAATTAATATATCTTCTGTTTATTGAGCGACTCTGTTTATTATGTTATGTATGGCATTTTTAGTAATATAAAAAAAATGTGTTTTTGAATCTAAAAAAATTTATCTTTTATATACTATAAATATATACAACAACACAAAAAAGAATTTCAAATTAGAGAAAAATGCAATAAAATGCAATAAAATATGCTTCTTTATAAAAGTTCCAAAAAAAAAAGAAAAAGAAAAACAGCAAACATGAAAATTTATTTCGTGTATAGAGAGAGTGATTGCTATGCAAGAAATTTTATTAAAAAATTTTAATAATTTAATATACTAATATAGAGCAGCTTTGGAAAGTCTTTTTAATTCTTGTGGTAATTAATACGATATCATAATATATGATATTAAATAACGATTATAAATATTTGCAAGCTTCTAATCGATGTTAATGAAAAAAATTTTTAATTATATAATAATAAATTTACGAGCCTTAATATGCTTAATTATAGAGCGAAGCTCTACCTTAATGGATGCAAAAATCGACACCTTGTGGGCACGATATAACGAAAACGATCAATCGAATTGCTTTCATTTTTTAAAACTGGGTGTCTTTTATCGAGTTGATGGAACATATAGTTTTTGGGCCCAATCCGGTATTTTTAAAAGCATGTTTATTCTTGTATTTTCGCTTCACACAGGTGAAAAACCTTATAAATGTCAACTGCGCAATAAATTTCATAGCTTTTCTATTAACTTTGCATCGATGAAATATCATAGAAATGCAAAACAACACAAGATACTTATATTTTTAGTCACCCTGTATGCAATACATAGATGAAATCGTGCCTTACAAGTTTGTCAGGTCAAAAAATGGAAAAGTCTTAAAATTCTCCAATTTGTGGAGAAATTTGGTCCCCAGGTCATTCCGATGCCTCTAAATGCTTATATTGCCTTGGTGTGTGTAGGGATGTAATGTTCGAGAAAGTGTATCCTCAAGATCTCAAAACCTACTCGATGAATCAAAAATCCCTTAGACCGAATTTTTTGAAATCAGATATAGTTGCGAGGTTTTCAATTTCAAGTGATTTTAAGTCCTTGCAGAGAAATGTCCTACAAACTGATTTCAGATATCAAAAAAAATTATGAAAATATGATAAAAATGGTGAAAAATGAATTGGTTTTGAATTTAATACATCCAAAATATGGTTAATGACCTACAGTAACTAAATTAATTTTAATTTATTTTTTAGGCACGATCACCCTATGTATGCAATACATAAATGAAATCGTGCCTTAAAAGTTCATTAGGTTAAAAAACAATAAAGATTAAAAGTTCATTAGGTTAAAAAACAATAAAGTCTTTAAATTGTCCAATTTCGAGAGAAATTTGATTCCCAGGTGATTCCGATGGCTCTAAATGCTTATACTGCCTTGGTGTTTGGTAACAAATAATAATTTTCAATTTATGAGGTACTTATAATAATTAGGGAATATATGTTAAAACTGTTATAAGTGAACATGTTCCATGAACGTTGTTTGTGTGAAAACACAAACCAGTTATAAGTTTTTTTCATTTACTGTTAATTTCAGGGGTAGTTTTATCCATTCTTACCCCCGTATAGGAGTCAGTAAATTAAATAAAAGTTAAAATAAAGAAAAATAAAGAAAAAATCTCACATTGTATTTTTCCGTTTTTATCTTACCCTGGAGATAGTTTTCAACACCAATAATTAGCTCTAATATTCCTTTAATGATACAGAATAAAATAATAAATTCATTATTTAGTTAAATACTCTTAAAACGTGGCACTTATTAATTTGATCAGTAGTTCCAAAATATTGTCAAAAAACCCATAAGATGGAAAGTTTCTGCTGTATTTTCCTATTTTCTAACCCAGTAGGACCACAAATAATTTATATTTGAGGATTTATTGTAATTTCGGTTTTTGGATTTTTTACTGTTATAAGTGAACATGTTCCATGCTCGTTGGTTTGTGTATACACAAACCGGTTATAAATTTCTTGTAATTTTTATGCATTATGGAAAAAGCAGGTAATAACAAAGTTACGCAAACAAAAGTTTGGTTGAAATCTTTTCAGAAAACAAATAACAAGGTTAAAAAATAAGGGGCGGATTTTTGGTGTCCTTTATTGCTAATACTTAAAAATTTTAACTATGCTTAACATTTTTTTACGTCTTATTTAAACATTATTATTGAACTCAATCCAATCAAAACTTTTAAAATCCCAAAATTAAAAAAGTACTTAACTCTTTTCTTGCGTTTTTTTAACATGATCAGCTTCGCTCTACCCGTCTTTGACGGTATCTAGTATTTAGAAAATTTGAATTTTTTAATATTAATAAAACTTTGGTTTTGCAGTTTTAATGCAAAATTTTAAAAGTTTTGGATAAATTAATTTGTGCATTTTAAGTATTTAATTCGTCATAAAATTTATTAACATATTAGTTTCTGTAGAAAATATAAAAATAAAATATGATAAAGTAAAACATGCATATTCAAAACTACAAGAGTTTCTAAAGTGGTAAATTAATATTTTCAATTATACATTCGTTATTTTCGCCTGCTTAAACCTAGAGGAAGTGTAGGAAAACTATTTCATATGAATTTTATGCCTGGATAAGTAGAAATAAATTTTATTATACTTTTAAATCTCATATAAATTTTCAAAAATTTTAGTTTTAAATATTTTAATACCAATGGATACTGCAAAAACTATCTGTTAACTATTTTATTAGTCGGTTAGTATAAAATTTTAAATGAATTTTCGTTACAGATTTAAATTTATTTGTAAAAACGTATTACAATGAGAGACTGTTATATTTGGGAAACCACAATGTTTCAGTTTTCTTGGAAAAATAAATACGTTATCTTTGGTGTATTTGAGAAGGTTTGCTGAAATTAGAGACAGAAAGCTTCAGGTTACATAAAGGGTTTCTTACAAGTTGCACGACCTGCTTTCATTGAAATAAATAAAAATCTTAATCGATCTCATTATTTTGGGTAAAAATTGCTATTCAAACCCCATAATATCAGATTTTTTATTTTTAATTATTTTACCAAGAATGTTAATTAAATCCTTTTTAATGAATTTTTTTTTCGCAATATTTACAAAAAACTTCATATGGGAACATCCTCTATATTAATAATAATAATAAATTAAAAAGTGAAATTCTGCCGGGGCAGTTAATTTACAATTTTGGTACCCTTGATTCTTATTTTTTAAATAAATAAATAAACTAATTCACAAATACTTACTCAACTTGTAAATGTGAATAAAAAGTTTTGTATAAAAAGTTTTTAAACAAAAATATTAATATTTTATCAGTTTCATCGAAATGTTCGAAGATTTAATAAATCTTTCAACAATAGACAACGTCGATAAAAATTTTACATCATTTTTTTTTTCATCTAAATTTTATTATTTAAAACCAAAATCAAGCAAATAGTTTTGAAATATTCTCTTTTACAAAAGCAACTTTGCAGAATAAAAAAAAATTTATTCTAACTATAAAACTTTGTTAATTTATAATTCTTTCAAAAAAAAAAAGCAAACTGCAAAAAAAAAGTTAGCATTTTTAAATTGAAAAAAAAAATCATTTATTTTATTTCTGAATCTCATAACGTCATTTTTTTTATTCTTTTTTAATTTAAATAAAAAATATGTACAACCCGGTATTTAAGATAATCAAATTTAAGAGAGGATTCACATGGAGTAAAATTTCTTTCCGTTCTAATGATTATTTTACCCTTGTTTTAATCATTAAAGATCTTCCAAATAGACCAGACGTGGCTTATAAGATCTGAGTGTATGGTGGATTCAAAATGAAGAGATCACTGCAACTTTAGTTTTTCGGTGCTTATTACGAATTTTTTGGTCCTTTTTCCGTAAAATGGTTTTCCTGTAACACCATAAAGTAATCCTAGCCACTGAAAATAATGTTTTTTGGTTCATAGACAACAGGGATGTTAGAAATTTTCTGAAAAGTTGTCAACTTTCCCACAATACCCCAAAATTGGTCCCTTTTAACTTGTAAAGGTAATTTTTATAAAAAAATTTTAAATCGCAATTAAATCAGCCATAAAATTTACATATTTTATTTAATATTTTATACATATTTGAAATATCATAATAAAATTATTTATTTTATATAATTTTGATTGATAATGCATTAAATAACAAAAATAATATAAAATTATAAATTTGTTGGTTTATACATATATGACAAAATAAATTGTCAGCAGTTAAAAACATTTGTATTATCAAACCAAGTGAAAAGATAATCGTTATAATGTATGTTAAATTGCATTTCATTTACAAAATTTATAAATGTTAAATCTCATAATCACATAAACAGAAAATTTCCAAATGGCCGAATATATTAAAACAAAATTTGACAATAATTTTATTTGCAAGTGAAATTCTATCGTTATAATTTTTATTTATTTAAACAAAAAAACACAATCCTTTTAATTTTATAAAAAGTAAATATTAAAAAAATCAATTAAAAATACTAATTTATAGTTCAGAGATTAATTTAATTGTATTTTTATAAAACTGACAATAAAATAATAAATAATTTTACATTAATTACATTAGTTAGAAAATTTTATATTAAAACTTATAAATATTAGCGTATGATGCATTATTCAACTTGCATGATGTCAAGGGTTGTTTCCGCAGCGTAATGTAAACATGCATATATATATATATATTGGATATTGGTTTAATTTAGATTTTATTGGATTAGTGTTGTATTTCAATGATAAATATTTATTACTCATGTATTCTACAAAATGCTCAAATTAATAAAAAATTGAATTTTTTTAAATATTTGCCAAAGTCAAACTTTTTAATTTGTGAAGGTTCAAGTAAAAAATTTTAACAAAAAAGGCCATCAATCAAAAATTTATATAACAAATTTTTTGATAAGATCATTAATTAAAAAGTCGATAAAAGCCAAATAGTAAAATTTTTTCAAATTTCATAACGCATATATAATTTTTGCCTGCCAAAATCGAACATAAAATGAAGGTCTAATATGTATAACACATTTCATCAAAAGTATTGAAATAAACGATGCAGAATTTTCATGTATAGAATAATGTATAACACGTAAGCAATATACCATAAATATATACATATATATATGTATACATAAATTAATATATTCATTGATACACACGAGAATTGAAGCGACAGAGTTGAATTTCGCGCGAGGGTCACAGTGGTTTTGAGTCATCGTCGTCCGGTGGACCGCTAATTGATTTAATTGATTTTCCACGCTGTCATTATTGATGTCCAACCAAGCTAACGTGTACAACACCATTTATGTGTATATATATTTTAGTATGTATTGATTCTATTAAATGTGGTGGCAATACATTAAAATCATTGAACCTAAAATCGGTTACTATATGCAGTATAAAGATCGAAAGATCGATGGTGCGAATTATTATGAAAATAGGACGTTTGATAGTTTGATAATTATATATAAATTTAACTATATTTTAATTAAAATATTTAAATTTTTATTAAAAAAAAAAAAATTTAATCCAATAAATAATTAAATTTCCTTTGAAATATTTAAATTAATAAAACTTACAACGCCAACGTAATATTATTAGTTTAAATAATTTAAACTTTTGTTGTTATTTATTATATTAAAAGCACGTCATAAAACAGCCTGAAAACATAGCAACCGGATGTACACTGACGTTATATTCTTTGCCCTCTTTGTAGGGTTTATATACTATTATATTATTAAAATTGTATAATATAATAAAATAATGTAATATTATTAATGTTTAAAATTTTATAATATTAGTTTTGTGTAACAATGAATATTTTAATGTATAATTTAATATTTTTAAATTATTGGAAAAAATTAATAAAGTATTTTAAAGGACCCCGCACCATTAGCATTGGAAAATTGCAGATGGTGCGATTTTCTTCAAACTTTGGGAATCGATAGTTCAAGAGATTTTGAAACAAAAATGTCTTATGGAAAAATCGGAAATATTCATTCCCTTTTGAGATGCGGAGGCTAGAAGTGTAAAAAAGTTAAAAAATTATTTTGCTGATACAGAAGACGTAAGTAAAAGATTTTGCTTGTAGGGATTACCGTATGAATCAAGATTGGGTTTCAATATGTTTTATGGGTCACTGATTCTAATAATGATGTTCCTAAAAACCCAAACTTACGTGTTAGCCCTTAAAGGGCTAATATAAGCTATCATAAATGCTTACATCATAACTCAAACTATACGATATTATGGAGGCTAAATTCGATGATGGTCATCACTAAACCCAAATGGTTTATGAAGAGCTCTCAAAGGGCTACATTGCTTTTTTTAGGTCTTTTTGGCTATAGGGATTTAAAAAAAGACAACTCTCTTAATTCACATCATAAGTTAATCTTTGTTTTTAAACTATTTTTTTTGTTTTTGGGATCATCATCTTTGAATCTAGTGATTAAGTAAGTAATATAGTTATTAATGATTCACACATAGTAAGCCCTAAAAAGGGCAACTATGCCCTATAAGGGCTTTAGAAATACTGTTAGGATTTTCAGATCGTCGTCAAGTAATTTTTGCACCCAAAAAGTGTTTATCTTGAGTTCTTTACATTGTTCTCAAGGATCTTACAAGAAAAAGACCTAAAAAGGGCAATCTAGCCCTTTGAGAACTCTTCGTAAACCATTTGGGTTTGGTGACGACCATAATCGAATTTATCCTCCATAATATCGTACAGTTTGAGTTATGATGTAAGCATTTATGATTTGTACTTAGAAACCCTTAAAAGGTCCATTTTTGCCCTTAAGGGCTAACACATACGTTTGGGTTTTTAGGAACATCATTATTAGAATCAGTGACCCATAAAACATATTGAAATCCAATCTTGATTCAGACGGTAATCCCTACAAGAAAAATCTTTTACTTACCTCTTCTATATCAGCAAAATAATTTTTTAACTTTTTTAAACTTCTAGCCTCCGTATCTCAAAAGGAAATGAATATTTCCGATTTTTCCATAAGACATTCAAAATCTCTTGAACTATCGATTCCCAAAGTTTGAAGAAAATCGCACCATTTGCAATTTTCCAATGCTAATGGTGCGGGGTCCTTTCAAATTTAAAAACATTTATGTACCCAGAATTTTAATTTTTATTTAAAAGTTATTCTCGCAAATGAAATGAATTTACAAGTCTATATAATATGAAGATATTATTATTTTATTACATACATTGTATTGCATAAATTTTTTTAAAAAACTACCGTATATTACCATTTAAAATTGCTAATTCCAATTTTATTTATGTTTTTTGAGAAGCTTTACTTATCTTAAGAACTATAGTATTATAGTAATAATTAGAAAATGCATTATTTTTTTTTTTGAATCGTTTGATGACTCTATTTCAGCTATGCATCGAATATCATTTTTGACATCAGTGTTGAATTCTGTGACCCAAAAAACCAATATTTACAATTTAGAATTGGAAAAAACACTGCTCTTAAAGAATTACATATTTTGGAGTTAAAAAAGGGGTGAAAAAAGGGCTAAGTCACCCCCAGCAATGCATCAAATATCATTTCGGACATTATTTTTGAGATCTGCGACTCAAAAAACTTAAATGCACTCTTTGAAATTAAAAAAAAATCATCCCTTAAATAACCTATACTTGTGGGGTAAATGAGGTGAAAAATGGGGTTAAAATTGCCCCTTTTCGTACTTTTCTATTTTCCTGCTGGCGTTTTTTCCCTGAGATGTTTCTGAAGAGAATTCAAAAGGTTTCAGGGCGATTCATGTACATTCATATTTAGGTATAGGTGGTTTCATAGATATTCCTGGATTATAACTTTAGTTTTTAAATTACCTAAAAATTTAGAAGTTGAAATTAATGAATTTATTAAGATTTTTTTTGTATTTTCACCTACTGAATCAAAAATATCGATTTTTGAAGTCATAGGTTCAATGTTTAATTTTATATATATATATATATATAAATTTATACCTTGATTGTCAAGCTTTTATTGCAGTGGAGAATTAAACCGAGATTAAACGTAATATTGTTATTTTATTATCATTAATAGAATTCTCAGCTTTAAAACTCAGTCTGCTATCAACAAAGATAACTTAGTACATTTTTATGAGACAATTTTGTAGTAAATTTATTCTCGCAAGTAAAATGATTTCTCAAATATATATAAAATGAATAACAGTAATAAGTTTAAATTTAAAAATCTTATAATAAATGTAAAAATTACTAAATAATTAAAAATAAAAACATTAATATTAAATACGTATAGAGCTTATATATGTAGAAGCAAATGTGGTGACTGAAAGTGATTCTGAGGATGAAGAATGTTAACATGTAAAAATATACTTTAAAAAAATTGTTATTTAAAACATAAGACTTAAATAAAAGTTTTTTTGTAAATAATTAAATACTTTTCAGACACTTTTAAAAGAAAATAAAACATTTATTTAAAATGGTAGATTCCTAAATATCTTTACACAAAAATTTTAATTATCAAAAATGTTCATACAAAATTCGTGAAAGAACAAAATGTAAAAATCAGTAAATGTTTCATGTTGCATTATTTATAATACAAATATTAAAATTCCAAACAATGTCCTCCATTATTTTTTCGAATTAAAAAAAAAACATTAAACTGATTTTATTGGCTTAATGAAGTGGAAAATGGTGGTGGTTTTCATTCCCCCTCCCCCTTTCACTCTCCTAAGTTTTTTTATAGACAATGTTGCTGATATGTTACTTAAGACATTTCAATAACTTTCCAGAAGAAAATTTTGGTTTCATCATACACATAAGTTTGGTCTTTTTTTTATTCAAACTAAAATATACCATTGATAGACAAGTAAATAGAAAATAAACTTGCTTTTATTTTTTCTTTTCATTTTTAAACATTTAAATTTTTTAATGTCTTTTGTGCATAGCATCTTTAACACTTTACAGTCAGTCATTTTGGTATTTGGTCTTCTAAAAATTAAAATAAAAAAATAACTATATAGATATATTTATACATATAAAAAAAAAAAACTGGACGTCCGTTGTATGTTGTTGAAGCCTTTGCCTCAATTTTATCCCTATAGTATAAAGAAGAACTATTAAATGGCTTAAAGCCAAAAACTTCTTACAGTCCAAAGTTACTTTTGCAAACGTTAAGTCGATCCCTTTTTTTTTCTTTTTATTTTTTCCCCTTTTTTTGGTCTAGGAACTGACTGTACGTTATTTCAAAAGTTAGTTGCTTCTGTGTACATAAAAAAAAAATATTTTTTCAAAAAATAAAATTTAATCCATCAAAAATAATAAAATTTGAATTATTTATTCTAGTAATTTGCCAAAATAATTAATATTTTAAATTATCAGGAATTGCAGGCTAAAAAAAAATTGAATTGATTCTTTTGATAATATTTTTTTTATAGACATAATAATAATAAATTTCATCAGAAAAAATATATTTTCTGTCATCTAATGACAAATTCTCAACCGGATATTCGCCTCAAGTCTAAAGACTCCATATGTCTGGAAAATCGAGGTCGACAAAAAGAAAAGTTTTTTATTCACACATACACACTTATATATATATTTATTCATATTATTGAATATATATAGTTATATATTTCTTATTCTTTAACCAACTACTTCATTTTTTTTTTCTTATCAATTTCTTTTTTCTTTTATTTCATCAAAAAAAAAACCTTTTCTAAAAAAGAAAAATGAGAGAGAAAATAAGACTTGTTCGCACTACTGAATTGTAAAGACGATTCAATAAACTTATCGAAGTGTGGATTTTTCTGATTAGCAAGAAAATAAAGTTGGACGGGCCATAGGTTTTTTTTTTACTTTTATTTTCGCGCGTGATCATCCTACCGAATCAGCCCTTTTTACTATTACATAAATAGACTTTTGTTTTTATTTATTTTTTTTTTTTTTTACCAAGCAATCAATGTTACAATTTGGTAAAAATGTTGCGATTCGCCAAAGGCATTAAAAAAGAAAAGCATTAAACATTATAAGGAAAAAAAATTTTTTCTGAAAAGTTGAAGAAAAAAAATTCACCAAACGCCTTTTTCTTGTTTTATACTAGTATTCCTTTGTCGTATACATGGTTTAAAAAAAAAGGATTCTTAAGTTTTCTTTCATACTTGTTTTAGTCCTTTTTTTTTTTACTTTTTTCTTTTATTTTTGTGGATTATAGTTCATTTTTACATTGAAGTTACAATTGATGTTATTTCAATAGAGGATGACAAAGCACAGATGTTATAAGAAGAAATATAGTTTTTAGCTTACAGTTTCGTGAGTTGACTGAAATTTTATTTTTTGATATATTAAATTTTCTTCTTTTTTTTTTTACTTTGTTCTTTATTAAACTTAATTTTTTAAAAAATATAAAATTTTTTCAATAATTCTTTACTTATAGTACCTATCTACCCCTATTTTACTTTTATCCTTGCAGAAAATTATTTTAAAAAATATCTATTGATAATAATAATCTTACTTTTTTATTTAATAGCAAAGAGGCCTCGCTATGCTCGACCAATATCTACAGTTGTAAATTTTAATTTATAATAATTAGGGGTTTGCATTTATCCGAAGTTTTTGGTTTGAGCCGACACACAGTGTGCCGAATCAATCAAAAATCTACTGACTCCGTAAAATTTTATTTTTTCACCCATTTATTTTTTTAAATCCTTCGTATACTATCCTACTCTTATAGAAACCTGCTACTTTTTCAAATTTTTACAATTTAAATTCACCCCTTATACATTGGCGTATACGCAAAAATTGTATTCACAGGGTTACTAATTTTAATTACAATTAAAAAAACCTTGTTTATGGACACTTCTGCCTTTTTCCTGAGTCAAAGAGTAAAAATTTTTAAAAAGTAGCAGGTTTCCATAAAAGTAGGATAGTATACGAAGGATTTAAAAAAATAAGTGGGTGAAAATATTAAATTCTAAGAAGTCAGCAGATTTTTGATTGAATCGGCACACTGTGCGACAGTTTGACCTTTTTTAATATGGGACATGTTCATTAAATGGGGTATTTAAAAAAGTGACGTTTTAAGGGGGGGGGGGGGGGATGAAATGGACTTATAATATTTTCGATTTAGGGACCTTTGGCGCAAAAGTTCCTAGGAGCCTTTGTGCAGAAGTCCCTAGAGACCTTTGGTGCAGAAGTCTCTAGCGACCTTTGGTGCAGAAGTCCCTAAAAAAGTCCTTAGGAGCCCTAGGGACTTTTAGGGATTTCTGAACCAAAAGGATAAATACAGTGGCAGTAGCTATAATTTTATAATATAGAGAGATATATTTTAAATTGGCTTGGTTCGAATTCTCAGATTTGAGAAAATTTTTCGGAAAAGTGTTGTATTTCGTACAGAGTGAACCAAAAATTTTTCTGGCAAAAAATCAGAAAACTCCACAAAAAATATGAAATTTTGAGTCGGGTAACTGATATCCTTTTTAAGAGTAAAATTGGATATTAATTAAAAGTATCTTAAAAAATGTTTAATACTGGTTATATTAACTTTTTTTTAAGGTTCCTCTTTTCAAGGTATCCGCAAATCCTGCCGCAAATGTAGTGCTGGGACACAATTTGTAAAACTCAATTTTCTTCTATTGTACAATGCAAAATATATATTCAAAACGATTTTCTATACATTACACTTTGGAACTCTGGATTTGCATCCACAGAGATTTGTTTGAGGTCTAGCCTGAGCAGAAAACACATCTTCCGCAGATGCACAGCGCAAAATACGTAGTACTTTCTAACTACCAATAAACAATTTTTTTTTTAATTTAAAAAAAATAAAGAGTCAATATACCTTTTTAATTATTATCATTATAAAATCTTATTTTTTTTTTTAATTAATAATCCAAACAAACGCGTACATTAATTAAAATATTCGAAAAAAAGCTGTATAACGATAATAAAAAAGAAAAACGAAGAAATCAATGAAAACTTAGCAGTTGAATGAAAGTAAAAAAAAAATATCAACAATAATGAATAATAATAATAATAATAATAATAATAAAGATAAAGATAAAGAATAAAATATGTATATATAAATCTGGATTTTCAAAAATATATATTTCTCTAAAATAGGAAAAACGGCGAGCTTTGTTAAATTTTATTTATTCATATCTCAGTGGAATTATTGTCCATTTTGTATACATACTGTAGTAAGAAAATAAATGAAATTGACATTTTTTTACTTGTACGTGCAAAAACTAACAAAAACGTAATAAATATATACATATATAAGCTTATTCAACTTTATTTAAGTTTAAATAAGATAAATAAAATAATACACATTATGCGAACTTTATGAATACAAAAAAATTTTTTTCATATATATTTACAAAATTTATTATAATTGTATTTATTTAAACATCAATCAATTATTTTGTATACTCAGCTAACTTAAAATTAAATTTCATCTTTTCTGAAATAAATTTATAGTCGTATCTTATAATATAAGCTTTTTGAGTCCTTTTAGCCTTTGATGACATCTTTGGTTAGCACATTAAGTTTCTACAAGGTAGTAAATATATACGAATACAACCTCATATTATAACGATAATCGTCTCATCTAGTGATCTAGTGTACATGACAGTTTATATTTGTATATATTTGGAAAGTTGAAGATATATGTGTGTGTGTGTGTGTATTTTAGAGCAAGAGAATATTAGGAAAACTAACTCACGAGACAGGCAATTAACGGTATGTAGGGGACAGTGATTATAAGGAAAATCCTGACAGTGAAGTTTTATAAAAAGTCATGAAGGTATTAGAAATATTAAATGTTTCACTTTTCTTTTTATTGCAGATAAAAAATTAATGGTTAAAAAAAATCCACCAAAAGATTACGCTTAAAAGTTCAAACTTTTGAAAAAAAAAAATTTAACGCACACCTTGCTAATACGTTTTTTTAGAAATGAAAAAGCGAAGAACAGAAAAAATTTTGCGTGTACAATAGTTTTTTTTTAGTTGGAAGGCTCAAAATCACGTTTTTTGGATATTTTAAAAAAACAATTTTTGAAAGTTTTTTTTAATCAATTAAAATCATTATAAATGATAAGTTTATGTTTCTTCACTTGTATTGTACTGATAAATAACATTTTTATAAAAAAATGAAACAAATTTTTAATTATTAACGTCTGAAAGCAGCTCAAAAGTTTAGAAAACGTTTTTTAAAACAAAGATTACTTATTTAGACAGCAGCATTACTGTTTCTGTAAAAAAAATTTTTAGTGAGTTATCACTCCGTGTAATAAACTATCAAGCAACACGTCGTCCCCCAGACTCTAGCATATGCAATACCCGGCTTAATGTTATGTGTGTGGATAATAATGATACAGTTCTCAACTATCACTATAAAATTCCTCCTTTTTTAAGTGTTCATAACCTCATTGAAACAAAAATAAGAATTTTCATTCCAAACATTCCCAAGGAGAGTTTCTTTTATAGAAAACTAAACAGCATAATTCCTGAAGCCATCAATGAGGTTTTGATTCAGTCTGATTAGTCGGCATTCGATAATAATTTTAGTTTCGACTCTGCTGTCTCTAATCTCAGTGATAATCTACAGGCTGCAGTCGACAAGCTAGCTCCACTCAAAACTATCAATCTTAAAATGTCTAAATATCTCTAGATTGATGATAAGCTAAACCTTCTAATACTCAAACGTAAATCAATCGAACGCCAGTATTTAATCTCTAAAAATGCTTCTCTACTGACAGAAATACTTAAACTTACGAAGAAAATTGAGTCGCTCTCTGAAGTTGCACGCAACACATTTTTACGTACAAGATTTGCCGAAGTAATTGACAACAAGCGCGTCATTTGGCGGGAAATGAGACATTTAGGACTGCTACCTACTCCTCGCAGTTTTCTCCGGATGATCTCAATGTTTACTTTGCTGGAGTTTCAACCTCAATAACAGAAAATATTGATGAAACTAACGAGTTGATTAGTTCAGCACCCAATAATGGGTTTAGTTTTACAGAGGTAACCCTAAAAGATGTAATTCTGGCAGAAGACCATTTCTCATCACAGGCTACTGGTACTAGTGGCATACCTCATAAGATAGTCGCAAAATCGCTTCCTGTTATTGGCCCTCTTTTGGTCAAGCTCTTTAATACATCTCTAACAAAAGGGGCTTTCCCTACAGTTTAAAGAAATCACTATTACTAGCTATTAAAAATACTTCTATTCCATTTAGACCATCAGTTTTCCGTCCTGTTGCTCTCCTTTGTTTCTTGGCAAAAGTACTTGAAAAGCTAGCACATGATCAGATAACCAATTATATAGGACAGAACAAGTTGATTGACCTATTACAGACTGGTTTCAGACCCTACAGTAGTACAGAAACAGCTTTACTAAAATTAACAGAGGATATTAGGTTTGGTAAAAGTAAAAGATTAGTAATGGTAATACTTCAGTTTAACTTTAGCTAGGCGTTTTACTCCATAGCTCCTTCAAAGTTAATAGTTAAATTAAAATCTATGGGTTTCTCAAAGAACGCCTTGCTGTGGATCAAATCTTACCTCCAAGGTAGACAGTCACAAGTTACTACAAAAACATCCTCCTCAAATCCTCTTAGAGTCAACCTTGGTGTTCCACAGGGATCATTACTGGATCCCCTCTTGTTCTGCCTCTTTATTAAAGATGTTAAGCAACATCTAGATGCATAGATCTATCATATCTTATATGCTGACGACTGAAAACTTTGCAAGCTTCTCCTAAGAAAATAAATGAGGCATTACAGAAGCTTTCATCAGCGGCCAATAACTTCAACATTTGGGCCAAAAACTTATCTCTGAGTCTTAACCCGGACAAGACAAAAGCTATATATTTTGGCACTAGCCATTTTGTTGACAAACTAGACAAATTAAATCTAGTATACGTGATGTGGTTGTAAGTGAGAGAATCATTGTACCTTTCGCTAGTGAAGTTACAAGTCTGGGAGTAATTCTAGACAATAAGTTAATTTGGGAATCACACATTTCACTTGTGAGCAAAAAGTTAATAGAGTACTTTACACACTTCGATTTATTAGGCAATGCATAAACGAAGATCTACGATTTAAGCTTATACAAGCATTAGTGGTTCCCCACTTAGATTATTGCTCTGTTGTAAACCTAGATTGCTTGAAAAACCTGAAAGACAGAATACAAAGATTGAGTAATATATGTTTATGATACATCTATGGAATTGACAGGGACACACGTATTACTTCTTACAGAGACAAATTAGGGTCGTTAACCACTAACAATCGTAGGTTATATTTTGCATCCATCATTATATATAAAATTCATCGTAGCTAGAATATTTGACTCAGATTTTTAAAAAGTACATTCCTAAAGAGACAGCTAGAGGTGAGTTAATAACACGTGAGTTGGCTACACCTGAACTTGAAAATTGGCATGGTGACTCTTCATTCCAAGTACAAGGAATAAAAAGCTGGAACTCTCTCCCATCATTAATACGATTCCTTCCTTCAATTAACTTCTTTAAAACAGGTTTATATATGTATTTGAAAAGTTCTAGTCATACATACAATGATTCGGTCTTTTAACAATATTTTATCAGGACTGAAACGCATTAATGTTACAAAAAATTCACTATTCTTTTATCATATGTTACTTATTGTTGCTATGATACTGCTAATCTTATGTCTTATTTCTTTTTTCTAATTTTAGTCCGGGGCATAGTGTGAAAAAAAAGGTCAAATCTCAAACTGACTCTGAAAGTGGATGAATTTTTGTGAAACCTTTTGCATTCGCTTCAGAAAAATAATGCTAAAAAAGCGCCCCCCCCCCCGGAAAATTGTATAGTATGTCGGGGGGGTGATTTTCCCACCCATTTTTCACCCCTTTTCCCCCCAATATTGAAAAGGAGTAAAAAATATTTTTTAACACTTTTTAACGATGCTATATAGGCCGGAAAATAAGAATTTGGGGTCAAAAATTACATTTAACAGGTTCCAAGGGGTGAATTTGGCCATTTTCACCCTAAATATTCCAAAAATTTACATAAACCTTTATAATATTCACCCTTTTGAACCTACCAAATGTGATTTTTGACCTCATTTTAGATATCAGCGCCCAAAAAAAACCTACTAGACCCTATCAGAATAAAAAAATAAATTCTTTTAAAAAAAATAAATTTTTGAGGGGTGAAAGTGGTGAAATGGCCAATTTCACCCTTTAAAACCTGCTAAATGTGATTTTTGACCTCATTTTTGAAATCAGCGCACAAAAAAACCTACTAGATCCATTCAAAATAAACAAATAAATTCTTTAAAAAAAATGAATTTTTTAGGGGTGAAAGGGGTGAAAAATGGCCAATTTCACCCTTTAAAACCGGCCAAATGTAATTTCTGACATCATTTTTGAGATTAGCGACCTAAAAAACCTATATAGTTAATTTTTTTTTGAAAAAATGTATGTATATTTAAGATTTATGTCATATTTTGGGGTAACTGGGGTGAAAAAAGTCCAAATTCACCCCTTGGAACCTGTTAAATGTAATTTTTTACCCCAAATTCTTATTTTCCGGCTTATATAACCACGTAGCATCGTTAAAAAGTGTTAAAAAATATTTTTTTACTCCTTTTCAATATTGGGGGGAAAAGGGGTGAAAAATGGGTAGGAAAATCCCCCCCCCTCCGACATGCTATACAATTTTTCTGGGGGACGCTTTGTCGGCATTATTTTTCTGAAGCGAATGCAAAAGGTTTCACCAAAATTCATCCACTTTCATAGGGACTTCGAGGTGAAAAACACATTTCCCCGGACTATTTATATGTTATAATTGTTATACTATACTGTTATTCTGTATCAGAATTTCATATTTTACAAAT
This sequence comes from Anagrus nilaparvatae, assembly GCA_022575985.1. NCBI lineage: Eukaryota > Metazoa > Arthropoda > Insecta > Hymenoptera > Mymaridae > Anagrus > Anagrus nilaparvatae. The sequence goes on from JAKSXM010000272.1 coordinate 15,461,334, forward strand.
AAAGAGACTATTTACAGTCATTTACATTTATATTTAGCTTTTAAAACTTTTTTAAGTGGAATTATTATAAATAACTAATGAAAAGAATATAAAAAGGAAATAATAAAAAGTTAAATAAGATATAATTCATTAATTACGAGCTTTATGGATTACCTAAAATAGTTGAAAACAACTCCAAAGCTAAATTTGTATATTTACTCTTTTATTTTTAACAAATAATATTTTATCTATCTATCTAATAAAATTTATGATAAAAAATTGAACATTGAAATAACATATAAAAATTAAATAAAAATATTACTCTAGAAATCAAAATAGATTACATTCAATGATGAAACTTTTTTTAAATATTCTATATGAAAATATTTATATTCAACTTTTGTTTTTATAAAAAATTTATTTTTTATTTTCAGCTATAGTTTAAATTAACTTTTATATTTTTATTTGCTTATTGCTTTTTTTTTAATACAAGCAATTTTTTTTCAATAAAAATAAAATCATATTTTATACATTTTTTATTAAAAATAACAAATAGCTTTATTTACATTTATTAATTTTATTAAAAATATGCAATATTTGTATTTTACCTGAAGAGATTTTCTCTACGTTTTTTGGCTTGCTGAAAAACGCTATATTTAGGGAAACATTTTAAGGACGTTTTTGTATTATTCGTAAACCCTCAAAAAAAGTAAGCTACTTAACGTTTTTGAAGTAGTTATAATTATAAATTTTGGTGTCCCTCATGTCGAAAATTAATCATTTATACCCTTAAATCAGCAAAGAGCAACCCTTGTTTTTGGAGTAAATTTTTTTTAAATTTTGATTTCATTTATTCCAGGTAATTGAATTATTTATTTTTTTCGAATTTCAATATCAAACATAAATAAAAATTTAACAATATTTTATTTATATTTTTTATACTTTATTTTTTAAACAAAGTAAAAAAAATAATTTTTATTTTTAAACATAATTATTGTCTAGAAAATTTAAAAAAATTAATTAAATCAACGAAACGTCACGTTTAAAAAAAAAAAAGGAAAAATATTCATAAAAATAATAAACTTTTAATTATCAAATTTAATATATTCAAAAACTATTTTACATTTTTATTAATTTAAATTCTAAAATATTAAAACTAGGTCATTTATAATTTATAATTTACAAGAAAAAAATTCAAAAGAATCAGCATAATTTAATAAAATTATATTTTTTTTTATTCATGAAAAACTTTATTTTAGGCTAATAATATTCATAGCGCTATATTTACCTATAATTCCAATGAGAAATAATAATAATAATAATAATAATAATAAAAATGAAAAAAAAAAGTGAAAAGTTTGCTTCATCATGAAAGCGCATTAGCATTAATTCACGATGAAGATAAAGTATTTGAAATAAAAGAAAAAAAAAAAAAAAAAATTGCAGTAGAAATTTTCTTCGTTTCATTAACATTTGAAAGTCAGCTGATGGAAAATCAGCTTGCATTAGTAGAATTTTACGCTCTTTCCATTATATATTTTTATTTGTGTGTGTACGTGTATTTAATGTAACTTGTGTACACATAGAAGACAAATATAGAAATTGGAGAAAACCTTCGTGCGTAAGGTCGATCAATCAGTAATGTGGGCATATACATAAAGCAAAGTATATATGAAATATAAGGGTATTTATATATATGAAAAGCTCATATTCAGTTATAAATATACTTTCAACAGTTACTCTGTTAGTAATGAAAATTATTAGTATATATAGTCATAAACGTAGTTGCAAATTCTTTATAAACATTCAGAATAATTATCGACATCAAAGTGCGATCTCATGTTCCTGTGGTTTTATATACTTGGAGCATTTTATGTCAGTGAGGTAGCTTAACTTTTAAGCTTTTTTTTAAGCTAAAGAAAAACAAACTAAAATTAGTTGATTCTTTATGTTTATTTGCTGTTCAAAAAAGTGAAAAAGAAATAAGTTAAAATTCACAATTAGTCCTTAAACATTTACATAATTAGACCTTTACATAGGATTGTTTAACTCTGATAAAATTGGCACTCTTGTAGATTGGGCTACCCTGTCCAAAATTGTATAAAAAATTAATATATCCCGTAGACTATTTTATGTATAGGCTCTGATTACTCATGGGCCTTGAAAGTTTTTGAATTGTACGTGCATAATCAATTTTTTCGCTTGCATAAATTGGGAAAATCTTCAGTGTAGACCGAACAACCATTTCCATAACTAAACACCATGGAATACTTATGTATCCAAATCATTACCTTCTACCACTTTAATTATAGACTAAAATAATACTAGTTGAACTCAGTTTTAATTGAAAATGACTGTATGTGCTCACTTGACTAAACTCAAATAAGGAAGCTAATATGAACACATTAAAAAATATACATATATATATATATTTTCAAGGCTTCAAGGGTTCGAAAAAGTTGGTCTAAGCCAACATTAACCTTACCTACTTTTAAAGAACTAATTTACTTGTGAGAAAATCATTTTAAAAAAACGTGAAAAATATTCCGGAATAATCGTCTATTACTCAAACAATGGCTCTGAACCTCAGATTTTTAATTCTGGAAAAGATTTTAAAGAATTAATGGGAAAACTCAAGCTTTGATTCCACAAATTTACTCATTAAAAAAAAATAAATATCTTTTAGTTGGAACTTAATTAACTCGAAATGTTCCATATATAAAAAAACTCACAAAAGTATAACAAACTCATTTATTTAATTTCTGCATATTTACTATAAACCTTTTTTATTTTATTTACCTGATTTTACTAAAAAGCTTTTTTCTAATCTTATAATTAATTCTTTTATTTTTATTTTATACGTAATAGATGCACGAATTAATTTTAATCATTTATATTACCTTTATAATATTAACTTTCATCCTTTTAGATTAAAGAAAGCTTTCATTGGAATTTTAGTTGTTAATCAGGTTCGTATGATATTAAATAAATGCTACTTGGCTAGTAGCAGCACACCGTAGTTCTAATGCGTGTATGATGTTCGTATTACGAAAAATTCATGTAGATAAAATTAAATAGGATTCATTTTATACTAACTACGACTGGTTCAAAATAGGGGTTTAAAGATTCTGAAATTTATTCATAAAATTCACTATATATTATTGCGGATTGACTATTAAAATGAAGTTTTTACTTGAAAAGGATTTAGGGTTTCTGATCATTTGGCTACTAAACCATGGCTCTTAAATCTTACCTTGCTTTATCATGGTAGATTTCAGAGCCTATAGCTCCTAATTTTAGAACTCTGCAATAAGAAATTATGTTCGTAACTTTGAAGCTGCTTCCTGAACTTAGGCTAGAAGACCTTTAAATATTTAGTAACGTAACGACTTAAGGCAGTTGATCATTGGCCAAAAACTTTTTTATGAATTTAAATCTCCCCCGTAGAAATTCGAATACAGTAAAAGAGATATTTACTTTAAAATTATTTCAAAATTAATTTTTAAGCAATTTTTGATTTTTAAAAGTAATCTCCACGCTAAAAAATTGTTGATTTACAAAATTTTTAAAACAATTACATCATGTAATATAAAAATAGTATATTATACAGCAAATACCTAAAATATTTCAATAAAAAACTGCACGCAACTAAGTGCAAAAACTGATAAAATTCTTATATATTTAAATTAAAACTCTTCTAAACACTATAAATATATCAAAGTATTTGATGTATAAAACTCACCATGGCATCACAATAAATATTTTAAATAGCCTTTTTTTGGAGTGTAAATTCTAAAAACGTTCTTAATGTGGGTATTGAATTACAAATCTTAAGCAGTTAAATTTTGTTTTAAAAAATAATTGCAATAAAAATATAAAAAATTTTTTAAATTTTAGACAGAATATTTCATATATATTATTTTAACAGTTGAATATACATACATAAAAAAAAAATTATATATAAAATACATATATAGAAGAAAGCAAAGCGAGCGGAAATAACCCTTGTAACCGGAGAACCTATGTATCTGGAATTATAATAGTGTGACCATATAAATAATACTGTACATTTATATCCTATTTTTGACTTTCTTCTTTTACCATATTTATTTAGTATACTGCAATTTTTACTTTTTTAAATATTTTTTTTTTTTATGAAAAAATTTAATTACAGATTTTGAATGCTTGTTTTGTAATTTTTTACTATTTTATTATATAGGAAGTAATATTTTGTAAAATTTAGGTAATTTACAAAATTTACATGTTTCTTTTGTAAACTTGGGAAAATTATTTGTAGTAGAGTTGAAACGAGCTTAACACTTTTTTTAATAATTTTCTTTAATGCATTCAAAAATATTCGTAACCACGTGCAGTAAACATTTTTTTTAAACCAAACCAACCACTTTATTCAATCAAAATTTTTCGATTAACGGTTACTAAAGGACAAATGTTTTTGAATTTTTTCGTTTTTTTTATTTCGTTTATTAATTTCGCAAAATGCAAAAGCTAATCTATTTGAATTTTTCTTGAAAATTTTAAGAAAATTCCATTTATAAGCAGTAATAAATTCAGCGGGGGGTTGAGGGGAAGTAGCCCCCCCCCCTAAAAAAAATTAATTTTGTATTTTTTGCAAAAATTTTAGGACATTTTACAACGTTAAAACCAAGGTTAAAACGTATTTTTCCAGAAATTCACTCCCCAAAAGTGCTTTCTGGATCTACCCCTGATTAAATTCCTTTCTTTAAAATTCAAGCAAATCATTCCAAAAATACACATTTAAATTATATTCATTTAATCCACTAATTTTTAACTGCTCCAGAATTTATTTATTTCTAATTAAAAATTTTAATCTTACCAAATTACCCCCTTTTACAATTTTAACATACAAAAACTTTAAATTTTCCATTTTACACACAACTAAATAAAAAATTATTAAAATATTCACAATTTCTTAAATTAAAAAAAAAAATCTGTTCAAAATTTATTAAAATATTTAAATGTGTGGGTTTCTTATTATAATATTATTTTTTAAAAAAATTTTAAAATTCTTATGATCTCTGCACACCATATGTGCTTTTTATACATTCATATAAATTTAACTATTTCAAGAAACTTCTTTAATACTAACACACACATACCCACACATACATACATAAAAGTTTTTTTTAAACTATAAAAAAATCAAATATATTTTTTTTTCTTTAATTTTTTTAATAAACCTAAATATTTTAAAATTACAACTTTTTACACTTTATTTTTAAAAATATTAAAAATTACACATTTCATTGAAATAATTTATAAATAAAAATATTTTTTAAAAAACATATCACGTTTATATTGAAAAATAATAATAAATTATTTATATATATAAAACATGTTTTTTTTTTATAAAACGTAATTACACGCGTGGTCAGTTAAATTACATTTAGAGAAATAAAAAAAATATTACTATTATATGGTTGAATAAGCTGAGTTCAAGCTCCATACTTCTTTACATTCCATACGTCACATTTACTATGGGAAGCAAGGAAGTACGGAACAGTTACTCGCTTCAATTTATTTTTTCACTTATTATAAAAATTTTTTTTTTTATTTGCACTTTTTTTATAAAATTAATTTATTTGTAAATCAATTTTTTTTTTAATAAGACACTTGAATACTGATTTGATGTATAAGCACAAAAGCTTTCAAAAAAAAAAAAATTTTTTTTCTTGATATTATAATGTCGGTTGACCGTCTTGAACTGAACGATGTATTAACTCTAAAATCATCTTGAAGTGGTCCAAAATTAAAAATATGTTTCTATATCTAAAAATGAACTCTCGTATACCACACATGTATACATTAAATTTCTATATATGTATAAACAGAAGAAAAAAAAAGGAAAGAAAGAGGAATAAACTTATACGAAAAAAAAATAAAAATACCCCCCTTGAAATAAGTTTTAAAAAAAAAGTCAAGAAGGCATGGTAAGCTTATATTACTATATGTAAATGTGGGAGAATATACTCACATTTACGTTGTCTCGCGCCAAATTTGTCTTTATACAAAAATAGTAATGCATATATATTCTATAAGACAAAATTATTTTTGGAACCAAAAAAAAAAAGAAATAAAAAAAGGGGGATGGAGTTGTTGTAGAAAGGGTTTTCTTTAAGAAATGAAGAGACAAAGAAAATAAAAGAAATTTGTAAAACTGATGAGTGATAACTAAAATGAAGCTTTTAAATGAATAATTTTAAATTTTAAATATTTTATTATTCAAGATTTTTTTTTAATATGATTTTCGGTACAAAAATTTTTTTTTAATAGAATTTAGATAGCTACTTGTATTTTTGATTACTCAAAAAATTTTGGACTGTAGACTCACAAATAGCTAACAATTAGTATACTAAATGAAATAAAATTGTACCCCTTCTATACCTATTTGGAAATACTCCTGAAGACGAAAGGCCAGCATTGCCTTCAAGAAGATTAAACCCAAAAAATGTTTAATTTTTTCATTTCTTGACACAAAAGAAAAATTTAATTTTTCAAAACATTTTCATCCTTTGGTAAGTACCAAAAAAGGTACTCTAAAAAAAAAAAATTTATCTTTGATGTCCCATGCCTCCATATTTAGATAATAATTTAGCCTAAATTCTTATTTAGATTTATTAAAGATGAAGATCAAGATTATACGCGGCTACTAATGAAAATTCTACACTTATTTGGTAAACTCTTGAAATTGTTTTTAGGGTCATGGTAGGGTAGGTAACTGAACATAAAAAAAAATGTATTGATTTTTATTTATGTTTTAGTTTCAGCTTGCACGATAGTTTACCAATTAATTGTAGAATATGTTTTATAAAATTTGTAATATTTGAATGTACAAAGCAAACGAAGACAGTTGCTTTGAATCTATACTTTTCAATTTGGAGGCATCAAAATGTAAACTTATGGATTTTTTTGTTAAAAAATTGTTTAAGCGTATCCTTTTTATTCCTTCTGGAAATTCTGTAAACTAAATTTTTATCTGTTTTATTAAAAAAAAATTAGTATTTCTACTGAATTTCAATCAAGAACTTTACCGAGTTCCTCTGCTTAAACTTTTCTTAAATTCCTGCATGAATTTTTAATCAATTAATCAAAGCAACCTAACAGTGTATCTTAGGAATTGCGAGTATTTAAAATCAACACAATTTTTATTTCAACTAACGAAATTCGAATCAAAATCTTTTATAGTTTACTCAATTCAGAAAATTGGTCCTTTAAACCGGATTGGGCAAATATTTAAACAGAACTAAGCAAAAATAATTGTCAATTTTTTGTTTTTAACAATAATTTATGATGAAATCGACTAAAAAAAAAAATGTAAAAAGTCTAAAAATTTCTATTTACACATCTTCGAAGTAATGAAATTTGGTCGTAAGAATGAAAATTTCTAAGTTTTGCAATTTATTTTAATTAAAAAATGTTGCGAATAACAAGAATAATGATCTAAAATATATTTAAAATGATACAAAATTTTTTAAAATCTAATTTTATAGATTCGTGTAAATAAAAATGAGATAATACCGTTAAAAATAATTCTTACAAAACAAATTATGACTTCAGAGTTTGAAATTGTATGAGCAAAAACTTGTAGTGTATATTTTTAACTATAAAAATAAATAAAAAAATTGTACATTTGCAAGAACTTAAAAAAAAAAACACACACCAGTAAAAGCAGATGTTAAATAAATTGCAATTTCATACATACAAAACGTATTTTACCAAAGGACGGTCAACCTGGGGGGTAATAATAATTTTTTGAAAAATTAATTTAAAAAAAAAAACTTTTAACCTTTATAAATGCACGTAATGAATAAGTTTATTAAACTTGAATTTAAAAATAAAACCAATCTAATTTTAGAATATTTTTATACACAAGCTTTGAGTATTTTAAATTTATTAAGTACTTAATGCCATTATTTTAGATTACGATAAATTATGTTTTAAAAAATGATTAATTAATGAAAAAATCTTAATAAAAATTTTGTTTTTACAGTGATATAAATAGAAAAATAACTTGAACAAATGATTTAATTCAGTATGTTATTAAAACAAAAAAGTAATGCCTCGCAGTTCATTAAACTTTTAAAAATATTCTTCAAAAGAGTCAAATATATATGAGTTGATTTAAAAAATTTTTTTTAAAAACGTTTTTTTTTATATTTCTTACAATTATAATTATAAAAATGTATGCTTTTAAGATAGAAAAAGCATTTAAAAGTAATATAATATTTTTAAAAGTCTCTGACATTTCCGGTGACTTTTACTTAATTTATTTATGTATGTTTCATTTATTTCATAAAAATACATTTCATGCTTTTTATAGTTTTAGATAATTTTTTTTTTTAATGTTACATAATTTATTATTTTTTTAAATATTATAAAAAGTATTTTGTAATATTTTATTTTTACAAGTGCAGTGCTTTATAGAATTTTGGTGAGGCCATAGATTTAATTTTGTATCTTTGTGTTGGACCACGGTATTCAAAGGAGAAAATTAGGACAGGACAGAAAATTTTGGATTATGGTTCTTGGACTACTGACCCTGGTGTTTTCTTTCCCCAATAAACGAAAGCCAAAACTAAAAAGTCCTTAGTATGTTGTGTAATTACAGCCATAACTTTATTAGACGTACTCGCGATTTTCCCGGACTTTTTTTTGTATCTTTTTAGCGGATCGAAACCCGAATTTCGGGTCCATGAGTTCAAGAAAATTACATGAAACTACACTAAATTATAGCTGGTTAATTCTAAATCAGATTATGGAGATAATTTTTCAATGAGCGCAAGCTTTGGGCGTTGATTTATCGATTTTAAACATCAAATTATAGATTTTTTTAAAGATAGCCTTAATCTGGAAAATAACTAGCTGTACAATAAAAAGTATATAATTACAATAATTAGACTTATAAAATTTAATTACATAATATAACGTGCGAAGTTTCGTTGTATATATTCATTGCTAAAGTTTTGAGACCTTAAATTACAATCAGTTTATTCATTAAATTTTATTCTTGCAATTTTATCTAAGGCTATTAAAAACACTTTAAAAAACGCTGTTAAAAACACAAAGTTCCAAGAGCTTGCAAATTTTATTCAAACATTTGACATAAAGTTTGAAAAGCTGTTTGGTGAAATTGAGTATATAGCAATACAAACATCCTTCATGTTTCACATGTATTTTAAATTAATAGGGGCACCGCGAAATGCTTCTTTTCTCAATTTATTACCATTTATTATTTTCAATATTAATACAGAATCCTGCAAACAAGTATCAACAACAGTATACTAACATTTTTCGAATTAAAAATTATCAAAGACTTTTAATCTGTACCAGGCACCTATCCAGAGAGGGCGAAGGCAAGAGGATCATAAAAAATTACCAATATTTTTACCTTAATTTCAAAATTTTCAAAATTTTTATACTTCTAAATAATTTAAAATAAGAAACAATCAAATTTTGATTATTAATTATTAAAGGCTATTTGCGGATAGGTGTAGTGATTGGTATAGTGAATTAAAACATTTGTCAAAAGACTTACGGAATCCCGTTGAAATTAGGTCTCTAGACCACGACAGACCCTCAAAAACCGAAAAAATAAGCCAAATATACGGTGTTTTAGGCTTTATTTAATTTCTCCGACCCATGAACAAATAATACTCTTTACATTGGTTAGAGAAATTGAAATAACCTTATTTTTCAAAAGAAAACTTTCTTGGGCCTTTTGGGTCCCTTTAAGACCCCGAAATACAATTTTGAATTTTTCGGTTTTTTGAGCATAAAAAAATATACCAACTTAAAATTTTTTTTTTATAGTTCTGGTGGGGTGATAAACAATTTTTTTTAATTATTTAGAAAATCTCCAAAATTTTTTTTGAGAAATGTGCAGCATATCAACGACCCAAAAAACCTATAGTAGACCAAATCTGGTTGTGGACGGAAAGAATACCCCCAAAACCTTATATTAACTAGAGTAACTTATTTCATAAGATATTTACCTCGATATTTACTAAAATCTGAGTAAGTTTAGGTTTTCGGTCTCGCTGATTCAAAATTTTTTTGTTCCAACTCTAAAACTTGGGCCCTAATACCCGAAAACCTGTTGATTTAAAAGGTTTTTTTTTATACCAAAATATTCTTATTCAGTGACCAAGAAAACCTGTTATCTGTTAGGACAACTAAAAGAGATTCTTGTAAAATATTTCAAAATTAATAATCTTAAAAATTGGGACCAAAAAATTTGAATTTATGAGTTTTGAAAAAATTACCTGATTATACATAGAACTGCCTTGCATAAACTTTAGGGAAAAGGTGCATATGTTACGCCCGAAATGAGGTAACGGCCGGTTCCGCGGAACGGGGCAGTCATCAGCCGGTTTAATGAAATTATGAATAAAATTTGATAAGTCAAACAAATTTTTTATCTTATAATTAATCAGTATCATTCAAAATTGTATTTTAAATGTAAAAGAAATTAAATAAAAATTTTTTTTCTTAGAAATGTTTCTTATTTTCAATGTATTAATTTATTTAATTTGATGCCCCGTTCCGCGGAACCGGGCGGTTTGATGTTCCATTCCGTGGAACCGGCCGGTTTACTGCCCGATTCCGCGGAACCGGCCGTTACCTCGTTTCGGGCGTAACACATACATCACGTCTAACGTATACGGGCGGTTTCTAGACTAATAACCAATTTTGCTATTCATAATTTTAATTAAAATATATAATTAGGTATACTATTATTTAAAAAAAAAACGAAGCGTATTGTTATTACATTATAAGCTATGGAAAGTAAAGAAAAAAAAATATTTTTTTATATAAGTCTTTTGTTATCAATGTACTATATAGAAAAATAAAGAAAAAATTCACCACTTGAAAAATCACTGCAAATTTATTTTTTTTCATTTCAAGTCTGTTTTCTTTTTCCACTTAAAAAAAGAAAATTATAGAGTCAACGTTAGAAATTTTTTTTTTATTATTATTATCATTATCTTTTTCTTATGTCCTTTTAATTTTAACAAAGATTTTATAAAACTGTCAACTGAGACGAAGATTTTTAATTATAAAAATTATTTGATCACACCACCATTTTTTTTTTTTAATTATTATTTATGTATATATTCTACCATATTTCTTTATCAGTTGATGTAAATAATAATAAAAAACAATTTTTTTTTAATAATAATAATAATAATAATGATAATTTTTCTTATCAGTACAATACCTATGTATATTTTAAAGAGAGCGTGATGATGAGAAAATTTTCATTATCCTGCTATTACTTTTTTTTTGGATATGTACACAATATGAAAGAAGGCATAAAAATACAAAAAAAAATTATTTAATATGGTTGACCTGTATTCCCGCGTAATTTTGCATTATGCGAGCCATATATGGGATATGCATTTTCCCATATATCGGCTATATGTCGCCCATATATGGGAAAGTGTAATTCCCATATATCGCCAGAGATCATTTCCCACATATGGGGAATATGTAGACAAAAGCTTTTTTATCAATTCTCAAATAATTTCTTAAAATTAAGTAGGATATGGAAAAAATAAGTAATATTGAATAAAAACCATTTTTTAAAGTTAAAATTCACATTTATTTTAAACAATTAAAAATTTTTTTGTACAAAGCAAATACAATATATTCAAGAAATATTTAAAGAGAAGATCAAATTAATGAAATTATACATTTTTTTTGCAATATTTTTCAACAGTTTGTATCAACACTAGACACTGCTGGAGCATTCCTTAATGATCCTGTAACATACAAAATAAACAGAGAATTATTATATGCATTGCAAAAATATATCCTTTCATAAAATCAAACTTTTAAGGATAAAAATGACAGAAAAAATCAAACTTAAAAAGATTTTAGAATAAAGTTGACAAAAAACTTTGGAAATTAAGGGAAAATTCCAAATTAGCAATTTAAAAGAGCAAGTATTCGGCGATAGGGTGTAAGTAATGCAAACTTTTTAAATTTATTTTCTTAAAAAGAATCAGGAATTATTAAGGTCAAGCATTTCTTTAAAAATATTAGGTATTGTTAAAAAAAAAAATCTTTATTTTTTGGAAATTTTACGTTTTTTAGAAGTATTTTTTGGGGCTTCGCCCCCCCCCCCCCCCCCCCATGTCCCAGAAATGCTTCCTGGATCCACCCATATCTTTCTTAAATCATATTGAAAAATCTCACCATTCTGGATGCTTGAGAAAATCCAACTAGCAGTTTGACAAACAGATACCAGTATCCGAGAATGAGGTTATGGCCCAGAAAATTAACTGAAAAAATTATAATTTTTTTATAGTTTTGCACGCAGTATTTTAGTAGGAAGAAAATAAGCAATTTGTAATTTTTACTTGCAATTTTGCTGCCTTTTTTATAGGTTGCACTGATATTTTCAAACTTTTATTTAAATTTTGTCGCTGATTATTATTATTCTTGAAAAAGTTAAAACAAAATTTTAAATATTTTTTGAAATGGATTTATTCAACTTCTTAATGTTATTCTTGCAGATTATTCAAATTAATGTTTTTAAATGATTATTTATATTTTTACTCTTAAAAAAAATTTTATTTTCGATGTTTGACAAGAAACTTCTCTTGGTTATGTTACGTTATTGTTTGCAAAAATATTTTTTTTAGTTATTCTTTTACTTGAACTTAGTTAGTGTTGTTTTCTCACTTTTGACGTAACCAATAAATTAATTAAATAAATTATTTTTATAATTAAATATTTTTTCTTATTAGTTATATTATTTTATAAATAAAGTTCAGAAATAAAAATTTTGCAACAGGAAAAAATATTCCAAGAAATAATTTTTGCTCTTTTTTTTAACCTTTTCAAGAATAATAATCAGCGACAAAATTTAAATAAAAGTTTGAAAATATCAGTGCAACCTATAAAAAAGGCAGCAAAATTGCAAGTAAAAATTACAAATTGCTTATTTTCTTCCTACTAAAATACTGCGTGCAAAACTATAAAAAAATTATAATTTTTTCAGTTAATTTTCTGGGCCATAACCTCATTCTCGGATACTGGTATCTGTTTGTCAAACTGCTAGTTGGATTTTCTCAAGCATCCAGAATGGTGAGATTTTTCAATATGATTTAAGAAAGATATGGGTGGATCCAGGAAGCATTTCTGGGACATGGGGGGGGGGGGGGGGCGAAGCCCCAAAAAATACTTCTAAAAAACGTAAAATTTCCAAAAAATAAAGATTTTTTTTTTAACAATACCTAATATTTTTAAAGAAATGCTTGACCTTAATAATTCCTGATTCTTTTTAAGAAAATAAATTTAAAAAGTTTGCATTACTTACACCCTATCGCCGAATACTTGCTCTTTTAAATTGCTAATTTGGAATTTTCCCTTAATTTCCAAAGTTTTTTGTCAACTTTATTCTAAAATCTTTTTAAGTTTGATTTTTTCTGTCATTTTTATCCTTAAAAGTTTGATTTTATGAAAGGATATATTTTTGCAATGCATATAATAATTCTCTGTTTATTTTGTATGTTACAGGATCATTAAGGAATGCTCCAGCAGTGTCTAGTGTTGATACAAACTGTTGAAAAATATTGCAAAAAAAATGTATAATTTCATTAATTTGATCTTCTCTTTAAATATTTCTTGAATATATTGTATTTGCTTTGTACAAAAAAATTTTTAATTGTTTAAAATAAATGTGAATTTTAACTTTAAAAAATGGTTTTTATTCAATATTACTTATTTTTTCCATATCCTACTTAATTTTAAGAAATTATTTGAGAATTGATAAAAAAGCTTTTGTCTACATATTCCCCATATGTGGGAAATGATCTCTGGCGATATATGGGAATTACACTTTCCCATATATGGGCGACATATAGCCGATATATGGGAAAATGCATATCTCATATATGGCTCGCATAATCCAAAATTACGCGGGTTATTTTTAATTAAAGTTAATAAAATAAAATAAAAAATATTTTAATTTTTGAGGTTTTTTTTTTTAGTAAAAATTTTTAATTAATTGTTATTAAATTTTTTATTTTTACTATCAATGAGAGAAGGATTTATTGAATACATGGTATTAATTATATTGAAACATTTGACCTGGATTTTAATATGCTTCTATTCCAAGAAAAATTTTTAGTAATTTTTTTTAAGGATTTTTCATTTTTTATGTTTTTTAATTTTTACTGGTATATTGTCCTAGCTATTGTATATGTTGAATGATTGGGAATTCATTTTTATGATTATTCAGGGAACCCATGGATGTTATAAAGCAATATTGTAGTCCTGACCCCTGTTATTTCAAATGGGAGTTAGAATATATTCCATCGAGTATTTTTGTTTCTTGAGTACCTGAATACGAATAAAAATCCAATTTTGCTGAAATTGGACCACTTGCAATTGTAGAAAACCACGATTTTTGTAATTAGCAACTCAAAAACTCTTTATTTGACTGGAGTAATAACCGACTGTATGTAAAATCAGTCTGATAGAATAATAGATATTAATAGAATTAGGCTGATTAAATTATTAAAAATGATTGTAATTTTTACTAATCATGGTCAGTTTTAAATGCTTAACGTTTTTGGAGTTGCTGTTCACGAATTTCGAGGTGCCACGTGCGTATAACTGTTGGAAGAAAATTCTTAAATTAATAAAGACACGCCTTTTAGGGCTGATTTTTTTAAATCCAGGGTGCTCCCCCAACTTCAGGAAATTTTAATAATCAATAGCCCAAAAAACCTTTAGTAGGCCTTGTCTCTCTCTGTTTTCAATCAACCCCCAAAAGTAGCGACCTAAAGTTGTATAATTCGTAAAAAATAACAGCAGGAGGAATAAAATAATTTCGAATATTATTGAAAATGGTTTTTATCAGTGATGAGCTTTTGTAAAAATTATATTTACAGTTTTTTTTATAAATTATTTTAGAGAGAGATTAGTGGAATTAAAAGCTTAAAAAATATTATTTGAAATTTAAATCTCCAGACTGCAATAAAAAGAGTTTAAAATTTTACAAAAAAATTTATAAATATACCAACTATCAATTTAACTACATTATTCAAAAAAAAATTTCAAATCAATGATAATAGTATAAATAATAATCATGATAATAAAAATATAAATGACGTTTATAATATGATATATATTGATTATTAAAAATAAAAATAAAAAGTAATGACCATTTGATATGGAACATTTAGAGATATAAAAAAAAAATTTTTATGGAAATATTATCCCACAGCTATTTCACGGCTACGATCCTTTTGAAACTCGGTAAACCGAAAAAAATAAAATTCGAAAAAAAAATGAAAAAACTAAGCGGACCATCGTCATATATTTTATTGAACTCATTTCCATCGGCCAGAGAAAACTTCCTTGACTTTGAGCAATAATTTATAAAAAAAAGACATCTTTCTCAAGTGAGTCTAACCGTATAAATAGAGAGTTAGAAAGAGATAAAAAATGTAATTTTTTTTCTATTTTTCATAATATATAAAATTCTCATAGAAATAAAAAAATCCACCTACTTTTTTAGCTTTAAGTATTGAACGCATAATTTTCCCATTTTCTTTATTTTTTTTATTTTAATTCCCCCTTTTTTTTTTATTATACTTTTAATTTATTGATAAACTTAAGTTTTTTACTTTTAAAAATTCAAACTTTTTGTACAATTATTTGGGATCTATAATTTGAAAGAAAAAGTTTCTTTTTTTTTACTCAAATGCAATTAAGTTTGTGTAATTCAAATAATTTTCTTACTCTGACAAAAGTAAATTAGATTTCTATACCCTTTCCTTTTTTTTTCTTGAATTAGGACAATAAATTACAATTTATAATGGATATAATTAGATATTTTTTTCTTTCTTAGGTAATCTAATTTTATTAATTTGCATTAAAAGCTACTTTTTAGGTACGATCATTTCCTATTGAAATAAGGCTAAAATTGTGTCTTATCTTACTATTGCTTTTATTATTTTAAAAACTTATCGACCTTTAAATTTTAGCTTGACAGATTATTACTTTTAAGTACTGACTGTGGGTACATAAAAATTAAATTATTTCTAATGGAACCAAAAATTTACTCTATGAAACCCCATAAATTCGGTGTCAGTGGAAACATAAAACTTAAAGCCAAATCGAATTATACAAATTGTGACAGTAAATTTTCTTCTATAATTTTGAGATATTTCAGTTTTTGTCCAATATTTTTGAAATTTTTAATTAAAAATCGTAAAATTATGATTTTTTGTGGCACAGGCATTTTAGACTGCAATTATACGACCAACATATCTTTAAAAATTGTATAATGTAATCAAAAAGGGTACAAGTGGTCTCCACCTCCTTTCGTAACTTCAGAAGATAATAGACCCTGAAAAATTCTGAATTTTTATTTTCACTTATAATTTTTATAACTATTATTTCTCCAATCAAGAATTCAATTAAAATTTCAAACAAAGATATAAAAAAACGGTTCGAATTTTGGCCCGAAGTGCGAAAAGCGTTTCTAAAACGGTTCAGTTTGATCACCTTACCCGTTCAAAAAATGCTTCAAAAAAGGGAAATTTTCAAACGGATTCACTTTGAAATTTCCGTGTAACTGCTATTTGTGCCAGATTTTTATGTAAATGATCAATATGCATGTCAATTTTGCTCAACTTATGAATAATTTAAACGAGATTCATCAAAATTCTAAAAAAAAATCTTAGACTAATAACAATTAACTCAACAACAATAGATAAATAAATGCATTTTACCAAGTAAATAAAATAAATAAAATTACGCCAGTTTAAAAAATTATAAAATAAAAGAGCAAAGAAAAGAATTATATATATTTTAGACAGCGATGAAAGAATAATAAGTTATTTCACTTTCGAGAAAAAAAACGTAAAAACAAACTGATAAAATTAAGAAGCGAAGAATCATAAATATAAAACACAACTCCCGGAAGTCCGTCGATAACATTGAGTAAGATAATACGAGTTTAGCTAGAAAATTTGACACTATATTTATATATAATATTTATATACACTTTAAAAAGGAAAATAAAAAAAGAAAATTATTATTTTTCCTGCGGGAATATATTTATGTATGTGTTTTCTTGCCTCGCCGTCTACGATATATTTTTTTCACTTTTTTCATTTTATATATAATATTTTGAAAAGAAGAACAACGCATGCCATTAATTACTCTCTTGCAAAAATATATATATATGGGTTTAAATGTCTTGACCAGAATGATAAAGTTGGTTGATTTTTTTATTTATGACGGGGTTTGTTGTTTTTTTAAACCAAGATTTTTATTTTACTCATTTCTTTTAGAAAAATAATTAAACGTATCATTAAAAAAATTATAGTTTTTTCACCTAATAACTTTTTTTATTGATTACGTGCTTGGAGAAATAGAAATAATGAAAAATAAATTTTTATAATTTGAAATTAAAGCTCCCGGCTTACAGTAATTTTTAGACATATTTGTTTGCTTTTTTTACAAAATTTTGATGTAAAAATTGTGTGAGATTAAAATTGATGTAAAATATTATTTTAAGTAGCAATAATCAAAGTGCAAGAATATAATTAAATAATTGATTTTTTCTGAAGATACTCACTAATTGTTTATCAGTTATTAAGCTGAGTAGTTAAGTTTATACCTATTTTTAATATAATTATTTACTATCCTGTGAAAAATTTTAAATATTTTTTGAATATAAATTATTATTATTTTTTATATTATGAGTATTATGACCATAATAATTTATGATTATAAGTGAAAAACAAGTTGAGGCCTCGACTAGATAATAATTTGCGAATGAATGTCATACATATACTCCAGTCAAATCGCGGTTTAGAGTGTTTAGTTACTGGCCGTCATGAGATTGGGTCTACTATAGGTTTTTTGGGTCGCTGATTACGAATAGCAGGGTCTTTTCCGGAAGATATTTGTGGTATACCCTTAAATGGGCAAACTACCTCCAAAAAGGGGTATTTTTGATGCATTTGCATTCTAAGTGGCCAGATTTAGCTGAGTATTTAATATGAGTTTTTATCTCGGTTTTTATATGAGTTTTTTGGTTCGCTGATCAACAATTTAAGGTATTTTTTTATGAAAAATTAATATTTTACCCTCTTAAATTAACAAAAACAATCACTTAAGGGATTTTTCTACTTTCACACTTTGAGGCTCGTGAATTGGTCTATATGGGTTTTTTGATCAAAAATTTTGGGGATTTTTTATGAAATATTAATATTTCATTCTTAAATTAGCAAAAACAAAAAATTATTATATTTTTAAAATATATAAGTTTAAAAAAAGTAAAAAATGCATGAATGTAGCAAAAACTCCCTTTATTTGGGACAATTTTATTAATTTTAGTGTATAATATAATTAATATTTCATAAAATCATCCCCGAAATAATTGATCACCGACCCAAAAAACCCATATGGACCAAATTTAGACTTTTAAAGTGCAAAAATAGCAAAAACACCCCATTTTTGAGGTAATTTTTGCTAACTAAAGGGTGAAATATTCATTTTTCATTAAAAAAAAAAATCTCCCAAATTCTTGATCAGCGACCCAAAAAACTTATACGGGCTAAATTTGGACAGTCAAAATGTGGATGCATCAGAAACATCCTTTTTGGGGATATTTTTAGCAAATTTAAGGGTGTTCCGCAAATTCTCCCGGAAAAGACACCGATTTTCGTAATCAGCAACCCAAAAAACCAATAGTAGACCAAAGCTCATGTCAGCCAGTAACCAAACACCCCCCCCCCCCCACACATGATTGACTGGAGTAATATGCGTATGTGCTTTTATAAATTTATGGATGAATTCTGATAGGAGTTTTTTAGATTAACCCATTAACGCCTGAAATCGACTTTTGCCGAATCTGTACTTTGGCTACGCGTATCTCCGCGAATTTTTTTCTAATTAACATAAAAATTGGTGTACCACTATTTTTGAGTATCCTCTTTCAGAATCTGCCTAAAAAATTTCGAAAAATTATGTTTTTCATGCAGATTTCCAAGAAATAAAAAAAAAAATGACGTTTTTTTTAAAGACTTTTTTTAAAAAACATGAGTTTTCGACCTGAAAAAATTTTCGTAGATTATTGCAATAGTAAAAAAGAGTGCAATTTTTGTTCAATCTTTTCGTCTACAACCTGCAGAAAAAAAAATTTTACCGTTTTCGGGCAAAAATTTGGTCCCAAAAAAGTGCATTTTTCCAAAAAATAAATGTTACTCTAGTCAATATACGGGTTTGGTTTTATTGTCACTAGGCCTCTCAAGATTCGGTTTACTAGGGTTTTTTGGGTCGCTAATCACGAATATTGAGGTATTTTTTATAATAAATCGGGGTTTCACCCTTAAATAAGCAAAGACTACCCCTAAAAAGGGGTATTTTCGCTACATTTTCTCTGGCTGTCATCAAATTTCATCTAGTATGGTTTTTGAATCGCTGATCACGAATTTTGGGGTCCTTTATTTAAGAAATCGGGGATTCACCCTTAAATAAGCAAAAACTACCCCTACAAAGGGGTAGTTTTTATATTTTTGCTCTGTCTCTTATCAGATTTGGTCTAGAGGGGTTTTTTGGGTCACTGATCATGAATATTGAGATAATTTTTTTAAAAAATCAGTCCTTACCCTTCAATAAGCAAAAACTACCCCTACAAAGGGGTAGTTTTTATACTTTAGCTCTGGCTCTTATCAGATTTGGTCTAGAGGGGTTTTCTGGGTCGCTGATCACGAATATTGAGATAATTTTCATAAAAACTTTTAGCGTCACCCTTAAATCTGCAAAAACTTCCCCTGAAGGGGTATTATCACGGCATATGGTTTTTGGATGATCACGAATATTGAGGTATTTTTATGAGAAATCGGAGTTTCACCCTTATAAAAAAAAAAAAAAAAACTAGATGATTCTTGATAAACGTCTACCTCCTCGTGGTAAGAATCTTTTTGTGGTAAGAATCTTCTTGTTTTTTGGGTCGCTGATCACGAATATTGAGATAATTTTTATAAAAAATCGGTCCTTACCCTTCAATAAGAAAAAACTACCCCTGAAGGGGTATTATCGCGGCATTTGCTCTGGCTCTCATGAGAGTTTTTTAAATCGCGGCATTTGCTCTGGTCTAGTAAGACTTTTTACACGTCTTTAGCCAATGATGCGCTTCAAAATCATTGTTGCCAGATTCTTACCACGAGGAGGTAGACGTTTATCAAGAATCATCTAGTTTTTTTTTTTTTTTTTATAAGGGTTAAACTCCGATTTCTCATAAAAATACCTCAATATTCGTGATCACCCAAAAAACCATATGCCGTGATAATACCCCTTCAGGGGAAGTTTTTGCAGATTTAAGGGTGACGCTAAATGTTTTTATGAAAATTATCTCAATATTCGTGATCAGCGACCCAGAAAACCCCTCTCGACCAAATCTGATAAGAGCCAGAGCTAAAGTATAAAAACTACCCCTTTGTAGGGGTAGTTTTTGCTTATTGAAGGGTAAGGACTGATTTTTTAAAAAAATTATCTCAATATTCATGATCAGTGACCCAAAAAACCCCTCTAGACCAAATCTGATAAGAGACAGAGCAAAAATATAAAAACTACCGCTTTGTAGGGGTAGTTTTTGCTTATTTTAGGGTGAACCCCCGATTTCTTAAATAAAGGACCCCAAAATTCGTGATCAGCGATTCAAAAACCATACTAGATGAAATTTGATGACAGCCAGAGAAAATGTAGCAAAAATACCCCTTTTTAGGGGTAGTTTTTGCTTATTTAAGGGTGAAACCCCGATTTTTTATAAAAAATACCTCAATATTCGTGATTAGCGACCCAAAAAACCCTAGTAAACCGAATCTTGAGAGGCCTAGTGACAATAAAACCAAACCCGTATATTGACTAGAGTAACTTTCATTTTTTGGAAAAATGCACTTTTTTGGGACCAAATTTTTGCCCGAAAACGGTAAAATTTTTTTTTCTGC
Source organism: Anagrus nilaparvatae (assembly GCA_022575985.1). Taxonomy (NCBI): domain Eukaryota; kingdom Metazoa; phylum Arthropoda; class Insecta; order Hymenoptera; family Mymaridae; genus Anagrus; species Anagrus nilaparvatae. The sequence goes on from JAKSXM010000272.1 coordinate 15,482,333, forward strand.
AGGTTGTAGACGAAAAGATTGAACAAAAATTGCACTCTTTTTTACTATTGCAATAATCTACGAAAATTTTTTCAGGTCGAAAACTCATGTTTTTTAAAAAAAGTCTTTAAAAAAAACGTCATTTTTTTTTTTATTTCTTGGAAATCTGCATGAAAAACATAATTTTTCGAAATTTTTTTGGCAGATTCTGAAAGAGCATACTCAAAAATAGTGGTACACCAATTTTTATGTTAATTAGAAAAAAATTCGCCGAGATACGCGTAGCCAAAGTACAGATACGGCAAAAGTCGATTTCAGGCGTTAATGGGTTAAGGGGTATCTCTCATTTTTTTATCGATTTTTAAAAAATTTTCAAATCATTTTATTTCAATCATTTTATTATCAAAGTTAACAACTTTTCTTTTTATATTATTAAACTATCATTAAACATTAAGTAATATGAAAAAAAAATTATATTTGTCGTTTTGTTCATATTATAGAGGGCGTCAAAGTATAGTCGTCTGAAAAAAACGGTTCCCACGATTTCGCCCCTTTAGGATAGCTGAAACTAAAAAACAGAATGGTATTATGTTCTGAAGAGTATTCTCTGGAGTTGGTACCAAAATGAGGAAAAAATTTTTAAAATTGACCATTTGGTGGGTATTTAAAAAAAAAATACGATTTTTGGGCCGGAAATGGCCCGAAAATCTACCATAAAATGATTTCTGGTGCATATTAAGCTTAGTCCGAGGTACCAACTCTAGCTATAACTTTAATAAAGAAAATGCACCAAGCTTTGTGTCAATTGCTGAATTAGTTTTAGAGATATCGTGGGAACCGTTTTCAAAAAGTCATTTTGAGAAAAACGCGTTTAAAGTTTTTTTTTTAGTTTTAATTAATATATTTCAATTTTTAAGGTCTATAATCCTTGCAAATAAATAGCCATCAGTCCTTGGATCATATATAAGTCCTTGAAAATCCAAATAAGCTTGTTCCTGTTTTTGCAAGGCCTGCTTTTTGCCCATACGAGCCTCTTTTTTAGCTGCTTTTCTTGATTTTTCGATAGACGAGTACGTATAGAATCGTGCTTGATAGCGTTTTTTTATTTTTTCATATTTTTATTATTATTAATATAAGATAATGTAATAAAAATTAAATTAAAAAAAAATATATAAAAAAATATTGATCTAAAATTATTAATATCTTAATATCTCAAAAACCATATTTTTTTTTGCCCAAAATTTTGTATGTGCATTCTTAAGAGGTTTATAAACAATAAAAAAGAATAAAAAAATTTTCAAAAAAAAAATTTAAGAAATGAGAGATACACCTTAAAAGTTTTTGAAAAAAATTGAAAATTTTCTTCCTTAAATTCGTTGTTAAAAAATTGAAATACATTAATTTAAAATGAATAAATAAAATTTTGGATTAATTTTTTAATTAAATTGCTAAAAATTGTATATTGAAAAGAGAAATTCTTTTATAATTTAAAATTAAATTTCTGAAAATAATTTTTATTAAAAATTTGAACTGCATATTCCAAGAAAAATTCATTAACAAGTAAATGAATATGAATTTTTAAAAGTATTTGTTACAAAGCATTTTTATTTTATTTTTTTCCATTATTACATGTATAAATAATTAGAAAAAAAAATTTTTATTAATGAATAAATTATGCTCGGAATTATGAAAAAATAAACTTTCTTATTAATAAAGAACAATGGCTTTGCGCAAAAAAAAAAATATATATGAAATATTTTATGAATAAAATAACTTTAAGAAAAATTTTTTACTCATTAACTAAATTATTCATTCTTAGATAAATGTAGTTCGTTAAAAAACATAGGTATTCATTGTATAAAGGGTAACAAAAATTTTAGTTTCTAAATTTGCTCAGCTTTTGGGATTCCGTTTGTAGCTAGCAGAATTTTTTTTCATTTCAGCAAGACGAGACCGCTACTTTTAGGAAACCAAATGACGATTTATAGTTAAATGTTACAAAACAAAAAACCTGTGTTCATTCCAATGGGCCTTCTGGGCTTAGAAACATAGGCCTCAATGTTTTTAAATATAGGGTTTTATGTAAATTTTCAATGAAACGCTGTAACCTCGCAAGTTAACCAAAGTAACGCTCACCTCTCAAGCTCCGTAAACTGTATTTTTTAACCAGTAATTCTTTTACTATCGTAGTCAATTTAAACCAAATCGCTAAAAATGACCAATTTTTAAACAGTTGCCAAAATTGTAATTTTTGACAAAAATAGAATTGAAAAGTTGGTTTCAAAAAGTTTCTACAAGTTTTAAATTAGAACAATTTTTTACTCGTACCTTTACAATTATTTTTTTGCAGATAAGATAATTTAATGATAGAGTTTACATGATTTTTATAGAAATTCGTGTTTTATTATTACCTTTAAAAAGCGATATTTTATAAAAAATTTTTTCTTGTTAGTGTCCAGAAAGTGCGTGTTTTCTGGCCGCTGCGCTATTCGAAAAAACACATTTTCTCGACACTGAGCAAGAAAAATTATGTTTTGTCCTTGGCCACAAAAAAAGGATGCCCCAAATCGCAGTTTACCATCCTCGGCTTCGCCTCGGACGGTAATTTACGTGCGATTTGGGCCATTCTTTACTTTTGTGGCCATGGGTAAAAATATACTATTTGAAAGTTGAAGCTTGTACAATATTTTTAAAATCTATTAAAGAGATTTTGGAATATCAAAATAAATCATTTTTAGCCAAAAAAGGCCATTTGTTTCTAATCACTGAAGGCCCATTGGAGTAAACGGAAGGTAGTCATTTTTTTTTTTAACATATAAAAAATTATTAATAATTGCTCTATAAACTTATGTGAAGTAAGATCGATTTATAGCAAAAACGTATAGTGTAAGTGGGTAAACAGCCATTGTATAAAAGGTCTTTCAGAAAAATAAGTAAATTAATTATTTAAAATAATTTTGAATTTTTAAATACACAAATAGCCATAAAATTAATAGCTTGAAGCTAGTCAAAAAGCTTTAAAAAAATAGTAATTACTTCAGTATTTATTTTGCATAAAAAAATCCTAAATCCCAAAAAAACTATTAAAATAATTTAATTTTTAAAATATGAATGTCGTGTTTAATATATAACAGTATAAATTGTTACTCATTTTTTTCATTTTGTATACTTTTTGATCAGGCAATTTTCGACGTGTTTCATCCCTCGACATAGTTTCATATTTTCCACATTTTCGATTACTGAACACAATTTACTTTCAATAAACACGCGACACAATAATACATAAAATACATATATATAAAACAACTATTTTCTCATGTAAGTCAACGTAAACAACAATTTTCACATTATATATTATATACCTATATATATAAAAAAAAAATCATATTTTTATTATAACTTGTACGTATCAAAAAAATAATAATAATAAATACACAATAGATATTTTGCAATAATAAAATATATAATAGAAAAATAATAAATAAATACACTTCAAAAAAATTGACATCGCGGAGAAATATTAATAATAATACACACGCGAACAAAATTAAAAGATGATAGTACACTGACAAAATATAAAATTGAGAGAAAGAGCTCAATGGTATTCTTTTTGGTCACATATATAATACATGTGCATAATGAAATAAAATAAAAAATCATATATATTTTAATATAACACTCCCAAGGAGTGCCGATAATAATACCGGAAATATCGTCACGGTAGCTCATCTCTAAAATATATATATGTATAATATAAACTTTTATAATTTGCCTACAGAAGCAGCTGTATATTAATAAAATTTTTTTAAATAAATTTTTTTAATTATTTATTTATTATTAAAATTCCAAAATTTTTTACTTTATAAAATATGAATTTGCTAAATTTTTTTTTGGTGCGTGATGAACGAAATGCACCCAAAATTTTCCAGATTTCTGTTTCTGAACGCTAGTTAGTAGCGTCTGCGAAACCAAATTGAAAATGAATTTCAAAACATTTTTAGGCTAATTACGAGTGGACTTATTACGCTTATACTTTTCAAAAACTAACTAACTAGATCAAATCATAGAAAAAATATTTTTTCTGGAATGAAAATAACAAAAAAAATCAAAACGCTCCAGATTAGCTTTTATTAAATGCTAACGAAACGCAACATATGTGCTAATTTTTGGTCCTTTTTGGACATTGAATTGGGTGCAATATTCAAAATAATACCCCCTCCCCCATCTTATTAGTTTATTTTTGCTAATTTTGCCGAGCAGAATAGTGATTTTGTAGCCGCCACCAGATTTGGTCTACTACAGATTTTTTGGGTCGCTGAACACGAAAATCGGGGTCTTTTCTATGCAAAATTGGGGCTTGATCCTTAAATTAGCCAAAACTACCCCTAAAGGGGTGTTTTTGCAACTTTTGCTCTACCCCTCCAAGGTTTGGTCTAATAAAGGTTTTTGGGGTCGCTGATCACGAATATTGAATTTATAACTATGAAAAATTACCCCTTCACCCTTGAATTGGCCAAAACTACCCCTAAAAGGAGTGTTTTCACTACTTTCGCTCTAGCCCCCTAAGATTCGATCTAATAGGGTCTTTTGGGTCGCTAATCACAAAAATTGATGTCTTTTCAATTAAAGCTTAATTTTTCACCCTTAAATAACCTAGGGGTAGTTTTGGCCAATTTAAGGGAGAAGGGGTAATTTTTCATAGTTATAACTTCAATATTCGTGATCAGCGACCCCAAAAACCCTTATTAAACCAAATCTTGGAGGGCTATAGCAAAAGTTACAAAAACACACCTTTTAGGGGTAGTTTTGGCTAATTTAAGGGTCAAGCCCCAATTTCGCATAAAAAGACCCCGATTTTCGTGTTTAGTGACCCAAAAAACCTATAGTAGACCAAATCTGGTGCCGGCCACAAATAATACCACCGAAACCGTGATTTGACTGGAGTATTATCTGGGTACTGGGAAACCCGAAATTCCAAAAAAAAGATTTTTTTGAACGACTCCAAAGGCAATACGTGAAAACCAAAAAAAAAATTTATTACAGGTAAAAAGGCAATTTTTTCCAAATGATTAAGTATAAATAAAACGTGTAGCACATAATAAAATTGAGCTTAATTTTTAAAGCCCTATATAAAAATTAAAAATCATTCTCAAGAATTATAAACTTTTAATCAAATTAAATAAATTCCAAAAGTTTCAATAAAAACATGAATCCAAGACCTAATTAAATCAATGAAAAGAAAAAAAAGAATTTGTAAAATAAAAATTTTGCTCTGGTTATTTAACCTAGACCTGAACAAACTTATTCAAACAATTATAAAAAAAAAAAAAAATTACAGTAAAATTGAAAAGATTAATAAAAAAGTTTTCAACAACGTATAGTCTGCAGATATCTACATTGTATAAGTAAAAAATGAATAATAAGAGAATAAAGATGTATATATAGGTATAACTATGATATTATTAATAGAAGGAAATGAAGGGATATTATAGAAAAAAATAAGAGAAAATTTTTTTTTTTAAGGATAAAAAACTTATATATAAAATATTTTTTTTTTTTTGCTAATAAAAAGATACTGTTGCAAAGAAAACTTTTCTGATACAATATGAACATATATATATATTTAATATAAAAATTTAATAGAAAAAAAAAACTGGACTATTATAAGTAGGTCAATAATAAGATAAAATAAAAAAATATATTATTTTTATAAATTTATTTTCATGTATACCATCTTCTTTTTTTTTTCTTTTTCTTTGTCTTCAATTTTCTTTAAAGACATATTTAATTAAAAAATTTCTATTATAGTACTGTCATTTTAATAGTATGAAGTAAAGCTTCTTATTACAATTTTTAGAAATCTAGGGCATGTTTTTTGTTATCAAATTAAATTTTAATTTACTGTCAAGCGGCCACAGTGCTTCGTTCGGAGACATTCGTCCTGCGTGGATAAAAGTAGGTCATATCAAAGATGAGTTTATGGGGTTACATATATATCACCTCATCTCTGGTGATATATATGTTTTTTGGTCTCATGGAACCGAATTCGGAGACTTTTTTTACCTTTGACAGATTATTTGTTATTTAAAAATTACTTTGAAATGGACCATAACTTAAGAGTTGAAGCTAACAATTTTCAAAATTTTAAAAAGGGACCAAATAAATTTTATGTAAATTGACCAGTCAAATCCAAATTTTCTATTTTTGAAGGCATCAGATTAATTATTTAAAGAATATTTTATTGTTTATAAGTTGTTTAAGCAAAAAATCGGTGGCATTCATGACAAACATGAATCTCTTGTTCATTTCGTCTAAAAAATAACCATTTATGTGTTTTAAAAGATATTATTACAAAAAAATGGCATAAAATGAAAGATTTTAAATGACGTGCTAAATTTTTTAAACTGTTAATCTGATGACTTCAAAAACAGAAAATTCAGAATTGGCATATTAAATTACATAAATTTTGTTTGGTTCCTGTTTAAAATTTGGAAAATTATTAGTTTTTATCCACGCAGGACACGTGTCCTTAGATTTATTTACAACGAGTCTAAAATTTAACAATTTTATCCGAATACCTTTAATTTAATTAATTTTTTAGAGATTTTTTAACACTACAAACGCAAAAATTTTTTTTGAACTTAATTTTAAAATGGATTTATAATTTGGTTAAAATAATTTTCTAGTGGTTTATAAAATCATCATATTGGATTCCAAAAGCCCAAAAATTAAAACGACTGAAAATTCCTTAAATCCTTTTTGAGTTAGATTCTTGTTAATGTTTACAATTGGACTACATTGGAGTAATCACTGGGTAATCTTACGATATAGCTGGTAAAATTAAAAAATGACCTTTACATGTCACACTTGGAACCAGAACTTTTCCCCTCTGGCTTAAACCACTAAATTAAAGGCCTAAAGCAACTGTACCAATTCACCTCAACCTTCAATTTATTATTTAACGAAAATTTTCTGAATAAAAAATAAATAAAAAAAATCATGCATAAATAATAAAAATAATAAATATACCTATTTCATATGTATAACTTATATTAGATCTTTAGAAATTTATAGTCAAACCCTTTTTTATTTTGAATTTATAAAAAGATTTTGAATTATGGAAAAAATTTATACGAATTTTGATCTTTTGAATATAAATTTAAAACTTATTTTATTCTTTAAATTTATATAGGTAAAAAAGTTCTTTTATATTAAAATTTAAAAAATAAAAAAATTTTTTTTTTCAATTCAACTTGCAAAAAAATAATAATTTAAATTAATAATACCAAATTTTAAAAACTTATTATTTACCTCGTTTAAGATCAGCAGGATTTAAACTGAACGTTAAAATGAAATTAAAATATCTAAAAGATAATTTTGAATGCAATAATAAATATCTCCCACAGATGCACATGAATTTTTTAAAAAACACGTGTTTTTTTAGCCCCACTCTTTATAATTTCTTAACAAACACATGCAATTTTTATTTTTTAAGTTTTTTTTTTTAATTTAATAATGTGACTCCCACAGTGAGTTATTTTTTGTTTTATTTTTTAAATGTGTGTAATTTTTAATTGAATTAATATTTTTAAAGTGTAAGCATTCATTTTTTAAAATGAAATATTCAATGAATTATGTTTAAATCCAAACTATTCCCATGACTGAAGTTCGCGTTTCCGAAGCTTACCTCGTTTTCTTTCGATTGTTCATAAACTTGAAAAATTTAGTGCATAGTTCATGTCTAAAAAGTCCTAGCACTTTACGAATTCGCATATTAATATGCAACAATATGTTATCACTGATGATTTCTTATTATGTAATTTTAGAAGGGCAAATTATCAGTAGCAAGAGAATCAAAAAGCACAGATTCTAAATTAGTAGTCTTAAAAAGTATTAATTTAAACAAAAAATTGCTACTTCTTATGAAAAATAACCCAAAAAAAGTTCTCCGTTCATACACTGAAAATCCAATCCTTTTCAAGCCAAAAAAATAATCATAATTCAGCCCATCAAAGATAATTTTCTATTTTTTTACAAAAAGGATCCTTTTTGCGTAGTAAAATGAAATCTTTTTGCACCACAAAACCATTCTTTACGCAAATGCAAATAATCTTTAGGCTAACTTAATGATTTAATGTTTTCTCGGTTTGCTTAGTGCCAAAATTTTACTATTTATAAATTACAGTAATACATTTTTTAATTATCTTTTTTCTGAATGCAAATGCAAATTGTTTCGTAGCAATAAAGCAATGCCAATCATATACCAATAATTCGACTTTTATATATAACCTGTAACTTTTAAAATATAAAGTAATTTTTGATTCAAAAAAAAAATAAAATAATAGATTGGACTGATTTTATTTTCATCGTTATTTTTCAGTGCAATGAGGATTTTATTGTCAAAACTTCCACGACCATGGATAGTAGACGAGAAAAAGGATGACGGGTACACAGCCCTTCATTTAGCTGCCTTGAATAATCATGTTGAGGTTGCTGAATTACTAGCTAGAATTGGTAAAGCTGATTTAGATTTACAAAATGTCAATCTACAAACGGCACTTCATCTTGCAGTTGAACGTCAACATACGCAAATTGTCCGAGTATGTATTTCTAAAATTTGTTCTTTTTTTTTTGTTTTGCTTTTTTTTTTTGTTTTTTTTTTTTAACTCAATTAATTTGTTATAAAAAAGAAAATCAAACTAAAAATATTTTATTGAAACGTGATGCTTTTGAAAGTTTATTTATAAATATTTTTGCTTCTATTTTATTTATAAAATCTATAATTAATTTTTTTTTATTAAAAAATACAAAAATGTTTATTGAGTATAAAATAAAAAAAAAATTCATACATTTTTTTAATCAAACTATATTTTTATTTATATTTTTTGAATTATAAAAAATTTTAAATATGTATTTCAATACTTTGATGTAATATTTGATATGTATTTAATTAAAAAAAAATATTAGTTTTTCTGAACAAATATATTTTTTAGGGCAGTGCGGTTACCCGAATGTTGGGTCGGCTACCCGAAATTTCGGGTTTTTAGCTATGAGTTGGGTCAACTTCAAATTAAAAACTGTAACTGCAGACTTTTTTCAGGAAATTTCGGAGTTTACACGAAATCTGACCTCACAAAAAAGACCAAAATGTCGATTGTTATCCAAAACCAATTACATAAGACTACGAGGTCTTAAACCCGTTTATGTGTGTTGCAGTTAACGACGCTCTGTCCACCACAGGGTGTTTTTTGCGCAGCATATTTGTAACTAAAATATTTTAACCATATATTTATTTATAATAATTTTTTAGTGAAAGAATCAATGCTTTTCAGTATTTAGTACAAGAATATATAAAAAAAAAGTTAAAAATGTTTATTTGTTTAAACAAATACGACCTGTTAAATTTTTGAAATTTTTGGGTCATAAAAGCCCAAGCTTCCAGAACTGGGCAAATTGGATCCAAATTCTGCTTGGCTCATATTGAAGATTGTTCAATTCGAGGAAGAGGTACCCTGGGGAATTTTTCGCTAAACCTCTTCAGTAATGAGTTACAGCTAATTGTTTATAAAAAAAAAGTTAAAAATGCTCTAAAATTTATAAACAAATAGCTGTAACTCATTACTGAAGAGGTTTAGCGAAAAATTTCCCACGACACCTCCCCCTAGAATTGAATGATCTTTAATATGAGCCAATAAGCAGAATTTTGATCCAAGTAGCCCATATCTGGGAACTCAGGCTTTTATGATCCAAAAATTTTAAAAATTTAACAGGTCGTATTTGTTTAAACAAATAAACATTTTTAATTTTTTTTTTTTATATTCTTGTACTTAATGCTGAAAAGCATTGATTCTTTCATTAAAAAATTATTATAAATAAATATATGGTTAAAATATTTTAGTTACAAATATGCTGCGCAAAAAACACCCAGTGGTGGACAGAGCGTCCTTAAAGTATATACATATAGCATTATAAAGTAACTATAATTAAAGTATAATCACTCGTTGGGCTTCAAACTGAAATTTCAGGGAATAAGTTGTGGGAAATATGTTATACGTGTTTTTGTAAAAGTGCTTTCTTTCATTTTTAGGATTGACAAGGTTTCTTTAAAAAATTAATGAAAGATAAAGTTTTATTTAAATTATGCATTTTAAAAACTGCTTTAAAGATTATGCCTTTTGTGCTTATGATTTTTTTGTAAAATAGAAGACCTTCTTTTAATCAATTTGCATTTGTAGGGCCAACGTGACAAGCAGTGATATTAGGAGTGTGCGGTTACTTGAAATTATTTGATTTTAGACCTATCAGGATGATTTTATTCCTGTCCGATAATTAGGTTAATTTTTAAGTTAATATTTAGATAACGAGATAAGTAGGGCTAAAGGGCCCAAGCATTTAGAATAATTATTAATATTTTAATGAATCCAAAAATTAAGAGGGGAGTCGTAGATCCCTTGCACAAAGAACAACCAGTGTTTACACTTTAACTGTAATAACATATATGCGGGTTTAAGTCCTCGTAAGAGTAATTAAGTTGAGTTGCCATAAATTTCTTATTATATTACTCCAGTAAAAATACGGGTTTGAGTGTACTTACGGTTACGAATACGAGATTTGCCAAGATTTGCTCTAATTTGCTCTAAAGGTTTTTTGGGTCGCTGAACACGAAAATCGGGGTCTTTTGGTAAATAAAATGGGGCTTCACCCTTAAATTTGCAAAATCTACCCCCAAAAGGGACATTTTTGAAGTATTCGCGTTCTGAGTCAATAGATTTGTCAAAGAATTGGTTTCTAAGGGTTTTTTGGGTCGCTACTAAGAATTTCGATGATTTTTTAAGGTAACATTAAAATTTCACCCTTAAATTAGCTAAAACTACCCCCCAAAAGGGGTGTATTAGGTATTTTCGCACTTTTTGCGACCAGATTAGATCCACAAGGGTTTTTTGGTTCGCTGAAAATGAATTTCATGGATTTTTTTTATGAATAATTGATAGAACACCCCTAAATTAGCTTAAACTACCCCTAAAATCTACGACCCAAAAAACCCTATGGACCTAATCTGGGCGTACAAAATGCAGAAATAGCAATAACGTCAATTTTAGGGTTAGTTTTAGCTCATTTAGGGGTGATATATTAATTATTCATATAAAAATCGATGAAATTCGTTTTCAGCGACCCAAATAATCCTTGTGGACCTAATCTGGTCGCGAAAAGTGCGAAAATAGTGAAAACATCCCTTTTGAGGGGGGGGGGGGGGGGGGGTAGTTTTAGCTAATTTAAAGGTGAAATATTAATGTTACCTTAAAAAATCATCAAGATTTTTAATTAGCGACCCTAAAAACCCTTGGAAACCAATTCTTGGATAAATCTATTGACTCAGAAGGTGATGACATCAAAAATACACCCTTTTGAGGGTAGTTTTTGCAAATTTAAGGGTGAAGCCCCATTTTTTTTCCAAATGACCCCGATTTTCGTGTTCAGTGACCCAAAAAACCTATACTAGAGCAAATCTCATATTCACAACCATAAGTACACCCCCCCCCCCGTATTTTGACTGGAGTATATAGGCAATATAAAAAAAAACGTAAAAAATTGAAAGTTAAGCTAGAAACTTGTTTTTGCAAAAACTTTTAACACAAAGGAGCTTTAAAAACTGATTTTTGATTTTCGAATGATCGCCCTTTGGGCAGCTGTTTGGGGTCACGATATAGGTCGCACGCCATAAAAAACATCCTTTTTCCGTTAATTTAAAACTATCCTTGTCTTTCTGCGTTGCATCATTTTTTACCCTTTAAATTTAATAGAAATTAGTGAAATTTAAAAAAATTTCTTTCATACTTGATTAGATTACCAAATAGTTAAAAATTGATTAAAAATCTAACTAGAGCAGTCTAAATATGTAGGGATAAGGCATCTTTTTAATTATGTTTCAGTAAATAGTTTAAGAACCTCTATATATGATCTAATTTTATAAACAATTTTTTTTTTTTTTTAAGTTATTGATACGAGAAGGTGCAAATCTTAATGTTGCTGATAAGGATGGAGATACTCCTCTTCATGAAGCTCTACGACATCATACTCTTTCTCAGTTACGTCAATTACAAGATGTGCAAGATGTGGGTCGCCTTCTTATGGGATTAGGTGCCCAGGGTCAAGATAAAAAAAGTAGTTCATTTATTGCCTGTTTCTTAGCAGCTCGTGGTGCAGATCTTGAAATAAAAAATAAAAAGGGACAAACGCCTTTGGATCTTTGTCCTGATCCAAATCTCTGCAAGACTTTAACAACATGTCATAAAAATAAAGAATCGTTAGTTTTAAATTTTCTTATATTTTATTGTAATAAATAAAAATTTTAAAAACTTTTTTTTTATTTTTTAGTCACGAATTAGAACCTTCAACTCCCACAACGTCAATCGATGAATGTCTAGTATGCTCTGATTTAAAACGTGAAATATTATTTGGACCGTGTGGTCATGTCACTTGCTGTGATTCTTGTGCACCTCGAGTTAAAAAATGCCTGATTTGCCGTGAAAATGTCAATACTCGTACAAAGGTAACTTTTTAAAAAATTTTTTATTTCAAAAAAAAAAAAATTTATAAATGAATTTATATTTATTCAAATGAAAAAATATAATATGAAATATTTTTTTATATTTTTATTTAATTCTAGATCGAAGAATGCGTTGTATGTTCAGATCGTAAAGCTAGCATGTTATTCCGTCCATGTGGACACATGTGTGCATGTGACAGTTGTGCAGCATTAATGAAAAAATGTGTTCAATGTAGAGCTCAAATATTACACATGTTACCATTATCAATGTGTTGTGGTGGTGTTGGTGATGTTACCTTTGTTAAAGGATGTAATGCCACCCAAGGTTTGTATTTAATTATATAATAACATATTTATAATTTTTTGAATTCATTTGAAAAAATATTTTTTTTATGAAAATTTTTTAGCAACCTTTTTGGACGCTAAAGGTAACACAGAAGACGAATTAGCAAAAAGTAATACGAATAATATAAATAATGAAGGTGGAACAATAATGAATAATGGAAGTCGTGATACTTCAGCTAATGATATACAAAAATTACAGCAACAATTGCAAGATATTAAAGAACAGGTAAAAATTAATTTTATATTTTTAAACATTTTCTTTGCATAAATTAATTATTTTTTTTACAGACAATGTGCCCAGTGTGTTTGGATCGTTTAAAAAATATGATATTCCTTTGCGGTCATGGCACCTGCCAAATGTGTGGTGATCGAATGTCCGAATGCCCAATTTGCCGTAAAGCTGTTGACAAAAGGATTTTACTTTATTAAAAAATCCAAGATTTTTATACCATTTTTTGATATTATTAAATTTACTATATGAAAGGAACGTTCATAAAATATTTAATTGTTAATTTTCCTTATATTTTAGGAAAATAAGTAAAATAATTGTATTTTATTTATATTTTTAAAGTTAAAATTAGATTATTGAATTAGGTACAAGGTAAAGATTAAAAATTAATTTTAATTTTTATAAAAACAAAAATTATGACCAATTTTTTATCTAAAAAATTAGTTAAATAATAAATTTTCAAATTTTAAACAATATGTAATTTTATTGTAAAATTTTTAAAATGTCAGGAAACTTGTGCACTGTCTGTGTAGTAGGTCAGCTTAATTATTATACTTGCATATTCAAGAAATTAATACAAAATTAAAGCACAGCTACCTGATAGTTTAAAAAATTTTTTGAATTACTTTTTCTAATTGAAAGCTTATAATCTTTGCCTAAATACAAATTTTTCAAGCTTTGTTATATAAAAAAAATTTTTTTTGTCATTTTAGTTTTAATCGTGTTTTAAAAACTGTAATTTTTAATTATTTTTTTATATTTTTGATTTTCTACTTAAAATATACTATACGTTTCAGAAAATTTATAAATCTTAATCGTAATTTTTTTTTTCTTTTATATATTATTAAATTTTTCAAAATTTACAGTAGCTTTTTATATTTGTTTTTTTCCGAAAATGATTTTTACTGATGTTTTGATAAAAGTTTTAATAAAAAATTCATGTTTCACTATACCTTAATTCATCAAATTATACAATATTTACAATATAAAAAATAAAATTAAAATTATACTTGTTATTAGTATTCACTGGGTACTTTTGCGCAGCATAATTGGAACTAAAGTATTTTAACCATGTATTTATTTATAATAATTTTTTAATGAAAGAATCAATGCTTTTCAGTATTTGGTACAAGATTATAAAAAAGAAAATTGAAAATGTTTGTTTAACAAATACGACCTATTAAATTTTTGTAATTTTTGGCTCATAAAAGACCGAGCTTCCAGAACTGGGCAAATTGGATCCAAATTCTGCTTGGCTCACATTTTGTAGATTGTTCAATTCGAGGAAGAGGTACCCTGGGGAATTTTTCCCTAAACCTCTTCAGTAATGAGTTACAGCTAATTGTTTATAAAAAAAAAAGTTTAAAATGCTTTAAAATTTATAAACAATTAGCTCTAACTCATCACTGAAGAGGTTTAGTGAAAAATTTCCCACACCAACTCTCCCTAGAATTGAATGATCTTCAATATGAGCCGAGCAAAATTTTGATCCAAGTTGCCCAGATCTGGAATCTCAGCCTTTTATAAGCCAAAAATTTCAAAAATTTAACAGATCGTATTTGTTAAAACAGAAAAAAATATTGTCAATTTTTTTTATATTTTGTTATCAAATACTGAAAAGCATTGATTCTTTCGTTAAAAAATTATTATAAATAAATATATGGTTAAAATATTTCAGTTCTAATTATGCTCCTCAAAAATACCCAGTGGTGGATAAAACGCCCTTAAATTAATTTGAAAATGATTTTTATTATCATATTTTGTAAGAAATGCCATAAAACATGTCAACTGACAAGGGGAGTATCAAAACTGCTCAAACTATCTTTGATATTATTTTTGAATTTATTCAAAAGGGCTTCTTGAGCCTTAAACAAAAAATATTATAATTTTATAGGAATGCCTTTATCTTGCTATCAATGCAAGCAGTTTGCCTTTTTAAGATTCTTGATCTATAATTTCTTATCGTTAAGTTTATTTACGTAAAAGTATGTAAATTAATTACCTAAAAGATTATTTTTTTGAAACGGATTTTATAATTAGCAAAAATTGCCTAAATGTATTATATAAGTTCCAAAAGAAATTTATTTTATCTCTTCTTCATGTTGCAACATAAAGCATGGAATGTTTAAATTTAAAGCAAACGTTTAATATTTTTAACAAACAATTAAAAAATTATTTAATCTTTTAAGTAATTTGGCCTTTTAAATAGATTATATATACAAGATCGTATAATTTTTAATTTTTTAATAATTTTTATTAAATTATTAAACATAAAGTTTTAGAAAATTGTAAAAATAAAATTTACACCATTTTTATAAACAATTTTTGTTTTAAATCATACTTGTAAATATGAATTTTGACAATTTAAATTTATAATAAAAAATCGCATACCTACCTAATAGATATTAGCTGAAAAAACAATTGTTTTTATATTAATATAAATTTTCTTTTACACATATAAGGTTTTTTAAATTTTTCTAATTGGATATACCTGTATGTCAATATGATATGATGATTCATATTTTTTAACATTCAATATAACTAAATGTATAATGATTGATTAAATGAAAGCAAAATATTTCAAAAAAAGTATAGATTTTGTTAAGTTTGACCATAGTTCTTAAGCTGCTTTCGAAAAGACACTTTAAAATCACATTTATAGCATAAACCTGCACTATCAGGTCGTCCTGTTTAAAATTTGCTTGAATTAGTTCTAATTGTTGAAATTAGAAGCAGATATACTTGATATTCAAGCAAATCTTTAGGACAACTTGAAATGCAGGAAATTTGGTCCTTAATAGGGCCACATAAGCGCATTTGGTAGCAGCCAATAAGTATTATAATACAATCAAGATTAATTTTTAATTAATTAATTATTTATTTGAAATAATAATGACCATATGCTTTCATTATAAAATCTATTCTAAAATTACATTTTTATGCTATTTTGTACAATTTTTTATAAAAAATTTTTTGGACCCATATTTTTAACAATGTCTATAAAATTACCTGTAATGTATGTAAAGATTAAAAAAAATATAATAAAGATAATTAAATAAAAACCAATAAATTTTTTTTGAAAAATTTTTTTTATTTACTTTTATTGGGTTATTATCATGAACAAAAAATTTCATTATTATATAAATGCATTTATGCTTTTTTAAATATTTAATTAACAAGCTGATTAAATTTGTATATAAGTTTCAGATTTTTTTTTAAGGCAACATTTCTTTCCTTAATTTTTTTCTAGAAATTTTAATTTTATTTATTCAAAATTTATTTGTTTACAAAATGCATAGAATAATAAATTTTTACTTAATATCCCAATTTATAAATCTTAAAGTATAAATTTAGGTTGTTTAGGTTATGTTATAAAATGAGCTTATTAATTATTAATTAATTTACAGTTCAGTTTTTTATAGGTATATGTTACATGAAAAACATTTATTTTTTTAATTGTAAAAATTAAATGAGATTTATTTGATTATTTTTTTAAACATATTTTTTATTATAATAAAATAAATAAATTAAACATAATAAAATAAAAGTTAGGTTATTTTCATTGAATTATAGGTTATATTTTGCAAAATAAATTATCTTCAATATTTTATGTATACTAGCAAAACTTAATTTTATATTATTTCTTATAGAAATTATTTTATTTTTTTAATTGATATTTTTATACCCCAAAAAATTATTAATTATATCTTTTTTTTTGCATTTTTTTAATATTTAACAAATAGAAGAAAAAATAAAACAATTCTGCTATTCTTTTTAAAGAATCGCAAAGAAGCATGCAGCCAAAAATGATATATTAATACTAGTTTTCAAAGATTTTTTAAAATAAAAATCTTTGATGTTTTTATATTACATTGATTATAATACATTTACGAGTTAATGTTACTTAAAAATACAGCAACAAAACTCAATTATTTTCTGGCACAATTTGACTTACGCCATCAAAACATTCCTTTTTTTTTAAATTCAAAAAATCAGGAATGGATAATAAAAATTTTAAAAAAAAAGCTATAAAAAATGTCACAGATGCACAAATATTTTTTTTAAACAGTATAATAATTCCAGAATAAGCACTTTTTTTCAAGAAAATTATATTGTTGCCATTATTTGGTCATATTACAAAGCCGTAATCACTTATATAAATTAATGGCAAAAATAATTTGTATATTTCAATAAACTCGTTTTTGCATTTTGTAATTTTTTTTTATTCAAGATTCAGTAGAAGAATTTAAATCTGAAAGTAATTTTTTTCCTTTTGTTATGCGGTCAAGCTCAGCAGCTGCATCGTTGCGCATCGAACTACTATCTATAAAAATAAATTAATGATTATCTAATAATAATTATTTATAATATTATAGTGTTTAGAAATAAGTTTTTTGACCTTTTATCGAGTAAATTATGGTGTTATTTGTTTTTTATTAACGTTTCGGTCTCTGGTTGAGACCCTTATCAAAATTTATAGTATAATAATTTTGGACATATAAATTAGGTGTGTGAAACCTATTTTATATGTCCAAAATTATGAAACTAATTTATATGTCCAAAATTATTATACCATAAATTTTGATAAGGGTCTCAACCAGAGACCGAAACGTTAATAAAAAACAAATAACACCATAATTTACTCGATGAAAGTTCAAAAAACTTATTTCTATTTAATTTCTACACTCGAGTATCAACTATAATAAATTTTATAGTGTTTAGATTTTGATGATTTCACCGGGTAAGCTATTTTTATTTTCTTTGGCCAATTTCAGGTTTTAAGTCTTGGATTTCTCTAAAAATTTTGCAAGGCGTATAAATTAATTTATTTAATTTTTAATTTAATATTTTACCTAGCCTTTTATTGGTCGATAACAAAAAAAATGGCTGAAAAGATTTTTTCAACTCTCGACCAATCAGAGACTAGGTAAAGTATTAATTTTGTACACCAAAATACGGCTTTAATTTTCAATTAAATTAAATGAAAAAATTGCCAAATTAATCTATATGAAATGAAAAATGTGGCTCTGCTTTTCCTAGATTTGAGAAAATTTTCCTTCTACTCAAAACGTTAAATGAAATTGCAACCCCAAAGTTGTCTGCTTCACTCATTTTTTTTTTTGTTAAAAATCACTGGAGCTTTTCTTTCGTTTTTTAAATGAGAAGGAAAATTTATTTGGGTATAGGTAAAGCACGGCCTCATTTTTCATTCTGTGCAGATTAATTTAGCAATTTTCTTTTTTAACTTAATTAAAAATTCAAGTCGTGTTTTTGTGGTCAAAATTAATATTCCACCTATAGTCTCTGACGGGGCAGTCCAGCCTTTTAAAACTTCTAAAAATTAAGCCGAAAGTTGTTAAAAGCAACAACAACAAAATTTTTTAACATGAGACATATTTATATTATGTATTCATAGGGAGGGGAATTGAAAAAGAACCCAAATTTAGCAGAAAGGGGGTGAAAAATTGCACAGTAAAAAATAATTAACACAATATTACTACCGTTTAGTAATTTTACTACGATTTAATAATATTACTACAAATATAGTAAATTTACTACAATTTATAGTAATTTTACTACACTTGTTGTAAATTTAAAATTTATTGACATTTCACTCAAACATCCGCAGTATCACATCAACCAAAGCAGCTCTATACCGTGGGTATCAGAGTGAAATTTCAATAAATTTTAAAACTACAAGTGTAGTAAAATTACTACAATTTGTAGTAAAATTACTACAAATCGTAGTAAATTTACTATTTTTGCATTAATATTTCTAAATCTTAGTAAAATTACTAAACAGTAGTAATATTGTGTTCATTATGAGGGAGGAGGGCAAATGGACTTAGAATAATTTTGATTTAGAGTCTTTTAGAATGCCTTAGGTTTAAGGACTTAGAATAATTTCATTTTAGGGACTTATTGAGGGACTTATATTTATTAGGAAGTATACGTTATTGTTACTATAAGTCCTATATGCTGTGTTAACACACAAACCAGTTATAAATTTTTGTGAGGGTATTCAAAATAAAATTTTTTTCAAATGGGTGTATTAGTGAAAAAAGTACTGTTTTTGAAAAAACGCTGAAAAATTTTTTTCTCACCCGGCCGTAAAATGTGAGCATAAAATATTATATCGAATTTCATAGTACTCATTGTATGAGCTAATAAGCCATAAAGAAGATAATCTGATAAATATATAATTTTTTACAAAAACTAAAATTTATTATCTTACCACTTCTTGGAGAATTCCCAATGGATCCTGGTGACCCTGGCCCACCTGGCGAACCGGTACTTTTTTTGTGCAATAGTGAATTGAAAAAATTTGCTAAAACACCTTCTCCAGAAGGAGTTGTACCAGGTCCCTTTGGATCTAACTTCTTATTTGGTGAAGCAACCTGCATTTAAATCTTTCAATTCTAGCTTACAATTATAAAATAAAAAGAATAAAAACAATAATCGTTGTTTGATCACTCCATGTTATAAGCTTAACATGCTTTCGAGATGTTTAGGTGTAATGAATTTATAATTGTCAAAAAATTATTTAAAGTGAAATTTTTTTAAAATGCATGTTAGACGCAATCACTTTTTTTTTTTAATTAAAAGCAACTGTAAGTAATGCATATGGTTAGCTTATGATTAGTTTTTAAAATAGTAAGACAAAAAATATTTTGTATTGTTGATGAATTTGATATTGCAATGATTATAAATGGACAAAACATTAAATAAATTTTTTGTTAAAAACATTGAAAGCATGCTATTATAAAAATGGAATTGACCTGTACGATTGGTCCTAAGCTTGCCTGGTTTCTTGTGCTTGGTGAACGAGATGGATCCTTGAGTCCCATTAATGCTTCTTGCTGTTTGGCAAGGAAAGATTGTTCATCTTCTACAGTGATCTCTGCTTCTCGTGCTATGGACTACAAAAAAAAAAAATTTAATTTCAATTTAAAAAAAAAATTAGGTTTAAAAATAAATTTTTTTATAAAAAAAAAAAAAAATAACCTTGCGAGTGTCTGTTGGTCGAGTTATTACATCACTATAATAATCATCTGGCTTCATTGATTGAAGATTTTCATGCAAAATTGCTATTTTTTTCATATTATCCCAACCAGATGGTCTACAAAATTTTAAAGATACTAAGTAATTTAATTTACATCCTAAAAGTATAATAAAAAATTTGTTATAAAAATTACATAAGAACAGCATCTTTTTCGACAACTAATGCAGGAGTCTTAAATGGTAAATGATATATTCTGTGGGTTAAATATTTGTACAATAAATCACAGTTTTTGTCTTCTTTTACAGATGTATAAAATAATGCCGCACCATATTGTAAACAGAAACGTCTGATCCATTGCTGCATAAAATCAAAATGCTCGTCTCTAGAAAATAAATTAAATTTTTTTTAATTTTAATATTTATAAAAGTATTCAATACAAGCAAAATCATAAACATTTAATATTTTTTACCTGTAATCATGTTCTTTTTCCAAAACGGACATATAATCTGTTTTCGTTATAACCACGACCATATCTAATCCTAAATTTGACTCCAGTACTCCTTCTGGTAAAGGTAAATTATCTACTTCATCATCTAAATTACGACTGGACCTTTTCATTGGACTACCTGGATCTAATTCATCACCAGGTTCTAAATATTCTTGCCACCTTTTTGTATCTGACAAAAACATTTTAAAATAAGTGTTTTTATAAATATAGCTTTATTAACAATCTTACTTTGCTGTCTACACTTTTGTAATATTTCTTTAAATTCATGATTGTCTGTGGCAAGTTGATCTACATGATCTGCAAAAACTTTGGCCCAAAATCTCAATTGATCTAAAATTAACCATGGAGTATTCATCGATGCTACCAACACAATTAGAGTATTTGAAAATCTTTCAGTATTTAAGGCAAATTTTAAAAGATTTTTATGACCAGGATCTCCATCTAGTACCCATACAGATAGTCTTGTTTGGTCTA
Organism: Anagrus nilaparvatae; assembly: GCA_022575985.1. NCBI lineage: Eukaryota > Metazoa > Arthropoda > Insecta > Hymenoptera > Mymaridae > Anagrus > Anagrus nilaparvatae. The sequence continues at coordinate 15,503,418 of JAKSXM010000272.1, forward strand.
ATATTTACACAATATTTGAAAAATGAATATAACTTTTAAGTATTTATTTTTTTTATTTATTTTACATACCATCTCTGTATTCATCTCGAACATCAATATATGCATATTCTAAACCTGAGCCTTTTTTAGGATCCTCAACACCTTGCAACTTAGCAATAAGTGTTGTTTTACCGCTTTCATTATCACCTGAGGCAAATTAATAGTAAATCATGGGTAATATTATTTTCTTTACTAAAACTTACCTAAAACTAAAATATTCTTGTTGGATGGTAATTTATTATTACCACTGTTTTGTACTTCTGCTAAAATACTAGACCTGAAAAATGACAAAAAGTTTTTCTAATATTAAAATAATTTAAGCTTTAAATTTAAAAATGGACTTGAAATAAAAAAAAAAGAAAAAAGGGACGCATATTAAGTATTATTCATAGTAGTTGTTTGTGTAAAAAAATTGCACTAAAAATAATAAAAAACATATTTTTGAATAATTAAATAATTCTTTTACCATAAATTATCATTTTCATTATCGTCCTTTTTTTTAACTTGCAAATCATTTTTTAAATATCCTTTATCAAGTCCAGTTATTGCCATCGTGCATAATACCTGAGCAATATAATTTTAAGAGCACTATGATTTTTTAAGACATTTATATGCGAGGTTAGTAATTCTTCGTGTCAAATTGCAAATATTTTTTATGCATCTGTGTAAGTGTATGTATTTGTGCATCACACCTACACATGCGACCTACCCTTTTCTCATTCTTTGCACATATATCAACGCGTACACCGCCTATAGTGTAAGACTCCAAAATGTTAATTTGTTGTTTTTAATTCAAAACAATTATATTTAAAATGTTAATTAATGTGTAAATATTTATTGGAAAATGTATTGAGTTTTTAAATAAGTTGTTTTTAGTTTTTTTTAAACTATTTTTGTATTTTATTTGCAAAAAAAGTTCAAAGGTTATGCGGCTTTCACGTGTTTACCTCAATCTTCAAAACAGTGAATTTTAAAAAATTTTATTAATTATGTATATAAAATATAGTTTTATATTTAAATTATTATAAGTGCCCAAAATAAATAATCAACTGCAAATTTTATTAATTACTTAGTAAAATTTATTTAAAAAATGGTAGGAATGTTAGATTCAGACAGTGAAGATGAATTACCTCCTGGTTGGGAAGAACGAGCAACAGTGGATGGAAATGTTTATTATGTTAAGTAAGTTATTTATAAAAAAATAATTGATAAATTATTGTCTCCATAATAAAAGATTTTAGCATAAATGAAAAAAGTAGCCATTGCTTGATATTATTCATTATTTTTAGCCACTCGACTAAATGCACGCAATGGACACATCCACAAACTGGGCGAAAGAAAATTGTTGAAGGAGGTAATATTATTTAGAAATACAATATAAACTTTTCATTTGAATTTAACTTAACAATATTAAACTTTAGAATTACCAAATGGTTGGGAAAGATGTGTAGATGATGATGGAAAAGTATTATTTATTGACCATAATAATCGTATGACAACTTACACTGATCCAAGATTAGCATTTGCTACTGAATACAGAGAAACATCAGAACCAATTAGACAACGTTTTGATGGTAGTAGCACTGCTTTATCCGTCTTATATGGTAGAGATTTAAGGGGTAAAATTGCTCTTGTTACAGGTGCCAATACTGGAATAGGTAAAAATAATAAACTTTTTACAATATTTTTTGAATAATTGAATAATATATTTTTTTAAATAGGTTTTGAAACTGCTAGATCGTTAGCTTTACATGGTTGTACAGTTATTTTTGCATGCCGTAATTTAGAAAAAGCAGAAGCTGCTATTAAAAAAATAAGTCAAGAGAGGGATACTGTTTCATGCGATGTGTTAGAAATAAATTTATGTTCTTTGCATAGTGTCAAGGCTGCAGCAGAAAAATTTAAACAAAAATATAGGTAATTTGGTTTAATTTATTTAAAAATAAAAAATTTTATCAAATCTTTACATTATTTGAACAGGATTCTTCACATGCTTATTTTAAATGCTGGAGTTTTTGCTGTACCGTATACATTAACAGAAGACGGCTATGAAGTGACATTTCAAGTTAATTATTTATCCCAATTTTACCTTACCCTTTTATTAGAACACCCATTAAGAAGTTGTCATCATTCAAGAGTAGTTGTTGTTTCCAGTGAATCTCATAGGTAATTGAGTAAATGCAATTCATTGTTAAATAATAATAAACTTACTTATTTATTTATGCAGGTTTTCATCAATTCAAACTGTAGAAGATTTACATCCTTTAAAACTTTCACCACCTGCATATAAATATTGGTCAATGGGAGCATACAACGATTCAAAATTATGTAATATTTTGTTTGCAAATGAACTTTCAAGACAGTGGCCATCAGTGAGTGTATTTAGTTGCCATCCAGGTAATATGGTTTCATCCGATTTGTCAAGGCATTCGTGGATATTTCAATTATTATTTTCTCTAGTCAGACCATTTACAAAATCTTTGGTGAATATTTTTCATATATATATATTACTTTTTATAAAAATTTTATAATATATTTATATTTATTTACAGCAACAAGCTGCAAGTACTACAGTTTACTGTGCTACAGCATCAGAATTAACTGGAACAACTGGTGCTTACTTTAACAACTGTTACAGATGTGATTCTTCAAATACATCTTTAGATCATCAACTAGGAGCACGATTATGGGTTTTAAGTCAAGAAATGATTATAAACATTATGAAAAGAGAGATGCTTTGGAAAGATATTGCATTAAATTAATGAAAAAATAAAAATTTGATTTATATGCAACATCGTTGATATATTATATAACAAAAAATTTTGACAATTCAAAACAAAATATAAAAAAGCTTAAATTCAAAGAAATAAATTTTTTTTTAAAATTATTTTTAGGATTTTATATTTATAATGCTGCTTTAAAATAAAATGTGTCTGTGATTAAGTTTTATTAAAAATTTTATAAAAAATATTTTATAATGTTATTAATCTTATTTTAATTTTTATAAGAAAAGAAAAATGCTTATATTATTGATAAATAACAAAAAAAATGTATTTATTAACTATTTATATATTGTAATTTTTTAAATTTAAATAAAAAAAATATCCGCATTAATTTAATAATATTAAATAAAAATTTTTTTTATTAACGTAAAAATAACTTTTTTTTAAATACAATGTTAATTTTTGTAATATTCTTTTAAGTATTCTGCTGTAGGTTTTAATATTACTTGGTCCTGAAGGCTAACAACCCAACCAGGTTCAAGGTCATAAAATATTTGACGAGGATCTTTTCTTTTTATAAGCCAATTATAGTCAGGATCGTTTTCTATTTTTGGTAATTCGTATCCATATTTTTGTGCTAAAACTAATCTTTCTTGGCAAATTTTTTCTGGATCTGCTAAATATCCTCTATTTGCAGCGGTAGTATAAAACTCTAAACAATCTTGTGGTGGTATTAATCTACGAGGTATTGGTTCTCCTTGAAAAAAATATTTAATTTTATTATTATTAATTCACACAAATAATTAATTAATGTTAATGAAGTACCCTTTTTAAAAAATTTTATTGGATCAGTAGCTACAAATACGCTATTAATGTCATAATATGCTGTGGTTATAGTTCCCCCATTTCTTTCAATAGCTGCTATAACTTGTTCACTAGCCCATTGAACTTCAATGTTAACTTTTGCTTGAAATATATCTGCTCCCTTAAAAATTTTTTTAGCATGAAAAAATTATTTTTAAAACTTCATTGAAATTAAATTACCTCATCAGTAAGATGAACACCATAGTGTTTTTGAATTGGATCGCATATGTATGTACCAGTATTTACAATTGTAGTAAGATCTATTGGTTTTTTAGGATCTATCCTTTTCAAATCTATAAATCTTTGAAGATCCAATAAAGAAACAGGAGGATATTGCCGTTTTTGACTAAATAAATGATTTAAAAATTATACGTATTTATTTATGTCGTAAAGTTATAAAATTTATAATGAAATATATAATAACTGAAAATTAACAATTAAAAACTTAACAAATAGACTTTAAATTTTCTAATTAATAATTAATAGAATAAAGAGTATAAACTTACTGATGTCCTTTGTAGTATGGTTCTTTTCCAAACCTTAAATAAAAAGGCATATTCCCAGTTTCATACCCAAGTCTCATGAAAGTTGCTCTTTTATTACCATACCCATGATAATCACCCCCATGTTGTCCTCTTCCTCTCGTACTCTAAAAAATAACTTGTTTAAATTTTTGTAAAATTATATAATAAAGCTTTATGGGCTTACTTTTCTCTGTTCTAGCGATTTTAAATTTGCTAAACAAACCCTTGGCAAAGCTCTCATAACTGTTAGAGCCAATTCTCTACCAGTTTTGTTTATAATTGTTGATGACATTTTTTGTAGATTATTTATCACAACCGTATCTTCAATTTTTAAATAATTTATTTTTTATGTACTTAAAGAAAAAACTTTTTTTTCATAATACCATTTTTTTATTATTTAATTAAGGTGTGATTAAGGTTATATTTACAACCAGACAACTTATTGCAGGCTGCAGCAGAGGCCGGGTGAGAGAGATGGTAAACCAGAGTAGTTTCATTAGGTGAATTTCGGGAACCATAAATTCAGGGGAGAGATTTAAAATAATTAATTAAATAAAGAAAATTGAAAAACTATACTCAAAATTGACAAAGCTTTTTATTAATAAATATTTTAAAAGTAAAAAAAATTACATGCGCAAAGGCGTCTGCTAAAACTAAATTCAAATTTTTGAAAAAAATAATATTTTTTAAAAAGTTATGAAAAAAATAGGAAAACTTTTTCGATTTCAGTTAAAAATTTTCCTTCTTTATTTCATAAAGATTTTTTTAAATTGTTTTTGGGAAAATAAAACTGTATTATAATTCCTTTATTGAATGTAAAGAGCTTTATAAAGCAAAAATCTCGGCAAAAATATTAAATCTAAAATTTTCTCATTATAAAACTCTAAATAGTGGTACTCTAAACAGTGGTATGTGGCATATATGATTTTCCTTACAGTATAATTAAGATAATGTTTAATTGTAAGTATAAAATAAATAGAAAATTAAATTTATCAAATAAGGAATTAAATTGAATACCTATAGTAGAAATGAATTTTATCAATAATTTTTTCTTTGAAAATAAGTTATATATAAAACAGAATTAATTTAAAATAAGTTTACTGTTTTAAATTGCGTAAAATGCATTCCAATAATGAAGAATTACCAGCAAATAAATATTTAGAGTTTATATCAAAAGATAAAATAAATAAATGTATTGATAAAATTTTTACATTAAATGATGCAAATTATTTAGCGAAAATATCAATATCACCAGATTCTCAAGTAATTAGTTATGAATTTGGTGATTATTCGGATGAAAAAATTGGTTTTTTAGGTTCACATAAATTATTAAAATTAAATGTTGAAAATAAAATTTATAAATATTTTGTTAAATGTATGCCATATGATTTACCAGAACAAGCATCATATATTACTGAAAAAGGTGTATTTAAAAAAGAAAGTGATTTTTTTCAAAAAATTGTACCAATTTTATTAAATAATTATAAAAGTGATTTATTATGGTCACCAAAATGTTTTATTGCCAAAGATGATGTATTAATTTTTGAAGATATGAAAGAAAAAAATTTTATCATAAAATCAAAATTATTCAATGAACAAACTGTTAAATCAGCTGTAACTGCAATTGCTAAATTTCATGCTTCTTCGATACTTGCAGAATCTAAGTTAAATGGTAAGTGCAGACCAGTAAACGCTTGTTTGATCATATAATATTGAATTTTTAAGTCTCTGGCCCATTGATGCTGCTCTTATTAGAGTATCTTAAAAATAAATAATTTTCGCATATTGCAAAATAAGGTCAAAGTAATTTTATTCAAAAAAATATTGTTTATCTAAAATAAATAGCGAAATAAAATCTTGAATAAATAAATCTTTATTTTTAAAATTTAAAAGATAAAAAGCAATAATTATTTTGAATATGATAAATTTTGTTTACTTAAGCTGCAAAAAGTTTCTTAGTTTTGTTAATGTTAATCAGATATTATAAAAATTTAGTACTAAAATTTACTATTGGAGGCTAGGTGTATTGTATAAATGCTACGCAACATTACAATAAAATTTGCTATTTTTATAATTTGTAATTGTCACTTTTACTAGATATTAATATTCTAAACCCAAATTATTCTGTTTCCCTAAATTCATATTATTCTAAATTCCTAAATCAAAAATATTCCAAGTCTCTTAACCCGAATTATAACAAGTCCCTAACCCTTGTATATTTTAAGTTCGGATTATTATTTAAGTCCCTAAATCGAAATTATAAGTCCCATTTGACCCCCCTTGATTTTTGCATTCGGTACCCCTCCCTATGTTTATAAAAACATGTTCCATGTTAAAATTTCAAATTATTTAAGTTTTCAGTCTAATTTAATGGAAGAAAGATTTATAATAGATTATCATGTTATTATTTATAGGTAAATCATTCATAGATATTTATCCCGACATTTTAAAAGAAGCTGAATTCACTAAATCTGGAAAAAGTTACGTTTGGTTTACTAACGCTATTAATTTAGCAGTATCAATCGCTAATGATTTCGGTTTAAATGGTAACATTCTTCAAAAAGTCAGTAATATAATTTTTGACATTCTTGGCCCATCAAAAATAAGAAAAAATGTTATCAGTCATGGAGATTTATGGAGCAGTAATCTTCTGTTTAAAAACGATGATTCTCAGCAATGCGTTTTAGTAGATTTTCAATTAGTTCGTTATTCACCTATGGCTCAAGACGTTGCTCAGCTTCTTTATTTAACGACTAGCAGAAATTTTAGAGATAATTTTACAGCAAGTATTTTAGAACATTATATTGAAATTTTAAAAGATACATTAGTAACTAACAATTATGATGGGGAAATTCCAAAAATAAATGATTTAATTGATGGATATGAGGAACAAAAATTATTAGCTGCCGTTACAGCTGTTGTATTTTTTCCAACTGTTTTAATGGATGGAAAAATTGCAGCTAAAATATTTAATAATCCAAAAACTTATAATGAATATTATTTTTGTGATAGAAGACCTTTTGTTAAAGAAATTATGAAAACGGATAAAGAATATGCTTGGAGGATCAATGAAGTTGTTAAAGAGTTAGTTGAGATAGCGGAAAAACTGTTTTGATACTTTTATAAAATATTCTTTAGAATAGACAAAAATCTCTTAAATTTTAAAATAATGTTTTCATTAAATTTGTTTTAAAGTATGTTATTTAAGCTTTTTTATAAGTACGCGCTGTAATAAAATCGAATAATTTTTTAAATAAAAATATACCTAGCTTAATATGAATCCTTATCAGTTTTTTTACAGGTATTTTTATAATTCGATCTTATCAATTTTGAAATATTCTAGAATCATCTTTCCTTATCTACAATCATTAAAAAATTCAGAAATTTCATATTTTAGTCAATTTAGTCAATACCTACAAATTATCATTTTTTCAAAAATTATCAAATTCAAAATTATTAAGGATTAAAATTTAAAGAAAGCTAGTGGTAAACTTTTTTCTGGACAGTGACTACAAAAGTACGATTTCTTGTCCGTTTACGATCCTTGGCCATAAAAAAAAATGCCCTAAATCACAATGTACCATATCCTTCGCCTCGAAAGATTTTTTACATGTGATTTGGACCATTCTTTATTTTTCTGGTCTTGGGTCGCAATATACTATAAAAAGATGGTTACTTTAAAGTGTTATTATTTTTTAATTTTCATTTTTGGCGCCTTTAATCCTGTAAATATGTTACCCTAAATACACTAGCCGGTACAGTAGAAAAAAAAGAAGCACGCTTTGCCGGTCGAGTGTGAGCCGTTAGCAAAATTAGAGCACACAGCAGAGCACACAGGTTTTTCGGCTGGTTCGAGAGGAGCTCTTATAAATATATTTTCTTGTAAATTATTAATATTTTTAAATTAGGTTCGTAAAAAAAAATAATTTATTTATCTTTTTACATAAATTTAATGTAATTTTATTGTTTTTTTAAAAAATACAAGGAAAAAATTAATAATTAACATTTAAAATTAGGTTAAATATAATGGCGGCATTAAATCCGCAGTATGAAGCAATCGGCAAAGGATTTGTCCAACAATATTATGCATTGTTCGATGATCCAGCTCAAAGGCCACAGTTAATAAATATGTATAACGTGAGTACATCACTTAATATTTACTATTTCACTAAACAAAAATATTTCACTTCATTAATAAATTTTTCAATCAACTTGTTTGCCAAATTTAATATTTTATGCATGTTAATAAATGACATATCACTTTCAGGCGGAAACATCTTTCATGACCTTTGAAGGAACTCAAATTCAGGGTAGTTTAAAGATAATGGAAAAAATAACTGTAAGTTAAATAAAACTAATATAATAAAATTAAAGACATTTTATACTAAAACTAATTGTTGTCAACAATTTGAATTGTAGGGCTTAAGTTTTCAAAAAATCAATCGGATTATTACAGCAGTTGACAGTCAACCAATGTTTGATGGAGGTGTTTTGATTAATGTACTTGGAAGGCTACAGGTAAGCAGAATAAAAAATATTTACAAAGAATTTATCAATAATTTATATTCAAAAAAAAAAAAAATCTATGAAATAAAGACAAAAAAGATACTAAGTAAATATTTCTCTTTACATTGATATTAAAAAATATTAAAAAAAGAGTTTAAAAGTTTATTTATTTAAAAATAATAAATGTCGAGTTTGAACTAGGAAAAAAAGAGTTTAGTTTTTGTACTGTCACTGCTTTGCACTTTTTAAACCATAAATTTATTTCAAATTTAACGTAATAAGTGTTAAGCTCGACAAACTCTTTTTCTTAAAATTCTAAATGAATAATAAAGGAAAACTCAGTGATCTCAATTCATGGTTGGGCAGACCGATGAAGATCAACCTCATGCGTACATCCAAACATTTGTCTTGGTGCCGGTTGGCAATAGCTTTTTTATACAACACGATATCTTCAGATTAGCGCTACATGATACTGTATAAAAAGTCATCTGTCTAAGAGTTGATCTACAGCTGATCAATGACGAACCGTGGATACGGTAGATTCTTAAAAATTGATAATTTCTTGCATAGATTAGTTCATCAAAATGCTTGATTGTTTTTTTTTTGTTGTTTTAATAAATTATTTTTTTTATTTTATAGCACCCGCCAATAATAATTTAAATATTTTAACAATCATTAGTTGATTACCAATAAATTAGATATTTTTACATGAACATTCCTAAAATAATTAACTGTCTAATTGCACGTTGTATAATAATAAATATTGATATCACTGCCCAAGTCCAGTAATTAAGAAAGTTAAATGAACTTGATTTATGTAGATAACGCTAAAATAAAAAATAAGCGAATCATTAGAAAATTTCGTAAATTAAAAATAATTTTTAAAATAGTTAATTTAATCCGTTGATATTTTTTTTAGGCTGATGATGATCCTCCACATGCTTACTCACAGATCTTTGTGTTGAAACCATTAGGAACTTCATTTTATTGTCAGCATGACATCTTCCGTTTAAGCATTCATGATTCAGTTTAAGAAGAAAAAATATTTTCATACGATTATAGAAAAGTTTTTAAATGATATTAAAATAATTGAGATTTGAGATAACTTTAAGTAAGTTTTTCATTCATATATAAAAAAACTTTTTTTTAATCATAATTATAAGCGTTATACTCTGCCTTTTTAAGATATGTTTTATATGCAAATCTAATTAAAAAAAAAGTGAAAATATAAAAAAAAGTTAAAAAAAAAAAAATAAATCAGTTTAATAATATAAATTGTATTTGCTTTTTTTTTTGGAAATTTAATTAGTATTTTTTTTTTATTTTAAAAAGAGACAATTAATTAATTTAATTTCATTAATCTAATTTTTAAATTCATGTAATATTATAATGTGTCAAGTAAAAAAAAGATTATTTCATTTGTAATTTTAATGTAAATTTATAAACATAAAATTTTTTTAATTTTTAACTGATGAAGTAATTTTTTGTGTTTAATACAAAAATAAAATAAATTCTAAAAAAAAAACTGTTTTAAAATATTTTTTTTAAATTTGCATTAATTTAAAAGAAAAAAAATAACCTAGTGAAAATTACTTAAATGTAGAGGTATCTGATTTTTGTTTTATAAAATAAATCAACAAGGGTATATGGTTTTGAATAGTATTAGCATGATCACAGGTATTAGAAAATTTTATCACTTTACACGTTTTTCTCTACGTTAATACCTGAATGCAGTTTAATAAGTTACCAAGATCCCACTAATTACATGAGATTTGTAACATATATATAAATCAAAAATTTAATTTAAAAACAAGACGTTTTATGCTTATAAATTCTATGTATTTCTTTAGTAAAAAATTATTTAAGAAACCAAAAATTGTTAATAATAAGCAAAACAAACTTTATAAAAAAATCTTTATTTATCAATATTTGTTCGGGTAAACATTAAAATTTTATACAAGAATTTCAATACAGAAGTAAAATACTTAGAGTGCAATATGATATATTTGCTGCTATAAAATCTGATAAAATTTTGATTGAATCAACATTATATTAATCTGAATAAAGAAAATAATAATATAATCTATATGCTGCACAGGATTTCTATAATTTTACATTTGATATTTATAAAAATTATTCATCAAGTATTTACAATATTAAAGCAGCTTTTTGTAAGTTTTTTTAACATATAATAATATTAAAATAATATTTATTAAAGATTTAAAGAAGTCTTTTATCTTAAATTTTATAAGTTTCCTCGTTTTTCTTGCTCTATTTCAATAGCTTCAAATAATGCTTGGAAATTTCCTGCTCCAAAACCCTGTGACAATGTTCATGTTTATTATTTCTGAATTTAAATTAATAAAAAAAAATTGGCTCTTACATTATGATTATGTCTTTGAATAACTTCAATAAATAAAGTTGGCCTGTCTTGCATATTTTTAGTAAATATTTGTAATAAGTATCCATTTTCATCGTAATCAACAAGTATTTTTAATCTTTGAAGAGTATCCATATCTTCGGTAACATTAACATTACTGTTCTTCAGTTTTTTTCTTAAGGTATCATAATAACTATCTGGTACTCTAAGAAATTCAACTCCTCTTTGCCTTAAATTTGTGATCTAAAATAATTAATAATTTTAAAAATTTTAGTTTTTAATAATATTAAATTCATTTAATACATACAGCGCTTATAATATCACTGGTATTTAATGCAATATGTTGTACACCAGCACCACCATAATATTCAACGTACTCTTGAATTTGTGAACGTTTTTTACCTTTAGCTGGTTCGTTTATTGGCATTTTTACTGTTTCTTCCCAATTAGTCATAACAATTGATCTTAATGCTGAAAATTCTGTATGTAATTGTGTATCATCAACAGACCAAAATCTATGAAATTGAAGACAGTCTTCATACCTGAAATTGAAATTAAAAATGAAAGATTTATCTATATAGCTTAAAATTTAATTTAAATAATCACCATTTAGCTGCTGGTTCCATTTCTTTTTCTGGCTGGTTTCCAACGACATGATCAATAAATTGCAAGTTTATTGTTGGTCTTTTATAAAAATATTACAAATTATTACTATAATCTATTATGCAATTATATAAATTTAAAATACTTACAAAAATGAACTAATATTATCTTTGTCAACTTTTTGATAGCCTGGAAGAAAGAATCCTTTGTATTGACTTCTTTCTACAAATGTATGCAAAGTATCTCCATACTAAAACAAAATAATATTTAAAATTTTGTGTGACAATATTTATTTAAAAAATTACTGCTTACAGTCTGCACAGTTGCAAATTTAACTATACCAAATTCATCTTTTTCTTCCCAAATGTCTTTCACAATTTTAGCACCTCTTTCTCTAGCAACCTTGAGTAAAAAAAATTAATTTTCAAAAGAATATGATAAAATATATATTTCAATTTTACCTTAACGATGATATTAATATCTTCAACATTAAAAGCAATATCTCGAACACCATCTCCATGTTTTGATAAATGAAATGACATTTCATTATCGTCAGGTTCATAAGCTGATTCAAATACAAATATGATCTGCAAAACAATTATTTAATTTTTTATTTCTTATTATATAAAAATTATACTATTTTGTTTGAAAAAATTACGTCATTTTGTTTGACAGCATGAGATGCTATACGTCTTGAGCCAGTTTCTAAGCCTTTATATCCTAGTGGCTCAAATCCTAAACGTGCACAGTAATAACTTGCTGCCTATATAAAAATTTGTTTACTTAAAAAAATGTCTCTCCTATAATTTTTAGAATTCAAAAAAGATAAAACAGGTGATATAACGATTTATTGATTTACTTGACTTGATAATTACATTAACAAATAACGCTGTCTGATTTTTTTTTTTAGAAATTTTTTTGAAATTGAAACTAAATTTTGACATCACTTTATATGCAAATTATTTAAAAATTCAAGCAGAGCAATCTGGTAGTATTTAATTCTAAGAAAAAAGTGTATTTAAAAGACGGTAGTTATAATTTCAGTCTTACATTTATTAAAAATAAAATACGAATTTAAAAAAAATATTGATTTCGATTCAAAAAATTCTCTGCAATTAAAAGAAATTATCAAAATAACGGTTAAAAAATTTTTCAATTACATATATATTTTTGATTACTAAATTGCAATATTAAATTCAATTCATTATAATATACCGTTCCAAATTTATTATCATTTATTATTACCTGTTTTATCTCTTCACTATAAACTAAAAGATTTTTTTTACCTGTTTGGCATTTCCTACCCAAAACCTGATATGATCGAAACTAAGGAATTTGCCACCAATTGGCTGAAAATAAATTGAAATCGTTTTATTTAAAATAATTTTCAAATACCTGAATTTATAAATAAAAAAAATTTGTAAAACTGGCATTTAAAAATTTTTAATAAAGTATAATTGGGGGTATAAATTCGAATTTTTTTCATTATATAATTTCCTTGTTTTCATAAATATTTAAATAAATTTCTCAATTAAACACATTGTATAAAACATTAATTTGTAAAAATAATCCTAATTGAAACAAAGCGATTTTAAGGGATGAAAGTATGAAAAATTGTAAACCACATTCCGAGACCCTATATGTTTCCAATTTGGTTTTTATTTTAGATATTTATGGGTTTCTACCAATCCCCCTCTTGCCCTAGAAATAGAGTAAAGAATATAATTGGCACCAAAATTAATAAAATATGAAAAAAAGTATGAGAAAGAATTTCATTTAATTAATTGAAGAATTAAAATCGCATTGCTAAATAAAATTTTAATTTCTCAGTTCATTAAATAAAAATTAATTTACCTTTGGTCCTTTATCGGTGTAGGTCGTCTAAAAAAAGAAAAAATTATTATTCAATTTAAATGATTCATGATATTATTTTTGTGTAGCTACAAGTAATAATTAAAAGAAATACGTTTTAATCAACCCAAATCAGCATAAAATTTTAGTATAATAATTTTTTTTTAAATTTTCATGACTTATAATTAGCAAAGTTACTATACTAGTTCTATCTAATTGTTTTCAATTATTCAATTTTTATGCATTGTTCGAAAAATTCGGTTGTTCTATAAAAATATAGTTTTTCGGGTTACCACTGGAATGGAAATTTAATCTTTAGGGTTAAAGTGGTCTTAATAAATTTTAAACAAATTTCTCAAAATTTATTCTCATCTAATAATTTATTCCACCTAATAATTTAATTTTTATCTAAAAATTCATTTTTATTCTGAAAATTTTTCGTTCACAATACTTAAAAGAATGACTGGAAATTTTAAAATTCTTTCACATTTTTTAGAATCAACAAATTATACAACAATAGTTTCTAGTTGTTACACGAGTTGAATTTTATTAAGAATAAAACGATTTAATTTAAATCACTTAATTAATTTTATTTTTATTTTGACACAAAATTAATATATATTGCATGCAATAAATAAAACTTATCCACAATTAAAAACAAAAAATTGTTTAAACTTAAAGCACATTAAAAGAGAACAACTATAAGAAAATAATTAATTTAAATTTTAAAACTTTTACCATAATTTTAAAAATTATTAATACAAAAACAACTCTACTTGTTCTCCTTACTTAAATAAAATGTCTCATAAGATACAAATGACCAAGGCTTAAATATCAGCTAAAACCCATCAGACCAGGACAAGTTTAAGAGGCCTGTTTTTTTCAATAACAAGTCTTCGATTATTAATATGCATAAATTAATTTGTGATAATGTTATAAAATATTTTTGCTTTTAAAAAATAATTTTTTTTTAATCTAAATTTTTAATCAAGAAAGACGTAATTATTTGAATAAAATGATGAGTGATATCATTGTGAAATTATAAAACATTTTTTATTAAAATTTATATAAAAAAATTTTTTATATTGTTTTGTAAACCAAAATTTTAGGATTTTAAAATGATCACTTGTTTTTTTTTAAAAGCTCTGGGACTGTAGTCCCACGGCCAGTCCCACTACTTATGAGCAGTGTTTAAACATTAAATCAACTTTATCATATGAGGAAAAATCTGTTTTTATACAAATAAAAACTTGGAAACAAATTTCGGGAAAGTAAAAAACTTGATTCACGCACATATCAGCAAACATCTTTACAAAATTTCTAAAAAATTTTCAAATATCAGCTTAAAAGCATTTTCAGATATGTTGAGGAATTTTTTAAAAAAGATTAAAACAAAATCTGACCCTGCAGATATTTTGTGTCACTCTACATAAAAGCTCTAGAAAATAAATTTTCAATCTCAAAAAATTACCTATGGGTGAATTTTTAATAAAATAAATACCCTATTTTAGAGGTTGGTATCCTACACTGATTTATGGCTAGCGGAATTTTATTTCTTGCTCAAATGATTTCAAATGACTTTCAAGTCATGAAACGTGAAAAATATTTTTTTTTAAATTTTGTCTTTATTTAAAAAAATTTTTTTTGGGCCCATCATACCGTACGGTATGAACAACGTTGTTCGCAAATCTTAAATAAACGGAAAAATTTTTTTTTTACTTTTTTTTACGCTTCATAAGTTATTTGCAGTATTGTGCAGAAAAAAATGCCACTAGCCACAACAGAATTCCATTTGCCGTAAGCGGATTTTTTTTAGTGTATACTTTACTGTTTAAGGTTACGCAAACCTTAAATTAGCAAAAAATACCCCTAAAGAGGAGCACTTTTGTACATAATTTCAATTTCAGTATTTAATTTTGTGAAAAAGCTTATTTTATTCTTAATTAAACATTTGATAATAATATATAAAAAATTTTAACCCAAGGGTTAATTAGGAAGGGTTAAAACTACCCCTAAATATGGGTTTATGGTTATATTAAGAATTTACGGGATAAAAATTTCACAATGATAGGTTTTCTGGACTGCTGACCATGAATTCGTGGTGTTTTTTTATTAAAAGTAAGTAAAATTAAGAAATTCTCAAAATTTTTTGCAAAAAAAAATAAAAAAAATAGCAATATTTTTTTTTCTTTTGGGATGTAGTGCCTCATTTTTTTAAATGAAAGTACTAATATCTAGGATTTCCATTTTTATTAGGTAAAATAGACCATTAAGAACATTTTGTTATTGTTAATGAGGAACCATAGTGCCAATTAATTGGCAGAGTTTTTTATTATTTCTTTGTTATTTCAATATTGGCATTCATTTAATAGACTAAGACCATAGACCTCATATAATGAAATCCCGTTTTTATTAAGACTTTAAAACTTAAATTGTAAGAGAAATTTTTTTTTAAAGTAACTGAAATATTTGTCAATGTTTTGTTTTTTTATAATATTTTATTTTGAAGCTGAGGGTTAAAACTACCCCTTAAAATTAAAATGATTAACAACAAAATTTTACCCATATTTAGGGGCATTTTTAACCCTTCCTAATTAACCCTTGGGTTAAAATATTTTATCTATTGTTATCAAATGTTTAATTAAGAACAAAAAAAGTTTTTTCACAAAATTAAATACTGTAATTGAAATTATGAACAAAAGTACCCCTTTTGGGGGATTGTTTTTGCTAATCTAAGCGTGAAATGTTAATTTTTCATGAAAAATTCCCCGAATTTTTTGATCAGCAAGACAAAAAAACTTATGTGAACAAAATATGGACATATGCACTCAAAGTGCAAACATAAAAAAAGTATATTTATAGCTCGTGTCCAGAAAAGTAAAAAATGGCCCAGATCGCACGTAAATCACCTTCCGAGGCGAAGCCGAGGATGGTATACTGCGATTTGGGGCATTCTTTATTTATGGACAAGGGTCGTATAAAATTTTTCTGCGGCAGTAGCAAGAAATTTCGATTTTCTTGGCCGCGCAGCTAATGTCCAGAAAAACCATTTTTGGAAGTAATTTTTGCTAATTTAAGGATGAAACTCCGATTTCTTTAAAAAAAGTTCCTGAGATTCACTTATTCTAAACCAAATCCGGTGGTTTCCGTTTCAATAACCCGTTTATCGACTGAAGTATATAACTTACATCAGGGTAAGATGCAGAGCTTGAAATATTCAGTTTTTCGTATAATAAACACTGATTGGCGGGATACCTATAATTGATTCAATATACCTAAATTGTAAAAATTATATTTTATACTATATTTCATATTTTTTAAATAATTTAATTTAATAATGTTCTACATATACCTAATACAAGAGTAACAAATATTTTTAATAATCCAAATTAATAAAAAAAAAAAACAAACAATAAAAACGAATTGTATAAGATTTTATTTTATAAATATATAAACAAGTTGACAAAAACCTGTTAAAGATAAGAAAAAAATTATTATATACACAAAAATATTATTTTCATTATATTGATTGAGCGTTAATGAGAAATGTATGCATGATTATAAACTGGTTAAACTGGAGGCTCGTCTTATTTTGATTGAATAAATTAAAAATAAAGAAAAAAATTTTCTAAATAATTAAAGAATTATTTTGAATTTTGTAATCATCAGTGTCATACATTTTTTTTTTTTAATTTATGACTTTGTTTTTTATAAAAATGTATAATGGGCAAGATCTTAATCTGTATACCTATTAGCTTCAAAATTACATTTTATAGAAATTAAAACAATAAAGTAATGGAAATATAATTAACTTGTTATTTATTATTTGCAATAAATAATTGATTGATGATAACTTAACAGTATCTTTCTTTAAATACAAGTAATTTTTTCATATAACTAAACCTATGATCATCGCAGAGTAGAGGAATTTTTTTAAACCCATACACGATTGTTATAATTTATAAACTATTTCAGATGGGTAATTAATAATTTGAAATTAAAAGATACCTATTTCCAAATAAGAGGTCATGCATACGTTTTTCTTAATGAACTGTATCAATTTTACTCATTTTTATCGCTTTTTATAAATTTTTCTGCAAATACTAACTAAATTTTCAATTTCGTACATCCTAAATAAGTTTTTGGTACTACTAATGAACAATTATATGAAACCAGTGTCAAAATGAATTTTAGCACTATAAATTTTGCGTGTTCGCTTATTAAATTTTTAAGCAAATAAATGGATCTATTTAAATAATATTTATATTTATTGAGAGATCCAGGGTAGATGAAACCCCTTGGTTTTAATATACCAGACTCGCAAAACGATCTGTTGTGACTTATATAAACTGCAGTTTCAAATAAATAAAATAGAGTGCTGAAAATGAGCTGCATCGAAAATTGCGTATTTTTTTATGAACAAAATTTGTGAAATGGTTTACCCTCTAAAACAGCTTTCAGTTTTACCCTCACTATAAAAGTATACTGATATATACCTATTTAATTCACACATCAAAAATATAATATTCCTGAATTTCTGCCATTAATTTTTCGAGGGAATCCCGAGAAAACTTGAAAAATTGAAATTACTAATTCACATTTATAAAAAACAAAATATTTTAAAAAAGGTGCCTTCCATTATATCATCCGTGCTCGAATTGTATCTGATGGAGCCTCAAATGGAAATTTATAATAAGAGCTTTACATTTGTGATTGTTTTTCAAGCTTATGTCTACCTATCATTTCTAGGGATTTTTTCAAAATTGTTTTTAAAGTTTATCATGAAAATTGAGAAATGCCAAATAAATTGATTAGGATTTAAAAAAATTCCAGAATATCTTATTTCAGTTCCCTTCTTAAAGTATATGGTTCAGTTTAGTGTATAGGGTCATTTGGAAGTCACATACATTTTACGAATTTCGCCTCTTATATTAGTAGGAAAATGTTTGAAGTTAAATCTTAAAAACCTTAAATTAAAAAGAAATCGTTTTTTTCAAATGAAAAATATTTTATTATGCATAGAATTATTAAGTCTTGTACATTTTTTTCACATTACTTATTATTCAAAATGAATATATTTTTTAATTAATAAAAATAAATCTAATATTTTTCTCTTTTAAAATTTTAATAAATAATAATTTTTATTTTGTAATTCTTACATCTATATAAATAAATATCCATTTTATTGTATATTTTCTTAAACATATATTTAAATAACAAAAAAAAGGTATGAACCAATTTTTTTCTCAATTATTTTTTTAATTTTAACAAATAAATTTGAAAAAAAAAACATTTATTTCTTAATATTTCTACTTTGGAATGTTATTGTTACAAAATCACATGAAATTTGATTAATTATAAATTTTTGTTCTTAGGTATAAATTGTTATTACAAATTTAATTTTTATATATTTACAAAAATATTATTTACTTTATATAAAAGTATAAATTTTTAATAAATTTATTTAATTTTTTAAATTATAATTTAAGTATTAATATGCAAAATAAAAAAAAAAAATAATTTAAAAATATTATTTTATAAAATAAGTATTGCATGATCCCTTTCTAATCTTCTTTTAGCTTTTAAAGGTGCTATTCCCATTAAATCAGCTGGTGCTGGTAGTCCACCTGATATATTTGTTGGAACGGATTGTTGATAAAACACTTCAGTTTTACCGCATTTGTTGCCATAAACTACTGAATCGTCAGTTCTAGTAAAATATTTAAAAATTATTTATTTTATATAATTTATGACCAATTAGTTTGTTTTAAAATCAATCATTAAAATAAAGAAATTAAATTATGCATTTTCTTGAAAATAAAATTTTAAATAAATATTTACCTTATAGTAATATCTGTTATATTATTATTTTGTAAAAATTGATTGTGAATCGAAGATACAACATCAAGTTCTGTAACTCCCCAAAGACCAGAACGATGAATTGTATCCCATTCCGAATCTATACTCAATGCACTATATAATTCTTTGTTGTCGTGTGATGGAAGTGGCTCTAAACATTTTTGCAAATGTTCTTCTAATGAACCTAAATGATTGACGCATATTTCCCACTAAAAAAAATTCAGATTAATTTTATACATATTTTTGTGATTTATATTTTATTACTTACAAATGAATTGATTAATTCAAAATTATTAGCTGTTCCATTTTCCATAATCAAGAAAAGAATCATATTTTGATGTCCGCATAAAAATAGCTCACATTTTTCATACATGATTTCATCATCAGAATTTAATAATGAATAATCTTCACTTCCCAATTCTTTACTATTTTCTTTTTGGTTATTTTTCAATGCATTATCCAATTTATTTTTCCCTAATTGCTTATTACTAATAAAAAAACTAGAAATATCCCGAAATTCACTCGGAGTAATTTCTTTACTGCAATAACCACTTGTTCTTTCATCTGCTAAAATACTTAATTTTGACATCAACGGAGTTAATTGCAAACCATCAAGTTTTCGTCTTTGTGGTAATTCAAATAAACCTCCTACTTCAGCAGTCGATTTTCTTCTATCATCATTATTATCTAAAATATTTAAAGGCTTTATAGGAAGGCTCATAGAACGACGATATGATTCTTGCTTCACTTTATTGTCAACATTAGCATTTATATTCATTTTTTGCTTTTTATTAGCTTCTTGAATCGTTTTACAATTTTTCAAAGATAGTTTTTCTAAATTTTTCAAATTTGGTTTAAATTCATTTTTTGTAACTGGTAGTTTTGAGCTTTTATTTAATTCTTCATAATGAGAAGAAATAGACTGATTATATAAAAAATTTGATATCGGTAATCCATTACTTTTAAACACTGGAAAGCATGGATCAGTAATAGTATAAAATTTTTTTTTTAAAGAATTTATTTTTGGCGAATCTAATTCAGTTTTGTTGTCTAAATTTTCATTTAGCTTAGGTATACCTAATGTAAATTTATTTACAGAATCTCTTAGATCTGTAGAGCTTAAACTTTTAAACAATCGTTCTTGCGAATCAATTATTAATTTTTCTTTTGTTGTTGGATTTTTTAATTTATTAAGTCTTTTGCAACGTAATGCCTCTCTTACAACATCTGGAATATCATCAGTATTTTGCTCTTTTTTATTTTTGTTATCTGATTGTTGGTTTTCATTATTTTCTTCTGTTGTACTACAGATTGATACAGCAAAATCATGAAGAACTCGATTTACATCTTTTAATGGAGTTGAACAAACACTTGGAGTTAGTGGATGATGATGTTTTGGTTTTTCACTTGCATTTTCGTTAATTTTTTTTGCTGGTGAACTGTATGCTGTTGTATAAATTGGAGAATTAGATCTTTTAACATTATAGCAAGTAGAATCTAATTCTGCATCTTCAGGAACTGTGAAAATTCGTGAAGTATCACGTTTTAATATAGACAAAGACTGATCTTTTGAACTTGATTTTGAAAGGCTCTAAGTAAAAATAAAAATAAAAATAATTGTTTTAAAAAGCTAATATAATCAATTATCTAATTAAAAAATTTAATTTCAAACCTTTTTTTGTACTGCTTTTTTAATTACAGGATCTGAGTTCGAGCTGTAACCTCTTTCCAGATTAGCTTCTTGAACTAAATTTTTAAAATATTTTTGTGGAATGTAGACATTGAGTAATTGAACTCCTTGTTGTAAATTAAAATTTGTAGTTATTTTATCAGCAGGAATCTAGTTAAATAAATTTAAAATTGTTAATTTATATTTCTCAAAAATTATAAAATTATAAAATTTATTAAAATTTTAACTTTATTCACCTTTATCCTGTAAGGGTCTGTAATCACCAAATGCTTTGTTATTTCTGTATTGAACTGTGAAGCTATGATTCTAATAAAATGAATGATATTAATAAATAGCATTACAATTGAGAAGATACATATAAATAAAAAATATTAAATTCAGTACTTATTGTTGTAGAATAAAGAACCTCCAATGATTCCATTATTTTCTTGGCAATACTGTAGGATTTGAACTGCTTCCAAAAATATATTACTCGCGCTCTAGATTTATAAAGAAAGTTATTGAGAAAATTTTTTGAATAATTATTTAAAATTGTAGACTCAAAAATCAAAAATCTTACTCTAGGAAGTTTCAAAAGAGGAAGATTAGAAAATAAGTTTGCATTGTATTGAAGTATGGGTAAGTAAGTTTCAAATATTTGATATAATTTTTCAGTAAACTTATTTTTCTCACTGTTAACGGATAATAATATAGTTTCAATATCACAATGGTAAAACTTTATTAGCGAATATAAAATATTTGCTCGTCTTTCCAGTATCCAATCTTGAATATTTCTATCAGTGCCTGCAGCCTATAACAATAATAATATTAATAATAATAAATACATTACTAAACAGTTTTTTTTCTTCAAAATATTATTAAAACTTACAAGTATAAATTTTCCAAATTTTTTTATAACAAATTTTCCTCCTTGTAAACAGATAATAGAAGGCGGTGAAAACATTGTTGTTAAAAACTGATTTACCCCCATTATTTGACCTGCTAAGGCTAACTTTTGAGTTGGTGAAACCCAAGCAGGATGAAAATATACTACTGAATCACCAGGATCATTATTTTCATCGTTAGATCTGGATGTATCATATATAAAAACTATCATCATTTCCCTGAAAAAAAATTTAAGATATTAAGATTTAATTAATTAGTTATCGTAATTTTATAATAAATTGAAATCATACTTTGCCATTGTGAATTGTTGTTTACTTTCTTTTATTTACAAGCAGAAAATTTTATTTTTTTGGTACTTAGATATAGAAAGTTAATCTTCTGAAATACTATGTCTACACTGATGTAAAATTAGATGCATCTTTAAAATAAAAATTCCTTTTATTATTATATAACACAAATTGTTGCTTTCCATGATTATAAAAATATAAAACCGCAAAACTGGAAATTCTTCTTTATCAAACAAGTTTTTGCATGTTAGGTCTTTTATAAAACTTTTAACAATGTAATATTTACAAATATTTGAAGTTTTAAGTAAAATTCAGATTTTTTCATTAATAAAATTTGTTTGGTTGTTAAAATATTTAAAAATTATAAATTATTATAAAAATAAAATAAACTTATTAAAGGGGTAGTTTTATAATATAGGTATTTTCCTTTTAATATAGGTTTATTCGTAATTCCATTCCCTATTACTATATAGGGGAATTGGGAAATATATAGTTGTAAATATACAGGGTAGTTCAAATAAAAAATTCAAAATTTATTCGCTCCATTCTGAGTCACTATGTAATTATGTGTGTGTGCGGGGCAATAAAATTATGGAGTTATTGAAAAAATTTAAAATTAGATATTTTATTTTAGACTTTTTTTTTAAAAACTATATAACAAGGGTCCATAAAAATGAAGACAAAATATTTATAAAGTTTTGTTAAATAATAATGAAATTTACCTACTCTATTTTACAATAAATATTTTATTTCTAAAATATGAAATATATAATTTTTCAGAGTATAATAAATATAAGAATTTGTATACTTATTTAATTAAAATTAAAAATTTGTTTTTAATATATAATATATAAAAATTTACATTTATTTAAAAAAAATTTATTTTTGTCATTATTATTTTTTTATATCATGTAATAATATCAGTAATAAGTAGTTAAAAAAAAAAAAAAATTCTAGTTTGTCATTAAATGACATTCTGCTAATACTTATGTTAGTTTCTAATACATATTCTTGAAACATCTTATACTTTTACACAGAAAATTTTTTTATCTATAGATCATTTTTTTCTTTATTAAAATTGATTAAAAATTATTTTTAAGATCTAAAGTACAATTAAAACTTTATCTCATATATACCGATCACATAATAAAATTTTAATATTATTATTAAAACTTTATATTATGCATCAACAGAAGAACAAAAAATCATTCAAACATTTTTACAATTCATTAAATTTCAAATAAAACGTATGGATTAATTTTTTTTAATAAGCAAGCCAGGGATGATTAATAAGAGAATCTTTATTTCTATCCCCGTAATCGTACGTGACTTCATAACCTGCAGGTATGTCATCTTTAGCAATTAATACTAGATGTGGTATATTATCGACTTCTACTATTCTTGTTATTAAATTACCATTCCTTGAATGATTGACTAACCTTCCAAATTTTTTTGATTCTAAAGTTGCATCCACACTAACAAAAAATAATTATTATTAATTTATGTACTTACTCATAAAATTTAATTAGTTTATTAAATTTACCAGTATTGGGAATTTTTATATCGAAAATAATACATGTAGCAACCTGTATTTTGATCTTTGGCATATTTTGTTTCTCTTTTTTTAGCTTCTGCTTGTTCAATTAATTCACCACAATATTCAACTACAAATTCACCTTTTGAGAATTTCCTGGTTGTCACAATACCTCGGCCTTTACATTTAAAGCTTTGAACCTGCAAATTAAAATAATTTATTTGATAATTATAAACTGACTTGGTAATACATTATTATACCTCTAGTCCATCTTGACTACCACTTCTAATTTTATTTTCTATATCAATTCGCTTTTCTTCTAAAACAGTTCTGAAACACTTCCTAATACTTCTTCTAACTGGGAAAAAATCAGTAAGTTTATGATTATTTATAATACTTTTTTGACTCCTTTTTTTGTAAATTTTTTTTCCATTTTTTTCAAATTTTTCTGCTATTTGTTTTATTGCAGATGATGTATTTGATAAGTCAGAACCCTTAACTTCAATTAATTTATTTGAACTGTCATCTTGAATTGCTATTTCAATTCGATGCGGCATTAATGACCCATTCTCTTGTGTTTCGTTAAACATTTCTAAATATTTTTCCACCATTATGATATGTTGATTTTTTTTTTTTAAATTCAAATAACTATTGTAAAAAAATAATAACAAACTGACTAAATTTCTTCAGTCAAAAAAAATACAAATAATAAAGCAATAAGCGTTTATTCCCCACCGCGTTTGTTGTGTACTTTTGAAAGTATATCAAAAAACACGCACGAGGCCGAATAAGAATTTCATCAATACTTATTTTTCTAGCTCTTTATATTATTTTTAATAACTGAAATTTTTTTTATAATTAATTAACTTTAAGTTTTTGGCAAATTAAATTTACACTTAAAAAGCAATTTTAATTATAATTTGCATAGTTTGCTCAACAGACTCTTGTTTGCACTCCAATTTTATAGTTAATTATTCTATTGTAGTTGTAGAACGTTAAAAAAAGACTCCCTAGAAGTGGCGTCGTGAAATAAATCACGTGGTATATACTATAAAGATAAAGTGCATGGATTGTTGCAGTTGTGCAGTCACTATAATCTTTGAATCGAAACTTGCATCAGGATCAGGATACATATAAATGTTTTGATATAAATATATCAAGTTTATTGAAATATTATTTTTATCTATTTAAATTTCGAACACAGAATTGAAATTAACTTCAAATTCAACATAATAAACTATATTAATATATAAATAGTAATTACTATTTTTTCTTCTACTAATATAATATATAATATATTAAATAAACAAATAAGAAGTTATATAATTTCGCGATAATTTCATTAACAAAAAATTAAGGAAGCAATAGCTCTACAAGTTCATTTATTTTAAATATTCAGTTTTCATCATGTAGTAAAATTTAGGTAAATTTGGGTAAATATTATAACCTCTCTCTCTGAAATATATAACAAAGAACTTTTAACATAATACTTATTGTATCATGTTGACTAATATCAATTCAGTAAAATGTCATTAACGTACATTTTTGTTTTTTATTGGATTATATTTGGAACATTAAATAATGTGTTTTCTTATTGGGATGAAAAATGGAAAATCCTTTGCCCAAGTTTATATCATCAAATTTTTAAAAGTTATACACCATTTGGAAATTTAACAGCAGGGATTTTCAAAAAAAAAATTGAATTTTCAGAATTATCTGACTGTGTAGCAGCTTGTTGTAATATAAATTTATGCAATATAGCATTGATTTATAATAAAAGTTGTTTTCATGTTCAATGTATGTCAACAGAAGCATGTATACCTATTTATAGAGATGATTTGCTACACAAAAATCCACCATCGATGGTTCTTGTTAAACCAGTCGAAAATAATGAAATTTGGAGCAATTTTTTAAATTTTACAGTACTACCTGGCAAGTTCAAATAATTTTATTAATTTTTAACAATACTTAGAAATGGACTCTATTCTTACTTAGGTGGTCAGTATTCATTACAAAAAAATTTTATTTATAGAAAATGAAATCAATTTGAGTAAAAGTTTAGAAGATAAAAATACCTTATTATTTGCTAATAAAAGCATAGATGCAACATTGTATGGCACTCAATCTACAATCAATGAATCAAATCCAAACAGAAACAGTAATATATTTAAATTAATTTTCAATGAATTTGATGATGAATTTTCTGAAGTAGATAAAGTTAAAGTAATACAAAGTAAATATGCTTGTTTCTTTGCTAAAACTATTAAAATTTGAAATTTCTTACATTTTATAAAATATTATTGTAGTTTATAAAGAAAGTAATAGAAATGAGCAGATAGTAATAGGTCCTGTAAAAGTTCTAATTATGAATTATTCTCAATCTATAAATGATAGCATTAAACAATGGGAATGGAGTAAAGATTTAAGTAGTCTTGCATTTGGAGATATGATTAAAGGAACCGATAAATCATCTATGCTAATTGTAAATATTATAATTTTTTTTATGTTAAATAATTATAGTCAAGGAAAGGAGGTAAAATCTGGTAGCAGTAATTTGAGGCAAGTAGCAGATACTTGATGTAAGTTGAATTTTGTTAAGAAAGGTGTCTAGTGCCGAAGTAAACAACTTTCATTGGTTGACAAAAGGGTGGGGGCAGGGGGGGGGGGTTAAAAAAAATAACCTAACCAATCGATAAATTACCATTTTTTAAAATAAAAACATTCATTGCAATTTTTCATAAAAATGCACCCCTTCCGAGTTACAGCGCAATGAAAAGTGTGATTTTTGCCAAAAAAATTTTTTATTTTTTTTAGTTTTTTTAATTTTATTTGAAATCTGGTAGAATTACAAAAAAAATTATATATTAATAATTTGAAGTATTTTCGTTGACAAAGACAGCGGTTTTTATTTTTTTTGTGTACGATTAATATTAAAGGAGATATGACAAGGCAAAAATGGTTGTTTAACGAAAAATCAAGAAACCGGATCGTTCTGGCGTGAATATCTGGAAAAACATTACTTTCACAAAAAAAATTATTCTTATCATTTTTCAAGATGATAAAATTGGGAAAATTTTGAGACCACCTAGAACCGTTTAAAATAACCAGAAAAAAAATTATGGGCAAAAAAATTTTTTTTCCAAAATTTTTCATGCCAATTTTTTAGCGCCATCTGGGCTGAGTTGCTTCGAAAAAAAAATCCTTTGGTGAAAAGTCAGAACACATGTTTCTAAATATGTCCAGCAATTTTTGACCCTATCGGGTAATTATTGTTTATGTTTTGTCCTGAAAAAGTTGGGTAAAATCGTGTATTTTTTAAAACATTTTCAGTTTTTGGCCAGCAGCGTGAACATTATTTATTTTAAACAGCCAAGTCTTTTAGCATTTATTTCAAGTTGTTTTTACTTCAAGTTTTTGTTAAAATTTTTCGTTTGCAAGCAGATTTGGCCGTTTAAAATTGCCTATTTTATGTTTACAACGGTAAATGCTCTTTTTTGTCGGGCGAAATTAAAGAAAAATGGCCGATCCAATTGAAATTTTGCATATGACATGAAATTCCGGCGTTAACCTTAGCTTTCAAATAGTTCATTGTACATCTCGTTATCATTAGCCAAAAAAAAGTTATGGCCAAAATTCCTTTTTTTTTTCAGCAATTCCAAACACAATTTTTATACTTAATCCATTAGGTCCCTCTATTTCGAAGTTTTATGAAAAATTTTCGAACAGTACCTTATATGTTTACCTGATAACTCAATAAAATGCTGCTATAAAATTTCAAATTCCGACTTTTTTCAGCTGTAAATTAGCCGTAAAACCTTAAGTAAGTAATAAAAAAGGCACAAAAATCAAAGGTTTGTGTTTTTTTCGTGTAAATATTTAATTTAACGGAAAATTTTTACACGAAAAATGTTTATAGGCAGGGGGTTTTTTAGGCACGTTATTGGGGGGGGGGGGGGCGGAATGAACTTAGAATTATTTCAATTTAGAGACTTAGAATTATTTGAGTTGAGATTTAGAAGTAAAAATTATTTTCATTTACGGACTTTGAATAATTTTGATTTAAGGAATTTAAAAAATTTAATTACGACTTTTTTCAATTTTTTTTACATTTTGGGGTACTTTGCACCCCCAGGGTTGCAAATATTGTTACTTTTTTGGCTCTTAAACGAAAAGGGGCAACAAAAAAAACTTAATAACTTTTTTCATTTTTTAAAAATTTATAGTAGTTTTGCACCCCCCCCTTGCGAGGGGTTGAATTAATTTCTTAATAGTAAATATACGACAAAATATTTTCGAAAAATTGATCCAAATACAAAAAAAATAATGAGGTCATGTTTTTTGTATTTTTTCTTATTCTGGAAGTAGTTTTAATCCCCCTATTATTAAACCTTATATCTCAATATCGGGCCATAATCAATTTTTTGTACATTGTAGGGTACTTTTTACACCCAGGGTTGCAAATCTTGTTACTTTTTCTGCTGTAAAACGAAAAGGGGCAAAAAAAATTTAATAACAAATAATTTTAATTTTTTGTATTTTTTTTAAATTTAGGGGTAGTTTTCACTAGGTAGTTTTTTAGTTTTAGGGGTAATTAATTTCATAATAGTAAATATACGATAAAATATTTTCAAAAAATTGATCCAAATACAAAAAAAATAAGGAGGTCATATTTTTTGTATTTTTTCTTACTCTGGGGGTATTTTTAACCCCCCTATTATTAAACCTTATATCTCAATTTCAGTCCATAATAAAATAAATAAAAATCTTCATTAATTTTTCTAAAAAAATGGCATTCATTTGATAATTTTAGAAAAATCCCAAAATATTTAAAAACAACCCCTAAAAAAGGGTAGTTTTTACTGTTTACAGGGTGATTGAGAAATTTCTGACATTAAAATCGTAATCAGCGACCCAAAAAACCCCCTAGTACCTATTTTCAACAAAATTCATTTAATATTTCCCGAGATATTAAATATTTATTTATTGTTGGCCAAAAAAAACAGTTTGGCCAATTTTTACAACATTTCGGACTAATTGCAACCAACCAAAGTTGTTTACTTCTGAACTTGACACCTTTCTTGACAAATTGCAAAAAGTTTCAAGTTGATCTGACTTGCCTCAAATTACTGCTTCATTTTACAAAAAAATTTACTTCCTTTCTTGGATTATTATACAATACAAAATTAATTAATTTTATATATTATTTCTGTTAAGGTAACAAATATAGTTCCTGGTCAATATATTTTTAATTTAAAAATTACTGATAATCAAGGATTCACTAGTCAAAAGAAAGTATTTATTATTGTTAAACCAGGTATAATTTTCAAAAATATTATTTTTTTAAAACAAATATTTATTGAAGCTGCAGTTAAATTTACTGAATATTTACCATAATTAATTTACATGATCCTCTAAAACAATCAGTTATATTTAAAATTTATTTTTTTATAATTGAAATCCTCTTTTACAGATCCACAAATTTTAAATTTAGTTGAATTATTCTTAACTACAAACATCAATATTTTTACTGAATCCCAAAAAAGATCTCTAATTAATAAATTACAAAGATTTTATCAAGATAAAAAAGTTATAATTCGGGACATAAGATCACAACAATACATTGATAAAATATCTTTAGTCTTCTATTTAAAAAATGAAGGAAGTAATTCTTCATTAAACGGAACAGAAGTAATTAAATTAATAAAAAAAGATGTTAAAAAATTATCAAATCTTTTACAATGTAAAGTGTCGAAAATTCAAACTGTTATATGTCAAAATAATTGCTCAGGTAAAAATAAAAAAAATTAAATTTTACAAAATTTTTTAAATATTTATTTTAAAGGTCATGGTATCTGTGATCAAGAAACAAGACAATGTTTATGTGAATCATTTTGGATGCAAAATTTTATGGCTGTTTATTTATTCAATGATGAATATAACTGTGGTATTTTTTTTTTATTTTTTATTTAAATTTTGAAAATTTGTTTCTAAAATATACTATTATGAAGTACTAATAAAATTTTTTTATAATTTTCATTTACAGATTGGAAAACATTGCATTTTATAATAGCTTTGCTATCAATAATAATTATTCTGTTTATTTTTTTCTGGGGAATAATTTGTTTATACCAAAGAAAATTAAATAAAACCCATGAATCACATGCCATGCAAAAATGTACTCGTTATTCTTTACTAAAACCTGAAAATGACAAAAATAAAAGTAATTAAATTATATAATATTCTATACTAAAATATTTCAATTATTTATATTGTTTAAAAAAAAATTTTTTTTTTAGCTACTGTGCCAAATATCATTTTATCGGAATCAGATTCTGAATCTGATATTATGTTTGATAAATTGAAAACCAAAAAACCAAAGGAATGTTATAAAACAACACCTAGAATAAATAAATTTTCTAAAAATAATGAACAGACTTTCAAAAAGAAACATAAATTAAACTTATTTATATAATAAAAATGTTTTAAGTACAAGAAATTTTGTTTATCAAATAATAGTAAGTAATATTGTTTTATAAAATTTATGCTCAATGAAAATATTAATTTTTATATAATCTTGTAATATTATTAGTAAAAATGTGATATTTAGTTTTAATTCTTTTTTAATTACTTATAAATATTGAAAATGAAATTAAAAGTTAATTTATAACATTGAAAAAAAATTGTAATTATAATTTAAATAAATAACAAATAATATATTTTTAATCATTATAATTTATTTGGTCTCAAAAAATTTTCGTCAGCAGTACAAAACTTTTTAAAATAATAAAATTAAAATATTTTTAAAAAGGAAACTAATATCTAATCACATTATTGTTCATTATTTGTTGTCTTTTTAATTTCTGGAACAACACCATTATCTATAAACTTTTGAAGTAGTTCATCATCTTCTTTCAACACAAATGAAAGTTCTGCTTTTTGGTAATAATCAGCCAAAATTTCAATATTATTTATTACAGTTGTTAATAAATGAGCCTTTTCACAGAATATACCTATTGTAAAATATTAAATTATAAGATTATAAATACTTTTTAGATTATGCATGTATTTAATGCGTATATGTATTTTATTACTACATTTTTAGATTTTAAAAAATCTCTTCTGGTTTTGATTATATTATACTAATTATAAATTAAAATTGCTCTTAAAAATTTGTTAAGGAGAGAGGTTAAGCTTTAGGCTTAAGCTTTAAGCATTTTAGAAACAATTTTCTAAAATTAATACATTTTTTTTCTTCAAAATTTCTCAAATTTTTTGATAATTACAGTAGTATACTTCAAAAATTTTTAACTTTTTCTAAAACAACACCTAAACCAGCTTTTTGATTCAACTTTTTAAACTGCTTTTTATTAATTAGGTTTTTTGGAAGATTAAAATAGGGACTCTATCAATTAAGTTAAAGTAAATTTATAATAAATCACAAATTTACGTTAGTTTAAAATTTCACAGTTTTAGCTCTAAAAAATTTCAGGAATAAAAGCACCTTGAAAAAATAAAATAAGGAAAAATATAAAATTGTCAAAACAAGGGAAATTTTTCAAATTTATATGCTGTCTGTAAATCATGTTTTTTCAGACATTATTCAAAAAAAAAAATTCAAATCCTATTGATAGAAGCAAAGCCCGTAAAAAAATTATATTAAAACTAATTAGTCAAAGCCTATTTTACTTGATGGGAAAATAGACTTGTTCACAAAATGGGTTATGATTAGATTTATGATAATGAAAATTTTCTTTTTATAAGCTACATTGAAAATACATATAATAAAATAAAGTAAAAATAGGTATAACAAACAAAAAACGCACAACTGCAGTAATTACAATTAAAATTATTTTTACTTTTTAAAAAATTAAATAAAATTTTTGGATCTGATCTTTTGTAACAAAATTATAATTCTTTCAAAAAAAAAGGTCTGAAAATTATTAACGTTCTAAAATTTTTTGTGTCGGCTTTTATAACTGGCATAAATTTTCTTTAATAAGTTAGCTATCATTAACCTCTTTATTTTAAGCTAAAAATTGATTTTAACCATGTAAAAATACAAATTTTGCTTTGCTAACAGTGCCGGATTTATCATGTAGGCACTGTAGGCACAGCCTATGGGCTCCCACAAATTAAGCCAATAGAAAGGGCCCCACACAACTTTTTTAACATTGGGTGTCTACAGGCCCCCAAAAACCTAAATCCGGCACTATTTACTAACTAAAAAATTTAAACTGGTAATTTAGTAATTTCAGCAAAGAAAACAACTTTTAGAATTTCTCAGCTATTTTATGCACAAGAAATATATCTTGCCTATTTATTAATAAATCACTACAAATATAATCTAAATAAAAACAACTTACTAACCTGGTGCATCATTCATTAAACTGGTAAAATGAACATGTAAATGATAGTATGATGGTTGATAATGTAAATAAATTCTTAATTGTGATGTTGGAATATTAAATTTTTTACTTATTGTGTTTGATCCTTTTTTTAATATATTTTTTAACAATGGTAAATGAGAGTCATTTAATTCTCTTAGAGATTTTAATCTCTTTCGAGCTAATGCCATAATATTAAGGGTACTTGGATTACCATCCCACTTTAAATCATGCAGTAAGACAAATCCAGTGTCTTCATTTTTTTCATCATAAAAAATTCTATCTTTTTCGGATGTTCCATTCAGTATGTTATCTACCCACTAAAAATAAATTATTTTTAAATTAGCAAATTTGTAAAACTGTAAACTATGAAATACAAAATTATTATAAAAAAACTTGAGCTTAGCACAGAGAATCTAATAAATATTTTAATAATTATACCTTTAATGAAAAATGACTACTTTCAATATGAGGCAGCGTTATATTTTTGTAATTTTCATAAGTTTCATTAACTATATGTAATTCTTTTCTCATAAATTTATCAATATGCTTTTGAGTAGCAGGATGAATTATCGTCACATTCAATCCTAAAAACAAATTAGTTATTTTTTATTTAAAAGTAATTATTTTAGGTTCAAAGTTATCAATTATAAAATGATTTTTACCATTATACTCTCTTGTAGGAAAGCATTCATATTTTCCATAAACGTCATTATTGAAAGCTTTTCTGATAATTGATCCTTCATTAAAGAATCCTCTTTTTAAAAAAAGCTCTTCTTCTGGAAAAACTTTTTTTTCCAAAATAACGACCGCTTGAGAATCGTAACCTTTAAATGCACCTTCTAAAAATATCGACTTACTTGTGTTGTTGATATTTAATACTTGTTTCATTTCAAAATTCGATAGATTAATATTTAAATCATCATGAATAGTATATAATTTATTTGAATTTTCTTCTGTATCAATTTTAATTTGCTTTTCTGGCTTTTCATAATCTGTACAGTCAACATTTTGATCCGCCATTTTCATGCCTTTTAATTAATTACAAAAAACCCGGCGTTTTCCTCTCTCGTTTTGTGTATGTGTTTTCACGGTTACGCGACACATACGCACAATGTAAGGTAAAGAACCAATTCAAGGGCATTTGATTTAGGCGTTGAAAAAAAAAAATAAAAGTTGACATAAGTAAATTAAAAAAAAAAAAACATGTAAAAAAAATCAAAAATAAATTAAATCATAATTATGATGATATTACAATGCTCCCGTGACTCCTGTCCAATGTATTATCAGAGATTATACACCCAGCATCTTCCGTCCTTACCTTAAATGGTAGGTAAAAAGGAAATTTTATTTTTTATTTGTTATAAATATTATCTGAATTTCTGAATTTTTCTGATTGTATTATATTTATAAATTTATTATGTTTTATTTATCTCTAAAAAATATAATTATATGATTGTTTATCAAGTTTAATTGGGTTTTATCTTTTTAATGTGGTTAAAAAAAAAAATTAATAAAAATTATTTTTTTCATTTTAAAGTAAACAAGTGATATAAAAGTATATTTTTTTATCATTTTTTTTCATATAAAATATTTTTTCCCGCGAGCGTCCTGTTCCTGTTTTTTAATAAGTTGATTGTTTGATTGCACACGAAGAGCAAAGAGAGATATTACCGTGGATTTACCACTTGATTGGTTGATAAAAATATACCTTTTACCCCTTTTACAAAAGTTTATTATGATGCTGTTGTATTTGTATATGTATTTTGTAAATATATTCGCGCAAGTGGACTATCTCTACTAAGCGCGCGCACGCGAATTTGGCTTTATGCATGTATTATTCTGGTATTACACTTTGCGAATATATAGAAGATTTAGGATAGGAAGATAATAATTGCATAAAAGTTTTGTGTAAGTTGGGTAAACTTTGGGTATATTGTATGAGAGTGTGTTGGGAATAATAATAAAGCAAAATAGCAATAATAGTGTTAAGACTGCATAATATTTATGTAAAAAAAGAAAGCAAAAAACTATTTTTGGGAAAGTATAATTAACTAGCACCCTGGCGCCTTTCGCGCGGTTACTTCTTTGGAGCTGAGTGAAGATCGCCTGGTAGCACTGGAACGTGCCCGAGGAATATGAAGAGAAGAAATGCCGAGTGTGGCAAGCTCCGGAGGCCCTTGAAACGTAACAAAATCGCAGAAGGTATCTACGGAAGGTACGTTTCATGTCCTTGTTATTAACGTATCCATAAACTTGCATAAATCGTCTATGAGAACAATAATATTTACAACTTGCAAATAAATATATAATAAAAGCTACACAGGGTATAACAATAATATTTTGATTTGTCACACAAACATCATAAACAAAGTAATGAACATTTAAAAGCCTTTGTTTTCACTCTTCTTGTTCTCAACGTTATAATCCTTTTATTTGTTTATGAAAAAATCAGTTACGATTCTAATTTAATTAATTTAAAGTAATACTGCAAAGCAATTTTGCATAATCTTATAGTAAGTTAAAATGTGCACCAAATTAATTATATATTTTTTTCTCATGTTACAGTGCTTTACTGTACTTAAAGTTTCTTCTGCTATGGGCTATGGTTATTTTAGCAGATTTTATTTTAGAATTTCGTTTTGAATTTTTATGGCCATTTTGGCTATTACTTCGAAGCGTTCACGATTCTTTTAAATATCAAGGCTTGGTAAGTAAAAATAACACTGTAAATTGTTTATTTAACTGTTTAAAGACATTCTGATTCTTTTTAGGCCTTCTCTATATTTTTCATTTGTATAGCACTTACATCTGATATGATTTGTTTCTTTTTTATACCTGTACACTGGCTTTTCTTTGCTGCCAGTACGTATGTTTGGGTACAATACGTTTGGCACACAGATAAAGGTGTGTGTCTACCAACTGTGATGCTTTGGATATTGTTTCTTTATATTGAAGCTGCTGTACGTTTAAGAGATATTCGACATATGCCAGTTCATTTAGATTTATGTAGGCCATTTGCTGCACATTGCATTGGATATCCTGTAGTAACATTAGGTTTTGGTTTTAAGAGTTATATTGGTTACAGAATGAGACAGGTTAGTTTTTCTTTATTTTTCCTTATATATTGAAAAAGTAATAAAATAATTTTAAAAAATATATTTATACTTTAGAGAAAACAAAAAGATGTAGCAAAAGAAAATGTATTTTATTTACAATTACTGCGACAAGCGTTACCTGCAGATCAACAAGTTTGTTCTAACATGCAACAAATTCAGCAAAGTACAATACAATTACAATCACAAAATAATTCAACAACAGTTGAGCATAACACAAAAAATCAGCAACAGAGGCCAACTTCTCAATATAATCAAAGTCCAGAAAAAATAAAAGGTCTTAGTAATAATTCTTTAGATAATAGTATACAAAATGGTGGAATTCATAATTCACATCAAATATCATCAACGCAACATAATTCAACAAAAAATAATCATCGAAAATCTTTGGACAAGGGAGAAAAGACGGAGGACCAACATAAACATTATTCAGATAAATTTTCACACACAGATAAAAATGATAAAAAATTCGCACACATAAATGGCACAAGTATATCAAGTGATATACAATTTATAGAAAAACTTAGTTCAGTTAATGATTACGATGTAAATGAAATAGAAAAAGATAAATCTATGAAAGGTGGACACAATGTTAAAAATCATTCTAATGGCTCGACTAAGTGGAATAATGTAAAAGATAGAGAGTCTTCAAATAATATGATAAATCAGAGAGAGAAAAAAGGTAAACAAGCAAAAGCTAATATAGAAACTATTAACGAGCAACAAAAACAAGATGAATATTGTCAAAGGTAATTTTCTAGGTCTAATTTATATGATTTGATCTATTAAGAAAATTTCTATTTATTTTTAACTTATTAGGGTAGTTACATGTCGTAAGCTTGAAGCTGACATTAAACGCCTGAAATCAGACTTACAATCAAGCCGGCAACTTGAGCAGGAATTAAAGTCACAAGTAAATACTCTTCTAACTAGTGAAAGACAAAGCAAAGGTGATATTCAGCAACTTCAGCATGATAATGACCAGTTGCAGAGCAAGTAAGAAAATAAATATTTAATTTAATGATTTAAACAAATTTCTAAATAGCTTGGTTTTTAAAAATCTTAAATCCAAATAATTTTCTTGGATTACAAAGTATAAATAAACTTAAAACTTAATTAACTAACAATTTTAATTACTGACCTTTTTTGGAGTACAAAATTGTAAAATAAATTTACGAATTCTTCACCCTTCTTATAAATTTATTTTAAAATCTTGTACTATAAGAAAGGTGAATAAAAATTTTTATTTAAATTAGGCTCGAGTAATAACATGAAAAAGCATAATTTATAATTAACCCCTCAGTGCATAAGTTTTTTCCGATTTTGATGATCCGTTTTGAATAAATAAATAAATAAATGATTTAAATATACATGCATACATTTTTAAGGCCCCTGAATTCAAATCTGAATTTTTTCAAAAACTTTTATCTATATAGTTTTGATGAGTATACTCGTCATACAAGAAAATGGTAACATCTTCGTTTTGACGAGTGTACTTGTCATACCGCACTG
This sequence comes from Anagrus nilaparvatae, assembly GCA_022575985.1. NCBI lineage: Eukaryota > Metazoa > Arthropoda > Insecta > Hymenoptera > Mymaridae > Anagrus > Anagrus nilaparvatae. Next base: position 15,540,175 of record JAKSXM010000272.1, read on the forward strand.
AGGGGTTAAAGTAATGTGTAAATAATACTTGTCAACTTTTTTTATTTCAAGAATTAATGGATTAGTATCAGCTCGTCAACTAGATAAACAAACAATGTCAAATTTAGAACGTAGAATAGCTGAAGAGAGAAGACAACGCACAGCCTGTGAGGCATCATTAGCATCAGAAAGAAGAGCACGAAGAGCAGCTGAAGAAGCTCGGTCTTCCATGCCACCTCCACCTCCTCCCCAAATCCGTCAAGAATGTACAGAAATATGTAAAACACGTAAGGCACAAATGGAACAAGAATTGAAAAATCTTTGTCGAGAATTAAAGATTAAAGAAGAAAGGTATATTATTTATTTTAAAGAAATAAAATATAATATAATTAAATATTTATCTGATTTTTAAATATTTTTTAGATATTTGTCATATGAAAACGATATGGCACATTGTAAAGAAAATCATAGCGAATCAGAAATCATATTAGGGGCATTAAATGCCCTACAAGATAAAAATACTCATTTAGAAAACAGTCTTAGCGCAGAAAATCGAATCAAACTAGACTTGTTTTCAGCTCTTGGTGAAGCCAAACGCCAACTAGAAATTAAGGAAAGTAAGTAACATAATATTTATAAAATTTTTATTAAAACATAATGCAGATTGCTTTTTGTACAGATAAAAAAATTTATATTAATTTAGTCATTTTTGAAATTTTGAAAATAATATATATTATTGATATCAACCATGTACGTCTTTTAATATAAACAAAATGTTAGAGTACCTAAAAATTTACGATAATCTTTGTTATTTATTATTATTATTAATATCTAGTTTATTTTTGCCAACAAAAAATACAGTACACTCTGGTTTACCATACAGTAAATATTCAAATTATATGTTATTTAAAAATTTTTTAATACAAAAGTTAGAAAAAAGTAAAGATAGTTATAATTTTAGTAAAAATAATTATTAAGTTCTTTTGATGGATTCTTTATTTTATTATTAATTTATTTATTATTTGACTTTCTAGACTTGATCCGATCACAGGAAAAAGAGATCGAATTGCTGAAAGCTAAAATAGCACAAGACTTGGCAGTTATGCCACAAGATACTTTTAGTACAGCTCCTACATGTTCAACTTCAAAATTACGATTAGGAAATGATGTACGTGTAAGTAGTTCTAAAATTCGGGCTAATGAAAGTCCATGTCCAGGTTGTACTGTATCAAATTTAGATCCAAATGCAACTGCATATACTCCAAAAGGATCATTAATTGCATCTACAGAAGCTTAAATAATTATTTAACGGTAATTAAAATAAAAGGCCCAAATAGAGCAGGGTTTAAATACCTTAGTGAAAAGCGTTGTAAAACATTTCTCTGTAAAAACTTTCTGTCGTTTATTTATTTCTTATTCTAAAAAAATGGCATAAAAAACAAAACGCATTTCACAGTATCCATAACCAAAATACTATTGAATGTTTTAAATAATAAGTATAAGCATGTTCCTTATATATTTATATTGCAATGTCATAATTTTTACTAAAAACTATGTTGTTGGTTAATATTATAATTTTTTAGATATTTTAACTAAACTTGCTAGAGAAAAATTGTGATAAAAGTTAATTTTAGAAAATTTATAAAAAAAAAAAATAAAGATTAAAAATACTAGTCCCTCATTAAAAAACACATTTCTAAAATCATTTTCATCGTTTCATTAATTTTTTTTCTAATTTTTATTTAATGTAATAGCTCTGCTCTAAAAGGACTTAAAGTTTCTTATTTTTTATGTATTAAAATTGATCCTAAATTAAAGAGAATTATTTGGAGAATGCAGTAAATATTTTTTACAAGTATAAATTTTAATCAATGAGTTAACAACAAGAAGTGAGCAATTTTATTAACAACTCTACATTACAAATCTTTTCTTTTTTTTTCATAACAAAAGATTAAAAATCAAATTTTTTTGTTCTATTAGACATTTTTTATTTTAAATGAAGTATTGTTTTATCCTTGTTCACTTTTTAAGTTTCTCGGAAGATTGTATCGTACATACAAATAGTTACACCATTTTTTTTTATAATTAAATTATAAAAAATTTATATAATCTATATACAACTTGGAGCTACAAAATTTTTATTTTTATTTTTTTATATTTAAGATAATTTATAAGAAAAATTTTTTGTTCATAAAATTCTTATTTTACACTTTTTTGCATTAAGTGTATGCGATGAAGTAAAATTATTATTTATTTTAAAAGGACAAAAATGAAAAAAATTTTTTTTTTTTATTGCACTAGTCAACAAAATTTTATAAAGCACAAATTATTGTTTTTTTTTTTTAAATGATTTTTGTGTATTATTTTGATTCAATTTTTAAAATTAATTTTATTATTAGCAAAAGAATGTTCAAAATCGACTTATTTTTTTTTGAAAAATTTAAAACTAAAAAACGGCATCGTATATATTTAACTTATAAAAAAATTAAAGACATTTGCAAGTATATAATAATCTTTAATTAATTGCACAAGGTTGTTTTCTATATACGAGTAATACGATATTTCCTATTAGTTTTCTATAAGCATTAATTATAACTAATTGTATTACAATTAAGACTAATGAAGTTAGCTTAAAAAACAAATTGTTAACAAAATATTTTATTTTTTTTCTATTTACATTGAATCTCATTAATAAAAATTATTAATTAAAAATAATTAACCGTCGTGATATTTAAAGAAAGAAACACAAACTGTGTGTTTTTTTTTTGTGATTAAAAATCACAATTTGATATCAAAAGTTTGCAAATGTAAAAATTGTACTTAATTATTATTATTGACAAGCATATTTTAAATATTAAATTTTATTATCGTACAAATAAGTTATAAATTTACAAATTAAAGTATAGGTATATATTCCTTTTTAATACAAAAAAAAAATTAAATCTTGAAGACTTGAACAAATTTGTTTAAAATATTTCTCGGTCTTAAAAACTAAATGTAAATAAAAAAAGATTGGTTGAAAATTAAAATTTTTTTTTGAATGCTATAATTTATTTAGTTAATGCAAATAAAAAAGAAATAAAATAATTTCACCATCTTAAATTATACTATCCATGTTTTATTTATGCATAAAAGACTGAGTATTTAATTTTGTTTATATAATGAGCAAATATCAATTATATATATCATGCTTTTTAGTAATTAATAATTTTATATGTATTAATTATACAATTAATCAATCATATTTTTATTTTAAAATTATTTAATGCATAATAAATGTGCTTCCAAAACGATTTATTTCGTACTTACAATTTTGAACTGTTTGTATCTCGCATGCATAAATTTATAATTATAATGAGATACGACAATAGCTCACATACAATTGTTGATTTTAGTGACTATTAATTTAGTTGTTTAAGTTAAAATAAATTGTGGTGATATATATTTATTTATATATTTATGATTAAAACCGCAATAATGATCTCACACAAGACACAAAAGTTATTTATCTTGCAAATGTCTGTATTTTTATAGTTCTGCATAATTTACTTTTAGTAATGTATAAGTACAAAAATAATTTATTAAGTATTTCAATAATAATTGTTCTTTTTCTATAATATTGACTAGCTATTTTATAGTCGATACTATTTATTGGTTGTTTATTATTAAAAAAAGTACAAAGTACTGTAATATTTATTATTAGAAAAATAATTAAAGCTACCAAGTTGTACATAATCCATAGTGTATCAGAAAAAATGATCAATTATATATTATATTATATAAAAACTTTTAATTAATTACTGCGGATTCTCATACTGTAAATATTGTAACAAAATAAAAAAAAAATAAACATTTATTAATTAGTATATTTGTAATTGTAATTTAAATGATATAAATTACGCATAATCATCATAATTTTTTTTATTCAACAATTATTACGCTGTATATTGTTTCTGTTAAAAATTAAAACAGCTACAAAAAATAATGCAAACTGTGTGTAAAAAAAATATTTTTAAAAAAGATAATTTTTTTTTGGTTATATTAAATTTTTATTTATTATTATATACAAACTTTGTTATAAAATAGCCTCGGTATAAGAACTGGCTGTTTTTCGTATTATATATAGGAACATTGTAAAATCTCTGCAAATATTTCTTTTTTTATATATGTCCTTTTGTATTACGAGAAAAAAAAACTATACAAATTGTCATTATATATATTGATGGATATAAGCAATTTTTATTTTTAAGAATTGTTTAATGTTGAATAATAACTATTGAAGAAAATTAACATTTTTTGACTTTTATTTATATTTTCCCTTGTAAATTTAAATTTTACCTATATTGTGAATTGTGTACATACAAAATTTCCATTTTTTCAAAAACATTTTTATTATATTTAACAAAAATATACAAAATTGGATATAAAAAAATATTTTTTTAATCTACTTAGCGCTTTTTATTAGGCTTTATAAAAAAATGAAAATAAGAATAATATCACATATTTTTCATCTTAAATTTTTGACTATATATTTACTTCGAAATTATTTATTACAATTTTTTTTTTTACACGTTGTAATAATGGTGTTTTTTACCCTCGCGATCATTGTTTCTATTAACGAAAAACCGCGTGTTGAACGGGAAAAAATAAGTATTAATTGAATTAGTATACTGTTTACTGGCAAAAAATAGTATCAGTTCAAATTTTTCAAAAAAACCGAAAATCGATTATTTTATTTAAAATTTTGAGGTCCTATATAATTTTTTACATTGACCAGAGAATTACTATTTAAAGGCTGATAAAATATCTAAAAATAGAGAAAATTTTTTGATGAGAAGTTATTTAAGAACTATTTATTTGACGTCATTTTTTTTTAAATATTTAGAGCAAAAATAACATTTCTTTCCAATTTTGTATAATTTGAAAATTTGAAATATTATTTCGCCTACTTGAAACCAAAATGCGAGAAAAAACCAAATTTTGATTTTGTTTAATTTTTTGAAAAAATGCAATAAACAAAAAATTTTAATGAAATATTTAAAACAAACTATGAGACTTAAATGTTTACAATAAAAAAAATTTTGGTTTTGAATTTCCGTCGCATAGTTTTAGCTATGCATATATAAATAAATTTTTATATATCTAAATGCGCAAAACTACAAAATTTATGAAGTATAAAATAAAATTTTTCAGCTAAAAAGCAATCATCGTTGTACCCTACTAGTTTCATTTTAATCATATGTAATATAGAAATAATTATATCTCGCTATAAGTAAAGTTTCTAAAAGCTTTAAATTGCCTTATCAAAATTATATAAACTCAATTTTCTTTCTCAACACAATTAGTAGTAAATTTTTAATAAAAAATTTTGACATTTTGTAACTTAATTATTACTTTGTATTTCTTTGATTCGATTCAAAAGAATTTCAGCTACATTCACTTTTTTTCCATTTATTTCATCTAAAATTTGAATCAAATAATTAATTATTTTTGGTATTTCTTGAAATATTTAAAAACTTATATCTACCTTGATAATAAACTAATTCGCAATAATCTTTACAATCTTTGTTATCATCCAAAAGTTGTTGTAAGGTTAAATAAAAATTTTTAATTATTTCTGCATTAAATTCTTTATAAAGAGCTGTAAACAAATAAATTATTAAAAAACAAATAATATGTTAATTATTAATACATATTATTTATAACATAAAACTTACATGCATAACGGTGACTACTAGTTTGTACTTCTAAATTTGTCAAAACAGGTGTAGCTCCTTCAGTTGCTAAATATATTGTATCATTCTTAGGGTCTCCATTTGGAGTTATTTTATACATTGTACTAAAATAAGTACGTTTTATTACACCAGCCCTATCTATAGCAATTGTTTCTAATTTCTAAAATAAATAAACTTAAAAACATAAACATAACTCAATTAAATGTAAAAAATTACTTTAGCTGATTCGAACCAATCAGACATATCCTTTAAATCTTTTGTTATATATGATGACGATGGAATTAATATAAATAATTTTTTTACTGGGATAGTACATTTTTCGTTGTCTTCATATTTTTCCATAAGATTTGCTATTCCTGAATATAATTAATTAATTTAATTTTAAATTAAATAAACAAGATATTATTTTATAATATATTATGTATATTTTACCTCTTCTTTCTTTTCCGCCACTAGATGGTAAAACTATTTTTAAATAACCATAAAAATAACTACAAGCCATAAAACTGCCTGGATCAAGACCTTTTTCATTAAAAATATTCTGGGATACAGTAAATCTGCATTCATTCTGCAAAAAAGAAAATTTGATTTTTTTTATACGATGTGTAACATAAACAGTCTGTGGTAACTTATTTTAAGATGGAATATATTTTACCACGTTAGAATAATTATAAAATAATAAGCAAAAAACCAAGCATAAAAATGGAGTTATAAAATTTAAAATTGATAATTTATCTGCATTTTTAATGCATAAACAATTAAACTCTACATTCATGGCAAAGAATGTTAAGAGAAAAACCTGAAATAAAAAAATAGATAATATTATAAACAATCAACTTTTTGATTTTTATTGTAAAATCATATTTACAATAGTAAACGTCATTAATAAAATAATCATTTTATAAAATCCTGGATTATGAAAAAAACTAAAAAAACTAAATATGTTTCTTTTAATTATTTCGTAATTATTATTACCCTCAGAATTCAAAATTTCAATCGTTGAAAATTTTACTCTCAGACAAAATGAATAAATTACTAAACTTGTTAGATAAACAATTGACAAGCCAGCTATAAATAATTTTTTAGATTAATTTAAAAAAAAATTAATAATAAAGTACATATTTCAAAACAATTATAATTGCTTACCAAATTTAGTAAAAACTTCAACAAAATCATTTTTGCATTTTATTGTTTCAAATGCTATAAACACTGTAAAATAATAAAAAGTAAGTAGGTAATACTATATAAGTCTAAATATCTGATAAAAGTTAAATAAAAGAATAAAATAAAAAAGAAAATTTTTAAAATATAAATTTTAAAAATAAAAATTAATACTTACTAAATAAAAAAAAGACTGCGAATGAAATATTTATGGTATTAGCCACAAAATTATTTGTTTGTTTTTGAAACATATTTCTGTGTTTCATTCTTTACTATTTCTTTGTTAATGGTATACTAAAATTATTTATTATTATTATTAAAATTAATAATTATAATAAATAAAAAAAAACAAAAATTCATAATAAATGTTTATGTTATGAGTTATCCCAAATATTATGGCGCTGTATACATCTTTCATGATCACGTGATGACAGTAATGTTCTCCCTGTTCTCAATGTGTTACCTCCGTGGTGAGAACCACGTGTTGATAACATTTTTTTATAGGGTTATTTTTATCAACAATATTTTTTCTGTACTTCAAATTTAATTTTTAATAAAATTAAATCAAAAATTTAAAATTATTTAATTTTTATAATGAAAAAATAAATTTAAAGACAGTTTAGACAAATAAAAGAAAAATGAGTCCAAAAACAGAACACCTAATCAGTGAGAAAAAAAGAAAAAAAAAAAGTAAAAATGAAAGTTTTGATAAAAATTCAAAAAAAATAAAAATAGATGAAAGTGTTATTAAAAATGAAAACAATATAATAGAAAAAACAATAAAAAATGAAGTTGAAATAAAAGATGATGAATTAGAGATTACTGACATCTCTAAAGAAGAAATTAATAAATTAAATGGAAAATTTTTAAGAAAAGCATTTAATTCATCTGATGGATTTCAAATATTAAAAAAGTTTGTTAAAGTATGTAAGCAAAATGAAGGCAAAGATTTGGCTGCAGAATATTTAGAAAGTGGAGGTAGTGTACTGGAAATTCTCAGATTGCTTGAATCATCGGATAAAAAAAATTATGGCAATGCAATGGTTGTATTTGCAGCAATGCAAATTATTATTATAAAGTAAATCTTGTTAATTGTAATATTATAAAATGATTTTATTATTATTTCAAATTTATATTACTATTTTCAGGATCTTGGCTGAATACCCTGAATATCAGTCCTCAACCGAAGAAGCTTGCCGCTATTTGATGAATACTCATCTCAGTGTAGTGCATTCAATGTTATCAGGGCAAACTAATATAAAACAAAAAAAAATTTGCCTTCAGTTATTAGCTGCTATAGCTTCTATAGGAGGAACCATTCCATGTGAATTGATGAATCATCTTTCTTTGCATTCGCAGTTATTAGAAGCTTTAGTTCATCATTCAAATGCCTTGGATCCTCAGAGTATTAGAGTGTGCTTCATACATTTTATTCTTGCATTTCTTGTTGACGGTGATACTATAACTATCAAAGCATTACTTGATAAACAAGGCGTATTATCAAGTATTTTTCCTGGCTTAGTTTATGATTATGCAAATGTTGTTTATTTGGTTTTATCAACTATAAAAAAATATGTTTTGCAAAATTCAACGATAAGTAAAACTAAAAAATTACATATTTTTTCAACCCCTGTTCTCAGAAGTATTGTTAACTTATATAATTGGAAAGGACCAAATAATTTTAATAACTTTAAGAAACAAAAGACAAATACAGAACAAGTTGATGAAAATGAAAAAAAAGTAAGATTTTTAATTGATTTAATTGAGATAAAGAGACTATGAAAAGTTAATAATTTTCTTAATTTAATTTTATAGGTAGCAATTGAAGCTGTCCATGATTTTCTAGTTATTTTATTAACATCAAGTCGTTATGGAATTGTTTTCCATGATAGAAGTCTAGGAACACATTCAGGAGCAAAACATAATCAAATTATTAACACTGTTTTGCAAAGTTTAGAAAAGCCATGGGAACATGAAAAACCTTTAAATTTGGTAGTAAAAATATTAACAGCTTGTCCAGATTTAATAAAATCTCAACTAGTTTCTATAGAACCTTTTTTAGTTCCAAGAGATTCTGAAAATTGGATATCTGTTGTAAATTTTATTTCTAAGGTGAGCAAATGAAATGGCTGTTTTACTAACCAGAAATGATGAAAATTGTAACATTTTTAAAATGTTATTTATATTAAAATGTTTTCAGGTTATTGAGTCTATTGACGTTGAAAGTTGTATAAAATTTTCTAAAAATGAGTTAGACATTCAACAATTTACAAGTGCATTTTTAAATATAGCTTTACCAATAACAGTCATGAAACATTCAATAATCCCTGCTTTGGAAACAGAAACTATATTATTACAAGAAAAAGCTGTAGAACTTGTGATTGAAATGCTGAAAAAATTGCAACAATTTATAACAGAAATTGAAAAATCTAATTTTACTAATTTAGAAATAAATATTGCAAAAAATACAATTAGAGATTATTGCATAAAAGTAAGTATGAAAAATATAATTTATTTTTTGAAATATTAATAAATATGAAAATTTTTTCATTTAGCAATTGCCAAACTTTGAGTTAGTTTTGAAAGTTTGGTCAAATTTTTTTTCTGAAAAGGAAAAAAGTTTTGAAGAAATTGACAACAATTTAAGCATTGTTATAAAAGATAGATTGTTTAAAATACTTAATTTACTTGAATTTTACAATAAAATTTGGCCAGAGTTAATATTGGCAACGAGTACTTCGGTTTTAAAAAGTAAATCAAAGATATTATTAACAGATCTTTTTATCCTAAAAAATATAAACGAAGATGATCTAAGACTCATGAAAGTTAAAGCGTTGAAAATTATACTTGCTGCAGAGTCAAATTTATTTATTCCAAATGAAGTAAGTCGTTAATATTTTCTTTTAAAATTAATAGTTACTAATCTTTTTTTCTCCTCACATTTTTTTTTTTAAGGAAATTTTTAGCACATCGTTATTGTTTTTATTATCTTCTCTGAACTTTAATAATTCTTCACTTAATTCTATTGACAAAGAAATATATGATACCATAATATTGTTGTTTAACAGTTCAAATATGTTTGAGGGTTGTCACGAAGAAATAGAAATTTGGATAGAAAATTTTAGGCATTTTGAAAAAGTTAAAGATAAAATAAAAATAGCTAATTTTATTATAAAAATTCTGAAAAAAGTATTTATTAATTTTGAAAACTACTTAATATTAATAAATGAATTAAAAACTGATAGTGAAGAAAAATTTCAAGTTCAGAACGATCACACAGATTTATTTAACGGTAAGTAATCAAAGTTTAATTTATAAAAGGAACTAAAATATTTAATTGTCTTTTTAAATGTTAATAATCAATCAAAAAAATCGATGTACTTTATTTTCAGAATTATATGAAAGAAATATTGATGACTTGAAATTAATTGTGCCGATGCAGCCAAAAGTTTCAGTATCATTAGTTCTATATGCAGCTGTTAAAAAATTAAAGAATATAAATGAGCCTATTATTTCTGACTATATGTCACTAATTTTAGTAAATAGTTTACATTGTCAAGTAGAACCAATTACTTTGACATTACTAGTGAAAAAATTAAATTTACCTGTAAGCTTACCTGTATGTAATTATTTATCGAATATGGAGTTAAAAAATTTACCTGGAAATATGGAAATATCAATTAATATCTTTAATTCAATTAATCGTATTCTATCAGGAGATAAAAAGTATTCTATAAGTTCCGAGGGAAATATATTAAATTTTCAAATTAACAGTAAAAAAAAGCAATTTTTATTGTCAAGTTTCGAATTAAAATCGCTTTATCGAATGACACTCTTCTATCTAATTAATTCAATTCAAAAAAATAAGGATGATTCAAAAAAGTTAATTATTTTTAAACAAATTTTAATTTCATTTATGACAATAGCGGGGGAATTAAAAAAAAATAATGAAGATGATTTAACAACGCACTTTTTAAAAATTACTCTTAAAAATCCTGTAATATTGCAATTTTTTAAAGCTATTTTACATAAAGAAGACTTAATCAGCTCTGAAATTACATTTTTAGTTTTAAAAATTTGTAATTTATTTTTACAAGTTAATGAAAATACAACAATATCACAATATTTGGTTCCGTTTCAAGATGTATATATTTCTCAAATTAAACAAGCAACAAAAATGTATTCAGATCAAAGCAAATTAAATAATTTAAACTTTTATGACGAATTTATTGGATTATTTAATTTAGAAAGTTCGGTAATTAATGACTTATTGAATATTATCTCAAATTTAAGAACTGATATATTTGTAAAAAAAGACGAATCTGATTTTTCTGTGTGGGGAATAGCTATTATTAAATTATTTGAATATTATACAAATAAAGTAAGCAGTGATTTAAATATAATAGATCCAAATTTATCATCAAAGTATTTAAAACTTTTGATTAATTTGAAGAACAAAAATGTTAATATTACATTGTTTGAAGATTGTTTGTACCGATTTTATGAAAAGTTTACAAAAAATGCTGAAGGTGTTAAAATAGGTAATTCACTGAACTTATTTTTGTTTTAGATTTTTACTTTATTATAGAATAATTAAAAAATTAATTTCATATTATACATTTTAGAAACACTTTTCAATTTGTTGAAAACCAAAATATCTGATAACATCATAAAAATTATCTCATTGCTTGTTCAAGTTGATAACAAAAAAATTACAGCATTTTTAAATTATTTGAATAGTAATGAGAGTTTATTCGACGAAAAAAGTTTAATCTTTTCAATTTTATCAAACAATCTAGAATATCCATGGAATGCAAGTTTTTTAAATTCTTTGTATAATAAGTATTCAGAAAATATTTTAAACTTTTTAAGTGACTCCAAGCAAAAAGAAACGTGGATTTCAGAAAATTTACCAGCCATTAGTTATTTGATAGAAAATATTTTTGGTAGTTAAAGATTTATATTTTTTTTTATTAAAATTAAATTAATTAAATTTTAACATTTTTATTTTAGATCCTGAAATTTGCAATAAAACTTGTAATAAAATTTTGTCTAATAGTGAAAATTTAGAAAATATTGAAGAAGAACATGTTAAATTGTACCATCATTTATTTAAGAAAAGTTATCAGATTGAGCCAAATGCTCTAAAAAATTTAATCAGAATCCTCATTCATTCAACTGTGATTGTGTTAAAAAAGGAATCAAAAAATTTTTCAAAAATTGATTTTTATTTTAAAACTATTATCGACACAATTAATCTAGCTAAATCTAAAACTAAAAATTTTATTTTTGAAGAGTTAATTAACAACAATTCTTGGTCACAATTTGCAAGACTTTCGTTAAAAGTAGGATTAAAATTATCGAATAAGGAACCAAAACTATTTTTCGCAATAAAAGCTTTATCATCTGTTTGCGATGTAGCTTACAAAAACAATAGTTATGAAAATTACGTAAAAACGATTTTTGAAATGACTACATCACATTCTGATTTTATTAATATTATGTTAAGTGATGTTAATATTAAAGGTAGTAAAAAAATTTTCAATAATCATATATAATTAATTTCAATAATAGCTAACTGTATCTTTTAATTTCAGAGGACTTATTACATCTCTTATGGGTTTTGGTGAAAAAAAATCATACAATAATGTCAGTATCGCATATTCCACTTTATTTAGCATCCTACAATGCAACTTTATCTGTTCAAGATCAACACATTTTAAAGGTAATATTATAGTCCTGTCGCCCACCATGCTATTTAATGCCATAAAAGTTCCATGGAAAAAAATGGTTGGTATTTATGTTTTTTGACCCGCTAAACACGAATCCGAGGTCCGTTTTGCAAATTTCGTGGTCAATTTTTTGTTATTAACAATTTATTGCAAAATTTGACAACAATCTAAATGTTAAATATTCTGTAGCTAAATCAATTCAAAATTTTGATAAGCCCCTGATTTTATTATACATATTTTGACTCGCTTAATCCAAATTTCTAATTTATAAGCTCGTATGATTAATTGTTTAAACAATATTTTTTTGAAAATTACGTGTGACACCTTTTTATATGTATTTTTTAACCCTCTGATCACGATTTTCAAGTTATTTTTTGCAAAAACCTTACTTATAGTAATTGTTTAAACAATTTTAATTTGTTTACAATCCAGAATAAGTATGTTGTTAGGTAAAATTTGCAAAAACATGAATTCCGTGGCTTACAGATTTCGTGATTTCAAAAAGTGATCGATAATTTTTTTTAATTTTAACTTGCTGAATCTGAATTTTAAATTCCCAAGGTCATAGGTTTAATTGTTTAAACAATATTTAATTATTAATAAATTTTTTAAACATATTTTTTTTTGAAAATCACTTTTGTTTATGTATTTTTTGACCCTCTGATCACGATTTTTAGGTTCTTTTTTTCAAAAAACCAACCCCATTGTTTGCTTAAACAATTTAAACTTTAAAATCATATAATAAATAAAATTAACTCTCGGGTTAGTAGTATGGAAGATAATTTATTTAATGTATTATTACATTTTTTTGTATAAACATAAATTTTACTAAGGTAAAAAAAGCATTTGGATGAACTTAAATACCAATGTATTTCAAGAATTGGAATTTTACCTAACAACATACTTATTCTGGGTTAAAAACAAATTAAAATTGTTTAAACAATTACTATAAGTAAGGTTTATGAAAAAAAATAACTTGAAAATCGTGATCAGAAGGTCAAAAAATACATATAAAAAGGTTTCACAAGTAATTTTCAAAAAAATATTGTTTAAATAAATTATAAACAATTTAATATTGTTTAAACAATTAGTCCTACGACATTGCAAATTAAAAATTCGAATACAGCAAGTAAAAATTATAAAAATTGGTGATTGCTTTTCGAAATCACGAAAGCTGTAAGCTACGGAATTCATGTTTTTGTCGTATTTTAAATAGCAACATACTAATTTTGGCTTATAAACAAATTAAAATTGTTTAAACAAATACTATAAGTAAGGTTTTTGCAAAAAATAACTTGAAAATCGTGATCAGAGGGTTAAAAAATACATATAAAAATGTTTCACACGTAATTTTCGAAAAAATATTGTTTAAACAATTTATTAACAATTAAATATTGTTTAAACAATTAATCATACGAGCTTATAAATTAGAAATTTGGATTAAGCGAGTCAAAATATGTATAATAAAATCAGGGGCTTATCAAAATTTTGAATTGATTTAGCTACAGGATATTTAACATTTAGATTGTTGTCAAATTTTGCAAAAAATTGTTAATAACAAAAAATTGACCACGAATTTTGCAAAATGGACCTCGGATTCGTGTTTAGCGGGTCAAAAAACATAAATACCAACCATTTTTTTCCATGGAACTTTTATGGCATTAAATAGCATGGTGGGCGACAGGACTATTAATTTAATTTAAAAAAAAAATTAAAATTTTTTATAAAAAATTATTTTTATAGATTATTCAATTGTATGAAATAAATAAAATTAATTTGGATGAATATCGTCCTTACCTTTGGGGAACTGCTGCTGCTTCACATTACAGCATTAGAGGAAACAGCGATACTGCTTTATTAAGGCAACCATCAACTTCGCAAGTATTGGATTTATTTGACTTAAGTATGGTGATTAATACGATAGAAAATTTTCCTAGTTACAGAACTTTTCAGGTAATTTACAAAGTTTCTAGAATGAATAAAATATTGAAATGCATAATTTTGTTTATTATTCTATATATTTGCAGAATACAGCATTAAGTAATGATAAAATTTATGATCCAGCATTTTATTTACCCATTATTTCATACTTATTGTCAAGTAATAATGTAGTTGCTTGCAGTAAAGTAATTCACAGTGGTGCTCTAGCTTTAACGTTAATTTCTTGTAGCAGTTCTTGTAATCAAATTAGACTTGCAGCATTTACTATTTTATCAAAATTTTATTTTCATTTAGAAGCCACTAGTTCTAAAGAAAAATTAGTTTATTTACATTTTCTTGATGCTTTACGAAATGGCATAATTGAATTAGAAACTCCTCTGGAAGATTTGCGTTTAAATGGATTTGTAGCAGTTTTCTTAGCAAGATCTTCTTTAATAACAACAAATCCAATGGATCCATTATATTCATCTTTACATAATTTTTTAATGGCAAAATCTTCTCTAGATCTGAATACCATACCTGAATTTTTAGAAATGTTTAACAATTCGGATGTTCAGTTTGTAACTCACAGACATTGGGTTCTTAAAGTAATTAGAGATGGCTTAAAAACGAAAAATGATATGGAAATAGCTTTGAAATATTTAATATTTAAAATTTTGTTTACTTTTTATAATTCTTCATTAGCTGATAAGGAAACAAAGGTAATTTTTAGCTAAAATAATTGAAATTATTAAATTTAAAAAAATTTAATTCATTTTTTTTATATTTTTACAGAAACTTATATTACAAATTTTATTATCAGTTACAAATATCCCAAAATCAGATTTACTTCTTATTAACGAATATTCATTATTACCTTGGTTAATCAATGCAAGCAAAAATCTTGATAAAAAGGATACCGAATTAATAGATTGTATTGTAAATATTATAAATAATATATTATTAAATTTTTGTACATATAATATACAGGATAAATATTATTATTCATTAATATTAAAAATATTAGAAAATTTAAAAATACATTTTAATTTAAATAATTCAACGAAAACTTATAAAAATTTTATATTTGCTTTGAATATTGTACAATCGTAATGATTAATTTTTTCTTAAAACAAGTTTTTGTTTCTTTTTTATTATTTTTTTTTTAAAGAGATATTAAATTTGTTTGATATATGTTTCATTTAAAAAAAAAAATGATTTGACTGTAAAAATATTTTGGACAAAAATAATTATTAATATTTATGAAATTATTCATATGTAATTTATATTTTTAATAAAAAAATGTTTTATCATGTATAAATATATATATAGGTCTAGTATATACTTCTATTTTTTCAGAACATTTTTTGTACATCCTAGGTATATAAACCATAAACAAACAAAATTCATGCTTATTTCAGGTACTTTTGTTGATTGTAAAATTGTTTTCAGTAAAGTTTTAGTTTTTTATACAATAAAATTTTCAAGTTTATTTTATAGATTCTCAAAAATGGAATTTTTTGATTAAATTTTGATAAAATTGTATTTATAATCTTTGCAAATATGAAAATAAAAAAAAAATTTATACATTTTTCTGATAATGTTAAAAAAAATGTATCTCTTAAAAAAGAAAATCAACCTAAAAAAATTAGGAAAAATATAAAAAAATGTAAACCACAAATAAATGATTATTACAATGGACCAGCAGGCATATTGCAATTAAACGAAATAAGTAAAATTATAAAAAGACCAATTAATTTGTGGATTAATTCGAAATTAATAAAAAAGTTTGGAAAATTTAATAATAAGAAGCAATTAGATGTTCAATATCATTTACCAGATTCTTGCCTGTCAAATAATGGTCATTGGACTTTAAAAAACTCTAAAGAACCTGCGGGTAATTATTCAAAAAATCAAAATAATTGTTTATTTAATGTTATTTCATCACAAATTGGCATTGACGCCAATGAAATTCGCAAAAAAACAATCAATAGATTAAGAATCAAGTCTATTAAAAACAGGGGTTTTGAAGAAAAGCAAAATTTGTTATTAGGAGGCGCGATTTATGTAGGTACAACAAAAAATGATGCGAAAAAATTGTTAAATTCTTCACAAAAAGGTGAATCGCATCCAGATAAAAGTTCTGGTCATCCAAGAGGCCATGCCTCTTGTTCAAAAAGAATACAAGATTTAAACGGTTGCATAGAAAACTATTCAATAACTGGCACAAAAACTGGATTTTTATCATTTGACGATCAAGATTTAGTGGCGAATTTGGCATTGAATACAGAAACAGCAGAAGAAAAAATCGATCAATTAAATGATGGAAGTCATAAAGTAGTTGCAAAAATAAATGTCAGTGAATTGGATATTAGCAAAAAATTGCCTAAAGTACAAGAATGGGAATATGGTAAACCTAAAGACGATGATCCAGAAGATTTTGAAAATTTAATTTTAGTAATGAAACATTTTTACAATAAAATTTATGACGAAGAGTCAGATGTTTTTGTATTAACTTTTTATCCCACAATAAATTAAAAAGAAAAAAAGCAGCGTGGTTAAATAAATAAAATTAATAAGACAATTAATATAAGTATAATGATCTTATAAAAAATAATTTTGCAAGTAATAATGGAATTTTTTTGATCAAGTAATAGATTATACGCCAATTAAGAATTACACAATTACAAAGCATAAAGTTTAATTATAAAATAAAATAATGAGGACAATGACATCATAATTATCATAAAGTGTTAAATCTTTTATAAAAAATCTACATTTTTTGCGATTACAGCAGCAATATTTAATTAATAAAAATATTTATTTTTATCTCTTTTATAAGTACGCTGTAAAAAGTAACTTCCTTCGATTAGCAGAGAAATTAGAACATTTTCGAAAAATTAGTAAATTTTCAAAAAAATTTGTAAATATTCAATAAAAATTGTAAATTTACTAAATTTAGTACATTTTATTTTATTAATATTAATAAAAAATTCGAGTATTCTTGATTTTTTTTGGTGAGTTCGCAATTGATAAAAATTTTTTTTCGAAAGTTTACAAAAAATAGTTGTAAATGTACGAGAAATAGTTGTCAATTTACAAAAAAAAATTGAAAATTTTCGAATTTTTCATTAATATACTAAAGTTAGTAAATTTACGATTTTTATTGAATATTTACAAATTTTTTTGAAAATTTACTAATATTTTGAAAACATTCTATTTTTTTGTTAATCTAAGGAAGTTACTTCTTATTGATTTCCATGTGAGTGGTTCCCCGTAAAATTAATTTTATTAATTAAAAAGATAGGTATTTAAAAAAAAAATTTTATTATTGAAATTTACCTATTTTTTTGAAGGTTATTAGATTCAAATTTAATTTATCCCAAAGGCTTAAAAAAATTATTTACAGGAAAAAAAGATTTAGCTGCTAACGCAATCAGATTTGTTTTTTCAATACACTGCTAAAATTCCTGTCAAGGTGTATAATACCTATCATAATATTAAATTTATTCTCCTGAGAGTGAAATTTTCTTAAAAGTTGAGCTCACAAAAATTTCCAATTTTACACTCAGGATAGTAAATATCTTGGCAGAAATTTTTACAGTGTGTTAAGTAAAATAATAAAAAGACCAATTAATTTATGGATTATAATTTAAAATATTGATAAAAAAGTTTGAAAATTTTAATAATAAAAAGCAATTACTGATACAGATCTCTTTGCGAGAAGTAAAAAAAAAAATGAATAATTCGATAAATAAAGCTTATTTTTTGTTCAAGAAATAAAAAGACTTGTTATAAGGTCAAAGTCGAGGATGGTAAACTCCGATTGGAAGCATTGCTTTTCATAAGGATAAGGATTGTATTCGATTTTTCTTCTCAGATGCCAAAAAGCACGTATTGCCCAAAGGCTGCAAGACATATTTCCTCGACACTGAAAGATAACAAAATCGTATTATCGTATATACAATTTTTGGCTTTAAAAAAATATAAAGCCTCCAAATCTGATTTTTTGTCGCAACCTACACTATTTACATTATAAGCATTAATTGATACAGATAATTGGTTTAAAACAAGGACGTTTAAAATGACAGGAGATTGAAACTTAATTATGCATTGCGCGTTCCATGCGAATATTGAACCATGCAATTCAACCAATTCTTTTGATTAACATAAATTTTTTAGATTTTAATTAAGAAAATAGGGATTTCCCCCCCTGAAATTCGTTAACTGATAATTATCAGTACTTTTTGCAGTTGATTGTTCCAGAATAGTATGAAGAAGGTATATTTGCGAACCCCAGGTCGACCCCTGTCTGAAGATTGCCCCCTATACACTAGAATGTTAGTTTCTTTAAGTTTATAATATTATTTTACTATAATCACCTAATTATGTTAATTATTAATAAAACAGGTGTTAAAGATAGCTGGATATTTTTTGTTTGTTTGAAACTTCATTTTTTAAATCAGTGCAGTACCTGTTTGATTATCACAATTTTTTTTTTTTTTGCTATAAGTTGATCAAGCAGGTATTGCTGAGCCGAGTAAATGAAAAAATTCAAAAATAAAATTACCTATGCCTGCTTTTCTTTGGATATCTTATTCAGCCGTTATGCAGAGAATTTATTGATAAATATTCTTTGAGAATATTCAAAATATATTCAATTTTTGGTTCCTCATAGAGGAACCATTGTGATCGGTCAAAATTTTTTTTTTGATTTTTTGGCATATAAGCACGTTTCAAGACCTCAGGAAGCTAAAAAACCGGTTTTTAAAAAAAGTCTGTATGTATGTGTGTGTGTGTGTGTGTGTATGTATTTAATCGGTGATATTCCACAAACATTATGGAATTAAGACCTAATTTTTTTTTCAAAAATTTTTTTATCAAAAAATCTCAAACTACTTTTTTTTTTTTTTATTTGGATGTAATACCTCATTTATTTCCACGAAAGTACTTATATTTGAAAGTATGGTTTTTACTCGATATCTCGAATCTTATAATTTATTTTTTGAAAATTAAAAATTTTTTTTACCAAAAAATACAAAAAATACCAATTTTTTTTTCTTTATGGACGCAGTACTTAATTTATTTCTGTGGAAGTACTAGTTTTAGAAATATCGTTTATAGTAATTTTTTGGACCTGATACTTAATTTTTTCAAAATTTTTTTCTCAAAATTTTTGTCGCCATAAAATACAAAAAAACGCCTAAATTTTTTTTATTTTAGGACGTAATACTTAATTTTTTCATATGAAAGTACGAATATCTAGAATTATCGTTTGTAAAGGATTTCTCCATCTGATACGTAAGTTTTCGAAATTTTTTTTTTTTTTAATTGTTTACATAAAATAATTTAAAAAATACCATAATTTTTTTTCTTTTTGGACGTAGTACATCATTTATTTCCATGAAAGTACTTATATTCGAAAGTATGATTTTTACTCGCTATCTCGAATCTTATAATTTATTTTTTGAAATTTTTTTTCTCAAAATTTTTTTCACCAAAAAATACAAAAAACACCATTTTTTTTTCTTTTTGGACGCAGTACTTAATTTATTTCTGTGGAAGTACATAGTTTGTTTATAGTAATTTTTTGGACCTGATACGTAATTTTTTCAAAATTTTTTTCTCAAAATTTTTGACAGCACAAAATACAAAAAACGACACCATTTTTTTCTTTTTGGACGTAGAACTCAATATACTGAAAGTACTAATATCTAGAAAAATCTTTTTTTATGTAAAAAACTTAATTTTTTCCATGAGATGTTAAACTAACAGTATCAAGGAAAAGATTCTCAGTTTTTCTTATGACATTATACTTTGTTATGTATAGTAGACCATTAAGAATATTTTGTTATTGCTAATGAGGAACCATAGTGCCAATTACTTGGCAGCGTATTTTTTTTGCAAAATGCTTATTTGTGCATTTCTACGAGAAAGTACTTTTTACGAGCACCAAAAATGAAGAAAAAAAAATTTACGAGGCCGCGACTGCCACCATGATTTTCTGTTAGTTTGAACCCTACAGAATGCAAAAAAAAGCGTGAATACGAAATCGGCGATGGATGCCAAAAAGATTTTGAAAACCCGTGTTTTTCGTATCTGAGCTACCCCAAATTTTCAAAATAACTTTTTAGATAAATAAAATTTGTAAAAAATAGGTAAAAAATCTGGTATCCAAGGGAAAATCATTCCAGAAGAAATAAAAACTTTTCTTTTTCCGATGAAATTTAGCCAATTTATCGTCAATTTAAGATTTTACTCAAATGCCTGTTTCTGAACTTTAAACATTACTCGCTTGATTTTCATCGTAAAATAATAATTTTTTTTTTAACCGATGTATTTTTTCCTGGCAATTCATTTCTTTATGAAAAAAATCATTTTTATGTATACCAAATTTCAATTTTTAGGTCAAAAGCCTTTGAAAACTGTAGGTAGCAAAATTTACTTAACACAGTTTTTGACCTAAAAATTGAAATTTGTTCAATAAAAATGATTTCTTTCTTGAAAAAATGAATACTCAGGGAAAAATTAATTGATTTAAAAAAAAAAAAAATTTATTATTTTACGATGAAAATCAAGCTAGTAATGCATATTTTAAGTTCAGAAACAGGCATATTTCAATAGAATTTCAATCATTTTTAAGACAAATTTCAGCAATAATATGCATTATTCGCTTGATTTTCATCGTAAAATAATAAATTTTTTTTTTTTTAAATCAATTAATTTTTCCCTGAGTATTCATTTCTTCAAGAAAGAAATCATTTTTATTGACCAAATTTCAATTTTTAGGTCAAAAACTGTGTTAAGTAAATTTTGCTACCTACAGTTTTTGACCTAAAAATTGAAATTTGATACATAAAATAATTTTTTTCATAAAGAATAATCTTTAAAAAATTAAGGATAAATTTTCAACAAAAAAAATTCTCCGATCAAACATACTATAAAAAGACCCAAGCCCACAGTTTTGAATCCACCAAAGTCTTGGCAATGTTGCCCTTTTCTTGGATTTTCAATTTTTTGTTAACATTTTCTGAAAATTAAGTTTTTTCAAAAAAGTCGGATTTTAACCTGTACTGCCCCTTATCTACTTATAACAAGTTTATAGAGCAATGCTTTATAAGAAAAAATGGGTTATAAACAATGCATAAACAATTGGACAACTAAAATTATTTTTTTAACCTAATATGCATTTATTTATTTTTTTTTACTTATCTGATTGTGTCCAAAATGTCTTGAAAAATTTTATTAATTTTAAAATTTCATTAAAAAAATTTTTTTCAAACAGATTAAATAAAATGTTAATAAACTCAATAATGTAAGCAAATATAAAATTAATTTAATTAAAAAATTTAAAAATAATTTAAAAAAATGGAAAAAAATAAAAAATTTGAAAAAAAAGTAAATTTATCAGTAAAAAATAAAAATAATGAACTTATCGGTTTGCTACATATTCCAATTATTAGTAAAGCACTAAAAAGAAAAATAAATATTTCAAAAAATGGAAAAATTATTCAATGTTTTGGTAAAACTAATGGAAAAATTGAATTAAATGTTGAATATAAGCAAATTAAAGGTCAAGTATGTATTTTAATTAATGTTATTACTTTTATTAAATGAATAATGGGTAGAAATTTCAATTAATTTTCAACTTTGCCTTTTTTTTATACATGAAGAAATTTGGTCATTGGTGTCTAGAAGGAGGTCGTGAACCACAAGCTTTAGCAAGATCTGTTAATCCAAATTTAAATGATTGTTTTTTTAATGTACTGGCAACCCAAATTGGTTTGGATCCTAGGCGAATAAGATTTAATGTTTTACAGAAAACGTGCAAGAAATCTTTAGATTTTTTTTTTAACTTGAGCAAAAATGATTCAAATTATTTACTCGGTGGTGCGGTGTATACTGGGAATTCGGCTCGTGACGCCCAAAAAATTTTAGACAATTCTCAAAACGGTCGTTGCTACCCAGATGGATCAAGTGGCCATCCAAGAGGTCATTCCTCTTACCCTAATGGTAAAGGATCAACAGATAGCATTGAAGCATATTCAATGTCTAGATGGAGATCAGGTTTCTTGTCCAGGCAAGATCAGGATTTTATATGCCATTATTTACTGATAACGGATTCGGCAGAAGATTTAATGGATAGGCTAAACGATGGAGCTGAAAAATCAGATGCTCACATAAGTCGACAAGAACTTGATTTAAATGACTCAAAGATACCAAAGGCTCAAATTTGGGACAAAGGAAAGCCGCAAGGCAGTCCTGGTGATTTTTACAAAATTATCTTAGTCGGTAAACATTTTTTAAATGCATATAAAATAAAAAATGAAGACGTTTTTGTACTTACAGTTTACCCAGTTTTATAAAAAAAAAAGAAAAATAAAATAAAGAAAATTTATCGTAAACGTATCTAAAATTTAATTAGAGAATCAAAATTTCCCGCTGTTTTTTTATATTGATCCGTACATTTTTATTCTGCTGGCTCCCTCTAGCAAAGTGTTTCTCTCTTGCATCTCTCTTGTATAAATGTATTTTCAGATTTTCTATCTCTTTTTATTACTAAAGTAAAGACTTACAGGCCGATACACAGCTCCTTGTTGTTGGTACAAAGTCCATGAAAGCATGCGCATAACTAGATTTTAAATGCATTGGTAATGTACACATATATATATACTTGTAACACTTTTAATAATAAATAATGGATACTCATGGACTATAAAATACGAGCATGGAGCTGTGTGTATAGGCCTTAAATACCAGGTAAGTATAAGGCTTTTCGAGCTGATCACGTGACAATGTTTATTTCCTATCACGTGATCAGTCCAAAAATCCCTAAATGTAATCTTTATTGCGCATGAGCAATTGACATTTTTTATTAAATTTTTTGCAGTTTTTTGTGGTGAGCAAGTGAGTTTGTGCGGGTCGGGTGACGTGTGCAAAAGCGAGAGCGAACAATATTATCTATTGCAATCCGCGTGCGCAAATTATTAAACATTATTTTATTTCATAACGTTTTTACATACGGAAAATTTGAGTTCCATAAGTTCGTAAAAGAAATTTTTCGAAAGTATCATTTTACATCGTAAATAATAAGTGCATCAGCTCCAAAAGGAAGTGTTATTTTGAATGAAGCGTAATATTATGAACGAAGTACGGACAAAGTAAGGAACCATTTATTGAAGAATACCTGAAAAATTGAAGATTCTAATAGAGAGGAACTCGAATGTTCCTCATAGCCGGTAGGATTGTCTTTTTGTTCCCCAATAAATTCAGCACCATTGTCCCCGAGGATTGGTTGGCATTGTCGCAATTGAAAGATTCACAAAAGGATTTATCAGCGTTCTGACTGATTTTTGTTATCCAGTCAAAGAAAGCCTCCATCATTCCGTCAATAACCGAGTGTGGGCCCGCAGGGTGGCGAACGTTCGATAAGGTAATACTTTCAAGGTTTTAATTAATAATGATATAAAAAATTTTTTTAAAGTGATGTTTTGCTGTCATTTACCCATCAAAATCATAGTTTCCCCTCCTTTTAACACGTGCATGAATGCATATACTTCTTGGTAGCTCAATGCAATGCTGACGACGCAAAAGGTCATCGACGTGAACATGAAACCTCTGAACCTAATTGATGTATTTAATATAATTCAAGTATTAAATTATTTTTTTACAGAATTGTGTATAGAATTAAATGGCGATGGCCTTGTTAAGAAATTAAATTATATTTTAAAATATCAATAAAATTAAAATTAGATTATTTTTTCTAAAGTTTGTTAAAGTTTTCTTTTTCCATGATAGCTTTACGATTTAGAAAAATATACTTACATATAGTATTTGTTTGAGGAAAC
This sequence comes from Anagrus nilaparvatae, assembly GCA_022575985.1. Lineage (NCBI taxonomy): Eukaryota > Metazoa > Arthropoda > Insecta > Hymenoptera > Mymaridae > Anagrus > Anagrus nilaparvatae. The sequence goes on from JAKSXM010000272.1 coordinate 15,564,550, forward strand.
AGTTTCCTGAATGTCTAAAACTACAATTACAATTAGCTGTTACCTTGTGATGCATAGCTAAAAATATAAATTACTTGTTATACTAAAGAAAGCGAGTTAAAGCATGAATTTACATTTATTTGAGTAGTCACAAATGTATTTTAGATTTTTTAGTGATTATTAATTAATTATTTTTTTTTTTTTAATTTTAAATATTCAGATTTTGTTATCAAAAAAGTTTAATAAATTATTTTTTATTAGAATTTCAGAAATATGACTCATCATTAAAATTTAATTTCACTAAGAAATCAAAATTGATAATTTTTTTTAACTAAATAATTATATACAATTAAATAAATTTTGATAATTACTAAATAAATTATTATGAAAAAAATGCATAATAATTTTATAAAAAATATAAAAAATATGTAACTATTTGAAATATATATTATAAAATAAAATTTTTTAATTACTTTTTTCTTTATATTAATAACATTATGTCAATTTATGATAATTATGCAATTAATTATTTTATTATTGTATTTTAAATGAAAATTTAATTATTAGTTTTACTTACTCATGTTTTATAATGTTTGTATTTGTTAGACGTTGTTGCTACCTTATATTTAAAATTTAATTAATAATTTTTAAAAAATAAAATGTTTCATAAATATATTAATTAATTTAACCCTTTTTATTCAAAAAATGATAATTTATTAAAATTAAGTTGTATTATATTTTATAAGTGGATAATTTTATCCACTTCAATGTATGTAAATTACCTAAAATGATGATAAAAATCATTTAAAAAATTGTAATTCATGATTAATTATGAATAGAATTACATATATTATTATAATAATTGAACTATCATTATATTTTACATGTTAGATTCATAAAAAAATTATTATACGTCATAAATTATTTATCATTAAGATTTTTTTTTTAATTAGTTCTTAGACCCCCTTGAGCTTCCGATGTAAGATAAAGTAAATAAAGCAATCACGAGTTATGATTAATTAATTGCATTTTTTTATCAATTTTATTTATAACAGGAATTTCGCATTGCAAAATATTTAATTGTTTATAGTATTTGCTATTGTAATTAATTAAAATAAGATAACACAGCATCAATTGTGTGTATTTTTCATGTAAACAAACAGTGGCACACGCCTTCAGCTAATATTTTGTTATGATTTTAATTATATATGAAATTGTTATTAAATTTAGATTAAAATATTTAAAAGATCTTTGTTATTAACTCGGTTATTAACCACTCAATTTTATGTAATTGAAAAAATATTGAATTTACAAGATGTTTATTCATAATATCCTCATTTCATAAAGAACAATGCTTGTAATAAGACAATCTATACTATTATTGTAAAAAAAAAAAGAAAGACATTTTATTATTATATTATCAAGTATATTACTTAGATACATTTTCTTTTCATTTTTTTTTTTAGTTTTTTGTTATATAAGTAAATCAGGGAAATCGAGGAAATAAAAAATAATTTGAAATTACTTTTTATAATATCACTATGATAAGGTCAAATTTATTAAAAATTTTGCATTTGCAATACCCCCAGTGACTTTATACGGAACAATCAATTTTTAGTCAAATAAAAATTAATTTTAAGAATAATCTAATATTCATTGTAAAAAATTGTATTTTATTATTTTAATCTTTTATAAAACAAAATAATTTTATAAAAATTTAAAGACATGTTTGTTTTAAAATAATAATTATATATTTTATCAAAACAAACAGAAAAATTTATCCATTTTTTTTAAAATTGCTACAATTCAAAGAAAAGAACATGTTTTATCACTGATGTGTGCATTTTATGTTTTTATTTTTAAAATTTAATTTTATTTCTTTTAAAAGTTAAAAATATACCTGATGAATTAACAATAAATAAAATTTCTTTATAAAATGACGTATGATACAGATTATATTTCTTAGAAGTAAAAAAATATTAATGCACTAAAAATAAATAATTATTGGTAAGAAATGAAAGAAGATGATATTTGATTTTACAAAATAGATAAGAAAAATAAATTTTATTTATAATTAATACAAAATTATTACCACGAGTTAATGTGATGATAAAATCTTATCATTTAGTATAAATTGATTTAAAAGTCTTATTCATGACATTAGTTCTTCAATAACTCTTAAGCATTAAAGTTTTAATTGTTTCCACAGTTAGTCGAATTGTTTAAACTTGTCTCTTTATTTTTTAACTATTTCTGTAGTATTTTAAAATTTGAATTCAGTTGAACAGTTGGTGCATAAAATTTGCTTCAACTGTTATTAATTTTAATATTCTTTATTTCTATTGTATGTGTGATAAACAAGGCTTGAGAATTACTTCCCACGTTGAGGTTCGTTTAAAGTGAATTTTGTGTTTTAGTTAATGGCATCGTTTTAGATATAATAATTTTATTTCTTCAGGAAAAAAGTTTTATTTATCTATATATGTAATCTTAAATATTTTTTTATATTTGTTATCATTTTTTTTTTTTTTCTAATCAGAGAAGATAATGAAAAATAATTTTGAAATTGTAACTATAAGATTTTTTACAAAGATTTACTTTATAAAAAAAATTTTTTTTATGATAAAAATTTATATTATCATTTGCTTTATAAATAAAATATTCGATTTATTTTTAAGATTATTTAATTTTGATGGATAAAAATTAAAAATTGACCCATTTTTTTTTTTGTTTAAATGAATAATTTAATTTTTATAAAATATCTAAAAATATTTTATTACTCATACTATTTTCACGCTATTTTCCTCAATTCCTTTATTGTCATCAAGTCTTAATAAATTTAATTCTTTACACTTTTATATTAAAATTTATTATTTTTTTTTTTTTAGGGTTCTGTCTGTGATAGGCTGGTAGATCAGTCTATTAGTGGGTGCTTGAACAATAGCTGCAAGTGGAAATTGGCCCTGAACGCAGAGCCCCCGTGGCTTTGCTAGCACCCCTAACTTAAATATTCCACAACTCCGCTCACTCAAAATACTCATCATTTTAATTGACAGCTGCCTCGTAAGTCATAATTGTACTTTTAACATTATTATTATTGTTACTTTAATGAAAATTTTCATTTCAGTTTGCCGCCTAGCTTTTACAGAGTTTTCATTTACATTAAATTCAAAATGAAGGTTACAAATCTTAATGAACGTATCCATGTACTTAATAAAGATTCTACATTAATGTCAGTAGTTAATGATATCGCAATGAGCGGTTTGCAAGAAGAAGCTTTTTATATTTTGGATATTGGTGATATTGTTAAAAAACAACAAATTTGGAAAGAAAAATTGCCTCGAGTCCAACCATTTTATGGTAAGTTAAATTTAGAATTTTATTTAAACTTATTTTTACAAAAAAATTTATTTTTCTAGCTGTCAAATGTAATGATCATTTGACTATACTGGAAGTACTTGCAGCTCTTGGAGTTAATTTTGATTGTGCATCCAAGGTAATTTCTAAATTATGCAATATTAATTGTTTTTAGAGAATAATAAATTTTTTTTGTTGCAGAATGAAATAAACAAGATTTTAGACCTTGGTGTAGATCCATCAAGAATAATCTTTGCTAATCCTGCAAAACCTGCCTCTCATATTCGCCATGCTTCTATTGTAGGGGTAAACATGATGACAGTTGACAATGAAAATGAATTGCACAAAATAAAAAAACTATTTCCAACTGCTAAGATTGTCCTCCGTATCCGCTGTGATTCTGAAGTAGCTCAATGTCCACTTGGTATGAAATTTGGATGTGATCCAACTTATGCTGCTCCAACTCTTCTTCGTCTCGCCAAGCTGTTAGACCTAGACATTATTGGAATAAGTTTTCATGTTGGATCAGGTTGTCAAGAACCTCCAGTATTTAATCGCGCTATTGCTCATGCTAAAACATTATTTGATTTGGCTAATGACATTGGATTTAAACCATATCTTCTTGACCTCGGAGGTGGTTACCCAGGTGACAAAGGAACTAGTATTGACAAAATTGCTGATGTTATTAATAATGCATTGAATGAATATTTTCCATGTAAGTAAAAATTAATTTCTTGTTTTATCTTTTACAAGAATTTATTCATAAAAAAATGGGCGATACACAAAACAACAATTATTTAATAATTAATTTGTTTACATTTTGCTTTTTCTAAAAAATTTAAGTGATTTACTGTCAATTTTTTTCAAATGTATTTCCTAACAATTTTTAAAATTATTTTTACTTAGCTCATTAGTTACTTCATTATAATTTAAGGCTTGAATATATATGGTATATTATAAGATTTGCCTAAAAAGCCTGATATAAACGTAATTCGTTTATTTTAATTTTATACATGTTGATTCATTTGTAAACAATTAAATTTTATTAAGTCAAATTTTTTACTTTATGAAAAAATCAAAATTACTTTAACTAAATAAAAACGTTTTATTCTTTAAGTATCAGCATCCGATTGAAATATTTGCTATATATCATTAATTTTTCATAATCAATGTAAAAGTAAAAACTTAACAAAACTTGATATTAATTTACATTATGTTCATAATTTAATTTTTTTATTTTAGCCGATGACATTCAAATTATTGCTGAGCCTGGTAGATTTTATGTCGCATCAGCATTCACCCTCGCAACAAGTATTCACAGCAAACGTTCTATTAGAAATGATCAAACTTCACCAAATACAGTAACTCATAACATGTATTACATTAATGATGGCGTATATGGATCTTTTAATTGTATATTATATGATCATCAGCATGTAACCCCAATACCATTACAAAATGGTCGTGGTAAACTCATTCCTTCTAGCATTTGGGGTCCTACTTGTGATAGCCTCGATCAAATTGTAGAAAATGTTTTAATGCATGATATGGAACTTGGTGATTGGATTATATTTGAAAATATGGGTGCCTATACCCTACCTGTTGCTTCAACTTTCAATGGATTTCCCGTACCAAGAGTCCATATTGTTTCTGACGAAAATATATGGTAAGAGTTTTGCAGATATGCAAACTTATATTTGTATTTTATAACAGCATTCATAATAATAAATAAAATATTTTAGGCTTTTATTGAAAGATTCTCTTCCTTTTACCGAAGAGAGATTTGTTATGGGAGATTCTCCAGCTAATTTACGTATAGGCCTTGATATTAAGGATGATAGCGCGAATGAATGGAATCACGGAGAAATTAGTTCTGAAGTTAGTTCTGAAGAAGAAATTTCGACAAATTCATCATCACCGACATCTTTTATTTATGATTATGTCGAAGTTGATCCATTGAACTGAGAATGACGCACAAAATGTAGGTTAAGTTTTTCTCACTTTAATACAGGAATGTTTGGTCTTACAAAGTATTTGATTTACAAGTTTTTATTATACAGAAAATCAAAAATCAATTGGAATAAAAAATTTTCCTAGTTAAGGTATGAATCTTTTTTACAATGAATTAGATTTTAATAGGCTTCGTGGATAGGATAGAAAAAATAAATTAATTTGTTGACAAATTTAAATTTTGTATTTACAAAGTACTTGCATTTGAAAACAGTATTAAAAATATATATACCTAATACTTTTATTATGGGATATAAAGTTTATTAATTCTGTTATATCTACGGAGCTTATTACAGATTTCTTGTTAACATATAAATAAAATTTATGAAAAAATGTTCAAAAATATTAATTAGAATTGTTATACTATTTACTAAATAATGGAAAAAGTTAAATATTTTCTATATTTGTAAAAATTTCATAAATTTTCATACAAAAATAAAAAATAATTTTTTGAATTTAAAAAAAAAAAAGGAAAAGATTTATCTATAACGTAAGTGCCAGATGTTCCTTTGTATAAAAGCGAGAAGATAATAATAAAAATTGATGTTAACTTACAAATAAAATAAAAAAGTACAAGGAAATTTTCATATATGCCTGCAAATGCTAAAATTTATGTTAAAAATAAAAACCTTTTGTTTTATTAATATAAGAAATACATATTAGAATTCATAGTAAAATTTTAAAAAAAGTTTATGCATAAATGTAAGCTCTAGATATTTTTAGTGAGACTTCTATATAATTATTTTAAAATAAACTTTTAATTTGCAGTTAACTTGATTTTAAAATTTTTTAACATGTGAAAACTGAGATTTCAAGTTAACATTAAATAAAAAGGTGAATTTGCTTTTAAAAAACAAATAATTTTAAATTCTGCATTAAGTACTTAACTTAAAACTGAAAAAAAAATTTTCAGTCGTAAATAGCTTGATTGTCAATTGGATAAGAAAATTTTACAATTATGAAATTTAATTATTACTGCTTTTATTTTGAAAAAAATAAGTATAACTGTTCAGTAAATGTGAACTTTTATATGTTTCCAAAAGTAGTAAATATAAAAATATTAAAAGTAGAATTAATAATTAAACTGTCAGTCGTTTAGAAAATAAAAATATAAAAATTACGTATTATAATATTATTTGAAAATTTACTATAATAATATGTAAATGTAATAACAAAGACACGTGTTAAGCCAAATTATAAAAGATTTTGTACATTGTTTACTGCCATTGTTATACTATATGACTGTATATTATTTTTCTTTTTTATTCATTTATTTATTTTTTATTGAAATATATTTATAATTTTTATTGTACACTGACAGTGGGTCTTTGATTAAAGTTAAATTGCATTAATTGTGTATTGGAAAACATTCTTTTTAAACAAAAAATAAGGTGATTCTATGAAATTTTATTAGTATTATAAGTTTTTTGAATTATGTCTAAAATTAATAAAACTAAAAAAAAAAAAAAAAAAAAAAAAATTAGAAAAAAAAGCAAAAAAGTAACTCTGTAGGCGAGCTAGGTATTTATTTTAATTTAAATGGCATTGAGGCAGCTGTCATATTAAAACTAAAAAAAGAAATAAATTTTTTGTTTTTGTTATATATATCCTTCTAATGTATTATATTCCATTATCAATTATTCTTTTATTAATTATATATTATTGTTATATTGTTAATTAACTTATTCGTGAAAAGCTTTCACGTGTAATAATGTCTTATAGATTAATAAATTGTATTTGCAGACGTAAATTCATAGTATTATTTAATAAATCTATTTCTATTTCCTAAAAACATTTTGGAAAAATATTATAGGTTTTGACTTTATGATTTTGTAATGTTTAGTTTTTATCAAAAGTGAAATCATCTCAGGGCGTGAAGATCATTCTTTAAATATATTATGATAAAAACATTATCTGAGTCGTTAAAAATCTCGTTCATGTATATAAATGAAAAGGAATTTTTTCGATTTTCTGGATTATTTAAAACAAGATACAGTAAAAGATTTTCAAAAATGTCATTTTTCTTGTAAATTATTTTTATTTAAAAATTTTTTTTGAGTGATAATTTTGAATCTACAAAAATAAATAAAATGACTTAAAACCTATTTTAACTAAATAATGACCTTGATAATTGATAATTCAAAAAAAATAAAAAAAATAAAAAAAAAACAATTTTCCACAAAAATTGATATCACTATCTATAGTACTTCCAAGTAAATAATTTAATAATTAATCGCAGATAAATAAAAAAAGAATATACCTTGAAATTTTTTGTTGATAAAAATTTTGTGGCCGGATATCACCGGTTACATCCATACATATATAATTATAACATCTTTATAGACAAATCCGCTTTATAGCGGAAATTTTGTATATTTAAATACTAGTCGGGCCGCCACCAATGTATTTCGTAACCCACTTTTTTATTTTTTAGGTCTGTGGATAAAAATAGGTGTATTATATGTTTTTCGACCTGCTAAATCCGAATCCGGGGTCTATTTTGACCCAAAAATGGAAGATTAATTGTTATTAACAAATTATTGCAAAATTATTCCAAAATTAAACAAAATCGAGTTGTAAATGTTAACAAGCTTCAAAAATTTGTTAGTTAAGCAAAACTTTCTGATATAAATTTAACTTACAGTATATATAAATTTTTAATATTTAATACTTTAGATTATTTATTTAAACAATTTTCAATTGTTTAAACAATTTGTATATGTTAATAATTACTTTTTTGGATCAAAACTAAGAGCGATACTAAAATACATGTATTTTTTTGTACCCTGATAAAAATTTAAAGCTTAATTTCAATAAAAATTATTTTGACGACTGTTTAAACAATTTTTAATTCTTAATTAGTATGGCAGGCGACTGCGTTCTTTAAATTCTGCTTGACTACCGTGGTTTCAGTAAAATATGACATATTTTTTGCAATTTTATTCTGTTTTGATAAAAAAAATGATGGCATATATTATTATATAATATATTATATGCCATCATTGCAATTATAAAAACAGAATAATTTTGCAAAAAATATGTCATATTTTACTGAAACCGAGGTAGTCAAGCTCGAGTCGGCCGATTTAAATGGCGCCTCCACCGGTGGGTTTTAAAGGTTCCCAAACATCACATAAATACACATACAGGGTAGATTCACCAGTGAATGACCGGTTACAATCTAGTAAATGACCACTTATTTTCCATAAGAAATACATGGTATTGGTCATTCACTGGCGCCGGTCATTCACTGGTGCATCTACTCCATATACTTTTTTTAAAACTGGTTTCGTAGCTTCTGGGAGACCCCCAGAAGCTACAAAACTGGTGTTTATGCAAAAAATCAAAAGTTTGCCTTCCCAGTGATTTCTCTTTTAACGGAACCAATTTGCTTTAAAATCAGTATGATTAATTTTTTATAAATATTTATAAATAGTAATAAAACAATAAATTAAAATCTTAACGATATATTATTCTTTATAGATGCAGTTAATTAATAACTGCAATACGTGTAATTTATTTGCATAAAAGAAGATTTGACACAGGAAGTAAAGTACTGAAAGTATTGATGGAATAAAAAAGACATAAAAAATTTTTTTTAAATTATATATTATATGCATGAAAGTTAAGTTATAATGATACAGCCGACAATTATAATCAATTCAGCAAAGATATTGCATATCGGGGTGATCAATGAAAAGGAACATCGCCGATGACATCTTTTAACCTTGTACGCTATAATAATATATTTTTTATTTGTGTTAATTAATCTCTTTTTACAACGTAAATTTATTTATTTAAATATAAGCATGTTAATTTTTGTTTTACAAGATTGATTATTCCATTATTAATACTATTATTATTATCATTTTTTCTTAAGTCATTGATAAAAATTTTAACCCAAAAGAGAATTCTTGAACAAAAAAAAAAAGCTTTAAAAATAAATTTTTCGTTCATTTATCGACATTGTATAAAGTTTTTTATTTTATGATTATTTCTACCTTTTAGGTCTTAAATTTTTTCCGTGTACCTAAGATTATCCTTACATGTACAACAAGGAAATTGGCAAAATTAAATTATCATACTTTGAAAATATGTAATTGAGATAATTTTCAAAAATATCATATTACGATTTCGTATCCCAAAAAATAACAAATGGTCCAAATCGTTCGAAAGTTTAAATCCAAAGTGAACCCAGGAGTGAACCCGAGGTTGCAATGGTAAATTAAGATTTTTACTCCAGGAATATATGTTTAAAAAAAGGTCAAACCTCTACCTGATTATGAAAATGAATAAATCGAGATAAAACCATTTGCATTCTGTTAAGAAATATCATTAAGAAGACTTTTTTTCCAAGTTTAAAATGCCTGTAAGGGTTTTTTGGGTCACAGAATTCAAAAATAATATCAGAATTGCAGTTGAAGTCATTTGGGAGTGAATTCGTCATTTTAACCCCTTTTACCCCCAAAATATGTAATTCATTAAGCAAATTCACCCCCCCCCCCCACCTAAATTGCTTAAATTTCAATCCTGATATTATTTTTTAATTCTGTGCTCCAAAAAACCTAAATAGGCATTTTAAATTTGGAAAAAAGTTCGCTTAAAGAATCACATGATTTCTATCTTCAGATCTCAGATTCTTAAAAAAGAAATCGAAGCTAGTAAAACTCCAGTCAAAATACGGGGGGGGGGGGTGTACTTATGGTTGCGAATACGAGATTTGCTCTAGAAGAGGTTTTTTGGGTCGCTGAACACGAAAATCGGGGTCATTTGGTAAAGAAAATGGGGCTTCACCCTTAAATTTGCCAAAACTACCCCCAAAAGGGTGTATTTTTGATATATTCACGTTCCGAGTCGATAGATTTGCCCGAGAATTGGTTTCTAAGTGTTTTTTGGGTCGCTAATTAAGAATCTCGATGATTTTTAAGGTAACATTAATATTTCACCCTTAAATTAGCTAAAACTACCCCCCAAAAGGGGTGTTTTCGCTATTTTCGCACTTTTCGCACCCAGATTAGGTCCACAAGGGTTTTTTAGGCCACTGAAAACGAATTTCATAGATTTTTTTATGAATAATTAATATATCACCCCTAAATTAGCTAAAACTACCCCTAAAATTGAAGTTTTTGCTATTTCTGCAGTTTGTATGCCCAGATTAGGTCCATAGGGTTTTTTGGGTCGTAGATTTTAGGGGTAGTTTTAGCTAATTTAGGGGTGATATATTAATTATTCATAAAAAAATCCATGAAATTCGTTTTCAGCGAGCCAAAAAACCCTATGGACCTAATCTGGGCATACGAACTGCAGAAATAGCAAAAACTTCAATTTTAGGGGTAGTTTTAGTTAATTTAGGGGTGTTATATTAATTAATCATAATTTAAATCCATGCAATTCGTTTTCAGCGACCAAATAACCCTTGTGGACCTAATCTGGTCTCAAAAAGTGCGAAAATACAGAAAACCCCCTTTTGGGGGGTAGTTTTAGCTAATTTAAGGGTGATATGTTAATGTTACCTTAAAAAATCATCGATATTCTTAATTAGCGACCCAAAAAACTCTTAGAAACCAATTCTTTGACAAATCTATCGACTCAGAACGTGAATATATCAAAAATACCCCCTTGTGAGGATAGTTTTTGCAAATTTAAGGGTGAAGCCCCATTTTCTTTACCAAAAGACCCCGATTTTCGTGTTCAGCGACCCAAAAAATCTATATTAGAGAAAATCTCGTATTCGCAACCGTAAGTACACCCAAACCCGTATTTTAACTGGAGTATAAGATATTTCAAGAAAAATAGATGGATTGCGTTTAATTTTAATTAAATTTGATAAATATATGTTAATAATATAATTTAATAATAATTAAACTCAAATCGCTAATAAAAAAGAAATCTAAAATCATCTGATTAAGTCTGATTTCATCGGCTCATCAGATCTGATCAGATCCGGAAAATTTTTTAAGAAAATTTTTTCCCGGGCACTTATATATAATCTAAATATATTTTAAATTTATATAATTAAAATCTTTAATTTTTAAAAGTAGGTATATAAAATATTGACTCTCAAGATCTCCATTAGCCACGAGAGAACTAAATTCAATTGTGATAAATTCTAAATTATCAGGAACAATTTTTCATAATTAATAAAAAACCTAAAACAATCTTCAAAAACAAAAGCTTACAAGTAGGTATTTTCAAAAACAGTTTTCAGTTACTATTAGCTAAGAATCACTCATATAAAATGTGTATAGATTATTTCTTAGTGATTTCTTCAAATGTATTTATATGATGATGAAGTAAATTTTATATTTTAAGTATTTAATAAGATAAATATAAAGCAACACATTCATAAAAATTGCATTAGAAAAATAAATCATACATATACTTAAAATCTTATTATTAAACCTTATATTCATAAGGATTAAACATATTGACGTAGGTGGTATCTGTACACGGTAAGAAAAATGTTTATAATCGATCATATTTATAATTGATAGAATCTTTTTTTGTAAGTGTAATACACTTATCTTCAGTATTACTACGTATTCGTTCACTACATTTGGAACACCCTATTACACCAAATGGTAATAGATCAATTTATTATGTTAAAAAACATACCGATTACCCATTGTACAATTGCCTTCTGGGTCTATAAATGCAGGGGTCAATGTTATTAAATAGAGTTTTGTAGAAATTTTCAACATAACACCGCAACCTCGCAAGTTAACTAAAACAATCCTGGTTTGCCTAATTTTTTCGGTAAAAGCAACATTTTTCAAGCCCGTAAACCGCAATTATTTATCACTAATTCTCTCATCGCTATAGCCAATTAATCAAATGGCCACTTTAAGCCCAAAATGACCAATTTTTAAATTGCTGCCAAAATTGTAATTTTTAACGAAAATGGGTTTTTTATATTACCCTTAGGTTTCAAAATTTTTGACAAGTTTCAAGTTTCCAACAATTTTTTACTCGTTTCTTTTCTTTAAATGGTTTCTGAAATTGCGCTTTTCTAAGATAATAAAAAAATTTTTTTTTAATCTTGAAATTGGGACTCTGATTTTAAATTATTGTATTTGTCGAAAAAATAATTGAAAAGAGGCGAGTAAAAAATTTTTGTAAATTTGAAGCTTGCAAAAAATTTTTGAGACCTATATAAAGCCCATTTTCATTAAAAATAGGTGAAGCTTACACCAAAAAAATAAGAAAACTAGAAGTGTTTTGATTAACTTGCGATGTTTTAGCGTAAAATTTCCAAAAAACCATATATAATAACATTGAGCCTTGTACGCTCCTGTATCCAAAAGGCTCAGCATAATTTTTCAACATAATAAAAAACTGATCCATAAGCATTTGGTGTAATTTTGTGTTCTGTAAATAAAATGAACTTCCTTTGTTAGTTTAAAGTTATTTATTGCTAAATTCAAATAATTCAAAGCTGTAAAGAGATTTTTTTTGTACTGCGGCCCGAAAGTACGTATTTCCCGGACGTATTTTATATGACGTATTTTTTATAAGACGTATTTTCTCGCCACAGTCGCAAAAACATTTTATACAATCCTCGGCCATAAACAAAGAATAACCCAAATCGCAGTTTACCATCCTCGACTTCGCCTCGGAAGGTAATTTGCGTGCGATTTGGGCCATTCTTTATTTTTCTGGCCTAGGACCAAAATATACTATAGTTATTGAAAAAATCAAATTTGGAATTTATAATTCAAAATTTTTGCAGTTATGGCAGAATTTAGGAACAAATATTTTTTCTTGGACTTTAACTTTATAGCTCTGAATAAAAAGACGTTATTGTGTTTTACACCAAGATAGACATTGCTTCTGGCAAAAAAATTTTTAAGTATTATCAACTCTGATAAATTTCATATTCACTTTTTTTCAAAAAATTTTACAAATATAGTACAAGAAAGACCAAATTTCATACCAACAAAAATTTGATAACCAATTTTTTATCATTTCTTTTTACAGATCTTAATTGCAAAAAATTCTATAAATGCCAAAGTAATTCAAAGTCTAATATAGATTTATAGACCTATAGATAATTATGTAAAATAACGCTCTACTGCTCTTTTTCATTGAAGATATAAATATACGTGATCTTACATATTTAAATTATAAGTGTATGTACCACAGATATATGTACTTATGCAATAAAAATCTACTTCTAGTTCTTCTCTCCATATAAAAAAAGTATATGCGTGATAATAAGTTAAGCTTTTAGCTGATTCGAGAGCTGATTTTATATACCACAAAAAAAATTAATGCAATATAGGTATATTAGAGTAGATTTTTCTTTCAGTTTTATATGAGCTTATCCTATATAGTTTTTTAAAAAATTGATAAAAATTTTTTTTTATGTTATTTTGCAGTTAACAGTTTTCAGATTTCAAACGAATAAATTTTGGTTATTTTTTTCCCCTTTTTTTAAGGTGGCTCACTCGTCATAATAATAATGATCCCCGATCCCGTCCAGAACTCAAGTTTTATTCATGTTAAACACTCAAACTATTAATGACAAACTTTTTAAAACAACTGTTTTTAATTAATATAATTTTTTTAATTAAAAACAATTTTTTTTTTTTTAGAAAATTAAATTGCTTTAATTCGCGAAAATCTTTAGATTTTACACGGCTACGGGATTTAATCTGAAGCTATAGATTATCTAGTTTAAAACGTCACCGGTTTTAATCATGAATTCTTTAATTTCTCCCATAAAAACACGTACATTTTTTTGAATTTCAACCTCGCTTTTTTCGAAAGTTTCGACAGCTTGAGGCTAAAAGTTTGATACCATCGTTTATTGCCTGCAAGAATATATAGATCTTATAGCTGCACTACACGCAAAAGAGCTACCATAAATTTATTCTGAATAGGTTTAGAGATTTTTTTTTTGTGAAAATTTTTTACCTTGTCAAGAAATAGTATAACTTTTGGTAAAAAATTAAAAAGCCAGCTAATTTTAAAAAAATTGGATTTATAATGATTACCTAGCTGCATATAAACACTATAAACAACCAGTCGTCTTAATTATCTACGAATACTAAAAACCGCGTTGAGAAAATCTTTAAATCTTTCATCAAAAGATGAGAACAATATAAACCATACAATATTGCCATTCAGAAGTTACTATAGATTGAAATTCGAGACTATAAAGGATTATAATTGAGTTACGAGAAACTAAAAAAAAAAATCATGATATTTCATATACTTTTTAGGATTCAAAATTATTTTGATTTATTTCCTAAAAAAGGCTGTAAATTTAAAACTAAATTTTCAGCCTAAAATTTTTATTTTCATGCTAAAATTCGCAAAAAATTTTTTGTTATGCACAATTTTTTTTAAAAAGTTCGTAAATTGGTTCATCTATATATAATATATATATGCACTTTCACAATGTTACACTTGTTTTTATTTAGATATATCGTTCAAAATTGTTACGTTATAACAACACGAGCATGTAGAAGTTGTAAAAGTGTTAAATAGTCATGTACATTATACAGTTTTATTGTAAATAATTGAAGAAAAAAAACATTTTTTTCCGCATTTTATTCCTTTTTTTTTTGTTATTGTATTGTAAAATTATTTCAAGAAATAATAATAAACAGCAGAAAGTATTTTTTATATACTTTTTTATTTATGGAAAAATGTAATTGAACTTCAAAATTGATCAATTTCATTTTAAAAATATTTGCTTATTATCATCTAATTTGGTAGTCAAATTGCCATTAAATTAAATTAGATACTTCAAGTTAGAAAAGAGAAGTAGCGAAGAGAAATTATTTTCGATTGAAAAAAATGGGTTAAAAAATCAATTTAAAAAAAAAGGCTCAAAATTACCAATTTTTGTTTAAATTTCTGCCAAAATTCTAATTTTATATGAAAATGGGTTTTTCATGCCTCAAAAACTTTCTACAAGGTTCATTTTCCAAAACTTTTTTGCTCATCTTTCCAATCGTTTGTTTAACAGATATGATACTTTGAAGTCATAATTTTAGGGTATTTAAAAAAAGTCAATTTCAATCATTATCTTTGAAAAGCGATATCTCAGAAACTATTCTATGAAAAGGGACGAGCAATAACTTTTTGAGCCCTGTATATCCCAATTAAAATTTTGGGAGAAATTTAAAAAATGTTCATTTTGATAAAAATAGCCATTTGGTTTATTGACTATAATGATAAGAGAATTGGTGATAAAAAATATCGGCTTACAGAAATAGAAAGGTGATAATTATATGAAAAAAATGAGACCAAAAACCCTAAAATTAGGATTCTGACTTCAAATTATCATATATGTTAAACAAACAATTGAAAAGATACGAGTAAAAAAGTTTTGGAAACTGAACCTTGTAGAAATTTTTTGAGGTATAAAAGAGCCATTTTCATGTAACATTAGAATTTTGGCTGGAATTTAAGCAAAAATTGGTAATTTTGGGCCTTTTTTAAAATTGATTCTTTGAACAATTTTTGCGTTTTTTAGGGGATCAGGGT
The DNA here is from genome assembly GCA_022575985.1 of Anagrus nilaparvatae. NCBI lineage: Eukaryota > Metazoa > Arthropoda > Insecta > Hymenoptera > Mymaridae > Anagrus > Anagrus nilaparvatae. Next base: position 15,580,393 of record JAKSXM010000272.1, read on the forward strand.
ACATAAGTTGTTCAAGTAGAATACTTTTATTCTAACAATTTTTGGTGTTTTAGGTCCAAAATGATCGTTTTTAGAGCACCAGGAGCTACTTTATGTAGAAGAAAAATTCTCTTATGTAATTTCTTTATCTATATAGTATATAAAAAATTAGCTAAAGCTATTAGCAAAGCCAAAAAAACATATTTTTAAAATTCGGGTAGCTGAGGCGTGAAATACGCGGTTTTTAATACAAAAGTGGACAAATCTTTTTGGCATCCATCGCTGATTTCGTATTCACGTTTTTTTGCATTCTATAGGGTTCAAACTATCAGAAAATTATGGCGGTAGATGAGGGCCGACCTAATATTTTTTTTTCATTTTTGGTGCTATTAAAACGTATTTTAGAAAGTCACATTTCAATATTAAGTATTTCTTTTCACGTGCAATAATATTTTGAATTTCTTTGAATATATTTGTTCAGTTTACCTTAGTTATTTTGTAAATTGTTGCTGCAAGTCTCTAACTATGTATCGGCAAACACCCGCTTGAGACCGTTTCGCTGATTCACTTTATTTCAGTCTCAGGTAGGTGTTTTTCTATTAATATTTAGCGATCTGCACCACCAATTTACATAAAAACAATGTCAAATGAAGATAAAATGTCCTAAAGTAACGTAAGTTATTGATTTTCTACTTAGCTAATGTATTTTTTTGGTAGGATCATATAATACTAGGAATATATTTTACGCGGAGCGCGTGAGGAGTACGCCTTCACTAATCCGCACATCTCATTAAAAACAAATAAAAAATAAAATTGTTAAATTTATGGACTAAGAATATTTTCGATTTAGGAATCTTTGGTACAGAAGTACCTAAAGACCTTTGGTGCAGAAGTACCTAAAAACCTATGGTGCAGAAGTCCCTAAAGACCTATGGTGTAGAAGTACCTAAAGACCTATGGTGCAGAAGTACCTGAACACCTTTGGTGCAGAAGTACCTAAAGTCCTATGGTGCAGAAGTACTTACAGACCTTTGGTGCAGAAATACCTAAAGACCTTTGGTGCAGAAGTAGCTAAAGTCCTATGGTGCAGAAGTACTTACAGACCTTTGGTGCAGAAATACCTAAAGACCTATGGTGCAGAAGTACCTAAAGACCTATGGTGCAGAAGTACCTAAACACCTTTGCTGCAGAACTACCTAGGGACAATTGGTGCAGAAGTACCTAGGGACCTATGGTGCAGAAGTCCCTAAAGATCTTTGGCGATCACGTGATATAACCCTGGTGATCACGTGATAATCACGTGGCGATCACGTGATAACCACGTGGTAACCTGCCTACAGCGGCGATTACTTATTTATAGTATAGGTAGATAATGACTACAATTCCTGTATTTTTTGCGCGCCAACCTCTTCAGAGTACAAGTGTGAAGTTGTTACTTATGGACCTAAAATTGGATATCATTTTAGGTAAAAAAGGCTCCCCGAGCTATAAATTCTTCTTGGGCCAAAAGAACCTTCTGGGTCAAAAAGACCATTTTTTGGGCCAAAATTAGTCCCTGGGCCAAAAGGAACACATGAGTCAAAAGGACCATTTTGGACCAAAGGTATCTTGCGACAGTGGTTATAACTTTATAATATATAGAGAGATAAATGAAATTGTCGGAAATGTCCTAAAAAAATTCTTGGAGAAATTTGATCCTCAGGTCATTTCAAGGCCTAAAACATGTTTATATTAAATGTCTGTGTGTAGGTTATTATATGATCGAAACAGAAACCGTATACCCTGAAAATGTCAGAGCCTACTCGATGAATTAAAAAAAGCTCTAAATGAAAATTTTCTAAATTTAATTTATGTGCCAGCAGGAAGTTAAAATTTATTTCATTCAGTCGTTTTTGAGTAATCGCAAAATACCGATTTCAGATATCAAATAATTTAGGAAAAAATGCTAAAAAATGAACTATTTTCGAACTATTTTTTAAATTTAAGTTATCCGAAGGGTATCTAAGAACCTTTATTAATAAAAAAGTTAATGCACTTCAAGAATCTGAAGAAAATCATGCAAATGATTTTCAACCATCTGATACCCAAATCATCACTTTTGTTACCTTTGATATTCATAAATAGTCTCAAAAATAAATTATTTGGATCTGGCAGGTCAAATTACACAAAGTTTATTTGCTTTTTTTTTAAATATTGAAAATTTTTAGTTTTGGCTAATAAGTTTTAGCCAATTTTTGTAATAATTTATTAATAAAAATTAATCTGCCACTTTTAGATTAAAATGGACCCTGGACTCGGTTTCAAGACACTACAAATACCATCCACTTTTAACTACGTAGGACTTAGATGCACAAACGGTGGTGGTTTGAATAATTAAAAAATTGGGGGTACCAAAAGTTTGCAGATAGATTCTAGTCCCTTTTATTGCATTCCCAATCATCATTTTTAAAATCCTGGAAGACCATAAAAATATACTATTCTAAACTTTATTTTTTTCTTATTTAATTTTGTATTAAGGATCAATTTAACAAGTTTTAGTTGTTAGAACGTTTGAATTTTATTAGAGCTTTGTACTAAATGACTGGGCGATTGCACCTAAAAAAAGCCTTAGCCTCAGCTTTTATTATAAATCAAAAAGGTTTTCACTTTACAAAATTTAAATTTTCTCAAACTGAATTGAGTAAAAAAGTCTAAATTAAATACAGAGTACCTACTCAAGAAAATTCTAACAAATACTTATGTAATTTAAACATATTAAGTTTTTTTTTTGAATTACTATTTAGAATAGATCGTTTTTATTTAAATATAAATGTTTAAAATGCGCATTTATAGCGATTTGTCAACTATTATTTTTTAATTTTCATATATACATGAAAACAAAGTAATAAATATTATTACATAAAAAGAAAATTCTTATTTTCTATTAAAAAAAAATAATAATAAATAAAATGGAATTTTCAAACATATATATGTATATGAAACATTTAAATAAACGGTCACGTTTTTTAATTACAATTTACTGTATATAAATTGTATAAATTCTCTAATGCAAAAAGATACATATATAAGAAAGATTTATTTATATTATATGGGTTAATATTCCTGAAAGGTGCATTTTTGCTATTGATTTGCTTTAAAATCTGATGCAGAACAAATTTACTTGATTTTTTGTCTTATGAACCTTAGCGCCGAGGGGTGGACGAAACGTACCACTTGATATCCAGCACGCTTAAGTTTCAGAGAATTTTGATTCCAATCAGAGTTTTAGGACTAAGAATTATACAGTATTTCAGTTTTACAGTCACACTGTAAAAAGTAACTTTCTTATATTAACAAAAAAATTAGAACATTTTTGAAAAATTAGTAAATTTTCAAAAAAATTTGTAAATATTCGAAAAAAATCGTATTTTCACTAAATTTAGTATATTTTCGAAAAATTCGAGAATCCTCGATTTTCTTTTGTGAATTCGCAAGAAAAATTGATAATTTACAATTTTGTTTCAAAAATTTATAAAAAATAGTTGTAAATTTTCGAAAAATAGTTGTGAATTTACAACTTTTTTCGTAAAATCACAAAAAAAAATCGAGAATTCTCGAATTTTTCGATAATATGCTAAATTTAGTAAATTTACGATTTTTATCGAATATTTACAAAATTTATTGAAAATTCGCTAATTTTTCGAAAAAATTCTATTTTTTTTGTAAATCTAAGAAAGTTACTTTTTACAGTGCAACTTTAACTTATGCTTCATAAAAAATATATTAAGTGTTCATCCAAAATAAGAGGTTTTAGGTTCTTTTTCGAAAACCAATCAGTATTTTTTTACTAAAAATTTATACCTGTGGGTTTTTGAGGTTGCTAAATTCAAAAATTAACATTTAAAAATTATAGCATTCAGTCTAAAGGTTAAGAACAATATAAAAATTTAGCCATTCCACCAAATTGAAATTATCAACACTTTCAACTCCGAGTTTAACTCTTACTTTATAGAGTTTAGCCCTTATGCTCCAGTCAAATCACGGGGTGGGGGGGGGGCGTTGTATTGTTTGTGGCCGCCACCAGATTTGGTCTACTATAATCGGGGTCTTTTCTATGAGAAATTGGGGCTTGCCATTAAATTAGATAAAACTACCCCTAAAAGGGGTGTTTTCGCTACTTTCGCTCTAGCCCTCTAAGATTTGGTCTAATAGGGTTTTTGGGGTGGCTGATCACAAAAATTGATGTCCTTTCAATTAAAAATTAAGTCTTCATCCTTAAATTAGCCTAAGTTATCTTTTTTATAAAGTAAAGGTATTTAATAATAAAATTTAAAAAAAAATTTTTTTGTATGAAACAAAATTTTTATTATGCTTCAAAAAACCCTTTAAGGGCGGTTTTTTGCTAATTTAAGGGTGATCCTCCAATATTCAATGAGAAGACACCGATTTTTGTGATCAGCGACCCAAAAAACCTATTAGACCAAATCTTAGAGTGAAAGTAGCGAAAACACTCTTATTAGGGATAGTTTTGGCTAATTTAGGCGTCAAGCCTCAATTTCTCATTGAAAAACCCCGATTTTCGTGTTTAGTGACTCAAATAACCTATAGTAGACTAAATTTGGTGGCAGCCTTAAGCAATACAACCAAATCCATGATTTATTTTCTGAAGAGGTGTAGGTTAAAATTGAAAATATAACTGATATACTGATACGTTTTAATATGGAACGGTTTATGGGACGGGATAAATGAAGGGGGTGTTCAAAAATGTCCGATTAAGGAGTTAAGTATTCAAATGGAACTTCAAATACGGGATTAGAATGGTTTTGGAACTTGGGATTTTGGTTTATTTTTGAGATTAATTAAAATTGAAGTAGAAAAACCTGAATTAAAAAATTTGGCATTATAGTTTTTCACTGAATTTTCAGGCAAGCCCATAATAACTAAAATGTACACTTTAGGAATTCAAATCCATGTTAAATATATTATTTTATTGAAATTAAATATATAATAATAATAATAAACATATAAATGCTAATATATAAATATTAAGATTTTAAACAATTAAATTATTATTTATCTTAATACGTAACCAGAGGAATTATTATTATTATATATTATATTATAGTTTGCGTGTAGCATAATTGTTTTTACACACGTAGTATATTAATCTTTGATAAAAAGAAAAAAAAAACATACACACTCATGCACACGATATATACAAATAAAAAATTCTCATCTGGGAAATAGGTAAACCGGAAAAATTAAATGTGTAGCATCTATAACTACCTAAATATATATATATATATATATATATATGTATATAATGTTTAAGTACGGAAGAATTTTCACTTTCTAAACCAAGTTTTATACAAATAAATATATATATGGGCACGTCCAGGATAGAACAACAAGCTGAAAAATAAAAAAAATAAAAATTTTTGTTGTTGTCTTTTTTTACCTGGGATTTGTGAAACCACTATTTTACATTTCCTGATGCATAATTTTGAGATACAGCTGCTCGAGATTTGTATATTTATTTATTTATTTATTTAGTTTAATATTTATTTATTTCAGTTTAACCTGAAATAAACTCAAATCCATGAATCTATATATATTATATCATTAAAAGTGCCTATGTGTCAGTTTGTCCCAAAAAAATTTTTGACATATAACAATGAGCGCCCACAATCATTATTATAGTCAGCTAAAATCAGCCGAAATTAGCCAAAAATTGCGTACAAATTGATTTTTGGTCTTTTTTGACAATTTTACCGATAATAAATCATATTGATACTAATTTTATGTTGAGCGGGAAAAAAAATTTCCACCCCCTGTTTAGCTAATGTTGGCTGATTTTGGCAGATTAAAATAATGATTGTAGGCTGCGTGAAATAGGAGTGGTTTGATAAATTCCAGGTAAAAAGTGACTTAAATTTTTATTTTTTTTTATTTTTTTAGCTTGTCGTTCTATCCTGGACGTGTCCATATATATATATATAAAATGCTGGTCATATACATATATATATAAGTATACTGTATATATATGTATATGACCAGCATTTTTTTTAATTGATTCTTCCTTCCGTGTTTTCAAAATATGATAGCTTATGTAGGTATATCCTACATTTTAAGATTGTGTAAAAAAATAATAATCATAGTATTATATTTAAAATAGTTTAATTTCTCATTTTTTTTACTGTTGCTGAAATTTACTTTATATGTATAACGTATATACAACAATTTTTACTTTTTCTCACGCTATGTAGCGTTAATTTCTTTACAATATTAGGATTATCTATGTAATATGAGAGGACTATGCAGGGAAAAATTAATATCTTCGCAATAATTTTTTTATTTCATATTTTAAGTTGTTGAGAAGTTAAAGAAAACAATTTAACCGAAAATTTCTTTAGCACAGTATTGTCCATTTTCGTGAATCATTTTGGTTCTCATCCTTGACCCTAACTATATTAAATTTTCATTAAAGTTTCGGTTTATGTTACTTTAGAAGTAAATGCGAGTATACTATTAAGCGGCAGGTGAATCACAGCTTTTCCATAGTGTTTTTTTCCCCCTGTGCTTTGAACCTCATGGACCTCCTTCATTCGATATTACCTAAGGTGTAAGTGCGAGTACACCTTTTAGGAATAGGAAATATTAAGATAGGGTTTTAGTTTTTTATTCAAAACTTATATGAATTCATAATTATAAAAATCTTTTCTTTTTAGTACAAATTTAATTAAATTTTCATAAACATAATATTCTTTTAATAAGCCAACAGGCCAAAACAGAATTTTATTAACATGCAACATGTTAATAGGGAGGGGTACCCGAAAAAGACTCTTGCAGCAGGAGGAGGGGGGTGAAAATTAAAGATTTTAAGCGGGGGGTCAAATGAATTTAGAATATTTTCGTTTTAGGGACTTAGAATACTTTAAATTTAGGGATTTATTAAAATTTCTGTTTTCGGTAATTCTTAGTTTATTTAACATAAAAGGTACCGGTGAAAAACCGATTTGGCTGGGTTTAGTATGCATAAATATGATACTATGCGAATTTTTAAGGTTCTAGGTTCAATGATTTCGAAATGGCAGCTGTTTTTCGATTTTTTTTGTTCAAATTTTCTACAAAAAAATTTAATAGGTTAAAACTGTTATAAGTTTTTTTTGGATATTTAACACAATGTGTAGTAGTAATGATTGTAGAAAATTTTATTTTTGTAAGAATGGAAATTTCGGAGATTTAAGAAGTAAATAGGGTAATTTAGGAGTAATTTTGAAGAGAGAGAGAGAGAGAGAGAGAGAGAGAGAGAGAACCAGTTTATTAACTATAATTTTTAGCATAACAGTAAACTGTTTAGGATAAAAATTTTATAGCAGTTGAAATAGCGCGGGTAAACGGCGGTAGAAGATTTTGAATTTTAGGGTATTAGAAAGTGGTAACTTTCCAGTACATTTTCTAAAAAGTTAAAAAACATGGTTTCTTAACCTAACAGGACTATAAAAAAAATTTATATTTTCGTATATTTTTTTCTCGAAAAACCGATTTTCGAAAAATTTAAAATTATAATTCGGGGTTTTAAAGAGTCCCTAACAGTCAGTTTTCCAAAAAAAATTTTTTTTTGAAAACTTGTGAAATTTTAAGTTTTTTAGTCTATGAGCAGAGTATTATCTGTTTACGGGTTGGAGAAATTAAATAAAATCTAAAAAATCCCAAAAAAAACTTTTTTTTAGGTTTTTGGAGGCCTGACGTGGCTTAGAGGTCCAATTCCAACGGGGAGTGAGTTTTTTGATAACATTTCAGATGCTACTATTTCGGTTAGGTTTTGTTCCGAGGGCCAAATCACTGTACTCATCCGAAAGTAGCATAAAAGAATGGAAAAATCCGCATTCAGAAATATAAAGACCGTTTTATCTTATTATATTAGAACGTTTTAAAAATGACAGCAATATTTTTAATTTTTAAAATAAAATCGTCTGGTTTTTCGCATTATAAAAATAAAAGAATTATATTTTCATATAAAATGACCTTTATTATACGTGCCGTAAAAAAAAAAATAAAAAAAAAAAATAAATAAATTAATCATGTTCTCGCAAACATATATTTACTTATTATGGTTTTTTAAATAATTATAAGGAAATTCGTTATAAACTTCAACACTTATTTTGTATATTTATGTACAAATTTATTGAACTTTTGTCCTCGAAATATTTATTTGTGAATAATTTTTTTATTATTTCAATCTTTAATGTAAGTTGGTAGCAAAATATATGAAGGCACGCAAATTTATGTATATGGGCAGTTCCTGAAAATTTATACAAAAATAAATGTTTCTATAAATAGAAAAGTTTGTTAAAAATTTTTTTTAATTACTAAACTGGACTGGGAGTTATTCACAAAAAAACTCTAATCTATATCATTTTCCTTGAACATTTTAGTTGATTCTAGCATATATATATATATATATATGTTACACCCCATTTGTGAAATTGACCAATTCACGAACTGGTCAAGTGAATTGACCAATTCGTGAACTGGTCAAATTTAAAAAATGTGTTGACTAGTTCATGAATTGGTCCAAAAAAATAAAATTTATTTCATAAATGGGCCAACGACATTTAATATTTAATTCTTTATTTTGAATACTTGTAAAAAATTATTAGGAACAAATTTTTTATAGCTGAAATCAACAAACTTTATTTATTTCTAAACCAATATAATTAATAATTTTATTATAATAAATAATAAAATAATTTTTTTTTCCTAAAATTTTCTTAGAATACAAGTAAAAATTATTTTTCGTAGTTTTTACAACTTTTATGTCCATGACAAGCTGAGTTACATTGTTATTATAACAGATGTTATTATTGTAGCATTTGCATCTTTTCGTCTGACACTCGCCTTTGCATGAATACTTTTGAAAACCTTGTCCATTTCCAAGTGAACCTATAGCCACTAGTTCTCTTATGTTGAATTCTCTTTCTTGGATATAATCTGCTTTAAGTCCCTTATAATTAATGCATTCAAAGCAAGTTCGATCAAGCCAATTTCGAATTATTCCCCATTTAGTACCAATTCTATACTTATCATGTTTTATGTCTAAAATTAGCCCGATCAGATTTATTGGTTCACTTCGGCCTCTATCAAATTCTGATACCAATACAGCTACGCTATCTCCTACTTTTGCAGCATGCAACTTACAACCTGTTCGAAGTTTCATTTTATCAGCGTTTTTTTGCATATTTTTGGTTGCCTTTTCTCTAAAATCTATAGCTGCATGTACTACTCCAATTGTTGGCTCCTGAACTTCACTACAAAATAAACTGATAGTAAAAATTTTTTTTAATGATTATTTTTACTTACAATTAAAATATAGTATTATGTACCTGTTACTGGCTGCTGAAAGCAAATTGTGAACAATTGGTTTCTCTGTGTTTTGTTCTTCTATGTCCAAATTAATTTTTTCTTGTATGTTCAAGTCATCATTCATAATAAACACTGGTAGATTGTTGATGTCAATCTCTTCATTGTTTATTTTTGGAGATGATTGATAATTATCAACATTTTCTTTATCATTTAAGCCCTCATTACCATTATACTCTAAAATATTTAATAAATATTCCTCATCTACGCCAGTTTGAATTGATATATATATATAAGTTTTTCTTGGTTTGTGGGTTTTATAGGGATTATTCCAGTAAAATGGTTAAAAAATCAATAAATGAAATATTTATATTATTACATAAAAATATAAAAAAAAGTAGTTTAATAATAATAATGATGATAATTAAATGTACATAGTAAAAATATTTAAATAATTTAGAAAAAAAAAATGTTTTTATGTTTTTATATAAATGGTTAAAAAGTACATAATATCGGTATTTCAAATATTTAAACATTAAATAAAATGTTATACACTTATATATAAAATACTCTCATTTTTTAAAAAGTATAAATATTTGTAAAGTAGCAGTATTAATCAAATTTACCATTTATAGAGCTTTTTATTTTTATTATTATATTTAATTCTGCTTTTGGCCAGTTTTTTTCTGTTATATTTATTTTAGATAAATTTATGTCGGACTTTCACTTTTACATGCATATAAAATGGATTACAAATATATTCAATATAGTAAATATATAAAAGGGTGTTAAATTTTTAACTGGGAAGAAAAATTTTATATTTATGTATGAGGGATTACACGCCAGTTGAGCCTAAGTTCGGTTGAAAGGTCTTGAAAATCAATTAAAAATATTTTTTCCAAAAATTTTCCGGAAAAAAAAATAAGCTTTTCCATTAATTTTAAGCTTCTCCAATTTTCAGCAGCCAAAAAAATGGTCATTTTTCTTTTTTTTCTGTGAAATCTTTATTACATTGTGAAAAACTTTCCCTGATTATGGAAATTTGCCGTGGAAATATGCCCTAAAAAATTTAATTTGAATTATGCTTGCGCAAAAAATATTCTAAATAGATCTTGTAACACTTTCCTAACACTCAATCACCTGTAAATTTCTGGGGTATTTTTCTTTTTAAAGAATTTTAAAAATGTTGGTTTTGGACCTAATTTCACCTTAAAATAATTGCTGATTGCATCGTAGCTTAAAATCGCTTTAAAAACGATATTTCTAAAACTACCAGTTTCTTATGCACTGAAAAAAATGGATTCCGCTTGTGGCAGGAGGAAATTTTATTCAGCGTATTTTCTAATCTACCTGACCTAATGAAAATCTCACTTTAGATTTGGATCTCTCTGAAAATTTTACATTACACAAAACTAAGTGATTTCTTATTTTGAAACATATATTCTTATTTCCTCATTATTTAACACATAATAATTTAACTCTTCAATATTTGCGGCATCTTTATGACATGGTGAGTTAATTGTAATTGCAGAAGTTTATTTTTGATAACGTATGCAAAAAAATAATAATATTTTACAATCTTATGAAAAATTAAGGCTAAAGAAAATTATTTTAAAATGCTTAAATATATAAGTATACCATTTAATTTCACGCAAATTTTACCGACAAGGACCCTCTACACTATATATTTAAGTTGCGATTCTTCTTAACTAATGAAGAGTAAAAAGTATATATATAAAAAATCTTTTTTATCCTTGAAAAAAGAAAAAAAATATAAATCTTACCATGAAACATTAAGTAAAAAAAAAAAAAGTGTATTAAGGAACAAATTATATTCGATTTATGTATATAATGTAAATGAATTGTGATTATATTCCCAATATAGGTATATATTTAAAGTAGTATAATTTTGTGAATAAAATTATTATAACAAATTAACTACAAGTGAAAATTTGTCGATAATATATAAAAGCTTTTGTTTTAAAGGTTATATCTTAAATGTATAGAGAAGGAAAAGATATAGAATGAGTTTTGAAAATTCATCGTAAATCCTGAAATAGTATAAGGTTAGAAACAATGTCACTATAAATAAGACCTTTAATGGTTGCTAAGGGTATATATGTAGCAATATAGTGGTTAAATTTATAGCATTTAAACTATCTATACATTCATACATATATATTAGCCTGGATGCTTCATTTCATTAAAGCAAAAAATGTCCTTTTTTCGTTTTTGTCTAGGAGACTATCCTAATATGATTCTTCAATTTACTTATGGAGTTTGATGAATTAAATAATGATTTTATGTTATCCATAAAGATTGGATGGACCTTGTTGTAAATACGAATTTAAGAATTTTCGTTGTTGAAATTTTCGAACTTCGAAAATAAGCAACTTTTTAAAATTACGCCCAGACTAGTATGTATATTTGAATCCCATAACTGTTATATAGACTTATATTTATTCTAAAGGGTTTTGCTCTATTATTATTAAATGTTTATTATTTTATTTAATATAGATTACGCTATTCAGATACATATAAGAAACATGTTATATAATTTTTTTAATTCCAACAATGCAGTTAGTTAAACATTGGTAAAAAAAAACTTTGTTATATTGTGATTGGTATATTGAGGTCAAAAAGATAGTTCTGGAGGATAAGTATTTATTTATTTATAACCCAATTTTGAAATATTACCATAATAGCAGAGCCCATACGATGTAGGGTGATTTTTTGAGTGACCAAACATAATTGCAAATGGACAGAACTGAGTAAATAAAGGATGCCTACTGAGTAAAATGTTAAGAGCCTCGATGATCTAAATTATTGCCTACGCTGGTTTGCTAAAAATCATTCAGGTGAACATTTTCTAACCCCTTGAAAATTTAGGATATCCTTAAAGACATTCCCCAGAACCTAATTCCAAATTGGCTTGTAAAAAAACCTGATCTGACCTGAGGGGGGAAGGATTAAAAAATGTTGGCACCAAGATGAAAAAATCGCCTTCGCAACCGTACAAGAATTTAGATAACCAGTACAGATGCCAAATATAGCCGATATGCAAAATCGCACCCTTGAAAAGTTGATTCGAAAAAAGTTACGGCGGTTTAACTTAAATATGGAAAATAGTGCCCTTATAATAGTGCACCCTATAAATTTATACTTAACAGTGGAAATTAATTTAAGTTTCTCATTGAGGTAAGCATTAGGTACTCATAAACAGGAAATCTTTTTGAATCCTTTTTAAAAAATTTAAACAAATATTTAAAGTAATATCAAGGCTGTACTTTAATGAATGTAAATATAATTTATATTTGTATTTAAAATAAATATAATTAGTACATAATTATTTTAATATATATTTGAACATCGCAAATGACTTTCACTAACAAAAAAAATTTACAATATTTGAAGAATTTTTTTTTCAAATTTATTTATTTTTTTTGTTTGCATAATTTGAAAGAAATATTTTGGCTTTATCAAAATATTTGATATATATATTTATAAATTTACTATTACATGCGGCATTTTAACATTGCATGTTTTAACTTCATATATAATATTATATTGCAAGACGTGAGAAAATAAGTTTACCAAAGTAATTAACAGTAAAACTCGTACGACCGGTCGGGTCTCTCTATAATATACCTATATATATATATATATTTTGTTCTTCCTATTTTCTTATACCTAAGGTAACAGAAAGTAGAAGTTTTCAAAATATTCTACAAAATGCAAATATTCTATTTTATAAACTATTGAAATTTAATTGAAATAACTTTCATTTTCTGATTTAGGTACTATATTATCTAAACGGTTGCTAAAAAAATTTTTTTGTTTCTTTATACCTATTTTTATTTAATTTAAATAGAAAAAAAAAAGAACACCCACTCAATTCAAAATTTGATTAATTAAAGTTTCAACAGATAATGAATTTAGTTTAGAATCATTAAAATACAAAGAGAAAGGATGAATGAGTTAATGTTGTTGCTATTTATTATATCGATCAAACTCACTGATGTTCTTTATATATTTTATATATGCTTATCAAAAAAATAAAAATCTATTAACTTGTTACGTGTTTATCTTTTGAAAATTTCAATTGCAAAATGCAAATTATCGATTAATTATTATTCATGTTTTTTTTAAATTCTTTTTATAAATTTATTTATTTAGAAAATTTACAATTTAATTAAGGCCACTGTCTCTTTATTGTGACGATTTTCAAAGGATTTTCAACATTTTTTTTCTCAGCTGTTTTATTATAAAAGTTTACAAATTTATTTTTAAATAATTACAAAACTATTCTAAATGACATAAAAAAATTTTTGTTTCATATGCTTTTTTTTTACAGTTTGTAGATGGCGTGAAAGTAGAGGCTCGAAAAAAAAATTGAAAAACGGTTCCCATCATAGCGCCTATTGTAGGCATCAAAACAAAATAATAAAAAGGCATATTAGTCTTTATAGTTTCCTCTTGTATGTGAACCAACATTTAGGAAAAAATACAAAAAATTGACCATTTGGTGAACCAAAAACGAAAAATGCAGTTTTAGACGTTAAAAAATGCGCCTAAAACAGACAATAAAAATTTTTCTGATGCATAAAAAGCTGATATTGTTGGTTCACATACTAGGTATTGCAATAACGAAAAAAATGAAACAAGATTCATGTCGATAGCTCAATTAGTTTTTGAGCTAGCGTGGGAACCGATTTCAAAAAAGTAGTTTTGAGAAAAACGCGTTTAAAGTTTTTAAATACGTATGTTTGCATATGACTACGACCCATAAAAATCGAAATATCTAAAAAACATATTTTTTTTTTTGGCTTGAAATTTGTTTTTTAGATTCTTGAAATGTTTTAACATAAGATAATGAAATAAAAAAAAAACGAAAAAAAAAATCCCAATAAAGAGACAGTGGCCTTAATTCATAATTTTAATTTAACTGAATATATATGCAGGACAAGGGAATAATAATTTTTATAATTCTCAATATTGACAATATTTCTGTACGATAGTTTTTAATAATAAATTAAAAACATAATACCTATAATATATTATGTTATTGAAGTAAATATAAGTAACCGATTAAGTGTAATAATTGCATTTATGTAATAAAGAATGTTAATAACCGAAGTATGTCAATAATCGTGCTGAATGATTTAAATATATTGATTAAATCATGTGAGCAAGCAAATAATAACGATTTGTTTAAATAAAATTATGTTTTTCAATTCATTAGAGATAGTTGCTTAATAAATTAAGTTGGGCAGATAATATTAAATTTAAATTTTTTTATTATTTTATCAAACAAGTATATATACTTGCACGTTCCAATACAAAAATTAATGGATCAGTTAAAAAACAGTCCTCCAGCCACATTCATAAACTTATTATAATATAAACAAATATCGGTCGACTCTGTTTTTATAACGTATATTTTTTATATATTTTTATATATTATGTGATTTCATAGTTTGGTTACTTATTTTCTATAAAAGTTATGTAAGTAAAAATTAAAAAATTTTTTAAAAATATTCTGTATAAATAGAAACAATATCTTATAAAATTATAACTATAATTGTTACAGATTTTCTTGATAATGAAAGCCTGAGCTTTCGAAACGTCGAAATAAATAAATTATTTCTAAATTTGTTCCATTTTTGATCGTCTTTATTTTTATTTACCTAATAATAATAAAGAAAATTTTTAAATTTTTTTAGCCGTATTTTGTTGGTCAAAATTAATAATTTTCTAGCATCTGATCGGGTGGTATACCTAAGAAAATGGTTGCCATCCAGCCCTCTTAAGAACTAATTTTTTTGCCGATTTTTTGCTAAAAAATCTGGAGATAATTTTTTAATTAATACCTCATTTTTTTCTATGAAAGTACTAGTTTTAGAATTATCGTGTTTACTCGATTTCTTGGATTTGATACCTCTGAATATTTTTGTCTCCAAGAACATCATTATTTTTTTTACTTTTTGGACGCAATAAAGGCTTAATTTTTAATTGAAAAAACATCGATTTATGTGATCAACCATCCAAAAAATCCTATTAGACCAAATCTTGGAGAGCAAGATCGAAAGTAGTGAAAACACCCCTTTAAGGGGAAGTTTTGGCTAATTTAAGGGTTAAGCCCGAATTTCTCAGAAAAAAGACCCCGATTTTCGTGTTCAGCGACTCAAAAAACTACAGTAGACCAAATTTGATGGCGGCCACAAATGCTACCCCCCCCCTCCCACTCCCGAGATTTGACTGGAGTATTGTGCTGAGGGATTGTAGTTTCATGTGGTAATTAATAAACATTTTGTAGCATGAGTTTTAGAATTTTTTTTCGAGAGCCTCTCAAAATTGGAATATAGTCATTACTGCCTGCTAGTCAAGATAGAAAAAAGTTCATTCTAAATCTGCTCTTGGAAAATTTTTTTTGCCAAATACGGTGATATTGCAGGTACGATGTGCTTAGTACCGTCACCATGTAATTGCATTTGATAAAAATAACTATATCCAGATAGAAAGTAAAGAAAAGAGAAGAGGTGGTGGGGCTCCATCCATCGCTCAGACCAGTCAGGATCTGGGTCCCAGCCACATAAAGATTTCTCGACCTGTATTTACTCCTCAAGAAAAGAAAATGAGAAAATTAGTGCTTTATCACATTTTTGCTCCTTGATCAGAACATATAGTAATATTTCTAGATGAGGTTAAGAATATATTTTAACATGGAACATGTTCATAAGGAGAGGTAATTGAAAAAGGCGCCTAATTCAGGGTCAGGGGGTTAAAAATTGACGGTTTTAGAGGGGGGGGGGTGGCGAATAAACTTAGAATAATTTTCATTTTTTAAATAAGTCAACAATTTTTATAAACAAATAATTATAATTTATTTTTATAATAACAATAATTATTACCACGATAGGTATATTTTTTAATCTATTTATAAAATAAAATACCCTGCCAACTAGCTGGCACTAAGGTTCCTCAAACAATGAGCTTAATACTTCAATATGCCACAGATATCTCCGATACTTATATTACTAGTTTTAGAAATATCGTTTATAGTATTTTTTTGGACCTGATACTTAATTTTTTCAAAATTTTTTTCTTAAAATTTTTGCCGCCAAAAAATACAAAAAACGCCAAAATTTTTTTTATTTTAGTACGTAATACATATTTTTTTCCTATGAAAGTACGAGTATCTAGAATTATCGTTTGTAAAGGATTTCTCCATCTGATACGTAATTTTTCGAAATTTTTTGCATAAAATAATTAAAAAAATACCATAATTTTTTTTCTTTTTGGACGTAGTACCTCATTTTTTTCCATGAAAGTACTAATATCTAGAAGTATCGTTTTTACTCGATATCTAGAATCTTATAATTTATTTTTTGAAAATTTTTTTCTCAACATTTTTTTCACAAAAAAATACAAAAAATACCAATTTTTTTTTTCTTTATGGACGCAGTACTTAATTTATTTCTGTGGAAGTACTAGCTTTAGAAATATCGTTTATAGTAATTTTTTGGACCTGATACTTAATTTTTTCAATTTTTTTTTTCAAAATTTTTGTCGCCAAAAAATACAAAAAACGCCAAAATTCTTTTTTTTTTATTTTAGGACGTAATACTTAATTTTTTCCTATGAAAGTACGAGTATATAGAACTATCGTTTGTAAAGCATTTCTCCATCGATACGTAATTTTTTACATAAAATAATTAAAAAAATTTCATAATTTTTTTTTTTTTAGACGTAGTACCTCATTTTTTTCCATGAAAGTATTAATATCTAGAATTATCATTTTTACTCGTTATCTCCAATCCAATACCTAATTTTTCGAAATTTTTTTTTTCAAAATTTTTTGCATAAAAAAATTTAAAAAACACCATAAATTTTTTTCTTTTTGGACGTAGTACTTAATTTATTTCTATGAAATTTCTAATATCTAGAATTAATGTTTTTACTAGGTATCATTTTTTCATCAGTGTGTAAAAAATGGAGAGATATTGGAAAATTTTACTGGAGCAACGTTAAAAGTTTAGAAATAAGCAGTAAATACTTTTTTAAAATATTTAATGAAATTAGTAAGAAGAAACAACCTCAGCTTTATCAGAATTTTTGTAATAAAATCAACAGCTTCGTTATAAATTTAATTAGTAACTATGGCCCTTATTTAAATAATTTAATTCCAAATTTTGATTTAGATCTAGATTTTTCGTTAATATTTACAAAGATTTTGTTTTATTGTAACGAACTAACAAATTTTTCCTTAGTATGCAATGAAACTGACAAGGAATTGCCCCTTGATCCAGTTCTAAATTTATTATTTGGAACCAATAAAAACATTTCAAGTGTTTCTATGGAAAATGTTAAAATTGATAGAGTTTGTTTTTCAAAATTATGTGCAAGTACAATAAAAGAATTGAAATTTGTAAAATGTGAATTTAAATGTGAAACTTACTTGCTAAATTTTTTGGCTAATCTGAAAAATCTAAATATTTGGAATATTATGAATATCAATATCGAGGGGAAAATAATACAGTCTCTAAATAAAAGCAGCTGCCAAAATATACATGAATTTTCTTCGAGCCACATTTCAGGAGCTTGGATATCAAATACAAAAAATATTTAGCGGGATTCCTGAGTAAGCAAAAAATGTTATCAAAGCTGAGAATAGGAATTTATGGAGATAAAGTTGAAAATTTTTTAGACGCTTTACCTGAAGATTCGTCAAAAATATTAGAATTTGGATTTCCTGAACCTTACTCATTTTCTCGGTTTGAAAATTTAACATTTGTTGAAATGAATACTTGGTTCTTAACTGACAAGATGATAAAAACTTTAGCTAATTGTATAAATTTAGAAACTCTTAAATTGAAAACAACGTATGTTTATTTGTCTAAAGTATGTAGATGAAAATCTTGTTCAAAATTACTTTTCTAAATTTGAAAAAATTTTTTATTTGGGGCCCTTATGATGAATACGTAGATTTTATTTTGAAAGGATTGAGGGTCTGTCAAAATTTAAGGGAAATAACGACTGTGTTAGTTAAATTCAAAGATCCAGGCTTAAAAAGTATTAGCACTTTACCAAATTTGAGAATTTTGAACAAATCTGAATCATATACCTAATTTTTTTATATTATACATTTATTAAATTGTAAGAAAAAAGGGAATTTTTCTTAATTTGAAAAAAGTATTAAATACTATTTTCACGTTTCAATTTAAATTTTAATGTAGAAAATTATTTTTTTATTATTTTCTTATTTATAACGATCAGAATGGAACAAATTTTTTTATGAAATGTTATCTTTATTTCATTGACGTTTCGAAAGACTAGCTTTCCTTGTCAAAATCTGAAAAAGACATTTGAGTTATGTAACAACATTTAGTTTTAAGTAATTCTTTATTAGTGGATCTCTTGGATATGATACCTAAATTTGTAAAAAATTTTGCCTCCAAATTTTTTTTGTCAAAATTAAAAAAAATTTCAGTCTTTTTTTTTCACGTAAAATGATTGTTTGATATTTTGCTTTAAAATGGAGTGATATGGAAAATATATAATTATTAACCTTAAAAAACTTAAAAACTACATCAGGACCATATTAACTCCTTGCCGTCGTTTATTCGTGCATTAAATTATATAGGATTTTAGTTAACAGCGTGGGTAAGCGGCGGCAATCAGTTAATATAATCCTGACCTTTTTAACATAGAAAATGTTTATTCGCTCAGTGCAGGAGGAGAAGTTTATGCAAAATCACGTGGTACCCCTCAGTACCCCTCCTTCTATTCGGGGCTTTTATAATGTAAAGCATATGGAAATCAATTAAAAATTGTAATTATAAAGTAATTAAACAATATTTTTGCAAATAATTTATATGAAATGATTCGAAATAATTTGTTTTACAATATTTAATAAAAATAAAATAATCTATTTGAACAATTTTTTAAAATATTAATAGTTTTTGTAAGTTACTTCGGTTATGTGTGATTTTGTTTGCATTGACAACCCGTACTATAATTTTATTTTCTATTAATTTTATAAAATAAAAAAATGTCTTGTTGCTATTTTTAAGTGTATATATATAAAATCTACTATTCTTTAAATGGTTTTAGACACTTGAAATTGGAAAAATAATTAAAAATTTCAAAATTACTTGGTATTTTTTTCATTTTCCATGCTAAACAATATAAAAAGCCCCGAGTAGCTAGTTCAGAGCCTGCCACCATGAGCGCTTCGATAGATTTTTTCATCGCCACGCCTACCTGCACTGAGCGATATTGCATGTCATTTAGGGAGGGGGAGGGGAGTCAAATGGACTTAGTATCGATTTTACTCCAGTCAAAATACGGGTTTGGTTGTATTTTCACTGGCAAACACGAGATTTGCTCTGCTATAGGTTTTTTGAGTCGCTGAACACGGAAATCGGGGTCATTTGAGTGAGAAATTGGGGCTTCACCCTTAAATTTGCAAAAACTACCCCCAAAAGGGTTTTTTTTACATATTTGCAATTTGAGCGCTCAGATTGGCACCATACGGGTTTTTTGGGTCGCTGATCAAGAATTTCGACTCCTTTTTCACAAATAATCTATATTTCACCCCTAAATTGGCTAAAACTCCCCCCCCCCCCAAGGTGGTGTTTTGCTATTTTACCACTTTGAGCATCCAGGATATATCCATATAGGTTTTTTGGGTCGCTAATCAAGAATTTCGACTCCTTTTTCACAAATAATCAATATTTCACCCCTAAATTGGCTAAAACTCCCCCCCCCAAGGTGGTGTTTTGCTATTTTACCACTTTGAGCATCCAGGATATATCCATATAGGTTTTTTGGGTCGCTAATCAAGAATTTCGACTCCATTTTCACAAATAATCAATATTTCACCCCTAAATTGGCTACAACCCCCCCCCCCAAGGGGGTGTTTTGCTATTTTAGCACTTTGAGCATCCAGAATATGTTCATATAGGTTTTTTGGGTCGCTAATCAAGAATTTAGACTCCTTTTTCACAAATAATCAATATTTCACCCCTAAATTGGCTAAAACTCCCCCCCCAAGGTGGTGTTTTGCTATTTTACCACTTTGAGCATCCAGGATATATCCATATAGGTTTTTTGGGTCGCTAATCAAGAATTTCGACTCCTTTTTCACAAATAATCAATATTTCACCCCTAAATTGGCTAAAACTCCCCCCCCAAGGGGGTGTTTTGCTATTTTACCACTTTGAGCATCCAGGATATATCCATATGGGTTTTTTGGGTCGCTAATCAAGAATTTCGACTCCTTTTTCACAAATAGTTTCACAAATGAGGTTAGACCATTTTAAAAATTTATCTGGTGAATATGATATTCGGAAACTTCCTCCAACCGATCTATCCGTTCTTGAACATGCAAATCGCGTATATCTTCAGTGCCAACTATGGTCTATGAATAATAACTTAAACCCATTAGATTGGGGATGGAAAGTTGGAAAGAATAATATTCTTGAGCCAACATTTACATCGCTCCCCCTGATTCCGGAAACATTTTTAAAAAAATTCTCCTGTGGTTGTAAAAAAGGCTGCATGAAAAAATGTGGCTGCAGAAAGCTCGGCCTAAAATGTAGCATCTTTTGTAAATCTTGTAAAGGGCAAACATGTGAAAATTGTACTGATATTGACGATTTTAATCAAAATGACGAAAATAATTTTGAGAACACAGAAGAATTAGACAGTTCCATTTTGGAGCCAATTATTACCATTGATAACACTCCAGATATTACTATGTTAAATCACAATGATGATGCAGAAACTTCTTATGCAGAGTCGGAAATGTCGATAATAGACATGGAACACGATTAATTATTTGTTTCTACACATGTTCTTCACAAAATAAATTTGTTTAGTTATATGTTTTTAATTAGAATTATATGTGTTTAATTTCCTGTATTTCTTATCATTGTAAAGCACTGTTTGTACAATATTTTACATTAATAAATGATTTTATTGAGTATGCATTATATAAAAAAAAAAGAAAATTTTAAGTTTCATTTCACCCCCTTGGGGGGGGATTTTTAGCCAATTTAGGGGTGAAATATTGATTATTTGTGAAAAAGGAGTCGAAATTCTTGATTAGCGACCCAAAAAACATATATGAACATATCCTGGATGCTCAAAGTGCTAAAATAGCAAAACACCCCCTTGGGGGGGGGGGATTTTTAGCCAATTTAGGGGTGAAATATTGATTAT
The DNA here is from genome assembly GCA_022575985.1 of Anagrus nilaparvatae. Taxonomy (NCBI): domain Eukaryota; kingdom Metazoa; phylum Arthropoda; class Insecta; order Hymenoptera; family Mymaridae; genus Anagrus; species Anagrus nilaparvatae. Next base: position 15,601,939 of record JAKSXM010000272.1, read on the forward strand.
TTGTGAAAAAGGAGTCGAAATTCTTGATTAGCGACCCAAAAAACCTATATGGATATATCCTGGATGCTCAAAGTGGTAAAATAGCAAAACACCCCCTTGGGGGGGGGAGAGTTGTAGCCAATTTAGGGGTGAAATATTGATTATTTATGAAAAAGAAGTCGAAATTCTTGATCAGCGACCCAAAAAACCCGTATGGTGCCAATCTGAGCGCTCAAATTGCAAATATGTAAAAAAAAACCCCTTTTTGGGGGTAGTTTTTGCAAATTTAAGGGTGAAGCCCCAATTTCTCACTCAAATGACCCCGATTTTCGTGTTCAGCGACCCAAAAAACCTATAGTAGAGCAAATCTCGTGTTCGCCAGTGAAAATACAACCCCCCCCCCCCCGTATTTTGACTGGAGTATTTAAGGACTTAGAATAATGGAAAATTAGGAGCTTAAAATAATTAGAATTTAGGGACTTAGAAGAATTTTTATTTTAGGACTTAGAATAATTAGAGTTTAGGGACATAGAATAATTTTGATAAAAGGGTATAGAATAATAAGAATTAGGAGCATAGAATTATTTTTTTTGGCTTAAGGACTTAAAATTATAAAGGCTTCAAGATTCAAAATATAAATTTCAACATGTTCCATGTTCGTTAATTAAACCGGTTATAAGTTTTTTCAACCTTTTTTGGGTTAAATATAATATTTTTTACAAAAATTAAAGCAAAATGGCAAAAACACAGGTTTTATTTTATCTCTTCTCAGAGCAACAGAATAAATGTACTCCCAAAAAGATTGAAGTTAAATTTCCACATAAAGAAAAATCTTTTTGTAGGACAATAAGCTAAAGTACCTTTTCAATATTTTCAAAAAAAAATGCTGTTAAGACAATGCTTTAAAATTTATAGTAAAAGTAGCATGTGTTACTATAAGCATAACTCAGATATTTTGAAGCTGCAAGTTAAAAAGCTAGTTATTCTGTGAAGTAACAAGTATGTGAAAATATAACGTTTAGTTTGCCTGTTGCAATTTTAGTCTGCTTTTGTATTAAGAGAACAAAAATTTTGAGAAGCATTAAAATTTTAATTAAAACAAGTTTTATCTGTAAAATAAGAATTTGAATTATAAAGGTTAGTTCATTAAATAGTGATGTTATGACGTAAAAAAATAATTAATTAAATAATTTTTGTAAGAATCTTATTATAGTTTATGCACATATATGTTACGCTTAAAAGTGTAATAAATCAATTATTGAAATGGTGATCAGTTTTTTGACTAATTCGTGAAATGTGGAGGAGGCTTGACCAGTTCGTAAAATGGTCATTTTCGAAAGTAAACGATTTTTTTACACAAATTCAAAACTAAGTTATTTCAACTATAGGTTAATGATCTTTTATTAAATGTGTCGATGTTTTTGTACCAAGATTTTGTATCAGAAAATGAAATTTTTTTAAAAATTTCCTACAATAGAAATAACGTTGCGCAACTTTTAATCAGAAAATGAAATGAAGTTAAAGATATTTATTTGTTTAAATAAACTACATCGTCTTAGTTTTTGGGTCATAAATGCCACTTCTCCCAGTCCTGGACCACTGAATTGGTATAATTGCCACAAAGTATGACAAACAGCAAAATAATGTTAAAAATATATGAGTTTCATATTGTGAATAAGTAACGTAATATTTTTGACCAATTTGTGTAAAAAACTCGAATATTAACTCACGTAATGATTCTACGCTTGTGGGGTATAACATATACAAATTAATGAAACATCAAAAACAGTTGTAACATTCATTAATCTATAAAATTTTTATTGATTTTATTAGTTAATAATATACAAAAATCAATCAAAAAAAAAAATCTGAAAAAAAAATGTTTTATATACCGAGAAGGTATCATTTATCTGCATACGTAATTTAAAAAAAATTATTCATAAAAATCAAAACTTTTTTTTCAGCTTTTTAACTACATCAAAACGTGATCAAAACCATGTTACTGCCACATGATAATCTTACGAACACAACTAATGGAAATTCAAATTTTTTAGATCATGTAATATAGATATGCGTTCTTAATATTATGTTATGATTTTTTTTATAAAATAATTTTTTTAAATGACGTCACTTTTTTTTTTCATATAGTAGTGACTTATTATAGATAATATTTTTATTTTTTATTAAAACAGGTGAATGATGTCATAATTTATATAAAATATAGGTATATAGTAGCTACACAAAATATTTATCAAAAATTATAATAATATATTGTCATTTAGTAAATTTTTCTCACAAATACTACTTTTTACTACTATAATAATACTGATGAAATATCTAATTCAAAAAAAAAAAACGTTTATATGCATAGAGAATGAAGAAGAAGAAGCAAAAATATAAATCATGGATTATTTATTTAAAAGAGATTATAAATATTTTTTTTTTATTTAAAATTTATCGATTTATCCTTTTAAAGTTATAAATAATTCTATATTAGGAGATGGTTTCATGCTGCATTTATTTTCTTGTTTTTGTGAGTATTATATGAGGGATTTCACACCAATTGGGTCCAAGTTGAACTGAAGGTTCCAAACTATTTTTTCTGTAAGTACAACTAATGATAAGTCTACATACCAATTTTTAGCTCAAATGGTTCATTTCTATAATTTTGGCATCCATTTTCGTGTTTTAATTGGTTCAGTTAATTCTGTAAGAAAAGAGTATTTATTTTTTCTATAAAAAACTATGAAAAAATTTTACTATGAAAAAATATTTCCTCCTAGATCCCGATAGGAAATTTCACGTAAATGCGATTGCGTGGAATGCTTCATATACAAAAAATTAAAAATATTTGAGGTATTCCACCCCAGCTGGGCCCAATTTAAATTTAGGGATCACAGAAATCGAACTAGTACTAAAGTACAAATAAAAATGAATACTCTTAGCCAGTTTTAGCTTTCTTGTAGTTTTGGTCTACTTGGGTAAATTGACTAAAAATAAAAATATTCTAAAAAGATTTTCTAAAATAATTCTGCGGGGACTTTCATATAAGCACTTCGAAGTACAATATTTTGCACCGCAAAATAAGTATTTGACAGCAAAAATAAAAATTTTTGAGCCAATTTACCATAGTTAGCTAAAAACACAAAAATGGCTGCCATAAATCATACATTCGACCTAAAAACTTGAATAGTTCTGAGAGTATTTATTTTTAATTTTAATATCGGAAAAAAATAGCCTGGACCGACTTTTGCAACCTTTCAGTCCAACTTGGACCTATTTGGGTGGAATCCGTCATATACATGTTTCTGTTTTCTATATATATTAGAAAATTATTAAAAAAATTACGTTGAAAAAAAATAATAATAATACTAAGCAAACATATAAAAATATAAATCAAGAATTATAATTGAAAAAATAATATAATTTAATTAAAGAAAAATCTCAATTACGCATTTATTAAAAAGAAAAATATTGTAACCGGAAGGAAATTTTTTTCTTAAAAATTATAGTTTTAAAATAAAATATAGATAAAAAACATTTTACACTTTATGTGACATTGTGACATAAAATAGTATAGAAAATTAAAGAAATATATTGGGTTTTTCAGTTCGAATTTAACTGGGATTGAGAATTTGGATTATAGGTGAAAAGGAAGACATTTTTTTATGAGTTATTTACACAAAATAATTTCTTTTTTTTTGGATTTGGCTCTTCATTACTATAGTTTTTGTATGTAATATGGCTATAGGTTGTGAGGCACATATACATTAAAATTGGTTCAGATTTTGCAAAAATTTCTAATTTTTCCTTTTAGGACCAAAACGCAGTGTCGAAGAAAAATCAAGTACGACTCTGGCTATAAGAAATAGCCAAAGCTAAATTCAGTTCCTATAGAAAAAATAATAATTTATGTGAGAATACCCCAAAATCTATTTATTTTCTTGTGAAAGATACGAATAAAGTCCAAATTTTCATCTTTACCAAATTCCAGAATGGCTTTAAATTATCTTAAAAGTCAAAAATTATTCATTATGTTATTTCTGATAACAAAAAATATCCAAAAAATTATGCAAACATTTGAAATATTAAAAAATGAATAATTCAGTAATAAACTCACCCATATACTTATAAATATGAAATTAGACAACTTTAGAAATTATTATTTTATATGTATAAATTCGTAAAATGAAGTTGTTCAACGAGTTGTTTATTTATTATTATATGAAAAATGTATATAATAATATGTACAACTGATGTAGTAGCAGTATAACTACCTACATAAAAATCACATAAAAATTTTTTTTTTATTGAGTTGTACTCATATATATAATTATATAAATATTTATTTATTTATTATTACAAAAATACAACAAAAAAAATTATTTACAAAAAATATTTTTTTTTTTATGCACCAAATAATAAATTTGTTGTGTTAGTAATAAAACTTATTTTTTAAATTATTACTATACATTAAGAATTAATTTACAATAAATATAAAAAAAAACGAGTTAAATTTAAATTTAAAATTTTTATTTAATGGTTGAAATATAGTAATACCTACTGGTGTATTATAAATATAAAGTTTATTTGATCATCATTTAATATCATCATTTTCTCACATTTTAATTATTGTAACAAATTATATGGATTGATATTCCTCAAATGTATAAAGTTTATATTGTTTTGTCTTTATATTTCATGTTATATTAGTCCATTTTTAATAAATACCTAATTAAAAATTTAAAATGAAATATGTTGAAAAAAAACTAACTTCCTTATATTAACAAAAAAATTAGAACATTTTCGAAAATTTAGTAAATTTTCAAAAAAATTTGTAAATATTCAAAAAAAATCGTAAATTTACTAAATTTAGTATATTAAATTTAGTATATATTGTGAATTCATAAGAAAAACTGATAATTTACCATTTTTTTTCGAAAATTTACAAAAAATAGTCGTAAATTTACGAAAAATAATTGTGACTTTGCAACTTTTTTCGTAAATGCACAAAAAAAATCGCAAATTCTCGAATTTTTCGATAATATACTAAATTTAGTAAATTTACGATTTTTTTTGAATATTTACAAATTTTTTTGAAAATTTACTAATTTTTCGAAAATTTTCTAATTTTTTTGTTAATATATGGAAGTTACTTTTTACAGTGTACAACCAGCGAGCATGGAACATGTTCACTTATAACACTGATAATAAAGTATCTATTGATATCATAATATCAATATTTATATCCAAATATTTATATTTAAATTTTTATTATAGAAATTACACTACAAAGTAATAAAATTTTCAAATTATTATTGTTTTTTAAATAATATGTAATTTTTACAATAAATTCTTTAAAAATTATGCACCAATGGTCCCTAGGTACTTTTGCACCAATAAACATATTCAATGTTAAAATGGATGTTTATCTAATAAACCGTGAGTAAAAATATCCAGAATTAATAAATAACTTCAGTACAAACTGGTAAAAATGCATGAATATCTTTAACTAAAGGTTTGATTGACCATCAAGAATATTTTGTACTGCTTGAGGAACTGCAACCATAATTTTGTAGCATTTTTTGTCTGCATTTAGTTGGGTTTTAAGGTTTTAGGTTTTAAAAAATATTTTCCCTTTTGGCTGCCCATTAACCAACAAATTAAGAGAAGCAGACTATACTAGGGTAGTAATTTTTTTTAAATTTTGAAACAGATCATTTGTTGGTTCTAGTATAAGCAAAGCTACGTTTTTCAATAAATATAGAATTATTTTAGAATTTTATTTTCTTTATCTAATTAAAAAATAAAGACATATTTTGGTGGCCAAAATTAATATTTTTCTAAGCATCTGATTTGATACCTATATAAAAATTGCTGACATCCAGGACTCTTAGAACCTGTACATTTCAAAAATATTGGTCCATATAAGGAAAAAAATAAAAAAGTATAAATATAAACGTTCTTAATGGATAATTTAATTTTTGTTTCCTTGTAAAAATGATTATTTATAACAAAATAATATCATTAAAATAAAAGTTATTACATTTAAAATTTACATTTAAATTAAAAAAAAAAATTAAATTTTTTTTATTTTTGTTTTTTAATTGCTTTATAAAAATTTTTGATCTATACATCAGTCAAATAAATAAAAAAAGTATTTAAATAAAAAATATATGAGGGATTCCACCCTAACTGGACCCAAGTTGGACTGAAGAGTCGCAGAAATCGGTTAAAACTATTATCCCGAAAGCACAACTAAACATGATAATTTTCTAAGTCAAATCTTTGATTTTTGGCAAACACTTTTGTGTTTTTGGCCTACTTTGGTAAATTGCATTTGAAATTACATTTTTCATCACTGCGCCTTTCAGCTTTAAATAAATATAATTCAAATAATGTGCATGTTCGAGTTCCATCTACTCATGCTCTTGTTTTATAACTTGTTTTCACCCCCCCCCCCTTCCCCGCAAAAAATCCGTGACATACGCTAATCTGCTCCGGATTAGAAAATGAAATTTTTTAAATTAATATTTTTTCAAAATTTTGAATATCCCGCCAAGTCACGTGTCCAAAGGAAAATCTGACCAACAATTTGTGATTTCTCAAGAAATTTTACAAAGGCATAAGTTTGTTGGTAAGTTTTGAAGGGTTTTCGTGAAAATCATTGACATATTTAAATAAAAATTCAGTTTTTTAAATTTTTTCAAAAAGAATGTTACATTATGATCTTATACTTTAAAATTATGCCATTTTCACACAAATCCTTAACTATAGTTAATAAGTCATAGGTCTGTCTAAAGTTTATTAAGAAATCTGAAGTTTTGGTCAAATTTTCATTTGGTCACGTGACTTGGCGGGATTTTCAAACATTTGAAAAAATAGTAATATAAAAAATATCATTTTTTGGTTTGGAGCCTTCAGATTAGCGCAGGCTCTTAGTTCCCGTATAAGCAAACTATTTAACCATTTCATATTGTATATTGGAAAAATTTCATACCTACTTCCCTAAATTAAAAAAAAGAAAATTGCTTGGTAAGATTGTATTAGTTAGTATAAATAAACTTTAAAAAGAATAAAATTAAACAAATTTTGAAAATTTGAGCGCTACCTTCTAAAATAAAAATGTCAAGGCATGAAAAATAAATTAAATTTTTTTGGAAATATCAATTTGGTGTTACCTAAGACATACAAGGTCTTAGGTAACACCAAAAAAAAAACCTTATAACTGGTGTGTGCAAGTACAACCAAAATGCGTGGAACATGTTTACTTACAGCTGAGGGCTAGGTGTAATGCAGAAATGTTACGTAACATTACAATAAAATTTGCTATTTTTATAATTTGTAATTGTCACTTTTACTAGATGTTAAGATTCTAAACTGAAACTATTCTGATTCCCCAAACGCGTATTATTCTAGGTCCCTAAATCAAAATTATTCCAAGCCCCTAAAACCGAATTATTTTAAGTCCCTAAATACATACTCGTTGAAAAATTTCATGGACCTATCAGCAAAAAAAATGACTACAAAATAGAGCTCTACGACAACACTATTAATCCCATTTTTGATTTCAGCCAGAAAATATAAAATTAATAACCGGTTTGTGTAACTACACAACCAACGAGCATGGAACATGTTCACTCATAACAGTAATAAATCCAAAACCCGAAATTACAATAAATCCCGAAGTATAAATTATCCTAAGCCCATAAACTAACGTTCTTGTTCTTATCAGGGCCTGATCAGGCCCTAACTCGCACTTCAAATTATTCTAAGTCCCTAAATCGAAAATATTTTAAGTCCATTTCACTGCCCCCCCCCCTCTTCCTAAAATCGTCAATTTTTCAATCCCCCCCCCTCTACTGTGCCAGACTTTTTCAGATACCCCACCCAATTGATATGTTCCATCTTAAAATAAAAAATAAGAGCGAATCAAGTTGGGGTTATTCTTTCACACTTTTGATTCGTTACTGAATTCAAATAATGAGAAAAATCTGAATAATAGGATAATGCAACCCTTGAAAGATACATACTTCATCTAATACCATAATTACTGTTGAATAACCGCAGATTGCTAGCATCGTACACTCACTCACGTTATAAACTCTAAATTAGCAAAACATAAGTGCAAATGAATAAGGTAATCGAATATTATTATTAAACTAACCAAGATCCGGAAATTTTTTTTTTTTAAGAAAACGATAAGTGTTATTATTATATATATATGTAAGGTATGCGAATTAAAGTTATAGTTTTAAAACATAGAAAATTAGGAGTAAAGCGTGTCTCCTTTCTCTTGGCATAAGCGCCAGAGCGTGTTATAAAATTTTTTACTTTCGCTCTCGCTTATGTTATAAATGATTTTTAAAAAACTAGTATGCTTTATATATAGGGCTGCATTATTATTATTATTATTATGACTACTTCTTACTGACCTTTTCTATATAATTCTTTTTAATTATTGAGAGATGCATTTCCGTATACACTAAAATTATTTATCGTTGCTTTATCATAACAAATGTACAAAACTTATTTTATTTCTTTCCGGTATTTATTATGATTCTTTGCGTTCAATTTTTTTGAGATTAGATTTTTATGCTAATGTTTTATAATTGATTTTTATCTTTTGTATATTTAAAAATCAAATCATTTCAAAGCTGATAACTTTTCTTAAATAAAATAAATTAGAGCTATTTAAATTTATATAAATTCTGTTTTTTATTATTCATGCATAATTTATTTTTTTTTTTTTGCTCGTCAAGGTTTCGATCATAAAACTTGATCGGCTTCTTCTTCTTTTTCTTCTTCCGAAAATAATATTATAACCAGTCTTTATAATATTGACTTTTTTTTCTCTAGATTTACACTCTCGTCGCGTGGGGTCTTTTTATTAAGAACTACATTTTAGTTTCCATTCACATAAAAATTTTTTTTTTTTTTTTTGCATATTTCAAGGATTATTTTATGAGTAAAAAAATTTATATACTTAAATTTTTTTTTTTTTTGTAACTTCTTCCTTTTTTTTGTTTGAAGTTTTTTTATTGCTATAATATGAGAATTAAAAAATAATTTTTTAAGTTTTTTTTATAGTTATTATTGTTATTATTATTTATAAGTTTGCAAAAAAAAATTTAAGGATACAATTATTAATTCTATTTAACTAGGGGGCTACTCCCCCTACGCGCTTCGCGTACCAACCCTTGTTAAGTGTAAAGGATTGGAATTAACCAATTATAAAAATTATATGTTTACTGGGGGCAGAAATAGGCTTCACTGATGAATACTCTGTAAGTGTTTGATAATTATAAATTTGCAGTGAAACATGATTTTTTAAATAACAGAAATAGAAGTAAATGTGAATTGGGGGGCAACTTTGATAGGTGATTATTAGAGTGGACCTAAAAATGGAGTTTTAAGAAAAACTTTGCTCCCCGGGTTTTTTCGTGAATTTTTGGTAATAAAAAGTCCCCAGCTCCAAAGATTTTGCTTTTGCTTTTCAATAACGCTTTCCTGTGAGCACCTCAATTTTCTCATTTAAGTAACATGGGAATTCTGATTTTTCTGCATTTTAATTTTTTGCAAACCTTGCAAATGTTTTGAAAAGATGCTAATCGATGTAAAGTACTATAAATATATAATAAAAAATGATAACTAACCTCAAGTAGCCAAAAAAAATATTTTTAAAGCAATTTTACCGGTAACAAACGTAAAAAAAATGCTCCATTTAAATTACATGAAGCCATATTACTTTATAAGGTTTTTTATAAAGTTTTTCTTAAAACTCCTTTGTGGAGTTATATCTCAAAATTCTCTAAGGCAAAATGGACGAAAAAAAAATTTGGAAACTTTGAGGGAAACTAGTAAAAAATTTTCAAGACCTATAAAACTCATTTTCATTAAAAATTACAAAAGCAGCAATTTGAAAATTGGTAATTTTTGGCCGAAAATGGATATTAGGTGTATTGACTGTAGCGATGAGAGCATCAATGATAAAGAATTGCAGGGATTTAAATATGGCACTTACACGAGAAAAAAATGAGGTATTTTGGTTGAAATTCAATATGACATCGATATTTGGAAAATTTCTATAAACTCTATTTTATTATAATGTCGTAACATTGAGCTCTGCGTTTCTAGGCTCAGCAGGCACGTTGGAATAAACCAAAGGTATCTTCGGCTTATCCATAACTATAATTTGTAATTTTACGACCAAAATGTTCCAGTCTCCCCTTGTAAGTATAATAAGACAATAATTAAAACTGATTTTCAAAAATGTCCAAAAACAAAAAAAAAATAATGATTTTCTTTTAATTTTTGACGGAAAAAATTTTTAGACACAATTTTTAATTTAAAATGAGTGAAAATAAGACATAAAAGATAATAAATTTCTTAACACTAGAAATCCCGTGAAAAAAAATAGCTACTATGAACAAAAATAAAAAAAAACTAGTGATTATTTTTTATTTTTGATGCAAAAAATTTTCAGAAAACAAAAAAAAAAACAAAACAAAACAAAAAAACAAAAAAAAACAAAAAATATGTATCATAGATCCGCGAAATTGAGTAAAATGATTTTCCAAATACTAGTACCTCCTTTATAAGAATAAGCAAATAGGTTCAAAATGAAGAAAAAAATGTCGTTTTTTTTTGGATCCAAAAAATTTTCATAATATGAGTTATCATATCTAGAAAATCGAGAGCCTTACTTTTAAAGTCGAAACCCCTAACAATCCGGGTTTTTCGCCACCAAGTGCTCATATTAGAGAAGCAAATCAATATTTTTGTGGCTGGATAATGTGAGTTGTTAAAAAATAGTTTAGAGACTTTTAAGACAATTAGCACCACATCTTAAAAGGTTAAAGATTAATTAAAGAGGGTAGCAAAAACTGTATACACTGGTGAAAAACCCCCTCCTCTCCCCTACTTCCATTATAAATACATAATTAGCTACGGCGTACAAAAAAAAAAACAATGAAGTTTTTTTTTTTGATAGCTAAAATTAAAAAAAAATTAATTATAAGATCTAAGAAATCAAGTTAAAACAATATTTCTAGAAATGAACACTTTGACTTTTGTAGGAAAAAACTTTATAACTGGTTTTTGTATTCACACAACCAACGAACATATTCACTTAGAGCAGTACATACGTCCTGTGTAGAAAAAAGTTGGTGAACTTAATGTTTTATGGGCTCCTAAAACCGAATCCTGGGTTTATTTTTACATAAAAGTGATAGTTTTGTTGTTTTTGATGATTTTTGAAAAATGGGCCATAATTTATGGAATAAAACTAACATTTTTCATTTTTTTGAAAATTATAGTAGAAATTTGTGATCTATATAAGGTCCGAATTACAGTAGTACAATTTCCTGAGAAATTCAAAAATTGAGGCAGAATTTTTCCAATTTTCATCCAGTGTCAGAAAAGTGGGCCCCATAATTAATATACTCTTAGAAGTTCTGCTGCTATCTTTTTACCAAGGTATTTAAGGGGAAGATTATAATTTAGTAAATTTTACCTCTAAATATTATAAATTAAGGTTTTTTTCATCGAAAATTATTAAAAAAAATGAGTTTAATAAGCTTAAATTTATGTAAAGGGATTAATGACCTCTTTTGAATTTTTATTACAAATTAATTTAGTATTTTACACTTAATAAGTAAGTTTACATATGTAATAAAAAATTTAATAGTCATTGATTCTAAATATAGGTATTTTTTAAAAGTTAAGAAATATACATATGAGATAAATAAAAAAATATTAATAGTCATCACTTAAATAAATGTAAATATTTAAGGTATAGTAATGTGTGAAAAAAAATATTAAAATTAAAATGTAAAATTAAAATTTTTTAAATGTTATTTTTTATTTAATAGTATTAATATGCAGGGTACGTAATTTTAATTTTATTTTATTAATATCAACATATAAATATTAAAATCTGAAAATTCAATAATTTGCTAATTGATTAAATGAATTTTAATATCGTTTTATGTAACAAACATTTAAAGCGATTGAATTTAGTAAGACTATTAAGAAATTGCAATTTGATGGTAATTTAAAAAGTAGTAAATTTTTATTAAAAAATAAATTTAATGCTATTCACTATATTGCTAAGAAAAAATTTGCAGGGTACTGGGAAATTTACACGTGAAAAATAATTAATGATAAAGTTGAAAAACAAAAAAGGCATCGTTGTTTTTAAAGTTTCTTTACTGGGAGACTTAATTAAAATGAACAAGGATGTCTAGGTTATTTTTTCGGTTGAATTAAGTCAAATTGAAAGTATGAAACAATTTTTGAATTCAATGACATTTCTGAATTTAATTACCTTCTCTTATAGTTTATTAAAATTTGATATTAATTAAATAATTATGATAAATGTTAAATTTAAAATCATAAACTGGTTAGTAAAATGACGTCAAAAAGATTTAAATTAGCGAAAATTTTACTCCAAAAGTTGCAAAGATTAGCCTCAGAGTTCAGAAACAGGCTTTTTTCAATTAAAATTTCGATCTTTTTTAAGACAATTTTAAGCAAAATCTTAAATTGACGATAATTTCATCGTAAAAAGAAATTTTTTTTTTTCTTTAGGAGTGGTTTTTCCCTTACAATCCTAAATTTTCATCTATTTTTTTAAAACTTCGTTTACCAAAAAAGTTATTTAGAAAATTTGGGCTAGCTTAGATATGAAAAACGCAGTTTTTGATATAAAAGTGGCTAAATCTTTTTGGCATCCATCGTCGATTTCATGTTCACGTTTTTTTGTATTATGTAGGGTTTAATCTACTAGAAAATCATGGCGGTAGGTGCGGCCCCATCAAACATTTTTTTTTCATTTTTGGTACTATTAAAACCAGAGTTGGGCAAATATGACAGATATGGATTTTTTTCCATATCCATATTCCATATTTTTTCATATATGGAATCCATATTATATGATCAATTTTTTTCTATATTAATATGAGTGCCATAATATGGATTCCATATTTATATGGAAAATATTAATCATACATGGATTCCATATATTATGAAAAAATATGAAATATGGATATGGAAAAAAATCATATCTGTCAAATCTGCCCAACTCTGATTAAAACATATTTTCTGGAAGAAATGCTCATTATCTTATGTGTAAACTTCAGAAACTGCATAAACTTAAAAATGTTTTTTGCAATAAATTTCAGCAATACAATAATTTCTAAATAATTTTCTTAAAGAATAAGGGTTTCGACGCGTGTTAGAACAATTACAACCATTCGAATTTAAACAAATGTATCTTAATATTATGAAAGTAGAAATCTAGCACTTGTAAAATTTTTTAAAAGCTCAAAGATTAGTATAAGATCGTTACTCAGTGAAGAATATTGTATATTCTTTACTTTAAAATATTTAATAAGGTAATGTTTAATTTTTAAATTTGGAATTATGTAAAAAAAGTTTTTATAAAATTGTAAAATATTGTAAATTTTTAGCCTTGATAATGAAGACTGAAGGTCTTCGAAACGTGGGCAATTTATTGAAAAAATAAAGCAAATTGTTAGCTCAGAAATCAAATATTGTTATTTAATAGTTTTTTTATACTTTATTTGCATGTTTTCAGGCGCCATTAACAATTTATTATCATTTAATGACAAGATTGATTAATATCAGTATTATTTATCATTGATTGACGAGTTGATCAATATTTTTTTTTAAATTTTATTTACAGGAAAGAACTCAGATATTGAGGTTAAAATGAATCGCAATTAGTAATCGCAATATTTATTAAACACTTAAATTTATTTTGTAAGAAAAATTTTAATATGAAACAAATATCCTAATTTTTTTTAAATCCCAGTTATAAATTTTTCTTAAACATTGCTTCATAAAAGGATATTTTTCTTAAATTAAAAAAAGAAATTAATTAATTAAAAATGTATTTTCTTTTCTCTTTTTTCTTACAACTAACATTTTTATTACTATTTAAAGAAAGTTACATAACGTAATAATAAACTATTTTTAAAAATTTCAATTAAAAAATTTCTTGTTAACATTTTATTTTTAAGTTTACAAGTTTTTTTTTTCTTGCGAATTTACAATTTTATAATATTAAATAATAAAGTTATTCTAAAAAATAAAATTATCCTTGAAAAATTTTTTAAATTTTATAATATGTATAAATATAAATATTTTATTAGTTTATAGCAGTTAGTATGTTTTAATTTACTCTTACTAAAAGATATTTCACCTAAATATCAAATATATATAAGCAAATCTATCAAAATTACGATCGTGGATTAAGAACGTAGATTTTAATGTGGGTCTAAACATTTTTATAATCAAATGTTTATAGGGAGGGTCAAATGGAACTCAGAATAATTTGGGATTTGAAATAATATGAGTTTAATAACCTAGAATAAATTGATTTAGGGATTTATTTGAGTTTACAAGATATTTTAGTAAGCTATAATGCTTGTAAGTATTCAGTAAACATAAACATATGCGAGTCAGAACTCGGTCTAAGCTTTTTATAATCAGTTCTTAGTTGGAGGAAACATGTTCCATGCTTTTAAATTGTGATTACACACAAACCAGTGATAAGTTTTTAATAGATTATCAGGTTATTCATCAATTTATTGATTCAATTCCAAATTTCCCAACGGCCAAAAATTCGCATAATAATCATAAAATTTAAAAAAATAAAGATTTAAAATTTTGTACGGAAAATAAAGCACGCGATAAGCATTTTACATAAATAAATAATTAAAAATTTTTTTTTAGTACGTTAGTTTTTCAATACATAAGATTTCCTAAAAACGTGTTTTTCAATATTTAACCATATTTTTTGCATCTTGCATACAATTTTCATTTCTTTACAATTACATTTTTATCTTAAATTACTTAAAACTATTAAAAAATCTTATCAACCTGAGACCTTTAAATAAGAAATTCCAATAAATTGTAAATCTGGTGGATTTGCTCATATAATTATGATAATATAATTTTTTTATTTTTCGTAATATACTAAAAAGTATTTTTATCTTAAAAAATGACCATGAAATTTCAAGTTTAAAAGAATATTTTGTTTTCTTTTTTTTTTTTGGATTTATAAAAAAATAAAATGTTTATAAATTTGTTAACGATATTGTGTAGTACATAATTAAGACTTAAGAATTAAAATGTTATTGACGAAAATATATCATCAGAGTATAATGACTCAATAAATTATGATAAAGAAAAATATATAAATATTTCATTTTTAGTATATAAACGTAAATTACAAAGACCTTACACTACTGCGATTTTCAGAAATTAATTAATGTAACGAAAGTGTTCTTTACATGATTTTAAAATTTTAATTGAATGATCATAGCTGACGATAAACTAAAAACTACCCGACGAATTTTCGAAATATCTCTTATGATCTCCGCTGATCTTTTTAGATTTCCGGAGATCACTTTTGATTTCTGGAGATCTCCGGAGATCTCCGGAAATCTGAAGTGATCGCAAATTTCAGGTGATTTCTTTAGTTCTCTGGAGATCTCCGGAGATCTCCGGAAATCACTTTTGATCTCTGGAGATTACTGGAGATTAAAATAGATCTAAAGTAATCTCCAGAGATCACTGAGGTAAAAAAAAAAGTTAGAAAACTTTAGAAAGAATATTTAGAATCATTAAGCAAAGTTGTAAAACGATAAACTTGATTGTTTTACCTTATTTTTTGACTTTATTTAAATTTAAAAAATCAAAAAGTACAGCAATAAGTTTACTAATTTTTATAATAAAAATAATTATTGGAATCGACTCAATAAGAAATACAATTAGGTAAATGAATAAAAAAAATTACTTATTTGATCATTAATAATTTTAATAAATATTTATAATTTTAATTACAATATATTAATAGACATATTTTAAATTAGTCAACAATTTTTATAAACAAATAATTAGAATTTATTTTTATAATAACAATAATTATTACCACGAAAGGTACTTTTTCATCTATTTATAAAATAAAAAAATATAGTATATTACGGTCCTAGGCCAGAAAAATTCGACTCGGAAGGTAATTTACGTGCGATTTGGGTCATTCTTTGTTTATGGCCAAGGATTGTACAAAATTTTTTTGCGACTGTGGCGAGAAAATACGTCTTTGCCGGACACTCAGCGTCTGGGAAATACGTACATTCGGGCCGCAGTACAAAAAAATAATTGTTTACTAATCTGGCTAATTCTTAAAAATTATAGTATTTACTCCAGTCAAATCACGGTTTTGGTGGTATTGTTTGTGGCCGCTACCAGATTTGGTCTACTAAAGGTTTTTTGGGTCGCTGAATACGAAAATCGGGGTCTTTTCTATGGGCTTGACCCTTAAATTAGCCAAAACTACCCCTAAAAGGGGTGTATTTTCAACTTTTGCTCTAGCCCTCCAAGATTTGGTCTAATAAAGGTTTTTGGGGTCGCTCATCACGAATATTGAAGTTATAACTATGAAAAACTACCCCTTCACCCTTAAATTGGCCAAAACTACCTCTAAAAAGGGTGTTTTCGCTACTTTCACTCTAGCCCTTCAAGATTTGGTCTAATAGGGTTTTTTTTTGTATAACCCTAATAGGGTTTGAATGTGTGATTAATTTATTTATACCTTTCAAACCTTTTAGGAGTAGTTTTAGCAAATTTAAGGGTGAAGACCTAATTTTTAATTGAAAAAAATGTGATTTTCGTGATCAGCGACCTAAACAATCCTTTAAGACCAAATCTTGGAGGTCTAGAGCGAAAGTAGAGAAAACACCCCTTTTAGGAGTAGTTTTGGCTAATTTAAGGGTGAAGAGTTAAGTTTTAATTGAAAAGACATCGATTTTTGTGATCAGCAACCCAAAAAACCCTATTAGGTCGAATCTTGGAGGTATAGAGCGAAAGTACCGAAAACACCCCTTTTAGGGGTAGTTTTTGGCCAATTTAAGGGTGAAGGGGTAGTTTTTCATAGTTATAACTTCAATATTCGTGATGAGCGACCCCAAAAACCTTTATTAGACCAAATCTTGGAGGGCTAGAGCAAAAGTTGAAAATACACCCCTTTTAGGGGTAGTTTTGGCTAACTTAAGGGTCCAGCCCCAATTGCGCATAGAAAAGACCCTGATTTTCGTGTTCAGCGACCCAAAAAACCTATAGTAGACCAAATCTGGTGGCGGCCACAAAGAATACCACCTCCCCCCCCCCCGGGATTTGACTGGAGTAATTCTTCAAGTCTAAATTACTATAAAGAAATAAAATATTACAGTATAAAAGTTAAAAATATTTAATCGTAAGTTCTGTTATTTTTCTCTGCATTTATAACTAAATTTTTCAATTTATTTACTTTTATAGTTTTACCCTTAGCTATAGAATCAGATGTTTGAATTTTCCAATTGGTATTAGGCCAAATCCGAAGTCCGTTTTGACCTAACGTCGTCCAATTTTGCGTAATTGCCCACTTTAGGTCATTTTTAACGTTTTTTTGCCATTTTTTGTTAAAATTTTTAATATATTACCATTTTCCTCATATTACATTAATGTTTTTTCTCTATACCAAATTATCATATCTATTCATACAAAAAAAAAATGGTAGCCCATAATAGGGATTCTTAGGCTATTATTCACGCTTGTTGGGCTAATTTTAGCTATTTTTATGAAATAATACCAATTTTTATCTACAGCTTCTGGTTTTTGAGTATTTTAAGATAGTTAAATACGAATATTATTTTTAATTTATCTATAAACGGTGCAGTAGCCTATATTAGGCACTTATAGGCTGTTTTTTGGTAATTGGTAATTAAAATTATAAATATTTATTAAAATTATTAATGATCAAATAAGTAATTTTTTTTATTCATTTACCTAATTGTATTTCTTATTGAGTCGATTCCAATAATTATTTTTATTAGAAAAATTAGTAAACTTATTGCTGTACTTTTTGATTTTTTAAATTTAAATAAAGTCCAAAAATTAGGTAAAATAATCAAGTTTATCGTTTTACAACTTTGCTTAATGATTCTAAATATTCTTTCTAAAGTTTTCTAACTTTTTTTTTTACCTCAGTGATCTCTGGAGATTACTTTAGATCTATTTTAATCTCCAGTAATCTCCAGAGATCAAAAGTGATTTCCGGAGATCTCCGGAGATCTCCAGAGAACTAAAGAAATCACCTGAAATTTGCGATCACTTCAGATTTCCGGAGATCTCCGGAGATCTCCAGAAATCAAAAGTGATCTCCGGAAATCTAAAAAGATCAGCGGAGATCATAAGAGATGTTTCGAAAATTCGTCGGGTATGATCGATAGTACTCGATAAAAAAAACTTAAAAAAACAACTAAAAATATTTAAAAATATTCTAGAAATTTCTTATAAAATTTTGTTGATTTTGGTTAAAAAAAAAATCATATATTCTTTAAAATTGATTTTACTGCAAACTTAGTATTAAAAATAAATGACTTTTTCATATAAATATCTTTATAAATTTTTATTGCTACCAAGGTGACGAATCCCCTTAAGTAATACAACTCTCAATAATAATCAATGACAAATAAATATAATTAATAAGGAAGATATTTTAATAAATTATTTGTAAAAGTATATATATATTTATAAATATACACCAAATTATCATTTGATTAATGAATCATATTTTCGTTTACAGCATAATAAATATTCTGTATGATAAATATTAAATATTTTGATTACTTAATAATTTATTTACCAATTATTATTATTATTTTTAAGAATTTTAAAATTAATCCATTTTAAAATATTTTTATTTCTGATATCATAATTTTTTATAATTATTATTCTAAGTATTCAATTGGTTACCTAAAGAATTTTTGATATATTTTTTTGTATGGCTACACTGTAAAAAGTAACTTTCTTAGATTTACAAAAAAAATAGAATTTTCTCGAAAAATTAGTGAATTTTCAAAAACTTTTGTAAATATTCTATAAAAATCGTAAATTTACTAAATTTAGTATATTATTGAAAAATTCGTGAATTCTCGATTTCTTTTTGTGATTTTACGAAAAAAGTTGTAAATTCACAACTATTTTTCGGTAATTTACAACTATTTTTTATAAATTTTCGAAAAAAAATGGTAAATTATCAATTTTTCTTGCGAATTCACAAAAAAATCGAGAATAATCGAATTTTTTGTCAATATACTAAATTTAGTAAATATACGATTTTTTTCAAATATTTACAAATTTTTTCGAATGTTTACTAATTTTTCGAAAATGTTCTAATTTTTTTGTTAATATAAGAAAGTTACTTTTTACAGTGTAGATATTTAAAGATATTTCTGGAGATAGTTTATCAGGTAATCAGTGTATAAAAAAATAGAAAAAGTAGCAATGACAATGTTTGAAATGGAATTACTGAAACAATTACAGAAAAATCCTCAAAAATAATCCTATAATTATTCTTAAAATTTATTCAACCAAAGTTACAAGTATCATTTATTTTTACCACACGAGCCTTAAAAATCACTCCATAGTTTACTATGTTTCAAAGACACAAAGAGCCATTTACCAACTAATTTCCACATTAATTTATTTTGCACAATTTTTTTTTACAATAACTTACAACAATTATTTTGAAAGGTCTGATAAAACAAAAATTTCTTAAAATTCCACAATACCTATAATATCTTTATGTACAATATTTGTGCATTAAAAATTAAACAATATCAAAAATCTAAAATTTAAATCTCATATCCTTCTTAAATTAGATTAATTTATATACCCTTGAACTTCATTATATATAAAATAACTTGAGCGTAAAAATATATACCTATACAACATATATAAGCTAAATTGTGAGAACCTAACATTCACTTTTTAATCAAGATCTTTCATTAATAATAAAATATATCAAAACGGTATAAATAAAAAAATTTTATTTTTATTTTTTTGAAGGATATTTCCTTTAATTTTTGAAAAAAAAGGTATTTTAAAAAAATTTATTTCCTGTGATTAACATTATTAATCACCTTTTGTTAAACTGTTCTTAAAGAAAGCCAAAAAAAAAAACAAGTCAGACATGATAAAAAAATTTTTTTTCTTATAAAAATTACATAATTATATTTAATATGCCGTAATTAATTAATCTTAATCTCTTATATCGATCATATAACAGTTTAAACACCATTGTCGTAAAAACTTTGTTATCCAAATTTAAATGCTTAAAATAGCTATTCCGAATTTTATTTCTGAAAAAAGTGACGAGATTTTTAATAAATTGATTTACTTTGGCATCAAAAGACACTTAAATAAAGAAAAATCAAAAATCATTGTTTAATACATTCCATAGTCAACAATATGAATCTTTTAAAATCCTTATGATGAGTAATCAACAGTTTGAAATATTTTTGCTATTTTGAATAAATTATGTAATTTTTTATACATGGACTTCAGTGCTGGTTAAAAACATTTTATTGGGTACGGTAGGCCATGATTGCTGTGTTTACATGGTAAATCCGGCATTGATTGAGTTTTATATACTAAAGATAATTTAAAAGTTCTCCAATGCAAATTCTTTTTAATGCCATAAATAAATAAGATAAATATTTTGACCAATTATAAGCATAATTAAAAATGAGTTAAAAATTAAAAAAATAATTATTTTTGAGTAAATTTGAAATGCCCATAGTTGATTTTTAAGAAATAATAAATATGTTTGTTTTTTATAATGACCAAAACTGGGCTAATTTTTTTTTTTCTTTATCTTTATTAACCCAGTTTTGGTCATTACAAAAAACAAACATATTTATTATTTCTTAAAAAAATAATATTCTAATTTTGATAAAATATTAATTATAAATTCAAGTAAACATCATTTTCAAGTTTAAAATCTATTTTATGTTTTAAACGATAATTTTTGTTTATAATATCGATATTAATTAATTTCAGTCTGATGTGTAAGATTTATGTCTATAATGATAAGAAGAAATTTAAATGTAAAGCTGATGACCATCAAATTAACAGCAATAATAAGTATTTTAGAATAATTTATTTGACGTCATAATATACACGAGTCAAAATAAAAAGAGAGACTTGAGACAGAAATCTCAATAATTAAGGATTAGCAACTTGAAAATAATAATGAATGAACGTCAATAATATCGATATAATTAAATCAAACTTTTAAAAAAAAGCTTATAAAGTATTGTCATTCGTATAAATCCAAATAAAAAAAGATAAACGTTTTGAAATTTTTTTTAAATTGTTAATCGAGATTTCAAAAAAATCCACTTAAAGAAATAGTTGTACCCACCTAACATAAATTAAAATAAAGTCACGAACCAGAGGAGTGTTAACTGTTTGGCAAGCCATATTGCTTTTAACGTTCAGGATAGATTGTGATAGTTGAAAAAACATCCCTCAGACTTATTTTACAGTTTATCTGAATGTGCATAATGCGTTTTAAAAAACGTTCTTAATCAGTAAGTACCTTTCAGTTAATCTTATTTTTTTTAAAGAGTTTATTATTGAACCCCGTAAATTGTACATTTTTATCGCTATTTGTCTTTTCGTGATAGTCAAAAAACTAAATTCCAATTTTTTACTAAAAATGTCTGACTATTAAATTGATGACAAGATTAAAACTTTTAACTGAGTAAGGGTTTGATAGGTTTCAAAGAATAGTTATCTACTAGCTCCAAGTTTCCAAAATTGGTAATCTAATGGTAATTTGTTCTGGGTTTATACTTTTGATGTTTCTGAAGGAAACATCGGCCTTGGGATCGTTAGGAGTAAATACGACCAAAGTTACACAAGTTCAATAATACCTATTAACGAAGGATTTTTTGCAAAATGAAACGTGTTGGAGATAACATGAAGAAAGTCTGTGTTGTGAGAAAGTTAAAAAACAGGCTGTAGACTACTGCGGCCAAGCTATGGGTCTCTATAGAATGAAACTTCACATATTAGATTCAATCAGAAGCTATAAGAAGAGAGAACCCGACGAATTGTCCTGAGATCTCTGGAGATCTCCAGAGATCTGCGGAGATCTCCAGAGATCTCTCAATTGGGGAGATCTCCGGAGATCTCGGGAGATCTCTAGAGATCTCGGGAGATCTCTGGAGATCTCTAAACTTGTTTTTAATTATTTCAAATGATTGAAGCTTATTATGCTAAAAATGCTTATAAATAGCTCCAACAAGCCTACATTATTCATAATACATGTAAAAAAAAATTCAAGCTGTATTTATACATAGCTAAACCATAAAAATTTGCCTTTTAATCAAATGAAAATCTGTAAAAATATTATTTTTTTCTATAATTATTACGAAAATTGAAGCTAAACTTAGGTTTCTGACAAAAGATTTTTAAAAAGTGAATTACTATTAATATGATTAATAAAACTTGTATATTTTGTAGCTCAAAAAGCACTTTATGTCAATAAAATCATAAATTGCTTATGGAGAAATTGAAGAAATTTCAAAGATTTAAATCATTTCAACTGTTTGGAGATATTATTCAGAATTGAAGAATCCTTTTTCATTTAATAGACAAATAATTTATCATATATACCTTCAGTTTTCTTGAAAGAACCTACTGAATCTCGAGCCAAGTGCCCCAACTTTACATGAGAAGGGGATTCTTAGACGAATTTTTTTAAATTTTGCTGTAACTTTACTTTTCCACCAAATAACTTCCTGAGTCTTATTTTTCTACTCACAAAAATAAACATCTAAGAAAACGCAAAAGATAACCTAATGTTGCTTATTATGGGCAACTTGGTCATCTTAGGTAAAAACTGATATCATACTTGCATTCAACGACCCGCAAAACGAAAGTAATTAATAAAAATGTTTAATAACCACAAAAAATAACCTATACCTTCTCATTGTAATAACTGGACGATTTTCGATTAAAATGGATTTCATATAAAATTACTACATATCTTAACTATTTTCAAGTTTCAAGTTATAACTCTTTAAAGATAGTGATTTTTGATATTTTATAAAATATTTCAATTGGGATTCTAACCTTTAATCGCGAAATCTCACAAACGATTTTAAGAAATATTGCAAGTAAAGATTTTAAAAAATTTGAAGCTTATAAAAATTTTTTCCATCAACGGACACAGAAATAGCGTATATGATCCTGGGTCATAAAAAAAGCTTCGCCTCAGATGGTAATTTACGTGCGATTTGGGTCATTCTTTACTTTTCAAGGTATATGCGAAAAATTCTAATTTTAGCAGTAATTTAAACATTTGGTAAAAAATTGTATTTTAATTTTTTTACTATCCCTGATAGACCATTTTTGATATTGTAAAGAGGCCGGTTTTCGGAAATTTCGACAAAATAACACGCTACTTTGTTCATTTTTTATTTTATAGTAATTTAAGTTAGAAAGACAGTTATGATAAAAGTTAGCAGTAATAATAATAACAAATTTTGTTTATATGTGATATTAAACGCTTTAAATTTTTACTCGCAATATTTCATTAATTCGTTTGTGATCAGACAAATAAGACTCAGGAAGTTATTTGGTGAAAAAGTAAAGTTACAGCAAAATTTAAAATATTCGTGAATCCCCTTCTCATGTAAAGTTGGGGCACTTGGCTCGAGATTCAGTAGGTTCTTTCAAGAAGACTGAAGGTATATATGATAAATTATTTGTCTATTAAATGAAAAAGGATTCTTCAATTCTGAATAATATCTCCAAACAGTTGAAATGATTTAAATCTTTGAAATTTCTTCAATTTCTCCATAAGCAATTTATGATTTTATTGACATAGAGTGCTTTTTGAGCTACAAAATATACAAGTTTTATTAATCATATTAATAGTAATTCACTTTTTAAAAATCTTTTGTCAGAAACCCAAGTTTAGCTTCAATTTTCGTAATAATTATAGAAAAAAATAATATTTTTACAGATTTTCATTTGATTAAAAGGCAAATTTTGATGGTTTAGCTATGTATAAATACAGCTTGAATTTTTTTTTACATGTATTATGAATAATGTAGGCTTGTTGGAGCTATTTATAAGCATTTTTAGCATAATAAGCTTCAATCATTTGAAATAATTAAAAACAAGTTTAGAGATCTCCAGAGATCTCCCGAGATCTCCGGAGATCTCCCCAATTGAGAGATCTCTGGAGATCTCCGCAGATCTCTGGAGATCTCCAGAGATCTCAGGACAATTCGTCGGGAAGTGAAAAAAAATTTCTTAATTAAAAATGGATAATAAAAGTGAAAAAAAAGGCTACCAAATTAGGTATGAAATCCATAAAATTCTGGTCAACGAAAGGGCGGTAAAAGACGCCGGTTTGGGCGCGTAATGCTTTACAAATCTTATCAAATTAATGAATAGCGCCTGCTTGACACCGTCAATTTTGCGACATGAGAACCTCTAGAAATAAAAATTGAATTTCAAACATTTTCATCCGCTTCATCGTGAGAACAACAAAGATTACTTTCTTCAGAAGGAAGAAGTATTAATTTAACTATCGATCTTATAAATTGAGAGGTAGACTTCTTTACTGTGAAAGTTCTGATTAGACCATCTGCACCATATGCAATTTTATGACACGTGCTAAATGTCATTGAGTTGGCGACGTATTGTCGTTCTTGATAAGGACCAAGGAGATTTGCTTTGATGTTCGATTTTTCATGACGCCATTTGTTTCTTGAACTAAAGGTATAATTTATGCCACACATTTCAGAAGTTGTCTTTGACCTTATTGACAAGTTGCCATCTTTGGGGATGACCAATTTTAACACCTTCATCAGATGTTTCAGCTAAGGACTTCAAGCCACGCCATATGATTAAATGACCTGAAGTTATTGAGCTGACCTCAGAAGGATCATCTGTTAGAGGATATAGTTGACTTGAATTCAAACAAGACTCGAAACAACACAGGAGTGTCGTCATCTCTTCAAACATGAGAGTTAAGTCTCCAATGACGCGTTTTAGATGGAATTGGGCAGGTTTTACCGCGGACTCCCAGATGCCTCCGGAATGCAGCGCAGAGGAGGGGTTAAAAAGCCAAGTGATACCTTGATTTGACAACTTATGAATGACGTGTTTTACATGAAAAGATCCCTCAGAAAACATAGCTTTTAAAGCAGAATAAGCATCTACAAAGTTTGTACCGCAATCAGAGTACACGTCAGTGCACAAAACACGTCTAGAAATGAATCTTTTGAATGCGGTCATAAAATGCTCAGTATCATAGCGTGAAACGAATTCTCAGTGGACTGTTCTGGTAGACATGCATAAGAAAACTGCTATGTAACCGGGAAATGATTTACATCTCCCAAATCATCTAAAATTTGCTCACCAAACTTAAAACGATCATGGCTCTTTCCTATATACAACGACTTAAAGCTACTAAAAGACTTCAAAATCCCAAGATTGATAGGTTTTTTATCAAGTTGCACAGTCAAAATTTATGGTTTCGGAGACGCTCCTAAACAAGTATTGTGCGCTACGGTCTATTTTAGAATAATCAAAGACGAATTTTGCTCAGTTAACCTCAAAATCACTAAAACTAGAGTCGCTCCAATCAAGATAGTTTTTATATTTCGTTTAAGGCTTTGTGCTTCTTTATTATTATGTAATCTAGACCAAATGGTCGTTGACTTACATGAGTTTTCTTCAGTAAACATCCATCTTTGGTCATACGCAAAAAATAATTTAGCCTGAATTAAGTCTCAACCATACTTATGGACATCGTTCGTATCTCATCGAATAGCTCTAACTAATAATGTACCCCAAGCGCTCATTGGAATTACGTCGAAGTTAAAGAAAATCCAGCTGATCTATGGTGGAACGGACCTGAATTCTTATTCAAAATTAGTCTGATATGGTTAATAGAAGAATCCCAGAATTTCGAGGTTACAGAAATCTCCGAGAAAAAGAAAACCTGTTACGTAGCATCGCAACATTCTAAAAAGAAATTTTTGACTTAGTATTTCGTTATTCCTTTTTATTCAAACTGTTAAGAATCACGGCACGGTGCATTCGTTTCGTCAAGCAATATTGCCTTATAATGTCAATAAATTTACATTTTAATAGACAAATTGTGCCAAGTTCTTGAACACGTCATTTATCATCCAGCAAATCTGTCATTATTTTTCACCCGTGGGAAAAATGAGGTATTACGTACAAAAGTTTACAACGTGTTTGTGAACTCACAAACAACAAACACAAACGAAATTTTTTTTCAGTGTCACAGGGGGCTTCAACTTACAACCAGGTCTGTTATAAGTAAACATGTTCCATGCTCATTGATTATGTGAACACATGAACCGGTTACAAGTTATTTATTCCAGATCATGGAAAGTGGATTTTTTCTTGCTTAGAAGGTTGCAGATGGTTTGCGACACGAAGAAAATTCAAAAAAAACTTTTTCACTCCATGCGTATTAACATGACGAGAAACTATAGAAAAAATGAAATTTTTTGCTCATGACAAGCGTAATTTTCTTTTTATTGTTAATTATAACACGTGATTTTTTATATAAAAAGAATGAATGAATTTTATAAAAAAGTATTTTATTTTAATAAATAGTATACAGGGAAATGAATGAATAATTTTACTGTAAAAAATTTTTCTATTATAAATAACATTAATATTTTATATTTAAAAAAAACAAAAGAATCAAAATAATTTAATTAAATGATTGCTTTTAAAAAAAGTTAAGTACTATGCTTAATAAAGCATGAAATAGAATATTAAAAAAGTAATTATTTTTATAAATAAATTTCATTAACTTTTGCAAATCTTGATTTTCCGTATTTATAAAACATACAAAAAACTATATACACATTTAATTTCATTTTTTTTTTAAATATTATCTTACAAATATCAATATGTTACGTATTTAGGTATATATATTTAGAAAACTATTGAGATTCTATTATTAAAATCTAGAACGTTTTTTTTCGTTTATAATAAGATAAATTGAATTTCATACATGTAAATTTACATTTATATACGTTGCTATATGGGTGGACTCAGTAACTTAATGGGAGTAAAATTATTTCTTGACTTTTTGCGCTTTATTAGATTTTTTAAAAATTATTACAAAGGTTAATTCATTAAGTTGTTAACGCAGTATTTCTAATGTTATCTAAATTGCTCTGGTAAGTAATTTGGCCGATTTCTTCGACACTTAAAATGTAAAACACTCTTTTACGAAGCCAGAGTAACGTACGCAATATGCTTCGTAATAATTTATTTCGAATGATAAGAGGAAATTTATTTCTATAAAAAGGACGTAAATATCATATTACCTCCATTTTATTTACCAGAGTTATTTGCAAAATAATTTATATAAGATATATTTGCAGCCTACTTATAGATTTTTAGGTGCACTGAAAAAAATTATTGTTGTGGCCCTCAGAATTCCGGTTGCGGTAGCCAGATTTTTTTTAAAATTTATTTGAACGATTGCAAAAGTCTTGAAACTTAAAGAAAATTTTAATAAAATGAGTTTTACTATAACATGGTGGTACTTAAAAAAATTTTTATTAAGTTTTATGTCATTTGCACTCATTTAAAGCGGCTCTTGTATAATAAAAATAATGATTAAGTCTGGATGAAATCGAAATTTGGATGGCTTGAGCCTAAACGTTTGATACCATCGTTTATTGTGAAACTTAACTAAAAAAAATATATAAGTCTTATAGCTGCACTCCTGATGCGAGAGTTACCTCAAAAGAAAAAGGAAAATTTCTGCTACCACAAACGGGATTCCGGTAGTGTAAACCAGATTTCTTTCACTTTACTTTGTATTTTTTTTCAAATTAATAAAATATTTCTTTAACACAACTCTTTAGAAAATAAATTAGAACCCTTTAAAAAATAACGATTTTAAAAAGGTGATAGTAAATACTTGTACAGAAGTTTTTCCTGAAGCAAACATAACAAGCTACTTTTTTCATTTAGGGCAAAATATACATAGAAAAATTCAAGCTGAGGGCCTTCAAGAAGCATATAATAAGTAATAACGCAGATAACAGTTCTATTAAAAAATTGAGTCACATGTTGCTCGGATTAGCATTTATTCCAATTGATGACGTAAAAGAAGCGCTTAGAACACTTGAAAATCAATCCCCTGAAGAAATGAGCAGCGTATTTCAATACTTTCAAGAGACTTTACTGCTCGTGGAAGAAGACAAGCCATTCTACGATTCTACCAAAATATTCGATCCCTTTATGGAATCAATACACTGCCGCAATTAACAATTCACAAATAGTATAAGTGAAATCTGGCACAATAGATTTCGTTTGATAGTTGGGAAACATCCCCTGATTTGTACACTACATTGCAAGAATTTAAGAAAGAGCAAATTGACACCGAGGTAATGGTTGCTCAACTATCACTTGATAGAATGGTGAAGGCAACCCCGAAAAAAAGTTTATGGTAAATTAGGAGCGTTTAAGCATTCTTATTAATAGGAAAAAAGACCTTACGATTAATTTACCATTCGGTAAATCACTTTTATTAGAGTTCGGTAAATTGTTCATCGGTAAAATGGCATTCGGAATAATTGAATCGGTAAAATGTACGGTAATTCATTAAAACACTATACTTAAGTAAAATAAAGAAAATATTGATTTGTATAAAAAATATCATTAGAATTGAACCGAATATCATATAATCCCGCAATGAAAAATTCAAAAATATATTTTTCTGTAAAATAAAATTATCTGAATCAACCCATATACTATATAAAAAGATACAGCATATAAAGAAAGCAAATATTCTACTATAAGAAAATGCAAATTGATCAGTTAACGATATAATATAAACTCGATCGATTTCACTCTTTGATATACTTGTAAATGATTTTATTATTCAAAAAAAAATCTTTTTTATGTACGAATGCGTCTGTTTATATTAACAAATTTTTATTTATATATTTTTTGGAGAAAATAAAACTGTTGAAAATTTAAGAGAAAGAAATGTAATATAAAAGTTTTATATAATTTGAAATTAAATATAGTATCATTAAATTTAGCATTAATGGACCAAAAAAAAAATTCTAACTTGATAAATACTGATCGCGAAAGTGAGAGTGACGTTTTTTATATTTATTATACAATAAAAACAGCAAGGAATTTATATATAGATTAAATGCGGAAAGCATATAAATGACCTTTAACGGATTTTCATATATATATATATATTTTCTATTTTTATTGAATTTTTTGAAAAGTGTATAAATTTACATATACTTTATATCTTATATCGAGTTAAATAATTTTATTTATACTGAAGAATTCATTTATATTTATATACTGATGTGTGAAAGAGTAAATGAATTTTTTTTATGCATATAAATGTATACACTGTTGATATTGATAGAAGTTCAAAGTAATAAATATAAATGCTTTAGTTGTTTAATATGGATGTCTTGTCCATATTGACTGATGATTATTGAGAAAACTAAAAAAATAAGCCATTTAATGCTCGAATGGATACCAAAATTTTTTTGAGCTTGATATTTGAAAATTCAGAAAATATTTTACCAGACTATAAATAAAATAACTACCAGGCTAATATACATGTAGAAAGTTATAATTATCAATGATGTCTTTCTTGACGAACAAAATGTGCGTATAAACCTCATTTTTTTAAATTTTAATTCTATAGAATTTCTTTAGTTGTCAGCAGTAACATAATTGATATAATATATCGTTAAAATTTACAAGTTCACGCTTTCTGCATTGCGGGGCGAAGGTCTTTATTATAAATATAGATTTTGTAATCATGCTGTGTTTGATTATGCGTGCAAGTCTTTATTTATTTATTTTTTTTTCTTTATTATTATTTTTTTAAATCTGTGTCAAAGACTAATTTTTTCTGTTTTCAGTTATTAAAATTTTACTTTTAATCTTAGAAATTTTGTTTCTTTTGAATAAAATTTTTCACTTACATATGTAGGACCAAAATAGAAAGTTTGATTTATTTTATTTTATTACATGCTTATTATAATAGTCTTTTAAGATAATATTTATAAAACAAGGTAATATAAATTTTTATTTACGTTTTTATTGATATAAATTATTTTTTTTACACTTACTAATGATTTGATCTTTGAAAAAAATAAAATTTAAAATTATTTATTGGTTTCTAAAATTCTTTACATACGCACATTTCTCAATTAAATTATAAAGGGCCAAATTTTAAAGTCAAAATGTTTAGTAACAAGTGTGAAAATAAATCACGGTTTGGCGATTGTTTATGACAACCAAAATGAAATAAGGTCTACTTACATGGGTAGCGTACGAGTTGGATTTGCCAGATCTTGACTCCACTTGATAAAGTGTTTGTTATGTTGTAAAAACAATTTACATACTAATATTTCGATCTCATAGCTCTTCTAGGCCTATGACAGTGAGCTTAGAAGTTTATAAATGGGTATTTTTTGACTGACTTGCAAAGTGACAGCGTTATACAGAAAAATACCAAAAAATATCCCATTTTTAAAATTGTAGCTTTCTATTCTAGGCTCTGAAGGCCTATGAGATCAAAGTAAAGGAATGGAAAGTGTGTTGAAGATCTGGCAGATCCAATTCTTAGTACATTACCCTTGTTAGTAGATCTTTTCTCCTTTTTGGTTATCAAAAACAACTGCAAAACCGTGACTTATTTTCGCACTTGTTACTAAACATAAGTGTAGGCCCAGAAACCTTTTTGAGATTGAACTATTGGTTTAAAAAGGATGTTTTTTCTTCCAAGTAGTATGGCAAATGGGTATGGCAAATATAACTTGTAACCTCCCTTTTTTTTTTTATATAAAGCTTTTTTGACTTTTTAAATTAAAGTTATTAAGCTAACTAAAATATAATACATATTATAAATTATAGTAATATTACACAGTATTTAGTAAGTCATTTGTTTAAATTTCATAATTGAATTATTGATTAATACATTATTACTTTATATATTTTATACATAGATATTCTTTTTTTTTTAAGAAATCAGTCATACACTTAATAGCTGAAGAGTTAGGCTGGATTAATAAGATATTAACATTGAGGGGAAGATAGAGTTTTAAAAGGTGAAGATTTTTCAGTAACTCAACGCGTGCTCTATTAAACTTGGGACATTGCCATAGTATGTGATTAAGGTTTTGATCTACAGATTGTTCACAATCACAGTGAGGAGAATTTACCACTTTCATTTTATACAAAGAGTGATTCAGGCTATAATGCCCTGATATTGCTCGATTAATTGAAACGATTGCTTGTCGTTAAAGCTTAGAATTATGTAACCATGGCTTCGATGAATAGGAATGATAGAGTTCAAAGTATTTGTGGCCTTTTGTTTGAGCTTCTTTTAAAATAAGGTTATTATCTTCACGTCGAGCATGATTTCTAAATAATGCAAGAATGTATGTGTTATTAAATATTATTAAAAAAAAGAGGAAGGAAAAAGGATGATGAAAAGAAGGGTTATTTTTTCAAACTTTATTTAAAAACCTTGACTTGAGTCGTTTGTCTGAGCAGCGCGTCCTTTACGTTTTATTTATTTGTGCCTGCCCTGAAAAGGGCAGGGCTTATGAGGTTTGCTGTCGCTGCTCAGAATAAAAATATAAGAAAAATATCCACACTCACACACACAATCACACAAAATAATCAAAGGATACCTGGATTTCTTTAACACTGACTGGACCACGTCCAGTCACGGCTTCAAGCCCACTGTTTGCACGCTACAGGTGTGTTGTACCTTGGCCAAGTACAAAAATTTCACTGTTCTCACCAGGTATTTTCACAAAAAACAAATCCTACTTCCAGGCACGCTCAAACGAAGATGAAATTAACAATAAAAATGAACAGCTCTAGCAGTAGCTTCCTCAGGAAAAATTCTCTAGGTGGACCAGCAAAACTATATGCGCACAGCACAACCTCTAAAAAGAGAATGAGACGCTTGGGAGCAACCGAAGTCTAAAGGGACGCCACCTCTCTCCATCTCTTTCCACGCGCGCGCTGATTGGCCGGAATAAGTTACTATTCTAGGGACTTTATTTTATATTTAAAATTTTTAGTTAGATAGAACGCGAATTTGTTGTTAATAAAAATCGACACGAATATTAAAATAAAACGCAAAAATTTCATGTTATTTTTATTATTATGATTTGGTATATTTCTTATGGCATTACCGGTCGGTGACGCCATCTTCATGATCCAACGAGAAGTCGTCTTTCGCGCCCACCTGTCGTGAAATCGAAATACGTCTCCTAGAGGATCATGGAAATATCGAACGAAAATCAGCAAGATTAATTAACAGTCTGAGTATGGAATAGGTCTAGTAGAAGGTTTCAGAGATGAGGCATCTTTAGCTAGCTGGTCTGCTCTTTCGTTCCTAAGAATATTACGATGACTGGCTATCCAGTAAATTCTTAATGTCTTGGAATTTGACTCAAGGAATAGATTTATTTTATTTTTTATAATATTTATAAATGGGTTTATACTGGATTTTTGTTATAAATTTTTTATACTAAGACAGCAGCTTAAAGAATCAGTGAAGATGTTTATATCGCGATTATTATTTTCTATTGCTATATCTAGGGCCATTGAGATTGCGAGAGCTTCTGCTGAAAAAATTGAAGCTAATTTATTAATACTTTCAATTTTTTCAATTTGGAAGAAAGGGCAGTAACATGAGCATCCAACAGATGGATATATAGGACTTTTGCTGCCATCAGTGAAAATATTGATTGAATGGGATTCATGGAAACAACTCTCAAAATAGTTCGAAGGATTGATTGCTTGTGATATTTTTTCTCCTAAAGTTACATTTACTATTTCCTCAGTGCAGATATTTAAATTCATTTGATAAAGTTCTGTATAATCTCTCTGTACTATATTTCTTTCAAAGCATGAAACTTTGATTATAGATTTGTGAAGAAGTTTTGGTTTTATTTTATGATCGTTTATAATAATTGAATGCATGCGATGCAGCTTTTCATATATTAGTGTACCAGTATGAGCTATTGACCTTAATAAAAATGACTCACAGAGATATTGTACACGATATTCTATTTTGATAATTTTAGATTCTGCGAGCAGAATATTAGTGAGGGTACTGTTACGATAACCAAGTGCGAGTCTTATTGCTGTATTTTGTATGCTTTCGAGCTTTTGCTTATTATAGTTGGAGGAAGGATAATAAACAAAGGCAGAGTAGTCAATGATTGGTCTTACGAAACTTTTGTATAAGGTAATTAGTGTAGAAGGATGAGCAACCTACCACGTTCCTCTCAGATATTTAATAATATTTAAGGCTTGATTTCATTTTCGCTGGACATGGGAAATGTGTTTATCAAATTTTAACTGACAATCAAAATAAAGGCCTAGAAACCGTGCTTGATCAGTTGACTTAACAATAGTATTTTTTATTTTCAGAAAGATTTGCTGAGGGAGAATATTTCTTTTATTAAAATGAATAACTTCTGTTTTATGAGGTGCTAATTCTAGACCTAGTTCATAGAGATTTGCACTTACAGTTTCAATGGCTTTTTCTAAAATTTAATGGAGGACTCAGGACTTGATGTTTCAGTGTAAAGCACGATATCATCAGCAAATTGCAATACAGAAACTTTTGATGAGACATTTCTTAAGATAGATGAAACATAAAAATTGTAATAAATTGAACTCGAAGATCCACTTTGCAACACTCCTTTATAAATTTTTTTTGGGGAATCCCCAGAATGATTGGAATATACATAACGTTCAAATTGGACAATTTTTTTGGGGCATTTTGCATTTGCCATTTTTTTCAGAAGTATATCAATATTGACGTTAGGAAATGCACCTTGTACGTCCAAGAAGGCAGTTATTACATCTTTCTTCTTAATAAAAGCATTTTGAACATGAAGAGTTAGAGCAGTTAAGTTATCTAAACCTCCCTTTGTAGGGGTTTTTTAGGTTGTTAAAAAAAATTGATATCTAAGTTTTGCCATAGCAAAATTTGTCTAACTAATTTAAGGGTATTTTTGCAATATTCGCAAACTGCAATCAGAATATAGCCCATTACATAGGTTTATTAGAGCTGCTAATTACTTAATTCGGTGATTTCGTACTATATGAAAATGATTCAAATATCCTTAATTTCTATATTCTATATTCATAAACAATATCAAAATTTGGTTTTCAGTTTATTTTTTGAATCGCTGATCTCGAATTCTGGGATCCTGCGCTGGAAAAAATTGATTACTGATAAATCATCCCTAAAAAGAAGTTTTTTCTGATAATTTATGTTTATAGGGAGGGGGTACTTCAGAATTTGAAAATTAAGGGGGGGGGGATCAACTTTGTCCGATTTAATGGGAGGGGGGTCAAATGAGACTTGAATAATTTAGGGACTTTAAAAAATCTGAGACTTAGGATAATACAGGTTTATGGACTTGGAATAATATCGATTTAGGGACTTAAAATAATTTGAGTTTATGGACTTAGAATAATATCGATTTAGGGACTTGGAATAATATCTATTTAGGGACTTAGAATATTTCAGTTTAGGGACTTAGGGAATAATTTTGATTTAGAGACCTAGAATAATACGCGTTTAGGGAATCAGAATAGTTTGGGTTTACAATTTTAACATCTAGTAAGGTGATAATTACAAATTATAAAATTAGAAAATGGTATTGTAATGTTGATTAGCATTTGCATAATACCTAGCCCTCAGCTGGAAGTAAACATGTTCCATTCATTTAGGTTGTTCACACAAACCGGTTATGAGTTTTTCTAGACAAGCGGAGTTTAAAAATATAATTCGTTTGTTTTAAAAAAATCATTTTTTCTTTTAAGCCAGTATTTTCTGTCTTTTACTTTATTTATAATATTAAATATTATTTATTGAAAAGAAAATTTTTTTTAATAAATTATTTTTTTCATGCTTTTAAAAGCTTAATTTATTTCTCTTATACTGGAAAGTCTTCAAATGTCGTATTTGTGAATTTGTCGCACATTAGTGAGTTTATGTTCATTTCCTCATTTCTAATTCTTTGCTCTTTAATGATTATCGGGTATCCAGCGTTAAAAGAATAATAGCCACATTCAATTTTAAGCTATCAAAATTTGCGAGGAATAGAATTTTTATTTTACTAAATATAATCCTTTTATAAAAAAATTACCAAATCAACATTCTTTTCTATTTGCATTAAATAACTTTATTTTTGACGCAAAACCAGTTCTATTTGTCTGTAATAGAAAATACATTCGCTGAAAATTTTTTCTGTTAAAATTATAATCCTTTTGAAGTAAATAAATATTTCTTGAAGTTAAAGTTTCTTGAATGAGCTGCGATTCATTATATTTTAAAATATACTTCTATATCAATCATTTCTATTGGTAATCTAATTCATTTTTTTCCTTTTTAGGTTTATATAATTATTGCGGTTTTTAGTAATTATTCCAGTTATTTTAAGATCATATGAGATAATAATAATCAATGCTAAACCACCTGCATTAGTAAAAAATAATGCGTTGTTACTCTGAGAATTTCATCACATGATAATATTTACGTTCCAAGGATCAATCTCGAGGTCTGCAATCTGGACCTTTTCTTGAAGTAACTTTCTTTATTTTTATATTTTTTACTGTGACTCAAAAATGTCAATCCAATCTTTGTAATTACGCTTCAACACTTTTATTAAGTAACTTTTTAATAACCAAAGCGTGACATCGCTTCATTCGAAGTCACTAGAGTAAAATTTTCTTGAAATATAAAATTTATGGCGTTTTTAAGGTGTAATTAACAAATACTCATAAAATGCCAATTTTAAATCAGCAATGAGAGGATCCCCTTAGACTCCCTGGAATTGATAAAATGAAAATAAAAATTAGCCCACTTCTACTTTCTAAAAGGATTCTTTTAGAAATCATTTTTTCATTCTTTTCAAAATTGATTTTTCTATAATTTGCATTCGTTAAAGCAGATAGCGATGATTATTTATGCATAGGAAGTTACACATACCGAACGACCACAGAGGTATGAGCAGAACTGCTTTAAGGATGATTTAAAAAAACCGGCAATTCGAAGCTAATTCGAAGAGTAATTTAGATGGAGTTACATTATCGAAAGCCTTCGAAAAGTCAAACTTCTGGAGCAGAATGGCTAGATTATTTTCTTTACCCATACGAATATCGTCTGTTAGCTTAAGTAAGGCTGGTTGGGTGCTGTGATGTTTACGGAAGCCAATTTGAAATTTATCAAAAAATTTTGTTTTTTCAAGAAAGCTAACCACCTGATCATGAGCTAGCTTTTCCAAGATTCCGATAGGAAACATGCAATGAGGCAAGAGTCGGAAGACGATGATGGTATAGATACTGTTTTAAGGGCTAAAATGCGTGATTTTTTCCATTCTGTAGGAAAAATACCTTTCAAAAGAGAGGTATTAACTCATTAACGCCGGGGCGGAGAGTTTTGGAAATGAGCAAAAATAAGTATGTTCCCTTATAGATAAGTGGCTAAAAAGTTCATCTTAATAAAATTTCATGCTCTTTCAGAATGTGACATCAGTTTTCACCAACCCCCCTTAAAAATACCCTAAAAACGGGGGTGAAAGGGGTAGGTCAGGCATTATTAAGAAATGTTTGGAAAAATTAATGAAAAAATTATCCAAATTTATTGGAAAATGTTTGAAAATAATATTTTTTATGTAAATTTAAATAAACTTCGTATACATTGAGGTCTCATTCATTTTGGTCCTATTTACAACCCTTAAAAGGTGGATAGGGGTGGTACTCCAGTCAAAATACGGGTTTGGTTGTATTATCACTGACGAACACCAGATTTTTTCTACTGTAGGTTTTTTGGGTCGCTGAACACGATAATCATAGTAATTTGGCAGAGAAATTGGGGCTTCACCCTTAAATTTGCAAAAACGACCCCCAAAAAACGGTTTGTTTCACATATTCGCACTTTGAACACTCAGATTTGCACCATACTGGTTTTTTGGGTTGCTGAACAATAATTTCGACTTCTTTTTTATAAATAATTAAAATTTCACCCCTAAATTGGCTAAAGCTACCCCCGAAAAGGGAGTGTTTTTGCTATTTTCGTACTTTTAGCATCCAGGATTTGCCCATATAGGTTTTTGGGTCGCTAAAAAAGAATTTCGACTCCTTTTTCATAAATATTCAATATTTCACTTTTAAAATAGCTAAAACTACACTTAAAAGGGGTGTTTTTGCTATTTCTGCACTTTGAGCGTCCAACGTACGTGGTTAAATTTTAATTATTTATGAAAAAGAAGTCAAAATTCTTTTTTAGCGCTCCAAAAAATCTATATTGGCATAGCCTGGATGCTAAAAGTACGAAAATAGCAAAAACACCACCTTTTCTGGGGTACTTTTAGCCAATTTAGGGGTGAAATTTTAATTATTTATGAAAAAAAAGTTGAAATTATTGATCAGTGACCTAAAAAACATCTGAGTGCTCAAAGTGCGAATATGTAAAAAAAACCCTTTTTGGGGGTAGTTTTTGTAAATTTAAGGGTCAAGCCCCAATTTCTCTCTCAAATGACTCCGATTTTCGTGTTTAGCGACCCAAAAAACCTATAGTACAACAAATCTCGTGTTCGTCTGTGATAATACAACCAAACCCGTATTTTGACTGGAGTACCACCCCTATCCACCTTTTAAGGGTTGCAAATAGGGCCAAAATATAGGAGACCTCAATGTATACGAAGTTTACTTAAATTCACATAAAAAATATTATTTTCAAACATTTTTCAATAAAATAGGATGCTTTTTTCATTGATTTTTCCAAATATTTCGTAATAATGCCTGACCTACTCCTTTCAACCCCGTTTTTAGGGTCTTTATAAGGGTTGTAGGTGAAAACTGATGTCAGATTCTGAAACAGCATGAAATTTTATTAAGATGAACTTTTTAGCCACTTATCTATAAGGGAACATACCGACGTTAATGAGTTAAGTAATTTGGTAAAATGAACAGCAATTGTTGGTAATGCCTTAGCTATAATACTTTGAAAAATGCTATCATCACCTTTCGCTTGTGATCTAAAATGGGAAACGGCCAGAATAACATCATTAATAGTGACTGCATGAAAGGCAAAACCTTCTGGAGAGGAATTATTAACTATGTTTAAAGAGATAGTTGGATCTTCTGAGGGGGAAATTGAGATGTTAGAAAAGTGTACGTTAAGCTCATCAGGGGAAAATAAAAAGGTAAAAAGATTTATTTGTTTATACAAATTCCACTTTTTCAGATCTGAACAATTTAAATCAAAATCCTGCTTGGCTTATGTTGAAAAGCATATTTAATTATACAGTGGGTGGTATAGAAAATTTTAAATTCAGATTATGAGTAATAAGTTATTACTAATAGTTTACAAATTTTGGATAATTCTTAAATTTTTTTTATAAGCAATTATCTGTAATTTCTTACTGAAAGGCTGAATCCAAAATTTTCCATGTATCTCAGACCTAAATTTGAATGCTATTTAAGATGATACAAGCAAAATTTTGTTGGTACCCAAAAGTTGCCCAGATTTGGAAAAAGTTGTATTTATGAGCCGAAAAATTTACAAAATTTAACATGTCTTATTTATTTAAACAAATAAACTTTTGTATTCGCTTTTTTCTTGAAAAATTATTAAAGGTTAATGTGTTTTACATATTTCAGTTTTAAAATATGTTAAGGAAATAACTCTGATGTTATGAAACTGCTTAGCAAAGAACGATCGCTGCAACAAAGTCTCCGTATGGCAAAACTTACTGAAATTCTTATAGTTTCATAAATATTATTTTGTTTCACTAATACTTAATTAAGTACTTTAAAAAAATTAAACTTATATTATAAAATATTAATTTAGTTTTTATTTAAGTTTAAAATTAACAAGTGCAAAAAATCTTTAAAAAAAAATAATATTTTTGTGTAACGTAAAACCAAAAAAATTCTTAAATTATTCTATATTAAAAATATTTTTAACTAGATAAATTCTTAGAATTTTGTCTACACATACTTTTTTTCGAGCTTTTTTTTGTCTCATTAGATGACCAATTTAGTAAAAATTACATCTGGATAAAAAATTATTGTCATAACAGTATTTTAATGATCAATTATTATCATTGAAAAATAATAAAATTTTATATAATTTGAAATAAAATAAATAAAAAATTTTTTTTATTTTCTATTACGATTCATATTATATAATAAGAAAATTTATTTAAATGTCATTGAATAATTCAATGTTGAAGGTTTTTAACACATGTATGTAACAATACTAAAAAAATAAGGTCTTTGTTAATTATCATGGTTTTGTGGTTGATGTGGTTTAAAGATGGAAATACTAAGAATATGTGCGTGAATATAATAATTTAATAAATATTTTTACAGATATTTTTCCGTCTATAGATCTATAAAATATTTAAAAAATCATCTTCCTCTTTGTAATATCATTAATAACTGTGTTTTTTTTATACTTTTTGTTAGCGAGTTATTCAGTAGTGCATTTCCGGCTTAAATTACATATTATTTTTGTGTTTATACTATGTCCTTTAAATTGACAAAATTACTAGTTTTTTGTATCATACATTTCCCGTTGAAAATTATTTTTATGTTGTGTATTAATTAGAAATTTATTTATGAAAATAATATTTTTTACTTTTTATTATTTAATTAATATATTTTTTTTTTAAATTATTTTATTTTATACTTTTTAGTGAATACTGTAAGATTTATTTTCTTAAAATTTGTTTTAAATGCTGAGTTACAAATATTTGCATTAATTTTTAGCCAGTTTGAAATCGACATTTGATCAGACATCTTCCAGTTGGTCTAATTTTTTTTTTTTAAAACCAAAATTTTGTTTTATACTAAAGAATTTTGGAAAACTAAAATTTGCAAAATTTTTTGAAATTATTAAAACTTTATTACCTCAAAATTTTTAATTTAGCGACAATTTAAAAATTGGCTATTTTGGGCCCAAAATGAACATAATATGCTGGAAAAAAAATGTGCCTATACTTTATACAGCTAGAATTATATGCATAATGATAATGCAAACTTATTCTAAAATAATACATCCCGAATACTCGACCTGGAGTTTATAATATCAATACTGAAGTAATTTGCCCGTATTGCTCAAGAAAATTTATATATATTAACTCGTGGCTCTTAAATCTGCAGGTTGAAATTTTTTGCTTATACTTACATTAATATAAATATTACTGTTATTAAATCCAATGAATTAACAAAAAAAAGTTTATTTTTGGAAAATTAGTAAATATTCGATAAAAATAGTAAATTTACTAAAATTAGTATACTTGAGGATTCACGATTCTTTTGGGGGATTTACGAAAAAAGTTTGTGAATTCATATCACTGTCCTGAATTTTCTCCAATTATCAGCCTCCTCTAAAAGATTTCCAGCCCTACTGGATTAAGCCTCCCTATAAACATCTCCCATGTT
The DNA here is from genome assembly GCA_022575985.1 of Anagrus nilaparvatae. Taxonomy (NCBI): domain Eukaryota; kingdom Metazoa; phylum Arthropoda; class Insecta; order Hymenoptera; family Mymaridae; genus Anagrus; species Anagrus nilaparvatae. The sequence goes on from JAKSXM010000272.1 coordinate 15,642,334, forward strand.
AAAATCACGATTGTTTTATTTGTTTGATTATAAATATGAATAGAAGGACTATAATACTCCAGCCAATATAAGGCTGGGAGAGGGGGGTATCAAGTTTCCGGCTACCATCAACTTTGGTCTACTGTAGATTTTTTGGGTCGCTGGTCACGAATTTCGGGGTCTTTCCCATGATAAATATACGGAATACCTTTAAATTTTCAAAAACTACCCCTACAAAGAGGTATTTTTGATGTATTCTAACTAAGTCTCCAGATTAGGACTAAATGGATTTTTTAGGGCGCTGATCATGAATTTCGGGGACTTTTTGAAAAATGAATATTTTACCCTTAAATTAGTAAAAACTACCCCTAAAAGCGGTATTTTTGCTATTTTGGATTTTTCAGTGTCAAAATTTGGTCCGCATGGGTGTTTTGGGTCGCTGTTCACGAATTTCAGGATGCTGTTTATCAAAAATTGACACTTCGCTCTTAAATTTGCAAAAACATGAAATACATTTTAGGGGTAGTTTTTACTAATTTAAGAGTAAAATATTAATTTTTCAAAAATTCCCCGAAATTCGTGATCAGCGACCCAAAAAATCCCTTTAGACCAAATCCAGAGACTTGAAGTTAGAATACATCAAAAATACCCTTTTTTAGGGGGAGTTTTTGCAAATTTAAGGGTGTTGCACACATTTATCGTAGAAAAAACCCCGAAATTCGTGATAAGTGACCTAAAAAACAGCGGACCAAATCTGGTGGTGGTCGGAAACTTGACAACCTATAAACCGCATATTGACTGGAGTATAATTATCCTAAGCTCCTAAATTGAAATTATCGAGCCCCTAAATTTGGATTATTTTAAGTCCGTAAATCGAAATTATTCCAAGTCTGGGGCATTTGACTCCCTTCTTCGAGAGTCAAAAATAAACACATAATTACTAAACATATATATTTTATTTAATTTTGAAATAAGTCAAATTTTGCTGCAGTGCTACCAATGTTATCGAGAATTTGCTGCTTGGATATCAGCTGTGAATAAGGTATTAAGTAAATTCAAATTCAAGTCAAACCCAAGTTTGGTTTGGCATCAATTATGCCTTTTAATAAGCAAATTAACAATATTTTTAAATTACTGTGTAAAATTTATCAAACAATCTCTATGCGACTCTGAAATCCATACATTATTTAATAATTTGTTTTGGAAAGTAAAAATTTTATGGATTTCTAGTCATCATAAAGTTTCCTTCTTATTGGGGTTAAATTTCTTATTATTTATTGGTAGTTGATCATTTTCATGTCAAATTTCATTAGCAGTAAATTTCATCCCATAAATTTTTTCTAACAGTGTCAAAAATATTCCTATAACTTAAGAATACAAAAGTACCTGTTAAACTGATGCATATTTATAAATTATGAATCAGCCAAGTTGATATAAGTAAAATTGTTGCTTTTGAAAACGAATAATTAAAAATGCTAAAATCTCAAAAGGAAATTTGAAAAATGCAATTATAGTGCCAAATAAAATATTTTTTAAAATTCAATCCAGAAGGATTTTCTGAAAAAATATGCAAAATTCTAAAATGAGATCAAAAGTCATTTGTCTCAGTAACACAAAAAAATGAAAGATTGAATCGTAGGAAAAAAAAACTGCATTCTGTAACAGAAAAAAAGATAACGCAATTCTCACCGTAACAAACAAACTTGCGCGATTCGGCCTTCTCTTAAACTGCAGTGTATAATAATAATATAAGCTCTTTACAATCACTTTGCGTTCGTTCTCTATCATCTGTATATAATATATATATATATAGGTATATATAGCTATAAATTATAAAGAATAAATACTAGTATAAAATTTTAAATATTATATGTAATATATAGAGAGAGAAGGTCCCCAATCGGTCCCCGCCCGCCAATATACTTACTTCTGACTCTTGATTCTCCCCCTCTACATCACCCTTTTTGAATCGGCGAGAACGACCGAGTAACAGCCGCCAAACTCTTATGTTTGTTGGTCCCGCAGTTAGTTCAACAAGTCCGTTCGCGACACACCATTCGATTTATTTATTGTTATTTATAATTTTAAAATTGTGAACTTTTTTTTTAAATTTTAAATTTGAAAAAAAAAAATTTTTTTTTTTTTTGAATTTTGAAGAAAAAAAAATTATAAGGTGCAAAAAATTGTGTGTGTCGCTAGAACAATACTGTAAAAGAAGTAAATTAAATTTCAAGAAAAGAAAATTTTTTTTTTTTGATATAACTATTAAGAAGTGAAGACATCTATTTCAACGGTGTTTATTTGAATATTCTTAAAAAATTTTTTTTTCATATTTCTTTTGTGCCATTTTTTTCATGATTTATACACAAAATTATACACATTCACCAAAATACATGAAACATATTAATTAAATTATAAATTTATTATTATTATTATTATTATTATTATTTAAATTTCTCTTATATATATAATCTTCTTTATGTAATAATTATTATGTATTTTTTCCTTCTTAAGCTTTATTATATTTTTGTGTTTTTTTTTTCGAACAAAATTTCATAATCTTCAAACACTTGAAACTACAAAAAAAAATTTTTTTTTATTTGATGACACTCTAGATTTGACATAGCTAAAAAAAAAAGAAGTAACCAAACGTTCACCGCCAAAAAAAAACTGGTCGTCTGTAATAAAAAGAAGAATAAAAAAAAACATATCAAGATATATTAATGGGATACAAAATATTTTATGCAAAAATCGTGATTATAAAAATCTTTTTTTTTTACTTAATTTTTGTCTGTGTTTTTTAATTTTAATTTCTTTCTTTTGTTTGTTGAGTGCAGTGTGTTATTATAAAGAAGCAACTTGTTGCAATATTGTTGTTTGTTGAGTGTCCTCGTGAAAATATTAAGAGAGAGAATTATTTTTTACACTAAATTAACGGCTGAAAGAAGTAATAATCAAGAGTTTTTGAAACGTACAACAATTTTAAAATTCACGAAATGTGTCAAAATTTTTAATTAAAATTTTTTTTTTAATTAAAAATTGTTTTTTTTTTTTTTTTAAAGAAAAATTAAATATTTTAAAAAGTTTTTAAAAATAATTTGATTATAATCCAAAGTTTATATTGCAAAATTTTTATAATTACGTAACTTCAATTCAGAGTTTCTCATGCGCCGATAATGGAAATGTGTTGTATATTAAAGTAAGATTTTTTTTTATTTCATTTAATGCTTAAAAAAATTGAGTGTAATAATTTTTTTTTTTTATAAATAAATTTTTTTTTTTTCCTATGGAGAAATATTGTTAAACATTCGTAATCGGTTATAAACGCGATTTAGTAAATAAATTTTTTTTCTTTTTGATTATCACGCGCGCGAGTTTTACACGCATGCGCTATAAATCTATAAAGAAAAATTTATTATAATTCTTTTCTTTTTTTTTCTGTATACATGAAGTAAAAAAGAAATTTAAAAAAAAGTATTTTAAAATTGATAATAAAAAAATTTTTTTTAACAATAAAAAATTTTAAACAATGCAAATATAATTTTTTAAAACAATAAAAAAAAAGGAATATAAAACTTAAAAAGGTAGTAAGTAGCCTTTCACGTCTCGTAGAAAACGAAAGTCAATAAAAAATCGAACATAAGAAATGCTTCTATATAAAACATAACTCTCGAAATTCGTTGACCTTGCCATTTTTTTTTGTTTAAAAAAAAATGAATAAAAAAAAAAGATGGTGAAAGCGCGGAAAAATAAATTTTTATTATTTTAAATATGTGATATAAAAAATTCTAATAAGTCATTACTTTACTTAAAATCCCATAATTTAAACCAATTAATAAATTCAGATTATTATTATTTCCTTTTCTTTCTAAATTATAAAAAAAATTATTAACTATAAACGCACATTCACGTGTTTAAAGTATTACTTTCTATCGCGATAATAAAAAAAATATTCGTTTTTTTTTTTTTTTTGATTTCGCATTTTTTTTTTTATGTAATGCAAAATAAATTTATACATCCTTTATTATTTTTTTTTAATTAATAATAATAATGATAATAATAATTTTTATGAGTTTTTAAATTAAGTACACTGTAGAAAATTCTGAGATTAAGCTGTTAAAAGTGGACTGTGGTGCAATTATTATAAATTTACGAAATTTTTGTTGATTCACCAAAAAAAGTCGGAAATACGTTAAAATTAGTAGTGAATTTGCTAAATTTATGAATAAATTTGCAATTTTTGTTAATAAATTTAAATTTTAGTAATTTTTTTAATGCTAAAGGTTTTTAACAGTGTACTTTTATCTTTAGGATAGACAAATTGAAAATTTTGATGCCTAATTTTTTACCGTGTTTGTCAATATTGGCGATCAAGCCAAAATTCCACATCCTTAGAAATTATACATTTAACGCATATCAGGGAAAAGATTTTCGAGATCTTTGGAAGTTTTAATTTATTTTTAAGAAGTAGATGATATCGAAATTTTTTTCAATTTAAAAAACAGCGGGCCTTACCCTAAAACTTCATTAAACAAAAAATGCGAAATTTCTACTTGCTAACAATATTGAATTAGACAGTTGATATAATCTGCAATTTTCATTTTTTATTTTTACATACCCTACTCTCTCACAGAGATTTTTTTACATATAAAAATAAAAAATAAAAAAAAGAAGAATTTTATAACATTAGGGAATTTTTTAATAAAATTTTTGTTTTTTTTTTTTTTTATTTTTTAATATAACTGTGAGGACAAGTTTTTTTATTTTATTTTTTTTTTTTATCAAGAATATCAAGCTATAATGTCAATTAAAAAAACTCGTTTTCAAATATATTTTTTTACGGAAAACAGTTGGAGAGATGATCATATTTTTTTTTTTGATTTTTGATTATAACACGTGCCTAAAAAAAATTTTAACTTTTTTTTTTGCCAAGTTTTTAAATTATAAAATATTTTGTTAAATAAATTTTATTTAAAGGTATTTTTTGTATTTAAATAAATAATTGCACACACATACACACATACACACAAATACATAATTTCATTTAAAATTAAGTGAAGTGACATTTTTATCTAATTAATTTGAATTTATTAAAATTTTTAGTTAATTTTTCAAAAATAACAATAAAAAAAAGTGAAACTTAAAAAGTAAAGTTCAAGACAAAAAAAATCAAAATTATAAGAAGAAAAATTTAGTATAAATAAATAATCTAAAATAAGAATGCAAGGAATATTTGATTTAAGTATGGAAACATGAGGAAGCCACTGCAGGATACAAGAGATAACCAGCGTCAATTTACGCTCAACAAAGATAAATGACGTGAGTACTTTTATTTTTTATCATCCTTAAATAAGAAATTTTTAAATTTATTGATATAAATTTATTGTAAAATAAAATTATTTTGACAAGTCATGTTTATTGTAATGAAAATTTATATTTATAAATCATAATAATCATCATTTTGACTGATACATGTTTAATAAGATTATGTTAATTTTTAATAAAAAAAATAATTATATCGAGATTATTTTTATGGAAAATGACAGATATATAAATTTTATGTTAAAAGGATTAAGTAAACTGTATCTTATTTAAAGGAAAATATATTAACATTTATTTGCACATATTTAAATTTTAAAGACGTCATAGTTCTACTTAAAAAAATATCATTTTTTTGACTAATACTATTCCTGAGTTGCAAATGCAGTAGTGCAAAATAATAAGTATCTGCATGAGTACCAGATGCATTACAATTAATTCTTAAAATCCCATATTTAAAAAACAGCAGGAAAGGAAAAGGCAGGAAAAATATGAGAATAGTTGAACAATGTATTCCCTATACTAATAAAATCTAAAAATCCTACTTAAACAATATTTTGAGTTACGAAAAAGCATTTGTTGCAAAAACTATAGTATTATTGTGTTTTAAGATATCTGTGATCTTACAACCACCTTATACTGCCAATTGAAATTTATTATACAATATATTGTCAACAATGTTAATATTTTTAGGCTTGTCTGCTTAATTTTAAAATAATTTTATTTTTAACTATTTGAATAATTCAAGGGAGAATTATATTATTTACTTAAGATGTCAGAATTTTTAACTTTAAATTATATTTGCATTATTTATTATTGCTACTTAAATATAATAAATTTAAATCACATACTAATTGATTGCGTAAAATAATTTTTTTATAAATTAAAAGTGCTAAATTTTATTTTATATACGTCATTTTCAATAAATAAATGACAATTAATTTGATATATGAAATTTATTTATGATTTTATTTTGGTAAATTTACATAATATTCACACGTTTGGGGACGCATGTACTTGTATTATGGGAAAATAAAATTAATTTTAATGATTTTTTATAAATTTACGTATTTTTTTTTTTAAATTTATTGTTAAAAAAAAAAGAATTTTAAAAAAGTACTGAGTAATTGTTATTTTTTAGTTGATAATTATTTTTGCAATGATAAAATTTTTCGCTGTTATTTTTAATTTTTAATGTCTTGAAAAAGTTAAAAGAAACAATTTACAAAAGAAAAATAAAAAATGTAATTACACTGTAAATACAATAAAATATAGATTAATTTTTCCTCCAAGCGCACAAAAATTTCATAAAGAAATTAAAATAAGATTAGTATTGTGTAAAAACTAAAACAAAAAAGACTGGCATACTTTTTTTTTAGAAAAAACAATTTGGTTGTAAAAAAGCTAGATAGAATCAGAATATGAATGATGCTATCGCGCGTGAAACTAATTATGTGTATAAATGAATTAAGTACTTTATTTAACAAACAAACAAAATATCTCTTTAGCAATATTTTCTAAACGAACTTTTTTTTACGAAAGTATATTTTAGATGCCTTTTTTTCATTTCTTAAAATATGAAAATTATTGCAGTATAATTATTTAAAATAATTATTTTAAATACATGTAAAAGTTAAAAATTTTATAAAGTGACTGTCGAAAAATAAAACTAATCATACTTAATTTGTTTATAAATGATTTATTCTACTTTATATAGAGTTATACTTTCGTTAAATTACGTAATAATATCCTTACATAATATTTATGAAAAAAAAATTTCAATGAATTCGTTTATACTTTTATTCTATTACAAATTATTATCAGTAAACCATTACTTTATCTATTAAAGAAAAAGATTTGTATTTGCTATTTTATTGTTAAACTGTAAAAATAAAAACGAAAGTCTTTATTAATACACAGATTGATTTTCACATAGATATATTTCTTCTCGAAAGAGAAATGACATTTGGTTTCTATATAAAAAGGAAATATAAGTTTAAATCAAACATTTAAAACACTTATACTTAAATTAAATATCAATTATAAAATTTTGTTTATATATATTTTATAAATATGCTATGGAGTTTTCATTTTCGATGGGTTGGTATATTTTTAACAAAGACATTATTGAAGTTTTTATGAAATTTTTCACTAATTAGTCAGTATTTAGAATTAACACTTTGCGTGTTCAGATGAAATGTTACAAAATTAAACTTTGTTATTGAAATCAATTATTGTATTATACTGTTGTAAATAATTTGGGTTAACTTTATACTTTTTTCGCAATTATAATGGATTAATTCATGCGAAAAATAAAAATTAAATTATTACAAATATACTTAATAAATACAACATATTTAGTTGCTCTATACTGTTGAATTAACTACATTTACCATGAAATAATTTCTATAAAATTTTATTCTTAGTAATCATTTGTTAATCAAACTGTAAAAATTATTATTTGTTATAAAAATTACAATTTTTTTATTTAATAATCAAAAAAATGAAGCAACTCTGTTTACACAAGAGTCAAATTGAGCCCAGATTAGATAAAGTTCATGTTGAGCTTTATGATTATGCATGTCTACAAGCTTGGTCCCAATTAGCTTAAATTTAGTTTTCATGTAAATAAAACCAATATTTGCTCAAAATCAGATAGGTCCTTTGACTTCAATACTAATTTATTTTATTCTGAAAAAACTTGTATCTTTAATCCATTCCAAGTGTTTCAAAAGTTTAACTTCATGTATGAGAATTAATCTTGGAATTAATATATATTTTTCACGCCATCTGTAACAAAAAAATAAAAAAATATTAAATTTTTAATTTACTAAACGGACTATATTTAAATAATAAAACCTTATTTTTGTTGAAATACATAATTAGGGAATTAAATTACGCTCTAAAATGGTATAATTACAGTTTTAAATTGTATACTATTGCAAACGGCAAAGACAGTTGTATTTGCATTAAAAATTAAATAGATTTATTTCAAAATCAGAAATATTTTTTAAAATTGCACATATTTTGAAAGTGTAAAAAAAATTAACATTAATGAAAATTATCATATAAATTGTATTATCAATTTTTTTTAAATATGAAATTCTTAATACGTGGGTTTACTTTAATTTGTTTTTTGAGATAAAGTAAACCAGTTTTTTTATAATATATGAAAAAAATATAATCGTTAGACAAAAACTAATTCTTTTTCATTTTTATTGATATTCATTATTTATTAACCTCTGAGTCATATAGTTTCTAAACTAAATAAAAAAGTTTGTCTGATCTTACAATCATATTTTTTTGTGTCATATTTTTATAATGCATATTTTTACTAAATAAAATAAAGCTGACATCTACTTAAGTATATAATTATATACTCTGTTAAATACATGATTTTGTAGTCCAGAAAAGTTCTAAAAAAAAGAAAGAAAAATATACTTTTTTTTTAACTCAACAAGTTACAGTCCAAGTATTAACTGGTATATTACTACTTTTTTTTTTAAATAATTTTCAAGTCATTATAACGTTTCCTTATAAAGAATAGATAATGCGTCTGGCGTTAATAATAATATTTAAAAAAAATATAATTAAATTAGATTTAGAAGAAAAAAAAATATTTTTAAAATATGCAAATTACAAATATTTAAATTATATATCTAAAAATAGTTTAAGAAAAGAAAAACATATTAAAATTATCCATAGATTTTTTTTGCTCTTGGAGGTGAAATTGACGATTAACGTCCGCAGGCATTAACTTTAATATTTATAATAATATCTCACCTTTTTATATTCGCATTATTATTATTATTATTACAATCATTATTATCTATCATTATAAACTACCAATTTACTCGCGACTATTGTCACTTTCAACTTTCTTTTTTTTTCTTCAAATATATTATATTTTTTATATACTCGCGCCATAATAATTACCACGTGTGCGTTGAGTCTAAAAATGATAAGAGTAGGTACATAAATATTTTTTTATTAAAAATTGTCGTTAATATATAAAAAAATTTTTTAATTATATATGCGTAATAATAATAACATGATGTGAATTTTTAATATGCGACCTCAAACAATTCACCGTGCGAATATGTCTCTATATATGTACGTATTATACTTTCATTTCTATCTCGTCGTTGCTCCTCTGACACAATCCATACACAATTCGTTATACTTTCCTTCAAAAAATAATAAAAGACAAGATCGTATTATATATTATTTTCTATTATTAAAATGTATTATAATTCACACAAAATACTTGTATGTGTGTGTGTGTGGGTTGAATATACATACGTAATATTTTATTATTATTTATAAAAAAAACAGACACAACAGCAGTAAAAATACGTATTGCTACCGAAAAATTATTATAATTATATATATGTGCCTTTAGGTTATGTTACATTACGTTTTAAAAAAGTTATTATGTGATATGTTTTTTAACACCAGCAAAAGATTTTTTTAAACAAAGATTTTAATATTTGATTAAAAAAAAATTTTCTTTTATATAAACAAAAATATTTAACAAACATATTACGAAAATATAAAACAATTTTAATTTTTTTGTATCATACCTATTAATATTATACCATGGCGTACTTATTATATAATATTTAAAAATTTATTTTTGTGTTATTAAATAAATAATTATTAAAATTTTCTTATTTTAATATTGTAATCAAATAAATGAATCTTTTTTGTACATTATGATTCGCGTGCATGGTATTGTTACATAACCTATAAAAACATAGGAACCTATAAAATCTTCTTGAAAAAGGTTTATTATTATTTATTATTAAACAAAAGGTTATAGAAATTAATTAAATACACTTATATACTTGTCACTGTAATATTAAATTATGTAAATTTTAAAAATGATCTTTTATTAATGATAAATAAAGGAAATGAATACCTAACCTATAATATGAAAAAATAAATAATTAGTATATACCTTTATAATAAAAACTCAAAGTTTTTTAAACAATAGTTATTTTATTATTTTATTTGCATAATATAATAATAATTGAAATAAAAACGACACTTTCACGTAATAAACTATCTCTTTTTGTAAAGAAAATTACTATAACGTTATTATACTTGAATGCACCTTTTAATATTATTATAATAATAATAAAATAAAAGAAAAAATATTAAAAAAATTTGTCTCTTTTCTCTTCCGTCTTCCGTTCTTCTTAGAAATATTAAAATTAATTAAATAATGTGATATGATATCCGGTAAAATACTTATTTTTCATTTATTTTTTTACGAAGAAATTTTGTTGTTAATTTTCTGGTTTTATAGGTTATGATAAGATATTTACCTTTTTTTTTGTGTTTGTTTATCAGTGTGTAAAATAATTTTTGATAACGTCTTTATTTTTTTTAATAAATTTTGTTAAATTTTATTAATTAGTTTGGAATTTTGAGCGGTGTTGAAATTTTAGAATAACTGTTTTGGGCGGTTTTGGAGTTGATAAGTAGATAAAGGCCGAAATAGGTAAGACTCATAACGTACAATTTTAGGGTGCAATGCATTTAGAAAGTAAGCAAATAGATTAGCAAATGAGAAGAAGCAAGATAAAATACACCAAAAATTGAAAAAAAGGCGGGAAAAACTATTAATTTCCACCGACATTTTTAGCATAAATTTAAAAATAACTATTTTTTTCTACCTTGGGAAAACAACCAAGTATCTCAATAAACGACGCGGAATTAAAAATTCTCCCAAAGTAGCAATTATTATTTAATCGAAGTAATTAATTAAAAAAAAAAGTAGGTATACACTATAATATGTAATATTAATTTACATAAATAATTCTCCATAATTAAATATTTCTAATCAATTAATTAAATAATAAAAAAAAAAGAAATTTTTTATAATTATAATACTTTTTTCTCTTTAATAATAATCATAATAATTTATATATATTGAATACATAATATGTAATAATATCATTAAAGAAAAAAAAAAGTATATAAATAATAATAATTTTTGTTTAGGTCAGTAGAGGAAATATATTAAATAAATTAGATATAAAAAAAAAATTTATTCTTTGTTACAAAAAATTTTATTATAATAGAGGTTATGTTTTATGAAAAAAAATGTAGAAAAGAAAGTTAATTTAGTTTGATATTATATTTCCTTTATTATGCTGGAAAGTTAAGTTGTTTGAATTTTCTAACTGTTGTGTGGGAATATTTAGGCGAAATTTTTACTAATTTAAGTAGGATTCTTAGAAAATTTTAGAGTAATAGTTGAAAATTATTCTATTTTAAATCATTGAGCTTCCGGAATAAAATAGCAATTTATAAATTTACCTGAACATTCGTGCTTAAAAAAATTTAGGTAGTTCAATTTTGTATTCTTGGTGATTCGGAAGCAGTCTATTGTATAGAATATTGCATATTTAAAAATCATCGCTCTTTTTACCAGGGAAGATTAATTTTAAAAATTTACCCTAAAATAGGGCTCTAAAACTAAGATTTTCAAGCCTTTTTTTAATAAAAAAAATGAAATATTAAAGTTTCAAAATACAAAATGGCCCAAATTTTAATAAAAGGCTAAAAAACGAGTCTACTTTTACACAAAACTCTTGTTAGATCTTAAAGTTTTCTTGGTAGCTTCATGGTAAAAAACTCAAATTAAAAACAATCAAAATTTTCCGTAACCAGTTATTCCAAACAATAATTGTTAAAAATAAATTGCTTCACAACCACCGTGTATAAAAAATAATTAAACGAACAAGTATTCTTTTTAGAAATATTTTTGACAAATAAATCGATATTTTATTTACAATTAATAAGATCAAAAAGAAAAACTTTGAATCAATGAATTTTGTAATATTTAAGTTGGATATTATTAAATTAGAATAATTTATATATATAATTGCAATAAAATATTCGTAGAAATAAATATTTCAAAATAATCGCAGTATTGCCTTTGATTTTATTTTATTATTTTTTTTTTTGGTGTAATATTGAGAAAAATAAGCCCAAAGCCACAAAATTATTTGAAATAAACAAAATTTTTATTTTATTTACTTCATCATCATCATAATTATTAATGACTTTTTTTGATCTTTTTTTTTATAGATTTTATGTACAATTATATATCCTTAAGCGATTTTATTATTTTAAGGTGCAGTTTTATATAATATTAAGAAATTTTTGCTAAAAAAAAAATTATATTATGCACAAAAATTTCAAGTTTTGAGATTCCTTCCAGGCATTTAAAAACTAAAAATTCCAAACTTTTTTTATATAAAAAAAGTATATTTATAAGTGACTTTGATTTTACCATTTACTTTCTGCCTGTGTGTGTATGTGTAAATTATGCTAAGTCAAGGAAAATAAAAAAAAAACGTTCTCCATTAAAGAAGTTTATTATAAAGTGAGAAAAAGATAGAAAATTAAAATTGTAAGTGTGCAGTTTATTTATGTACTTTAAAGTTACAAAAAAAAAGGTTGAATAATTGGGTCATTTATTGCATTTTTTTATATATTTAAGTGAGTTATAAATATTTATGTTCGAGACATGAAGAAAAAAAAGGATATTGAGACACTATAATATGTGATATAGATTTTTTTTTTCTTTTCTGATTGAAAATTATTTTTTAATATGTAAATCAATATGGTTTCTTAATTATTATTTAAATTACTGTTTTATTTATTTTATTTAAAAGTCGTAAATTTTTAGTTATGTGGTAATATTGCTGTGTTTGTTGTTGGTTATTTTGCATGTTTCTGTAAAGGTTTCATTAATTTTGAGTTACGCTCAGACTAACATAAAATTTCAAGGATCATTAACATAAAATTATGCTAAAGAAAATTTTTTTAAATCTGTCTAATAACTTTTTTAAAAACTTGTTGCAACTTTTTAGAGTTCAATAACACTGACAGGTTGCAATTTTGGTTGAAATGCTTGAATTTTCAAGTAAATTTATTAAAAAATTCAAAAAATTCATTCAGTTCAAGAAAAATTCAAGCACAGCAACCTGACAGTGAAGAGTTCTAAATGAATTGCTGGGGTTGAATTTTCCAATAAATCATGCACTGTAACATATACATTTTTTTAAAATTGAAACTAACTATTTCAAGTTGCTTTTCGTTACTAATAATGGTACTTAAAAATTTCTTTATATTATACTGAAATTTCTGATTTTTTCCTTAAATTTGATATCAAATATTTTATAAATTTCCAGGTAATTCAATTTTGCCAATAAAAATAACTTTCAAATAGTAATATTATAAAACAATTATAAAATTTACATAATTTAATTAGATTTATTTACGTAATCATGTATAACCAAATAGATTTAAAAATAGTTTTTTTTTAAAATGTAAAAATAAACAAAATAATAAATACATTATTAGTTTAATTAGATTTTATACATATATAGAGAGAATAGAGAGAGAGTTTGAAAAAAAAAACTTGTACCTATTATATAGTCAGGGACATTTGCCTCAAGTAGTATAAATTAGAAAAGATCAATTTAAATTGATAAATAAGAAAATTCAGTTTAATAAAACCTTGAATAATTTTTTTTTCTCTTTTGCTTTAAAATAAATTACAAGTAACTTTGAATTTAATTCTACATCGGTTAACTAAAATTTGAAATTGAAAGTTGATCAAATAATAGATTTGGTTCATGGTATCAGGCAAGAGCGTCCTGAAAATTTCATCTTAAAAAAGTTTGGTTTAAAAAAAAGTGAACTAACAAATGGGATCTATCCATTTGGCACAATCTAAAAACATTTCCTTTCAGTAATTCAAAAATCAAATTTGGAACCTATAATTATCTCAAAAATAATAAAATTTGTAAAAATAACGCTCAGACTAAAAAAAGCATAATGTCACTTTACTCTAAATAGAAAAAGAAATCAATGAATGCCTGTATAAAATATTTAAAATTTTAATTTATTTTTTAATTAAAATCTATGCATGCACATTTACTAGATCTCTCGTTACATCATTTATAATGCATAATATTATAATAACGTTTATAAGATTTTATTCAGCTAAACAATTTATTTACAAACATTTTTGACTAAAAAAACTAACTTAATTTGTTCTGTTTGTTTAATAATCTATTTTATTCATGTTTCAAAAAAAAAACAGGAATTAAATATATGTAATACATGTGTGTTTATGTGTGTTTGTAAATTAAAATTAGTGAATTTTGTTATTTTTCTCTTAATTTTAGTTTTAAATGTATAAAATTACATTTTTTACATTATACTTTCTTTATAATTGCATGTAATTTGTAAATAAATAAGATTGTTTTTTTTTTTTTTTTTTTTTTTTTTTTTTTTTTTTTTCTGTTTTTCTGTTTATGTAACTTTTACAGCTGTAAGTATAAGAGATAAGATTTCAAACCTTTTTTTTTTGCTTAACATTAATGTCATTAGTTTTTAATTTTGGAATTTCTTGTTTCGTATGGTGATTGTGTAGGTAATTAAAAATAATAACATTAAATTTCCTTTTTTATAATTTAATTATAAATTATTTATTACCTTAATTTTTTGGGATTATTATTGAAGTTATTTGCATGATTTGTTGATTAGTAAAGATTCAGGGTATCGAAGTAATTTTAAACTGAACTCTCTATGTTAAAAATTCATAATTATTTTTTGTAAAATCGTTGTCAAATTAGGTGGTACTTAAATATTTAAATCAAAATTAATTAGTTTAATACTCGTGCTCAGCTTTATAAAAAAAAGTTCAGGAAAAATTATTTTTCGTCCGAAGACATTAATAACAATATTTGCAAATCCTCATAAAATTTAACTTTTCAATATTTGTTTTTATTCTTACACATGATAAAACAGCTGCAAAACAGCTCATGACTTTCCAATTCAATAAATAATTCGAATCAGATTTAAAACTACCTACAATCCGATACAATAAAGCATAACATGCATTAAGCTTCTTTTAGGCGCCTCCAGTACTTACCAAAGTCTCATTTTTTTTTTACATAATATGCATTTTTTTCAAAGGCGTCTGCACTCATGATGCATGGAATTTATAAATAAGCTGATTGATGAGGAATTATTAGATAGTCGAGGTATTTTCTTAGAAAAAAATCTTTCGTTATCTTGTGTATTAAGTAACTGGCTTTACTTGTTTTAATTTATTTTGCCAGTTTTCCTGAATTATAAAAATAAAAAAAGTAAAACTCGTAATTACTAATCTTATTTACCGCAAAAGAAACTATATATTGCAAAGTTCGTTTTTTTTTTGGAGTTAGTGAGCTGCGAAATATTGCAAAATTTATAGAAACTAATGGCTAAATGAACTAATTTTTTAAATTCCAGAAGTGCATTAGATTTGAGTTACAGAAATTTTAATTAAATGAGACTCTGTTGAATTTTTGATGCAAGAAATAACATAAGAAAATTATTGCTCATCAGAAAACTTCTGTTTTACTTATTATTATTGATGTGGTTAATAGCGATTTAATTGTCAGTAATTACTTTGATGTTTTGTGTGAAATAAAGAAATAAAAAAAAAAATGATGTATATTATAAGTTTATTTAAAAAAGTGGTTTTTATTGGTGGTTTCATAAATTTTTTAAACTTGCACTTGACAATGTCACTTGTCATTCAAAACTAATGTGTATTATAAACACTTGTAATTTTGAACTTGGGTTTTTTTTATAGTTTTATAAAAAAAAAATGATTTTCTTTTTTGTGTAATAAAAATAAAGAAAATGTTTTAGTAAATACAGAGAAAAGTTTTATTATGATAATGAACTTAATTTTTAATGAATTTTACAAAGATTTAAATCAAATTTTAAGGTCAAGAATTATTAAATAAATTCAAGGTTATTTTGAATAAAACCATTTTTTTGAAGACTTTATTTATCGTAATTTATTTCTTCAATCAAATAAATTACTTGGTGATCTCACCACATTTAAATATAATTCTTTCTTTATGATCTTATAATTTCATATTTAAGTGTTCTTTATGAATTTATGTATTTATTAAAATATTTTTTTTAGCTTTTTGTCGGGGTTATACCGGAGATAATATTTGATTTTTATATAGATTTAATAGTATATAAATACTTACGGCTCTAGTCTAGAAAAGTAAAGAATGGCCTAAATCGCACGTAAATTAGTTGGTAAACTGCGATTTGTGTCATTCTTTATTTATGAACAAGGGTCGTATACGATTTTTCTTCGTCAGTGGCGAGAAAACGCGACTTTTCCGGTCGCGTAGCGGCCGGGAAATAGGTGCTTTCTGGCCGCTGATAAGAAAATAATATTTGTTAGAGTATGCTGCTTTTTTCTCACAAGTGAAATGGCATTTCATTATTATATAAGTAATGCATGTAGCGCGATAAATATCTTACTTTGTTTATTACAATCTATTCTTATATTGTATAAAAACTATTTCACATGAGTTTTTATAAAAAGCTTTTATAAATTATTTTTAAGGAGTAATACATTTTTAAATACAAATTTTTTTTCAATGTAGTATTCTTTTATGCTAAACTCTTTCGTTGAACTTTATATTCCTTTCTAGTCTAGGCGCCAGCCATACTAATCTCGCCCAAAAATTAAGAAATTAAATTTCTTTTTCCGAGGATAAAAATAGGTGGTATTTATGTTTTTCGACCCGCTGAACACGAATCCGGGGTCCGTTTTGCGAATTTCGTGGTCAATTTTTTGTTATTAACAAATTATTGCAAAATTGGCCAATAATTTGTTAATAACAAAAAATTGACCACGAAATTCGCAAAATGGACCCCGGATTCGTGTTCAGCGGGCCAAAAAACATAAATACCACCTATTTTTATCCTCGGAAAAAGAAATTTAATTTTTGGGCGAGATTAGTATGGCTGGCGCCTATATTATTCAGATTTTTACCCTTTTAAAGTTTGTTCTTTAGTCATTCGTATAGTAAATGATACTATGATATTAATAATAAAATTTTAATTATTAAGGTGTAAATTGGTCATACAATAGAATAGTTTTTTGGTTTCAGTATTTGAAAAATATCTGTAGGATTGAGTTTTATTTATTTTTTCAAATTGGTTTAATTTTTTTGATTTCCAAACAGAAATTTGATCGATAAAATTTTTTTTATTAATTTTGAAAATAGTCTAATTTAATGATGTACGCTATCCCCCCAGAGATAACTTTTGATACTTATGAAGGTTTAGCATTAGAAATTAATGGTTTGTTAGAGCATAGATGTCGCTTTTTTCTCACAAGTGAAATGTAATTTCGTTTACATATATATAGTGCATGCATTGTGATTAATATCTTATTGTGTATATTATTAATCAATCTTTATAATTAAAATAATACATCTTAACTACTTGAAGTATTGCTTGATATAAATTAGAGGTATAATTGAGAGTTTAATATTTATTTTATTATTAAGATTTAATTCTATTAATTATTTTTTATTTTATTTATTTTTTGAAATTAGATTAATTCCTACATTTTTTTTATTAAGGTTTGATTTCTATACGTTTATTAAATCCGGCCCTTCCCCACTCCAAAAAAAATTGGCGCTGTTAAAACGGATATTTTTATAACTTTAGGTCCGGCTTGACTCAAAAATTTGTAAACATTTTATACAAAATATAATAATTAACATTAAAAACCATTTGAGAATTAAAATAACTATTTAAAAAATTTATTTTAACAACTAGTTTAGCAATTCGAATTTTTAAAACGGAGGATAGTTTGATATTGTTTGTTTTTAATTCAAGCCGGACCTAAAATTATAAAAATCACCGTTTCAGAGCTCCAATTTTCTTTTGGCGTGAGGAAGGGCTGGATTCAATAGGAGGCAGGCGAATTATTAATGATGTTATTTACTGTATATTTTTTGTTACTAATTTTGGGTTAGTAATTGACAAATGATGTAGAAATTACTTAATAATCAAAACTGGCTTATTTTTTAAAACCACTTTGCATGTGTTACAATTTGATTAAAAATAACCCAAATTCATGAATCAAAACTAAAAATAACATAAATCGAATATTACTTGATCAAAAATAAATAAAAAAGTAAATATGAAATTACATGAATGTTGGAAATGTGTAAATTAAACAAATATCTGATATAATTTTAAACGTAATCACGAATACGTATAAATATACAGAAACAGGCATAAAACGTTTATGATCTTCTACAAAAATAACTTTTAATATCTAAAAACTCTGTATAATTTTGTATAAATTATATTTAGAAGCTCAGTCAGTGTTATAATACTACCAGTAGTAATATTTAGTTGAAAGAGAATTAAATATCAAAAATATTCACTCTTAATAATTTACAGTAGATAGAAAAACTTTTTTTATTAATTTAAACTCTCACGTGTAATAAACACGTGAGTGAGCGTGGGTGATTTTTATCATTGTTATTTACTTTTGTAAATACTTAGAATAAAAAAGGATTAAAATGTAAATTTTTTTTTTATTTAAATTCGTCTCAGTGTATATAAATGTGTATGTGTGTGTTTAAAACTATATCTATAAATAAATAAAATGTATATTTTGAAAATTGTAAGTAACTTTTAAATTTTAAAATTACTAAAAAATTTTGTCTCTTTTTTTTTCATTGTCTTTTCAGAATTTAATTTGTTTTTAATTGGTTTTTATTGTTTGACTTGTTTTTTTTTTTTTTTTGTAATTTTTCTCAGACTATTATGTGCATATTCTTTTAAACATTTAATTTGTTTTATGGGTAATATACTTTTTTTTTAAAACTTTTTTTTATTTATAACCTGTCCTTGTAATGTTTTAAAATAAAATGAAAAAAAAAAAGGTAATGATTTTTTTTTTAAATACCACAGGGGAATATTTTTAAGTAGATCAAGAATATTTATTATTTGTTTTTATGTATTTTTAAATTATTGGATTCTTTATATGAAATCAAGGATTTTGAGGTTATATTTTTGGTTTTTTAATTATTCAAATATGATAATGCAAAAAAAATGAAAGTTTTGTATATTAAAAAAATAGTATTTTTTTTTTGTTAGTACATAATAAAAATTTATATGTTTTTCAGTGCATGAGTGTATTCGAATTGACTCACCGGAACAATATATAATAACTTATAGTAAAATGTTCTCTTTTTGATTGACTGACTGACTTTTCACGGTTACCTTTTTTTCTTTAGTAATATAATAATTTAAATCGATGATTCTATTACATGTGTTCTTGTGTGTAGAAAGTTAATTTTATATAATTTTTTTTTTTAGATTATGTAATAATATTTTATTAAAAAAATTATATTTTAATGTTTATAAAATATTAATCGTATACATGGGGTATTTTGTGTTATTTTAAATTATGAATTTTCGTTTTTTTGGTTATTATCAATATTTTTGTTTTTCGAAACTATTCACTGTAAAAAGTAACTTTCTTAGATTTACGAAATAAATAAAATTTTTCCGAAAAATCGTAAATTTACTAAATTTACATTAGTATATTAACAAAAATTTCGAGAATTCTCGATTTTTTTTTGTTATTTAACCAAAAAAAGTTGTAAATTCACAACTATTTTTCTGGAATTTACAACTATTTTTTGTAAATTTTCGAAAAAAAATTGTAAAGTATCAATTTTTCTTGCGAATTCACAAAAAAAAAATCGAGAATACTCGAATTTTTTGTTAATATACTAAATTTAGTAATTACACGATTTTTTTCGAATATTTACTAATTTTTCGAAAATGTTCAAATTATTTGTTAATATAAGAAAGTTACTTTCTACAGTGTTTATTTTTGTGAAATTATATATAATTCAAATTTTCAAATTGTAAAATAGTTGTTAAAAAAATTTTTTTAATTTCAAATGAGTAGCCAAAAAGTATGAATTTTCTGAAAAACATGTAGTTATTCTGTGAGAATTTACGATTACGTAATGTATGGTCGATTCTTTGTTTTTCTGCTCATGGATCGTAATTTATACTATATTTTCCGAGATATTTCCTATTCCTTTAATACAACTACTTACCTATATCTATTATTCTTTATATAACCAAAAAAGCAATATTTCAGAGATTTTATAATTTATTTTTTAGTGTATAATATACTTGGGTTAAATTTATAAGCATCGATTTTTTAAAGCCTAGATGCCGTTTTTTTTCTCACAAGTGAAATGGAATTTCAGTATTATATAAGTAGTTCATGAATTCTTAATAACTAGATATTATTCTTAATAACTAGATATAATAGAAATTAGTAATTGTGTTTAAATAATATAATTATATATTTATGCAACTTTGAAAGAGGTCCTAACTATGAATATACTATGTATATTATACAATATTCTTAACTTTTTTGAGTTTATTACAGGGTTGTCACTTAACACTGTATTTCGTAGTAAAAGTGAAGGCGAAATACGGAAATGTCTCATTGATACCATCCTATGAATTTAATTTTGTCGTATGACTTTGTATAATTCCTGGGCACCATCAGATTTGGTCTGGTATAGGTATTTTGGGTCGTTGAATCCAAATTTCGGAAAATCGCACATGAGAAATAAGCGCATCTCACTTAAATTAGCGAAAATCTCCCTGAAAAGGCTGTTTTTGATCAATTCTCACTATAAGCCTATTTATTAATTATTAATTATTAATTTAGCCTAACTATTAATTTTGACATAACATAACTTTTTCGAGTCATTGAATCCACATTCCAGGTAATTTTTTATCGGAAATGACTTGAAATTTGGATTTAGCGACCAATAACACTTATACTATGGTAAAATTAAGGCTAATAGTGAGAATAAATCAAAAGCAACTCCTTTTAGGGGTGATTTTTGTGCTAATTTAAGGGTAAGGTGCTCATTTACCATGGTACCCGTAAATTGACTGGAGTATTATAATAGATTATATATATGTATTATTATTTATATATCCAAATTTTCATTTTCAATTATACATGCGGGTTCTAAAATAGCAGCATAAAATTATAAAAGAGCAATTAAAGTTTATAACTATAAAACCAAATAAAATAATCAAAATGAAGTACCTATAAAAGTTATGTAATAATTTATTTTATTAAATAAATAAAAAATTTATAATTTAAGCAAAAAGTACATAAAATAAAATTCAATATTTAAAAATGAGAATAAATATAATTTGACAATATTTAGATTTGAAATTTATATTATATATTTCTCAAAATATATATAAAATTTTGTGGTTAAATTTTATATCGAAAAATTTAGACTTTTATGTGGTTTGTAAATATTACATGAAGTAATAATACATTTACGAAAATATTTTTTAATAAATAAATAATTATTGAACAAGTTTGTATTTAACTGCATTTAACTGAAAATTTTAATTAAAATTAGTTAAATATAAAGATTTTGAAAAGGTGGATTGTATGTAGCCTAGTAGGTTGACTAAGAAATTTTATTTTGATATATTAAGCTGTTCGTTATTTTCAAAACTTCTTTTGAATAATCCGAAAGTTTTTAATTCTGAAAATTTCCAATTAATTTTAAAAATAAAATCCAGCCTAATATACATAAATATTATTACAATTGTATATAAAATTGAATATTACATAAAAATTGCTTTAAATCTTGTATTACAATTTCTCTCTCTTTCTAAATAATTTATCGATTGGTTAAATCAACTATATATATATTATTTATAGGAACATGAAATTCACTGACCGAATCAGGAAATAAAATTTTTCATGTAAATATTTTACCATACAATTTAATTTTAAAAAAAATATCAATACTTAAATTCAATTAAATATTTTTTCATATACAAAAAAAAAAAATTTAGTATTTAAAAAAAAAAAAAAAGATTTTTTTGTAATTATTGCAAAAAAAAAAATATTTAATAAGTGAAATAAAAAAAAAGGACAGAAAATAAAATGCAATACAAACTGATACGGTGAAAGCTGATATTTTGTAACACTCTATTGCCGTTCTATTACAATTTTCTATACTTGGTTAGAAATATTAACGTTCGATTATATTAAATTTTTTTTTTTTAAGTTTTTTTTATTACTTGACAATAATTTTTAGTCATTTTAAAATCAATTAATATTAAATTAAATATTATTTATTACTTATAAAAAATGTGAGGTTAGGTCAGGTCAAGTGATTGTATATGAGCAAAAAAAAATTAATATTATTTGAATAAAATTATGTTTGGCATGACTTTTTTTTAAATAATAATAAGGAGTGTCAATTTGACATGTGTCTATGATAAATAAAAAAGGCTCATCAGAAAAATTAAATTGAAAAAAAATTTTTTTTATAATATTAAAACTAAGATATTTACAAGTTTGGACTTAATGTATATAAAAAGGCGTGTCCAACTTGTTTTGCGTGTTCCAGATCACCACATTTGAAAAAGAAATGGAAAGTAATATACTTTTGCTAAGTCATTCACTCTCTCGTATTATTAAAGACATGAAGCCCTTCGTTTTTTTTATATTCTTCTTTTATATTCTTCTTCTCTTTATTAAATTTTAACTCTCACTCTTGTTCTGATGAACTAAATAACGTCATCGCAGTTTTTTTTTTTAATCTGTTGAAAAGCCATTTAGTTGTGCCGCCGAATGCATTATTCGTGGACGTATGTTCTGTGAAGATAATTATGGGTGGATTTTATGTTTGTTGGCCTCCTGAAACCGAATCTGGAGTCTATGTTTACCCAAAAGTGGTATTTTGGCAATTATTGCAAAGTTGGCAGTAAACAAAGGGCTGAAACTCACAATTTTAAGTTTTAGAAAAGACATAAATAATTTTGATGTAATTTTCCCAAACAAATCCCAATTTTTCACTTTTGGAGTAATACGGTTAACAGTCAACACAATGACTATTTGTTTATAAATCGTTTAAGTAAAAATACCAATTCATACGTAACACATATTGACATATGTTTTTTCACTTGTAGATAACAATTTTCTACTTATTTTTTTCCAAAAAATTCAAAAATATTTTAATAACAACGAAATTACCACTTTTAGATAAAAATAGACCCCAGATTTGTTTTTAGGAGGCAGATAAATATAAATTTCACCCACTTTTACCCACGCAGGACGTATGTCCACGAAAACTGTATTCGGTGGCACGACTTAATTTTTTTGTCTCGATGAATCAAATTTCTTTATGATTTATTACGCGTTTAATTTTTATTATTAATTGAATTTAATATTTATATGTTTGAAAATCAAAGTTTCTTTAATTTTTTTATAATCCAATTAGGAAAAGAATTTAATACAAGATGATAATCGATTTAAAGAATAATTAAGATCCAAACATTTATTTTGTAACGATTTGATAAAAATATTTTTGACAGTTCAGGGTTAGATTTTTCATAATGGATTATGTACACAAGTGGCTGTTCATTCCTCAGTGGGAGGTAAATTACTGTAAACCACCTGTGAGAGCATTTAAAGGAAGTTGTTTGTAAGAGACCAAGTGCATCAGCTTTAAAATTTTTAAAGACTTTATTTATTTTTTTATACTTTTGAAGTGATTACTGGCGGTAATATATTTTCCGTGAACCCTTACTTTGTAAGCACTTTTATCCTTTATGGATGAAATTTTTCATTGAGTATAATTACTTACTTAGGGCCATTCAACACCAATATAATATTCTTGTTGACAAGAAATGGGCCATTTGGTCAAAATAGAAATTTTCAGATTTTTTAAAAATTTTACGTCTTATGTTTTTTGGATCACTTGATTCGAATATAACATCCGTTGGTGGATAATTTTTGAAATTATATGTTTTACATCGATAGATTTTTGGCATTCATAATGCATTGATAAATTAAAGTAAGAACAACCTGTATATACTAATACTTTTCTAACCTAAAAAGATACATGTAATTATAAAAACTAACTCATTTAATCATATACGTACTCTAGAAAACAACAGTAGTGAAAAATTAATCATTAGAAACAAAAGAAAAATTGTAAATAAAAAAAAAATTATACATCAGGAAGCAAATTCAGTACCGTAAATTTTAAGAGCACATAGCGGAATCAAACAATGAAATATTGATTATTAAAAATTCAATTGACTGTCAACAATGAAAGATTTAATACAATTTTTTTTTACAACATAAAGAGTTAATTATATCGTTTGGTTCTATTGAAGTTATTTCTCTTTAAAACTGCACGTATGATTCTATGTAATAAAATGTTTGAGGAAATAGAAATTATTTTCACTCTACATAATGGCTAGAATCGTTGTGTTTAAGTTTCATCAAGATAATGCGAAGCGTATTATCAATTGAAGATAAGAAGTAAAATTAGTCTATTTAAAATTTATGTACGTAACAATAAATTATAGATATAAAACGTTAAAAATATTTGTAGATTAGAATTTTACCACAGTTTATTACACTGTTTAAAGTAACTCCGGTGAATGTACAAAAAGTTAGTTAACTTTTGAGAAAAATCGTATATTTATGAAAAAATTTTTTTCAAACAATGTATTTTTTTAGTAGTCTATTAAGAGCCTCTGTTCATAAAAGTAAAGAAAGGCTCAAATTGCGCGTAAATTGCGGTTTGGGGCATTGTTCCTTTATGGACAAGTATCGTTTACCGTTTTTCGACAGTAGTGAAAAAACGCGTCTTCGCCAGAAATATGTGGTTTCTGACCACTGGCAAGAGAAGTTACTTTTAACAGTACAGTTAAGAAAACAGTAAAAAATCAAACCAAAAACCAGAATCCTAAGGATTTTCATGTCAAAATTAATTTCACGTGTGCAGATCCTCAAAACAAACTGATTCGTTATAATTTTGATTTACCAGTTAGCACGCAGAATTAAATCTGATACGGAATTTTTTTTTTAACATATAGTTTTGAAACATAGATTTTCCTTTCCTAGGAAGTAAGTCTAACTATAATCAGTGGAGAGTTTTATCATCGAAGGATGAAAAATTAATGTGTGGTTTACCACATAGTTTATGATATAAATTTATGATAATATATACAATTAAGTAGAAAGAATTTAAACGCTTGATAGAAAATGAAAATATAAGTCATAAGACTTTGTTTAACATTTACAATGTAAATTTTTATATTTTTCAAGTTTTCTGTTTAAGGTATTTTTGCAAAATTTGGCGTCGAGTATGTTTTTTTTGGTATCAACAAAAAGATTTTCATAACACTTAAATTAGAAAAAATGACCCATTTTAGGGATAATTTTTTAATGTTTCGCAAGTTCTGAGATTTTTATGTGTAGGACCTCAAAATTTAAGATCTGTGATTCCAAAAAGGTTGCAAATAAAATCTAAAGCAAAGTTAAGACCTATTATTCCGTGTTGCTCGCATTTTAAATGAGTGAAATTTGCTTTACATTTCAAGACTTTGCATCGTTTAAAACAAAAACAAAATTTCGGCTAGCTCAATCAGGATTCCGGTAGCGGAAACCGGAAAATTTTTTAAGTGTATGATTTGCGAATATAGAAAAATTATAAATGATATTTTACTACAATTTAATGGTATTCAATTCATTTTCCATATAACATTAAAATTCGTAATTAGCAGCTTCAAAAGCCTAAGTAAATCTAAGTAGCTTATTTAAAATTTTCCAAAAGCCCAAAAACCAGAGAAACCTTATTTTATTCAGCAATCACTATCAAAATGTATATAAATTTAACCAACTGTATATGAGCCAAATATGTATATTAATAAATATTTACATATAAATTAACTATACTGACTACATAACGCGTAATATTATTATGATTTTTACGCGCGGTCAGTGCACTTGCTATAATAATGATTACACTCACGCACGTGTTCATATTACCGAGGTGTAAAATAATTTTTCCTTTATACATTTTTTTATTTTCAATTTTACATTTCAAATATATATGATGCGTTTAAATATATTCTACTTTCTCTCTAATCTTTAAGTATTAAGTTACATTGTATAGTATGAAAATTTAATATATAATAAAAGTTCACTTTCTTCGCTTTGTAAATACATTATTATAGGTTAGTTTCTATAAAAAAAAATTTAATCTAATATAAGATGGAAAATATTTTTTTATTTGTATTTATACACGACACATTCAAAGAGATATACATAAAGTTTATGTACTTGTTCCGGTGCGACTAACGAATAGGCGTTTGTGAAATTACGTCATTTGTACATACAACATTCTAATGTTAGGATATTGAGAAATATAAGTACAGGACAATGGCAATGGACACGCCTAAGACTCGTTCTCATTTTTTTTTTTTTTTTTTTTTTTTTTTGTAATGATTACTTTTAAATGTCGCATTTCATACGTGTATGCTTTATATATTATCTGTTTGACTGAATGATCTATTTTTTTAACTTTTGCTTGTTTTTCTAATTCATAGGTTTATGAGTATTGTACCGAAGTAACTTTTAAGAACTTTATAACTCCAAGTTACCAGGAGCCCTAAGATTTTCAAAATTTAATTTTTCTTTATGGTGGGCTTTTTATTGACGAAAAATTGTAGACGACCCTTGGCTATAAAATGAGAATTCAGTTTAATATACTTGCGATTTGGGAAATTATTTATTTTTCTGGAGAAAGGTTGTAAATTTCAGAAAGCAAAAATTTTCAAAACTAATGTACATTCTAATATATATACTAAGCTGTCAATTAGCTCTATGAGCCTATACATTCAATTAAAAGTGGTCTTATTCTCAAAAATTTAATTCTTTTAAGAAAATACACATTTTTTTTAACCCAGAGCATTAAAAAATAAACAATTTTTTTCATAAGTAACAGCTTAATATACAAATTCATTAAATATCTGCATATTAAATAAACTTAACTTATAAATAAAATTTCAATAATAATAATAATAATAATAATAAAGAAAAAAACAAGTTAACAATCATTCAGAAAATGTATTTTAAAGAGAAATATAATGATTTAATTAAACATAAACTTTGTTTTTATTTTTATTTTTATAATAATAATAATAATGATTTGCATGTCATTTCCTTTATTTTTATACAGGTATGTTGAAGTAAGCTTATTAAAATGTGAATGCAAAAGTTTTATTTTTATTTTTTTCCAATGATAATTTCAAAAATTGAATTTAAAAATTTTTTTAAAGTAAATTTCAAGTATAACAACCTAAATATAGAATGTATGTTAGGCTGGTCATTATTTAAAAAATTTTTAAGTTTCAAGTAGTTCTTTGCATTTATTTAGTAGAATTTGTCAGTTAATATTGAGATATAGTGACTCTCATAGTTTTTGGTGCCAAAAAATTTAAGACAAATCTTTTCTTATTTTAGCCTAAATTCATCAAATATTTAAAACCTTATACACCATAAACTATAAGAATATAAATTTAAAGTATTTTTATACTCATCTCCATTCAAATACTTACTGTCAGGAAATGCATAAATAACCTTGATATCAAAAGACATATAAAAATTTGCAATCGTCATTTTTAAAATATGATTCGACGAAAATATTTACTTTGAATTAATTTCTGCATTAATAACTAAAAAATTTATTGAAAATTAATAATTTGTTTAAAAAATGGTAATTATTTATAATAATTTTCTATTTTGAAATAAAAATTTAACAATTGTTGCATGTTTTATTAAGGTTATGTTACTCTGTATATTTTTAATTATTAATGATTTTTGAATAAAATTGTAAATGCAGTATATCATTATTAGGTTGTTTCGTAAGTAAATTATCTGAGTTATTAATTTACATTTTTAACGTTTTTTCGAAAATTAGTCTTTATGATGTTGCTTAGAAGTCGTGGTGAAATCAAGTTGTGCCTAAGTTTTAGAAACTGATTCAGAAAAATATAAACTGATTTTGGTACTTCTTTTGATCACAGAAGCTAAATTAGGTCAAAATTACAAGGGGTTAAATAGCTGTTCAAAATATCATATTTTAATTTTTTTTAAAAATGTTAAATATTCAAATAATTTCACTTTCTTACATTACCCAAATGATTAAACAGCATTAAATTTTTTATTACACTTTTAAAATGAATAATTCATTAATAAATATGTTGCATAAATTATAAATAAATTAAAATAATTGCATATTAAAAAATGATTATTAAAGAATCTCTATTTTTAATAATAAAAATTTAACATAAAAACTAATTAAAAAAAATTAAAAAGTACAAAAAAACATTATCATAATTATTATTATGATAATCTAAAACAACCTCATCAATATCAAATACACATTCTGCATCTATAACGTCCTTGAACGATATTTGGAGAATGCAATATTTACACACGCATAAAATATAAAAAAACAACAAAATAACTCCTTCGAGTATATCATGCATTAAAAAATATTAGACTTGCACAACGGATCTTTATTAGTTTACTTTTTATTTTTTTTATCTATACCCACCTGAAGATAAAGACGTCTTTTTTCACATCCTAAATCACGTCTTTTTTCACATCCTAAAAGACGTCCTTTTTCACATCCTAAAAGACGTCCGATTAAGAGAATTTCGGACGTGAAAAAAGACGTGATTTAGGATGTGAAAAAAGACGTCTTTATGATTTTTTAAAAATTTTTAAAAAAAATTTTTTTTTTTTTTTAATTAACATTATTTTTGTATTTTCTTGTCATATAAGGTTGAAAAATGTTAAATTGAATTCTTCTTTCAATTTCTGCCAATGAAAAACCGCAGACATTTATTAATCGTATTTAGCTTTCGTCAAATTGAATAGAAATTCTTTTTTAAGATTATTTTAAGAATAGAATTGAATTTTGGCTTAGAAATAAATAGAAGGTTGGCTAGTTTGAGTTTAAAATTGATCCGAATTTTAAAATTTGGTTCATAAGTGGTCAGTTGGGTCAATATTGGTCAAAACGGGCCAGGAAGGGTAAAAATAAAATTCGATATGCAATTATAAAAAAAAATTAAAAGAAATTAAAATACGGAGTGAAAATAGTATATTTGATTAACAATAACACCCATTTTGGGCCAAATTACTTTCTATGAGGAGAAATTGACCGCACGGGCCAAAATACTTTAAAATAGCTGAAAACCGATTTTTGACTCAAAATGGAGTCTTTGTGTCTAAAATGGATTTGTGGAATCATAATAATAATTTTCGCTCGGTAAAAGTGGGCTCTCCTGGGTCAAATTGCCCCAGAAGGGGTCAAATAGGTAATAATGGCTCAAAATGATATTTGAAGAAAAAATGGACCTTTCGTGGTGAAAATGGGTTTGCGAGATCAAAATAATGTTGGTTCGGTTCAAATGGGCTGGCCAGGGTCAAAAAGGGATCCCTCGTATATCGCAATTATTGGCATTCATAACCTATTCACACATAATAGAATGAATGATAGCTGGTGGTTTTTATTGTCGCTGCCATATATATATGAGAATGAAAAAAATTCGATTTCAATTATAAAATTCTAATTAGATTTAAAAATCAATAATGCGATTGGTCGATGTATGGATTTACTTTTCGTATATTAAAGTAAATCCAGAAACTCAAAAAACTTTGACATCAAATTACCAAAATTTTATAAAGCAGGATTTTTTTACGCTGTAACGCAGCTTATTATTATTATTTCAAGTTCAAATTAAAGCGAAATCCTCATGAAAAGTTCATGAAAAAGGTAAGTACTTTTTACTTAAGGTAAGCTTTAAGCTTTTATTTTAAGTCTAATGTCTAAAAATTTTAATTTAAAAAAATACAATATTCGTCTTTTGTTTTCTGGGGATTTCACTGAATGTATTTAACTGAAATGGGTTCAGTGAAATAAAACAAACTTCAATTCACCGGATAAATTTAGACTCTTTAAGATAGCAATTTCGCCTATGGGAAAAAATCTTATCAACATTACATTTTGAAGAATTTCTCTAGATTTTATATTTTAAAATGAGTTGAAGCTCAAACTCCCGGGGTAAATATTTTTGGCGAAAATTCCCCCTTTGGGTTTTAAACTGTATTATTCTAGTAAATAAACCTAATTGAGTAAGAATTTGCTTAAAACTGCCTTGTAAATTATTTTAAAAAAATTACTTACTTTCTCTAGCATAAACACTAAATTTCAGTTGAAGTCAAACCATACACTTGATGTATATATTATGGCAAAATTTATGAGTATCTAGAAATATTTTTGCAAGATGATAGAAAGAAAAATAAACATTTAACAAATTTATTAAAAAAATACTATTTATTTTGTATACTTATAATATATAGCCCAAAAAATTATAAATATACATAAGTTACAATGATGTACTTTAAAAATAAAAAATATATAAAAAAAACCAACACGCATATAAATTTTTTTTAAACACAATTTTGTTTATAGATAATAAAAAATTTTTAAGTAAGCGTGCCCTTTACTGAAACAATTTATGAGCAAGAATAAAAAAACAATGTTTCTTTATTTTTTTCAAGAAGGTACCACACATCAGAAAAACGATACTATAATGAAATTTACAGTATTTTAATCTAGTCTAAATTTATAATTTTTTAAAGGTGTTTCTTATATATTTTCCAAACTGACCGTAGAGAAAAATAGCGGCCCAAATATGATAGTTAAAGTCATAAAACTAATCTCCAAAAAAAAATTTTTTACATACAACAGTTAAATTGCGATTGGCGTGAATATTTTTGCTTTTCAAACGTCTGTACATTTTCAATTAAGTTCAAATATCATAAAAAAGTTATAATTTACAGTTTTTTTTAAATATTTTGTATTAATATTCTGAAGTATCGTATTCGAGCCAGTATTTTCCTCTGCGGTCAATTAGTGAAATAAAAAACACCTTAATAAATATGTATCTATGACAAAAAATAACCTTAATATCAAACTTCTTACATAATGAATAATTTTTTTTTTTCTATTTCTTATTCTAATTTTTTTTCTTTTTATCATATTTCTTTTCTTATAGATACAAACTTTTAATCAATTTACAGTTAATTAATTAATTAATCAATCAACTGTTAGCCAATTTACACAAAAAAATACATAAAGTGACAAAATTTTATTTTTTTTTTTTAAATCATCACAAAAATAATTGATTTTATAATGATATACAGTTTTTATTAAAAATTCAAGCAATTAATTCAAAAATTTTTAAGCGATACATGATAGAAGCACAATCTTTTTTTTTTAAGCGAGCTTCCAGAAATTACGTCGGTAACATTAAGGGGGAAGGGGGGTTATTAAAGACGACTTTATACCATAAGTGTATATACTCTAATGGTTAATTTCCACGACATTTTCTGGCAGAGAGATGGGAGAGTAGCCAAAAAAATAATTTTTTCACTTACTTAATTTATAGAAGCTCTCTAAGTTTGTACAAAGCTTATACATGCTATTGGAAAGTTTTTCAATTTCTTAGTTTTAGTTGAAGATTGTTTTGATACATTTCATTTGAAATTTTTATACTTTTCTTCAGCATGACAAAAATTTATATTCTTTGATACTGAATAAGAATATTTTGGTCGAAAGAAACTTTTTGCATCAGTAATATTTATGGGCTTTTACTGGTACGGTTTTTGCACTTTTGTACGGTATTTCATAAGTTATTAACTCGAATCACCTAAATATTACATACTTTACAAAATTTTATTTTATAAGAAAATCTGCAACGTAAACTTCATTAACGCTTTTCAAAACAACAAAAAATTAACTTATGAAATAGTTGGATGATTATGTATTCAGTGAAAAGGCGGTAAAAGTTTATTTTTCGCCAAGCAATCGTGTTAGTGATAACGCTAGTTTCTAAAATTTTCGTACGATGAAGCTAACAATATTTTTTGTCCACGAAGGCATAAAACGAGCCCAAAAATTTAAGTACCAATTTTTGCGTACGAGTTTTACTTGGCACGGAATTTCTCGCCCTCTTTTTCCGCTTAGGATGACAAAAAATATTGTAAACACCATAGGCGAAAAGTTTTAGGCACTGTCGTTAAAACATATCATTCGTGCCTGGCCAAGCATTCATGCTCGTCACGCAAGTACCCAAACTTTTGCACCCTTGAAACTTTATATACTATTATAATTAAAACATAATAGTTTTCCATATACGGCAGTATAAGGGTAATCAATCGAGGTTCGGACCTAAGACTTTTAGTAACTCATCCAAAAAACTAAATTTTTAATGATTTATACGTTTTCAGTAAGCATTTTATGTAATATATAGAAAATCGTAACAAACAGGACAATAAGTTTCCATAAATCGTTTTAGGATTTTAGAGTCGCGGCCAAAATTGCAGAAATAATTCTTATTCAGCAAACATATAAAAATATTGTCTTTACTCAAAATGATTATTGTTAAATATATCAAAACAATCTTATATACAGAATTAACCGAAAAATACAGTTTGATGTATCATACCGTTAAGCTTTCGAAGTCATCAACTTAAAATTTAAAATTAGTTTATTGAAAAACTTATCTGATACATTATCAGCCTTCGAAAATTTAAAGAACAAAGTGCATACATGTTTTTCTTTTTTTTTTTAAGTTTTAACGTTTTAACTTTTTTGATTTCCTTGATTTCTCGCACTTGTGCAACTTATTCATATTTTTAAAATTTTAAATTGTTTTTTCAGAATTGCATCTAAATTTGTAAAAAATACGCAAATAAAATGATAAAAGATAAAATGAAGTAAGAAAATTTAGATACAATACATACGCCAAATAACAACTATAAAGTAAAAACTGACAAGTATACAGAATTGAATCTCAGGAACTTATTATTGGATAAGGCTGTTTTCATATATTTCCTTTTCTTAAATAAAATTTTACTTAACTCATTAACGTCGGTGTGGAGAGTTTTGGAAGTTAGTTAAAATAAGTATATTCCCTTATAGATAAGTGGCTAGAAAGATCATTCTCCAAGTAAAATTTCACGCTCTTTCAGAATCTGACATTAGTTTTCACCTACAACCCTTAAATATACCCTAAAAACGGGGTTGAAAGGGGTAGGTTAGGCATTATTAGGAAATGTTTGGAAAAATCAATGAAAAAAGTATCGAATTTTATTGAAAAATGTTTGAAAATAATATTTTTTATGTTAAACTTTAAAAATTTACAGCCCTTAAAAGGTAGGTAAGGGTTCTACTCCAGTTAAAATACGAGTTTGGTTACAATAGGTAATTTGGGTCGCTGAACACGTAAATCGGTGTTATTTGGCAGACAAATTGGGGCTTCGCCCTTAAATTTGCAAAAACTACCCCCAAAAGAGTTTTTTTTTACATATTCCAACTTTGAGCTCTGAGATTTGCACCATACAGATTTATTGGTCGCTGATCAAGAATTTAGATTTCTTTTTCGTAAATAATTAAAATTTCACCACTAAATTGGCTAAAACCACCCTCTAAAAAGGGGTGTTTTTGCTATTTTTGTACTTTTAGCATCCCAGATATATCTATATGGGTTTTTTGGGTCGCTTAATAAGAATTTCGACTCCTTTTTCATAAATATTTAATGTTACACCCTTAGAATAGCTAAAAACACCCCTAAAAAGTGTGTTTTTGCTGTTTTTACACTTGGAGCGTCTAAAGTACGTTCATATACGTTTTTTGGGCCGGTAATCAAGAATTTTGATTTCTTTTTCAAAAATAATCAATATTATACCCTTAAAATAAGTAAAAATACCCCTACTATGGGCATTTCATGGACGCTCCAAGTGTAAAAATAGCAAAAATTAGCTATTTAAATGGAAAATATTGAATATTTATGAAAAAGGAGTCAAAATTTTTGAAAAGCGACCCAAAAAACCCTTATGGTGCAAATCACAGCCCTGAAAGTTTGAATATGTAAAAAAATATCTTTTTGGGAGTAGTTTTTGCTTTAAGGGTGAAGCCCCAATTTCTCTGCTATATAAGACCGATTTTCGTGTTCAGCGACCCAACAAACCTATGTTAGAGCAAATATGGTATTCGCTAGTGATAGTACAACCAAACCTGTAATTTGACTGGAGTACCACCCCTATCTACCTTTTAAGAGTTATGAATAGGGCCAAAATGAATGAGACCTCAATTTAGACGAAGTTTACTTAAATTTTCATAAAAAATATTATTTCCAAACATTTTTCAATAAAATTGGATAATTTTTTCATTGAATTTTTAAAATATTTTCTAATAATGCCTGACATACCTCTTTCACCCTCGTTTTTAGGGTATATTTAAGGGTTTTAGGTGAAAACTAATGTCACATTCTGAAAGAGCGTGAAATTTTACTAGTAAGATGAACTTTTTAGCCACTTATCTATAAGGGAAGATACTTATTTGTGCTCACTTCCAAAACTTTCCGCTCCGACGTTAATGAGTTAGCACGCTAATATCCAACTGTTTCGATGCCACTTTTATCTTACATGGCAATATATTCTCTGTAATTATTATGGCATTTAATAATGTTGTAAATTTGGAACAGCGCTAATGTATTGAGTTTCATTTATGTCAATAGAAACACAAACTCTCTCAATCAACTGTGTCAGAATGTATATACTTTTAGAATTTATGTTTATAACTTTTTTTAAATCTTTACAATAAGATACATCTCGCGTTGTTAATAAATAGCAATGCGTTATCTGTGTATCAGTTTCTAAATCAACAAGAAAATTAATTATTTTTATATAAGAACCATCTGTTAATTTAGCAAAATGATTACACGATCTTTTGTATTCTGGATAACACGATTTATATAAGCAATTATTTTTTACAATTTTTTTATAAATATGTGTGTGTTCTGATAAATTGTATTGTTGTAATATATCATTATTTATAACTGGTTTCCAGCTTCCAAAGTAAGATACATTATTTACTTTCAAATAATTTTTTACTCTTTTTGGAGCATAGTTTTTACAATAATGGTTTATTATATTTGTATTCTCTGGATATACATATTTTTCAATTTTTTGTAAAGTATAATTGAAATTCATATTACGTAAAATTTGAGATATTACACCTCTGGCACATTTTACAGATTTTGAAATTTTATAATTAAAACTCTCAAACGGATAAGTTGAGTGGGCAAATAATGGTCCCCAATCTGATACACTTCTACTAATGTGCAACATTTGATGCATGTTCGATGTCATCTCGCATTTACCATAAATTTCTTCAGTGTCAGAAACGAATTTGTGGAGCATTTTATCAGCATCAGTTACTTTTTCTGGTTGTACATTATCACCTAAGAGAATATGCAAGCTTTTAACGAAAAGGCACCAATGATCAAGTTTTTTTTTTGTTAAAATAAGACTAAACAAAGGAACGCTATAATAAAGTATAAAGTTTTCATATTCTCGAGCTTTCCATTGACCTATGCTCGACAATGATCGAGGTAATCTAGATATTTGTCTAGGAGCTTTCATTTTCTTCATTAAATTATCGATATACAAATAATTTTCATTGCTGAGTGAATTCAGGATTCGGTTAATAATGCGTTTTCCTACACCAATTAAGTAGCTATGTAAATAATCGGGTAAGCTTCCACGAATAATGTCATATCCCTTTAGGTAGTGTAATGAAGAAGTATACCTTACTCCATAAACATCATCTCTTTCTGTATTTTTAGTAATTTCAATACTTTCAGCTTCCTTAAGATGTTCTAAATTTGACGTTTTGTCTCTTAAAGGTGGAATGGGATAAAATATCGGAAAACGCATGGCACCTTCACCCCAAACTCCTGGATGTAAACACCAATCGCAGCTCCAATGAGAGTTAAATGGAACTCTTCCATTCATCTCCGACCTGCATGGAGTATCAACAACCCCATTGACATGGTATACTTTTATTAAGCGGTTTTCTCCTCTTATATTACATAATACTCCTCTATCAAATAAATCATTTGCTTTATCTACATATGAGTCTAAAAAATTATTCATTTCAGGTTTTGATTTACCGAACCAAACACCACCAACTATTAAATTTTTCAAACGAACTTCTATTGGCAGCTCATTTACCATCAGGTAAATTGGCCATATCGAGTAGGTTGAATCTTTAAAAGCTTGAAATCCATCAGTATTTAAAGTTATTGTTGCATAGCTTTTTTTCTCAGTATCCGGTAAAGAAGCTACAAATTTTCGGTACAAGTCTCCATCGTAGATGTCACCAAATATTTTATCTGAATTATTTACTTGGTTTACAATATCATCATAATAATCTTGATGCCGATTTATAGTCTCTCTTATTTGATCTGATGGATCAATGGTAGCATAAAAGCTTGGCGATGATGGGTTAAAAACATCAATGTCCTGTTTACAGTTTTTACATTTTTTCAAAGAATTGGTATCTAACTTTGAAAACGCACCAATATATACTGAGCAATGTGGACACATACCATGATATTCACAGTTAGATTTTGGATTAAATAGTTTATTTAAAACGTGTATTGAGTCGGGTATAATTGAGTCGTCAAACATACTATTAACCTCTCTAAATAGGGCGGAAGTTTGTTTTAAAGAGCTTTCAAAATTTAGGGAATGTTTTAGAAGTTTTAATAACAATTCATTGGGTGAAATTACTATTTTTGCAGTAATAACATTTTTATTTTTAGCTTTACTTAAAAAATCGTTTAAATCTTTTAATAAATCATTTTGTAATTCGTATGTGTCAAAATCTTCTTCTTCAAAATCTTCTATATCGAGATCGTACATTTGTTCTCTTCTAGATAATTCATCAGGTTCTTCTACCTATAAATTTATTTTTATTTAAATTCAATTTGTAATAAAATTTATTTATTTTCGTGTTAATCTGCATATTTTTTATGTACACAAGTATTACTAATGCTATTATCATAAATAAAATTTAACATCTTGCGGTATTTATATAGAGTTAATATTTTCATTTAATTAAGATAGCTCTCTTAAGATTACTGGGTGTATCGTAGCCTTTTTTTGATAGTGTAATATTTGGCCGTATTCGTGTTTAATCTTATGTCTATGAAATATTTAACGTTTTATGTGTTTTTCAAACAAGAAAATAAACAAAAATTCAAAATTTTTAATCGTTTAAACAAGTACTGCATATTGAAATGTAGCTTTTAAGCAAGTCATAAGACCAAAGATTGACAGGTCTGATCTATTTCAGTCTAAATTCTGGTTGGTAATCTTGACAAAAAGCATTAAGTTTTAGCTGGAGAAGGTGTGAGAAAATTTTCAAGGTGATCAAAGCATAATTTATTTATACGCAAACAGCCCAGACCTATCAATCTTTACCCTTACCAATTGCTTACGAGACATATTTTAATATGCCGTATTTGTTTAAACAAATAAAAATAAAAATTTTTTTTTCATTTTCTTGTACAAAAATACACATACAAAGTCAATTCTTATTATACATGATTATGGCCAAATATGTTAATTTAAAAAAAGCTCCTCAAAAAGCTTCAGATATAGGTAGCTGTAACAAAATATTATTTTCTTTGAAAATTGATGCATCGTTAATATATTCTTTAACTTGTTTATTCTAATATTTTTTAATTTATGTAATTTAATTTAATTGATTATAAAGTTTCATTATTAGTTAAAATAATAATCTTAAAAAACTTTGAGTAACAATCCCTTATCAATATTTTTTGTTTTTTTTTCTAAATTTAATTCAATTTGTTTTTGAGGTTAAGCCATTTTTCTATTTGAACTAATTTTAAATCGATTTACATTTCAAGTATTATTTTGAAAATATTACAAAACTCAATTATTTAAATATTTAAGGATTCCAAATAACGAGGTGAGGGGTAATGAAAAATAAGATAAAATTTACACAAAATATTAATTATTATGAAAATGAAATTAATGATTTAATATAAATGTTAAACTACGAGTTAAATAATTTGCAAATATTTTATTTCACGCCATAAACGACGGATATAAAAACTCTCGTAAAATTTAAATATTTCGAGCTCATTGTATTATAATTAGTTTTCGACATTTTTTATTAAATTATTAAACAATAACATGATAAATTTTTTTGTGCGAAAAATTCCTTCATAAATTTCCAAATATTTACGTACAATTTTTTAAAATAAATTATCGTTTTTATAGAAATTATAAAATTCATAATCAGACACGACGCGACGAAAGCTTTAAGCTTTACATATGTAAAATCAGTGCCAGATTTACCATTTAGATACATATATATAGGCAAGGCCCACGGGCCCCCGCAAACATTTTTTAACGTTATACTAAAGTCAAATTTGACGGTAAAATTTTAAATATGTAATTTAACTTTTCTACACTTTAGAAAAAAATTTTTCAGGCTTTAAAGTATAATTTTTGCAAGGGAATGAATCAATATGAAGTTACAAATGTTATTAGCAACGAAATAACTTCATTTTCAAATTTAAAACTCAATCGGTAATTCAATGTTAAAAACATAGGGGTTAAGCATTAAGTGCCTACAAGTCCCTAGAAGCCTAAAGTCGGTACAGGGCAAACAAAAATTTTTCTGTACAGTAGCCACGAAAGTACGATTTAAGATTAGTACGATTCGAAAGGAAATCGAATTTTCTCGCTACTGTCGCAGAAAAATTTTATACGACTCTTGTCCATAAATAAAGGATGCCCCAAATCGCAGTTACGTGCGATTTGGGCCATTCTTTACTTTTCTGGACACGAGCCGTAAATATACTATTCCATCGTTACGAGATGAAATATTTGTTTGTACTAATTCTAGTCAGAATCCTGAAGCATTAATCAAACAGAAGTATACTATTAGAAAAAAAAATTCAATAATCTGTACATTTATATGTCCTAATGGGCATATAAATACTCGGCACATCCACTGAATAATCCCCTGATATATCAGATTTAAAAATACTACTCGGCAACTAATCAGAAGGTCCAACTCGGCACTTAATAGTAGTCTGTCTTTACAACATATATTAAAGTATGTTTTCCAGTAAAAATTAGATTTGTAAAACGCTTTGTGGCTTCTGTAAAACTTTGTAAAGCTATAAACTAAAAATTCCCATGTTATTTATATGGGAAACTTCAAGTGCTCGGTGGCACGGGTTTTTATAATTAAAAATCAAAATCCTTGGAGCTGGGGGGTTTTCATGCCCAAAACATCCGACAAAAATGGGGGTAGCAAAAAAATTTCGAAAAAAAAAAATAAGACACACTCTAATATACAGTATATTGTAGATATTATATTTTAGATATCATATAGACATAAATTTCTAAAAATTTGCAGATAGTGTTTTTCTAGGTAGTTTATACATCTAAGTGCCAAGATGGTATGATTTTTTATAAATATCTGATTAGTAAACTTCTAATCCGATTAGCCCACATGTTAATCCGTGTGTCGAGACAGTATACCCTAGAAGTGCCGAGTTTGTATACTTTCGTAATCCTTGTACCGAGTGTGTCTTTTCCCATATATATTTTAAATAAAATGTATCTGTTACATTATTAATATTTTTTAGTATAATTATTTCATACCTGTTCATATGGAACAGTCTCGTTCATAAACAATGGTACACCTGGATCAGTAGGTAGCTCGGTATGTAGTTTAAGTTGTTCAACTTCATTTTCAATTGGTCTTAATAAATTAGTGGGTTGTCTTAAGTCCTGGATCAAGTTTTGATTCGTATTTTCTTCAACATCCTACGTGAAATATTTTTAATGTTAAATATTCTTTAAAATTTTTTACATAAATAATAATATGATAGCTTTGCTAATCCATTTAC
This sequence comes from Anagrus nilaparvatae, assembly GCA_022575985.1. NCBI lineage: Eukaryota > Metazoa > Arthropoda > Insecta > Hymenoptera > Mymaridae > Anagrus > Anagrus nilaparvatae. The sequence continues at coordinate 15,682,240 of JAKSXM010000272.1, forward strand.
ATTTTCATGCTTCGATCAATCAAAGTTTATTTTATTGGTGATTTGTTTATTTTATACAGAAAAAATATATTTATAATAAATTTTTTTTATATTTAGCTAGCAGACCCAAAAAAAACAGGAAAAAGGAAGTTCTAGGTATTACAAATTCATAGAAAAAATTGAGGTACAATTTCCAAAAATAAAAAAAAAAGGTGTTTTTATATTTTTATGCAAAAAATTTTGAAAAAAAATTATTAAAAAGTTACGTATTAGATTCAAGAAATCGAGTAAAAAGTTGTCTCTCGGTTTCTATGAATAATTTCTTAGAAAAAAATTTGGTTCCACATCCAAATGAAAAAAAAAATTGATGTTTTTCGTTTTTTTTCGAAAATTGTGGAAAATAAATTTGAAAAAATTTATAATCAGATTTAAGAAATGGAGTAAAAAATATGTTTTCTAAAATTCATATTTTCATTTAAAAAAATTAGGTACTACGTCAAAAAAAATAAAAAACAATGGTGTTTTTTGTATTTTTTTATGGCAAAAATTTCAATTTCCCGAAAATCCTGGAAGTAATATGATAATATATAAAATTATTTTAGACTAGTTTAATGTTTTTTTTCATTCTTGAGGGCATGAGCTTTATTTTTCTTAACATTAAATCAACAAATTTTGAAAAATCAAAAAAACTGATTTGAAGATTTTTTTGGAACCCCTTAAAAGTTGATTACATGATTGCGTAGTTCAGAATACACACCAAACCTAAAAGAATTTTTTTTTACCCAGAAAAGAATTAATGTTTGTTTAATTTTTTTTAAAGGAATTATTTTGAGTTTAATTCTTTTAAAACAAATGATTTTCATTTTAATTCTTTTCGGATTTGATTTTTACAACAGAACCTCATAAAGAATTTCTTTTAAAAAAATAAATTTCAAAAGGTTAAGTCGGAATTAAAATTAAAAGAAAATCATTTAGAAATTAATTTATTTATAAACAATTCAAAATAGGTTAAACTTATTAAACTTATTTTTTTTCTATAGCATTTGATAAATAAATTATAATTCAAATAAAAACTCGTTTTTTAAAACCTATTTTAAATTGTTTATAAATTAATTAATTTCTAAATGATTTTCTTTCAATTTTAATTCCAACTTAACCATTTGAAATTTATTTTTTTAAAAGAAATTCTTTATGAGATTTTGTTGTCAAAATAAATTCCAAAAAGAATTAAAATGAAATTCATTTGTTTTAAAAGAATTCAACTCAAAATAATTACTTTTAAAAAAATTAAGCAAACATTTATTTTTTTCTGGGTAAAAAAAAAATTCTTTGAGGTTTCGTGTGTATGATCGAATTTAGAAAAAAATTTTTTTTCTTACTTCAACAATACAGTTTATATATTCCAAAAAGACGCCGCGTCTCTAAATACAAAAAGGAATAAAAATACTTTTCCTGGAAAAACTTCATTGGATGAGCAAAATTTTTTTTCAACTCTTATTATTCACTCATTAAGTCCGAAGCGACTAATTACGTGTGTTTTTGAAAATCGCATGAAAAAATGACTTAAACTTAAACTTAAAAATTAATTTTAAAATAATGATTACTTTCTGACAAATTATCGATTACAAACATTCTATTAACAAACATTATCTACTAAAATCTTATTAGTCCCTAACCCTGGTTTCTGTTCCTAACCCAAATTATTTTAAGTCCCATTTGACTCCTCCCTAGAATTTCAAGCCTTCTGGCATACCCCTTCCTATCAACATGTTTCATGACCTTCAAATGAAAATAAAGAGACAGTGAGAGTGAGTGTTTTTTCTAAAATAAGAAAAAATTTTTCCAAATTTGATTAGAATTTTTTTCAACCAACTTATATTTCACTTCCAAGACTTTCAAAATAAAAAATATGCTAAAATAAAATTCTGTTTAATAAAATAAGTCTTGAACTAATGTTTTTTATTTGAAGTTTTAAAATGTTCAGAAACTGAATTAAATTCTGATAAAAATTGTTTATACTGTTCTCAATGAAAAACCAAAACACTTATAAAATCAAAGAAAATTAATAAGAGTCTTTCTTTGCCAAAACAGCAATGGTGGGCAGGTCGGGTCATCGGATGGGCCTCAAATTTTTCCCATGTTTTTATAACATAAAGATAGGAAAATCCTGAAATTTTCAGCCTTCTAGGTCTTAAACAGCCCGAGTTATGGCCAATCAAACTCATTAGGCGGCTCTCGACCGGCGTTAGTGCTTTTCGGGAAAATGGTTAAAAATCATAAATATAAGCTTGAAAAAAAATTCTGAAACAGCATATATGTTGGGAAACCTTCAGTAAATCCATTTCTGCCATTATTTTTTCGGAAAACCCCGGGAAATTCCGGAAAATGGGAAAATGCGTTTTAAGAAAAATCGCAATATCTCATTTGCCGCCATTTTTTTTTTGAAAATTTTTTTTTGAAAATTTTTTTCAACCGAAATCCCATCGATCTGTATGAAAAAAAATTTTGATTTCGGCCATTAAGGTCGATTTTAGCCTGTTTTAGAATAATTTCACATTTTCAATTCTTCTTTATTTAATTTTCCGTAAAGGGTTAAAATAATTGACTTTTTTGCTTTCAGAATCGAATAGCCAGGGAAAAAGTAGTCCCAAATAAAAAAAAAAATTGCTCTTTTCGATGAAAATTAACCGAGTTATGGTCAAGTAAAGATAGTGTCACAAATTACCATTTTTATACTAATTCCAATTTTAGGGTCCATAACGACATTATAACTTGAAAAATGCATAACTCGCTTAAATTTTATCGTAAAAAGAAAAGTTTAGGATTATTATCGAATATTTTTTCCTTTTTCTTAAAACGCATTTCCCCATTTTCCGGAATTTCCCGGGGGTTTTCCGAAAAAATAATGGCAGAAATGGATTTACTGAAGGTTTCCCAACATATATGCTGTTTCAGAATTTTTTTTCAAGCTTATATTTATGATTTTTAACCATTTTCCCGAAAAGCACTAACGCCGGTCGAGAGCCGCCTAATGAGTTTGATTGGCCATAACTCGGGCTGTTTAAGACCTAGAAGGCTGAAAATTTCAGGATTTTCCTATCTTTATGTTATAAAAACATGGGAAAAATTTGAGGCCGATCCGATGACCCGACCTGCCCACCATTGCTGTTTTGGCAAAGAAAGACTCATAAGGATTTCAAATCAATTTAATATGTTGAAAAAACATCCAAAATACCCTCCTCTTAATCTATCGAACCTTTAAGGCATAGAGATACAATTTCACCGAATATAAGATTGAGGCCTTTATAAGCTGTCTTCAAAATATCTCCATGACCTCATGTCTTAATCAAATAAGTTCTAATGGATTAAATTTTTTTCTATAAGAGCATTAGTACACTGAAAAAGTAATTTCCTTAGATTAACAAAAAAAAAGAATATTTTCGAAAAATTAGTAAATTTAAAAAAAAAATTGTCTATTTTCGATAAAAATTGTAAATTTACTAAATTTAGTATATTATCGAAAAATTCGAGAATTCTCGATTTTTTTTTGTGAATTTACGAAAAAAGTTGTACCAGCAAAATAGATAATAGCTCAAAATTGAAAAACAGAAAATTCACAAAAATTATTTTTACTCTCTTATTACGAAAAATACCCTCGAGAAATTTTCATATGTTAAACTTGATCACTTTTGGGAGTTTAAAAAACAACCATTTTGTTTAAAGTTATTCGGGTATGCCCATTTAAAGTTTAGGGTTCAAAATTACTAATTTTGAATTTTTCCGTAAAATGACATCCCGTAAACATTTATAGTATATATTTTTATATATTATTTATATATTTTTACTACCCTTAAATTTAAAAGGTTTATAATTTTTTTTTTTTTTTAATATTACATAAAATTTAAATTTGGGGATTTTTTGGCAAATTAGGGGTAGAATAGGGGTAATTTTTTTTTTACATAATTTCTTTGTTTTCCAATCAAATTTAAGCATATAAATAATTTTTCAAGGCCTAGAAAATTTTTTTCGATAAATTATAATTTTTATACAAATTTTTTTTTAGGGGTTGGTTTTTCTAAAAAAGGGGTGAAAATCATGTGGAAAAAAATTTTCTTGTCGTTATTTTTGTAAAATACAGGTCTTCAGGAGTAAAACAAGCCAACCCGAATTAAAATTAAATGGAAACTCGATCAAAGCAAAAGTTATTTCCGCTTTTTTTTTTCTAGATCACTATGCGTAGTCAAAATCCGACCAAAAACTTGAACTTTTCATGAAATTTTACGTCGAAAACCTTTTTTTAAAACGTTTTTTAATGTTTTTACAACGAATTTTGAAAAACGGTACCTGAGAGGTTAATATTTACCAAACAACTTTGAACTGGCCTAAATTCTTAAAAGTCTATAACAAACTTTCAGATTTATTGAAATTAAGTAACCAAATAACTTACTTTTTTTTTTTAATTAGAAAAATATTTAAAGTTTTTCTTAGAAATAAATAAGTAGTTTATTTTAATAACGTACATAAGTATGATAGCCCATTCGAAGTTTCTTTAGTTTTATTGATTTTTTAACTTTGTAATAACTGGATTCCTTAACTCCATCATCTCCATTTTCTAGAAACATCTTCCTTTTTAGAATCTGTTGAGTATTATCCATGTCACTTCAAATTAAATCCTGAAAAAATTAAATTTTTCAATATTTCGACAATATTTGTATTAGGGAATGTATAAAGTCTAATTTTGTCTTTAGTCACTAAATTTAATTCAAGCCATTGAAAACACTACTAAAGACAAACTTTTAAATACACTTTTTAGCCCCTTCTGTATATAATTTTCTATTTCTTCTGCTAAAAGGCGCTTATGGCTCCGAGAAAATTGAAAAACTAACCAAATTTTAAATCCAAAAATCTTTGATAATTTTGAGACCAACTATTAGGGTGAATTTAGATGGCTAAAGTGTGGCTTGTCTTTAGGATAGAAAAATCAACAAGTGCAAACGAATCAACAAATTTTTAAATTATTGTGTCTATATAGTTTGCTCCTGAATATTTTCAGAGTTGTAATATGTAATCATTTTTATTGAAGTGGCGCGTTTTAATCTCATAAAAAAGTAAGTAATCAAATATCTACTGTTTATGTAATTTAAGAATTTGTGAGAGTAATATGAAACCATGTTGTTTGATTTTATAATTTATAACAATTTTAAAAAGACAACTCGAAAGACAAGAATTGATTTAAAGTTCTAAAATTTTTTTTATTGGGTCACAGTTATTTCTGCTAACTATGAGAATTAATCATGAAATATAACATTTGTAAGTTAAATATAATTTTTAATAAAATCAGTTAGTAACGTGTTATTCGTGTTGGGCTCGTTAGCATGTTAAATGTTAAAGTTATTTTTTGTCCTCAAAATTTCTTAGTTGATTTCAAACGAGTCAATGAGAAACTGTTTTAATTTTGAGCGCAATCGGAATAAACCAACTAAAATAATTACAAATTATTATTTTTTATGTTTAGTCTCTGTTTAAAACATAAATAATATAATTTTTTATTTTAAGATTTAAAAAAATCGCGCCAGTTTAAACCAACTTTTTCGGGTGCCACCATGCTATATGACTCCTCCTTATTACCCTAAATAAATCAAAATTATAAAAACAAAATAACCAACCCCTTAAAAAAATTTAACCATAGCCTAAAAAAAATTTCAATTTTTCTGAAGTTATATTCAAATGATCTAAGTTTTCGAAATCAACCGCGCCCCAACTGGATTGTTTAGTCTGAAGATATTAAATTTCGAGTAAAAAACATGTTTTAACCTCGTCCAGTGAACGCAGGGGTTAGGGGAGGAGGGGTGTCGATGATTAGAATCTTATTTTTTATTATAAACCATTAAATTTAGAAAATAATGTTAAAAATATGTTACGTCCGTAACCATACCTAACACTATCTAGAACTTTTTGAAGGGACTTTCAAAAATGGTGGATAAGGAAAGCAGTTTTACCAAAAAACCTTAAAACAGTCTAACATTCTTCAATAGTAAGATAAAACCTTGAAGTTTGGGGAAGCATCTATTTTTAAGTTGTTTGTCGAAAAAAATTTTTTTAATTTTGAGACCTCGCGTATGATTTTGTGCAGATTATCCATGGAAATAAAAATTACTCTTTAAACAAAATGTTTTTGATCATTTATTTATAACAGTTTTAACCCATTACGGCAACCACATGAAACATTTTATAGAATTATTTAATTACAAAATAAAATATATAAAAATAATAATTTACTACAAAGTGAATAAAAATTAGATAAAAATTTTATACTTATAAATAAATATTCTACTATTATTTTAATGAATTAATATTTTAACTAACTTGATTAAAAAAAAATCTTAAAACACAGTTGCTTTGTTCAGTCTTATTATTGTTTACGTTTATCTAGTATATAAATCACCTCATATATTGTATTATATTACTTATTATAATTTTTTTACTTACTTCTTTTATTTTTTACTACAGTGTAAAAATATATTGTCACATAAATTTTTTTTGTATAGATGTTTGAATCATTTAAAGGCTGAGTCTACGTAAGCGTTTGTATACGAATTCGCATGCAAATATTTGCATCGTGCCAACCTATGCTTATTTTAATAATACTTTTGCTGCTCCCTCTAGTGCGATAATTAAAGCGCGAAAATTGAAAATTTAAATAAATCTAAAAACCTAAATGGTTAAAATTATTAAATTTTTAAAAAATTTATTTAAAAATAAACTTTAAATAAATTAAAATGGTTTTATAAACAATAATTTTTTAAAAATTAAACTATTTAACAAGTTTATTACCTTTCGTTTTATTTAAAATTTGAATTTTCGCGCCATTCATCGCGGACTATAATTATTTTTTTTCTCTGCATAGGTTGGCACGATGCAAATATTTGCATGCGAATTCGTATACAAACGCTTACGTAGATTGCGCCAAAACATTTAAAATAATTCGCATACTTTTTTTAACTTTACTTAATTTTAGGCCGCAGGACAGGTGACCAAAAGTTTTAAGTTATTTTTTTGTAAATTAAAGTAATATATTTTAACTTGTATTATGTACAAGTGTAGTATTACAGTGTAAACGTCATTAATCTCTTTACAATGTAAATCCCAATTGATTTGAACTGATTATACGAATTGATTATTATAAATACTATTAATTATATTCCAATGTTTTTCTAATTATCATAGTCAATTTTTTAAGTTATCCTCGAAATCATCAACTTTATTACCATTATCCTCCATTATCCTCGCCATTATCTTAATTGAAATATTACTTTCGATAATCCCATACTTTCGTTATAATTTATAATTTAAAACATACATCTGAGACTTAGATTTTTTATTTATTTTTGTTTTACTACCGAACTACCAAGGATATATTATAAAAAAAAATTTTTTTCATACAAACTTGATTCCTACACTCACAAAACTTTATTGGTAAAAATTACCCTTTTGATTAGTAAAATAATTTGAAGTTGTCAAAATGGCGTTTTATGCGATTTTTTACCAACACATAATTTAAAAACTACCCGCAAAGGAAAAAAAAATTACTATTAATTTTAGTAGAATTTATTTATACATTTTTTTCTCGCAAGTGACAAAATTTGGTTTCAGATACTATATAAGGAACCAAAATTGTATAAATTATAAAATATAAATTATTAAAAAAAATTTATAAAAAAAAATTAATAAAAAAAAAAAAAGAAATTAACAAAAAATTAAAAATTAAAAAAAAAAAAAATATATTTTCAATTATTCAAATAACTTTACTAAAATTAATAGTAAAATTTTCCAGTTGCAAAAGTAGATTTTACTCAACATTTTTTCTCACTGTATAGTATACTGCAGTAAATATACGAGGTGGGGGGGGGGTGCTATTCTTTCCATCCACCACCAAATTTGGTCTACTATAGGTTTTTTGGATCGCTTATCAAGAATTTCGAGGACTTTTCTAAAAAAAGTTAATATTTCACCACTTAATTAGCAAAAAATACCGGCTTTTTAGGGGTATATAATATTTAGTATATAGTATAGATATATATAACTTTTTACAGAAAAATCATCGAAATTCTTGATCAGCGACCGAAACCTTTATGGACCAAATGTGACCACCCAAAATTCGAATACATAAAAAATACCCTTTTTTAGGGGTAAGTTTTGCAATTTAAGGGTGTTCCACACATTTCTCATAGAAAAGAACCCGAAATTCGTGATCAGTGACCCAAGAAACCTATACTTGACCAAATCTGGCGGTAGACACAAAGAATAGCCTGAAAACCGTATATTGACTAGAGTAATAATGGATATTAAAATAACCCAAAAACCCTTAAAATCTATTTAATTACTTACAATTTATTGTGTTTGTTTCTTTGTTTACACTTTGTTCATAATTTTTTTGTAATATTTTTAAAAAGAATATAGTACCTTATAATCATGTTACACATAAATGAATGCGATTTTATATGCTACTTTGCGGCAAATTAAAAAATAAAAAAAACTGATAATTTGAAAATTTTCATTTTTTGATACAGAGCTCCGATTAAATAAATATTCTACTGACCTACTAAATTAGTATGAATTGACTGAATTGATTTTTTAAACTTCCTATAATATTTTACTCTTATTAGAACCTATTAAATATTCGGAAAACTTATTTTTTGTTTCGAAAAACTAATTTCTTTTTTTTGATAAAATAGCTTACTTTTAACCAAGGGAGCAAAAAAAAGAACGGCCCAGATTGCACGTTAATTAATAAGGATAGTAAACTACAATCTCGAGTATATTTTTTTCTCCAATGCATGAAGAGAAAAAAATGTTTTTGAGCCACTAGTAAAAAAAAATAATAAATTTATTTCGAGATTTATTTAAAAAATTATAAAGGACCCTTCTTATGAATAAAATATCTACATAATAACAATGGTTATTATTGCAATAATTAATGTTATTGCTAATAAATACAATAATAATAATAATAAAAATATGTATAATAGTATTTGAATTCTTACCTTAAATACAAGCTTTAATATATACGTAACTTCTGGAATCTAACTGGCTGCACAAATTATATTCTATATATTATACACTATTATGTATTTCGTAGAAAAGTAACAAATTACTTTAAATTCATAACAAAGAAAAAATTAAATTCTACTATGTATATGTCTACAAATCTTCACTTCACTCCACTTTAAATTTAATTTATAAATCATTAAAAATAATTTTTTTTATAATGATGAGTTCATAGTAGCCTTATGAAATTAATTTTTTTATTAATAATTTAAGTATAATAATATATATGTATATTATTATATTGTATTAATGTATTTATGCATGTACATACACATATAAAAATGTCCAGAAAAATATGTATACAAATAAATATTTTATAAATTTTATTTGAATATTTATAATAATAATATAAAAATTTTTACATTGACACTTTTAAAATTATAATAAATGTTTTTACACAATTCAATTATTGCATTTATAATTAATAATATACGCAGTTTTATAATAATAAGTCAAAAAGATTTATTAAACAAATAGTTCTTCTCACTATATACATATGTAATGATCTAAGATACTCTGGAACAAGTGAGAGAGAAAATCTGCGTGCACATAAATTATTTATATCTATCTATATATTAGTGTTTTTGTTTTGACTAACGCCAAAGATGCCGCTGTAGTTTGTTGACAATCTGACAGTTTGCGCGCCGCGCTCGATATACCTCGCTTATTATACTTCTTATTTTAGTGTTTTTTGTTTTCAGTTGAAAAACTCAGAAAGTTATAAAAAGTTAGCCTTTATTTTTAATAAAAAATAAAAATATTTTATGTTTTATATTTTGTGTTTGCATTATACTTTGTGAATTGTTAATTTTAAGTAGTGATATATTAGCTTCTTGCTGTTAAATATGCCAAAAAATAAAAATAATAGAAAAAATAGATCGCGAAAGCCATCCAAAAATCAAACTAAGACTTTTTATGGTGTTGTGAAATATCGTGATATTATAAGCGATGAATTTAACATATTTCCAGTGAAAAATATTTTTGATAAAGATGACAATCAACGTAAATTAAAATTTTTTAGACCAAAGCACGTTGATGATTTTGAGAAGACAAGGTATTATTTTTGTCGATGTAGTAATTATTATAACAAAGAGAGCTGCAAGGTGCAGCATAACCATGATGAAGCCTTGATGGTAAACATAAAGCATTTGGCAAGTAAGTTATACATTTATCTAAATTTTTTATAATTGCTAATAGTTTAAGTTTGTGATATAAAGTATTTTGGTTTGGTCATGTGATATTCGCGTAGAAAATGGTTAACTTCTAGGTATAATATTTGCTGTTGGTGAGGGCGCGTTCACAGTGAGTAAAAGTGACCGGTCGATCGATCAACTGATGTTATCAAGGGTACTAAAAATCGCATCGTTTTTTTGACCCGGGTAAACCTGCAGCTTCCTGGGGCATCCAGGAGATCAAATCACGACAGATACGATAAAATATTTTGTCAACAGATCCCATCTAAAAATTTTTTAATAACATCAGTTGATCGATTGACCGGTCACTTGTACTCACTATGAACCCTGTGTGCCTATGTGCCCTGAGGTTTTCGCTAATGAAGTACTCCAGGAATACAAGCTTTTCTCGAATACTCTATTAGTAGAAACTACAACAACTGGTATACATAAATAGATACTCTCGTAGATATTGAAATTAGCGCAGTCTTTGTTAAAAATCCTCGTTTATTTTTGATTATATTTTTATTTTTTATTTTTTTAAAAACGATCAATGCTAACTCGAATGCTACAAAAATTTGAAACAAAAGTAAAAAATTAAAAAATAAAAAATTTTTAAATAATGAAAGATATATACATAAAATCTAAATAAATTAAAGAACAAAAATGATTATAAATAAATAGATTATAAATATAAATAAAATTAAAAAGCGAAATCTCGTAAAAAATATAAATAAATTTACGAAACCGATGAAGGGATAAGCTTTTTTTACGCGCAATCCAATGGGTTTATTTTTACCCTAGACTTTAATTACGGGGGAAGGAGAGTCGAGTTTTTCCGTTTTTTTCGTCGTTAACATTTTTTCATTTTCGAGATTCCAAATTTCAAAATTCTTTCGCGAAAAATTTTTATAAATATCGAGATAAATATGTTTCTTTAGATAAGTTTATATAATTATGGTCGTAGAACCTTTTCTCAATTTTTTTCAATTAAAGCAGTATCATATTTCGTTTAAATAGTTTATTCAAGTATAAAATAGTTAATTTTAGTCAACAGAAAATTAATTTTTTTCTGGTTTTTTTCTCTGCAGAATAAACTAGCTAGAGAAAAAGTAGTGCAAAATAAAAAAAAATATTTTTGTTGGATAACAGTTAAATAAATAACGGTCAAATAAAGTCATTGTTAAAAATTACCATAGTTATATTGATTACAATTCGAAGGCCCCTCACAACATTATATGACATTACAATTTAAAAAATAGGAAACTAGCTTCATTTTCTTTGTAAAAAGAAGTTTCGAATTATTATGAAGTATTTCTTTTCTGGCTATAAAATATATGAAAAAAATTGGTTTTTTTGGCAGAATTTATTTTTTAGCAAAAAATCAATGTTATATGTTAAATGCTTTTGATTATTATAGTTTTTTAACTAAAAAATAAATTGTTTCTAATAATACTAATTTTTTTCTTGCATAAATGAATAAAAAAATATTTTCGATGATATTGACGGTTAAAATTAAGCTAGCTATGTATTTATAATTTATAATTATATAATTATTTATAATTATTATTTTTGTTTAAATTTTAATTTTCTGAGTGTTTATCTATTTATTACATGCATTTCAAAACGGATGCACATTGCATTGAATATTAATTAGAAGAATTTTTTCAACAGTTTTTTATATTTATTAAGTGTTATTCCCAATAAAATTTGTTGAGTGCTGTTTTAGTAGTATTTAAAATTTCCGTGGCTATTTATTGGTACCATTTATTTTAATTTTCTTATCTTAACTTTTTACTACATAAAACTCATGATCCCCTCTCTATGACTTTCCTCATCGAATTATTCGTGATTTGATTGGTCGCGCTGATTTTGTCATGCGCGTGATTTATATCAAAAGTTCTGCGGTCACATCGCTCGCACTTTATTTAATTTTTATTAGTTTTTAAAAACTTTTAATTATAAAATATTCAAAAAAAATAAAATTAGCAATAATATAATTTTCTTATTTTATTGTATATTGTATTCAAAATTTTGTCATCGATTTTATCTAATTAATTGATATAAAAACTATTAATTGATTCACTTAAGCTTTGCAGTATTACTGTGAGACAGTAATCAATATTTGCATTCAGATGCAATATTAAATATCTTTTTCTTGAGATAAATTTTGAAAATAAAAATAATATTGGTTTTTATTTATATGATAATATATGAAAACTCATTGGAGTATTTTGTCATCCAATTGTAAAATTTCGCCGTCCCGGACAAAAAAAAAATTATTTCGAGGGATAGTAATCAGTAATTGCATTTAAATACGATATTAAATATTTTTTTCTTGAGGTAAATTTCTATCCTATCTAAAAAACTCATGTGACATAATTTTTCGTCTAATTTATTCGTGTTGTTATTGATTGCGCTGATTTTTTCATTATTTATTTCATTAGTTCTAATTTTTATTATCTTTTAGTGTAAAAAATACGGAAATAAGAAATACAATAATCTCCTAAAAATTTCGAGATCTTTTTCTAATTGGCCATTTCATTGATGCTCTGTAGTGTTTGGTAGTGTTAGTGGCACACTGTATAATACAAATTTATAGCCTGATAATTTTAAATGTTAATTTTTTAATTTATAATAATATAAACTGTAAAAATAATTATAAATTTCAATGAAAAACGTTTAAGCTAATAGAAAATTAATTATATTCGTAGATGCAACACATAACATATGAAAATTAATTCGAGTATTTCGTCATCGTATAATAAAAAATTTTGCCGTCCAGAAAAAAAGAAAAATTTATTATGAGGGATGAAAAGGGTCCTGGCCCGAGTTGCGTAGCACCGAAGGACAATAATGCAATATTTTTTTCTTGAGCTAAATTTTGAAAATAAAAATCATAATGGTTTATTAAAATTATGAAAAAAGTTCATTATTTGAAATTGACATCTCACTTTACAATTGTTTTTATTTATGAATGAAATCGGAATGAAACCACAGTTTTATTTTGATTCATCGTGAAATATGATCTGAGGGGGTTGGCGCGCTTCAGTGCGCAGGGGACTTGCCCCCTAGTCTATTATAAATTAGTGGCTAATAATTTAAAAAAAAAAATTTGTTTAATTTTTTTAAGATTTTTTTTTCTTTATATACTTACTTTTTAATTATTTGAGTAATAAAAAAAATCCATGTACCGCGAGAGAAATAATTATAATTGTGGGAACCTGATTTTTTTTTTAAGTAAATCTTTTTTAGTTAATTTTTAATAACATAATCGAGAACATAATTTTTAAACGTATAAAGATTGTTTTTATCACTTACAACTTAATATTTAAATTTTTTATAAAATATTTAAAAAATTTTGAATTTCAAATTAAATCTGTTTGTACTTAAAAATATTATTATATATACTCTTTATTTGCCAAAAATAAACTGTAAATAACCTGTAAATTTTTTATTAAATGAAAGTCAAGGACTTACGATACAGTAAAAAAAGCTTATATTTGAATGCTTTAAAAAAACAATATATAATTGTTTAAACAAAAAATAATTTTATCTTATAATAAACAACTACTAACCGTTCAATATGAGCCTTTAAGACTAATAAAAACGTAAAAAGTCCCTCAATTTTTGACCAATTTTCAATCTCAAGGATTCATTTTTTTCGTTTTACTAATTAAAATTTGGATGTGTTACGCACCTCGGACCAGAACCCTTTTATTCCTTAAAATAAATTATTTTTGTATTCTGTATACAACGAAATTTTCATATGTTAAAGAGGCATCTAAAGATGCAATATTCTATTAGTTTAATCATTTTATATTGAAATTTATAATTATTTTTACAGTTTATAATCTATTATCTATTATATAAAAATTGATGGGTTTTATGGAGACCGCCATCTTGTGGACAATATAAAGACCAATCAAATTGCTTGTTTACAAACTGTTTACAAATTTGAATTTTTCTATGCTTTTTATAACTTTAGTGCGGCTTAGTTGTTAAAATATATATTTTAAATAGTTATTTTTGGTTATTTTAATTATAATATGATTTTTAATGTTAATTATTATATTTTATGCAATATTTTTACTGATTTTCAAATTAAGCTGGACCAAAAGTTTTGAAAATCTGGGAAACAGCCGGATTCAATAGTTTAGTAAATTAAAAAATCAATATTTAAGAGTTCCATTTTGTTTTTCAAAAAAATTTATTTATTTTAAAAATTTATTAGCTTTGAAAATTTTTTGGGGATCAGGAGAAAGTTTTCCCACTTTCTTTATTTAATTAAGAATATTTTGTAATAAAAAATAAGGCTGTACGTTGTTTCAAATACTCGAAAATTTTGTCCAACAACATACGGCCTTATTATTTATTAAATTTAAAAAGTTTTTATGCCAAAATATTCTAAATTAAATAAAGAATGTGGGAAAACTGCCCTATCTACCAAAAAAATTTTCAAAATCCATAAAAATAAAAAAAAGTAAAAACAAAATGGCTCGCACATAGTACTCTTAAAAATGTTTTACAAATGTTAAAAATCTAATTCAACCAATTAGATAAAATCCCCGTTGATTTTATTAACGTGCAGTTCTACACAAAGAGTGAAGTTCTGAAAAAATTTGTGCAGTACTAAAACCTAGTTTGTGCAGTCCTAAAATATAAATTTTTTTGATTTTTTAAACAAAAAATATTTTGTATTAAAAAAAAAATGAATTTTATACTGATATTTTTCCAACAAAATATACAAATTATTGTAGCTTTGGATGTTTCCGTAACAGACCTGCCACACTGCCGAATAAAATGAAAATAAAAATAAAATTAAAAAATTATCAGTGGAGGGGGAAACTGTTATTTCATCAATAATCAAATAACATTTAGGTAATAAGTGAAATATTGATTAAAATCACTTAATTAGCAAATAATTACGTGAATACTTAATAAATTATTAATTTTAATTAATTATTAATGCATAAATAAAAACATTTTAAAAAGCTCGGTTTCCCCCTCCACTGATAATTTTTTAATTTTATTTTTATTTTCATTTTATTCGGCAGTGTGGCAGGTCTGTAATGCTATAATAAAATAAATAGCAAAATACTGAATAACTACAAAATCCGACAATGTTATAAAATAGGATTTTTTCGTAATCTTTAATACAAAGCTGCAACCTCGCCAGCTAACCAAAATACTTCCAATTGGTCTCATTTTTTTGGTATAAGTATCACCATTCAATTACCGTACACAACAATTATTTGTTGTTAATTCTCTCATGGCGATAGTCAATAAACCAAATGCCTATTCTTACCCCAAAATGACCAATTTTGAAATTGCTGCCAAAATATTTCTAATTTTTAAAAGAAACGAGTTCTATAGGCCTCCAAAGTTTTACAAGTCTTAAGTTTCCAAAAAAATTTTACTCTTTTTTTTTATAATTATTTGTTTAGCAGATACGATTAGCAATCCCATTTTTAGGGTTTTTTAAAAAAAATCAATTTTAATCTTTATCTTAAAAAGGGATATCTTAGAAACTATTTAATAAAATAAAACGAAAATTGGTATCCTACTGTAAAATTTTCCGCTAAATCCGAATTTTTAGTCAGATTTTCATTTGGTCACGTGACTTGGCGTAAAATTCAAAATTTGTGAAAATGATTTTTTAAAAATCGCTTTTTTTCAATTTTAGTGCTTTTAAAATAAATTTACCCAAAAAAATGATTTCATATGCTGAAAGTATATGAAAAAACATACAATTTGAGACCAACAGGATGAAAATTGAGCTGTCTGCAGCTGAGGCATATAAGCTAGAAAAGGCAAAGCAAGAAAGTTGATTTTCTCGCGCATGCGCAGTTCAAAAAAAAATTTGGACCCCAGAATCAAATTCTACGGTAAATTTCCTATGGATCACCATAAGGAAAAAACATTTTACTGTAAAGTACGCGTTTGCGAGAAGATTTTAAAAATCGATGACAAAATCTTTAAAAGATTTTTCAATAAAATAAAAAAAATATTTGTATTTCTTATATATGTATTTTTTAATGTATGCTACTATTATAAATAAACAAAATTTATAAATAATTAAATGTTTAAAAAATATTAAAGATTAAATAACGCGCGTTCGTATGTGACCAAAGACATTCTTACATTTTACACAGCTAGTAAATGATGCGCATAGAATAAAACTATACGAATAAACCGCACGAATTCTGTTACGCATTTCTAAGGCCGAGTCTACATAACCGCACCGCACGGCGCAACCCAATGCTATAGATATAGGATTGCGCTTGCGGCGTCACGTGACTCCTATAGGCTGGTTCTTCAAACTCCGTAAATGGGGGTCGCAACCGCAAGCGTAGCCGCAACGCAATGCACACAACACAACGCGCATGTGCACAAACGAAAATCGTGTTGTACGCATTGCGCCGCAATTGCGCTTGCGGTTGCGACCCCCATTTACGGAGTTTGGAGAACCAGCCATATCAATAGCATTGGGCTGCGCCGTGCGGTACGGTTATGTAGACTATAGGCCTAAGGGTGATTCTACAGACCTCCGTAAACGCAAACCGCAGCCGCAACACAACACGCATGCGCACACAAACATAATCATGTTGTGTGCATAACATTTTTTTTTGTCAAGGGAACGGATCATTGTCAAGGGAATCTTGTGAATCTTGCATCAGCCATGGAGTGTTTGCGGGCCTTAAAGACCCGCAAATTTTCATGACCGTCCAGTTATACAAAGGTACAACCGGAAGACTGCCGGCTAGCGCGGTCGCCTGTTTTGTCCCAGATTCTTACTGGATAAACACAATATAAACCCCCCTAGTTGTACGCTAGTTTTGTAATTAGCTTTCGATTATTAACGGCGACGTCATGGCGCTTGCTTTTTATATTAAATATAGATTAATAGATTATGCTTTAATTTAAAATATTCATTAAAATCCCGACCCTGGTAATTTTCAAAACTTATTTTTTATAAAACCTGAACTTTAACGTCCAATCCCCGAAAAACCCAGGTTCTCGATACTAAGTATATTAGTAAATTTATATAATTTTATATTTCAAAAATTGAAATAATTATTTTTATGTTGTAGAAACTGAAAAAACAGCAAAATTAAAATTAGCAACAACGTTACAAAAAAGAATAATCAGACCAAACATGGTTTATAATGACCAAAGTTCCGAGTATGATGGAACAATTCCAGAATTTGATGAAAGGGTAAAAATAATTAAATTTAGTTTTATTTACATATAGTTGTTTATATATAATTCATTTCAGCATCTTTTAATGAAAAAACTTTCTATATTAAATTTTTAAAACATTCCCCGTGGCCTAAATTATATTGCTTCATATAGTTACGTGTTTTTTATTATCTAATATATTTAACATATCAAATAATATATAAAGATAATTAGTTGCAATGAATCTCAAAATTTTTTGGTCGCAAAAAAATTATTTATTACGTATAAGACTAACGTAAAGACTCAATAATGTTTTTTTGTAGCTATATTATGTCAAATACGTGAAAATGTTTACAAAATTTGTCATTGAAAAATTGAAGAAAGAAATTACATTATATTATTTAATGAATTTAAATTCTAAAGAATGACTAATTAAAATTTAGTAAACGATTGCTCTTTTTCTATGAAAATAATACGATATTTTTTCTTTTCTCTATTTTTCGTTTATGTTTTTCTTTGATTGCCAATTTTTATTTCTTTTTCATAATTAAGTTTAAAAAAATTAATTTAATATGATATTACTTTTAAAAAAGTTTCTTTGCTTAATATATACTGTCGTAATGTAATTGTTGGGACTTTAAGATATAATAAATAACTGAACTGTTTTTAAAATGCTAATGTTTTTTATATGTAGAGTACAGATGAAGCCAAACAGTTAAGTAAAAAAAAAGCCAGCTCTAGTAATTATCAAAAATTACTTGAAATGGTTGGTAAAAAGAATAATTCAAGTAATAAAGGTATTTTATTTAATAATTTCTATAACAATCATGTATTTTTTATGTATAATTATTTTTTAAACATTTATTTAAATTTACAGTTGTTTTTGTTCAAATTGATCAAAATAATACAGGTATGAAAATTTATGAGTGTGTTGGAATTTATTTATTATAAAAGTGAAAACGAAATAATATTTTTTTTAAAGATGCAGATACGGGTGCAAAAGATGATAATGATGCTCAAGAAGAAACATCAGGTATAGAGATTAAAAAATAATTAAAAAATAAACTCCGTTTTTTCTCTAAAAGCGTTCGGTAAATAATTTCGGTTTTTATAAAATAAAAATAAATCTTACACATTATGTAAAAAAAATGTAATAAATTATTATTATAATTTAATATTATTTTCTTTTTTTGCTTCTATTGTTACGAAGTTTGTAAATCACCGTAATTGTTTTTATAACATACACAATATGAATAACGGAAATAAGGCATCTTTTTTTAATGTTTGACAATGTGTTTTGAATTTAACTATGTATATGCCAATTGATATAATACTAATTGATTCCTCTTGATATCTGAATTATTTAAAAAAATTTTAATTAACTTGTACATAATTTGAAAACATTACGAGACGTATATAAAATTTTTGTAACTATTCTTAAATGTTTACTAAAAATAAGCCATTCATTTTTTTTTTAAATATTTTGTTAATTATTAAATTTTGGTTTATTGATTTCACTTTGCCCACTCTAAGAAAATATTTAGGGTACAATCATTGGCAGATTTGAATTCCATTTCTTTTTTAAAGTTATAGAAATTCCCATTAACAGCGTCAATTTTAAACTTGTATCATCGATGTCGGATCCAAAAAAATTGATAACCGGTTTGTGTAACTACACAACCAACGAGCATGGAACATGTTCACTCATAACAGTAATAAATCTAAAAATCGATATTACAATAAATCCTGAAACATAAATTATTAGTAGTCAATAAACTTAAAGTATTCAAAGTTCTTGTTCTTATCAGGGCCCACTTAAAATTATTCTAAGTCCCTATATCAAAAATATTTTAAGTCCATATCACCCTCCCCCCCCCTAAAAACTCCATTTTTTCAACCCCCCCCCTTTGCCGAGTCAAACTTTTTCAAATAACCCATCCAATGAACATGTTCCATGTTAAAATAAGGAGCCATGCAGGACACTTATGAGCAAACTTGTAACTAGAAATACCATTATAAAAATATACAAAATTAACTGTATAAGTGTATATTATACCTATACTATTTTGTAGCAGTGCAAAATAATTTCAGAATAATTTTTTAATGTCCATTTATTAATTTATAATTGAATAATTTTTATTAGTCTATTCATAAATTAAGAAATGTATAAGGATATTAGCTGATATAGCTGAATAACTTTTATTATAACAATTATAATATTATATTCTAGTTAGTATTCCCTATCGTAAATCAAAATTTTTAAAATTATTGACAATTTTTATTTCTCAAAATTATAATAATTTCACTGATCTGAAAATTATGTAAATATGTTATATAGGCAAATTAATTAAAAAAATGATTTGAATACAATTCTTTAAGCGAAAATAATGCCAAAAGCTCTCATTCGAGGACAGAAAGATATATATTTATTATTTATTAAACTAAATAATTTATTATTGAAAAAAATAGGTGCTGATGGTTTATCTGCAAATAAAAATAAATCGCCAATACATGAAATCGTTAATAAAAATACACCTACAAATACCCCGATAACTAACGAAAATGGTAGTAATACTATGGGCCTGGGTACGTAGGTTAATCGTTTAAAAACTTTTTTAATTATTTTAATTATTTTATTAATATTAATTATTTTAATTTTGGCACGCAGAAGGAAGTGTAATAAATCTCTTAGAAGATGGCGGAGATAACGAAGAAGGTAAGAATTTATTAAATACTTAAAATGTTGGAAATATTCGTAATTTTAGTATTTTAAAATCTACATGATTAAATTTATAAAAAAAAGGTGAAAATAATGTAACACTTGTTGAAGCAGATATTTCAAATAATAATTCAGGCGAAAATGATGTGACATCAAGAGGTGTGCATATTTGGGTAAATTCACCAGTGAATGACTGGTTAAAATCTAGTAAATGACCACGCGTTTTCTAAAAGGAATACATGACATTGGTTATTTACTGGATGTCGGCCATTCATTGATGCATCTACCTTATTTGTTTAAAATATCCAATATTTTTTATAATTTATTATTTTACATTTTTCTTATAGAAACCAATCCTGTTAGCCGTTTGAATAATCATGATGAAATGCAGGAAGGTATACATTTTTTTAAAATTTAAATACATTTATTTCATACAAATTCAATTATCAAAGTAAACAATTACATCATTAAAAATCATTAGTATAATTTACAATAAAATATTTGCAAATTGTCAGTATCCTAATATTTTAATAATTATTATTATAGTTACGATAAGGTCGGCTTCGAGTGAAAAAATGCCGATTAAAATATAATAAAACCACATTTTTACTTGGATAGATCGATATTTTATTAACATTATTTGAATTTTTACCAAATTATAAATTTATTTCTATTTGCAAATTTGTAAAATATCAATAAATAAAGATTTTTTTTTATACTTTAAGGAGGTTTATCCATTGATACTACATTTTCGTAGGAATTACAATTACCGAAATACTTTGTTTTTTATGTTTATTTTGGCAGGTATTATTTTAAATGAAAATATAAAAAGCCATTAATAATCCAAAATTATGATAAAAAAAAGTCTCATGCAGTATTATAAAAAAATAAACAAGCGTTAATAAATTAATGAGCTTTTTGTTAACGTTAGGTGTTATTGAGTAAAACTAATTGATAATGTATGCTTTAAATAATTTTTTAATAAGTATATTAACTCAAATCACTCTGTGTCATCAGCACCCTGAGCTTTTAAAGCCTAAGCCAATTTTCTCATATGAGCAATCTTAAAATAACACTTTTATTTTATCAATTAAAAATTTATTAAGTCTGCGACATACAGGTAAAAATAAGTTGCTTTTAGCTCAAAAATGTTTAAACTTGAAAATTATTATTTAAAAAACTTTAATATTATTATTAAAAAAATTTACGATTATCAGAAATAAAAATTCAAAATATTTTTAAATATTATTCACGTTTTCTTACATTCTCTCATCATTTTTTTCAACGGATAAACCTTCTTAACATGAAAAGGTTTCTAAAAATTTAACTTTATTTATGTGAATAGAAAAAATTACAAATTATTCAAAAACTTTTAACTTAAGTCAATATATATTTGCTTTCAAAATCTTTTCCAAACATTTATAGCGTGATAATAATATAATCATTAATATTTTCTTAATTACTTTAATAAAATTCATAAAAAGTGTAAAATAATTATTCAGTTTGAAAGACTGAATTAAATTCCCCTTCAGATAAAAAATTTTGTACTGAACATAATATAATAATGATACAAAATTTAAAACTTATTTTCACGTCAATGTAAACTGATTTTGAAAAAAAGTGTAAGTAAGTTTATTTTTTCTACGTTCCAGATTTGATTTTGAATCCTCGCTTGGATTCTGATCCAGCTGTACCTCCAGTAGATTCAAGCTTAATTCCTCCCTCGCCGGAACATAATCATAGAGCTGGTAGAACTCCTCGAAGAGAAAGCGACAATAATTCGCGGAGAACCGTCTTAAACCCCAGAAGAATTTTGTTTCCTAGAAGAAGTATGTATGAGTTGTTAATACCTTGGTCAAATAAAAAATTATCACAGCACTATTATATCATTGCATTTAATACAGTCACTAATAAGAAATTCATTTGATAAAATAAATTTGTAATTTACATAATTATTCCGCTTTAAATTCACTTTATTTCATTTCTTGTCTTCTATGACAAAATCAGATCTATTCCTCACAAAAACTTTAAATTTTTCTCGCTTGCATTTTTTATTGTATACTATTTTTTTAACTTTTGTTTATTGAGCAATTTTTATTCTGAAGGTTGATCTAATATATTTCATTTTACTGTATTTTAGACGAAAGGGTTAAAAAAACACCCTATACAAGAAAAAATCTCGTACAGGAAGCGTTAGATGAAGAGATCCCAGAAGCGAACCCTATTAAAAAATACGTTCCTATAAATGGAGTAGTTAGTTATTTTTATAAAAATTTTATAAATAATTGTTAACATAAAAAATTTTAAATAAAATGAATTATTATGCAGGTTCATTATGGAGAAGGAAAGTCGTGTTCTCAAAGAGTGTGGGAAAGCACAGTTACTGTACAAAATTGTAGTACTTTATGTAAAAATCTCGCAGTTATATTTTTTACACCAAGAAAATTAATCAATAGTTCCCTTAATTTAAAGAAAACAACAATTACTTTAAGTGACAGATCTCCTCGGAAAGAATTGTCTAAAAATGAAAAGAAATCATTTATCAGTAAGTTTATATAAAAATACATAAACAAAACAATGAATTGACTAGCTATAACTAAGTTTCAAAAAATTTTATTAATATTTAAGAAATTCAGAATTCAAAATTATTAATAATTTTAGAACTTCATATTATTAATTTGTAAACAATTTCATCATTACAATACTAAAAATAAAATTTAAAGCTAAAATTGAATTCTTTTTTAATCATTTTTTTAAATTTATTTCTTAATCGTTTCATTTGTTCTTATTATACAACCTATAAGTATTCAATAATGAATATTATTAAATTAAATTGATAGCTTTTAGAAATTTTAAATTTTAATACCCAATTTGCTTTAGAAAGGAAACAGATATTTACAAGACATTAAAATAACAATATTTTATTCATTTTCTGTTTGTAATAGGAGCATATAATGGTGTTTTAAAGCATATTTTCCCAGATATTTGGCATAAAAACAAGATGGAGGTTTTACAAAAAGCAATGTATCACTTATCAAAAAAAATAAATGACATGATTAGCACAAGTTACACGGAAAATGGTGAAATCCAGGATGAAAATGTATGAGGTTGATTTTATGCTTTTATTTTTTAATTATTAAATATTTTAATTGTACGTAACTAATTTTTTTTGTTACCATAAGAATTGAATTAAGCGCAAATATTTTAAATATAAGTAAAAAATATTTTTTATCCTTTGATTCCTGAATTTAAAAAAAAAAACATTTAATCGCATAACTGTCACCAATTAAGTTTTTAGTTTTCTTTGAAAGTAGAAGGCGTTTTTTAAAAAAATTAAAAAAAAAAATTTTCTTTTATATTCTCTTGTGTAAATTGATTAAAAGTTTGTATCTATAAGAAAAGAAATATGATAAAAAGAAAAAAAATTAGAATAAGAAATAGAAAAAAAAAATTATTAATTATGTAAGAAGTTTGATATTAAGGTTATTTTTTGTCATAGATACATATTTATTAAGGTGTTTTTTATTTCACTAATTGACCGCAGAGGAAAATACTGGCTCGAATACGATACTTCAGAATATTAATACAAAATATTTAAAAAAAACTGTAAATTATAACTTTTTTATGATATTTGAACTTAATTGAAAATGTACAGACGTTTGAAAAGCAAAAATATTCACGCCAATCGCAATTTAACTGTTGTATGTAAAAAATTTTTTTTTGGAGATTAGTTTTATGACTTTAACTATCATATTTGGGCCGCTATTTTTCTCTACGGTCAGTTTGGAAAATATATAAGAAACACCTTTAAAAAATTATAAATTTAGACTAGATTAAAATACTGTAAATTTCATTATAGTATCGTTTTTCTGATGTGTGGTACCTTCTTGAAAAAAATAAAGAAACATTGTTTTTTTATTCTTGCTCATAAATTGTTTCAGTAAAGGGCACGCTTACTTAAAAATTTTTTATTATCTATAAACAAAATTGTGTTTAAAAAAAATTTATATGCGTGTTGGTTTTTTTTATATATTTTTTATTTTTAAAGTACATCATTGTAACTTATGTATATTTATAATTTTTTGGGCTATATATTATAAGTATACAAAATAAATAGTATTTTTTTAATAAATTTGTTAAATGTTTATTTTTCTTTCTATCATCTTGCAAAAATATTTCTAGATACTCATAAATTTTGCCATAATATATACATCAAGTGTATGGTTTGACTTCAACTGAAATTTAGTGTTTATGCTAGAGAAAGTAAGTAATTTTTTTAAAATAATTTACAAGGCAGTTTTAAGCAAATTCTTACTCAATTAGGTTTATTTACTAGAATAATACAGTTTAAAACCCAAAGGGGGAATTTTCGCCAAAAATATTTACCCCGGGAGTTTGAGCTTCAACTCATTTTAAAATATAAAATCTAGAGAAATTCTTCAAAATGTAATGTTGATAAGATTTTTTCCCATAGGCGAAATTGCTATCTTAAAGAGTCTAAATTTATCCGGTGAATTGAAATTTGTTTTATTTCACTGAACCCATTTCAGTTAAATACATTCAGTGAAATCCCCAGAAAACAAAAGACGAATATTGTATTTTTTTAAATTAAAATTTTTAGACATTAGACTTAAAATAAAAGCTTAAAGCTTACCTTAAGTAAAAAGTACTTACCTTTTTCATGAACTTTTCATGAGGATTTCGCTTTAATTTGAACTTGAAATAATAATAATAAGCTGCGTTACAGCGTAAAAAAATCCTGCTTTATAAAATTTTGGTAATTTGATGTCAAAGTTTTTTGAGTTTCTGGATTTACTTTAATATACGAAAAGTAAATCCATACATCGACCAATCGCATTATTGATTTTTAAATCTAATTAGAATTTTATAATTGAAATCGAATTTTTTTCATTCTCATATATATATGGCAGCGACAATAAAAACCACCAGCTATCATTCATTCTATTATGTGTGAATAGGTTATGAATGCCAATAATTGCGATATACGAGGGATCCCTTTTTGACCCTGGCCAGCCCATTTGAACCGAACCAACATTATTTTGATCTCGCAAACCCATTTTCACCACGAAAGGTCCATTTTTTCTTCAAATATCATTTTGAGCCATTATTACCTATTTGACCCCTTCTGGGGCAATTTGACCCAGGAGAGCCCACTTTTACCGAGCGAAAATTATTATTATGATTCCACAAATCCATTTTAGACACAAAGACTCCATTTTGAGTCAAAAATCGGTTTTCAGCTATTTTAAAGTATTTTGGCCCGTGCGGTCAATTTCTCCTCATAGAAAGTAATTTGGCCCAAAATGGGTGTTATTGTTAATCAAATATACTATTTTCACTCCGTATTTTAATTTCTTTTAATTTTTTTTTATAATTGCATATCGAATTTTATTTTTACCCTTCCTGGCCCGTTTTGACCAATATTGACCCAACTGACCACTTATGAACCAAATTTTAAAATTCGGATCAATTTTAAACTCAAACTAGCCAACCTTCTATTTATTTCTAAGCCAAAATTCAATTCTATTCTTAAAATAATCTTAAAAAAGAATTTCTATTCAATTTGACGAAAGCTAAATACGATTAATAAATGTCTGCGGTTTTTCATTGGCAGAAATTGAAAGAAGAATTCAATTTAACATTTTTCAACCTTATATGACAAGAAAATACAAAAATAATGTTAATTAAAAAAAAAAAAAAATTTTTTTTAAAAATTTTTAAAAAATCATAAAGACGTCTTTTTTCACATCCTAAATCACGTCTTTTTTCACGTCCGAAATTCTCTTAATCGGACGTCTTTTAGGATGTGAAAAAGGACGTCTTTTAGGATGTGAAAAAAGACGTGATTTAGGATGTGAAAAAAGACGTCTTTATCTTCAGGTGGGTAATATGAAGAATTTCGAAATTTAAACACTGTTTTTTTTTCATTTTTCATATAGCTTTGGTTAATATTCTATGGAAAGGTCAATTTTAGTGTTTAATCATGTGAATTTTCTTTTTTAACAAGGTTACATTTTTTTTTTGCATGTTTGTTTTAAAATTTCTTTTGTTTTTAATAATTCGATTGGATAAATATTTGTTTGCTTTTGGGTTGTAACAATTGCTTTTGTGTTAACTCAGGTGTGATTTTACAAAAATAATATTTGAGCATCGAGTTTTAGTTGACAGATTTTTTTTTGATTTTTTTTTATTCAAGGTCTTTTTAATTATTCAATTTTTCTCATATTTTGAGATTTATTTGACCCTCTTCTTGAAATTCTGTAAAGCCCTGCGAAAAACCTTCCAAATATTAATTACACAATTTTTAATTCAATTTTATAAAAAAAAGGCACCATGAAATTATGAGCACACAGTATTTTATAACAATAATTAAATAATTATAAAAAAAAATTGTTATATTTTCTTTTTCTAATTACAAGAATGCAAGAAAACTACATAAATTTAATTAAAAAGTTTTAAAAAATATATAAAATTTCATCTTCGTGCTTCTAACTATTTGTAAACAACAGAGTATTAAATTTCGTGTATAATTAAATTTATAATTGTATATCGTAATTTTATTTTATAATAATTTTGTCACTTAATTATTTTAATTTTTTTTTATTATAAAATAGGCACAATAATTATTTTTTGTTTTAATTTTTAGTTATGAAACTGGAAGAAAATTTAATTTTATTTTTGCAAGATATTTTTTTAAATTATAGGGATTAATTTTTCTAAAATTTGAAAAATTTTAGGTTAGAGCGAAGATAAAAAATGTTGATGAAACTATATTAAATGAATCATTTTTAGGTTGAATTGATTTATAAATTTTAGTTTAATCATGCGTTAGCTTCTACTTTTTTGGTGTCTTGTTTCCTACAAGCACCTAAAATTTCCTATAAGCACCTAAAAAGAAAATATTTTCCTCCCCAAAACAAGTATTTGGCAGCAAAAGAATATTTTGAGTCAATTTACCAAAATAGGCCAAAAACACAAAAATGGCTGCCAGAAATCAAGTATTTAACCTAGAAAGCCAAAAAAAGGCAGAGAGTACTTATTTTTAGTTATTAAGCCAATTTCGGTGATCCTTCAGTTCAACTTAGCCCCAGTTAGGCTGGAATTCCTCATATTAATAACTATAAATTTTTGTTAGAAAAAATAGTTTTACTTTTTAAATTAGTTTCGTAGATTTGTATACGTATCAACAATTACTTATACTTAAAAAAATAAGCTATTAGAAAATACAAAGCAAAAAAATCAAAATTGATTGAAAGAACCCAAATACATAAAAAGTAAATCTAAAATAATCAAAGGTTATTTCAATTAATTAACAGTAGACAAGATAGAAATAAATTATATTTAATTATACCAAAACTTTCATTTTTCAAACGTCTCGTTTCATTGACCATTTAACCACAAATCTTAGAATGAAATATAAAAAAATTTCTTTGATGAATAGTCGTGATCTTGAGAAAGATAAATATTCTATCCACTTGTAAATTTAATTTGTTATTTTAAAACGAATAATAATGGCTTTTAAAAAAAATATATAGACGTTCGATTAATTATATTTAAGTAGTTTAAAAAAATTTCAAAGAACTAAATATCTAACAAGTCATTTTTTAAAATTTTCTAAAATTTAATATTTCAAAAGCTATTAGAACGTATTAGGATGTAAAACATAACCTAAAAAAATTAATATTTTAATAAAAAAATTATTATATAATAAAAAAATAATTAAAATTATGCAATAAAATAAAAATTAAATAAATTTATTTATCAAAAATAAATGTTTTACATTTGTATATGTTAAATTGAAATATTTTATTATAAAATTATACTTTCCATATTCATTACAATATTATTTTATGCAATAACTTAATCAATTATTTATACTGCTTTTATATCATCATTTTAATTGATTATAAACAATTTTTGTTAAAATCATTTAAAATTTTTTGTCTTCATTTTTTATGGTATGGGTCAATTTTATATTTTACTTAAACTAGTTTAATGCCAAGGAATATTTAATTTTATCATATTGATAATTTATTTAGTTATGAACATCAGAGAATTTATTCTTTATCTTTATTACTGTGAACGGTTTTTTGTGTGCCATTTTATTTAGTAAAACGAGATTTATTAAAGACAAACAAATCCCAGATTTAACAAAATTTACAAATCCTCTACTCTAAATTTAAAATCTGATTATATTTTCACTTAAATCACACAGCATATAATACCCAACAATATTAATCAGTTAAAAAAATCTATATTTTATGCAAAAAAATTTCTTTAACATATGAAAGAAAAAAGCTGATAATAAAATTATGTATTTATCATGTAATATTATTTGTTACACTTTTAATAATAATAATTTTTGATGCTGTAATTTTTCTTTAAAGAAATTATATTAAATAAGTCAAGACTTTTTTTTAAGTTACATAATTTTACAGTAACATATATATATAATTTTCTTTTGGAAAAAAAGTTGGTATTATTATTATTATTGATGAATGATAATAATCATACTTAAATATCTACTTAAGTTTTAGGTGAAAATTTATGTGTTACAATTTTTTTATATTTATTATGTTACATAAATATGTTAGACTTATGTATATAATCGTTACAAAATTTATATGTTATGGATAATTTTGAAATTTTTTAAATTGCTGTATCAGAGGTTTCGTGGTAATTGGGACTAAGTTGGATATAAGGATTGCGGAAGTTGGTCCCAGTTTTAAGTTTTTGGATCATGATTTTAAATTTTTTAAAATTGGAATCTTTAATTTAAGTTACTTGTCTTATAAATAATTGATAAGTAAAAAACCAGAATACTATTCTATTAAAATGAAAAAAGTAACCTTGATCCGTAAACTGTAATTTTAATTTCATAAATATAGTATATTAAAATTATAAAAAAGAAGTACATTTAATTTACTAACTAAAAAAAATTACAATGTAAAAAAAGATCATTTTGTTCATGTCTTAATCAACATAAGACACGTTATTATTACGTAGGTATTATACAGTTTTTCTTAAAATATATAATATTTTCCATCAAGATAAAATAATAATTTTTGTTTTAAAAAATTTAATTTTTTTTACAAATAATTAACTTTAAAGAATAAAGTCATAAAAAATATAATAATAAACAGTAATATAACTGTTTTAAATATATATTTTTTTAAAATGACAACTTTTTTTATAGGTATTTATAAGGAAGTGTAAATAGTTTTTTTTTTTTTTTTTTTTTTCAGATCAATTTTTTTTTTTTATTTTTTTTTTATAATTGATTCCGTAATAATGTAGGTAACTTTTTTTATTTATGTACGTGTGAATGCTAAAATCGCTAAATCTTTGACATGTTTTTTTTTTTTATTTATTTTTTTTTGAAAAGAAAGTATAACAGTGTACTTTTTTTATTTATGTGTGTATTACATCATTTTATTTGGAAAGTGCTTGATATTAAATTGATTGATTTTAAATATAAATCATGTTTTGGATGTAAATCATTCTAAATAAATTTTTTGCTTTTAATTTAACTTTTAAAATGTTTATTATGAATTGGTATTTTTGAATAAATTTTTTTTCTCGCAAGAGAAGTGTCTTTATGATAGTATAAATATAACCCAAAATTACAGAATTTATTATAAGAAATATTACAATTGTGCTCAAAGCTAATTATGCTATTATCATCCATTATCAATCTTCAATTCTTTGAGAAATAAATTTTCATATTTTGAATTAATTTATAAATCCAAATTATTCTATTCGCATATAGTTGTCGGTTATCTTGGTCTGTTTTTCTTTACATCAAAGTTTAAATTTTAAGAATACCATTCTTATATGTCTCTTCTTACGGCTTTATATGTCTCAATTTTTATTTGATGATGAAAAGTATTGAGAAAAGAAAGTAGTGTACGTGTACCTTTGACTTAGGTTGCCATTCTTTGCTTGAGTCGCATAAGCTTTTCTATGCAATCATTTTATGTATAGAATAAACCTATTTGGGTATTAAAAAGTAGATTTTCATGACAAGGGTTCCGTTTACACAGGAGTATAAAGTCTGACTGAGCCAAGTGATTGGGGCCATAATTTACCGGGGGCTGGATGCTAAAGTCGTTGTATGGTCTATAGCTTAAACGTGTAACCTAATACTTAATTTTCATAATATTATTAATGACCTATAAACTTAACCTATGTTATTTCTATACGAAAACTAAAATATGCGTATACGACATAAGCCAATGCAAATGGTATCTGTATTGCAATCTGTGTACATATACTATACAAAACTAATATGATCTATATTTTTCTATAAAGATAGTTGAACAAGTATGTATAGGACTATACTTAATTTGTATACACCTGCTATAGACCATACAACGACTTTAGCATCCAGCCCCGGGGAGCCTTGGCAAGAAAAATAAAGAATAGTCCAATTTGTACGTAAATTAGCTTCCGAGGAGTAGCTGAGGATGGTAAACTGCGATTTAGGGCAATCTTTTCTTATAACTAATGTTCGTGTATTATTCTTTGCCGGTTTCGTAGTGACTTTATTTACAAGACAAAAAGAATAATCTACTCTGGAAGGGTTTAACCCAATAGTTTCTTTAGTGTTAAAAAATAAATAGCGTCTATAATTATAAAAGTATCTCTTACATTATTTAAATATAATCGGTATTAAAAAATAGTCAATAACAAAGTTGAAATTTTTTTCTTGTATATTTAAATATTCATATTATTTATGATTTTGTTGATTTTAAAAGACTTTAAAAAAGAAAGAATTATCAACTGTTTATCAAAAATAAATAAAAATTTATTAAAATCCAGGGAATAACCCAGAACAGTGCATTGACCGTTAAAATGATTTGGTTATTCCTTGAATAAAATTAATATAAAAGGGTATACTTATTACCTATTCTTTAATCAGACATCTTTTTTTAAATTATTATTATGAAATACAGAAAATTTATAGATGTAAAAACCTAAAAATTAAATTTCTCAGTACTTGTAACATGATTTTTTTTTCTTCATTTCCTATATTAATTCAACTTATTCATCATTTAAATAACAGTTAAATATCCTATTTTTTTTTTTTTGAATCGAACAAAATTTTATATTTTATGTTATAACTGTATTAAATTTTTTTTAATTATGTTGTAAATAATCAATATTCGTAATTATTATTTTTATGATTTTTTTTATCGATTCATTTGATTCAAGGATACGAGATTTAAATAGATTTATTGGATTTAATGCTTGAAATTTTTTTTTAGTCATCTGTATTTGCTACTTTTGGTATCAGGCTAAAACCTAGTTTAATTAATCGAGATTAATGAGAAAAATATAAAAAAATTACCATGTCAAGAAATTGGACTAAATTTTTAGTTTAAATTTCCTAGGAGTTTTCCAAAATTAGGCTAAAGTATGGTCAGGTTCTTAAAAGAGTAATATTTTTAAAATTTTCTTATTAAAATACCATATCTTAATTGAAAGTTTCAGCCTCGTACCAAATGTCACTTTTGACCCTGCCTTAATTGGTTAAATTTTCACTTTTACCATACATTGCACATTTTAGATTTATCAGAAAACAAATACTAGTGACTAACAAAATTACTAACTGATTTCATTTGTTTTTATTCTTAAAAAAAATTTTTTTAAAATCATATTTTCTACGTCAGAAAAAAAAATTATTGTAAAATAAATATTATACGGTAAATATTAAAAAGGAAGTAATCCAACATGTCAAAAAGATTTTTTTTTTTTAAACAATAAATTTGTTATATCAGTCATAAAAATTTCTTCCGAGATATCAATGACAAAATATTAATGTAATTTTTAAAAATTTACTAGTGATAATTTTTTAAAGTCTTTTTTTGTACTAAATCATTCACTATCAGTTCTAATCACATTTTACTTTCTTCATTACTAATTTATTTGTTTAGATAAAAAAGGAATCTCATTGTGTAAAAATGATCATTTGTTGAAAAGTTTACTAAAACTATGTATGGAAGTCTTGAAAAATGAAAAATTTTATAATCTCCCAATAAAATGGACAAGAAGGGTCTAATAAAGTAATTTTTTCGTAATTTGGTTAAAAGGGCCAAGTGACTAACTAAACCTCACCCTGTAACTCAAACATTTACCATCCAAGCTAACAATAATATTTTTAACGTAATTAAATAAAATTTTAAAAATGACTAATTTTTATTAAAAAAACAAGGTTTTTTTTTTATATTACAGTACAAAAATAATAATTTTTTTTTCTGTAATAAAATTTAAAAAATTTTTATTATTTTACAATACACTTCCTTATAATACTTTTTTTTATTTCTTTTTAAAATAAACAATAATTGACATGATAAAGGATTGTTCAATTGTTAAAATCCATAAAGTATAAAAAATGATTGTTCAAAAAAAAAAAAAAAACTAATAAGAAATACGTGCATTTAATAAGTAAAATATTGTAAATTTTTTAACAAAAGAGATTTTATGTAAAGAAAATATATTCTAAGGAAGTTTTGTATTTTTATTGTGGATACTATTATTCATATTTTTATAATAAATAGTGATTTTTTAGAATAAATGTAAGTTTTTTGTATTTTAATCGTAAGGACATGCGAATAAAACTTAAAGTCGATGTTGACTTTTTTTGTGCAAGAAGTATGAGGTTGTATTACGTGATTTAGGTGGAGTTTTTTTATTTTAGCTTATTGTTTTGTTGTGTTAGTTTTGAATGCTTTTGAATAGGTAACTTGTGATGAAAATCGAATTTTTGGCTTGAGTAATATGAATTTCGGTTAAATCTATCAGAACTAAAATTTTCAGTTAATATTATCCAATCAAAATTTTCATGCCTATATTTAAAAAACAAGAATTCTCAGTAAACTCAAGCCTTTATTTATTATTTTTTGCATGTAAACACACATCATTGTAACGATAATGACCCGACTATCCTCCAGTATAATATATTAGACAAGAATGTATAAATCACTTTCTAAACAAAAAATAAAAAAATACTTGCACTCTCATTTAAATTAGCAACAGATATTTACATAAAAAATAATACAGTAAAAAAATTTAACACCTTAAATAAATCTGCTTCGTTTAATAAATATTTGTCGTGTAAAATAAAAATAATCTTAAAAAGTGTCACGAATTAACAAAATTAACGAGTCAGAAAAAAAATAAATACTAACAATTGTAAATATGCCAATAATTAAGAAACATAGGAGATACCCATCATGGATTATACATTATCTTATTAGACAAAAACAAATATTTTTTGTCCTTCATTTTCTATGGTGTTTTTTTGAGAAAAAAAATTTTCAGGTCAAGGTAATTTTAAGTGCATTTGTTTTTTAAATAATAATGACAAAGTTTTTTTTTTGATTTTTTTTTTCTTTGTTTTAAAATGGAATGTAAAAGGAAAAACTGAGATAAGAAGTGTTATTATTTACCTATTAGATAATAATGTACTTTTATGTAATTTAAATATGTGTATATACTTCATTTTATCTTATTAAAATATATATTTTTAAAAGGAATCTAATTATTATTGCAAAATTTATCGATATAAATATTGTCTCATATAATAATATATAATATTACTTTTCCTGTATTGTAATTATAGGTTATGTGAAAACTTATTTAAATATGCAGGCTAATTTATTGAGTAAAAGTTTTTTTTTTTTTTTTTTTTTAATTTAAATAGAATTTAAATAGTTAATGATGTATAGGAAAATTATGATTAAGTAAGTAACAAAAATTTTTTTACTTGGTTAATTCTTATTTGGTAGGAGTTGGTTTTTTTTTCTTAAAATTAAGCTAAATTTATTTTGTATTGTATAATATTAAAATGGGTTAATTTAAAATTAATTTTTATTTTTTTCTCGCAAGTGAAATGGCTTTTTGAAGGTATATATGTGATAAAAATATTTGGTCTTAATGTCTGATATATTTATTTTTAATTATCTAAATTTGTAAATTAACCGATAAATATTTCAGACTATTCGAATATTTTATTAAATAATTCTTTGAAAATTCATTCGTAAGGCGCAATGGTGTGTTTGTCATTAGTCATTTCTAATTTTTCATCGTAAATATCACCTTTTGAATATTCGTCACTTAATAAATTATCTGTAATAAAATCGGGATATTTTTTATCTAAGGAGATTCCATCTTTTATCATTTCAAGTATTCAAGAAAAAGTATCAGAACTTTTTCTTACACTTTAGGTTTATGTTTTTAACAGCTTGTAAATTTAAATGTACACTTAACGTTTATTTATGTATTATGGATATTTGTTGTGTTAATTGTAAAACTATACTGAAGTAAAAAAATTCCACTCGTATCAACCAAAATTTCAAATTCAATGAAATGCCCCATATATGAGGAGCCAAAGTATTAATATCATTAAAATTAAAAAAATAAATTATTTTACATAATATATTTTGAATGATTGTCTGGTAGTTATTTGACAATAAGATTAAACATTGTATGAGCACATAATTTTTCAAAAACATACTATATAAATCGTGTTTAGGCGAGGAGTATGTCAATATATGTTAAAAATAAATTTTTAATCTCTTGTATATAAATTTTTATTTTACTTTCAATGATTTATTGTGAATTTTAATGTCAACACTCGATAATGTTAAATGAAAATAATTGCAAGTATCTATATTAGAGTGGTACTTATTTAAAAATTAATTTCTTACATTATTGAAATACATTTTATTCCAGTCAATTTAAGGAGGAAGGGGGGCTGGATACCAAAACGAGAAAGGGTCTAATAAGGGTTTATTTAGTTGCTGAATCTAGATTTTTCTCAAACAAAATTTATCTTAGACCTATAAATTAACAAAATGATACGTTTTTGCAATGTTCACAAATCGTAACTAGATTTAATCTATTGCATTGGTTTGTGGAGTGAAAAACTGTGTAAAAAATCCTTAAATTTGGAAAAAGTAATTCTTATTAGGGATATATATTTAGGGTATTTTTTAAATATTCATAAAAAATGATAAGATTTGAATTTTAATGTATTTTTTGGGTCGCTAATCTCGAATTTTGGGACCCTTCAGTTCCGACCAGAGCCTCAAAATTTGAGATCTGCGACCCTAAAAACGTATTGGAAAAAAAATTTTGTTATGATATGCAAATATAGAAAAACTACCCCTAATAAGAGGTGCTTTTTCCAATTATAGGTGCTTGACCTATTTCCCATGCATTGGATCATTAAAATCGTAATTTGTAGCTTAAAACTTATGGAATAAGCTTTGCAAATATTGCAAAAACAGTCTTAAAAGGGCTTTGGATAAATTTTACACCTTGATTTTCGAAATAATGTGCCAAAGCATATGATGAATATCACACTAACATTGTAGTTTTGTGCTTACATAAACAAATTTAATAAAAAAAATTAAAGTTAAAAATTTTCCTACACATTAAACATTTGACTCTTAACCTCTTGACTCTTTAAAACTTGATTAATAATTATAATTAAAATTTGACAAATATTATTTAATAATTTATACATAAATAACTTTTTCCCTATCACTATTTAAAATCTCTCTAAAAAAAAAATTCTTGCATAATTCACACAACATTAGACTCTCTTCATAATTTATTATTATTTAAATAAAAGTCGTCATTATATATTTTCTTCATTGTAAAATACAATAATTAAATGTAATAATTTTTTTTTACAATTTTTTTTTTAAAAATAAAGTAAATAATTAATCATTTTGAAATAAATAATTTTTTTTCCCTCTAATTACTTTCACTTGTTTTTATATACTTTATAATTGAGAAATATATATTTTTTTTATTTAGACATAAGGAAATAAAAAAATAAAAAAAAAACTTTGTCTATAATATGTTTTATTTATTTATATTTCAAGTTTTCTAATTTACAGTAATTAATTAAATGTATCTTGTATAAGTGAAATTTTATTTTTAAATTATGACCTTTAGGTATAAATTTAACTTTGCATAATTTTGATTAAAACAATTAATAGAAAAAAAAATATTAATAAATAATCAAAGAAATTACAAAATTTTGCATCGTTACGCGTTTCTATACTGTAATAAATTTAGATAATTTAGATAAGATTTTAATTCGTGATTATTTTATAAAAAAACAATGATATAAAAAAACTATGACATTTTTTATAGAATTTTCATAATAATTGTAATTGATAATAATCATTTGAGAAAATAATACTTTGATATTTTTTTATTAAATTTGTGTTTTGAAATATCTTAGTTATTTTTTTATTGTTTTATAAAATATAATAGATCTAGTGTTTTTTTTGTCATTTAATTTTTTTTTTCTCAACATTTAATAAATTTATGGCTTTAAGTGTTTTATGAATTGTTTATTATTTGGTAATTGTTATTTACATATTAGACTGGATATTTATTGAATTTTAGTAGCCAGTCTAATATATAAATACAAACTTATAATAATAAGATCTTATAACCACAAAAATATTGATTTGATATGGAGAAAGTTCTTTCTTCTTGATCTCATTTTAAATTTTGATGATAATAAAAAATTATTGCTAAGTCATATTAAAATAACCAAAAAAAATAATCTTGGGTATATTTTTTTGTTAAAATAAAAAATTTTTTTATATTCAAGTCATAACATAATTATATAATGAGTGACACAAATCAGTACTTAACATACATACTATAAAATCTAATGACATTAATAACAGTTATAAGTAATCATATCATAATATTTTTTTTTAAATTATGCTAACATTAATTTTCATTGTATAATATTTGTGTTTTTCAATTTATATATTAAATTCGGTTGTTTTGATAATTTTTATTTTTTTCTCGCAAGTAAAATGACTTTTCGAGGGTATATATAATGTGACAACTTTTGAAATTTCATCTTAAATTTTATTAGTTAATTAAATGTTTGTGTACGATATAAGTCTTTGAACTATATACGACATCTTCTATTGATCTTCATCAAGTAAGTCTCATGGTGTCATTCGATTCACTGTTATTCCTCTTTTAGTTATTTCATCTTGAAAATCTGTGATCATTTTTATTTCTTCTTTGCTGAAGTAAATACAATTAAAACTTTATCTTTTGGGAATGTAATCAATCTTTTTTGGTTCCTTTGTTAATAGGGGCTAAAAATTGAAGCCAATACAACCGAATTATCAAATATTAAAAAAGCAAACTTCCAACATTAATTTTCTATATCAAAAAACTCTTTATTCAAACAATACAATTATATACTACTTCTTACCTTTCACCTACATTTAGTACCTCCTAAAATTGCACATTAAAATTCACCTGTCACTTTTTATAATATATATAAAATATTCTCTCTAAAAAATATAAATTTTAATAGTTATATTATTATTACTCCAATTTTTATTTTTTATTCTATTGAAATAACATTTAAAAAAAAAACTTTCTTATATTTAAAACTATTGTTTTTACATCATCATTATTATACAAAAATTGAACTATAAATATTCTTTATTACAATAGGTTATTATTCAATATTTATTTTTTTATGACTTTTATAGTACTAATATTGTATAATATCAGAAAATTAAAGTAAATAATATAAAATTTTCATAAAAAAAAATTTTTAATAATCATTTATTTTATCAAAAATCAAGGCTAATTATTAATAAAATTTTGTATCGATTGTTATTAAT
Organism: Anagrus nilaparvatae; assembly: GCA_022575985.1. NCBI lineage: Eukaryota > Metazoa > Arthropoda > Insecta > Hymenoptera > Mymaridae > Anagrus > Anagrus nilaparvatae. The sequence continues at coordinate 15,720,108 of JAKSXM010000272.1, forward strand.
TGTTATTAAAATATATTTTGATCATATTTTTTAAGAAAGTTGTTATCCTTGCATGTTTGTTTTTACTTTTATGTGTGTATGTGTGTGTGCTTGTAATAATTAATTTATATTGTGTAAAGGTGGAGGTATATAATAAAAAAACAAACTTTTCTTGACATAAATATTATATTATTTATATATTTTTGTTGGTTTTTTTTTATATTGATTGATGTTTACTTTTTTATTTCATTTCTTAATTTATTGTAGTTTATATGGGTTGGTTTATGTATCTTTATCAAGGTTTTTGAGCTTGTGGATAGTTGGGCTGTGGATGAATGAGAGAACCTAAATTATCGACGTTTGAATTGCTCAAATAAGTCTAAAAGGTTCCTAAGAAGCTTTAAGAGTTCAAAAGTGGTACAACTAAATTTTAAGGGAAACTTTTAAATTCGTAGAAATCTCTTGAAAAAATTGTCTTTACTTTAATGAATTGGATATAAAAATCAATTTCTCTCATATTTAAATCACTTCAACTTTGATCTGAAAAATAATTTACAAGAGTAACAGCCATTAAAATTAATTTTCTTTCACTATATTAAACTCATTTTTTAATAAAAATGCTTAAAATTTCAAGTAAAACATAAATTTTCGAAAATTTAACTTAAAATTTCTTGCAAATATCTAAAATTACATACAAACACTTTAAAAATACACCAAAATTCTCAAGATTCCCTTACAATACATTCACGTTCCTCTTGCATACTCATAATAATAACAATTTTCTATATAAATATCTCGAAATAAAAAAATTATGTCAAGAGATTTTTTAAAAAGATACAATTTTTTTATTATTGATTTAAGAATTTATTTTAAAAAAATAAATAAAGTATTGCTGAAATTCATACAATATAAAAAAAAAAAATATTTATATAAAATTTTTTTATTATTTTTAAACTTAAATACTTATAAGAAAAGATTTGAATCTTTTTATCTTTGTTGATACTTTAGATACAACGATTGATGACAGTTTAAAAACAATTAGCTGTATTTCAAGTTGTCATCTTTTTCAAATTTTTTTATATTTTATATTATTAACAGTCGATAAAAAAAAAAATAATAAACAAACTAGTTTTTTTACTTTGATTATTATTATCATTATATATATAAATAAATATGCGACATATAGGTATAGAAAGAGAAAAAAAAACAAAATTTTGTCGTTTTGATAAAAAAAAATTTAATATATCATGATTCATCTTAAAAAATTCTCACAGGTGCTTCCGCAGATTTTGATCGCATCTTTCGTTTTATTAAGAAGAAGAAAAAAAAAGGAATCTTTCATGGTAATTTTTAATATTGATATATTTCTTTGTTTGTTTGTCATATATGCATTTTTTAAATATATATTTATTTATGAAAAAATATTATTTTTGACGTATAGACACAACAAACGATATTAATATCAGTCTATGTTTATAATTTAAAACTGGTTTTTTTAAATAAATGTCGTATGTGAAATTTAAGTTCTTTTGTAGGTTAGAAATAGTATATTTACGGCTCGAGTCCAGAAAAGTAAAGAATGGCCCAAATCGCACGTAAATTACCTTCCGAGGCGAAGCCGAGGATGGTAAACTGCGATTTGGGTCATTCCTTATTTATGGACAAGGCTCGTATAACATTTTTCTGTGTCTGTGGCGAGAAAACACGTCTTTTTCGGACGCGTAGCGTCCGGGAAATACGTGCTTTCTCGACGCAGACCAGAAAATTAGTTTTAGTCTTTTATTGTAAAATATTTTTCATCTATAGTGTACTCGTAGAGCCTTATTTCGTAGTAACTTTTTTTTGCTGATAGGTTCATGAAATTTTCCATTAAATAAATTAACAGGAAATTTCAAAACAATTAAAAATAATTACCTAAAGTTGCTTGCAATGGGTAACTAGAGAATTTTAGGTAAAAACAATTATCATATTCGCATTCAGCGATCTAAAGAACAAATACACGTTGGAAAATTTTATGGACCTGCCAGCAAAAAAAGTGACTTCAAAATATAACATTCAAAATTGTACTTGCAGTCCTTTTTCGAAAAATTTCGGACATTGCCGAAGCCTGGTCTGATCTGAATAGGCCGCTTGGTTAACCACACATCCTAGTTATATTAATGTTAAACTGATGCATTAAAATGATCCTCATATAAAAAATCGTATAACTGGTTTGTGCGTTACTGTTCACTTATAGTAAATTTAACTTATGGTCCCTGATTATTAGAAGCCTTGAACCGAAATTATAACAAGTTCCTAAATTAAAATTATTCTAAGACCAAAAACTTTAAGTATTCTAAATCCCTACATTGAAAATATTCTATGCTAATTTGACCCTCCCCTAAAAACACCCTGAATTGGTGGATTTTTTTAAATACCCCTCTGTGATATGAACATGTTTCATGTTAAAATTCATTAAAAAAATACTTTTATAATGCTTAACTTGAAATCGTTCTTACGTATATTCAGTTAAACCATCTACAACCAGAATAATCAGTAATACTGATAAGTAATAGTTATTTAGGTGATGATTAAAAAATTGTTACTGTTAATGACGTTATCCTAACCTGCACACTAAAAATTAATGAACAGAAAGAATTGCAAACGATAAACGAAAACATTCAAACGTTATAATGTTAGTTATTTATCAATTTAAATTTTTAAGTTTTTTCTTTTAAATATTAAATTATAAACGTTACTTTTAGTCCTTTATATACTCTTCTGAATCCATTTTATTTGCGAGAAAATATTTAACGCACAAATTAAAATCTTACTAACTATTAACGTATAGTACATTATTAAAAAAAAATAGAAAATATTACTAAATCGGTATATATATTTTAGAATAAAAATATATAACTACATCGAACTTTTATAAATACTCAGACAGGTATACACAGACAGGCATAAATATTTTCAAAAAAATATTTAAATTAAGTTTTAGAAGATATAGGATATAACTGTTAAAAGTGATTCATAAAAGGATGTCATTTATTAGTGCAATTTTATTATTAAAAAAAATTCTAGTTTTTATTCACCGCATAGATACACCAGGTAAAATAAAATTATTTTGTATATTTGACACATAAGAACACTGACTCATATTTAAAATAAAAAAATCTATGTTAATAATCTTCTTATATCTCAAAGATATATTTTAATATAAAAAAAATATGATTTATGATTTTTTTTAACATTTAAATTAATGCAGAATTGAAAAAAAAATATCTTTATTTTTTTATTGTAAATAATACCCTACTAAAGTTATAATAAAATGAGTATCCACCTTCTTTTTTTTTTTAGTGCTGGTGTGTCTTCCAAAAAGCGTCAATAATTAAGTTAAATCAAACGGTATTTGTCATAAAATTTAAATTTTTTGCTTTTGCCTTTTACCGTCTAATTTTCAAATAAAAAACCGCAAATTATTTTTTAAGAAAGATTATAATCAAATAAATTGTTATAAAAAAGTTCGTTTTTTTTTTTGTTTCCTTTTAAAAAAAATATTTTTTATTGTATATTTAAAAGCGGTACTTTTTTTTATTGCTAAATTGATGGACGATATTCATCTGTTAAATAATTTAACAAAATATATCAAGTTTCTTATTTATGATTTGTATCAGACTGATACTTAGAAGTTTTTATGTTTCTGGGTGACATATTCTGAAATTTACAATCCACGTAATAAAAATTTTTCCTGGTGAGAGCCCATTTAACTTGTAAGTTTTTGGGTACTTCAATTTTGGGTAATCAATGTATTTTGATTATTTCGGATCCGTAAAATTAAAGATATAAATCTCAAAGTGAAATATTCTAGGGATGTGCGGTTATCCGAAACTACCCGGGTTGCGAATACCTGATCTAAAATTTCGGCCTTTTGGCCAAGTTAGACTTCATATACCTGACAAATTTGAAGCAAAAAGGTACCTGACTCGACATTATCCGAATCTGTCCAGTAATCGGACACCTTTAATACATATGTTAGCCTGGTAGTTATTTTAAAAAGTTGCTTCAGTTTTTAATTACCGGGTAAAACTAGGTGCCATTTACCAAAAAATTAAAACTCTCAAAATTCTAGCTTACTTAATTATACTCCTGAATCTTGCCACCGAATACTTGGACTCTTATGGAGTAAGTTTTCGGTACCATAAGAAACATTATTATTTTCAAAGGGCTCGGTGAAAACACATTGGAGTAATTAAACGAGCTAAAAATTTGGAAATCTTTCTTTTTGAGCAAATAGTACCTAACTTCACTCGGTAATAAAAAATCTAAGCATTTTTTAAAAAATAACTACCAGACTAATGTACGATGCATACATTAAGACTTAATTTATTTAATTCTTTTTCCTTATAGTAATTTATAAAAAATAAAAAATTTCAACAATCCCAATATTAATTTCAATTCTTTAAAACATAAAAAAACGAGAAACAATAAAAAATCTTCAAAAATTACCTCAAAATCCCATTATTCTTATTTCAAAAATAATTATCATGTAATATGCCTACTTTATTTAAAATAAATAAAATTCATCAACATTTTGTAATATTTAAATAAAAATTTTTTTATTTATAGAATAAAAAAAATAAAAATTATTATTATCAACAGTAACAAAAAAAAAAGGAAGCTTAATTAACATTTGTGTTAATAAATAATTTATGTTTTAAATAAATTTTTTTTGTATTATTAATTCGCACCTTGTATATACAAATATGTGATATTTTTTGAAGAAGAAGCAAAAAAAAGTTGCATAAATGAATTTAATTAATTTTGTATTACAAAAAAATAAAAATTCAAGTTTTTTTTTTTTTTTAATTCTTTTTATTTTTTAAATAAATCAAAAGTTAAATAAGATAAATCAAATTGATAATAATCTTATAGATATAAAAAATTGTTTATAAATAAATAATTATTACTCTTAATTGTTTGTAATTTCAATTAATTAATTAAATATAAATTTTAAAAATAAAACATTTATTTTTTTTTTTTTGTGTAAAATTCAATTTATTAAAATCTATGACCCTACTCAAGAAATATCCTTTTTTTTTCAAAAAAATTTATTTTATTTTAGCCATATAGATTCTTAAAATTTCTATAAATAGAACTGATCTCACGTATTAAAAATTTTTACATTTAAAAAACTATAGTAATAATTTTCTTTTTTTTTTTTGAGGGATACCATAAGCTTAAAGCATTTGTCAATTTTTTATCAAGTTATTTTCTTTAAACACGTAAGTTATATGGGTGGTTCTTTGTGAAACTGACCTGAAGGGAAGATGAAAGTCTGGGTTTTAAAAAGAACTAATTTACTTGGATTTAAAATGTAAAAATATAATACCATGCCAATTTTAATGGTTCTAGATTTAAATGTTTCAATGAGAGCTGTTTTTTTAAATTTAATATATTCAATACAATCTTAGTTGAATTTTTTATTTTCAAGTTTTTCGTGTCATAAAATGAAATTTCTTACTCAATTTTTAGATTCCCAGTGGTGGATCCAAAAATTTTTTCAGGGAGGTGCAAATTTAGTAAAAATATGCGAGTTTTTATAAAATGCTTATGCACAAGTTTTATTCTCAAGAGAATAAGGGAGGCGGCGATTACACCCTTCGCCCTTCACTGGATCCACATAAAAATAGGGCATTGTATTGCATTTTTCAGGAAATTTTACTTAAGAGCTAGTTTTTGAGGAAAATCGAGTCAAGATATTTATTTGATTGCAGGAAAATCCTCAAAATTTCGTAAAATATAAAATTATTAGAATTAATTTTTTGAGTTTTTAGGTAATCAAAGATTTGAAAAACATTTTTTAGCATCATTTGGAGTTTAAAAATATTAAAAACAAAAAGTTAGCTATTTGGAAATTATTTAAAAATTGAAAAACTGTTGCCAAAATACGTTTTTTCAAAATCTCAGGCCTTCACTTACCTTGATCAGTAACGGTTTCACTAAGAATTATTCATATATCTTTTTTAGTTTTGATTTTGTTACACAGCAAAAATATTATTGAAAAATAAACAAACAAAATGCATTTATATTATAAGAATAAAAATTTAATAAAACGATAAATTTGGTATAAAGTATAGTGTTAAATTATTCATAAATTCAACCAAAATAAATAAATAAATAAATAATAATAATATTAGCTACACACCGTGGGATAAAATATTGGCTCGGTATCATCAACAGCAACAAAATATTATTTCATTTTTTTTTATATGATCAATTCTTTACTATTTTAGACCTTCTATTATGTATTTAAATCAGGTTTTATTATTGACGTATTGAAAAAAAAATCTGGGAGGTCTTGGATCAAAATTTAAAGGGTCTAGTCTTTTTTGCTAAGTATGAACCCTTATGCTAATTTCAGAGGAGATATTTATCTACAAAGGCAACGCAGTTCAAGAAACTAAAAATATAAGTTAAAAAGATGCACAATATTTGATTGATGTGGTTTTTTATTCTAATTTAGGGTAGATGGGAAGGGTTTTTGACTCGGTATGCGGTTCTATTTATATATGGGTTTGTTTTAAAATTTTTTTAAATACACTGTTAAAAGTAGCTCCTGTAAGAACAAAAAAAAGGAGTTCATTGGCTAAAATTGGTAAATTTTCAAGAAAATTATTAAATTTTGAATATAATATGCTAACTTTAGGAAATTAACGAAGAAATTGAAAATTTTAAATATTTTTTTTGATAATTCCTCACAACTATTTATACAAATTTGCAAAATAAAATTGTGATTTTACAACTTTTTTCACAAATGCTCCAAAAAAAAAAAATAGAAAATTTTCGTAAATTTTACAAGTTTTTGTATCTACGTTGAAAGGAGTTGTTTTTAAGAATGTGCATAGTGGCGACAGGTTAGTTTAAAAAAAATGGGATTTGAAAATTTAACTATTTAACTATGTAAGCCAGCTTCGGAGTGCACTGGTATATATCTAAGTATAAATATATCTATAAGTATGCTTGCTTTCGAAAATTAAGCAAAGTTGAGTGCGGTTAGTATCGTCAGGATTTCCATGCTTAGATTATACTAACATTTATACGCTGTCTAGTCAGGATCATGTTTGCGGCACAGTGATTAAAAGAAAAATCGAATGAAGAAAAAAAGGATCCAAGCTGTTCTTGGCACAGGTACTTGGCACGTTCACGGAAATAATTAATAAATAATTAATTAATACTTGATATATTGATTACTTCATAATTGATTGATGATGTCCAGATGTATACGATTTCAGTAAGATATTAAATCCGAAGGTTCTTAGGATACTCTACTTCGGTAAATGTCATTGAAAAAAAAAAAAATATTGACTTACAATTTTTTAAAATATCCTGCGTATTTTGATAGCAAAAGCTTACTTTTTTCTGAAACCAAAATTTTGCTAAAAAAATTCCATACGTATTTTATAAGTTTTGTGTAACTAGACCAATTTTTTAAAATTAAGTATTATAATTAGAAACTACGTTTATTGGACGAATCCATGAAGAATCGATCATATAAATAAATTTTCAATTTTGAATATAATAACAATAATAACGTCCTAGAGACTGTCAAAACAAAAATATAATTATTTATATTCAATTAATTAAATTAATAATTTTTTTTGTAATATTCAATCAATTTTTTTTTTCTCAATATTTCGTCACTAAATATAATAAAATCTGCATTATTTTAATATTAAATTTTATTATTCTGTACAATAAGGAATAATTATTTATTTTAATGTTTTTTCAAAGAAATAGATAAGAATCTGTATAATTTTTATGTTTTTTTTTATATATATGTTTGATCAAAAAAGGTACCAAATATGACAAAATACTTAATTTTTATAGATCAGTTAAATTTGAATTTTAGCAAAATTATTCGTTATATTCGATTACTTTTTTTATTTTTGGAAATGTTGACGTTTTAAGATCGATAAATTTAAAAAATATGCAAAAATATATATTTTTTTGGAAGTTGTTTTAAGATTCTAAACTGGAAGTGAATTTTTAGTTTATAAGTTTATTTAAAAGAGTTAACAATTCTTTTGTAAATCTGTGAATTTGTTTTTTTGTGAGGGGTTTTGTCTGAAAGTTTAGAGATAAGTAAGTTTTTATTCAATTTCATTTTCAATTGCTTATGAAGATATATTGTGAAAATGTAATTTAGAAAATTATTTGTTAATCAATCTTAAAATTTTAAGAAAAGTAATAATTTTCAAATAACTTTAGCATCTTTAAACAAGATAAAAATTAATTATTTAGTGAGGCTTATATAAATTTAATATTAAATAAAATCTTACATAACTTGGGTTTTATGTAATAATTAGTGACACTGCAGTGATTTTGCTTTTTAATATCACGTTTATAAAAAAAGTTAAAAGTTAAAATTCCAGCTAATTAAAATTAATACTTTTTTTTAATATTTATGGGTCTAAATTTAGATCTTGGGGCTGATTTAATTCTTGAAAAACAATTTTAACTTTACTCAAATTTTAAGACTCGCTAAAAAATGTGCCTAATTTAATTTAGCAGCATTCTTAGTTTAAAAAAAGACATAAAAACTTCATAAAATCACTGATTTATGAAATAATTATATTTAAAAATTAATTTCAAATCATTGAATATTACAATTTTATTAATTCCTTAATATTTTTATTATTCAATAATTTTAATTAAAATTAACATGTGTAACACAAATAAAAAAAAAATAATAATCCGTTACAAAAAAGTTCATTGAATTATTAAAACACAAAAAACCAAAAATAAAATTTTAGTCTAATGCATTATGACGTGTGTTTATTTTACACGTCAGTAAAGTACATTAAACCTTTTTTTTAAAAAATATTTAACTTTATTAAAACGCATGCAAATAAAAAATGTTTAGTAAAAAACAACAAAAAAAACGTCGTGAAAACGTGAGAAATTAAAAATTCTCTCGGAATAACAATACTAAAATATTTCGGAAATGCTTAAATAAATATAAAATCTAAACTCACGCATAATATAATAGAATAAAAGACAATTTTTTTTAATTATAATTAATTTATTTATTTTACGTTGATGTGAAATCATGATAATCTACTTTCGCTTTTTTTTTTCTATTATAAATTATGTGTATTAAAATGAAAAAAATTTATAATAATTATTATCGATTGATATAATATTTAATTTCATAATTTTTAGAGTGTATATTAGAGTGGTACGAAAATTTATTTTTTTAGATTAATTGATTTTTAAAAAACGAGAGTACTTTTACTTGATTTCGTATTAAATATAATTATTACTAAGTTTTGAGCGAAAAATAATTAGGTGGATTTGCTTAGATATCATTTTTCTTATGCGAATTTGACTTATTATTATTTATTTCAATTTACTGGGGGACTATGAAAAATTTTATAAAACCGTTAACTGTAAACTAGGAAAATTTGAGTCAAGTAACGTATTTAAATTTTAGGACAGGCTTACTAATATTCGTAAACCACATAAAATAAGTTTTTTATTTACATATTTGACTTGATTAATTAATTAATAACCAACAATCCTCTAAAAAATTTTTAATCTTGTTTGAAATCTCAAATAAAACACCAAATTAGAATAACAAATACCCTAAAACGTTTTAAAAATTATAATCCAGCCTAATATATAAATTTCATGTAATTATATTTCTGATACAATTATAAATATATCATGATCCAGGAAGCTTATTAAATATACTTTAATTATTTATTGGCATCCGGTATAAATATTATAACTTTTTATTTTTAACAAGCTTGACTGCAATATATATATATATTATATAATTCATGTATAGGTATATCTAAACGTTATCATTTATTGTAAAAAAATTTTTCTTTAAATTAGGTTATTTTTATTTGGGTGTGGTTTATTTCTATGTGTAATATTATCTTTACACTGTGTAAGTGAATAACCGAACTAAGGTCATTCACTGGAGTACTTAGCTTATTAAATTTTTGGTTCAAATATTCCGTTAATAGAATGTTACAAGTCAATAAACTATTTACTTTTGTTAATTTAATGAATTTATTATAAATCTTCTTCATTATTTCTCATAATAATAATGTAATAAAAAATTTAATTGACTTTAATTAAAATATTGCATATTTATTTATTTTATGAAAAATATTAATTATTACATAAAATATTATGTCATTTAATGGAAAAAAAAAATGGAATTTTTGTCAATTATTAAATAATTTTTTATAATATTATGTCATAATATGTGTTAATTGAGGAAAAATGACATAAAAATTTTTAAATTATTATATCAAAAGTTTTATATTATATTTACACAAATATTTAATTTTTAGAATTTTTATGGCTTATGCGCATGCATGCATTTTAATGAAAATTAAGTATTGAGAAATGATGTCAGGATGAGGTTTTTTGAGTTTTATGATAATCAGAATTTGTTTAATTTTATAAATATTTGGGTTGATATCTTTTTTGCTAACTAAAAATACCAAACTATAGCAGCATTATTTCAACTTAACAATTAGAATCCTTTTCAAAAAAATTTCATTTAACTAAAATTACAGATAAGAACTAAAAAAAATGATTTTAATGATTTATTTATCATAAGCAATATAAATATATACCTACTTTTTAAATAGTATACTACGCGTATCCACCCATCGTTAATATATCCTTCAATTGACACACAATAATTTATTTATTTATCAATGTACTTTCAAGTATAACAACAATGTATTGCTTTTTAATATTTTCAATAATAATAATAACATAAATCTTTAATATTTATTTATTTTTATAATTGATTTAATTAATTATCTTTATCTATAAATTAGAAATTTTAATTGATTTTAACTTTTTAATCGAAAATTTTCGGTACTGATTTTTGAATTTTTTTATCTGATTAGTGGTCCATAAGAACTGCGTTTTCTAGCTATTTACGCAGAAAAATTTTATACAGCCCTTGTTCATAAATAAAGAATGCCCTAAATCGCAGTTTCCCATCTTCAGATTCGCCTCGTTAAGTAATTTATAATTTAGGTGCAATTTGGACCATTCTTAATTTTTCTCACCGTGGAGCATAATTTAATATTAATCTATAACGTTTTTACCCAGGGCCAAGTCTGGTCAAGCTATGTCAATGGGGCCAATAGCGGAGAGTGGGATAAAATAATGACTCCTACTCAAAGTGAGAGAAAGACTTGGGGTCATGTAGACAATAAGTTTAAAACTTTAATTTTCAATAAAAATTTTAAATTTTATCAAAAGAATACACTAAATTCATTCTTTTATCGAATTCAAATTGTAGCCCCAGACACATTTACACGAAAGTTTTTTCCTTTCAGCGACTACTGGTAGCCCCATGCAAACTTTGACCCTGAAATTCGGATCTTGTGTAAATGGAGCCTTAAAATTGCATCGAATTATAGTACCTGAATAGGTATTCTAAAAATAAAATGATTGCATAAGGGTAGATTTCATGGAGCGTATTTTCACTGAATTTTAGAGTTCAAACAGGATCCATAAAATAGCCTGTGTGCGATTTCAATTTAAATTAATTTTGAAGAATAATTACTAAAGTTCAATCTTTTAAACTCCAGAGTCCCCAGAATCTAGTAAGAATATGCTCCAAAAAATCGACCCTATAGAGAAGCTGATGGCATCGAGCAAAGAATGGCAACCTAGCAAAAGTATTATGAAAAGCGTTTCATTGCAAATCTAGCGTTATTCGAAATGGATAATCTTATAATATACGAATAGAATAATTTGAACTTATATAAATTTATTTTTAAATATGAACATTTATTTATCAAAATAATTTGTTTTCAACACAATCGTATAATAAATTTAGAATTTTGGATTAAATTTATACTATCATAAAGACATTTCTCTTGCGAGAAAAAAAATTTATTCTAAATTACCCAGGAAATAACAATTTATAATAAATATTTTAATAGTTAAATTAAAAGTAAATAAAATTATTTAGAATGATTTACATCCAAAACATGATTTATATTTAAAATAGATCAATTTAATATAAAGTACTTTCTAAATTAAATGATGTAATACACACATAAATAAAAAAAGTACACTGTTTTACTTTCATTAAAAAAAAAGTACAAAAAAATATACTATTTTAGTATAAATGAAAAGAAATTATTTATTCTTTTTATATAAACGACTCAATAACAATTTTAATAATTTGTTTAGAAACTATATATGTTATGCATTGGGAGTATGCGGCTAACTGAAATATCTGATACCCAACCTAAAGATTCAGATTTTTTGTGGTTTTTCGTATTCCTAGTTTGAGAAATTTTCGATTAACTTTGTTTACTTGCGGTACTTTTTCGAAAAATTTCGGGCTTTACCCGAAACTTTATTAGACCTATTTTTATTTTAAAAAAGACCTATATTTGTATAAAAATATTTTATCAATGACAAACTAAATTTATTTTAAACAATGTTAAAATATATATTAAAGTTTTTGCCCTTTATAAATTTACATATTCATAATCAGCTATAAAAATTACTCATTTTATTGGACACAGTGACTATAAAACCCTCCTTTTATGGTTTCTACAACAATAAGAGAATAAACAAGTATTTTTCATTATTTATTGTATCGCAATGAAAAGCAAGAAAAATAATGCCATAAAATATATTAAGTAGTCAATATTAATAATTTACTCGTGTAAATTTAACAATATTTTAAGATTCAATTAACAACTTTATATGTTTGACGCATTTCTTGGATTACAAATATGTACTATAAACGGGTGGCTGACCGTTTGCTTGTCTTTAATAAATTCTTTGTTTCTATTTATATATAAATTTTTTAACTTAAATTTTGGTATTTTAGTCTGGAAGTTACTTTGGTTATCGAAAGTTAATAATTTACCAGTTAAGATTTAATACTTAATTCTTGGAAGAGAACTAAACTCAAATATTTAGGTATTTAAATCACTTTTGGAAACATACTAAAAAATAAACAAAACTTCTGAGTATAAAAATTCTTTATTTAAAAAAAAAAGTGCATTGCACTTACAATATCTTATTGTGAGGCCAAATTCAAGGTAACAATTTATAACGTCATTTTACACATATTTATTTAACATATTATAAAAAATAAAAAAACATTCACTCTTAATAATAAGAAGCACCCTTGAAAAAATAAAAAATTTTTTTTTTAAACAAGAAAGACAGAATAAATAAATTTTTTAAATATATATAATATTAGATATAAATAATTATTGTCATTTATTTATAATTTATTGATAATAAACATGAGCAGTGAGTTAGAGAAAGGATTAATTTTTGATTTATTTTTACGATAATAAAATCAATTTTTTTTAAAATACAAATAAGGGCTTAATTAAAATTATATATATTTTATGTATATGTGAGTGTGTGTATAGAAAAACAATATAATTTTTTTTACGTAATAAGGAATCGACATTGAATAATTATTATTGTTGTTAATGTTTTATTATAATGTTAAATATCATGTAATTTACTAAACTTGACATGCACACGTTTTTTCATTATTATTATTATTATTAACGAAAAGGATATAAAAAAATTTTTTTTTTATTGCTTGTAATTAATTAATAAATATATATATATACGTAACATGTGTGTATATGTAAAATCATAAATGTTTTAAAATAATTTTTTAGTCTACTGACGTAAATGAGCTTTTTTTAATTTTTAAAGATTAATATTAAAGTTAGAATTAATATTTTATTAATTATAAGTAATTATTGATGAATTTCATGTTAGTTAATGTTTCATTAATGTTAATAGTTTCATGTTTAAAATATTATGGAATCAAATACTTTGATGTTATAAATGAACTGTGATTTTAGTTTTAATACATGGATTATCAAATATATTATCAATAATATAAAAAACTTATAAGTTTTTAAATGAAACTGTTAGAGATTTAAATTGTAATTTATTTACATGTTTATATTAAGTAAATTATTACTCATTATAAATAGGTATAGTATACAGTAAACTTGATTTATTTAAAAAGGGCAATAGGTAATTATGGCCTCTCTTCAGACCTCTCAAAGTTGAAAGTAGTCTTTATGGCCTGAGTATGTAAAAAAAACATTCTTAACCTCTTCTAGAAATATTTAATTTTATCAAATGCGATTGCAGGACCTTTGCATTACATTTCTACGAGCTGGTTAAGATTTAAGAATTTATACCATTTGTAACCCACTTTCCGTCAAGTGCCAATCACACTTTAATTATAATTAAACATCTGAAGAAATATAGAAAAGATATTCTAAACGAGTTAAAGATAATTTTTAATAATAAGTGTTAATAATTCATCTTGTAACTTCTGTAAAAGGCATATATATATAATCTCAGAAACTTATTTCAATTGTGAGAATGTTTTAAATTCTTAAAATTAGTATAAATCGCACAAATTTCTTTAAAAATCCAGTAAGATTTATATACTAGCGGGCAAAGATGATTATATTCCAATTTTGGGAGGCCGCCATTATTACCATTTGTACCTAAATAAAAATGATGGAATTAAAATTATTTTTTTGAATTCCTTGACTATTTTGGGTACCCAAACAATAGAAAAAATTAGATGATACGTTAAGTATAATTTAAATGGCTAAATATTAAAGAATACGAAGTGTCCCAATAGGAGCTTCAAAGTGTTAAAAAATAAAATCGAAAATGCAATAAATAATTTTAACGCGACAATAAATAATAAAAATAATTCATAAATTATTTTTAAATTCAATATTTACGATTTATCTTTACTATTTACTTATGCGACGTACCTATATATAACATTAAAAAGTAATTTCACTTGCGAGAATCAAATTTTGAAAAAAAAATTAAATGATAAATGTAGGCTTAATACGGTTTCTATAATATTCTTATATTTCTTTTCTTTTTTATGGATCCTTGCATTAATTAATAAAAAATAGTATTTTTTGAAACAAGTGATATAAAGTTGTATTACACTGAATGTGCAGGTTTGCAGGCGTAGCACCAAGGGATTGTAATCGCATTTGATGAAATATACATTTATATTACGAACTTCAAAATTAATTTTATTTAAAAAGTGCAGTAAAGTTGTTCCATCTGTACATAAAGTTCTACTTTAAAAAAAATTTTTAAGTAGAAACTAATTTTCTTTTTTTTTACCAAATTTAAAAATTTTAGTTCTCGCGATAACTATACTTATATTAATCATGGATTTCTTTTTATTTCTACCTTTGGTACTGCCAAACTTTAGTTATAATTCGTACCATCAGCTGTTTAAGGTAAAAATACGTCACCTTCTAATAAATAATTAATCAAAAATTTTTTGTTTACATACTTTTTTAGTGTGTATATTTACTCCAAAAAAATTTTTTATCTCTTCCCGTTATCCTATAAAAAAAATTTCAAATTTCACTCAAGTACAAAGCGCGCCAAGTAGCAACTTGCCTTAAAACTCTATTAGTACACTTAACCAATTAGCTATCAATAATAATTTAACCGTAACATATACACTCGTGTACTTAACAATTATCCTTTTCAAAACAAAAGTAAAGTAAAAAAAGGTGCAATAAAACATAAAATAATAATAGTACATGTAAATACACGTGACAGAATTAAACCAAGACCTTGTCAATTTTCTTCACGCTTATTATAAAGAAAAAAAAAAATTGCTTAACATAAGTGTAATATTTTAAAATTTTTTATTCTAAAAAAAAAAAACGTGTGTAAATTCTTAATATTTTGCAATAAATGTAACTAACATTGAACGTACATTACACTTTTTTATTGTAAAAAATTAGAATTTAAGCAACATAATATAAAAAAAAGGAGAAAAAATTTATTTCAATTATAAAGCCTGAGGATTTTTGTCTTTTTTGTATAAAGTCTATAATTTATATAGATTATTTATTTATAAAAAAAAAACTTTCATTTTTTATATAATATGTAAAATAAAGTCGATCAGAATTCTTTGAAAGTTTAACGACATTATTTTATGATAACGAGATCATTGTGCTTTGATAACATTGAAATAATAAAATTTCTGAAGGATGATAGTAATTTTGCATACTTTATAAATGAACGTGGTGCAAAAAAATTTTTTTGTTGTTGTATTTTTTTCTTTATCATAAGTGAAAGTTGTTTTATCGAGTCTATAGGAATTTGATTTTAATGTATTTATAGCAGCAGTAATAAGGTATTTTATTATCAATTTGTATTTTTAAATAAATTTAGTACAAAGAAAGTCTAATTTTTTTTATTGGTTACTTTTTATGCATGTCAAGTTTAATTGAACTAATTTTTTTGGCCTGATTTGGTTAAAAAATGATTGCAACGAAATTGGTTACTGTAACTTACTTTTTTTGAGTTCATAATGAGTAAAAAAGTAGGTAATTTAAAAGTTTTTTTTGGAACCAATTTATAAATTATGATTATGACAATAAAATATAATGAGTAGTTTTCTTATTTTACTTTATTTTTTATTGCTCTTGAAGGTGGGAATAAAAAGTTCAAAATTTTGATGAATAGACAATTAAGTGGCAAATTGTGATTTGTGAGAATTGACACATGATCAAAAATATAAAATATGTCCCAAGTCAAACGTAAATTGATGGTGAATTGTGATTTTAGACTTTCTTTTTTATGACAAAGGGTTGCTTATAATTTTTACTTCGTTCATGGCAAATACATATATTTTTAACAATGCAGATCCAAACACCATTACGTTTTTTTTTAAATTGAAGTATAATGGAAGTTTTATTGAAAATTGCATTAAGTTAAATTTTGTTTAAATTTGTCATTTAGCTGGGTCACCAGAGTGCAGCGTACATTGATCCCATACGGATAAAAGATAATGGAATTTATGTTTTTTGGCCTTTTAATACCGAATCTGGGGTCCATTTACCTAAAATTGGCAGCTTAGTTTTATTAAGAAATTATTGCAAAATGGGCTATTATTTAAGGGCCAAAGCTAACAATTTTAAAAAGCGACCAAAAATATTTTATGCTATGTAACCTGTCAAATTCGAATTTCCTATTTTTGTAGTTATTAGATTAATAAAAGTTGTTGAGTATTTTTCTAAAATTATGAAACTTGTTAGCTTCAGGATTTAAATCATGGATAATTTTACATTAATTTATTTAAAATAACTAACCAGCAACTTCTAGGTAATAATGACGTCATATTCGGTTTCAAGAGACCAGAATCATAAATAGTGGCCCGACTTATTACAAGTCACAAAATCTAATTAAAATTACAAAATGTAAAAAAATTTGTGTAAATATTCAAAATAAAGGGCTAAATCATGGCTTTTTAGCCAAAAATATTAAATTTTGGATAAAATTATTTATGTTTAAGGTTGGTCTTTTGATAATTTTTAGAAAATGTAGCTAATTTTTAAGGAAGTATTGTGTAATAATGGATGCAGATATTTGCGTAAAAGTTTTTTTATTAATTTACAATTTTATTAAAATTTAAGAAAAAAAAATTAAATTAAATTAAAATTTACTACTCAAACTGTTCAAAACTTCTAAAAAACTTTAAATCACATTACCCACAGCAATATCAATAATTTCTGGCAAACAAACAATTCTTTTAATTTATGTAACTCAAACTTTTTATCATTAATTAATATAAAAAAAAAACTTGATACAATAACCTTGTACTAGTTAAATTAAAAAAAATAAAAATAAAATTGATTATTATAATAATTAAACAAATATTTATTTAAATAACTTGTTAATTTAATTATTATCTCCCACATAATAAATAAAATAAATAAAAGTTTTGTCTTTAATCAATGAAATACAATGAACTTGATATTATGTAAAATAATAATAAAAAATTATCTTTTTTGTTTTTTTTTACATGAAGGATATTTTTCTAAATATAACGTCAATAATATTCTTTGTTTAAAAAAAAAATTAATAACAGTGATTTTATTGTTTGTGCGTTATACTTAAACGTTAGATTTTAAGTAGTAAAAGTCCGAGTTGATAAGACACGATTTTAAAAATATGGTTCAAAGCTCCTATAATATTACCTTGAAACGTCAAAAAAATTACAATAACATTAATAAATGTCACTGTTAATGTTTAACAGTTTGTATTATAAATCCTTGAAAATATTTTTTTCTTTTTATTAAGGAAGAATTACTAACTACAATTTTTATTTAACTGCAAAAAAAAATTTTTTATTTTTTAGATCTAGATGAAAGTTATTTTATTTTTTTATAGGCATGTGATACAGTTTTTAACATTTTTTTTATGCATATAATATAAAATCATAATTTTTTTTTTAATTTTAACTTTCTAAATAATATAATGTGTGGCTTGTATGCTGTAATTATTATTTTATAAACAAATAAATAAAAATTAATAATTTTCTGAATTTTTTTTATTATTTTTTTTTTTGAGATTGGAAAGTTTAAAAAAAGTTTAATAATTTAGATAAAATAGGTGGTTTTGATTAGATGGGAAATTTTTGATTTATTGATAGAAGGTAAGCAAAAGAATTTTTAGGATTTTGGCTTAAATATGATTATTTTTTTTAACAGGGTAACTATTTCTTCGATTGTTTTTGAATTCGATTACTCTTTTAACCATGTTTTGAAAGCCAAAAATTTTAACAAACCTCAGATGGTATAACTTTTTTTAGTAAATTTCATGCATTAAGACGTAGAACCATCAAAATAATTATTTCTAGTCGATAAAATACGTAGGAGAATTCAAAAGATATAAATTTTGCATGGGAAAAATCATTTTGTGAGTTCGAATAACGATTTAATTTTACGAGTTCTTATGTTTTTGACGTATTAATTAATGGTGACATCAATTTTTAAAATATTTTATAATTTTATATTTTTTATGTAAACGTTAAAATTTTTGATTACTTTTTTATTCAGATAATTTCATTGGAAATATATAAACGTCAAAATAAATTATTAATGTCTTAATAAATTATGAGAATTTTAATAAATACATTGATTCAGGCTGTAAAAAAATTATCGAGTAGCTAAAATAACAAAATCTAAAATTTAGTGGTAAGTGTAGGATTGGACCCCTGCACGGACCAGTTGCCTACAGTATAAATTTTAAAGTTATGTTTTGTGACGTTTTTGATATTTTTATCTTTTTTGGGTCCCTGAACATAGTTCTTGTTTTTCCAAATGATTCAGTTTTTTAAAACAAACATTTTTAGGTTATTTTTTGTTATTTTTAGGGTATTTTCTTTTGTGGGTAACTTCAGGGACCCGAAAAACACTGAAATAATAAAAATGTTAAAATACTCGCAAAACGTAACTCCAAAACTCCTGTTGTGAGCAACTGGGCCATTTTGGGTAAAACGGATTTTATATTCATATTTAGTGACCCAATAATCATGAACACTCAGCGAAAAATTTTGTGGGCCTATTAGTAAAAAAAGCAACTATACGAATTAAAAATACTGAAAAAAATTTTTTTCCTTGCTCAAATGATTGAAATGGCTTGAGATGAAAAGAAAATTGAAATAAAAATTAATTTTTTTACTTTATTTTAGAATTTTTTTTCGTCTTATACAGATTTTGTACCGCTTTGCGCATATGGTAATTGGGCGAAAATTTTTGTTTTACGTTTTAAGTTATTTACAATCATTTGAGCATGAAAGAAGTTTTCACTGGCTATAAGAGGAATTCCGTTTGTCATTAACAAAATTCCACTTGCTTCTAGCAGGAGAATCCCCTCGTATCAAACTACCTCATAAAAATCCCCTTCAAATTAAAAAAATTATCCTCCTACACCAATCTACCCAAAATTCCCCTAAACTACATTATAAACACAGTGCATCAAAATAAATTTAAATTTAATCCACAAATAAATACCGTGAGAATGAAATAGCATGTACAAACCAATCAATTTTAAAAAAATTGCATTTATTAGTTTAACAAAACGATTGTTTATTATATACCTATTTAATTTAAAATATATATTTATTTTTTATACACTACAAATTTTTTTACATGATCGTCAGTTCCGATATAAACTTAAGGATTGGTCCAGAATATTAGAATCTAATTTTTTTTTTATAGATATTTAATCTTATGTATTTGCTTTATAATAACAGTTTTAAAATTTATATGTGAATTAATTTAAATTTCTTTTTTCAGATAAAATAGTATTTTTTTTTTATAGACGCAATTTTAATAATCTACTTTCCATTTGTGAAATTTTTTTTTTTTATGTCTCACTTTTTATATTTAAGTGAAATTAATAAAAAATTGTAATTTTTTTTTTGTTCGTTGCTGGTTAATTATATAATTAAATTAATAAAATAAATTATTATTATTAAATAAACACTTTTTAACAAAACGAAAATTACGAGTTTTGTGTGTGGGTAAAGAAAGTTTATTTTTTTGATGTCTTTTAATTAATAGAAGAGAGAGAGAGGGAGAGAATCAGAGTAAATGGTAATTTTTTATTGAAATATGTAATTATTTAATAATAACGTGAAACTTCTTAAGTTGATTATAATAAAGCGTAATATCTTATTTTCTCTTTGTAATTTGTCAATTAAAACGTGTTTTGTTAAATTTACA
This sequence comes from Anagrus nilaparvatae, assembly GCA_022575985.1. Lineage (NCBI taxonomy): Eukaryota > Metazoa > Arthropoda > Insecta > Hymenoptera > Mymaridae > Anagrus > Anagrus nilaparvatae. The sequence continues at coordinate 15,740,693 of JAKSXM010000272.1, forward strand.
AAAGGAGAAAACAGGGATCATATCTCGGATCATATTAAACCCTTTGCAACCTTTGAGTTTTATTTTCATTCTACAAGTTCTAAATAAAGTTTTTGAAATTACTATATTTATTAAAACATCTTTATTAGTTTTTGAGAAATCATTTTTGAAGAAAGTTAACCTCCTTTGGTATACAGGGTATGCTAGGTGCAAAAATGTAATTAGGGCAGTTTTTTTTTAAAAAAGCTGTATTTACAAAACTTGGTTTAAAAACTCTTCGGATGTCTTAATTGTTAGCCAATAGTTAACAGTATTCTCTTAAAATTAGTAACCTTTGTCATATTATAAAATTAGTACAAAATTAGTTCTCAAAAAAAAATATTTGAAGAACAGCCTGTTTTATGAAGATTTGCCCCAATAAATTTAAAAAAAAAAATGGATTTAATCCTAAAAACTTTATAATTAATAACTTCTCTCAAACCAATGATAATAAATCTGACTTTACTTTTTTGAAAACGAATAAGTAAAAAAAAATTCTCTTGCAGATGCTTTGTTTGTCAAAAAGCTATCAAAAAATCGAAATTTACAAAAAATAAAAAATTATTTACTAATTATTAGATGACGATCAATTGTAATATAAGCGAGTACGTATAAGCCCCACATGAGATATTAATTATAAGGTATTTTCTATATATATATATATATATATATAATTGATATCGTAATTAATTGAGGTGTTTGTTGTTGTTATATACACCGAATATACACACATATTACAGTTATGTGAGATGAATGAATTTAAGGAATTTTCACTGCTTATATCCTCTCTATCCATACACCAGTACATAATAAATTAGAAATAAACATAAATAGAATTTCAAAAAAAAAATTAATACATATTTCAATATTTTTGATTAAGTAGGTGTGAGAAAATATTAATTTTATTAAATATTATGATGTAATTTTTTAAATAAAGTTATTTCATTTTTATTTATGAGTTTAAATATATGTAATTTATTATTTCATATATTTTAATTTATGTAGGTATAATATACATTGTTTTTAATATTTACATATTTTTGAAATTTTTTTTTGTTGATATTATCAAGATTTTTTAAGATTTAATTGATTATCAGAAAATACTGAATATTCAAGTATTTTTGAGGTATCGGATATCTATTTTTTATATAAAGTTTATGTTTCCTGATTCTACCTGACTGTGGGAGAAATTCATGTTTCCGGGTAAATTTTTTGAAAATTTATTCTCGCAAGTGAATTGAGTTTTAAAAACTATATATAGCCCTTAAAATACATAAATTTTATGAACTTAATAATTTAATAAATGCTAAAAATTAATTTATATTATACTGTATAACAATAAAATTATTTTTATTGGTTATTTTTCATTTATCTTTTTTTTTTCGTTTATCTTTTCGTTTATCGTACGTCTAAAACGTATTTTTCATTTAAAAATATATAGAGTAATTTATTGTTACCTTCATCACAAGCAGTATTAGAAGGGGTAGCCGTATTTTTAATATTTCTTTCTCTTCAATGATTATCAAAACAAGAGTATATAGAATTCTCTTGTTTATAAAGCAACATCGTATAATTTAAAAAAGCTTTTGACTATTGGTTTATATTGAAAACACTTGGACAAGGTTCTTAATATTGGGGGCTAATAACAATATACATGTTTTATTATAGTTTTTATCGTAATTATAATTATATCAACTGAACACAAATTAGATAGAATTTGGATCTTTAATAATAAAAGCTGATATCTAAGACCATTTTTATCGCTTATAATTCATGATTTAACCCATTTTTAAGTACTTCTCCAAAAATTTTCTCATTAAAATGCTCCCTGCTAAAAATTCCTGAAATCTAAATAAAATACGTCACAAAAAAAATGAAATAACTCTTTGTTAAATAGAAATTACATAATTTGATAATAAACTTATTTAAATATAAAATTTTTAAAATATTTTTTACAAGAAAATTATTTAATAAATTGATAGACATTAAGTAGACAAGAAATCATTATTAAATAAGATTTTAATATAATTTGCAATTTTTCTTCATTAATAACAAAAAAAAAGGATAATAAAAATATTAATCAATTTTTCTTTTTTTATTTTTTATAACAAGAAAATGCCTATACAGAACCCACGCAGATAAAACAGGTAATAAGTTATCTAACAAACTTGTTGAGTTTTATATGTATAACAAACATGTACGTTAAATCATTAAATCTTGATTGACATACAAGAAATGACTTTCTATGAAAATTTTAAAAACAAAAACCCTTCTTTTTTTTCATCTTTATTAAAAAAAAATATTATTTATGAGAATTGATCAATTTACCAGTTCACTCAATTACGTCATGTATTAAATAAAAAATCATATTTTTATTATAAACGACAAGATAAACACCGTGAGAGGATTTTATTTTTTTTAAAGCTTCCTTGTTTTATTTTTTATTTGCGTTTAGTTTTATTTATGCAAATTTTTACACTTACTTTATTTAAGCCCTTATTTACTTCCTATTTATTATGAGGACGGGTGGAGAAAATTTGTATCGAGTTTGTGCAGTTCTATTTTGATTATGTAAAAAGTAATAATTAATTTATTTTTCGTCGTTATGGGTTGTGTAAGAAAGTTGTAAGGGTGGTTGATTGAAATGAAAGAAAGTGAGATTTTAATGTAATAATTTGTAAAATTAAAAAATTATATCTAAAAAAATAAAGGTCCTGAAGAGGTTCTCAGATTGAGAATGAAATATTGACAAGAGTGAAAATCAAAGTTTTTTGAATTTTTCCTTATAATTTGTTCAGCAAGGTCATTTTAAACTCAATTGAAATTTAAATTATCTGGACGTTCCAATCCAATTTTCAAAAAAATAACTGTTAAAAAGATTATTTTAATTAGTACTTGCTTATCTTTGGGTCATATTGGTTCCTGCAGAAAAATCTGAGTTTATTGAAACACTGTAAAAAATTTTGTACAGAAATTTACTATTATATTTTTGAATCTTTGATTGAAATTTTTTCAGAAATTATTTCTACCTAATAATCTCGCTAATAATTTGATTTCATTTGATATTCAGAATGAAACTGTCTATCACAATTATCATAAATTCATCATATTTTTCTCTCTTCATCAGTAATAAAAAATTTTCCTTTTTTTTTATATAAAAAACTTTGCATAATCTATTTTAAATAAATTAAAATATATCAATTAATAACAAAAATTATTTTTTATTTTCTTAAAATGAAAAATTTAATTCTAATATGCAAAATTACGTAATTTAATTTTTTTATTTCAATCATTAATCATTGACGTATTTTACAATATCATGGCTTAACACACGAAAGATTCATAATATTTTATTAATAAAGACGTTATCTTTAAAAAAAATGTCCTTTCGAATATTAATTGTAACAAAAAACTTTCGATTTTTTTCTTCAGATAATTAAATTTTAATTTATCTTTCACATGTGTGTTATTATGTTTACTAATGAGAATATTATGTACATTTGATACATATTTTTATTCATACGTGATAGATTATAATAGACTTTTATTTTAACTTTCACCATTTTTTTGCTTCGTATTAAAGTTATTAAAAAATTCAATTAAAAAATATTTAGTGACAATAATTAAAGTTTACATATGGAGTTTTTATCTATTATAATAATAGAGCGAAGTAATTCACCTGATACACACACAAAGATAAATTTATAAAAATATTGGATTATAACCAAAATTTATGTGAGACAAAATTAATATCTAAATATAAAAGCAATCAGATTGGTAGTTTTCTTATAAACTTTGACCACTGCACTGAAAAGAAATCCTGTTTCCACAATTGGTATCACAGTACAAAATTTGTCCTGGCTGCCGCAACAGGATTTTTTTTTTCAGCGTGGAAAATTTCTTGGTATAAAGTATAGAGCTTAGCTTTAAATTATAATTCTGCTGAACAAAGTTTTTCGACGCACCTTCCTCTGGAGTAAGAAAATATTTTACTAACAATAAGATATTTTCTTACGCCAACTGCAAAGCTTAATCATCGTCGTTGTTTTTGCTAAAAAGTATCAATATCACGTGACCAGCTTGAAATACTTTATTACACAATATAATATAAACTGCAACTATGATAAAAATCAATTAGAAATTTTTGGTCAATCGACGATAAATTTTCCTAAGTTTGTCAATTTTATTTTGAATAAAACAAACTGTGTATAAAAACGCAAATACATTCAAAACCGGAAGTATTCAAATAGTTATAAAATGTTTAAATTTTTGCCTGCCTAGGTAAGCTAAAAATTAGCACCCTAGTTACTATTTTACTAAAATTTTATTTAAAAACAACTAATTATTATAAAGCCATTTTTTATTATTAATTATTTTCCATACTGTTTTTGTTTATCAACATAAGTATTAAAATATAAAATCTTCACTTTTCCAAAATAAAAATAAAAACGTCAATTATGTTCGGTCATACCATACCAACATAAATTTCGCCATTTTGCATTAAAAAATTAATAAAGTTCAAGGTTAAAATAAATCTAGTGTCATATATTTTGTATTACACAATTTGGAAATTTTACAATAAAATAATTAATTATAAATATGCCTACATAAAATAAAAAAAGTTTCTTTTAAATTCATATAAAACTAAATATCAAAAATTTATTATCTCATAATACGTTAAAGTGTAGATACATCATCATCAATTTATTACATAAATAAATAAATTTAACGAAGGTACATGTAAGACTTTTAATTTTATATTTACACCTTATAAAACATAAACATATCGATAATGTCAGATTAATATGTAATTTTATTTACTTTTTTTTTTACATTAAATTTGAAAATTGAGGTTATGTAACAATTTTTAGATTTTTTATTAACTATTTATTTCTTGTTGCAAACTTGTAGGTTTACATGAAATAATATTATTTTTAACGAGTTTAATAAGGAGAGTGTACTCTCCTAGGTGAAAGGAGTTATCAAAAAATTTAATTATTTTACCATTTGTTTTGTAGGATAATTTTCAGTTTTCAAGTTAGTTATTTTTCAACTATTTTCAAATTATGCAATTGAATTTTTCCTTGAGTTAGTGCCAGACTTTAAGCCCCAAAAACTTTTATCAATTTTATAGAACGATTAAAATATTTAATTAAATTAGTATTTTTTTATTGAGGTATTTTGCACCATAAAATACTGTTCGATTTTAGATTCCACGATGGTTACATGAAACCTTAATTATAAGTACCTCTCACTTTTTTCCGAAAAAAATAACTATGTGCTTATATTTCACTTGCAAGTTAAAAGTTTGACTAAAAAAATTCTGGCAAGTCATATAAATAATTCATTTAGTACTTTTTAAATCTTTGAATACTATCGTTGGTACTAAAGTTTCGCAAAAATTGTTAATATTGCGTATCAGCAGTTCAAAGGCAACTAAATTTACTGCGCAAAACTTTCGTTCGAAGACTAAAAGATGATGCAAAATTATGGAAATCATTAATATTCTGATATATGAACAAGCACATTTCTATTATACGCTGAAACAGAAGTTTTCAAGTATGCACTGACCAATCTAAGCATAAGAAGCAGATGTGATAGCATCAATTCCTAGAAGTAAAATAACGTCAGACCAATTGGAATTAAATAACAATTGAAAAGGGACCATTGGTAGGAGGAGATACAAAAATATTAGATCAAATATGGAAACTCTGAAAGCATTTTTGTAATCCAGTCGATAATATGTAAATACGTAGATCGAATGACGTCAGAAGGGACGGTATCTATATTAGGCCAGGAGCATCAAATTTTAAATGAGATTGGAAGATTATCCAGGAAAAACGCAGGAGGTGGAATGTGAATATTCAAAAAATGAGAACATAAATCAGAGTTCCAAATTGTACAAAGACAGTTGATTTATAACAATCTAGCGTCGTTGATGAGTCAATATCATCATTAAATCCGTTAATATCCGCGTCAAGTCTTGTGTTAAAATTGCGTGTGTTTTATATTCTCTAGATAAAAAGTAAAAACATCCCTATAGATCCTAAAACAAAACCTAGGTAAAATATAAAAATAATTTAGTAGAAGCGAATTACTAAATCACCAAAAATTCTACGATACCAATTATTTTCTTAATTATAAATAAATGAAAAATAAATTTAAAAACAAATAATTAATGAATTGTTTTTTTTTTTTGTTACAGCGATGTGGTGCAATCCATCAGGAATTCTTTTTTACAAAATGATTCGTTTTTTATTTATTTTTGTCTGCACGGTCACAATTCCATTATCAAAATGTATCAAGGTAAATATTATTAATTAATAACCTATTTTTATTGTTTATTAATAATACACACTAATAAAAATTTATATAATAATTTTTTTTTCTCATCCTTTAAAAATTATTTATTAATATTATGATAATTGACAATGAAATATAATAAAAAGATCTTGACATGTATTTTTTTTTCACTCTTTAGTTTTATAAACTGTGTATTTTTTAATATATGGACAATAAACATTGTTAATATTAACGCGTTATAATACGCATTTTTTATTAGTGTATATTATGCTGCTCCCTGATACGAGTTAAAATAATAACTTAATAGCGATAGAATTTTGTTAATCTAGGGAGATTCTGACAAAATTTATATTATGATTTTATGTTGTCGAGTAAAAATACTGACTCAATTTTAGGACCTTTTTAAAAAACTTTCTGAAATACTACAAAAAATTATGGTTGTGGTAGCTGGAAATTTTTTATTTTGTTAAATTTTGTGACGTTTTGTGTGCTGTTTGAGGCTGAATGGGGTACTAAAAGTTGTTGTACCCAGAAAAGGGGTTCCAGAACCAAAAAAAAAAACGGTAATTTAGAATATTTTTTAAATTTTCAAAAATTCTCGAACGGATGATAAAATTTTTGTTTCACTAGTTTAATGTATTTTTTTATTGCGGAGGGCATGACACTCGTTTTTTTAAAATTAAATCTATAAATTTTGTTAAAAATCAAAAAAACTGATTGAAAATTTTTTTTGGCTTTGGAACCCTTTAAAAGGCTTGAAATAAAGAAAGTTAAAGAAAAAATGGCATGTTTTGAAGAAAAAAAAATTTGTTTGAATAATTTTCTTTATAGGTTTTATGTCATTTACAACAATTTCGAAGAAAATAAAAAAAAAACCTGGTTGCCAGAACCATTTTATGAAAACTACCATAATGCAAAAGTATCAGTTAAGGCTCTATTCACTTAAATTGGTTAAATTAATTCAAAGTTTAATACATTTTTGGTGCTTTAGCTGCTGAGACAAATCAAACCTTAAATTTTCGTGTCCAAAAGCGTAAAAAACTGCAAAATTATCGTCTTAGAAACCTTAAAAGTGAATAACATCTGAATTTAAAATTTTAAAAACAAGCAACACCCTAATATAGAAATATATGTTTTAGAATTTCCTTTTTATACAATGATAAAATTGTTTTTTTATTTTTTAATAAAACACATATTTCTCAGCATTCAACTTTATAAAATAAATTATATAAGAAATTTTACAGTAAATAAAATTTCATACTAAATAAAAACAAAAGTTGTTTTAGTTGATATTATACACTGAATATAAATATACTCTGCACTACAATTTAAACAATATGCATTCATACAGTTTTCATTTTCATTTTCTCTTTTACACTCATACATACAACTTTCATAATCAATGAATTTTCATATATAAAGTAATTCAATTCCTTTTATTTTTCACTCCAAAGACGATAAAATAAAATAAAATGATGATAAAGAAAAAAAAATTTAATCTGAATAAAAAAAACAGGATCAATATAATTGCAGGTGTTAAAAAACAATATTATATACATAAATCAAGATATGAATTATTATGATTATATCTGTATAATATGATCGAGTTTTATTTTTTAAATTATAAATTATATATATAGAAGTTAGTTATGGTTAACGTAACGCGTGAAAGTGATCGACCTTAAATGCAATCGGCCACTCGCCCGGATGAGAATTGAAATGAAAAGGAAACAAGACTTTGGATTGTATGTTATATTGTATGTCTTTTCGTGCGTAAATTCATATATACTTGTAGTTTATAAATTTATTTTTGTTGTATATTAGGCCATGGATTCTTTTGGGTTTTATTGTCTTTTAATGATAAGGTTGGATTAATAAAAATAATGGGATTGGGTGTTTGACACTTTTTAAGCTAGAGAAGTACTTTTTTGAAGATTATTATTTATTCGAAAATTAAAAAAAAAAAAAAACTTCACTAAGACTTTTTGTCATAAAAGAAGAATGCTTCAAATAGAAATTTCATATCTCTCGCAAATTTCAAAATCAAGATCTCTGGAAATCTCTAAAAACTTAAAAGAGATCTAAAGAGATAGTTCGAAAATTCTTCCAGTTTGCAATCTGGCCTATTCTTTCTTTTTCTGGTCCTTGGTTAAAAAATTAATTAAACTAGTTTTTAACTTCATTGCATAAAATAAATTAAATTTTCAAGATCCTAAATACACATTAACCTGGCAGTTATCTCAATAAGTTCCTGAGATTTTTGATTAACATTTAAAATTAGTTGCCATTTACCAAACAATAGAATTTATAAATTGATAGCTCATTAAATAATTCCTAAGTATTCCCATCAAGTACATGAAAATAAAAGTTTTTGTAATGGGACCAAAATTGGACCAAAAATTTTCTCCATAAGAGCCCATAGTGACAATACTTAAGAGCTGCAGTTTTGAAAATCTTATTTTTTTGATAAATGAAAATTAATTAAATTATATCCGGTAATCAAAGTTTTTAAAATAACTGCAAGGCAAACACACAAAAATTTTATTTATCAATAAAAAATTTAATGCTTGAAATAAATCAATAAAATATACTCCAAGGTCTAATATATAACATTGAATTATACGTGGGAATTGATATCATTTTATATTAAAGGATTTACAAAAAAAAAAATTTTTTTCTTGTAATATAATTATTATGTAAATTACATACTTTTTTTCTAAACTTTGTTATTGATATTGCAATGTTATATTTATATATTAATTAATGACACATATTAAATTTATCTAATAGTTGATGAATGACTTTGAATTTTTTTTTATAGATTTTTTTTTTTAAATTAATGCTAATCCTTTATATTATATTTATTTAATTGTAATAATTCTAAGTGGACATAAGAAAGCTTTTAAATTTATTAATGAATTTTTTTTTTTGCTACTATTAATACAGTTTGGAAAGTACCGTTATTTTTATATTTTTGAGATTTTGTTATTGTAGTTTCGGGGATTAATTATGAACTCTATTAAAATATTAAAAATAGCTTCGGAATCTCATAGATAAAAAATCATAATACGATTTCCGGTTTATTGGTATTTAGTTTCCCAGGGATCGTGCTTCATGGTCAGCAAGATTCCACGATCCCTAATACGCTCTATTATAGGTTTGATGGGTGGGTTAATTTAGTTGAAAAAGCATCTACAATCTCTATAACTCGGTTTAGTACTCGCATATAAAAAATTAGTAAATATAACCAAAATAACGATTTTGTTTACTAAGTTTAGTGTGGTTAAAAGTTACTGTAAATTATTAGTAAAATTTACTGATAAAATTTGTTTATCAAATTAAAATCTCAATTTTTTTAGTAGAATTTACTAATTTTTTGGTTATATTTACCAATATTTATTAATTTGTGTTTACTAAATTCGTTGAGGTTAATTTTACTATTCTTTTTTTTCGTGTAGGATTCTTCATTCAAGAAGCAAAGTGTTGTTAGCTTATTAATTCATCCAGTAACTTCTGGTTGGCCAAAGTTGTTTTTTTTTTTGTAACAAGGGTTTATTTTCATATTCTGTAAGCTGTATCTCTTTTTATTTAGTTTCTTGTATCTTTCTCCATGAATTCATAAAAATATTAGGTAAAATACAACATTGAAAAAAAGTGCGCTTGCGGCAAGTGGAATTTCGTTTGTTCAAACGATTGCAAAGGTTCTGAAACATAAAGAAACTTTAAAAAAAAAAAATTTTTAACAAACAGGATTTCATTCGAAAATAGACTAACAAGCACGTATCTAGAAATTCTTTCGGGGGGAGGGGCAGAACCTAATATTGATAAGAATTATAGCTTAAATTTCTTTAACAGCATTTAAAATTTAATTTTCGCTTATTCTAAATTATTCAGAAGTAGTATTTTTTGATTAAGAATTAAAAATTTTTTAAATTAAGGCAACAATTATTGCTATTCAAAATGTTTCCTTTCTGAATACTTACCTGTATTAATGTAATTTTTTTCAAAAAACGTATTAAAAATCTGTAAAATTTTAAAAGCGTGAAATTGTCGTCAAAATTAAATAGCTATATAAAAAATAAATAACCCAAATAGAGACCAATTTTTTTCTGTTATATGGTGGATTTAAGGTTATAAAATGACAGACAGACAGACAGGAATATACATATTTTCATACTAACACTAAGTTACGTATCAATATACTATATAAATAAAGCTTTTTATTTGATAAATTTGATTCCAAAAAAAGAAGCAAAAAAAATTTATTATTGCCGTATCTTAAATTAAAAAAAATGTATACAAAAAATTTTTTAGCACTTTTAAATTAAAATTTTTTCACAATACACGTTTATGCGCTGAAAGACAAAATTTTAAAAATATATACCTATAAAAGAAAAAAAAACTCTTATATAACATAATATAACATTTTTATATTATTATATAAATTTTTTTAAAAAGGATCTAATCTTTTGAAATTAATAATTTTTTTTTATAATAATTTATTTAACTTTTTAACTATTTACTATTTGTTTAATTTTGCATTTTTTCTTGTAGTTTGTAATAAAATAAACGGAAAAATAAATGTATATGGGCGTTTCTTTAACATTTGAGACTTTCCTATTGTAGAATTCAATCAAAGATTATGTGTTACAGATTTTTTAATGTTTTTCGACAGTTTTAAGTAAATCGTGTGGTTTGTATTTAGACGTTTGTAGACACAATAAAATTTTAAAATTTTGGCCTGAAAACAAACTTGAATAATTTAAAGTTAGGCGCTCATTTTCAAAACGACTTACAAAAATTTTCTAGTACGACCAGATCTTTTTTTAAAAGAAACTTCCGTATATACCAATTCGTACGTGTTCTAGAGATAAATTTAATATATTTATATTAGTAATAATAATAATATTATAATTACTGAATCGTGTAATTGGTTTAATTGCATTTAATTTTAATTTCACATATTTTGCTTTTAAAATAATAAATTTTCAATACAATATTCAGAAAATTTTCTCTCTATATTTTATTATTTCGACAAAACATGTTTAGAATATTAATATAAATGAAAAACCCTTTAATATTATATAATAACATTTTATTTATTATTTTAAATTAATTTATTTATGTGTATATGTATGTGTAACAGTAAAATAGGTAGAAAATTAAATGGTTTGTACATAAAAGAAAATAGAAGCTGTGTTTTTTTTTTTTGTAAATCCTTTATATGTTTGTATTACATTGTTAGAGCTTATATGTGTATATAAAATTTTACTATATGGTAAAGTTTTATTAAAAAAAGAAGGATTTTTTGTGATACAAATAGAAAACATAAAAATATTTTTACATTTAACTGAAAATTGTTTATTTACTTTGAGTAAAATTGACTCGATAAATTTTAATTTAATTTGCAGAAGTGTATTTTTGTTTGAATTTAATTTAAGTAAATATTTGTATTTAATTCTAGTAATTGTTTGTTGAATAGTTTTAGTTTTGAATTAATTAAGTAAAGGATTTAGACAAAAATTAGCTAATTTTTGAACTTTTTTAATTTTGCAAAATACTGTCATTTTTATATTAATAAATTTTGTTGTTGTTCATGGGATTAACGCAATATCATGTAAGTTAAGTTGCCAATGTTGAAATTTTCGTCTTGGTATTGGGAAGAAGCAGGAAAAGGTGAAATGCAGAAATTATTAAATGAAAGTATCGGAGGGGGCAAAATTGCCCAAAAAAAATGGAAGAAAGGCTTAGTATTTTAAGGGACCAAGATACATAACAAGGCTTTTTGAGAGTAGACAATTCAAATTACTGATATTGGTACAAGCTGTACAAAGAAAATTTTTTGAGATAACAATAGTTAGAGGGAGGGTAAAAATATAAATCGTAACTGGAGAGAGCAATGAGCAAAAATTATATTTATGAATCTGAGCAAAGAGGGGAGTAAGGTATTTAAAAATGAAAAATGCAGAATATGCTTTACTGAGAAAGAATCCTTTAGACTTATTTGGGACTGCAGAAAAGCTAGAAGAAATTTAGGTCGGGTACCCAAAATTTCGAGTAACCGCACACCCCTAGCTAAAATATAAATATCTTATCAAAGTTAAAGTTAAAATTTCTTGTGCTCTAATATGCAAATAATGTAAACGATGTTCTGTTTTTCTTTAGCAAAGCTTTTTTAGTTCTCATGTTAATTTTCACATTACATTTAATCTAGTTTTCTTACAAGCTTTTCCTTGCTTTCGGAAATGGTTCTTTGATAATCTTAAAATAAAGTTAATGTAAATTCTTATTTTATTACACAAAAATTGATCGATAATTAAATTAAGCAAAAGAAAATAAATGATAAAATGTAACCTGAAATAACCTTTAAAAAATTATTTTGGGAATTTAGTTTTTTTTGTTTATTATAATATCAAAGTGGGAATCATCTTCTGTCAGAGATAATTCGCTTTTTCAAAATAGTTATTATGTATTTTATTCCTTTTTGAAATAAAAACCTGTCTCTATACTGACAGATCGTTACGTTAACATGATAATTACTAATCAAATTTTTTATTTCAAACTTTCTATATATTTAGTAAATTTTGTTTAAATAAGGTTTTGTAAAGGGAATTTTATTTGTTTTGTGTTTTTTTGATATTTTTGATTTCTTAATTTAAACTGTTCTCGCCATTTTTGATATAGTTTAATTTTTGAAGGATGTCTTACTATTTGCTTTTTTCAAGAATTGGACTAAAAAAAATGTTGGTAGAGTAAAAATATACCAATGCTGCAATGATTTTTTTATGGAATCTTCATTAAGACTTTTTAATGCAAAAAATTACTTTGAGCCTGGAAGTTAATTTAATTAAACTAAAATTTAAAAAAAATCGTTTTTTGAAATTATTTTTTTCTTAAATAATTAACTATTTATTATTATTATTATGTAAAAATTCAATGATTCACCGATAAGTAATTTTCTTTAAAGGTTTTTCCTTCTTCCGTTTAATCATAAAAAAAAATATATTGCATGTCCCGGTAATTTAAAATTAATGTCTTTATGTGTTGTGCGTCATTTTCTGTAAAAAATTATGATTCTACCTTATAATTTTAAAGATATACCAATATGTTACAGTTGTAATTATGTATCAGGTATATTAAAACAATTTTATTGATTACTCATTTAACGTGGTTATTTTTTATGAGGCTAATGCAGCATTTGGAAAGAAATTGAAAAACTAATTATTTTTGAAATCATAAAAAATTGATTCAGTTTTAAAAAATTAATTTATTACAGAAAATTATGAAATTGTCATAATTATACTAGTGACGGGAATTGTTATAAGTGCGTGTTAGTATGGCAGCTGTAATTTAGGTCAGAGATAGCCAAGATGAAGACATACTCTCCTTTTGCAGAAAATTTTTTTAGCCAAAATAGAATAACAATGACGACTCAGAATAGCCTAGATTTTTAGATTAGGATGAAACATACTAGGTTTACACATATTGGTCCAATAAAGCTTAGACTACCCTAAAATTATTTTGAAATCAAGTTTAAAATATATATGCGGGAAAACGGTAAAATTTGAATAGCCACTCTAAAACCTAGATACACAAAAATTTTAAATATATACCTAGTTTGCTTTAGTCTAAAATAAAAATCTAGGCTATTCCAAGGAGTCATATTTTTTTTTTTTGACAAAAATTTGCCAAGTTTGCGTGATTTGCGTGGACCTATAACTTTTTTCAGTGTACAATAAATTAGTAAATATTACCAAAATTACGATTTTGCTTACTAAATTCAGTTTGGTTAAAAGTCATAATAAATTTTTAGCAAAATTTACTAATTTTTTGGTTGGATTTACCAATATTTTTTAATCTCTGTTTACAAACATCGTGAGGTCAATCTTACTACTTTTTTTTATGCGTGTAAAAATTATCAGAATATTTGAATTATCTGAAAAAAATCCAATAATCTTTGCAAATATACAGCATTTCATGAAAAATTACACTATAAATTTTTTACCAACAAATACAAAAAGTAATAAATGATAAACACAAAGTTCAAAGACCTTATTATAAATATAAATAATTTAAATATGATTATAGAATTTTTTATGATTTTTTTCTTCTTATATACAAAATTTTGTAAAAAAAAAAAAAAAAAAAAAAAATTTAGTATTTACCTTTTTTCTCATTCTTTTGTTTAGTAATATCCTTATGTATATATATTAGGTTACATTGACATAAATGTGAATATGATAAATTGTAAAAATCTTTATAAATATTATTTTATGCAAAAAAAAGTAATTTTCTATAAAATTCAGGTATATTATAGTAGCATATTCTCTCTCTATGCTTTTTTAATCATGACGAAATACCTCTTACTTCTTCTTCTTACTCCTTTTTTTTCCTAAAATCCAGTATATATGAAAAATATACATAAACAGGTATATATATATCATAAAAAATATATATTTATGCATGACAGATAAATACAGATAGATATTTCGATGAAAGTGAGCATCCTTTTTTTTTTTAATAAAAAATTTTTTAAAGTCAATGTCAAGGATGATGCAAACTAAAAAAAATACTATTTCTATATTTCATTTGTCAAAGTCAAAAAGAAATTTTTACTGTTTTTCTTAAATTTTTGTAATTAAAATTTTTTTTTACATGTATGATTTTTGTGATTCACTAATAATTTTCTATTTTTCTTTGGAGTAATGAAATAATTTTTGGTAAAAATTTATGATTAAAGACGTTTTAATCGAATCATTAATAGTTTATTCTGACGCGTTCGTTAAAATAATGAAAACTTTAATATTGTATTGTTTAAGTTTGGTACCATTAAAAGAAATTTTAATGATAGATTAGTTTTCTTTTACCATACAATATTGAATCCCAATTTAAAGTTTTTAGCACGTTTGCTACGCGTAACTAAACATTTGTTTATGCGGGCCCTTTGTAAATGTGACAAAAGGTTCCTTAAAATAAATGCATGTAAACATAGACATGAACTGTGACGCATGAACGTGTTAAAAACATTTTTAATTTAGTAATATTAATTTTTCAAGAAAAAGCTTTCAATTTACTTACGTAATAAGTCACTTGATATGTAAAATGTGTTACATTGTGTCATTTTTTAAAGGTTTTGTTTTTTTGTTTGATGACTCTTCAACTTTTGAAACTTTTTTGAACTGTACAAATCAATTTAGAACTTAATTATATAGATAATTTTTAACAGTTTTCTTAGATTTACACGCTTTGGTTAAATTTTTGTTACAACCAATTTGGTTTAAAATCCAATTAGAATCTAAAATATTAAATAAAATTGATGCATTTCGAATACTGCAAGATTAGTTTGTTTTATTTGAAATTCCATGCAAGTATTTGCAAGCTAACTGCTTGAGCTGCTTGAAATTTCAAGCAAGATTAAAAATTTGGTTAAAATTTAAAATATTTAGAACTATATTGGTTATTTATATTAATAAGTGATTCAGGCCAAATATGTAAAAAAAAATTTTTTGGAAGGGATATTTTAATATGAATGGCTTAAGTCATTCAAAGAAAATTTACCAAAACTGTTTGTTTGTTTTAAAATTTATCGGTTATTTTCCTTTACTTTAAAAAAAAAAGGATTTATTGAATAAAAAATCTCCAAAAATTTGTATTTTGCGCATAAAGTTATAATAAATATTTGTATATACATGGACATATTTTTTGATTTATTGAAATCGTTTAAGAAAAAGTAGCAAAAATTATAAAGCATGGTATTTAGGTAAAACAATATACCTAAAAGTTTGAGCATTTACATTTTGAAGCATACTTTAAAATTTATTAGAATCAGTCTTTACAGTATTTAATTTACAGGATTTAAATGTCTAAAATGGATGTTTTGCCCATACAAGCATAAAAGTTGAGTTTAGGAATGAAGTTTTCTGCTCTCGTTTTACGCGTGAACACATAACACACAGCACTAGTGATAATATTAGTTCAAAACTTTTGTGCCCTAGATACTTAATAAACTATTCTGCATTGCTTTAAAAAAATAAATACTAAAAAGTATAATATTGCAGATATTTAATACTCAACATAAAAATCTAATTAGATATATTTTTCATCCCTAACAGCATCACCGTATTTAAAAAATAATTGCAAAGTTTTTTACAAAAGTTAAAAATTAGAGGCTCTAGAAGTTAAAAAGACCTGAAAATGAAAGTTAATAAACTGCATTTAAAATTTTTGCTCAATAATAACCCAAAAAATATTTTAAAAAATTAAAAAATTAACCCATATATAAATATTTAAAAAATCGTATAAATTTTAGTATACGAATAAAAAATTAATTAACTTTTTATTAACATGCTTGAGAACAAAAAATTTGTAAAAGATAGGGTTTTTTTTGTTTACCTTTTTTTGTTTTTTAATAAATTATATTTTAAACTTTCATTTTTATCATAATAAAAATTTTTTTTTGTCTAAAAATAAAAATAATAATAACAATATAAATGTTATTCAATACAGGTTTAAGATTATTTATTTACAATGGTTTAAAGGAACGTAGTTTGTCATATTTTATATTCAAAAAATATTTAGTGATGTCCTAATTTCTATACACAGGATTATTAAGTACTGTCCTGAAAAAAAATCTAATTTTTCAATTCATCTCTCGAAAGCATGAGAAAATATTAAATTTTGATTAATTTTATTTTTATTAATTTTAATGTTTCTCTTAATTACATATCATAATTATGAACCCTTTAAAATATTACAAAAACAAAAAAAAAGTCACTGGCCTTGTCAAATAAAATATAAATAATATGATAAAAAAAAAAAACTAAGCTTTTGGCAAGAAAAAAAAAGTATTCAGACAATTTAATAGCATCGTTATATGATATGCCATGTATAAATTTGAATAAAAATCTGACATTATTTTCATAAAGAGAGATTTTTTTTGTTTTTTATTTGGCTTGCCGAATTTTTATAGACTAAAAGTGACTGATATATCAGAAACTATGAGAAAATATTTTTTTTTTTTTAGCTATTAGTTTGATGTTTGTGTGTGTGATATACTTTTTGTTTTTGTTTTTCGAGCATTAAACTCTTTTTTAATATATATTTTTTTATTTATTTTTTCAGATACACGAACAAATGACCAGAGATGAGTTACTTACTATTTTTCATTCGAGTCATGAAACTGGTAAGAGTATTAACATTTTTCATTAATTATTTTATTTAACTGATAAGAGTGATGAATTAGAGAAGTCTTAATTTTATCTATTGCAAAATACGAAATTGAAAAATTTTAATTTCCCATGTAAAAAAGTTGATCATGATTATATACAAATTGTATACATCATTGTATACAGAAAAACTGTATACAAAAATGATTCTATACAATTTTTCAATTATATACAATCTAATGGGATTTTCCCAAATGGGAAGAGAGAAGTTAGAAAAATAGAAATAGAAAATAAAAATTTGCAATTTTCCGCTCTAGCTCTAGATTTGACGGCTCCAGGAATCCTAGAAACCTAAAATTAAAAAAACGCATCCATATTTTCTAATTTTTCCAATATTTTTAATTTTAAATCTGTATAATCTAAATATTAGTTTTCCATTAAATTTTTAATCTTCTAATGATTATAAAAAGTTTCTTTTATTCATCACATATTTTCAAAGACTTTTGTTCAAAAATTAATTTCGAAAGACACTTATGAAAAAATTCTTCCGAGTCATAATTTTTGCACACAATTATTTTGTTTACTAATTTTTCCATTTAAAATTCGTATTTAATTTTCAAAATTTTTTTTTTTTTTTCAGAAATATAACATTTTTAGTTTTTGATCTTGAACTTCTAGGTTTTCTTATAAACACAATTATATTAGGTTTGTTAAATTCATCACTTTTTTCAGAAAAAATTTCAATCACTCTTAAAAAAAATTAAAATCTGATAAAAAAATAAAAATCTTATAAAAAAATAAATCTTTTGCAAAAATTATAGGTTAAAAAGTTTTAACTAGCAGCTAGTTTGACTTCACGCGATCAACTAATTTTTTTTTGACAATTGCTTTTGTCACCAAGCAACAATTTAATTAATTAATAAAAAAAAACACATAATTTTATTGCGTTGCTTGGTGACATTAAAAAACAATTGTCAAAAAAAAATTAGTTGATTGTGCGATGTCAAACTAGCCGGTCGCGCGCCGCTACTTAAAACTTTGTAACCTATAATTTTTGCAAAAGATTTATTTTTTTATAAGATTTTTATTTTTTTATCAGATTTTAATTTTTTTTAAGAGTGATTGAAATTTTTTCTGAAAAAAGTGATGCCTAATTTAATTGTGTTTATAAGAAACGCAAAATCTATTTACCCAGAAATTTTTTACGTAAAATGCACTCACACATTTACAAAAAAAAATATTTTGAAACTCGACTTGAGGTTTGTTTTGCTTGCTTTTCTGCACTATGCACTGAATATTAAATTTTTTTTGAAAAATTAAATACATTTTTTAATGCTTTATATGATTTAAATATAATTTAAAAAAAATTTTAATTATTATGAATTAAATCTTTGAAAAAAAGTTTATAAAATTTCGAGGTTATTTATCCAGAATTTCTGGGTAAATAGACGCAGCCTATAAGAAAACCTGGAAGTTCAAGATCAAAAACTAAAAATGTTATATTTCTGAAAAAAAAAAATGTTGAAAATTAAATACGAATTTTAAATTGAAAAATTAGTAAACAAAATAATTGTGTGCACAAATTAAGACTCGGAAGAACTTTTTCATAAGTGTGTTTCGAAATCAATTTGTGAACAAAAGTCTTTGAAAATATGTGATGAATAAAAGAAACTTTTGTAAAAATAATTATTCGAAGATAAAAAATTTAATATTTTTGTAAAAAAAGGAGCGCAATTAAAACTACTAAGAAAGAAGATATTGGAGAAATTAGAAATTATGGATGCATTTTTTTAATTTTAGGTTTCTAGGATTCCTGGAGCCATCAAATCTAGAGCTAGAGCGGAAAATTGCAGATTTTTATTTTCTATTTCTATTTTTCTAACTTCTCTCTCCCCATTTAGGAAAATCCCATTAGATTGTATATAATTGAAAAATTGTATAGAATCATTTTTGTATACAGTTTTTCTGTATACAATGATGTATACAATTTGTATATAATCATGATCAACTTTTTTACATGGGTTTTTAAGGTAACCTCGTATTTTTCTATAAAATTATCTTAAAACTTGGATGAAATCGAATTAAATTATTGAGGACAGGATCCTATAATGATTGTTTAATAAAGCGTTTATAAGCATTTTTTTTAAAGATTCTGTTTCTTGATAAAAAATTACTAATTAAATTTTCTAAATACTGGTATTCGATATGTGCAAAAACAATCTCATATACATATTTAAAAAAAATTTTTTGTAACTTTAATTATGTGGTAGAGAATTGTGACTATAAGCAATAAACAATATCAAACAAAATGCAGTGTAACCCTAGATCCTATTTCGCAATCAGTTTTTTTTTATGATTGATCCATAAAATTTTCCAATGAATTTTTACATTTTAGGTGATGCTGAATAAGAATAATATGAAATCCGTTTTTAAATGGTATTGAGGTTATTAGATATTGTAAAAATATATCAAAAAATATTTGATACTTATTTTTTTATTTTTTATAATAATTCAAAATAAGGAAGTTATTGGCATTTAAAAAACAGTGGAAGGGGTAGCTGACGTCATACAGTGAAAAACTTTCCTATCTAAGTTGTCAGTTGTCCCCTCCACCGATTTTTAATTGCTAATTACTTCGTTATTTTTTAATCATTGCGAAAAATAAAAAAATACGTATTAAATATTTTAATCACGGCCGCAAAACCAAGCAAATAGAATTTCAATATTTTTTTCATGCAACAACCCTTTTATCACTGTAGCAGAAAGTTAGGTTATGTGTTTGAGTAATTGTAAATAAATGATTTTATTTGTCATTATTAATAAAATCTTATGCTATATTAGGGTCACTCTTTGCAAAAAAATCCTTTTTTAATAAAGTATTTTAATTTTATAATTCAATAGGGGACTTGAATGGGTCAAAATTTGGATATTTTTTGTGCATAATCTGAAATTACATAAAAAAATATTAGACACATATTTTTTTATTCTTTGAAATTACGAAAATTAATGGAGTTATAGAAGTTTCGAAAATCAGAAGTTCATCAGCGGTCTGACGTCTCAATGTAATTGTATACGGTTAGCGTGACATCAACACTTTTTTAATTATCATTTTTTTGAAAAACAAAAAAATAAGTGTCTAATATTTATTGGCTTAGTTTCAAAGTATCACAAAAACATCATTTGAATTTCGACCCATGCAAGCCTCCTATTTTTAAAAAGAAAGAAATTAAATTAAGATTTTAGCAACCAGAAGAAGTCAGACTTATAAACGCATTCAGGATGGTTTTATTCTCAAATAGTAATATGTTGTATAATTAATTTTAAATGTTTATGAATAAAACGAGGTATAAAACAAAAATACTCGTGCACGAGTATATATAATATTAATAACCCATTTCTCTTTCGAGAAAATTATAATATGTCAAAATTAATTCAGTTGTATTCATGGTGTTTGAAGTAGAACATCAAAATTATACTGTTAACAAAAATTAAAAATTTTGTTAAACAGTCACCAAATATAACTCAGTAATTTTCTTAAAAAATTACTTAATAGGTAAACTTTTTCTACTTTTTATTCATTTAAAAAATATGTATTAATAATTTCAAAAATATTGAATTAATGTAATACTAATTTAATTATAATATGTGTACAGAATCCCTTGAAAAGGAGTCTTATAAAGACTCGAAACGTTGGGAAAAATATTTATAATAAACATCTTTGCTCTGGAAAAGTCGATTTCTCATTTATTCAACTATTAAATCCATACCAGACGTAAAAGAATCAACAATATTAAAAAAATTATTTTTACTCAAATTCAATAATATCATCACCCATTGGTGGCTACCTATCTTTTTGTTGATAATATAAATTAGGGGTGTACGGTTTCCCGAATTCTCCGGTATTCGAACTTCGGGTCGGTTTTCGGGTATACCCGAAAAGTTTCCGAAGTCCGAAGGTACAGTTTTTTCATCTGAAATTTCCCTGGCATTACGAATCCAGGAATATTTTAACGGGAATTTACCGCTCACGCTTAAAGAAGATGAAAAATAGTTTTTTATTATTTTTGTAAAAATATAAATTGGGATCAATTACTTTTTTTAAGAAAATCAAAAATTTAAAACAGTAAGTATACTAATTGTAAGTATAAATGTTAAAAAGAGTGCAAATTATACATTTCCTTGTTTAAGTTACATGAAAAAGTAAATAATTACTTATAGGTAATAAAAATTTTAATTTTTTTTCTAGTAAGCTTTTTTTTACTATTTTATATATTTTTTAAGCGTGAATGGAAAATTCTCTTTAAAATATTCCTGGATTCGTAATGCCAGGGAAATTTCAGATGAATAAACTGTACCTTTGGACCTCACACCCCTAAGATAAATGTTGCTCTAATTTCGGTTTTTATTCGAGAAGCCAAGTAACTTTTTCAAATAACTTCCAGCCTAATATGTATAAACAATTATTTCTGGCTTATAAAAATGAATAAAATTTAATTAAATTAATTGAAATTTGTCAGTACATATTTATTTATATACTTTTATCTTTTTTAAAAAATCAAATTAAATGAAATCCTACAAAATATTTTAATTTAAAACTTACTCTTTTGATTGGAATAATTGAAATATTGAAAATTATTATTAATAAAAACAGAAACTAATTGATTTAATTTTTAAATATTATATAAAATATCCTATAAATTCATATTATTTTGCCGGATTTTTTTTGTACAGGGTCATCTACTACAAATTTACATTTGATCTTTATTTATCAACAATTTTTATACTTTAAATCCTGACGACGAGAATCGGAACATAAGAAGAGAAAAAAAAAGTGATATGATAAATTAAGAAATATATAATTTGTTATTCGTTCGATTTGACCTTAAAAGCTGTTTGGCGACAACAAGTCTACCCAGTTTTTTAAACTTCTCTTTTTTCTTTTCGTTAGTTATAATAAAATTTCTTGGAAAAGATTATCATATATAGAGTTTAATACCTTTTTTTTTATTAAAAATTATATTGTTGTTGATGAAGTTTGATGAATAAATTGTCATATACAACAAAAAAAAATTTTTTTTTATTCAAAAAGAGAGTTCTAATATGCAAAAAAAAAAAGGGAAAACCAGTTATTGTTTAATTAATTTTGTTCAAATAAAAAGGCAAAAATTATGAAGAATATAAGATGCAAAAAAACAAAACAAACCAAGCAACAGAAAAAATCCATTTAATTTTTTGTTTATTTCTATAAATGAATAAAAAAATCGAAATTTCTTAGAAATATTTTAAGTGAACATGTTTGAAAAAAATTCTTTCGCATCAAAAAATATGAATAAATTAAATTTAAAAAAAAAGTTCTCGTCACATAAAATGCATTTTATTAAAAAAAAAAGTATAATAAATAAAATTTTTTAATCCATTTTAATAATAATTAAAAAAAAAAAAAATTATTTTTAATAGTACCAGTATATGAAGTAGTACCAGTTTTACATTCAGTACATAAAAGAAGTCCGGAAGCAAGACAGGAAGTTCATCTCAAGGCTTTTGGAAAAAGTTATAATTTATCCTTGAAACCCAATGACGGACTTTTATCACAAGGAAAGGATGTAGCAATGTGGACCGTCACTAAAAATAATTCTCAACCTGATGGATTGCATTACGAAGAAGTACCAAATGTAATGTTTATTTATTTTTATATACTTGATTTTTTTTTATAAAAAATTTTTAATTGTTTGATATTTCTGTATTTTAAGTATTTAATTTTCGACGACAATTGTAGCTAAATATCATTTTTTGAAAATATTTTTGTTATTTAAGCTTCGAGAAGTTAAGAAATATTTTTTTGTAATGAAAGCCTAGTGTACATACATACATTATTTTATCTCGCCCCTCTCTCGCATATATATACTGAAGGTAAATTTCGTATTTTTAACTAGATTTTTATGTGCAAGCAAACATATTAAAGGCCCAAAAGTCTAATTGACCTGTCAGGTTGCTGGGCTCAAATTTTGCTTGAAGAGTTTAAAATCGAAGTTTAAAGCATTTTACTGACTTTAAAAGCAAGTGGCTTGTATTTGAAATCGGGTAACCAACAAGAAAATTCATATTTTTTGGGGTTTTTTTAAAATTTTTAACTAAAGAAGTTTTCGTACTTGCGGTCCTTTTTCAAAAAATTTCATGCTTTATCAGAAACTTATTGTGACTCAACACTATCTGAAAAAACCGATTTTTTTAAAAATTTAGGCAGCTTCGTGTACATTATATGAAACCTAATTTTCACATAGTATACTACTAAAAGCCAGAATTTCAATATTTTTCAACTTAATAGTCTAAAAAAAAAGTTTTTCGAACTCTTCTTGTTTTTAATCATTAAACTAATGGATATTTAAAAATTTATTATATACTAAAAACTTAACCACAACAATTGTCATATTTTAATTTCTTCAGTAATAAGTTAGTTATAAGTGACCTTACCTTATAAATAGCATACAAAAAATTATTTGAGTATTTATTTTCTTAAAAAAAATGTATAATTATTACAACCTAATATTAAAAAAAGAAAAAAAAATAATTTTTTGTAATTAAATGAATAATTTAACGAAGAAACAGAACGTGTATATATTATTCTTATTTCATGATTACTTTTTTTCTTTTAAAACAGGAAAATGCTAGCATCGAGGACGTTTACCAGGACGAAGATAATATGGCATCAATTTTACTTGTAAGAGAACCAACTGGGAAAGTACTTATTGTAAGTATATTACACCATTGTTTTTCTTTATTTTCTCATACTTATTTTTTAAACTATAAATGTCTTAAATAATATTACAAAATTTTATTAAAAATTAATTTAACGATCTTTTTATTATTAGCAAATTATTTGTTTTTAAAATATATCCTACATCAATTTTTAAGTAAATAAATTCTTTATACTAACACATACATGCATATGCGACGATATTTTATAAGTTAAAAGTCAATATTTAAATAAAAATTAGCATTATACACACATATTAAAGCATAAATTATTATTATTCTTTTTTAACATGCGTAAATGGTAGTTTACAAAAAAATATTTTACTATTTATTTACCTTACATTATTATTATTATTGTCGTTAGAAAAAAGATAATTTATTGTATTTTATGTAAAAAAAATTTTTTTTCGCAATTTCATGTATGTAAACTATATATGTACAAAGATCTCTTTTGATAGTTTTTTTGTCTTTTTTAAGAAGTTCACACGAGAATTGAGATAAATTTGTTTTTTAGACAATGAGAGTTTTGTATATGAAATATTCTTGTATTGTAAGTTTCTTTTTGTTAAAAATATGTAGCTTTTGATTTTTTAATTTATTTTTGTCTCATCCATGGTCTTAGCTTGGGTAAAAGGCCTATTTTAAATCCTTAGATATTTTATATAATGAAAAAAAAGTCTACTTGTAGCTAGTAGAATTTTTATCTTGCGCAAACTATTGCAAATGACCTATATAGGTGACTTATATAAAGTTAAATAATAGCGTTTTTTACGAGATTACACTTCATTTACTTCTTCTACCGGTTTTTAATGGCTAATTAATCTATTGTTTTTAATTATTATGAAAAATAATATATTTTAAAAATATTAAATAATCTCAATACAATGGAACAATCATATTAGGGTCTCAATTAGCGGGTAATACTCTGGAATAGATAGTTTTTTCATTCTGAAGCAGCTATAGATCAAAAAACTATTGTAACTATAAAATTATTTTTTAATTTGCCGCAAAATCACGTGACCTTATCAAAGTCTGACAAAAAGGAAATTTCACATATAGGGGTACCAATTTTAGTGTCCTTTAAACGATTGTGTACAAATGACAAAAATTCAAATTAAATTTCCAAAACAGACACTTGAGAAATATTCACCCATGTATAAAATGCATATATTACATTAATATATAAAAATATGCACAAAATCAGCCAATTGGGGACTAGCTTTGATCTGACAACCGTACGAATTCTTGTATTGGATGGCTCGGAAGAACTGAGAATATATAAATAAATAAATTTAGCTATTTATTACAAAATAAATAATAAAATAATATATTTTTAAGGATTAATAAATTTATCCATTAATAGCTTAAAAAAAGAATAACATGAGAAGTAATAAATTTTGATGATCGTACTGATCAATTAATATTATAAGTATATATACCTATAAAATAAATAATAACGTTTATATATTTATCGATTAATTAATTAAATAATTTCTTAGAATTATTAAAATTTTTTTATTTGAAGTTTATATTTTTAATTTAAATTCAATTACTTTTTTGTGTTATTTTGTATTTTTTTTATCTTTTGAATTAATATGACAAAAAAAGAGAAAGATTAATTTAATTTTGAGAGTTGTAGGGGAGGTCAGGTCAGTTTTTATATTAAAGATAAAGTTAAGTATGACGTAATTGAAAAACTAGATAAATATTTTGGCAAGCCTATTGTTAAATAAACTTTTTTAAATTTAAAGTGTGTTTAATTGTAGTTAATTAAAAGTTTTTGGTAAAACTTTGTTCGAGATTTATTCGAAGAGTTTTGAGTAATTTTCATTTTATAGTTTAAACATTTTTAAATAGTTCAAAAAATTGAAACAAAGGATGTGAGGTTACCCGAATTTTTGGTACTTGACCCAAAAGTTTTGTTATTTTTTACTAACCAGAGATGTTTCTACCTTTTTGAGTCGAAAATTTCTCTGGATATATTTTATTTTTATAATTTTTCGTTCACTCTTAAAAAACAAGAAAAATTAAAAGAAAAAGGATACTTATATTAAAAACAAAATAATTTATTACATATAATTATAACGAAAAATTTTCAAAAAAATAGTCATAGACTTGTAAAGCTTGGGAAATTTTCGATTCAAAACCGTATCTGCAGACCTCGAATCTGATATTCGACTCGACCCGAAGCAAAAAACGGGATAGACCCGAGCGGAAAATGGTCAACCACTAACCCCTAGTTGAAATGCTAATTCAATATATCCAAAACACAATCCTATGATCTAATTACAATCCTTTCATAAAAATTTAAAAAGTATACCAGCTACACCCCCACTCTCCTTAAAAATTACATAACCTAATAAAAAAAAATAAAATCAAAAATACATCCATAAATCTAAAAATAAATAAATAAAAAACTATAAAATTATGTCTTAATCCTAAATAATTTTACGGAGTATTAAACAATAATAAATAAAAAAAATAAAATCATAAATATATATAATTACATTTTTAATAAGACGATACATAATAATAATTTTAAAGGATTATAGAATAAGTATTACGTAATTGAAAAACTAGGATAAAAATTTATTAGAAACATGAACAAATTTTTTTTTTGTCTGTGCAATCAAGTATGTCCTGACCTTTTTTTTTTTTATTATTGCTTTCACTCATTTCAAGGTATATAGAAACTGAATGCATCTGCCAAGAAAATTTAGCTGGGTCAAACGTTTTTTGAATAATAAAATTTTTTTCTATTTTATGTATGACCGAAATATTTTAATTTAAAAAAAAGAAAAATTTTATAGTAATAATCAATAAAAATTTTTTTTTTTTTAGCATGGACATATCTCAGATTTAGTAATAAGACCAATTCCTGAACGTGTAATTAATGAAGTTGTAAGTAATATAGAAGAATTACACGATGCACATTTATTACCAAATGTATCGAGATCTAAAAGAGAACTTGATCACACGTCACATCATATTGTTTATAAAATGAGTAACACAATTCAACAAGATGAATTAAGTGATTTTGGTAATTATCTTATTCGAATAAAAATTTTTTATAACTACGATACTAAAATTACTCAATTTTGTAGCTTTTATGGAACCAGATCATATATCAAAAAGGTTTAGGACAAAAAGGTCTACAACTACTAGTGATAGAAAAAAGAGAGAAGCGCCATATGTTATTTATCCTGAAATTTTATGTATTGTTGATTATGACGGTTATAGGTAAGAGTTTAATAATCGTGTTTATATCATATAACAATTTACATAATAAAATTAATATACCTATTTCTAAATATTTAAAATATTCGTGAAAATTTATGTAATTTTAAAATATTTTGTTTTGAAACCTTTTTTTTAAATTTCATTTAATAGCCTCGTTACGATTATGCAGTTAATAAAGTGTCTGTAATAAAATTGAAATTTCAAGATTATTGATTGAATCGAAAGTATTTTAAAAAGAATTTGACGAAATTGTTTAGTAAAAAATAGTTTGCGAAATAATAAAAAGTTTAGGATTGAAAAAATCTCGTTTAATTTAGTATCAGGAATTAAGTTTTTAGATTATTTTAAAATAGTTTATTAAATTGGTAAAGATGATTAAAGTAAGAAAATAAAAGTTTTGAAAGTATTTGAAATGTTTTATATTCATTAAATTCAAGTAAATTATCACGGTTTCATTTTTAATATCAAATATGCTCTTTGAAGCTAAGAGTTTTAAAGTGTATCAAATAAAAGGTATTGAAAAAAGGGTTAATATAAATGAATAATACTAGGCAAATTCTGACTAGATTTCCAGATTTATCGAGAAGTTTTAATAAATTCCCCTTTTCAGGTAAATTTTTGGATACTTCTAAATTAAGACAAAAAGTACAAAAATATAACATTTTTTATAAAAAATTTATGAAATTATAATTTATTTATTTTTTGTACAGCGTTTTAAATTTACCTAAAATGGTGACTGTGTTAAAATTTCTCGAGGAAATCGAAAACTGAGTCAAAAGCGAAATTTTCGTCCATTTAAAAGCAGGACCGATAAATTCTATTATTTTGGTTTTTTTTTGTATACAAGGGTTGGACCATTTTTTAAATTTAAGAAAAACAGCTAATAAAAAATTTCTAAATTTTGTTACTACACTAATTATTTGCTAAACCATTTCTAATTCGACAATTCTATAATTAGCTCGTGTCAAAAAGCATTAAAAAAATAAATTAATCTTTAGTACCCATAAACAATTTTTTTTTGTCTGTGTACCTCATTAAAAACAAATTTGTGTAATAAGTGATTAGCAAGCGTTAAATTACATTTTAAATAGCAGGATAGTATTAAAAAAATATTTTAAACAAATTTGTTTTTCAATTATAACATGTGAGAAATATTTCAAATTCCATTTCTTTTACAAATATCCTTCTGTATAAAATATTCTTTTGAAAAATAAAAATAAAAAACCGAAAAATGTATTTTTTTTTTGTTGATAAGGAATTTCATGGTTTAAAAAATATTTTTACAATATTTACATGATTTTTAGTTGTCAAGTTACAAAAATAAAAAAATGCGTACAAAAAATAAAAGAATTAACTTAATGTTTGTCTGGAAGAAAAAAGAAGAAGTATTTTTTAGTTTGTTAAGATGTTGTTTTACGTGACTTCTTTCGCACAAAGTATTAAATAAAAAAAAAAGGGTGTTAAAAAAAAAAAAATTTTTTAAGCTCAAAACCTTTAATATAATACTTTTACTTTAGCTACTGCATTTTGTTTTCGCGCATCTTTTTCTATATATAATCGCATTAGCGTAACTCATTTGGTATTCTTAATGCGAAAATGTCACTCCTACAAATTTTTTTTTTTTGGTTATACTACTTACAATGTTCGACAACACGTTTCTTTTTTTTTTTTTTGGTAAATTTTATTATAAAATTGTATGGAAATTTTCGTATTTTTTTTTTGACTTGTAAATTTTTATCGATGATATTTTATGCATTAATTTTGTCTTACAGGTTACATGGTGGGGATAATGTACAGATCAAACGTTATTTTGTGTCATTTTGGAACGGTGTTGATTTGAGGTATAAATTACTAAAAGGACCTAAAATAAGAATTAGTATAG
Organism: Anagrus nilaparvatae; assembly: GCA_022575985.1. Lineage (NCBI taxonomy): Eukaryota > Metazoa > Arthropoda > Insecta > Hymenoptera > Mymaridae > Anagrus > Anagrus nilaparvatae. The sequence continues at coordinate 15,770,054 of JAKSXM010000272.1, forward strand.
CTGGTATTATAATTTCACGAGTAAGTTAACTAACTATTAAAAATAAACTTATCACTGGTTTGTGTGTTAATACAACAAACGAGCATGGGACATGTTTACCTATAACTGTTTTAAATTATATCCAAAATTATTTGGTCTTTACAGCTGAATTATTATAAGTACCCAAACCCAAATTTTCAGTCCATTTGGTCCCCTTAAAACGTCCATTTTATAACCCCCTTCCCCCTTTATTTGAACATGTCTTATGTTGAAAAATTCTGTTACTACTACAATGAAAATTTTAGGGAAGAGATGCAACGCCATATTTAGAAAGAAATCGTGTTGGTAGAGACGCAATTGATTCAGCAGCAGCTTTAACCGACATGGGAAAATATCTATTTCGTGAAAGAAGACTTCCAGTTTACGATATTGCTGTCGCAGTTACAAAGTAAGAGTGTCTCTTTAGTAGCTTTTGATCTTTCAAAATTTAAAAATTATAATTTTTTTATAGGATTTTTTTTAACTCTCTAATCTTTTGGGCAAATCTTTTGATTGATTTATAATTATGCGAAATTATTTTTTATTTATTTCAAAATAACATTGAAATGTCGTTAAAAATTCATTATTTGATCTGATTAATGATTTAATTTGCATATTTTTTTATTAAAACGTCAATAATTTTGTTCTAAATACATAATTTTTAATAAAGATTTGTCTATTTTAAATATTACTGTGGAATTGCGTTGCTTGAATATTTAAGTTTAGTTTATGTGTTTGAATGATTATGATTGACATAAGCGGATCGATGAAAAGTAGCTTTGGAAGAAAAAGTCGATTTTTTAAAAATGAAAATGGTCTTCTGGAATAAATAGTATATTTTTATCCTAGGCTACAAAGTAACGAATGCCCCAGATCGCTCGTAAATTGCTATCCAGTGTGAAGCCTTGTATGGAAAACTGGGATCTGAAGCATTCTTTCTTCAAGGCCAAGGATAAAATATAATTTTCTTTGTCAGAAAACACGTATTTATGGATCGCGCCGCGGCCGGTAAATACGTGCTTTCTAACCTGCTGACAAGAATAATAGATTTTTCTAGTCTGTGGCCAGAAAGCACGTCTTTTTTTGCCACCGACGAAGAAAAAAAATTTGTCAGCTTATGAAATTAAAACATTATTTCTACTCTGGTTTCTTATGAAACCAATTGAAATTTTTAAAAACCATTTTTATTTTCTGGACTCCTATATGAACTCTGAAATTTAAATTTTACCCCAAATTGTTTAATTTAGTTAATTTCTAAAGTATTAATTCACCAGCTTCAAGCAAAGTAATTCAACAGTAAAAAAAATTTCAATTTTACAAAAAATCTTTCAAAACTATTTCTTTCTTTCTATTTTAAAATAAATTGTACCATACAAAAATAATTTTTTTTAAAAAAAAAGTATAATAATTTTGTAAATAATTTAAAATTGTATATTTTTTGTTTTTTGTTCCTTTTATTTTATTATTTTATATTTCATACAAACAGGTATGATATGTGCCGTCGTAGGAAAGGCGGCCGCTGCACTAAGGGAACTGCCGGTATGGTTTATTATACAATAAAAAAAAAAAACAATAAAGCGTCTTTTTATTTAATATAATTAAACCAACAAGATATTTAAAAAAAATTAACTTTTTTATTAATTAACGTAATTTTGTGTGTGATTTTTTTTGGGTTTTTCTCATAAAATTAATATCATCACTTGTAAATAGTCTAAATTTTCATCATAATAATTATCATATTAATTAATAAATTAAAATAAAAAAATTTGGGTCAATAATAATTTTGGGAAAATAAACAAAGCGATTTTCAATTACCCTTAAGCCAAAAAAAAAAAAACTTTTATTTTTTAGTATAAATCGAGTATTTAAGAAAAAGTAAATTGAAAATAAAAAAAAGTAGAAAATTAGTTATAAGGGAATGAAAATTGCTTTTTTATATTTTATATATAGAAGTGCAGTAGAAGTAATTTTTGTGGATTCGTATCACGCTTTGTGAAAGTCCCTTGTTTGTCCATTAGTATTTTGCACATGATGCCCTGAAAACAAAAAAAATAACAAATTAAGAATTCTCTTTCTAAAAAAAAAATATTTAACTCTCGTTTGTTCTCAATTTAAAATCCATTTTAATTTTGATATTAATTTTTTTTTACATAAATATGGAACTTTCACAATGTGTGTGTGTGTTTTTTATAATTTTGCACTTATTTTTTGATTATTTTTAAAGCATGCTACACACCTTTTTTTTTAATAATAATTAATGGGATTTAATTTATTAATCTTTTATGATGTTAGAAAATATTACGTTTTAGGGTTGTATATGTGTTTTTATTTATTGATCAAAATGAGAGAGCATGTACATTTTTCTTAAAAAAAAGTTTTTTTAAAGAAATTTTGTGCGATTCTCCTTAAACTTTTTCTTTATTTTTTTTTCCTCTATTATGTGACATTTTTTTCAAGTCTCGTTAAGTCGTTTTCAGCAAAAGCAACAGCAGCTCAGTTCAGTTCAGTTCGGTTAAAAAAAAAAGTATATGGGCGTATATATTTATGTTTTAAAAATTTTAGTCACGTTCTACCCGTCTCACTTGCACGTGCACTTTATTCTTTAGTAGGGAGCCTTTGTTGTATGTGTATATAGAAAAAGCCAAAAGAATTTTCGCGTTTTATAAAGCAATGAAAATATCTGTTTTTAAGCACTCATACTGCAGATATTACGTTCCCGTTCTCTTTCTCTTTATTCCTTATTTTATTTTCTCTTTCTTCTTTTATAATATTTTTAAGAAAAGAAAAATTTTCTATTTCATATTTTTAAGGTACATTGAATTTATTTATAACAGGTCTTTTAAAGATTATAAAAATTTTGCAACTTTTACATGTGTATTTTGGACGTTTTTATGATATTTAGGTGTGATAGTCTTTGAATTTTCATAAAAATGATAAAATGTAAGATTTTTTTGAATTTATTTTATTTTTTTTCTATAAGCATTAAATTTTTTAAATGTAAACATTCCAATTTTTTTTTTAAATTATTCTCGCAAGTGAAATGACTCTTAAAGGCTATATAATAACTTCAAGTATTCAAGCATTCGAATTTTGTTTATTATTATTCTATAATTATGATATCAATATCACTTTAATTTATTATCATACTACTGATAGTAAACGCCATCACATATTTAATCATTTTTGAATAGATGTTAAATTAAATTTTGTAGTTCTTAATATTTTAAAGGTTTACAATAAATGTGAAGAATATGTTTATAAAAATTTTAAATTGAAACTTGAAAATCTGCTTAAGTGTCATAATTTATCGCAGACTAAGGTAGCTTAAAATTAAAGACTATTATCTACTAAATAGATTAAAATGATCAAAGTACACGGAATTCTATAAAATTTATGTCTTTGATTTTTTCTTGATACAATAATTACATTGTCCTAAACCTCATGCAACCAATAAATATTTTATTGATTCTGATCAGAAAAAAAAAATATTGCCATGTATTCATTTTTTTTTCAAATAACCTGAAATAACCCCAAGACTTATAAATAACAAATTTTCACAGAATAATAAAATTAAGTACCTTCCCAAATATTTGTTATTTAAAATTTAACTAAAGAACCAGACACTTATTTAAAGCTTAAATATTTCTTATTTACTCATGTTCTTACTACAAAGAGCCCAATTTTTCAAATAAAGTTATCAGAAGTATTTAAACGAAAATGAAAATTTATTGCTGTTAACTTGTATTTTGTTAAAAAATTACCAAAAAAGATTAAAATTCTTTAAAAAAAAAAATCAAAGACATAAATTTTTTTCAGTGTATATTCCTTTACAAAAATAAATAAACAATCTGTAAATATATATTTTTTAATAAACTTGTACAGTTAATCATATTTTATAAAAAATATTTTTTAAGAGCTTTTTTTTTTTATATTTATGTATATAAATCAATTTTTTAAGCATTTTTTTTCTTTCTAAGAAGACTATAATTTATGTAAAAAAGAAAAAAAAAAATTTAATATAAATAATTATTTTGTCTCGTGACATTTTGCATAAAATAAGAAAAAAGGAATTTTATATTTTCTTTATAAATAAAGAAGGATATTTTTTGTTATTGCGTTACAGATTAGATATGTGCAGAAGGCAATACGCGAATGATGTGTGCAATAGAGGAACCGCAGGTACGTTTGTTTATTAAAAGAAAATCAAAAAAAAAAGAGAAATTTTTGGAAATAAAAACGAATTTTTTATTTAGGATACAGTTATTTTATGTATATAATACTTATAAATTTTAGATATATTCAGTGCGATATTTATATATACCTAAACAATTTTTATGCAAAATGCGTTTACAAATACTATTTTTAATGCATAATTATATAGAGAGCTTTTACGTAATTTTTATGCACACTGTTGGATTGTTAAAAGTTTCAGAATTATAAGCTTTATTTTATGGGCAATCATAAGAAAGTTCAATCACTTTTGGGAATAGCAAAGAGTATATAACTAAATTTCTTAATATGATTTTTATATTGGATTAAATCTGCGCGGAAAAATCATTTATTTTGGAAGCTTTCACATTTTTTTTTAAATTTAAAATTTTTCCAACGTTCTCTTTTTTTCTTTTAAGTTCAAAAATTTCTTTTAATTGAAAAAAAGTTGAATTTAAAGGTGTACAGTTATCCGAAATTACCCAGTTTTCGGGTACCTGACTCGAAATTTTGGCCTTATTTTCAGGTCAGATTTTGTGCAAAACCCGAAATTTTTTGAAAATAGTCTACAGTTACAATCTTGAATCGAGAACTTTCTTAGCTGTACAAAACTCAACTCAACTCAAAGCAAAAAACCGGAAATTTCTGGTACCCGCGCACCCCTACTTGAATTATTCCTTACTTCAAAATTACTTCACAAGAGTAAATAGATAATTACCCTAGTGATACTAAGGCTAAGTCATGGAAAATTGGTTTTAAATTGAAGTTGTGTATTTATTCGCATAATTATATGTTTATATCTGAAACAGCAAAACAAAACTAAAACTTTACCTTAACTAACTTCAACTTTGCTCTCTTGTAAACATTGCCAATAAAAAAGTTTATAATTTTAAAACTTTTATTCGTTACAAAATGTAATAAGCTCAGAAAATTCAAATATTATGCACTTATTACATGCAATTATTGTGTGCATAAGAAAAACGTAGCATGAATTTGCATACATTATTTGCAAAAAAAAAAACTATTTTTTTTATTTACTGCGTTCTAAAATGAATATTATTATGAATTATTATAATTTTTTTGTTTTCTATTGCGCTTTAAAATTCTATATCTACTTCTATTTTCATGAAAAAAATACGACAAAAAAAAATTTTTTATCATAAACAACACAGAAGACGAATCATACGAGTCTCATAATTATTTGATCAAATTTTAGCTGAGGGAAGTTAATATTTAAAAAATGATAAATTGAATTTTCTTGAACAAATAATATAAAATTTCACGTAGAAAAGTAATTATGAGACGGCGCCAATTGCTAAATACACACAATTTTTTATATTTTTTTCCCCTTTTTGCGAATGTCGCTTTTATATATATAAAAGATCTATTACATTTTATAGCTATTTATTTGTTGCTATACTTCGCTCTCTCTATCTCGCTCGCTCTCTCTGCCTACTGCTGAAAAAAAAATAAGAAAAATTATAAATTTTCTGCGTCTATTTTTTTTTTTTTTTTTACTTAATTGTCTTACTTATTGGTAAGTTTTTCAATTTTTCTATATTTCGAAGTTAAATTTTATTAGAAGAAATTTTGTCAAAAAAAATGGGGTAAAAATTCAACAAAAAAAAAATTAATATTAAAAAAATGCATGTTTTTTCTAAAAACAAAAGCTTGTTTTTAATGAATGCCTAATACGTTTTTTAGACTCTTAATTAATTAAAAAAATTAATCAATTTAACTTTAATGCATAATAATTTTTTATTGCATATTTTGCTCATTAATAATAATAATAATAATAATAATAATAATCATTTATAAAATTTACCTAACAATATTAATTAACAATATTTAGCAGTATGAGTAATTTTATTTTTATCAAATATTTTATTTAGTATTAATTTAAAAAATATTACTCATACTCTGTTTAACAATAATAATTTATGGTATATATATATAATTTTTTTTTTTGAAAAAAATAACTAAAATCTAACAGATAAAGTAATTTTTTAAACAAAAATATTAAAAAAGCTTGAAATGTATTCTTTTTTTTTTTTTACAATTTTTAATACAATAACTTGAATGAGTATTATATATATTTAGTTTTTAATTTTTTTTTTTAATTCATAACATAGTTTAATCAGTTTTTAACTAAACAAATTAATTTTTTTGATTAGTAGGGTGACTGTACCAATTAATGATCACCCCTTAATTAATGTTCAATACCATATGGAAGACGAGTGGTAACTTATTGGTACATTCACCCTAATTTAGTTTTAGCTCGGTAGTTATTTTGAAACATTAATTTGGTTTAGTGTTGTAAGGGGATAAAAAGTAAAGTACAGTTTGATAAAGTAATGAGTTTCTCGATATTTTGGCTCTTGAGAGGTTTTTTAAAGGTTGGTAGTAACTTTATGGGGTCTAAGTGGAACAAATATTTGGTTCCATAAGAACTACTCGAATTAGTGATAGTGAATCTGGAAGTTCATCTTATGACCTGAAATTTCGAGGACTTGATACTTTTGTTGAATTGAATTATTTTCTGTCCAAAAATCTCTAATCAAAATGACTTTTCAAAATAACTATCAGGCTAATTTATTGTTACACACGCTATTAGAAATAATCAAAAAACATTTTAAAATCACAATATTTTATTATCAAATTATTAATTACATTATTTCTGACAGTTGTGTAATTTTTTAATTAATTTAAAAAATGAGTCTATTTTGTAAAAAATTTTTTTCTTTTTTATTTTCATAAAATTAGGCTTTGCATATGTTGGTGGAGCATGTGTTGTTAATAAAAGACTTGAAAAAGTTAATTCAGTAGCTATAATTGAAGATACTGGTGGATTTAGTGGTATTATTGTGGCTGCTCATGAAGTTGGTCATTTGTAAGTATAATGAATAAGCGAAACTTCGTCAACGAGGACACTTCTATTTAACTAAACATTTAAATGTTTTGAAATCACAGTATCTATTTACATTGCTATAAGTAATTCCTGTAAATTTACTAAAAATTTTTTTCTAGATGCCGATGAAAATCATTATTTTACTAAATTTACGGAAAAATCATATATTTTTTATTTTTTTTTTCTAATTCGCAAAAAAATATAAATTTACAATTATTTTTTGTTAATTTATAGCTTTTTGTCAATAAACTGCATATTTTTTTTGGTACATTTACAGGAGTCACTTTTTTCCATGTTTTTATTCTCAAAATCAAGTAATTAAAAGCTTTTACTGTATTTTTTAATTCTTTTAAATAAATCTCTAATTTGTCAAATAGAAGTGTCTGCAATGACGAAGAACGAATCAAAATTAATTACAAATAATTAAATCTAATAATTTTTTTCTAGACTTGGAGCAGTTCACGATGGTTCACCACCTCCAAGTTATCTAGGTGGACCAGGTGCGGAAAAATGTCGCTGGGAAGACGGTTATATAATGAGCGATCTTAGGCATACAGAAAAAGGATTCAAATGGTCTCATTGTAGTATTTCTTCATTTCATCATTTCTTAAAGTAAGTTTTAATTTAAATAAATTTAAATTTACATTTAATTATGTAAAAAAAAAAAGTTTTATTTTTTTATTTTTACTAGTTTTCAATAAAATAATTGATTAATTTATGTATGAAAATAAAATAAAAAAAAATTTCTTTTTAACTTTTATAGCGGAGATACAGCAACTTGTCTTTATAATGCACCTCACGAAGATGAAGGGTTGCCGAGAGTCTTGCCAGGAAAATTATTATCTCTCGATGCTCAATGTAGAAAAGATAGAGGAACTAGTGCATGCTTCGTAAGTATTAATTTGAATATATTATAATGAAAATTTCATTTCTTTTAAACTAATTTTATTACTATTATTATTATTTTTTTTTAACTTGGAATAAGATTGGTATTGGAATTTAAGTATTAATTTATTGTTATTTTTTTATTTACAGAAAGATGATCGTGTTTGCGCTCAATTATTTTGTTTCGATGCTGGTTCTGGATATTGCGTAGCATACAGACCGGCAGCTGAAGGCTCACCTTGTGGAGATGGACAGGTATGATAAATATCAAATTATAAATTCATCTGGTACTTTTATAAAATACTTAGTAATATTCTTTTGATTCTCTGATAAAAAAAAACCTAAATTGAATTTCTGGTACCTGGGCAAATTCTGAGCAGAAAATTTGGTACCCATTTTTCTGTTACTGAATAAAAAATTCTCAATAGAAACTGACAAAATATTAAATGAAATCAAAAAATCATTTATTCTTAAAAAAGTACCAAATGAATATATGAAGATTTATTAATAAAAATAATAATTAAAAAAATTTTTTATTTTTAGTACTGTTTAAATGGAAAATGCGTAGCAGAACATGAAAACATAATTCCAGATTATACACAAAATATACCAACGTACATAAGAAGGGAACTTTACCACCCTGCAACGCAATCACGGCCTATATATCATAGGTAAATTAAAATAATTAAAAAAAAAATTTTTTTTGGTCTTTTAATAAAAAAATAAATTATTTTTTATTTTTTGTCACTTTTGTTTTAAAATATAAAATTTTAACAATAATTAATGCATGCTTAAATTTTTTTAAGTAGATACAGACGTGTATGGTCAGACAAAGATATAAAACTTCTTTAATATTAATTATAATAAGTGTTTATTTGTTACACAAATTTCTAAAACAATTGACACCCTTTAGGTATACATTGGATGGCACAACACGCAGTATGTTCGAAATGAACAAGTCTAAACAACAATACACAACTCAAGCATATACTTTACCGACAACTACAATGACAACACCAACAACGACAACGACAACTACTACGACCACGACTACGACTACGACAACAACTGAACCACCGACGACTGTTAGTAATTTTATCCCCATAAATGATAATAAAGCCAAAAAAGTACATTACAATAACGATTATTTTAATAATAAGAATAATAATAAATATTACAATAATTATAATTTAAATAATAATAATAATAATAGTTATAATAATAATAATAATAATAATAAAAATAAATATTACAGTTATTATAATAATAATATAAATAATAAAAATAATTATAAAAATAATATACAAACGACAACGCGTAAAAATGTTAATAAAATTAATTATAATTATAATAACAATATTAAAGACAAAGACAGGCTAAACGATGTTAGTTATCGAAAAGTTACAGCATACAGGTACAAGAGTAGTACAATCAGTCCGTATACTACCAACAGGAATCAAAATCCTCCACAAAATTTAGAAAATGGTAAGAGGATATAAACCAAAAAGAAAAAATAGATGCAAGTCCTTGACATTTTTTTTCTCAAATTTTTTATTTTTTAATTTTTATTGGTTATTTTTTTTTTATTTTCATTTATAGCATGCAAAAAGGTGGCTTATTTTAACAAAACTGAAATTTTTATATTTTACTTTTCGTAATACCAATTGAATAGTTTTGTCAGTTTGAATATTTTTCTTGAACATATTTTTTAAACTTTTTGGAGGTTGGGGTTAAGTAAAATATTTTAATATCGTTTTACATTCTATGCTTTCGCTTAGTCTACAATGAATCAATGATATATGTTTGCAAAATCAGTAAATTTATAAGAATTTTTTCTTCTCAGTGGTCAGAAAGCATGTTTTTCCAGGCCACTGCGCAGTTGGCAAAGAATTTTTCTTGTCAAAAAAAAAACGCACTCAAATTTAAATAAAAATCAATATTCCATTTCGTAATTTACCATGCTCGGATTTGCCTGGTTCGATCTTTACTTTTTTTTAATTATTGCCATGGATCGTAAAATACTATTTGATTAGTACGCAAGGAATGTATAAGCATGCAAATTCTAAGTCGAAGCAGTGAGTTGCGATCTGAGGCATTTTTTTTTACTCTTCAGGGCCTAAACGATTTTTCGTCGCTGAATGGTATTTTAAATATCTAGTGCAGGTTATAAATATTTAAATTTCAATTTTGCTAAAAAAAAAGTCCTTTTTGTAAGCTACTACCAAAACTATTAGGTTTTAACTTATTAATTTTTTCTTTGTATTGCATCTTTAATCATGAAAAATAAAAACATCAGAAATAGTTTTTAATAAAATTTGCCTGAAGAAACTGTGATATTTTTTGATTTTGATTAAACCAATTTCAATATATTTCAATATATAAATAACAAGATCTTAATTGCAGTTCAAAGATTTATTTTATTTCAAACTACAAAAAATTGCAATGAAAATTTTATCACTATAGTGCAGAAATGTTAGAAAAACTGAAGCCTTAGTATGGATGGTTACTCGAAAGTGATATCATATAGAAAAGTTTTGATAAATAAAGTTAATATCGGCGCTACTAGTAAATACTCTGCCATATATAAGTTTGGCTTAGTTTTTATTAGTCGAGACGATGTATACTTATCTTTTCAGCATTATTTTACTTCTTTTTGATCACCACTTATTCTTTAACAAAAAAAAGTGAATATAATGACCAAATGTAAATATCAACCAACAAGGGGAGTGTACGAGTTGGATCTGCCAGATCTCCAAAAACACTCCCCTTACCTATAGTTTGATATTATAGGCCTTCTGAGCTTAGAAGGGTGAGCTTCAATCTTAAAAATTGGAATTTTTGGTTATATATTACTGTCAACTTGCAAGTCAATCAAAAAATTTTTGGTTGGTCTCATTTTTTTGTGTAAGTGGCTAGTTTTAAACGCCTGTCATATCCAATAAATCAAATGACCATTTTTGGCCAAAATTTATATGGTTTATTGAGTATTAAGAAAAAGTAGTGTAAAAAAGTTTACGGCCCTTAAATCTAAACACTCACAAAAAAAAATAAAACCAACCAAAAGTTTTTTGATTGACTTGCAAGTTGACAATGATATATTCCCAAAAATTTCAATTTTTAACATTAAGGCTCGTTGTTCTTAGCCTAGAAGGCCTATGAGATCGAACTACAGGGAGTGTTTTTTCAACATAACAGAAAGCTCTGCCAAATGGGGTTAAGATCCAACTCGTAAACTCTTCTTGTAAGTATGAACCAAATATTTGAACCAAATTTCTGGAATTTACAATCTAAAAATATTGGTAAAAAAGGAATAACGAAAAAAATCATCATCTGAATCAAGCATCAAGTAATTCAAGCATAAATCAATCAAAGTAACCAAAAAAAGTTATTCTTCCAAATATTGAAATTGGTTTTATTAAAATTAAAAATTACCACTGTCCTTTATTGTGCATTTCATTAAAAACAATCATTTTCTATACACACCTTTTGTAAAAATAAAAACCTTCTGTATTCTCTTTTTTATTTTTTAATGAAAAATTAAAAATAAAAGCCTGGGCATGCTAATAATAATTAATAATAATGATCATTATATCGTTTTTGTATTATTTTTCTCTGTACATATATAAATATATAAAACATTATTTTTCGGTCATCTATTGACTTTTGACGATTACTAATACTGACTTACAATAAAATAAAAATAAAAAAAATAATATAATTTTCACTTTTATACAGGAATGTATTTTCTACTTTTTTTTTTTTTTTTTTTTTTATATTTACTCTATTTCTATTTCAGATTTCTGCTACTTGAGCTGATGTTTAACTATATTACATTTATAAAACATACATACATACATTTATATATATATATATATATATATATAACTCTCAGTAGATAAATAAATGTTATATTGTTAAATGTTATTTTTGTAAATAATGTAAAAATTTGTGAAAATAAAATTTAAATCTTAAATAATTGTACTATTGATTCTCTTTGAATGCAATTAACTTATAGAATTAATAGTACTTTCAAAAAATAAATCTAACAATATAACATTTGTCTAAACTTTTGAACTTTTTCTATTTTCAAAATGTGCTATATTTTATGTATAATAATAATATTATTAATTAAGAACTGGGTTGTTTCTATTCATTTATTTTTACTGCTTTATTTCTTTGATTATTCTATAATATATGTAATATAATGTGCAATTTGAAATTAGAAAAATATGTTATCACGTATTAACGTTCATTTGATATCAAAAATTATTGTTTTTTATAATAGATGAGGATTTCAAAATTAACAATTCTCTTGGTTTCAAATTTATATCTTTCAATTTAAAATTTCGCTGTTTCAAAATAAAATTTTTCCAAAATGTATAAAGTTTTACCCTTATTTAAAATTTCCCGCGGAATCCAAATTTTTACGTGATTCGGCGAGAAATTCAAACATTCAAAGCTTCTATTTTTGGAGTAGTTACGGCTATAGCAACCCGACGAATTGTCCTGAGATCTCTAGAGATCTCTAAATTGGGGAGATCTCTGGAGATCTCTAGAGATCTCAGGACAATTCGTCGGGAATGTTAAATGCATCCAAAAATTTTACCTGCATGGAAATGGATTCACCTCAGTGCAATGTATGTTATTTTGGTCACTTGAACCGATTTTGAAGGTTTCATCCATTTTCCGATGTCCAGATATCAGTAATTAACGATAAATGTTAAAAAATCGACAAAAAATTTGCTTAAGCCTATTTTTGTTAACGCTGCTGAGGTTTTCGGGATCGCTGATACCGTTTTGAAGATATATTTTTAAAAATCAAAATAGTGGACTCAAAATGGTGTATTCCTAACCTCAGAAACGGCAATTTAAGATGTTTTAAGCATTTTAACGTGTTGCATAATAAATTATTGGGGTCGGTGATCACAATTCTGAGGTTAGATTTTTAATAAACAAAATGGCTGTCTCAAGATGGTGGTATTTTAACATCAAAATTAGCAATGCGTAGTATTTAAAGCATCTTATAGTTTTCTAGTAAATTTTTTGAGCTCGTTATTTTGATTATTAAAAATCTGACTTCAGGCGCGTGATTACCTATCCCAAAAACTTATTAAATAATACGTTAAAATGCTGAAAATGGCATTTATTGATTATTTTGAGGTTAGACATCCAGTATTTAGAGCCTGCTATTCTGATTATTAAAAATTTGACCACAGAATCATGATAACTTACTATACAACGAAAATATCCTGAAAATAGCATAAATCGCCGTTTCTGAGGTTAGGAATATGCCAATTTGACTCTGCAATTTTTATTTTTAAAAAATCTGTTCTAAAAATCGTAGTCATCGACTCCGAAACCCTTAGTAGAGTACCAAAAATAGGCTCAATCAGCAATTGTTTTCTAGAATTTACAGATTTTGCTAATTTCTTGTCGAGTTTAACATGGAATATGTTTATAGGGAGGGGGTACTTCAGAACTTGAAAATTAAGGGGGGGGGGGTCAAATTTGTCCTATTTAAGGGGGGGGGGTCAAATAAGACTTAGAATAATTAGGTAAGTATATATAAATAAATAAAATACTATTAAAAGACTTTGAAAAATCTGGGCTTAAGGACTTAGGATAATACAGGTTTATGGACTTAGAATAATATCGATTTAGGGACTTGGAATAATTCAGGTTCAGGGACTTATAATAATTCAGGTTTAGGGAATCAAAATAGTTTGGGTTTAGAATCTTAACAGCTAGTGAGGTGATAATTACAAATTACAACAATAGAAAATTGTATTGTAATGTTGAGTAACATTTGTATTATATCTAGTCCTCATTTGGAAGTAAACATGTTCCATGCATTTAGGTTGTGTTTACACAAACCGGTTATAAGTTTTTTATAATATAGGGTACATTCCTAAAAACTAAACATCGGAAAATGGATAAAACCTTCAAAATCGGTTTCCTTGACCAAAAATACATACGTTTCTTTGAACAGCTTAAAGAAAAATTTTCACCCCAGAATCGAATTTTACGGGAAATTTCTTATCTGGACCAACGAGGAAATAATTTTTCACATTAATATGAATTTTTTACAGAAAACATAAGAAAAATTGTCTCTCGTTTTTCGCTTTTTTTTTTTGAAAAATGACCAAAAAACGAAAATGGCCGCCAAAAATCAAGAACTGAACCTTATGAGTTAAAAAATGACATTGAGACTTATTTTTAGTAGTACTTTCGGGAAAAAATACCTTAGAAATACCTTAGAAGCGATTTGAAGATCCCACTATTAGATTTAATCTGGTTTGGTGTAAATTGAGCTATCGGATAATTTAAATAAATAAATTAGATTTGGTGAACTTGTTGAAATTGAAGCCAAGAATCCTTGATCGTTTTTTATCTTAGCAATTTTGGATAAAATGAAATTTTAAATATAAAGATAAAATAAAATGCGAGAAAATTTTATCAAAAAATATAAATCAAAGTAAAAATAAAAAAAATATCTTGTCATATTTTAGGTCAAACAAAAAAATATTATTTTAAGTGTATAATTTTACGTTATTGAGCCAAATTTTTAAACATTTTGACCTGTTAATAACAACATTTTTCATATAAAATAGCACTTAATATGTGATACAAAATAAATATTTCTTTTTACTTTATAATCTAATTTTATTTATTATATTGTGTAAAACCACTGAGAGTATTTTTTATATTATAATAACAATTTCATGCATCATGAATTATACGAGAAACACTATTTTTTTTTTATCTATATAATAATAATAATATTAAAAAAAAAAAATTATTTTTTTCATATCTTAAAAATAATTAACATTAAAAAAAATAACATATTTTTTCATATTTTTTAATTTTTTAATGTAACAATTATGTTTGATATATAATTTAATGTATAAAAAATTACTCAGGCACGTATCCAGAGGAATTTCCCAAGGGGGCAATATTTTTTGCTTAATTTTAAAAACGTTTGTAAACAAATATCATTTCTATAAATAATTTAAAAATAGAAATATTTAAATTTTTATTGTTATTAAATTAATTTATAGTACATTTTTAACCTCATTTTTAGCCCCAGATCGCATCGGTTTCACCTCGGATGTTAATTAACGTGCGATCTGGGCCATTATTTTTTTTGCGCCCATAGACAAAACGAAATTTTACTTTTTCAGTGGGGAAAAAGCTCGTTTTTTTCGATCTCGTTCCGGGGCGATAAAAGTGTTTTTGACCCGCTAGAAAGAAAAATTATTTTTATCAGATTATGGATTCCTCTCCCCTGAAAATTTTTGGTCTCTTGAAAAAATTTCTGGATACGTGCTTGTTATTTATATAAAAATATTTTCTTTATTCATCTAATTCTTTAATTTTTAATAAATCATTCATTGGTGAAAATCTGAGTTATAATATGAATTGGTTTAAAATTTTTTGAAAAAAAGTTGACAATTTTTAAATGAAGAATACGATTTAATTTTTTTTACCAAATATAAGGTTACAGTAAAAAAAAACCTGTTGCTGCTACCGGTTGTGGCAGCCAGAATTTTTTTTTTTTTTAATAGTTGCAAATGACATAAAAACAATAAAGAAAATTTAAAAAATAAATTTTTTTTTGGTTCAAAACTTTTTTCAAGTTTCATTATGCCACGGTGTTCGCAATACGAGTAAAAATTATTTTTTTAAAATTTTCTTTACGTTTCAAGATGTTTGTAATTGTTTTAAACTAAAAAAAAAAATATATTATTACTACATTAAATTAATTGGCTTCACAGGATAAGTTGTTCTCCCCATTTTAGAATTTGCAACTTTTTTTCGATTAAACGATTAAATTTTTCAATTCATAATAAATTCAACGATGCTTGCACGTATACAATCATATTCCATTACTAAAAACCAACTTTATCTCAAAATTTCAGATTCAAATAGTTTATTTCTTATTTTTCACAGGCTTTTTTGTTTGTTCATTTTCTTTAGAAATTCGTTTTAAATTTCCCCTCAAGCATGCAGTTACTTAATTAAATTAAATCTAAACCATAATTGATTTTATAAAAATAATCTTGAGAAGTTTTCTATGCATGAATGTTTTAATAAAACTTTTTAAGGTCCTGTGTAAACATAAGTATGTAATTTGCATGGAACGTGTTTACAGATGCCTTAAACATACTTTTTAATAGTTAAAAATTTATCGGAAGATATTTCAAATCGTGATTCAGATTAAAATTTTTCTAGTTGTTAAGCATGTATTTTATGGTCGCTACACAGGCCCGGAAATAGTACATTAGGAACTCTGACCAAAAAAATAAAGAATGGTCCAAATCGCACGTAGATTACCGAATAAACTGCGATTTGGGGCATAACTCTTTTTTTATAACTAAGGGTCGCATACGATTTTTCTGCGTCAGGGGCGAGTACTTATGATTTTCTTAAGAAATCAGACTTTCCTCGCCACTGTTCAGAAAAGGTATATTTTTTCACCTGCTCTAAACCTTGCTCAAAAACCTTTATAAATGCTGGTCAAAATGCACTGTAGAGATGATTTTGAATATTAACATGGAACATGTTTACAAGAAGGGGATACCTCAGAACTTGAAAATTAAGGGGGAGAGGTCAAATTTGTCTGGATTAAGGGGGGAGGCTCAAATTTGTTCGATTTAAGGGGGGGGAGGTCAAATGAGACTTAGAATAATTTCAATTTAGGGACATAGAATAATTCAGGTTTAGGGACTTGGAATAATTTTGGTTCAGAAACCTAGAATAATACGCGTTTAGGGAATCAAAATAGTTTGGGTTTATAATCTTAACATCTAGTAAAGTAATAATTACAAATTATAAAAATAGAAAATTGTATTATAAAGTCACGGAACATTTATGCGTTTTAACTTAGCCCTCAGCTGGAAGTAAATATGTTCCATGCATTTAGGTTGTGTTTACATAAACCGGTTATAAGTTTTTTTTAGAACATTCTCCTCCCTCTTTTAGCTGCTAAATTTTATAATAATTTTATACCCTCCCGAATGTAAGTGGAAAGAAAAATGGTTAAAATTTTTTTTAAATCGTGTTAGTAACATTTTAACATTGTAAAAAATTATCGTTTATCACAATAAGTAAATTTTCAAAAAAAAATAAGGAAATTTTGTTGAACTTTATAATTTCCAAAAAATCTGGTTACTAAAAATTTATATAGCAATTCAAAAGTATTCTGAAAATCTGGAAAAATTTGGTTTATCCAGTTTTGGTACTGATTGAAAGGCAAGCATTGTGAATTTTTCAAATATAAACTTTCTTAATATTTATTTCCTTTCTATTAATTTTGGATTAATATTACGAAAGAATTTTCAATAAACTTTTGTAAATAATTAATGTAAAAACTTATTTCTTCTAATTAATTTCATTTAAATAATTAAAAACAATTTACTTATTATTTAATTATTTTTTTCATGTTTTTAAAAAATCAGAAACAGAGGTCGGTGAATGTCAAGATTTAGGAACGGATTGCGCGGAGCTGATAGATAGGCTGAGGACTTGGCTGTGCCATCTTCAATCAGTGAAAAATCGCTGTTGTGCATCCCTCAAAACAATCTGCGTTTAATTCCTCATGATTTTAAAAATTATAATACAAAATTATATAAAAAAAATGTGTCAAATAAAAATCCAACGGATTTTAACGTAACAAAAAAAAAGGTGCGCTCTCATCCTAAGTCAAAAGAAAAAGTAAAATAATGACAATTTATCTGCGTAAATATTTACATATTATAATTTAATCGAATTTATTAAATAAATTTACGATAAAAAAAATTTTTTTTTGTAATTATAATAATAAATAAATAGAAAAATACGCATTTAAAAAACAGGAGAGAGATTTTTATAAATAAAAAAACAAATAATATAATATGAGCAACGAATTTTCCGTCCTATAAATATAGAAATAAAAAAAAAATTTTTTTTTGTCAATTCTCTATATTATGTTCAAATATATCTCTAATTTTTTTTTTCTAATAATAATTAAAAAAAAAATGTAATCTGTATTTTTTTTTGTATGTACGCGTGAATCCGTGATATAAATACATATATAAATATTTTTTCTTTTTTATAAAGTGAGAAAAAGAAAATGAGAAAAAAATGACAAAATAAAAAGAGATATTTAAATTGGTTCATACTTTTTTTTTTTATTTTTGAACAAATTTTATTTATATTTATATATACACTCAAACAAAAATTTGTCTCTTTTTTTTTTTTTGATTCTCAATTTTTTATATATTTTATTATTAATATTATTATTATATATATTTACGTTTGAGTCTGTATTTATGAGCGATTATATAGTCGAAAAAGTTACACGTTAATATAGGTATATATATATATATATATGAAAAGAAAATTTTTTTTCTGGATGCGAATATTTAACGTATTTTATTTTATTATATTTGGATTTTCTTAAATTTCATCAAAATTTAATACGTTTTTAGTTTCTTGTTTTTAAGCATCGTCAGAATAAAAAAAAATTTCAAAATTTTTCAATCGAAAAAATTTTCTGAAATAATTATTAAAATTTATTATAACTTTTGTATAATATTAATCAAAGTTATATATATATATATATATATATATATTTGATATTTTTTACTGCCTTTTTTGTCGCTTTAATTAAATTAAATTAATGAAAAAAAGAAAAAAATTTTAATTTTTTTTTTAAAGATAAAAAAAAAATTAAATTTTTTATATATTATAATAAAATGTATTTTTTACTATTAGAATAAAAAAAATAAAAATATTATAAATATTATAAATAATTAATTATTTTGTATATATATATATTCTTATAATATTTTCAAGGTTGGTATATATACAAAATATATATATTTTAGCTTGGTAGTTAGTTCGAGAATGGTGCTTTTTGATTTAGAATTATTTTGAAGGGAATCGTTTAATTAAATAAGATTCTGAAAATTTTGGCCCAAGGTGACATTCAACTTTTGTTACCAAGCATTAAAACCCTTTGTGAGTGGAAGCAGAAGTTGTCTCGAGTATTATAAATCAAAGCCATCACTGCTTAACTACCAGGCTAATATATACTATATATAAATATATATAAGAAAATTTCATTCATTTTTTGTATACAAGACTATTATTAAAAAAAAAAATTGTTAAATATAGGACAATAAAAATGGTAAAACCCGAATCACTAGCAAAAAAAAAATAAATAAATAAGAAAAAAGAAAGTGAATTAGGCTGTAATAAATTACAAAACACAGTTGAACTGTGACTCTAATAATTGGTTAATAATCTGTATAAATAAATAAATTAATTTTTGTATATGTAATAACAATTTTTGTTCAATTTTTGTTAATTTTTAATTACACTTACATTAAAAAAAATTGGTTTTATATAAATTAAATTAATATGCACCTTTTTTATTATAATTATATAAATCAAAGATGCTCAATTTTAGAAAAAAAAAACCGTTTATATTATTTTATAAATAGGTTAATTTTAATTTTTTTTTTATATATTAATTTTTAATAGATATTTTTTTTTTGTTTTAATTTGTTTTAAGATTATGAATTTATATCACTTAACAATTGTATAAAACACTGTGAAAATAAACAGTATTATAATTTTCAAAAATTTATTCGTTTCTTTATTTAAGTATTCCTAGTGTAAAATAATTGATCATGTACTTTTTATTTAATTTAAATTAAATTTAAATTTAAAATTTCTAATTTGAGCATATAAGCAACACCTGACTAACGTTTATATTTGCGGGCTAGATTCATTTAATGAATAGCCAACAATCAGTAGAAGATCAATTTGGATTAATTTTATAGTACGTTTACCAGCTAGAAATTACTAAACAATTCACAAAGGAAATGTCAAACAGGTGTGCTCTGCTCTTTAAACTTAAGACCCATGCACGACCAAGGCACCAATTTTTGCATTAAGAGTGTTAGTTACAGTCTAAATTTAAATCATGATTTTAAGGGAACTCAACCCTTTCAATTTTAGAGCAATTATTTTTAAGATACATTGAAATTGTATTTTTTATCTTTCGACTGGGCATTTGCATTTAAAAGCTCTAATATTGATCTAATTTGAGATAACGCTGCAAAAAATATTACCTCAGTCTTCGATGCGGTAGCTCCCTACAAAGAATTTACTCTAAAGAACAAATCCCTTTCGTGACTCACGCCAGAATTAAAAACTGAGCTGCAGGATCTTGACAAACTTTATCATAAATATCATAGAAGCCGTAGAAAAAAGTGTTACGATCACTATAAAAACCAAAAAGACAAATTAAATCAAAAAATCATAGACAAAAAAATCAAATTTTACTCTGAGAAGTTAAACAAAAACTGTTCCTCAGATACATTTTTGGAAAGAAATAAACTATTTGGGTCTCACTAAATCTTCTATTAAAGAAAAACCAATTTTCACTCCTGACGAATTTAATAACTACTTCTTAACTACTCAAAATGCTTTCCTCTTAGCTTCTCTTACTCAAAATTCAACCAGCCCAATATGGTCAAATAAGTTTAAATTTAAACGCATTAAAATGGAAGATTTAGACTGGGCTTTTAAACAGTTTTCAACTAAATCTGCAGGCCCAGATGGAATTTCCTTAAAGGTATTGAAACTTTGTCTTCCTGCTCTTTCTAGGGTTTTTTTAGCCCTTACCAATAAATCAATTATATTGAATAAGTTTCCTAAAGCCCGGAAACACGGTAATATTCTTCCTACAGCTAAAGTTCCTAATCCTAGTTCTCTTTGTGATTATAGACCAGTATCATTGCTTTGTATCATATCCAAAATCTTTGATAAAATTTTGCATAAAAAAATTTTCGACTATTTAAATCAACAAAACCTGATAGATAGTTTTCAATCGGGTTTTCAGAAACTTCATAGTACTCAGACTACTTTAACAAACCTTACCGATGACATTTGTCGCGGCCATCACTTTGATCTAATAACTATTTTAGTCATGATTGATCTTTCAAAAGCTTTTGACAGGATCTCTCATGAAATCCTCCTAAAAAAACTCTCAGCTTTTGGTTTCTCTGATAGCGTCATAGGTTGGTTCTCTGAGTATCTCTCTGGTAGAATTCAATCATTGATCTACGATGGTAAGGTCTCTGCCATTAAAAAAATTATAAGTGGAGTTCCACAGGGTTCGGTATTGGACCCACTTCTTTTGCTTATATATTTAAATGACTTAGGTACTAGAATTGTGTATTCCAAAAGGGTTCTTTATGGAGACGATCTACAAATTTATATTCAAATTCCTTACAAGGATTTTGATCTTGGTATCTCTTTATTACAAAATGATATTAAGGAAATGGCCTCTTTAAATGATTTTGTCATAAATTTTCTAAATAACTTTTTAGGTAAATAAAATTTTAAAAAATAGATAAGAAAATCTAGGGAGAAACCACTCCAGAAGAAAAAAAAACTTATCTTTTTACGATGAAATTTAGCCAAGTTATCGTCAATTTAAGATTTTGCTCAAATTCGTCTTAAAAAAGATTGAAATTTTATTGAAAAAAGCCATATTGAGGGCAATATTGATGGCCTCTAAAAATTGGTATATAGTCATTATTTCCCGCTAGTCAAGAAAAAAACATTAACTTCATCTAGAAATATTTATTTTAAACACATGCGACTATATAACCTCGGTGCTATGCACCTCGGACGGGTAATCCTTCGCATTTGGCAAAATAAGCATTTCTACGAGACGTTTAAAATAAACTTTTTTAGCCCTAGATAGGTATGTAAATATTTTTTACCCTTAACTTTATTTTTATTTACCGTTAAGTAATAATTATAAAGCTAACTATTTTTAGGTGAAACAATCATGGATTAATTTTTTAATCTTCATCAGCTATATTTTGCAAAAAATAGAATTTTAGATTCAAATTTTTCTATGAAATTCTATTTCCTTAGCTTTTTATATTAGTGGGTATATTGAAAACATGCCGATGCTAAAATTTAGCACAGAAAAGTTTTAAGAGTTTAACTTTTCAAATCATCAATATCGTATTCTGATTTTTTTGATATTTTAAAATTGTTCATGTTATCTTATCTTCATCATTCTTAAAGCAGATTATACCTTACGAAAATTGCTATTTCTTAAAGTTACTTTAGATTAATGAGGAAATTTTTTTATTATTTATAATCAAATAATTTAACATAGAATTATTAAAGTAAAGTTCATGTATTTGTATGCATCACGATAAACGAATAAAATTAATTTTTCAAATAAAAATTTTTGTTAATTTTATTTTCAAATGAATAGTTATCAGTTTAAGTTAATATTTATAAAAAAAAAATTTTAATAAAAAATAATGTTAATTTTACTAATATGTTTAATTATATCAATAATATCTAGTGAAAAAGTATTAAAATTTATTTTAAATTAATTCAATTTTATTAAAAGAAAAATATTATTTTGTTAGATACACGAGCACATGACCTTGGAAGAAAAATTATCAGTATTTCAAACTATTGATGATTCAGGTTCGTAGAATAAAATACACTAAACACAATTGCTAATACGAATTGATTGAATAAATAAATAAAATTTTCCACTATGAACATACGATAGGGTATTTTATAAGTATCTTATGCAATTTAGTATGGGATATGCTATAGCAATACGATAGTATTAAACTTGTACATTGTCGTTTATATAGAGTTCATCATATGACCCCAGAATGTTCTATTATTTTTCAAATTAGGAGAATTTTGGCCTACTACTTTAGTAAATTTACTGTCACTGAATCCAAATTTCGGAAAATCTTCCATTGGTAAATGAGCACAATACCTTTAAGTTACCAAAAACACCTCTAAAATGGGTGATTACCTTTAAATTAGTAAAAACACCGTAATTTCTACATCATTTAAGACTAAAAGAGAGAAATTACTGCAATTTCCAGGGAGGTTTTTACTAATTTAAGGGTGAAACGAATATTTTCCATAAAAATAACCTGAAATTTGGATTGAGCGACCCAAAAAACCTATACTAACAATAAGACAAAATTAAGATTCATAGTGAAAATATTGCAAAAACACCCTCTTTTATTGATTTTGAATAGAAAATAATGAAAAAATTAGATTATTAAAAAATGTTTGAATTTTATCTTAAATTTAGTTCCAGAATATGAAATAATTCCAATTGCTCACGAATTCCCCAGCGGAGGCTCTGAAGATAATTCAAAACGAATTTTACATATAAAAGGATTAAAATATAATATGAAATTTTATTTAGAACCTACCAATAAAATTTTAGCTGGAAAAAATACACCTATTTGGATGGCTAAATGTAATGATTTATTACCATCAAAAATAGAATACACGAAAATAAATTACGTAATATACATATAGTAAAACCCCGATATTCGCGGTTAATGCGTTCCACAAAATTGCCGCGAATACCGAATCCGCGAATACCGAAGTATTGTTTCTTATGTAAAATAGGGAGTTAGGTTCTGAAATTTGAAAAAAATTGAATTTTTTCGTGAAAATATTAAGATTTTTATTAATTTTTAGTAAATTTTAGTGATGTTAATTAAGTTTTAGAAAAATAATCCATAATATTTTTTTGCTTTTTACGTCTTACCATATCTTGATAGAGATTTTCATACTTTTCATATGATTGCATAGCCTTATCACAGTCGTATTTAAATCGCAAACTTCTTGTCATGACTGGATCAGAATTTACTGCTTCCTCAACTGCATCTCTTAAATGACCTAGAATAATAGAAATTTTTGTCATTTTTAAAACTGGTTCTTCAAGCGCTTGAGCTTCCTCTTGATCTTCGTCTACATCTCGATCATTTAACATTTCATAAACATCTTGAGCGTTTAAATCTGCTGTAGGTTGAATAATCTCCATAACGTCTTTGTCATTCAAATCTTTAAAGCCTTCTCCTCCGATTTCTCTACCCAATCTTCACAAACCTTTTACACACTCTTCATATGTTATTTCTTTTATAGTGTGAACAACAGCTTTTTTCATAGGTGATTTATTTTTTGGAGCCATGATTTAATAAATTTAATAAATTAATTACATACAACAAAAAATTTTTATAATTTCATAAAATGTAAATAAATAAAAATAAACAAAAGACTAAATAATATAGCCAAAAAAATTGAAAATTTAAATCAATGTTCAAAAATTTAAAAAAAATTTTTACTGAAAAACCGCGAATTCGCGAAGCATATACCGTGAATATTGAAGCATGGTATTATTATAAAAACCGCGAATTTGCGAATCCGCGAATACAAAAGCCCGCGAATACCGGGGTTTTACTGTATTTTAAATTAAATTTATTAAAAAAAAGTGTTTTTATTGCTTGTGATTTTATAAATTTCTTTATAGGTTGACGACGATTCTTACAAATTGTATCAAGATCCTCATAATACAGGGGCTTTTGCTTTAATAACCGATTCATATAATAATGTTTTAGTTGTAAGTAAGAAAATGAAAGTTAATTCAAAAAAATTAAATTTTATAAAAATTTACTTTAGGAAGGAATTGTAGCTGACGAGTTTATCATTCGTCCATTACCATCAAGATTTTATAATACGAGTTTTCTAAATAATTCAGTTAAATATGAACAATTTGATTTTTATTCAAGTAGCTCAAATGTCACAATTGCACCTGAGCATGTTATATTTAAAAAAAATGAATTTGCGCAAAATATACAAATTATAAATAGTAATAAATATTCTGTTTTTAAATAATTTTAAAAGTACTTTTCTATATAAATAAAATATATTTTTATAATTTAGAAAACAATACTACAAAATTTCCAAAACAATCTGAGGCGTTAGAAAATTATAAAAATAACAGAATCGTACCAAAGGTTGTTTACCCGCAAGTATTATTAGTTATAGATTATAACGAATATCAGTAAGTTATTGAAATTACATTACAAATATCCTAATTCTTTATTTTAATTTTTTTGAAAAGAATTTTAGCGGCTTGCTGAATTATGCTAGTTGATAGTGGCATTTTTTTCATGCTCAAACGATTGAAAATAAACTAAAACGTAAAGAAACTTTCAAAAAAAAATTTTATTTGCTTATTTAGAATATGCGCACAGCGGAACAATACGAAAAAAAATTTTTTTTATTTTCTTTATGTTTCAGGTAATTTCTATCGTTTGAGCATGAAAAAAAATTCCGCTAGCCGCAAACAGATTTTGCTTCAGTGTATTGTATTTTGAGATTTAGATCTATACAGTTTCTTTATCTTGTACATTTTTTGTAGCGTTATTTTTAGTTTTTTCTTCTTTCTGATTTCTATTTTTTATAATGTGGCTCATTAGGGTATGCGAGTGTAGTTGTTTGTGTAATGCGTGTATGCGTTGTTGTTACCTATGGCCTCGCATTTTCTCCCAACCCCAAGCTAGCTTAAAATGCTCTTGGAGGCACATCGGACTACGCTATCTACGTAATACCTTCTTTTTTTTTTTTATTTATAACATTACAGACCGGCAAATCTATACAAATATTTTAATTTAAAAAAAAATCTAAGAAATTCGTGTAGGGTGAAACTGAAATGAAATATTTATCATTAATTATTTAACAATCTTGTGAAGGATTAATAATTTATTAATTTTAATTATTTATTAATACATAAATAAATAAATTTTAAAAAGCGCAGTATCCCCCTTTATGTATAATTTTTTTTTTCATTAAATTAAAATTTTTAAGCCGGTGTGTTATGTGGATGTCGCAGTCCTAGAGCAATGATAGAAATATTTTCAGAATTTAATCTTTTTAAAAAAAAACTGAAAATATTTTTGGACGTCAGACGGCGAACCTGTAATGTTCAGGGGAATGGACTCCCTGGAGTTCAACATGGACGTTCATATCGACAAGCTGTCAAAGCTCTTTTTTTCTTCAGTGTTTCAGATATTATACAAATAACACGTAAATTCATTACACAACATTCTGGAATTTTAAGTTTGAAATTATGTTATAGTATTGTTTTTGTTTTTTTATTATTTTAAAAAAGAATCATAGTGAAGACTAGAGGAGGGCATTTACCCAACTTTTTGGATCTCGTCAGTCTTGGATTTTTTGCTTTGCGTTGTAATGGGTTTCGGGTAAAACCGAAATTACGGTTTTGAATCGGAAATTTTCCTGGCTTTACAATTCTATGAAATAGTATATTATGATCCCATGTCCAGAAAAATAAAGAATGGCCCGAATCGTACGTAAATTACCATCAGAGGCAAAGCCGAGGTTGGTAAACTGCGATTTGGGTCATTCTTTATTTATGAACAAGGAGCGTATGTGATTTTTCTTCATCAGTGGCGAGAAAAAGCGCTTTTTCCGGTCGAATAGTGGCCGGTAAATAAATACTTTCTGGCCGCTGAAAAGAAAATTTTTCTATTTAAAAGTAATAAATTACTATTATTGGTTCCTAGAGGACCATTGTGATAGGTGAAATTTTGATTTTTTAGTTTTTTTAGTGCATATAAGCACGTTTTGAGATCCCAGGAAGCTAACCATAACTTTTATTCTTCTTGTACTAGTACCAAGTTTTTTTGTATGAAAGTACTAATTTTAGAAAAATTGTTCGAAGCGAGCTTGAGGTAGCCAGTAAAAAAATAAAATAATAAAATCCCAAGTAAAAAAGAGAATATATTTTCAATATATTGTTTTTGAAATATATTGTAAATATATTGTAAATATATTCTCAATATATTCTCAATATATTGTTTATGTTTTATTTAACCTAAAAACCAACTAAAAACAATATATTGAAAATATATTCTCTTTTTTACTTGGGATTTAATTAAGTAATTGTATTTTAGAATATTCAAATCAATAGGAAAATTAAAAAGATATCTTGTATCATATTGGAATGCTGTTGATTTGAGATACAGAATATTGATATACCCAGAAATTCGTATAAATATTGCAGGAATAATAATTGCAGATGTAAGATATTATTACTTAATAAATAATTACAATATAAATTTAACATTTATGATTATTTAAATTTCATAAATTTTATAAGAGTCCTTCTAGCTTACCTTACATAACTCGTTTAGTCAAAGATGATAAAAATGTTATACTATCTGATGAAACATTAGATGAAGCTGGAAAATATTTTTATCAAGAATTATTTAATTACAAAAAATTTATTTTAGAAAAGGATTATGATATTGTTATAATTATGACAGAGTAAATTTATTGAAATTAATATTTAAAAGCTTTAAAATCTTTCATTAATTTTTTATTTTATCGTTAGACAGGATATTTGTGATGCTGATGAAGATGGCCCTCTTTCTTGTGGTACTATGGGTATAAATATTTGATTGTAATGTTTTTTTCTCAATAAAAAATTTTTAAAAAAATCTTTGAATATAGGTATTGCATTCAATAGTGGTGCCTGTTCAATAAACCCGACAGAGCTTCAATTGCAATCGATTGGACTTGTTGAAGATAATGGGGGTTACAAAGGAATTATACCTACAGTCCATGAATTTGCTCATTTGTATTGAATATTAAATAATATAGTATTTAAGGTTGGTCGAATATGACAAGAATAATCAAGTTTTAATGTAAAAAAAAATATGGCTTCAAATTATTGAACTTGTACAGTAAGTTTAATGAAAAATAAGCAATGAACCACCAAATGTGATCCTTTAGTATTGAAACATGTAATACGATAAAAAATTAATATTCAAAGAGAAAAACAAACCCCAGGATTACTATATTTATCACGGACAAGCTAAAAATACTCTTGGAATAAAAATGTCTTCCTGAGCACATTGGGCTTCTCAGGGTTAAAGTAAAATTTTGTTGTGAAAATTAGTATCAGGGGATGAGAATAGATTCCATGTTTACAAAATAGATTTCACTGATGTAAAATAGGCCCGTAGTATAAAAATTACTCTCAGCGACAATGTCTTACACCGCTAATAAAAATATACTACATGACTACAAACTTAAGCGTGTTAAATTAACTCATGAATTAAAAAATTACATTGAGCTACAATGCTTAAATGGATCCATATTGAAATACTGCTGCAAATTTTGATTTTAGAGGTAAAAATAGACTGCGGGAGTACAAGATCAAACTTAAACAAGTACCAAATTGACTCGCGTCTTAAAATATGCTTTCGGGCTAAATAATAAGCATATTAAGGATAGATTGAAATTATTGTAATCACTTGATCTCCGGGACTAAATAGCATATTTAGTGTCAAGTTGTACAAGGTTCATAGAGGGATAACGAAGCCGGGCACGGGTGATATGTGATTGCAAAAATGACTTAAGTTTTCACACATGATGATAAGGTTTTTATGTATATCATCTTTAGATGAACAATGAGTGCGAAAAATTGCATGCTAAGTTTTACGTATGATTTTTACGCCTGGAAGAGCAAAAAATAATATTTGATTAAAAAATGTGTTAAAGTACTCTTGGAAAAAAATAGTCTAATTGGAGCTAGAGCCAGATTCGGCTCCAAGAGGCCTATTTCTTATCTTGTTAAATCACTCAATTCTACTTTGTAACCTTGTAAAATTATCCTAATTGCCGTTGATCAATATTTGAAGCATAATTTTGTTGGGATTATTTTTCTTAAAGTTAATATTACTTTTCTGGATTCCATTTTGAACTAGGCTATTTAACCCCAAAGATTAATTTTTACTGCTAAATTTACTTTATCCCCGAAAGGTCTAATTCAGCCAATGGCTATTTTCAAACGAGTTTTTGATTCGACAAAAAATATGTTTAAATGATAAAATTATTGTCATATTCACCTGACGTAAAATTAATAACGGTGGCATACTTAACGTTTTCTCAAAGAATTCTGATTTAGAAAAATAACCTCCCTTTAAAAATACTCGTTAAATATTTTACAATTTAATTTTTTTGGAGTTCTCTTTGAAAATGCGTTGAGTACGCCACGATATCTTAATAAAATGGATTATAATGTAGAGTTAATGTTAATTTACTTATGAGTTAGATTAGGAGTTGATCATGATGGCGAAGGAGTAGCAAAAAAATGTCTTTCTCATGATGGCTATATTATGGCAAGCATGTTTATCATTAATCAAAATAAATTTACATGGTCAACGTGTAGCATTGAAAATATTAATGATTATTTAAAGTAATTGATAAAACGTTAAAAATAAAATCTGCATATGTTTATTTTTTGTATTATTATGTTTAATTATTAAAGCTCACCAGAAGCGGAATGCTTGTTTAATAAACCAAATTTAAGTGAAACACTTCCAAATATTTTACCTGGCCAGATCCTGTCTTTAGATGAACAATGCCAACGAATATATGGGACTTCTGCTTGTTATGTAAACTCTTAACACATGTTTTTAAAATTATTTGTAATTATTTAATTTGGTTTTAGAATGATGAGAATGTTTGCTATGCACTTGAATGTTTTAAACCTAATATGACAGAAGGTTGTGAAGCAAGTACGCCAGCTGCTGAGGGCTCATATTGTGGAGTGAATAAAGTATTTATTTATGATTACTATTAACATTTTAGACTTATCTTAATAAATAATTTTTTTTATTATTTTAAAGTATTGCATTAATGGTAAATGTATCCACATAAGAGAAAAACAAGTAGATTTAATTATTGGGACTAATTCAAGATCAACATTGAATAAAATAGATCAAATAAAAAATTAAAATACTTAAATAGATTACTGTAATTTAAAAATTTTATTTGCTAAAAATTTTTTTAAATTATATAGTTTTTTTAAATAGCCCACTAAATTTCAGTTGCCAGGCTATATAATAAATAGGAAATAAATTTTCTAAGATATCATAATGTAATATAAAAATTAAGATTTTTCTTCTTGGGTAAAGGCTATTTCCGAATAAGGGTAGTAATTTGGCCACTGAAACCAAATCTAATCTAAGTAGTAGCATCCGAAAATTTATCAAAAAACTCACTGTTTCTCTTTGTAGCAGAATTCTAACCATGACAGGGGTGAAAAACTATATTTTTTAATTTAAAAAATCTTCTACCGCCATTTACCCGCGCTTTTAAAATTGTAATAAAATTTTTATTTTAAGGTCTTACGTACGTCCGAGGTAAAATGAAAAAAAAAGCTAAAACTTGGAGTAAGTAAAGTAAATATAATTTAATTTTACACGCATTTTTTTTTTATAATTGACCGAACAGTTTTTGAGAAAATAAATAAATAATAAATAAATTAACACAGGCTCTTTAAAATTTAGGGAATTTTAAAAAATGAAAAAAAAGCATTTAAAATACAAAACTTAGATATTTTTTTTTAATGAATTGATAAATAATGTCCTAATAAATAAAAAGAGACCTTAAAATTTACAACCGACCGTCATTTTTTATGGTTTTACTTAAAAAAATGTATAAAAAATAAACGTTTATTCTGCTATTGAGGTTTAATATATTTTTTTATTTATTTATTTTCTTTATAAATGATTAAATAATATTATTTAAATAATAAATAATTTATTTAATGCCAAAATTAAGTTAATAAAATTTATTTATAAGCTTTAAATAGTAATAATTAAGTATTATTGAAAAAACTTTTTTATTTATTTGAAGTTGCAATCCGTACTTTTATACATGTGTAAGACAAAGATGCCGATAGGTAAAAATCCTGACGTACGTAAGACCTTTTAAAAAGCGCATTGTTATTTATTTAGCCGATAAATGGCGGTAACAGAATCTTATGATTAACATTGCAGAGGGCTATTGATAAAAATAAGTTTAATAACGACGTGCCTTTACATTTTTGAAAAATAAACTAAAAAAGCGCGGGTAAACGGCGGAGGAAGATTTGAATTTTTGGGTATTATAAAAAGGCTCTGCCTCCAGGAACTTTTCTAAAAAATTAAAAAATATAGTTTTTCACCCCGACAGGACTATGACAATAAAAAAAAGATTATTGGTGGTACGTTTTATGTATGCTCAAGAAACCGATTTTAGAAAAATTTTAAATTATATTTCGGGTTCTTAAAGGAGCCCTGAAGGTTCAAACATTTTTTTTTTTTTGAAAAAAATAAAAGTGTTAAATTTTGGAGCCTATGAGTAGATTATTATCTGTTTATGGGTCGTAAAAATTAAATAAAATCTAAAAAAACCAAGAAAAAGATTTTTTTTTAGATTATTAGGGGCTTGTCGTGATCTAGAAGTCTACTTCCAACGAGAATTAGTGAATTTATTTAATAAATTTTTTAAATGCTACTACGATTAGATTTGATTTCGAATTCATTGTAACTCGTCTAAACAGGGATTGACTATTCAAAAATTGATTAAGATGTTAAAATTTAAGGTTCTTTAACTGTGTCATTCGATGTAATACAAAATATTAAATCGTATAAATACAAAAATACTTTATTTGTAAGTTTTATAAACTATGGTTATTTGAAGAAAAAAAAATAATCATGTATTTTATTTATTAGGAAGGTACTATATAGATAATAAATTTCCTAAGAAAAACTTTGAATTTTTCAGTAAATAAAATACTTTTTAATGACCCAAAATTTGAAGAAGTAAAGGATTTACTCAAATAATTTCGTAATTAAATAATGTACACAACAACAAATTTGTAAAATTTAAGCTGTAAAGATACTTACAATCACAAGCTACTAAAAAAATGTTAAAATTTAGACAAAAATTTGTAAATATTTATTTAAAAAGATTTGGTTATTAATTAAATAATCAATCAGACTTAAGTCAATGTTTTTTACAGAAACAAAGTTCAGTAAATTCAAAACCAAATCATCTAAAAGATTTAAAAGATCAGTTGAAGTTCCTGATGTCATATATCCAAGGGGCGGTTCACTTGTCTCACAATTCAATCTGCGCCACTGTGTGCCAATTCTAATTGTAAAAGTGTGTGCTCTATCATAAGTTTGAAAGTCTTTAACCAGAGCACACTTTATTTTACTTTCGGTGTGGATTGTTTAGGCCTAGTCTACATAACCGCACAGCATGGCGCAGCCCAATGTTATTTGTATAGGATTAACGTGACGCCGCAAACGCAAGCCTATATCAATAGCATTGGGTTGCACCGTGCGTTGCGGTTATGTAGATTAGGCCTTAATGGAATTATCGCTGGCGCACTTTTCAGCGCACAGTGACGCGCATTAAATTGTGTGCCAAGTGGACATTTTTGAGCTATATATTAAAACAAAAATTTTTAAATATTAAATAAAAGATTTTATTTTTGGGAGTATTCAAGATTTAAAAAGATACGTAGCTTCATTTTGGAATGCTGTTGATTTCAGTTTTAGTTGAAGAAAACATCTTCCAATTCTAAGAAACCTCAGTATCTATAGTGTGCCAGCATTCTGTTTTCGAAAATGTTTCTATTTATGAAACTAAAAAATTTAACGTAAGTCTATATTTATATATTAAAAGCACATTGAATCATATCTTACTACTATATATATTTGAAAATTTATTTGTGTGTCTGTGTGTGTGTGTATTATCATCAGGGTCAAACCAGTGAACGAAATTTAATAAAACCGGTGTCAAATTAAAGAAAAAAAGTCCGCGGGTGACATAGGCCGTAGTTTTGCGACTCAGCTATCGTACTTTTGGAGATATTCAATTTTTAGTGTTTTTGAACTTAATAATATTTTTAAAAATTTTTAACAAAAATTGAAACATCTTGAGGCTATCGAAAAATTTTACGGTCACACTTTAAAGTATTCGATTCAGCACTAATTCTTACGTATTCTCCTAAATTTTTATTCAAAACAGAGGTATCTTTAAAATTTTATAAAATATTTTTGAAGCTATTTATTTGTAGGTCTGTGTGTGTATGTGTTTCATCATCAGGGTCTAATCAATGAAAAGTCAAAATGAAGTGTCAAAATATAGAAAAAAAGTCTACGTATGACATAAGACAAAGTTTTGCAACTCAGCTACCGTACTTTTGGAGATATTCAATTTTTACTATTTTTGGAAAAAATAAAATTTTTTGAAATTTTGATTAAAAAGTGAAATATCTTCTAAATATGATAAAATTTTACTGTCACAATTGGTATTACTTGATTTGGCACTAATTTATACGTACTCAGTTATATTTTTGTTCAAAACGGAGGTATCTTTAAAAATTAGCGTTTATATATCTTAATGTCTTCTTTTTTATATATCTTAATACTATTATATATACTATATATATGTAAAAATTTGTCTGTCGGGATTGGGCATAGCCTCTTCAATATATTTTTAAATATGGTTCTGTAATCCATAATTATAAATTTACTGGAGACTTTGCTGGAGACAGAACTAGGCTTCTCTGAAAACTCTGAATGTGTTTGCATAATTATAGGTAAATTTGCAGTGAAAAATGATTTTTTCAAGTAACAGAAACAGAAGCAAATGCGACACAGGGGGGGCGGAGCCCCCCCTCCAACTTTTGCTAGTAAATTGCTTATTTCATTACTTTTATCCTTTATTAAGGTTTTAGATTAGGGTTTTTAGTTTTGAATGATTAATTTTAAAAAAAATTTAATCAATATCAAATTTTTGTAAAACGTAATTACCCATAGGGAATTATAAATAAAGTTTCAATATTTAAAGATATCATTATAAATATAAAGATAAACTTTTACGAAAAAATTTTGTAGATATTGCATATTATTCTGGTTCTTGCACAATCAATACTCAAGAGAAAAAAGTTGAATCAATCGCAATTATAGTATGACAATGCTGGTTATGCAGGAATACTTTCAGCTACTTATGAACTAGGGCACTTATGAGTACAATTTAAATTACATTTTCTTTATTTTATCAATATTTAAAGCATTACTCGATGGGGACATGAACAAGACTATGGAAAGGATGAAATCTATAAATAATGGAAAATACACTTGAAACTATGGGTATAAGTAAGTTTAAATTTCTAAATATTTAAATGTTTAAATGTGGAAAATTTAGTTAACTATTTTAGATCATAACTCAACTTTTTATTGACATTAGTACTAAAAAATTTATAGCTGGTTTCTGTAAAAACAACCAAAATGCATGAAACATGTTTAATTACTTTGATGCATAAATGTTGGTATTGTAATATTACAATACAATTTTCTTTTTTTATAATTTGTAATTATCACCTTTACTAAATGTTACTATTCTAAACCCTAAACAGTTTTTAATAGTATTAAAATTCCCGGTGATGAAAATTGACTGTTTTACTGTCCGCAAAGTCATTTTATAGTAAAAAAAACATATTTTGAATGTTCGTCGCAGACGGTAAAAAATTTGATAGTAAAATTATAGTCGATTTAAGGTCAAAAATATGTTCAAAAAACATACACATTTATAGTCAATTCAAATAGTAAAAAAATAGATTTTTAATAGTCAGCATATAGTAAAAAAAACATCCAAAAAATATACACTTAAGAAAAAATATACAATCAAATCAGGTTATTTTAACTGTCTTATGAATGTTACAAAAACATTCAAATGACGCCAGAAATATTTCATAAAATTTAGTACTATATTTTCAGTCATTTGAACCTTTTTTTTATGTTACAAAAACTAAGTATTATTATCAAAAATGATATAATTTAATGTCATAATAAGGTAAAAAAATAGTCACAAATATATATATTTAATATATTTTTGACATAAGAATAAGTCAAATTTTTGTCATATTTTAGTTATAGACGGTACACATAATACATTATGCGAATAGTCAAAAAAATGTAAAATCAATGTTGAAAAAACATCCATTATTAGTCATAAAGACAATAATTTCGATAATTAAAAATCTAAAATCAAATAGTCATTACAATATTTAAAGAGTGTTCATATGACGTTAAAATATTGTTCGCCTTACAGTAATAAAATTTACCGATTAAGGTTAAAAGAATAGTCAAATAAATATATTTTGAATGTCTTTATGACACAACACAATGTCTTAAGAAAAATTTTTAAAGTAAAATTTAAATCTTTTATTCAGCTTATAAAGCGTAAATAAATAGTCATTTAAACATAAAAATAGTATCCGTTTGACGATAAAAATTAGTCTAATTTTAGTAAAAATTTATGTCAGCGAAGGTCAAAAGAATAGTCAAACGAATATATTTTTAATGCCCTACTAACACAACTAAATGTCCGAGACAAAACTTTTATAGTAAAATTAAAGTCCTTCGCAGGGTTAATAAAAGCGAAAAAAAATGGTCATTTGAACATAAAAAAAGTATCCTTTTGACTATAAAAATTAGTCGCATTTTAGTGAAAATTTTTGTCATCGAAGGTTAAAAAGATAGTCAAACGAACATATTTTTAATGTCTTTTTGACAAAACTAAGTGTCCGAGAAAAAACTTTTATAGTAAAATTAAAGTCCTTCGCAGGGTTAATAAAAGCGAAAAAAAATGGTCATTTGAACATAAAAAAAGTATCCGTTTGACGATAAAAATTAGTCGCACTTTAGTGAAAATTTTAGTCAGCGAAGGTTAAAAAGATAGTCAAACGAACATATTTTTAATGTCCTACTAACACAACTAAATGTCCGAGACAAAACTTTTATAGTAAAATTAAAGTCCTTCGCAGGGTTAATAAAAGCGAAAAAAAATGGTCATTTGAACATAAAAAAAGTATCCTTTTGACTATAAAAATTAGTCGCATTTTAGTGAAAATTTTTGTCATCGAAGGTTAAAAAGATAGTCAAACGAACATATTTTTAATGTCTTTTTGACAAAACTAAATGTCCGCCGAAAAACTTTTATAGTAAAATTAAAGTCCTTCGCATAGTTAATAAAAGCGAAAAAAATGGTCATTTGAACATAAAAAAAGTATCCTTTTGACTATAAAAATTAGTCGCATTTTAGTGAAAATTTTTGTCATCGAAGGTTAAAAAGATAGTCAAACGAACATATTTTTAATGTCCTACTAACACAACTAAATGTCCGAGACAAAACTTTTATAGTAAAATTAAAGTCCTTCGCAGGGTTAATAAAAGCGAAAAAAAATGGTCATTTGAACATAAAAAAAGTATCCTTTTGAATATAAAAATTAGTCGCATTTTAGTGAAAATTTTTGTCATCGAAGGTTAAAAAGATAGTCAAACGAACATATTTTTAATGTCTTTTTGACAAAACTAAATGTCCGCCGAAAAACTTTTATAGTAAAATTAAAGTCCTTCGCATAGTTAATAAAAGCGAAAAAAAATGGTCATTTGAACATAAAAAAAGTATCCGTTTGACGATAAAAATTAGTCGCACTTTAGTAAAAATTTTAGTCAGCGAAGGTTAAAAAGATAGTCAAACGAACATATTTTTAATGTCATAATGACAGAACTAACCGTCCACGGAAAAAAAATTTATAGTAAAATTAAAATCTTTCAAACAGTTTATAAAACGTAAATGAATAGTTATTTGAACATAAAAATAGTATCCGTTTGACGATATAAATTAGTCGGATTTTAGTAACATTTTATGTCAGTGGAGGTTAAAAAGATAGTCAAACGAACATATTTTTAATGTCCTACTAACACAACTAAATGTCCGAGACAAAACTTTTATAGTAAAATTAAAGTCCTTCGCAGGGTTAATAAAAGCGAAAAAAAATGGTCATTTGAACATAAAAAAAGTATCCTTTTGACTATAAAAATTAGTCGCATTTTAGTGAAAATTTTTGTCATCGAAGGTTAAAAAGATAGTCAAACGAACATATTTTTAATGTCTTTTTGACAAAACTAAATGTCCGCCGAAAAACTTTTATAGTAAAATTAAAGTCCTTCGCATAGTTAATAAAAGCGAAAAAAAATGGTCATTTGAACATAAAAAAAGTATCCTTTTGACTATAAAAATTAGTCGCATTTTAGTGAAAATTTTTGTCATCGAAGGTTAAAAAGATAGTCAAACGAACATATTTTTAATGTCTTTTTGACAAAACTAAATGTCCGAGACAAAACTTTTATAGTAAAATTAAAGTCCTTCGCAGGGTTAATAAAAGCGAAAAAAAATGGTCATTTGAACATACAAAAAGTATCCTTTTGACTATAAAAATTAGTCGCATTTTAGTGAAAATTTTTGTCATCGAAGGTTAAAAAGATAGTCAAACGAACATATTTTTAATGTCTTTTTGACAAAACTAAGTGTCCGAGAAAAAACTTTTATAGTAAAATTAAAATCCATTGCACGGTCGATAGAAGCATAAAAAAATAGTCATTTGAACATAAAAATAGTATCCGTTTGACGTTAAAATTTAGTCAAATTTTAGTAAAACTTTATGTCAGCAAAGGTAAAAAAAATAGTCAAACGAACATATTTTTAATGTCTTTTTGACAAAACTAAATGTCCGCCGAAAAACTTTTATAGTAAAATTAAAGTCCTTCACATAGTTAATAAAAGCGAAAAAAAATGGTCATTTGAACATAAAAAAAGTATCCGTTTGACGATAAAAATTAGTCGCACTTTAGTGAAAATTTTAGTCAGCGAAGGTTAAAAAGATAGTCAAACGAACATATTTTTAATGTCATAATGACAGAACTAACCGTCCACGGAAAAAAAATTTATAGTAAAATTAAAATCTTTCAAACAGTTTATAAAACGTAAATGAATAGTTATTTGAACATAAAAATAGTATCCGTTTGACGATATAAATTAGTCGGATTTTAGTAACATTTTATGTCAGTGGAGGTTAAAAAGATAGTCAAACGAACATATTTTTAATGTCTTTTTGACAAAACTAAGTGTCCGAGAAAAAACTTTTATAGTAAAATTAAAATCCATTGCA
This sequence comes from Anagrus nilaparvatae, assembly GCA_022575985.1. Taxonomy (NCBI): domain Eukaryota; kingdom Metazoa; phylum Arthropoda; class Insecta; order Hymenoptera; family Mymaridae; genus Anagrus; species Anagrus nilaparvatae. The sequence continues at coordinate 15,807,808 of JAKSXM010000272.1, forward strand.
CGGTCGATAGAAGCATAAAAAAATAGTCATTTGAACATAAAAATAACATCCGTTTGACTTTACAAAGTTTGTCAGATTTTAGTCATAGTTTACGTCAACTGTAGTAAAAAAATAGTCAAACGAACGTATTTTTAATGTCTTATTGACAAAACTAAATGTCCGAGAAAAAACTTTGATAGTAAAATAAAAGTCCTTCGCACAGTTGATAGAAGCGTAAAAAATAGTCATTTGAACATAAAAATAACATTCGTTTGACTTTACAAAGTTTGTCAGATTTTAGTCATAGTTTACTCAACTATAGTAAAAAAAATAGTCAAACGAACGTATTTTTAATGACTTTTTGACAAAACTAAATGTCCGCGGAAAATCTTTAATAGTAAAATTAAAATCCATTGCACGGTCGATAGAAGCATAAAAAAATAGTCATTTGAACATAAAAATAACATCCGTTTGACTTTACAAAGTTTGTCAGATTTTAGTCATAGTTTACGTCAACTGTAGTAAAAAAATAGTCAAACGAACGTATTTTTAATGTCTTATTGACAAAACTAAATGTCCGAGAAAAAACTTTGATAGTAAAATAAAAGTCCTTCGCACAGTTGATAGAAGCGTAAAAAATAGTCATTTGAACATAAAAATAACATTCGTTTGACTTTACAAAGTTTGTCAGATTTTAGTCATAGTTTACTCAACTATAGTAAAAAAAATAGTCAAACGAACGTATTTTTAATGACTTTTTGACAAAACTAAATGTCCGCGGAAAATCTTTAATAGTAAAATTAAAATCCATTGCACGGTCGATAGAAGCATAAAAAAATTGTCATTTGCACATAAAAATAGTATCCGTTTGACGTTAAAATTTAGTCAAATTTTAGTAAAACATTATGTCAGCAAAGGTAAAAAAAATAGTCAAACGAACATATTTTTAATGTCTTTTTGACAAAACTAAATGTCCGCCGAAAAACTTTTATAGTAAAATTAAAGTCCATTGCACGGTCGATAGAAGCATAAAAAAATAGTCATTTGAACATAAAAATAACATTCGTTTGACTTTACAAAGTTTGTCAGATTTTAGTCATAGTTTACTCAACTATAGTAAAAAAAATAGTCAAACGAACGTATTTTTAATGACTTTTTGACAAAACTAAATGTCCGCGGAAAATCTTTAATAGTAAAATTAAAATCCATTGCACGGTCGATAGAAGCATAAAAAAATTGTCATTTGAACATAAAAATAACATCCGTTTGACTTTACAAAGTTTGTCAGATTTTAGTCATAGTTTACGTCAACTGTAGTAAAAAAAATGGTCAAACGAACGTATTTTTAATGTCTTATTGATAAAACTAAATTTTTTCCTAAAACTAAACTAAATATAGTAAAAAAAAGTTTAATTTTGGTTATAATTCCTAATATTTTTTATCGATGCCCACAGCAAACTTAATTATTATATTAAGTACTAAGGTCGCAAAAGTTTTGATACTAGCGTGAGCACTAGCACGAGTGGTGGGCGAAGCCGGCCCGAGTTATACGTGTTCACGCTAGTGTCTAAGGTATTTCACCAGGTATATCTGATTTCACCCATGGTGCTTTCAGTATATTTTGCTTACCAAGGCGTAGAACGAGTGCAGAAAATTCTTTTCAAAGTTTCAAGCACAAATTTTACGCCCGGAAGGGCAAAAAGAATTCAGTGTTACCCTGAAAATAATTTATGTTTATTTAATGTTTTTAAAAGGAATTATTTTAAGTTTAATTCTTTTAAAATTAATGATTTTTATTTTAATTCTCTGAATTTTAAAAATTAATTTGTAAAAGTATTTGCTTATCAAACTGGGTATTAATATTTCCCAAACCACATCTCCAGATGTTAATGCCGTAAGATTTGTTATTTTAATTACTTTTTTTTGGAAACACAATGTCCACTAAATACGTTAATTTAAAAACCATTTTATTTATTAAGTCCCAAAATTCTTGTTCCCGTAAACAGAAAATTTCGTCTGTCAAAAGTTTTTATGTTTGTTTATTGCATGCGGTATTGGCATACCGGTTAAAATTAACTGATTTTTAACATGCGACATGTTTCATAGGGATGGGTATTAGAGGAAGCCTCTCAATTCAGGAGGTGGGGTCGTGAAAAACTGATGCTAGAGGGGGGGGGGGGCAAATGGACATTATTTTGATTAGTGGCTTTGAAAACTTTCTGTTCAACAGTTTTAATGTTCTAGAACAATAATTATAATAAGCTCAAAAATATCAAAAATGACTTACTTTTTGATTTTCAAAGGGTCTAATAGGTCTTTATAGGCGCTGACTACATTAATTATGTCGTAAATTATATTCAACGGGTTCAAAAGAGTGAATTTGGCCATTATTCACCCCAAATACCCCAAAATTTAAATAAACTTTATTTTTAAATTGAATTAAATAAATAGGTTTTTCAGGTCGCAGATTTCAAAAATTATGTAAAAAATTACATCCACCAGGTTCTGAAGGGGGAAATTGGATATTTTTCACCCTTGCCAACCCTTAGACAAACCTTTTTCCAAAACAACTTGTTTTTTTATTTTCAAAGGGACTAGTAGGTTTTTTGGGCGCTTATCTCAAAAATGATGTTACAAATTACATACGGAAGGTTTTAAAGGGCTATAATAAAATAACGACACGTCAAGCCTTACAGTAGCGTAACCTAAGGAAGTAGACTATAATAAAAAACGACACGTCAAGCCTTACAGTAGCGTAACCTACGGAAATAGGCTATAATAAAATAACGACACGACAAGCCTTACACTAACATAACCTAAGGAAGTAGGCTATAATAAAAAAAGACACGTCAAGCATTACACTGGTGAAACCTAAGGAAGTAGGCTATAATCAAAAAACGAGACGTCGAGCCTTACACTAACATAACCTAAGGAAGTAGACTATAATAAAAAACGACACGTCAAGCCTTACAGTAACGTAACCTAAGGAAATAGGCTATAATAAAATAACGACACGATAACCCTTACAGTAGCGTAACCTAAGGAAGTAAACTATAATAAAAAACGACACGTCAAGCCTTACAGTAGCGTAACCTAAGGAAATAGGCTATAATAAAACAACGACACGACAAGCCTTACACTAACATAAACTAAGCAAGTAGGCTATAATAAAAAAAGACACGACAAGCATTACAATGGCGAAACCTAAGGAAATAGGCTATAATCATAAAACGACACGTCAAGCCTTTCAGTAGCGTAACCTAAGGAAGTAGGCATTTATAAAAAAATAACACGTCAAGCCTTACACTAGCGTAACCTAAGGAAGTAGACTATAATAAAAAACGACACGTCAAGCCTTACACTAGCGTAACCTAAGGAAGTAGACTATAATAAAAAACGACACGTCAAGCCTTACAGTAGCGTAACCTAAGGAAGTAGACTATAATAAAAAACGACACGTCAAGCCTTACACTAGCGTAACCTAAGGAAGTAGGCTATAATCAAAAAACGACACGTCAAGCCTTACACTAACATAACCTAAGGAAGTAGACTATAATAAAAAACGACACGTCAAGCCTTACAGTAGCGTAACCTAAGGAAGTAGACTATAATAAAAAACGACACGTCAAGCCTTACAGTAGCGTAACCTAAGGATGTGAACTACAATAAAAAACGACACGACAAGCCTTACACTAACATAACCTAAGGAAGTAGGCTATAATAAAAAAAGACCAGACAAGCATTACAATGGCGAAACCTAAGGAAATAGGCTATAATCAAAAAACGACACGTCGAGCCTTACACTAACATAACCTAAGGAAGTAGACTATAATAAAAAACGACACGTCAAGCCTTACAGTAACGTAACCTAAGGAAATAGGCTATAATAAAAAACGACACGTCAAGCCTTACAGTAGCGTAACCTACGGAAATAGGCTATAATAAAATAACGACACAACAAGCCTTACACTAGCGTAACCTAAGGAAGTAGGCTATAATAAAAAAAATACACGTCAAGCATTACACTGGCGAAACCTAAGGAATTAGGCTATAATCAAAAAACGAGACGTCAAGCCTTACACTAACGTAACCTAAGGAAGTAGACTATAATAAAAAACGACACGTCAAGCCTTACAGTAGCGTAACCTAAGGAAATAGGCTATAATAAAATAACGACACGATAAGCCTCACACTAGCGTAACGTAAGGAAGTAGACTATAATAAAAAACGACACGTCAAGCTTTACACTAGCGTAGCCTAAGCAAGTAGGCAATAAGAAAATAACGACACAGCCTTAAAATAACATAACCTGTGTAAGGCTTGACGTGTCGTTTTTTATTGTAGTTCACATCCTTAGGTTACGCTACTGATAGGCTTGACGTGTCGTTTTTTGATTATAACCTATTTCCTTAGGTTTCGCCATTGTAATGCTTATCGTGTCTTTTTTTATTATAGCCTACTTCCTTAGGTTATGTTATTGTAAGGCTTGTCGTGTCGTTTTTTATTATAGTTTACTTCCTTAGGTTACGCTACTGTAAGGGTTATCGTGTCGTTATTTTATTATAGCCTATTTCCTTAGGTTACGCTACTGTAAGGCTTGACGTGTCGTTTTTTATTATAATCTACTTCCTTAGGTTACGCTAGTGTAAGGCTTGACGTGTCGTTTTTTATTATAGTCTACTTCCTTAGGTTACGCTACTGTAAGGGTTATCGTGTCGTTATTTTATTATAGCCTAATTCCTTAGGTTACGCTACTGTAAGGGTTATCGTATCGTTATTTTATTATAGCCTATTTCCTTAGGTTACGCTACTGTAAGGCTTGACGTGTTGTTTTTTGATTATAGCCTACTTCCTTAGGTTTTGCCAGTGTAATGCTTAACGTGTCTTTTTTTATTATAGCCTACTTCCTTAGGCTATGCTAGTGTAAGGCTTGACGTGTTGGAAAAATGAATGTCCAAAGGGTGAAAAGGGTGAAAAATGGACAAATTCGTCGTTTAGAACCTTCCGTATGTAATTTGTAACATCATTTTTGAGATCAGCGCCCAAAAAAACCTACTAGACCCTTTGAAAATAAAAAAATAAGTTCTTTTGGAAAAATGTTGGTCTAAGGGTTGGCAAGGGTGAAAATGGCCAATTTCACCCTTCAGAACCTGTTGGATGTAATTTTTTACATTATTTTTGAAATCTGCGACCTTTAAAACCTATTTATTTAATTTAATTTAAAAATAAAGTCTTTTATAGGTTTATGTAAATTTTGGGGTATTTGGGGTGAAAAATGGCCAAATTCACACTTTTGATCCCGTTTAATATAATTTATGACATAAACTGCGATCTGGGGCATTTTTTTTTCTCCCATGGATAAAACGAAATTTTTCTTTCTCAGCGGGGAGAAAATGCGTTTTTTTCGATCTCGTTGAGGATCGAAAAAAGTTTTTTCGAAAAACCTCTTAAAATCGAAAACTCTCGACCTGCTAGGAAGAAAAATAATTTTATAATAAAAATGAATCACTTTAGTAGACAAAAAATACCTAACTTTAAATATAAATTTTCAAATTTTTCTTAAAATATAAAATTTATAAAAAGTAAATAATTATTTAATTATTTCTTGAATGAAAGGAATAACAAAACTTCAATAAAAATAAAATAAATAATTTTTAGTTCCGCTTAACTACGTGTTTAAAAATTTAATTTGTAACTCTGTTAGCCTGGCCAGTTGACAAGGTTGCAGACTCTGGAAATCGTATCCTTACGAGAGTTCCGAGTTCGAATCCCCCCGCAGGGGAATTTTTTTTTTTTTTTTTTTTTATTTTATATTACTTTTTAATTAATAATAATTATTTAAATAATTATTTAAATTTTTTAAATATTTATTTAAATAAATCTTTTTTTAATTAAAAAATAATTAAAATTTAATTTAAAAAAAAAAAAGTTATAGTTGCTTGAATATATTTTAGATGTATAAAATACTGTCAATTATTTGCTATTTGACTGTTTTGTATAATATTTTTGAACAACTTTTATCAATCTGACAGTCATTTAAACATTAAAAATAGGTTGCTTCAGACTAAAAAATTACAGTCATTTGAATATATTTTAGATGTATAAAATACCGTCGATTATTTGCTATTTGACTGTTTTGTATAATATTTTTGAACAACTTTTATCAATCTGACAGTCATTTAAACATTAAAAATAGGTTGCTTCAGACTAAAAAATTATAGTCATTTGAATATGTTTTAGATGTATAAAATACCGTCGATTATTTGCTATTTGACTGTTTTGTATAATATTTTTTTCAATTTTCATCAATCTAACAGTCATATATACATTTAAAATAGGTTGCATCAGACTAAAAAATTATAGTCATTTGAATATATTTTATATGTATAAAATACTGTCGGGTACTTGCTATTTGACTGTTTTGCTATAATTTTTTTTTTTTTTTTTGCTTAAAAATAGTATTTCGAACATTCAAAATACATTGATTTTGACAAAAAAATAATCGTTGTTTAAACATATTTTTAACATCTAAATAACTGTCTAATATTGGTCAATTGACAGTCAGAAAAAATATTTTTTTTATGTTCCTAAAAACCGTAAAATTGACTGTTTTTTGTTGAAATTAAACATTTAATCAATATATTTTTGACTAATAACCCGACCGTCGATAGTCGGAGAAATATGTATTTTATATGTATTTCAGACTATATTTTCATCACCGGGTTGATATTTAAAAATATATGAACGTTGTATTTCATTACTTTAAGCTGCTTAAATCCTTTAAAATCCGAGTAGTAATGTTTTAATATTAGAACTATTGTGAATTTTAAGTTTCAAACCTGCCTTTGGTGTAGTTGCAAAAGCACACTTTTTAAGGTATGAATTTATTAAGGTTCTATTACTGCAGGGTGTGAGTATAAAATTTACACTTTCAAAAGTGTAAATTTATATTCGCCCCGCTTTAATCTAGTGTCTTTTTAAATTCGCGCCTTTAAATGTGTGAATTTCGAGTTTACTACTTTGGAGGCGTGAAAAAGAAAAATCGCTACTTGAAAAGTGCAATGGTGTGAATTTTAACACAAATTCGCACTTTTCACTTTAGAGAGACATATATTAACTAAATATAGGTATTAATGAATTATAAAAAATGAAAATTTGTCATTATATTAATTACTTAATTACATTTAAAAATATTTTGGAATCTAATATATAATAAATCAATTTTATTATAATTAACATTTTCTCTCCAGTTCCATAAAATTAAATTTAAAATAAATCTGATAATTAATAATTATGATGCTAAATAGTAGTATTCGAAAATAAATTTTGTATAATTAATTAAAAATACAATTATCAAATTCATAAAAATTTAAACAGATTTCTGAGTACTTTTATTAAGCTTCTATAGTAACTTAAAAATAAATGATTCTATTTTATGAACTGCCTAAATATTTAAACAGATTCAACAATAATTAAACTAAAGGTAAAAATTAAAGTTCCTGAAATAGAATTAAATTCATGTAAAATCAATGATGCTCCGTTTTACTTAAAAAAAAATATTTATTATCTATGTTAAAATTATAAATGTTAATAATTTTAATTTGATTTTAAATAAATAAAAAATAAGTTTACTCTTGAATTCTTACTAAACTAAAAGTCATAAATTAATGTAAGTATTTCAAGAAAAATTTTTAATTCTTAGCTTTTTTAAATCGATTTTACAAGAATATTTTTTTTTTTAGCTTTAGAACCTTTACATGTGAAAAGTTACATAAAATAGTTATACATAAAGATAGTATAAGATAATTTAAATTAAATAAACTAAAATATTAAATCTGTAATTTACATTCTTTTAAAAATTTGTATACATGCATACTGGGTCGACTAGATGGTTTTTGAACGATAATTTCAATGATTAATAGTCGAGAGGCCAGCGTATCATTCCGTATGCACGAAATCCGATAGCGTGTTGAATTGATAGACACCATGCGGTTATTTTTTCTCTAAAACTGGGGTGTTTGCCGCTAGAGGGCGTTTAGGGGGGGGGAGGGTAAAAACGCTATTTTTCGCAAAGATCTTGGAAGCTACGCTTTCTAAGATACATAAACCTAAGTAAGATATAGGTTTTTGACCCGCTGATTACAAATCTGCAGTTGCTTTTTCTCTAACACTGGGGCGTTCGCCACTAGAGAACGTTTAGAAGGTAAAAACGCTATTTTTCGCAAATATCTCGAAAGTTACGCGTACAATTTTATGAGCTGCTGATTCTGAATGTGTAGTTAATTAACATGGAACATGTTCATTGGATGGGGTATTTGAAAAAGTTTGGCTCGGCAGGGGGGGGGGTGAAATGGACTTAGAATATTTTCGATTTAGGGACTTAGAATAATTTGAAACAGGGAGTCAGGGCCTGATCAGGCCCTAATAACAATAACAACTTAAAATAATTTAAGTTTATGGATTAAGGTAGTATATATTACAGGATTTATTGTAATTTCGGTTTTTGGATTTATTACTGTTATACCCGACGAATTTTCAAAATATCTCTTATGATCTCCGCTGATCTTTTTAGATTTCCGGAGATCACTTTTGATCTCTGGAGATTACTGGAGATTAAAATAATTCTAAAGTAATCTCCAGAGTTCACTGAGGTAAAAAAAAAAGTTAGAAAACTTTAGAAAGAATATTTAGAATCATTAAGCAAAGTTGTAAAACGATAAACTTGATTGTTTTACCTTATTTTTTGACTTTATTTAAATTTAAAAAATCAAAAAGTACAGCAATAAGTTTACTAATTTTTATAATAAAAATAATTATTGGAATCGACTCAATAAGAAATACAATATTAGGTAAATGAATAAAAAAAATTACTTATTTGATCATTAATAATTTTAATAAATATTTATAATTTTAATTACCAATTACCAAAAAACAGCCTATAAGTGCCTAATATAGGCTACTGCACCGTTTTTAGATAAATTAAAAATAATATTCGTATTTAACTATCTTAAAATACTCAAAAACCAGAAGCTGTAGATAAAAATTGGTATTATTTCATAAAAATAGCTAAAATTAGCCCAACAAGCGTGAATAATAGCCTAAGAATCCCTATTATGGGCTACCATTTTTTATTTGTATGAATAGATATGATAATTTGGTATAGAGAAAAAACATTAATGTAATATGAGGAAAATGGTAATATATTAAAAATTTTAACAAAAAATGGCAAAAAAAACGTTAAAAATGACCTAAAATGGGCAATTACGCAAAATTGGACGACGTTAGGTCAAAACAGACTTCGGATTTGGCCTAATACTAATTGGAAAATTCAAACATCTGATTCTATAGCTAAGGGTAAAACTATAAAAGTAAATAAATTGAAAAATTTAATTATAAATGCAGAGAAAAATAACAGAACTTACGAATATAAGTAATATTTTTAACTTTTATACTGTAATATTTTATTTCTTTATGGTAATTTAGACTTGAAGAATTACTCCAGTCAAATCCCGGGGGGGGGGGGGGGGGTATTCTTTGTGGCCGCCACCAGATTTGGTCTACTATAGGTTTTTTGGGTCGCTGAACACGAAAATCAGGGTCTTTTCTATGCGCAATTGGGGCTGGACCCTTAAGTTAGCCAAAACTACCCCTAAAAGGGGTGTATTTTCAACTTTTGCTCTAGCCCTCCAAGATTTGGTCTAGTAAAGGTTTTTGGGGTCGCTCATCACGAATATTGAAGTTATAACTATGAAAAACTACCCCTTCACCCTTAAAGTGGCCAAAACTACCCCTAAAAGAGGTGTTTTTGGAACTTTTGCTCTAGCCCTCCAAGATTCTATCTAATATGGTTTTTTGGGTCGCTGATCACAAAAATTGATGTCTTTTTAATTAAAACTTAACTCTTCACCCTTAAATTGGCCAAAAACTACCCCTAAAAGGGGTGTTTTCGGTACTTTCGCTCTATACCTCCAAGATTCGACCTAATAGGGTTTTTTGGGTTGCTGATCACAAAAATCGATGTCTTTTCAATTAAAACTTAACTCTTCACCCTTAAATTAGCCAAAACTACTCCTAAAAGGGGTGTTTTCTCTACTTTCGCTCTAGACCTCCAAGATTTGGTCTTAAAGGATTGTTTAGGTCGCTGATCACGAAAATCACATTTTTTTCAATTAAAAATTAGGTCTTCACCCTTAAATTTGCTAAAACTACTCCTAAAAGGTTTGAAAGGTATAAATAAATGAATCACACATTCAAACCCTATTAGGGTTATACAAAAAAAAAACCCTATTAGACCAAATCTTGAAGGGCTAGAGTGAAAGTAGCGAAAACACCCCTTTTAGGGGTAGTTTTGGCCAATTTAAGGATAAAGGGGTAGTTTTTCATAGTTATAACTTCAATATTCGTGATGAGCGACCCCAAAAACCTTTATTAGACCAAATCTTGGAGGGCTATAGCAAAAGTTGAAAATACACCCCTTTTAGGGGTAGTTTTGGCTAATTTAAGGGTCAAGCCCATAGAAAAGACCCCGATTTTCGTATTCAGCGACCCAAAAAACCTTTAGTAGACCAAATCTGGTAGCGGCCACAAACAATACCACCAAAACCGTGATTTGACTGGAGTAAATACTATAATTTTTAAGAATTAGCCAGATTAGTAAACAATTATTTTTTTGTACTGCGGCCCGAATGTACGTATTTCCCAGACGCTGAGTGTCCGGCAAAGACGTATTTTCTCGCCACAGTCGCAAAAAAATTTTGTACAATCCTTGGCCATAAACAAAGAATGACCCAAATCGCACGTAAATTACCTTCCGAGTCGAATTTTTCTGGCCTAGGACCGTAATATACTACATTTTTTTATTTTATAAATAGATGAAAAAGTACCTTTTGTGGTAATAATTATTGTTATTATAAAAATAAATTCTAATTATTTGTTTATAAAAATTGTTGACTAATTTAAAATATGTCTATTAATATATTGTAATTAAAATTATAAATATTTATTAAAATTATTAATGATCAAATAAGTAATTTTTTTTATTCATTTACCTAATTGTATTTCTTATTGAGTCGATTCCAATAATTATTTTTATTATAAAAATTAGTAAACTTATTGCTGTACTTTTTGATTTTTTAAATTTACATAAAGTCAAAAAATAAGGTAAAACAATCAAGTTTATCGTTTTACAACTTTGCTTAATGATTCTAAATATTCTTTCTAAAGTTTTCTAACTTTTTTTTTTACCTCAGTGATCTCTGGAGATTACTTTAGATTTATTTTAATCTCCAGTAATCTCCAGAGATCAAAAGTGATTTCCGGAGATCTCCGGAGATCTCCAGAGAACTAAAGAAATCACCTGAAATTTGCGATCACTTTAGATTTCCGGAGATCTCCGGAGATCTCCAGAAATCAAAAGTGATCTCCGGAGATCTAAAAAGATCAGCGGAGATCATAAGAGATATTTCGAAAATTCGTCGGGTAAGTAAAGATGTTCCATGCTCGTTAGTTGTGTAATTACACAAACCAGTTATAAAATTTTTTTTTCTAAAATGATAGTGTCTCTTCCTAGAGGGCACATTAGAGATAGAAATCCTATCTATTTGTAAATATCTATAAAATAATTAATTAAGCATAAAACAAAGCTGGTATACTGGACACAAATATATTTTTTACCTTGACACTCTTCTAAAGTTAATTTTTAAATTGTCATATTTTAGCGTTTAAGGAAAAGTTAGAATAATCAAATACCTTTTTTTTGTTAGATTTACACCGTTCACCTCTCCCTATATTGTTATATATATTTTTATTTTTTTTGATAGGGGTTAAGAATTTCAATAACAATTTATTTTTAGAGAAAAAATAACTTCAGATTCGGAATCAAAAAACTATACGTTTCTTGGGTTTAAGTGTCTTAGGACGCGTAGCTTCCAAGATATTTGCGAAAAATAGCGTTTTTGAAATTTAAAATATCATTAAAAACTCATTATTAATAAAAAATTTATTTTTAAAAATCAAACTATTTTTATTTATTGAAAAAATAATCTTCCAATAATTAACTTTTTTAGAATCCTTAAGGAGATTTCGGTATAATCAATTCGGTTAAATATACGCTAATGAAATATCTTATTTCTGTTTTTGAAACATTTTTTAAAGATTTGGGTAATTTGGAATCAGATATATTCCATAGCCTGCCAAATTTTATTTATTTTATTCAGAATTCCCGGAAAATATTCCCAACCGTATATCGATCATGATGCAACGAAGAAAAATATTATCAATTTCAAAACAATACTTATTATCAAAAATAGGAAATTTAATTTATAATTACCTATAAGTAAGAAATGACGCAACCAAAAAGTAAAATATATATTTTACAGTTACATAATATAAACAAATAACGGAAAATATTAAAATATTATAAGTTAAAATTATTGTACATTGACTAACTTATCGCCTTGTTTAATTTCTTAGTATCAAAAATTAATATAAATTCGAGTAATTTTAATTTTTAAACATTATAAATTATTTTTTTGTAAATTTTATTTTTATATTGAAATTATTTTTTCTGAAAAACAAAAATATTATTTTTTTAGTGATTTATAAAATATTATATTATTTTAAAATGCTTTAAATATTAGTAAATTTTTAAATCAAAATATCGTATAAATTTTTTTTATTTTTATATAAATAATTAATATGAGGAGTTTATGTATTTTCATTTTTATTTTAAGTGCAACTAATGTAGTCCATAATTTTAAGGTAAATAATAAACTTCTTTTAATCGATAAACCACTTGAAATTACGATTTTTTTTTTTAATTACATGGCGGATTACACAATAATTGAGCTTAAATTGGACTAAAAGTTTATACATAAATCAGTTTAAAATATTTTTGCTGAAACTCACCCTAAAATGCACCTTTCTGTCAGTTTTTAGCTTTCTAGGTCCAATTTTCGATGTTTAATAGATATTTTCGTGTTTTTGGCCTTTTTTTAAATCAGTTCAAAATTTTCTTATATTTGCAATCAAATTTTTATAAAAAAAATAATAAATCTTTTAGGTACTGATTGATAATTTCCCGTAATATTTGATTCCTAGGTTCAAACGTTGATTCCGACTGATATTCAATATTTTAAAATGTGCAGTTCCTTTTACTTAATTGGCCTAAACTATTTTTTACCGAAAAATTAAATTTTTATTGGATAAGCTAAATTGGATGATCTAGAAAATAAAAATAATATTTTTCTAATTACCAATTTTTTTTTTAAATTTATATTCTGTGAGGAAGTGTTATTAATGGGTTAATTTTATTATCAATATCTAATACCAACTTTTAAGCTTACTAAGTTTCATACTAAATAAGCATCTGAAGCTTACACAAAGCATGTAAAAGTTAAATTATGTTTGAATTCAATTTTTTTTCTTAAATATATTTTAGAAATTTTCATCAACAAAACTAATCATTATCGATGGAAATTTTATTTAAATTCAAAAGTTCAAACATCCTAGAAAGATTTAAAGTTACATAATTCACAACCATACAATAAAATTATTCAATAACAAATTGTAATTTTTATTTTTATTAATTTTAATAATACAGATCCATGAATATATGACAAAAAGAGAACGTTTTTCGATTTTTCAAAATGACGATAATACAGGTCTGTAAATTTTATTTATCTAACATGCATTCACCGATATCGTTAATTTGCCTCTTAAATAAGGTAAAAATTGTCGTAGACTGATAACGGGTACTTGTTTGTTCATTAACAAGCTGAATAAGAACTACTTCTGAAGAAGAACATTGATTTGGCCCCTGGATGGTTTTTTAGATTTTATTTAATTTCTCCGAGAATTTCTCCGACCCGTAAACAAATAATTCTCTGCTCATAGGCTGAAAATACTCAAGTCAAAATACGGGTTTGGTTGTATTTTCACTGGCGAATACGAGATTTGCTCTACTATAGGTTTTTTGGGTGGCTGAACACGAAAATCGGGGTCATTTCGTAAAGAAATGATGTTTTTGCTATTTTCGTACTTTTAGTATCCAGGATATGCCCATATAGGTTTTTTGGGTCGCTAATCAAAAATTTCGAATTCTTTTTCATAAATAATCAATATTTCACCACAAAAAAGGAGTTGAAATTCTTGAATAGTGACCCAAAAACCTATATGGGCATATCCTGGACGCTGAAAGTGCGAAACACCCCTTTTAGTGATAGATTTAGTTATTTTGAGGGTGAAATATTTATTATTTATGAAAAAGAAGACAAAATTCTTGATTAGTGACCCAAAAAATTTATATGGGCATATCCTGGATGCTCAAAGTGCGAAAATAGCAAAAGCACCACTTTTAGGAGTAGTTTTAGCTATTCTAGGGGTGAAATATTGATTATTTATGAACATGAAGTCGAAATTCTTGATCAGCGACCCAAAGAACCCGTATGGTGCAAATATGAGCGCACAAAGTGTGAATTTGTAAAAAAAAACCTTTTTTGGGGGTAGTTTTTGCAAATTTAAGGGTGAAGCCTCCACTTTGTTTACGAAATGACCCCGATTTTTTCGTATTCAGAGACCCAAAAAACCTATAGTAGAGCCAATCTCGTGTTCGCCAGTGAAAATACACCCCCCCCCCCCCCCCCGTATTTTGACTGGAGTAAAAACTTAAAATTTCACAATTTTTCAAGAATAGTACATTGCGAATTGCACGTAAATTCCCATCCGAGTCGCAGCCAAAGTTGGTAAATTGCGATTTGGGGTATTCTTTATTTAAGGACAAAGGTCGTAAACTGCTTTTTAACAATAGCCACCATTCTATAGTCCCCATTGTGTTAAAATAAAAATTTCATAGCAGTTAAAAAAGCGCGGATAAACGGCAGTAGACGATTTTGAATTTTTAGGTATTAGAAAGTAGTTCTGAAATATGGTTCTTCAACCTACCAAGACTATAAAAAATTTTTTTTGGAAAAGTGGTAAAATGTTAAGCTATCTGTTTACGAGTTCGAGAAATTAAATTAAATCTAAAAAATCTCCAAAAAACGTTTTTTTTTTTTTAGGTTTTCGGAGGCCTGTCGTGGCCTAGAGGCCTAATTCCAACAGGAGTCAGTGAATTTTTTTATAACTTTTTGGATGCAACTATTTAGATTAGGTTTGGTTCCATGGGCCAAATCACTGTACTTATCCGGAAGTAGCCTTTAAAATTTTTACTTTTAATAAATAACTAAATACGTATTTAGGATTACAGAGCAAAAGTATACATTCAATTATTTATTAAAAGTAAAAATTGTAAGATAATGTACATTATCTAGATAATAAATAATCATTTTTTTTTTTAACTGCAGTACCCGAATATGAAGTTGTAGAAATTTCAAATGAAATTCATAGAAATAGCCCAAAGGAATATCCGTATAGAGTTGCGCATTTAAAATCCAATAATTATGACATTAAACTTTATTTGGAACCTACAAAGGGAGCAATAGCCGCGAGTGATACGCCTATCTGGATGGCCAAGACAAATTCATCTCATCCCTCAGGAATCGAATATACAAAAATAAATTATGTAACTAAAGTTTTGTTAATTCTTATGGTTAAATGTTTATTTTCATAAAACTGATAAATCTTAGATTAATAAAGAGCCAAGTCGAATGACGTATCAAGATAAAGAAAATATGGGTGCTTTTGCTGTAGCAGTTGATGAATACAACAACACTCTATTCGTAAGAAGCTATATATAATTTTTTATAACTTAATAAAAACTTATGAACAAATTTTTTTTATTATTAAATAAAAATACTTGATTTTTGAGTTAACATTTCTTTTTCTCTTAGGATGGAACTATTGGTAATGAAATTGTAGTTAGACCACTTCCGAAAAGATTTAGGAAAAACATTTTCTCACGCAAAGGTAAATTCAAAGAGATGTTTGATAAAAAAAAATCTGATCGAGTAACAGAACATATTATTTTCAAAAAAAAGACACCAGACTCGATGGATTTTTCAAGTAAATTTATTTATTTATTTTATTTGGGTAAATTTAACTGAAGTGAGTGCGATTTGTATGGTCGGATCTTCAAAACTGCCCCAAAGTGTTTTTTTTTTTAAAGTACTACCAAAAATAAGTCACCAGCCCAATTTTTAGCCTCCCAGAGCAAAATCGCAAAATGTAAAAAACTTACATTAGCATGAAAAATTTTTTCCTTTTAGGTCCGGATAGGAAATTTCCCTGGTTATCCGATTTCAGGGTCAAAATTTTTTTTTAGTAGCGCATGCGCGAGAAATCGCTAAGATAGGCTTTATAACTAGCACATATACATTTATTTGAGAAATCGACTTTTGAAAAAAAACAGCCTATCTTAGCGATTCCTCGCGCATGCGCTACTCAAAAAAAAATTTTTTCCTCTGGGAGGCCAAAAATTGGGCTGGTGACTTATTTTTGGTAGTACTTTCAGAAAAAAACACTTTGGGGCAGTTTTGAAGACCCAAACATACAAATCGCACTCACTTCATTTAAATCTACCCATTTATTAGTAAATTTTTCTTTTATAATTCAGTGTTTTAAATTTTAGAAAATGTGTCAAGATTGTTGACTGATAATTTATTACAAAGATTTAAAAGTTCTAAAATTCCTGACGTTTTATATCCACAACTTCTGATTTTATTGGATAATTATGATTTTGAGTATGCTTTGATATCTATTGAACAAAATAATTTAATTAAGGTGCAAGTACTAGTGTGATTTAAGATGTCAAAAGCCTTGGAGTGATAAGATATTTAAAAACTTTAAGACATCCTAATTACTTTAAATACCTGATAACTTAGAAATATTATTATTAATTTTAATAATTATCATTATAAATAAACTAGAAGCATTTGGGTTTCTGGCCCATTCACACATTGGTATAAATTCTTCCTCAAACATTTGCCCCCCACCACCTTATCTAAACGTTTCCTCCTAAGGGCATCTCCCTTTGGACGTTCCACAGTGTGGTAAAAAAAAAGCGACAAAAATCGGCTTCAGCGCAATTTCTTATGAAAAAAAATTCTGTTGGATGGAAAATGACCGTTTTTGTAAACTAAATGATAGGCACTCGAGTTAAAAAAATTTTTTTTTTTTAATTTTTTTAGCTGCTAAATGAAAAAAAAAAATTATGTTTTTTACCATAGAGTCTGTCTTAGCCAAAACAGCAATGGTGGGCAGGTGGGTCGTCGGATCGGCCTCGAATTTTCCCCATGTTTTTATAACACCAACGCAGGAAAATCTTGAAATTTTTAGTCCTCTAGGTCTTAAACAGCCCGAGTTATGGCTAATCAAACTCATTGGGTGGCTCTCAACCAGCATTAATACTTTTTTGGAAAATTCTAAAAAATAATAAATAATAGCTTTAAAAAATATTCTGAAAGAATATATATGTTGGAAAACCATCAGTAAATCCATTTCTGCCATTAGGTTTTCGGAAAAACCCCGGGAAACTCCGGAAAATGGGAAAACGTGTTTTAGGAAAATCCGAAATATCTCATTTGCCGCTATTTTTTTTTCAAAATTTTTTTAAACCGAAATCCCATCGATCTTACCATAAAACATTTTCTATTTCGGCCATTAAGGAGCGATTTTAGTCAGTTTTAGATTGTTTTTAGATTGTTCTTAATACTTATATATGTAATATAACCATAAGGGGTTACATAAAATGCCTTTTTTCATTCAGAATCGAATAGCCAGGGAAAAAATAGTTGAAAATAAAAAAAGAAATTGCTTTTTCCGATGAGAATTAACCGAGCTATGGTCAAATAAAGATACTGTCACAATTTACCATGTTCAAACCAATTCGAATTTTAGGGTTCATAACGACATTATAACTTAAGAAATGCAAATATAGGCTATTTTTTTATGCAAGAAAAAAATCAGTTTAGTCGATAAAAATTTTTTTTTGTCTAAAACTAATGTAAAATGTTACAGACTGTTTTTGATTATTATCATTTTTTAACAAAAAAAATAAATTTCTGACAATAAAATTAATTTTTTTCTTAGATAAACGAGTTTTCTTAGAAAACTGACTAAAATCGCTCCTTAATGGCCGAAATAGAAAATGTTTTATGGTAAGATCGATGGGATTTCGGTTGAAAAAAATTTTGAAAAAAAATAGCGGCAAATGAGATATTTCGGTTTTTCCAAAAACACGTTTCCCCATTTTCCGGAGTTTTCCGGTGTTTTCCCGAAAAACTAATGGCAGAAATGGATTTACTGAAGGTTTTCCAACATATATATTCTTTCAGAATATTTTTTAAAGCTATTATTTATTATTTTTTAGAATTTTCCAAAAAAGTATTAATGCTGGTTGAGAGCCACCCAATGAGTTTGATTAGCCATAACTCGGGCTGTTTAAGACCTAGAGAACTAAAAATTTCAAGATTTTCCTGCCTTGGTGTTATAAAAACATGGGGAAAATTTGAGGCCGATCCGACGAACCACCTGCCCACCATTGCTGTTTTGGCTAAGACAGACTTTATGGTAAAAAACAGAATTTTTTTTAACTCGAGTGCCTATCATTTAGTACACATAAAAACGGTCATTTTTCATCCAACATAATTTTTTTTCATAAGAAATTGCGCTGAAGCCAATTTTTGTCGCTTTTTTTTTTTACCACACTGTGCGTTCCTTTCTTTGAATGTTCCCCTTGTGGATTTTGAAGCGAAATCCTCATCTGAAAAGACATATATAATTATTTCTAAAAATTACTTTTTTCAAAATGAGAAAGTTTATTAAATAAAATTTCTGAGACTATAAAGCAAGGGAAAACATCTAAGAGGGGAAAAAACAAGCATACTCTGAATTATTAAACTATTATTGTATTAAGAATAAAATAAAATTCTAAAAATTAAGTCTTAAAAATATTATAAAAAAACTAAAAGATGATTTCTGTTTTTAGGAGTATCCATGAATTGAAAAAATATATCGATTCATTTTGGAATGGTGTTGATTTAAGATTTCGAGTATTTGATAAACCGAAAATACGCATCTTTGTTTCAGGAATCATTGTGACTGAGGTATTTATTTTTTATAAGCTTGGGAGATGTTCGTAGAGAGGAATACTTGAAAAAGCCCCAAATTCAATGGTAGGGTGAAAAATGATAGTTTTAGAGGGCCGGGAGGGCCTAAATATACTTAGAATAATTTGGGTTTAAAAACTTATAATAATTAGAGACTATAAGTTAAAATTATTATAAAGACAACATGTTCTATGCTCTTTATACAAGTTTTTTTAGAATAAAAATAAAGTAAAATAATTTATCATTAAAATTTATTTTCTTAGAATTCTGGTATCCTACCGTTTGTAAAAAGCAATACATACAGAACGAATGAAACCAGACTTAAGGATAATGAAGTCTTAAACTCTGCAGCAAATTACTTTTTTAAGGAATTGAATGATTATAAAAGATTTGTTTTAAACAGAGATTACAATATAGTCGTTTTAATGTCAAAGTAATATTTAATACATATAAAAATCTTTTTATAAATTATACATTTTATCATACCTACATTTTTTTTTTAGACGAAATTTATGTGATCTTATAGTTGGTGACTGTTCTACAGCCGGTGATAATTTATGACATAAATTTCGTTACTATTTATTTTAATTTCAAGTTTATTAACATAATTTTAGGTATCGCCTATACTTCAGGTAGTTGTGCAGTTGATGAACAAAGTAAAAGAATGGTGAGTATAGCAGTTGTAAAAGATAATGGTGGTTACACTGGAATAACTCCTGCTGCACACGAGCTTGGTCACTTGTAAATAATTTACATTATTTGTAATAAATGATTTTCTGATAACCTCATAGTTTTTTTTCAAAAAATATTTAACTTTTTTTTAGATTCAGCGCTGACCATGATGGAGAAGATAAATCAAAAAAATGTCCAAAAAATGGAGGCTATATTATGGAAACCACTATTAAACCTGAATCTACTAATAAATTTATTTGGTCTTATTGTAGTAAGGAAAGCCTAATTACGTTTTTCAAGTGAGTTGCTAAATTTTTAAGTTTTATAAAAACCTTGAAGGAAAATAAAAATAAAAAAAAACGTTCTCGGGATGTGTCGTTTCCAGTCTGAAACTTTTTTATAACTAATTTATTATATCTTAATACTATATATATTTGAAAATTTATTTGTTTGTCTGTCTGTCTGTCTGTCTGTCTGTCCACTCATCACGCAAGAACTGCCGAACCAATTGGCATGAAACCGGTGGCAAAATAAAGAAAAAAAGTCTGAGGGTGACATAGGCCATAGATTTTCTGTTCAGCTATCGTAGTTTTTAAGATATTTAATTTTTAGTATTTTTGAATTTGATAAATTTTTTAAATTTTTTAACAAAAATTGAAATATCTTGAGACTATCGAAAAAATTTCCTATCGCACTTTGTAGTATTCGATTTGGCACTAATTTTTACGTATTCTCTGAAATTTTTATTCAAAACGGAGGTATCTTTAAAATTTTATAAAATATTTTTGAAGCTGGTAAAAAATTTTTTTTCATTTTTTTATTTTTTATGGTATTTTTAATAATTTATCTGTACCCTCATGACTCAAGATCCACCAAACTAAGTGAAATGAAACCGTTATCAAAATATAGAAAAAAAAAGTCTGCGGGTGATATCGGCCATAGATTTTCTGCTCAGCTATCGTAGTTTTTGAGATATTCAATTTTTACTATTTATGGAGAAATTAAAATTTTTTGAAAATTTCGTTAAAAAGTGAAATATCTAAAAAATATGAAAAAATTTTACTCTAAGATTTGGCATTACTTGATTCAGCACTAATTTATACGTACTCAGTTAAATTTTTGTTCAAAACGGAGGTATCTTTAAAAATTAGCAACATTTTTTTTATATCTTAATACCATATACTATATATATCCAATAATTTATTTGTCTGTCTGTCTATCGGGATTGGGCTTAGCCTCCCAAATATCTTTTTAAATATGGTTCTGTAATCCATTATTATAAATTTACTGGAGACTTCGCTGGAGACAGAACTAGGTTTCTCTGAAAACTCTGAATGTGTTTGCATAATTGTAGGTAAATTTGCAGTGAAAAATAATTTTTCAAGCAACAGAAACAGAAGTAAATGCGACACAGGGGGGGGGCGGAGCCCCCCCTCCAACTTTTGCTAGTATATATATATATATATATAAATTAAGCAGTACTCATACGGAAGAACATTATTAAGGGTGTTTGATTCAATGGGTATCACAGGAGAAGGATCAACCCAATTAATCGTATCTATTGGAGTAGACAAAAGTGCATCGCTGAGTGGATTAGAACCCACATAACCGTTCAATTTTTAAACTGGGCAATATTAAGACATCAATTTCTAAAAACAAATTGAATATAACTCTTGAAATTATTCTAGATATTTAAATACAAATTATTTTAAATCCCAACGTCCTAATTATTCTCAGACAGTTTAACTCTACTTGCTTCCCCCCTTTAACCAAGACATTTGACTCATTTTCCAGAAAACAACATATGCATCAATTTTCTTATATATAAACTTTTCCATGTTACCATATGTTTAATTGCAGGTCTGAACAAGCAAATTGTTTATACAAAGCACCAAAAGTAAAGAATAAGACTCCTCGTGTGTTACCTGGTGAAGTTCTTTCGTTAGATGAACAATGTGATCACAGAAGTAGATCAAAAGCACTTAATGTATGCAAACAATTATTATTTTTTGACCTATTTAAATGTTTTTCTTGCTCATAAAATTTTATTTTAATTTTAGAAAGATAATACTGTTTGCACTTCTTTAAAATGTGAAAAAAATGGAAATGAATTCCCAGCTGCTGAAGGTTCACCTTGCGGTGATAATAAAGTATTTTTTCTTTTTTATAATTCAAATCTCGATACAAATTCAAGTGAAAATTCTTAAATTAAAAGATTAAATTATTTTTATTTCAGTATTGTATAAATGGAATATGTATCAGCAAAAACACTAAACAAATAACTTTAACTTATGGACCAAATCCCGTGGCATAAATATAAATAAATTTGAATTTGACAACCAAGAGGGTCGAATAAATAAAAAAGATAAACGTCTTTATATTATATTACGTTTCGTGTAGATTTCTTTATACTGTGTAGATTTCGTATGTTATACAGTGGAACTTGTATAATTCGAAATGGATGGGACCGGGTTCTCATTTCGAATTATGCAAGTTTTCGAATTATGCAAGTTTTTCATAATTCGAAAAATTTCGAACTATGCAAGTTTTTCATAATTTGAAAAATTTTGAATTATATAAATGTTAAAAATTAAACAGTAAATAACTAGTACATATTTAGTTTAATAAAAGAAAATCAATGTATTGTAAACAATCAATACAAAATTAAAAGAACACATTTTTATTTAAAATTTTATATTTTTATGCTTTGTATTTTTAATTTTTATTTATATAATTTGCTCTTCTAAAAAATCAACATATTTCATTAGTTTTTCATCAATATTTTCTTGGTTGTCTAAAAACAGTCTACATTTTTTTAAGTTGAGATATGTTTCAGAACAGGTAGGTAATGTCTCTTTTACTTCTTCATTTTCTGAATTATCTTTGTTATTCGTTTATGCGATTCTAAAACATCATTGATAATGTCTTCTTTCGTTTCTTGTCCACAAATAGCCAAATCGTCATCAACGGCGATAAAATCATCAAATGGAACGTTTGTTTCAAGCCTGTTGTATATTTCGCGAATAAAATTTGTATCCTGATTTTCACCAGTATTTTCTTCTATCAGATCAGGTATATCGTGGAAAAATCCAGCCTTTCGTAAGCAATTGCTTATTGTTGTAGCAAATAATTTCTTCCAAGCTTGTATACACATTCTGGAAGATTCTAATAAGTCAATTTTCTTATTCTTTTCTAGCTCTGCTAAAATCTTTTTGACTACTAATTGTCCATAAAAATGCTTAAAATTTTTTATTACACCTTACTTGATCCATTGGCATAAGTAATAATAATAATAGATAAAAATAAATAAATATAAACAAAGGAATAAGAATATACTAGTTATAGAAAGTTTAGATTATGCAAGAGAATCTTATATTTTGACAAAAACTTTGTAATTCGAAATGAAACTCTGATAAAACTTGCATAATTCAAAAAATTTCAAGATTTAAATTTCGATTTATACAAGTTTTGCTTTCGAATTATGCAAGTTTTTTTAACATTGTTTAGATGGGAGCTGGGCCGTACCAACCAGGTTTTTCGAATTATAGAAGTTTTCGAATTACATAAGTTCGAATTATACAAGTTCCACTGTATAATTTAACTGTTTATAAAATATTGTATATGTGAATTCAATTTTTAAATTAAATAAATGATTTTTTTAGTTTTAAAGGTTTAAGAAATCTACAAGAAATGTAACACAATTAAAAACATTTGTTTATCTTTTTTATTTAATGCCATCTTGGTCGCACAATTCAAATTTATTTATATTAATACATGAAAATGGATGAAAAATTCATCCAAGATAATCTGAGGCATAAATTAAATCTATATAAAATAAATAAATTTTAATTACCAAACTTTGATTTTATGTATATGTTTGAATATATGTTATTAACATTAATTACGTGTATTTATTTTTTCCTGAGAGAATATTGAAAATGTAGGGCACTAGGAAAGGAGCACACTTATTATTAACTAAATAAACGGTATTTACATAAAAAGATATATTTATTTTAAAGTGTACAATAATGGTGCATATTGATTGATGGCTTAATTAAATTTAACTTATTTTAATCTTAGCGCGTACTTCAATACATTTACATAAACATATACATATTTAGGATATTTTTTAATTACAATGCATTTTCAACGTTATCTACTACCTTAACTTCAGAATTATCATTCCATTCAGCTATACAAGGTCTTAATTGATCTATATGTCTTTTCCAGACTCGTTTATCTTTTGTTATTACATTGTAAGTAACTGGACCTAACTGTTCAATAACTGTAGTTTCTGTTCAGCTGTTTTTCTTTTTGTAATCTTTAGGCATAACTTTATCATTAACTTTTACTTTAAATTCGCGGTTACCATGGAAATTTCAGATTTGTCTTTATTGGCTAGCTTTTACATTTTTATACGCATTCGGTTTTAACGAATCTAATTTAGTTCTCAAATTTCTACCTATTTCAAGCATAGCAGGTGAGAAACCTGTTGTGCAGTGAGGTGTCGCACAATAGTAAAATAAATATCTATATCTATGTGATGCTTCTTGTCTATCATATTTAGATTTTAAGAGCAATGGAAATTTTGCTTTAAACGTTCGCACTGCGTTTTCTGCTACGCCATTCGATGCCGGATGATATGCTGCTATTTTCATGTTTGCCACGTTATTTTGCTTTAAAAATTGCTCGAATTCTGCTGAGACAAAAGTTGGACCATTATCCAAAATATTGCAACGGGGCAATTCTAAAATAAACTTTTAAGACTTTAATTCTGCTTGTAACTGTAATATTATTCATTTCAAATACATCTACCTATTTGGATTATGCGTCCGTTAATATAAAATACATTTTATTTTCAAAAGGACCGCAAAAATCTATGTGTGCGCGATAACCCGGACCAATAGGCATTGTCCCACAGTTTAAGATAGATCGTGATGGATTATTCGCATTCTCTAAACACAATCTACATGATTTCGTTATGCTTTCTATATCTTGGTCCATTTCTGGCCACCAAACGTACGACCAGGTCATTGCTTTTGTTTTCACTATGCCAAAATGTATGGCATGTAATTCATTTAAAATTTCTTGTATCAGAATAGAGGGAAACTTAAGGGAAGAGTCAACATTGGGAAAGCGTTTGCTTTTGTTTCTAACTTTTAGGACTGATTTATTTATTTATTTATTTAACAGTGATTATGGTAGCTGATTCACCTAAATGGGTCTTATGGGTTTAGAAATGAAAGGGTCCATGCTAAAATATAGGGATATTTAGACTATTTTCTAAATACGTTGCAACCTAGAAACATCATCTTGTCTTTTCTTAAGCGTTGCAAGATTTACAATGGGATTATAGGTTAATTGCTGAATAAAACTTGACAAAAAGATAAAGGTAGCCTCGACAAAAATTAGCTAAAACTTTAGGAGCATTTAAGAAGGATATAGTCATAAAATTCAAATATTATAAAAATGATAATAAAATATAAATATTAACAACATCATGTATCAATTAGAAAAAAAATTATTAATAAAAATTTATTTTTAAAAATCAAACTATTTTTATTTATTGAAAAAATAATCTTCCAATAATTAACTTTTTTAGAATCCTTAAGGAGATTTCGGTATAATACATTCAGTTAAATATACGCTAATGAAATATCTTATTTCTGATTTTGAAACATTTTTTAAAGATTTGGGTAGTTTGGAATCAGATATATTCCATAGCTTGCCAAACTTTATTTATTTTATTCACAATTCCTGGAAAACATTCCGAACCGTATATCGATCATGACGTAACCTATCAAAATATTATCTATTTCAAAACTAAATGTATTATCAAAAATAGGAAATTTTATTTATAATTACCTATAAGTAAGAAATGACGCAACCAAAAAGTAAAATATATATTTTACAGTTACATAATATAAACAAATAACGGAAAATATTAAAATATTATAAGTGAAAATGATTGTACATTGTCTAATTTATCGCCTTGTTTAATTTATTAGTATCAAAAATTAATATAAATTCGAGTAATTTTAATTTTTAAACATTATAAATTATTTTTTTGTAAATTTTATTTTTATATTGGAATTATTTTTTCTGAAAAACAAAAATATCATTTTTTTAGTGATTTATGTTTAAATATTAGTTAATTTTTAAATCAAAATATCGGATAAATTTTTTATTTTCATATAAATAATTAATATGAGGAGTTTATGTCTTTTCGTTTTCATTTTAAGTGCAACTAATGTAGTCCATAATTTTAAGGTAAATAATAAACTTCATTTAATCGATAAATCACTTGAAATTACGAATTTTTTTTTTCAATTACATGGTGGATTAGACAATAATTGAGCATAAATTGGACTAAAAGGTTATACATAAATCAGTTTAAAGTATTTTTGCTGAAACTCACCCAAAAATGCACCCTTCTGTCAGTTTTTATCTTTCTAGGCCCAATTTTCGATGTTTAATAGATATTTTCGTGTTTTTGGCCTTTTTTTAAATCAGTTCAAAATTTTCTTACTTTTGCAATCAAATTTTTATAAAAAATAAATAAATCTTTTAGGTACTGATTGATAATTTCCCGCAAAATTTGATTCCGAGGTTCAAAAGTTCATTCCGACTGATATTCAATATTTTAAAATGTGCAGTTTCCTTTTACTTAATTGGCCTAATCTATTTTTTACCAAAAAATTAAATTCTTATTGGATAAGCTAATTTGAATGATAGAAAAAAAAATGATATTTTTCAAATTAGCAATTTTTTTTTTTAATTTATATTCTGTGAGGAAGTGTTATTGATGGGTTAATTTTATTATCAATATCTAATATCAACTTTTAAGCTTACTAAATTTCATACTAAATAAGCATCTGAAGCTTACACAATGTATATAAAAGTTAAATTATGTTTGAATTCAATTTTTTTTTCTAAAATATATTTAAGAAATTTTCATCAACAAAACTAATCATTATCGATGGAAATTTTATTTAAATTCAAAAGTTATAGAAAGATTTACAGTTACATAATTCACAACCTTACAATAAAATTATTCAATAACAAATTGTAATTTTAATTTTTATTAATTTTAATAATACAGATCCATGAATATATGACAAAAAGAGAACGTTTTTCGATTTTTCAAAATGACGATAATACAGGTCTGTAAATTTTATTTATCTAACATGCATTCACCGATATCGTTAATTTGCCTCTTAAATAAGGTAAAAATTGTCGTAGACTGATAACGGGTACTTGTTTGTTCATTAACAAGCTGAATAAGAACTACTTCTGAAGAAGTACAGTGATTTGGCCTCTGGAACTAAACTTAACCTGAATAGTAATATCCAAAAATTTATCAAAAAACTCACTAATTCCCGTTAGAATTACATCTCCAGGCCATGACAAGCCCCCAAAATCCTAAAAAACCCGTTTTTTGGGTGGTTTTTTAGATTTTATTTAATTGTTCCGACCCGTAAACAAATAATACTCTGCTCATAGGCTGGAAAACTTAAAATTTCACCATTTTTCAAGAATAGTACATTGCGGATCGCACGTTAATTACCATCCGAGTCGCAGCCGAGATTAGTAAATTGCATTTTGGGGCATTCTTTATTTATGTACAAATATCGTATAAGATTTTTCTTTCTCAGTGGCGAGAAAACAGGCATCTTTCCCGGTCGCGTAGCGGATTTTTTGAGCCTCATTAAGACTCGGTTTTTGATCATAAAAAAATATACCATCATGAAATTTTTTTTATATGCTTAGTAGTTTGAAAAACCATATTTATTAATTTTATAGAAAATCTCCTGGAGGGGAAACCAATTTCTGATACCCGAAAATCTAAAATCATCTACCGCCGTTTATCGCGCTTTTTTAACTGCTATAAAGTATACATTCAATTATTTATTAAAAGTAAAAATTGTAAGATAATGTACATTATCTAGATAATAAATAATCATTTTTTTTTAACTGCAGTACCAGACTATGAAGTTGTAGAAATTTCGAATGAAATTCATAAAAATAGCCCAAAGGAATTTCCGTATAGAGTTGCGCATTTAAAATCCAATAATTATGACATTAAACTTTATTTGGAACCTACAGAGGGAGCAATAGCCGCGAGTGATACGCCTATCTGGATGGCCAAGACAAGTTCATCTCACCCCTCAGGAGTTGAATATACAAAAATAAATTATGTAAATAAAGTTTTGTTAGAATTATAATCAATTATTTATTTTCATAAAACTTATAATCTTAGATTGATGAAGAGCCAAGTCGAATGACGTATCAAGATAAAGAAAACATGGGTGCTTTTGCCGTATCAGTTGATGAATACAACAACACTTTATTCGTAAGAAGCTATTTGTAATTTTTTATAACTTAAGGTCTTAAGAGCGGCAGGGTTGAAATGCAAAAAAAGAGTTGAAATTTTGAGAATACAAAGTAAATATAAATTAATTTTACACGTGTTTTTTTTTAAATAATTGACCGCACAGTTTTTGAGTAAATAAATAAACAAAAAAAAAATAACACAGGCTCTTCTGGGGAATTTAAAAAAATGAAAATAAAGCATTTAAAATACAACACTTGAAATTTTTTTTTAATGAAGTTTTAAAAAAAGTTCAAAGATTAAAATAAGAGCTAAAAATTTTAAATCGACCACCGCTTTTTATAATTATTAAAAAAAAAACGTTTAAAATATTTTTGTTTTGAAATTAACTGTCATGGCATCGCGAAACAGCTGCAACACTATGTAAAATTCATAAAACTAAATTACGCAATACAGTAAACGTTTTATTAGCATAATCTTTTAATAGCAATTTTCTTTACCAAATGACCCCGATTTTCGGTTTCAGCGACCCAAAGAACCTATACTAGAGCAAATCTCGTATTCGCAACCGTAAGTGTAGGCAAACCCGTATTTTGACTGGAGTAATATAATTTAATTTATAATTTATATTTTCAAAGTGAAATGATTCTTAGAATTATTTAAATACAGAATAACTTCCATTTACTGTTGAATTAAATAAAAAATTTAATCAATTTTTAGAATTCCAAATATAATTAAATTTTCAAAGTAAATTAATTCTTGGAATTATTTGAATATAGAATATTTTCCATTTATTTTTAAATTAAATAAAATATTTAACTACAATTTTTGGAATTTTATTACCTTCCAATGTAAATAATTAATTATTTTAATGAAAAAATTAATGTAATAAGTACATAAACACTTTAAAACATTATTATTTAATAAACAAAATATGTATACTAATTAGAGCTACCAACCTAAGAGGGCTGGATGTCAGCCATTTTTTCAGCTCTCAACCAATCAGAGACTTGGTAAAATATTAATTTTGGCCACCAAAATACGGCTTCAATTTTCAATTAAATTAAAAAAGAAAATTGCTAAATTAATCTACATAAAATGAAAAACGTGTCTCTGCTTTTCCTAGATATTACAAAATTTTCCTAATACTCAAAAAATTAAATGAAATTGCAACCCCAATGTCGTCTGCTTCACTCATTTTTTTGGTTAGATTGTACTGCAGCTTTTCTTTCATTTTTTAACTGAAAAAGAAAATTTTCTCAAACCTAGGAAAAGCAGAGCCACATTTTTCATTTTATGTAGATTAATTTGACAATTTTCTTTTTTAATTTAATTGAAAATTAAAGCCGTATTTTGGTGGCCAAAATTAGTATTTTACCCAGTCTCTGATTGGTTGAGAACTAAAAAAATGGCTGACATCCAGCCCTCCTAATATTTACTTGTAAATTTTATGTATTTATTTATTTAAAATAATGTTAATTTGATTATAAAAGTTGTGTATAATTACATTTTTATGAAAAGCAAGTAAATATTATGTATTTCTCAATTTAAAAACTATAATAATTACTACTATTATTAAAAATAAATTTTTTTTTATTTGAAGTTGCAATCCGTACTTTTATACATGTGTAAGACAAAGATGCCGATAGGTAAAATCCTGCCGCTCTTAAGACCTTAAGAAAAACTTATGAATACATTTTTTTTTTATTATTAAGTAAAAATACTTGATTTTTGAGTTAACGTTTTTTTTCTCTTAGGATGGAACTATTGGAAATGAAATTGTAGTTAGACCACTTCCGAAAAGATTTAGGAAAAACATTTTTTCACGCAAAGGTAAATTCAAAGAAATGTTTAATAAAAAAAAATCTGATCAAGTAACAGAACATATTATTTTTAAAAAAAAGTCACCAGACTCGATGGATTTTTCAAGTAAATTTATTTATTTATTTTATTATTGGTAAATTTTTCTTTTGTAATTCAGTTTTTTACTTTTTAGGAAATATGTCAAGAATGTTGAATGATAATTTAATACAAAGACTTAAAAGTTCTAAAATTCCTGATGTTTTATATCCACAACTTCTGATTTTATTGGATAATTATGATTTTGAGTATGCTTTGATATCTATTGAACAAAATAATTTAATTAAGGTGCAAGTACTAGTGTGATTTAAGATGTCACAAGCCTTGGAGAGATAAGATATTTAAAGATTTTAAGACATCCTAATTACTTTAAATACCTGATAACTTAGAAATATTATTATTAATTTTAATAGTTATCATTATAAATAAACTAGAATCATTTGGGTTTCTGGCCCATTTACTCATTGGTATAAATTCTTCCTCAAACATTTTCCCCTCTCCACCTTATCTAAACGTTTCCTCCTAAGGGTATCTCCCTCTGGACGTTCCTTCCCACCCCTCGAATGTTCCCCTTATTGATTTGGGGGCAAAACCCTTATCTATGAGGGGAAATTCCCAAGCACCCCTTTTCTTTCCGAGAATCAAGCATACTCTGAACTATTATGTATTAAGAATCATAAAATAAAATTCTAAAAATTAAGTCTTAAAAATATTATAAAAAATCTTAAACATGATTTCTGTTTTTAGGAGTATCCATGAATTGAAAAAATATGCTGATTCATTTTGGAATGGTGTTGATTTAAGATTTCGAGTATTTGATAAACCGAAAATACGCATCTTTGTTTCAGGAATAATTGTAGCTGAGGTAATTCATTTTTTTAAACATAGGAGTTGTTCATAGTGAGGGATACTTTAAAAATGTCGTAAATTCAGTGGAAGGCTGAAAAATGAAAGTCTTGGTGGGGGGAATAGACTTAGAATAATTTGGGTTTAAGAACTTATAATAATTACCTGAGGAGAAACAAAGTTTTGGAAAGTTCCGGGCTTGTTGCGGCCCAGATTCGAACATTTTCGACCAGCATCTGGTCCGAATTCTGCCTGGCACTTTCCGAAACTTTCTCCTCGGATAGAGACTAAGTTAAAATTGTTATAAGACAGCATTTCCTATGCTCGTTACATGAATTTTTTTAAGTATAAAAATAAACTAAAATAAATTATTATTAAAACTTATTTTCTTAGAATTCTAGTATCCTACCGTTTGTAAAAAGAAATATATACAGCGAGAATGAAAACAAACTAAAGGATAATGAAGTCTTAAACGATGCAGCAAATTATTTTTTTAAGGAATTGAATGATTATAAAAGATTTGTTTTAAACAGGGATTACAGTATAGCTGTTTTAATGTCAAAGTAAAATTCAATACATGCTTAATTTTCATTAAAAGTTGTTTATTTTTATTATAAAATTTTATTTTTTAGAAAGAATTTATGTGATCTTAAAATTGGTAGCTGTGCTACAGCAGGTAATAATTTATGACATAAATTTCTTCACTATTTATTTTAAATTCATATTTTTAAACAAAATTTTAGGTGTCGCATTTACTTCAGGTTGTTGTGCAGTTAATGCACAAAGTAAAAAAATGGTGAGTATAGCAGTTGTAAAAGACAATGGTGGTTACACTGGAATAACTCCTGCTACACACGAGCTTGGCCATTTGTAAATAATTTACATTATTTGTAATAAAAAATTTTCTTATATTAACCTCATAGTTTTTTGTTTAAAAAATTTTTAACTTTATTTTAGATTCAGCGCTGGCCACGATGGTGCAGGTAAATCAAAAAAATGTCCAAAAAATGGAGGCTACATTATGGAAAGCAGTATTAAACCTGAATCTACTAATAAGTTTATTTGGTCTTATTGTAGTAAGGAAAGCCTAACTACGTTTTTCAAGTAAGTTGATAAATTTTTAAGTTTTATAAAATTCTTGAAGGAAAATAAAAATAAAAAAAAAACGTTCTCGGGATGTGTCGCTTCCAGTCTGAAACTTTTTTATGACTAATTTATTCTCACAATCAACAAACATTATACTTCAAATTCTAAGAAAAATCAACTACGAATTCCAATCCTTCAGCCTAAGATTATCATGAAACCGAGTTTGGAGGCTTAAAATTGCATATAAGTGCTGAAAAAACTCACGCAGAAACTCTGTACAATCAGGAAGTTGACAAGATCAAATACTAGCTGGAATATACAGAAAACTAAGTTGACGGTACCTGGGAACAAGCATGGAGTTGTATTAGACAAGGATGTAGACTTTAGACCTTATAGTCCATAAATGTGTTTTAATAGACTATTCACCTCCACAATCCTCTAAATTTTGCGTGAAAAATTAAGCAGTTCTCATACATAAGAGCATTACTAAGAGTTTGATTTAATTAGAATCAAAGGAGGCGGATATTGAGATCAACTCAATCAAACTTATCTATTGGATGTAACAAAAGTGTATCGCTGAGCGGATTAGAACCCACATAACTGTTAAATTTATAAATTTGGCAATATTAAGACATCAATTTCTAAAAGCAAATAAAATATAACTCTTGAAATGATTCTAGATATTTAAATCCAAATCATTTTAAGTCCCAAATTTCTAATTAATCTCAGACAGTTTAACTCTACTCGCTACCCCCCTTTAACCAAGACATTTAAATCACTTTTCAGAAAACGACATATGCATCAATTTTCTTGTATATAAACTTTTCCATGTTATCATATGTTTAATTGCAGGTCTGATCAAGCAAATTGTTTATACAAAGCACCAAAAGTAAAGAATAAGACTCCTCGTGTGTTACCTGGTGAAGTTCTTACGTTAGATGAACAATGTGATCAAAGAAGTAGATCAAAAGCACTTAATGTATGCAAACAACTATTATTTTTTGACCTATTTAAATATTTTTTTTGTTCATAAAATTTTATTTTAATTTTAGAAAGATAAAACTGTTTGCACTTCTTTAAAATGTGAAAAATATGGAAATGAATTCCCAGCTGCTGAAGGTTCACCTTGCGGTTACAATAAAGTATTTTTTCTTTTTTATAATTCAAATCTCGATCAGAATTCAAGTTAAACTTCTGAAATTAAAAGATTAAATTATTTTTATTTCAGTATTGTATAAATGGAGTATGTATCAGCAAAAACACTAAACAAATAACTTTAACTTATGGACCAAACCCCGGGGCATAAATAAAAATAAATTTGAATTTGTCGACCAAGAGGGCAATAAATAAAAAAGATAAACGTCTTTAAATTGTGTTACGTTTCGTGTAGATTTATTTATATTGTGTAGATTTTGCATGTTATATAACTTAATTTTTTATAAAATTTTGTATGTAATGCCACCTTGGTCGCCAAATTCAAATTTATTTATATTTATACATGAAAATGGACGAAAAATTCATCCAAGATGACCCGAGGAATTAAATGTATATAAAAAAATAAATTTTAATTATAAAACTTTGATTATATGTATATGTTTGAGTAAATTTTATTAACATTATTTATGTTTATTTATTATTTTCCTTAACTTATCAATATGTGATAACCAGAAAAAGAAAGAGAATATTAAAAAGAAAATTTATTTAAATTAAGAGGGTTTTTTATTTTATGATAAAAGAGATAATTTTACAAGACGAAAAATTACTAAATGCTTTTGTTGCTAGTAAATTATTTTCTAATATTCTTGTTTTTTACAAATCTCATTCAAATAAAATCTCATTCTATTCAAAATTTTCAGGTGGACGATTTTGAATTTTCGGGAATCAGAAAGGGTTTCTCCCTCCATGAGATTTTCTAAAAAAATTTTTAAATATGGTTTTTCAACCCCTCAGGACTATAAAAAAAAAATTTTTAAGATAATATATTTTTTTTATCTTTAAAAAAGCGATTTTCGAAAAATTAAAAATTATATTTCAAGGTCTTAAAAGGGCCCAAAGGCAAAAAAAAAATGTTCATGAAAAGGGGTGGAATTTTAAGATTGTAGCCTATGAGCTGAGTAATATCTGTTTATGGGTCGTAGAAACTAAATAAAATTTTTAATAACTATTTTTCGAACTTGTTGGACAATTAATAAATCTTTTCGATTTATAACTATTATTATTTGTCCAACAAGGTTGAAAAAAAGTTATTAAAAATTCTTAAAAAATTGGGCTAAACAAATATTAAAATAAAATTTTAAAAACCCAAAATAAACGATTTTGAAAGTTTAATTCTAACGGTTGTCAGTTAATGTTTTGATAACTTTTCAGATGCAACTACTAATATTAGGTTTGGTTCAGGGTGCCCTATCACTGATCCGGAAATAGCTTTATTACAAAATAATTTTCTGATAAATGTACAAAAAATAAATAATGTCAATTAAAGAAATTTTTGCTTAAAAAAAATATAATAAAATTTTGGATAACATTGTCGAAAAATTCTTTTATTAATTCAATTAAATATGTCATTGTTAGTAGGTCAAATTTTTTTTATTTAATTCTAAACTTAATTATCTTTTATTACTTTTATTTATTTAAAGTCAAATTTAAATCTCTTTAATAAATCAAATTAATTTCGTTTCTACATAGATAAAAAATAAATACTCACCAAAAAAAAATTTGTTTTTAAATAAGTTTATAGGTTCAGAAAATGTTTCTAAAATAAACAAATGATTTTAAAGAAGAAGGGGGCTGGTTCAAATATTATACTCAAAGAAATATAAAATGGGGCATTACCTGGACAGATCGTTTTTTCTTTTTTTCATGGATAAAATATTTATTGACAAAAAAAACTTTGGTAAAAATAGTTTTTTACAATAAGTAAGTAACATTTTAGAGAAAACTTACTATATACTTACGATAATATTTTTTATTATTATAAATAATTATTTTACAGTTGTAAAAAACTAATGATAAAAATAACAGTACGTATTTCTATGAAAAAAATAAAAAAAATATGATTTCTAAGTAATTTATTAAAAATATGATAGATTTCTCTTTTAAAGGTTTATAAATTTTTTTAATCCCAAATCTAAGGTATAAAATGCGTCAGTTTTTTCAAAAGTTAGTCAATCTTCAAGTTGTGAAGAATGTATTTTAATTGATAATAATAATGAGGAAACAGTATAAATACTGTTTTTTACGTTCGAATCAATTAAATGATTAAAAAAATGTAAGTCTTCCTTTTTTCTTTTAAAAATATTTTTTGTTTGTTTTGGTTCCTCAAAGAGGAATATTGTGATAGGTCAAATTTCGATTTTTGATTTTTTGGCATATAAGCACGTTTTGGGACCTCAGGAAGCTAAAAAACTGGTTTTTAAAAAAGTATGTGTGTGTGTGTGTATGTGTGTATGTGTATGTGTGTGTGTGTGTATGTGTGTGTATGTAACCGGTGAAATTTCACAACCATTATGGAATTAAAAAAGTAAAAATAATATTTTATTGACCAGAATTGGAGCTGAACTTAATTTTTTATTGTTTCAAATTATTTAAAATAAATAAAACAATACAAATTAATTTGATGTGTAACAATTTTTTTATTTCACAATATTTCACCAACAAATCCGTTGGCCTCTTCAGGTGATATAAAAATACTTGTTTTTTTGAGCTATGCGACACTGGGTGCTGCCAACATGGAATTAAGACCTATTTTTTTTTTCAAAAATTTTTTCATCAAAAAATCTCAAACTACTTTTTTTTTTTTTTTAATTTGGATGTAATACCTCATTTATTTCCACGAAAGTACCTATATTTGAAAGTACGATTTTTACTCGATATCTCGAATCTGATACTTAATTTTTTGAAAATTTTTTTCTAAAAATTTTTTTCACCAAAAAATACAAAAAATACTAAATTATTTTTTCTCTTTGGACGTATCACGGTAGAGCTGCTTTGGTTGAATATTGGTTGAATATTCAACCAAAGCAGCTCTACCGTGTAGTACCTAATTTATTTCTGTGGAAGTACTAGTTTTAGAAATATTGTTTATAGCATTTTTTTGGACCTGATACCTAATTTTTTCAAAATTTTTTTCTCAAAATTTTTGTTGCCAAAAAATACAAAAAATGCCAAAGTTTTTTTTATTTTAGGACGTAATACTTAATTTTTTTCTATGAAAGTACGAATATCTGGAAATATTGCAACCGGTGATATTTCACAACCATTATGGAATTAAGACCTAATTTTTTTTTCAAAAATTTTTTCATCAAAAAATCTTAAACTATTTTCTTTTTTTTTTTAATTTGGATGTAATACCTCATTTATTTCCACGAAAGTACTTATATTTGAAAGTATGGTTTTTACTCGAAATCTCGAATCTGATACTTAATTTTCTGAAAATTTTTTTCACAAAAAAATACAAAAAATACAAATTTTTTTTTTCT
The DNA here is from genome assembly GCA_022575985.1 of Anagrus nilaparvatae. NCBI lineage: Eukaryota > Metazoa > Arthropoda > Insecta > Hymenoptera > Mymaridae > Anagrus > Anagrus nilaparvatae. The sequence goes on from JAKSXM010000272.1 coordinate 15,844,104, forward strand.
TTTTGGACGTGGTACCTAATTTATTTTCACGGAAGTACTAGTTTTAAGAACCTTGTTTATAGTAATTTTTTGGATCTGATACCTAATTTTTTCAAAATTTTTTTCTTAAAATTTTTGTTGCCAAAAAATACAAAATATGCCAATTTTTTTTATTTTAGGACGTAATACTTTTTTTTTTTTTTTTAATTTGGATGTAATACCTAATTTATTTCCATGAAAGTACTTATATTTGAAAGTACGATTTTTATTCGATGTCTCGAATCTGATAATTAATTTTTTTTAAATTATTTTTCCAAAATTTTTTTCACAAAAAATTACAAAAAACACTATTTTTTTTTTCTTTTTGGACGTAGTACCTAATTTATTTCTTTGAGAGTACTAGTTTTAGAAAGTTCATTTATAGTAATTTTTTGGATCTGAAACCGAATTCTTGCATAATTTGTTTTCTCAAAATTAAAAAAACAAAAAAACTTAAATAACTACCATATTTTTCTTTTTTTTTAATTGTAATGCCTAATTTAATTCCATTAAAGTACTAATATCTGAAAATATTGTAACCAGTTATATTTTACAACCATTATAGAATTAAGACCTAATTTTTTTTTCCACAAATTTTTTTATTAAAAAATCGAAAACTTTTTTTTTTTTCATTTTGGATGTAATATCTCATTTATTTCCATGAAAAAACTTATATTTGAAAATATGGTTTTTACTCGATATCTCGAATTTGATAATTAATTTTTTGAAAATTTGTTTCAAAATTTTTGATCAATAAAAAAAACTTAAAAATTAATATAAATGTATGTATGATTGCATGCTTATAATTGGCTCATTGTTTGAGGAACCTTAGTGCCAGCTAGTTGGCAGGGTATTTTTTCTTTTTTTTTGTTTATATGTAAAAAGCAGAAAACAGGGTTTTACACTGATGAGACTCACCCTGTTTTCTTGCAGAGTCCAAATGGACAATCAGATTTTTCATTTTTTAAACATTTTAACATCAAAAAATAAATTTTAACACCATACAACTTTTTTCAATAATTATTCTGTGTAGCAAAGAGAGGCTCAGTCCTCAGAAACACAGATAACAAAAATGAATAAAGTTATATATTTTTAGTTCCATGTAGATCGTGTTTATAATTCATAATAAACTTATCAAATTAATTTATTTAATTAATTGGAACGTAAAACAGTATTTATACTGTTTACTCATTATTATTAATTGGCAATTGATACAAAAAATGCCTACCAAAATAAATAGTTGTCTGTTACCAACTAGACATAATTTAAAAAAATAGAAAAATTTTCTATTTCGACAAAATTTTCAAAATATTTTTTTGAAAAAAATTTTTTATATTTTTATATATTTTTAACTTTTGATACTTAGTTCCTTTTAGTAGCTTTGATGACACATTTTTTTAATGCCAGCTGTTGGATCTTTGAGTGTGTGCGTGGGAGAAGAGAATATCTCTTCTTCTATGTCATTCTACTTTTTGTTTTGTCTTCCTTTTTTCTTTTAAAAATATTTTTTTGTTTTTGTAAATTTTTCAAAAATTTTTTGGTTTTTTTTTTTTTTTTTTTGTTTGTTCATATGTTCATAGCTCAGTCCTCAGAAACACAGATAACAAAAATATATATTTTTAGTTCCATGTAGATCGTATTTATTATTCATAATAAACTTATCAAATTAACATTTTAACTGAATAATTTTAATAGTCAAATAAAAATTCAAATTTTTAACCACTATGGAAAAATTATTTTTATTTATATTAATTTTAAGTGTAATTAATGTAGTGTACAGTTTTAAGGTAATAATTCTACAATTAAATAATAATTTTAAATATTAAATAAAAATATTTGATTTCTGAGCAAACAATAATTTGCTTTATTTTTTCAAAAAATTGCCTACGTTTTGAAGACCTTCAGTCTTCATTATCAAGGCTAAAAATTTTTTTTAATTAGAGTACAATATTGTTTAAATAATATAGATCCATGAACATATGACAGAAAAAGAACGCTTGTCGATTTTTCAAAGCGATAGAGATTCAGGTTTGTAAAATTTTATAAATATTAATACAGTAATCAAAGTGAAAAGCCACTTTTTTAAAAAAGAAACAAGCTAGGAATTACAGTATTTTTACAAAAATTATTTTAAAAGCATCAGTAATGAAAATAGGCAAAATTACTTAATTTTATGTGTTATACAAAATGGTTGCAGTTATTAAATTTTATTCTTTATTTCTTATTAACCAAAATTTCCTGACAAACCTAGTTAAATATAACGCAAAAACTAGTAAATCATTTCACTTGTTAAAATTACAGAGCCAGACTATGAAGTTATAGAAATTTCAAATGAAATTCATAAAAACAGTCCAAAGGATTTCCCTTACAGAATCATGCATTTAAAATCCAAAACTTATGACATGAAGCTTTATTTAGAACCTACAGAGGGAAAAATTGCCGCCAAGGATATGCCTATTTGGATGGCCAAAGCCAGTTCATCTCATCCCTCAGATATCGAATATACAAAAATAAATTATGTAAGTAAAGTTTTGCTTATTCTTATGGTAAATGTTTATTATCAAATATAATAATCGATTATACGTAGATTGATAAAGAACCAAATCGAATCATGTATCAAGATGTCCAAAACATGGGTGCTTTTTCTGTATCAGTCGATGAATACAACAATACCCTATTCGTAAGAAACTTAAATTTTTAACGATTTTATATGAAAACTGATGAATAAGTAATTTTGCTTGTTTAGGATGGTACTATAGGTGATGAAATTGTAGTTAGACCACTTCCAAAAAGAATTCGGAAAAAAAACTTTTTACTGAAAGGAAAATGGTTAATCGGCGATGCAAAAAAAAATTTTTATAAAAAAAAATCTTCTCAAACAACAGAACATATCATTTTCAAAAGAAAGAAGCCATTATTTAAGGATTCAATGGATTCCTCAAGTAAATTTAAATGATTTGATATATCGAATTTTTCATTTGCAGTTTTATTTAATTTAACTTTTACATTTCAGAAAAGAATCCAACATCAACTGAAAATTTATTAAAGAGATTTAAAAGATCGTCTAATGTTGCAGATGTTTTGTACCCTCAACTTTTAATTATATTAGATTTAAATGATTTTGCGTATGTTTGAAATTTCAAATTGAAAATGAATTAATTTTTAGACCTTTGATAAAAAATACTAATTAAAAATACAATTATATTTTCAGGAGTATCCAAGATTTAAAAAGATATGTCGTTTCATTTTGGAATGCTGTTGATTTAAGATTTCGAATATTTGATGAACCAAAAATACGTTTGCACGTTTCAGGAATAGTTGTAGCTGAAGTAAGTACAATAAATAAAAATTGCCTGTTCAAGTTCATTAAATTAATAATACAAAATTTATGCCGATTTAGGACTCTAAGTCATTACCATTTGTAGAAAAGAATCTATTTGATAAAGAAGAAAAAAAGCTAGATATTGATCAACTCTTAAATGATACTGGAAAATATTTCTTTAAGGAGTTATTTGAATACAAAAGATTGGTTTTAGAAAAGGAATATAATATAGCAGTATTAATGACCAAGTAATTTACAATTTTTATTGAATTTCGCTTTTTTTTTATCGTTATAATTGTTCTATTTTTGTTTTTTTAGAAATAATTTATGCGATTATGAAAATGGAAAAGAAAAAAATTGTGATCCTGGAGGTAACATTTATAAATTAAATTAGATTTTGACCATGGCAGTATAGTTGAAACTCTAAATCAATTATGAATCATTAAAAATTGTTTTTTTAATTATTAAAAAATTATACTGCATGATAGTTACCTACTTCAAACTGTTTTTAGGAATTTCCTATAATTCTGGATTTTGTTCAGTTAACTTAGAAGAACAACGGGTTAGTAGCGTAATGCTAGTAGAAGATGATAGAGGCTACATTGGGATAATTCCAGCCACTCACGAACTTGGTCATTTGTAAATATAATTTACATAATATTTTTAAATTGTAAAAAAAGTTAACTCAAAACAATCAAAAAATAACTTACATTTAGGTTTAGTGCTAACCACAATGGGGAACGTAAATCGAGTGAGTGTCCTAAATCTGAAGGATATATTATGGAGAGTAGTCTTGAGTCTACATCTGTGAATAAGTTTAGTTGGTCTTACTGCAGTATGCAAAGTTTAATTCAGTTTTTCAGGTAACTTATACATTTTAACATGGAACATAATTACAGGCAGGGGGTATTTCAAGCATGTCATTTTGGGGGGGGGGGGTCAAAAAAATTTAAAATAATTTCGATTTAGAGACTTAGAATAATAAGGGTTTTAGGAGCTTAAAATTATTTTTTTTGGCAAGTAATTAAAATTATAAAGGCTTCAAGATTTAAAATATAAATTTAAACATGTTCCATGTCTGTTGCTTGTTTCAAGCCTATTTTAAAGTAAACTGACCGAATTATTTGGGGCACCAAATTACAATCTTAGAAACGTGTAAAAAATTTTTGGAAACTTGAAACTTGAATAAAAATTTTGAAATCTATAAAACTCATTTTCATCAAAAATAACTATTTGTTCCATAAGAATTCATTATTAAATTTTAATATCTCCTGCCGCAATTTAAAAGGACAAAAAAATCCTCCACTATACTTATTTGACTAACTTGTTTTAATTTTCATCATAGATCTGATCATGCAGAATGTATGCAAAAAGCTCCTGACGTAAAGAATAAGATTCCTCGTGTGTTACCAGGTGAAATTCTCTCGTTAGATGAACAATGTGATCACAGAGAAAGCAGATCCAAAGCTATTAATGTAAGTACATGATTATTAATGAAAAAGTATTTTTTGCATTAAAAAAATGTTTAAATATTTCAGTATGATGAAAGTGTTTGCAAATCTTTATTATGCAGTTTTAACTCTTTTCGACCAAATAACCCTGCTGCTGAAGGTTCTCCTTGCGGTGAAAACAAAGTAAGATTTTTTATTTTACTTCTTAATTAAAAAATTTATAACCGGTTTATGTAAACACAACCTAAATACATGAAACATGTTTATGGGCATATCCATTACTTTTCATACAAAAGTGTGCGCACCCATGACTCTGATCGGGCTCAAATTTCCAGGGGTGGCTTGAAGTAATAAAAAACGCAGCCAGACAAAATTTCAGCCATTTTGCAGGACGGGTTGCCGAGATAAAAGCTCTAAAAGGTCCAAAAATAGCTGTTTTTAGCCAATTTTCAAAAATTTACTGGGCTTCAAGGATTAGTCCAAAAAACATGCGGCTGGTCTCATTTTTTTTCCTGAACTTTCAACTTTTACCAAAAATATTTTCAAAAGGTTTCAAGGAGTTGATTTTTACTGGAATTGATTAACGTAAGATTCATTTTATCGAAAAATGCTGATTTTTGAACTTAAATTATGACTCAGCATCATTAGCTTAAGACTTCCGGTTGGTTTCATTAAAAGCGTCTAGCAAAGACCTTTCAAATGAGACCTTAAACGTTAAAAATCAGGGACCGGAGGTATAAGCAATTGAAAGTTTGCTGTTTCCAAAAATATCAATTTTTTAACAACTTTAATCGTCTGAAAAATTTTTCTCTGAGCACTTTAAGGGCTGAAAATTTCAGGAAAGCTTCTTTTGATATTACAAAAAATTCTCTAAAAATTTGGGCGATGGTATTGGCTTCTGTTTGTAGATATAAGACTCTGAAAATGTGTAATAATTGGACCAATATTGGCCAATAAGTGGTTAAGGGGTCAATCAAAAAATTTTTCTTCTTTAATATTCGAATAGCCAGGGAAATATGAGCTGATTTAAAAAAAAAAATGTTTATTTTTGACCGAAAAATAAGCAAGTTATCATCATTTTAAGATTTTTTAAAAAATTTTCCAAAAATCCCAATTTTAGGGTCGTTAAACAGTATTCTAACTTGAAATAATGATAACTCGCTTATTTTTCGGTCTAAAATAAAAATTTTTTTTTTTAAATTGTCGAGTTTTTTCCTGGCTATTTGAATATTTACAACAAAAAAACTTTTTATATGCGGAAATTCTTTATTTTGGCAAATTACTTTAGAACTTACTTTATTTTGTCAATGTATTAGGGTAGTTTTTGACCCAAAAAAATAATTTTTGCATATAAAAAGTTTCTTTGCTGTAAATATTCAAATAGCCAGAAAAAAATTTGACAATTTAAAAAAAAAAATTTTTATTTTAGACCGAAAAATAAGCGAGTTATCATTATTTCAAGTTAGAATACTGTATAATGACCCTAAAATTGGGATTTTTGGAAAATTTTTTAAAAAATCTTAAGATGATAACTTGCTTATTTTTCGGTCAAAAATAAACATTTTTTTTTTTAAATCAGCTTATTTTTCCCTGGCTATTCGAATATTGAAGAAGAAAAATTTTTTGATTGACCCCTTAACCAATTATTGGCTAATATTGGTCAAATTATTACACATTTTCAGAGTCTTATATCTACGAACAGAAGCCAGTACCATCGCCTAAATTTTTAGGGAATTTTTTGTAATATCAAAAGAAGCTTTCCTGAAATTTTCAGCCCTTAAAGTGCTCAGAGAAAAATTTTTCAGACGATTAAAGTTGTTAAAAAATTGATATTTTTGGAAACAGCAAACTTTCAATTGCTTATACCTCCGGTCCCTGATTAACTTTTTTAACGTTTAAGGTCTCATTTGAAAGGTCTTTGCTAGACGCTTTTAATGAAATGAACCGGAAGTCTTAAACTAATGATGCTGAGTCACAATTTAAGTTCAAAAATCAGCATTTTTCGATAAAATGAATCTTACGTTAATCAATGCCAGTAAAAATCAACTCCTTGAAACTATTTGAAAATTTTTTTGGTAAAAATTGAAATTTCAAGGAGAAAAATGAGACCAGCTAGATGTTTTTTGGACTAATCCTTGAAGCCCAGTAAATTTTTTAAAAATGGCTAAAAACAGCTATTATTGGACCTTTTAGAGCTTGTATCTCGGCAACTCATCCTGCAAAATGGCTGAAATTTTGGCAAGTTGAGTTTTTTATTACTTCATACCACCCCTGAAAATTTGAGCCCGATCGGAGTCATGGGTGCGCATACTTTTGTATGAAAAGTAATGGATATGCCCATATATAAAGCTGGGGCTAGGTATAATGCATAAATACTACGCAACGTTACAATACAGTTTGCTATTTTTATAATTTGTAATTATCACCTGAACTAAATGTTAAGATTCTAAACCCAAATTACAAGTCCCCAAACCCGGATTATTCTAAGTCTCTAAATCGAAATTATTCTAAGTCCCATTTGAACCCTCTTTAATGAGGCATATTTTACCCCCTCCCCTTAATTGGTACACATTTGACCCTTTCCTCCTTGATTTTTGGATCTCCAGGGTACTCCCCCTCCCTATAAACATGTTCCATGTTAAAATAGGTATATCATTAAAAATATTTATTTATTTTTCTGAATTTATTTGTTATTAATTTTTTTATTTTTTATTTTAGTACTGTATAAATGGAGAATGCATTGATAAAAATACAAATCATATAACATTAACTCATGGACCAAATCCTCGTCAAAAATTGTATTAGATAAATGTAAAGCTAACAATAAGATGTAAATATTAAATAAACAGTTTTTTTAATAAAAATTTTTTTATTTCACAAGAAAGATTTAATTAGTTTAGAGGTCCTAAATGTTTTTCAAGAGATTTATGGGAATATTTAAAACTGTTTAGTTTTCTTGAAAGCATTGGTTTGAAAATTATTAAAAATTTTTTACGGAATTATGAGTGTGGCTGATCTCTGCATCTTTTGATGAACAAGATTCAATAGACGTGCACATTAATTTTTAAACTCTGTAAATAATTATTAAAGCCTCAGGGTATTGAAATTTCTTTGATAAATTTTTTTTTAGGTATTTTACCGAAGCACGGTGACCTGGAAGCGTTTTATTATTCGATCAAAATGACAAAAAAACTGTATGGTGGAGTGTTTTCTACACTAAAAAATGTCTACGAATTTCCTATCCGGACATTCTATCCAGCTACTTTAAGCGTTTGCTGTTAATATTTTCATATTTTCAATATTGTCTTGATTTTTATAATGGATTTCCTTAAAATGTTGACCCTGAAAAATGACATAATTTGATTTTTCTCATATAAGACGTGGTCGAATTTCTGGGAAAAAAATATACAAGATCCTCTTGTAAATAATATTCAGAAAAACATATTTTGAAAACTAATAACCTTTTATAATGGATTTCCTTAAAATTGGGACCCTGAAGCACGACTAAAATTCGATATTTTTCATAAAAGAGGTGGTCAAAAGCGAAAATAAATGGTTTCATCGGATTTCTGGGGAAAAAATATATAAGTCCCTTTAGTAAATAATATTTAGAAAATTTTATTTTGTAAACTAATAAACTTTTGTGATTGTTTTCCTAAAAATTGGGACCCTGAAACACGAAAAAAAATCGATTTTTCTCATATAAGAGGTAGTCAAAAGCTAAAATAAATGGTTTCTTTGGATTCCTGGGGAAAAAATATACAAGACCCTTTTGTAAATAATATTTGGAAATGCTTATTTTGAAAACCTCAAACCTTTTTTAATATATTTCCTTAAAATTAAGACCCTAAAAACAAACAAAATCGATTTTTCTGCTGTACAACGTGGTCAAAAGCTAAAATAAATGGTTTTATCGAATCCCTGGGGAAAAAATAGACAAGTCCCTCTTGTAAATATTATACAGAAAAGTTTATTCCGAAAACTACACACAAAAAAATCCTGTATTCCTTGAGCCCGAGCCCCTGTGATGTATACTACCAATATTATCGTGCAGCTCCTCAATTATTTCCGGGCTGCTGACGCCCAGAAAAATTCAGAAAATAATATCGAGTTAATTCGTGTAAAATGACGGTAATGTTATAGAGTCAAATTATATTGATTTTTATAGTGCGTGCTATTAATTAATATTTTTATATTACACTGCATTTAAAATTGACAAAAAATTGATAAAAAGTCTTATTTAATTTAATTTAAATTACAAAACGAGCGCGTATAACCTAAAAAAGAAATATAATACATGTATAATATTATATATATGTATGCAATTTATTAAAAAGGTAAATTGTATATGTAAAATATAAATACATTTTTGAAACGGGTATAGCAATTCAGATCAATTACCATCCTGTAAATTATTATTTAAAAGACACATAAAATTTTCATTAAAAAAATCTGTATTTATCAATTTTAATAAGCATGCTTTAATATAGTAGTATTCACTTCAGATTCGGAGTTTGTAAATACTATTTTTTTACTCGCGAATATAGGTTCAAAAATCTATTCTATTGCATTGAATCTTTTATTAATCTAGACAATATATCTCATTATCACGATGGAACTCATTATTTACTCCATTATCTATAATTGCAAATAAAAAATATACACCAACAAATAAATATTATTACACGTGCGTGCCGGGCGCACGGTACGTATACTATCGTGCTCTCGTATGATCATGCGCATTACTTTTTTAATATTCCGGGCTCAGGCAGCCCGGTAACCGTGCATTTTTCTTACGGCACGAAGGTTCACGAGGTCTGAAATCACATGCAACAAAAGCATTGTAATCTGTGGAGCAGTAACCCAGCTTCGGGCTGACGCCGCACGGGATTTTTTTGTGTGTACATAACTTTTAAAATTGTTCCCCTTGAATTTCAGACCCTAAAAAGTAACGAAAATCGATTTTCATTCTATAAAACGTGGTCAAAAGCTAAAATAAATGGTTTCATCGGATTCCTGGGGAAAAAATACTACGGCATATCAATTTGAACATAATCTAAAACAGTATTCAAATCCACTAGAAAAACTGAAAGATTTTAAGAAAATCCCAATTTTGAGAAAGCCAAAAAAAACTTTCGAGCTATCGTGGGCTCAAAAATCGATGTTTTGGTCTAAATCCAACGAGAAAATTATTTTTTTTTACTTATATTTTCTAGTTCTGCAGGCGCGTTAGGAATCCCGGATACTTCGAAAAAAAAACCAGTCTTATAAAAAAATTCAAATTATCATTATTCAAAATATGAAAATATTGACAGCAAACGCTTAAAGTAGCTGGATAGAAGGTCCGGATAGAAAATTCGTAGACATTTTTTACTGTAAAAAAGACCCCAACATACAGTTTTTTTTGTCATTTTGATCGAATAATAAAAAGCTTCCAGGTCACCGTGTTATGAATACATTTTTTTTTATTATTAAGTAAAAATACTTGATTTTTGAGTTAACGTTTTTTTTCTCTTAGGATGGACCACTTCCGAAAAGATTTAGGAAAAACATTTTTTTACGCAAAGGTAAATTCAAAGAGATGTTTAATTTAAAAAAATCTGATCAAGTGACAGCACATATTATTTTTAAAAAAAAGTCCTCAGACTCGATGGATTTTTCAAGTAAATTTATTTATTTATTTTATTTATTAGTAAATTTTTCTTTTGTAACTCAGTGTTCTACTTTTTAGGAAATATGTCAAGAATGTTGAATGATAATTTAATACAAAGACTTAAAAGTTCTAGAATTCCTGATGTTTTATATCCACAACTTCTGATTTTATTGGATAATAATCATTTTGAGTATGCTTTGATATCTATTGAACAATAGTACATTTTTAACCAAGGGAGCAAAAAAAAAGAATGGCCCAGATCGCAGGTTAATTAACATCCGAGGCGTTAATTAAGGTGCAAGAACTAGTGTGATTTAAGATGTCAAAAGCCTTGGAGCGATAAAATATTTAAAGACTTTAAAAAATCCTAATTACTTTTAATACCTGATAACTTAGAAATATTATTATTACCCGCATAGTTTTAGATTATCTGACACAAATATGGGCCAAACAATTTGCCATATATGGGATATTGTTTGGCCCATATATGAGAAATTGTATTTCCCAAACATCGCCAATGATTATTGGCCAAATATGGGCAGAATATTTAAACTTGATTTTTAAAATCTAGTTTTAATTTTTTATAATATTTATAAGTATTTTAATAATTTAATGAAGTAAAATGAAATAAAAAATTTTCTCTTTTAAGAAAACGTATTTATTTGATCAGACTATTATTTTTTGGTTCCTCAAAGAGGAACCATTGTGATAGATCAAATTTCGATTTTTGATTTTTTGGCATATAAGCACGTTTTGAGACCCCAGGAAGCTAAAAAACCGGTTTTAAAAAAAAGTATGTATGTGTGTGTGTGTGTGTGTGTGTGTGTGTGTGTGTATGTAACCGGTGAAATTTCACAACCATTATGGAATTAAGACCTAATTTTTTTTTCAAAAATTTTTTCATCAAAAAATCTGAAACTACTTTTTTTTTTTTTAATTTGGATGTAATACCTCATTTATTTCTACGAAAGTACTTAAATTTGAAAGTATGGTCTTTACTCTATATTTCGAATCTGATACTTAATTTTTTGAAAATTTTTTTCACGAAAAAATACAAAAAACAACAATTTTTTTTTTCTTTTTGGACGTAGTACCTAATTTATTTCTATGAAAGTACTAGTTTTAGAAAGTTTTTTTATAGTCATTTTTTGGATCTGATACCGAATTGTTTTAAAAATTTTTTCTCAAAATTAAAACAACAAAAAAATTAAAAAACCTGCAATATTTTTTTTTTTTGGGTGAAATACCTAATTTAATTCCATGAAAGTACTAATATCTGAAAATATTGCGACCGGCGATATTTCACAACCGTTATGAAATTAAGACCTAATTTTTTTTTCAAAAATTTTTTCACCAAAAAAGCTCTAGGTACTTTTTTTTTTTTTTTTTTATTTGGATGTAATACCTCATTTATTTCCACGAAAGTACTTATATTTGAAAGTATAGTTTTTACTCGATATCTCGAATCTGATACTTAATTTTTTAAAAATTTTTTTCTGGAGAAGGCTGCCAGGCTGACTGCTGCGCTAAGCTGGCTCATGAGAAATACGTGCGGACCTAAGACCGGAAAGCGCAGGCTTCTTATGTCGGTAACCCACTCCATACTACTGTATGGTGCAGAAGTATGGGCCGACTGCATAAAGAAGGTCACTTATGCGTCTAAGCTTACGAGCGTGCAGAGGCAAGGAGCCCTGCGAATCTCCTGTGCCTATCGAACAGTGTCGTTGGAGGCAGCTCTAGTCATTGCTGGGGTAATCCCGATAGACCTGCTGGCTCTTGAGAGACAGTATATCTATCTGAACAAAGAGAGGGAAGGTATTGACCGCGCGAAGGCTACTTCGCGCCAGATCAGCCTAAGCGATTGGCAGGAACGTTGGACCGACTACGCGAAGAGCAAATGGACCAAGAGGTTGATAGGAGAGATATCACCTTGGATAAATAGAGGGCATGGAGACATTAATTATTTTTTGACCCAATTCCTAAGCGGACATGGACTTTTTTGCTCCTACCTCTTTCGGATCCAGAAGATGAATAGTGCGGAATGTATATACTATCCTGGCAAAGACGACACGCCGGAACACACATTCTTCAAATGCGATAGGTGGGCTGCTAAAAAGTTTCAATTAGAAGCTAACATCGGTCAAATCACACCTGAAAATGTGGTTGGCCTGATGCTTCAAAATGAAGAAGTATGGTCCGAAATTGGCCAGTACGTGGAGTACATACTCCGCACCAAAAAACCTGAAGTCCAAGGTATAGGCTAATATTAAGACGTATTGCGGTTATCCTGATGACTGCAGCTGTTGTACTAACATACTATCATCCCTGCAGTTACTCTTGATACCGCAAGCAATAGTAGATGGTAGGATAATTTTTATTTATTTATTTATATATATTTATTTATTTATTTATTTATTAACCTTCTTTTTGATGATAATGAGAATTAACGTATATTTTTAGCTAACATATATTTTATTAAAGATGACAGTACATAAAGACGAAATTTCAACCAGATGGAATGACGGAGTCCTTAACCAGACTGGCGAGTCAGTGGATGCAAGTCAAAAGATGGAGTTCATGAATAGAACTAAATGGCCTTGAACCTGTCCTGAAGTAATGTGAAAACGGTCCCGGGATAGGCTCGCATAAGGTAGGAAGGGAGTGGAGTTTTAGTGGGTATAGGCAAAGTAGGTCGAGTCCCACATAACTGTCAGTTCGGATGCTGAACAGTATGCGTAATGCATTTCTCCACTTCCTACGCAAAAAAAAAAAAAAAAAAAGCTGCTGAAATTAAATTCCATAAAAATTTCAGCCAGAAAATTGGTAAAAAAAAAGATTAAAAATAAAATTTCTCAATCATACCTGAAATTAATTTAGCGACTTCGTGTAATGAAAGTTTATCTTTCATTATTAACTATTTCAAATTACCGCGCCCTAAAACAAAAGATAAATATCGATAAAAGAAACGCGACGGCCGAACCAACAGGCGGAACGGCTGGGCCGCAGTAACAAGAAAAAAGACGCCAAAATTCTCATTCTCGCGCCGGGCCTTTGCGAGGACAGGTCGTATGTCAAAGTCTTGACACAGAAAATTGATATTTTATTAAAAACTGATACTAAATTTAAATGATTCAAAGTGATATTAAATTTAAAAGGCTTAAAGTTATTAATTATTAAGTTATTGTCAAAGTTACTATAAAAGGCCAAAGTTTATTTATAAATCAAATTATCTTTATTTTGTTGAAGCCATTGTGTATCATATGTAAAAATCATACCGAAAATTAAAGTATAAGTGATTAATTTAATTGAAGTGAAGTGAAGACAAGATTAAACAGGCTCACTAAAATTATTATTTAGAGGTACCTCATCAATTATTAATATAAACTAAGTGAACATTATTATTCTTATTTCGTTTTTTATATACTTATAAAAGTTAGTAAATTTCTAGAAAAAATTTTTGAAAAAAAATTAGGTCTTAATACCATGATGTTTGTGAAATATCGCCGGTTACATACATGAGACACACATACACACAAACGCACACACACACACCGGTTTAAAAACCAGTTTTTCAACTTCCTGAGATCTCAAAACGTGCTTATATGCCAAAAAATCAAAAACCAAAATTTGACCTATCACAATGGTTCCTCATTGAGGAACAAAAATTTCAACATTCTATGTGGTTGGTTTTGTAGTTTATAAAAAATATTTGACACATTTAGCGGACCAAAAAAAATAATAGATTGAAATATCTACATTACCCTGGAGTATTCGAGGTTGTTATAAACGTTTTTATTTATGAAAATTTTCATGTTTTCACCTAATTTTTTTTCGTATTCTCCAAGATGGTGTGGCGGACCAAAAATAATCATAGAATGAACTTTCTAGATTACCTGGGGGTTTTCGAAGTTTAGAAAAACGTTTTTATGGATGATAATTTTAATTTTTTATTCTATGATATTTTCCGATTTTCCATGATAGCGGAACAAAAAACATAATAGAATAAACTTTCTAAATTAACCTTATGTTCTGGTAAAATTTTTTAAAATAAAAAATAAAATTTTTCTCCAAAAAAACGTTTTCCGCGACCTTCAAAACCACTTATTGTTAGTAATAAAAAAAGTCTGTTTTATTCTATTTTTATGATACGACACCTGAAAATATGTTACAGTAAAGAGTTGAAAATTTTCCTGCTAAAATTAATGTTTCTGGACATTAATAACCCCATGCAGTATATAATCTTAAATTTTTTAGTTTTCTGGTCCACCATCTTGGAAAATTAAAAAATATTTTTGGGTAAAAAAATAAAAATTTTCCTCTGTAAAAACGTTTTTCTCAGTCTCAAAACCACCAGGTAATTGTAAAAAGTTCATTTTATTAATCCCCCAAGAAAAGTAGAAAGTTCCTTTTTTTATGTTTTTAGGTCAGCCATCTTGAAAAAATAGATTATATGTTGAAAAAATATAAATTTTTACTTGGGTAGTTTGCTGATAAAATTAAGTAATTTTTATAATTACCTTTTAAATTATTTAATAAAAACAAACACTCTCTCATAATACCATTAATATTCAGCTTTGTATAACACTTAAAATATAATCTTTCGCAGAACAAAAAAAAATAATGATTAGTTTGGCCACTACGGAACTTAAAAGGTGAATAAAAAGATTTTGACAAATGACAGCTGTCAAAATCCTGTCAACTAGCTGTCCATGTGCGATAATAAAGTTAGAATCTTGATTTTGGAAGGTTAATTAATGACAGCTGTCAATTGGAAGTGTTGTTGAATTTAAGTCATAACTTAACTTTTTAATCTACAAAATTATTTGAATTTATACCGAATTCGTAGCGAATTCGATGCGAATTCGAAAGTACTCCGGTTTTTCGAATTCGTCACGAATTCGGGAAAAAAATATGTGCCAATTGGGATGCATACATATAGATCAAGTGATCACAAGATGGCCGAGTCCATCATTGGAATAAAACTAATATTCCATAAATTTATTATTTTATTATTTTTTTGTATTATAATGGCCAAATAAACTTAAGTCATTTGTATTATATTATAACTTTTATTTTTCTCTCGTCATTTATTATTTTCATTAAATAACTTTTATATTTAAACTTATATCTTTTATTGACTTAGCTACCCTCCCCCCCTTATCCAGTATTATTATTATAAACTTATTTCAGCGACACTAAGATAGCCAGGTAAGGGGCCAGTTCGTTATTATTTAATTAAATATTTAATAAATTTATATATTAGACCGCTCATCATATTCGAGACTTTGATTAATATGGATCTAAATTTATCGTGCCTGGATCTAGAGCCTGGATTATATTAGAAGCTGATTAGAAACCAAGATTTATTCCACGAGGTTACTTTTTCTGGAAAATAAGGATTTTTTTTCTCAAAAATGTAGGGTTATAATAATCATTCGAAAAAAAAAAAATTAAAATAAATAACTTTTTACTGTAACTTACATTTAATTTATTATTATTTTATTTTGCACAATTTTTCTTTTCATGTATTTTTATTTTTCTAATTTTTTTCTCGATTTTCTTTCAATAATAACGATAATAATACATTTTTTCTTAAAATTTTCTTAGTAAAAACTAAACACAACATATTTAAACCCAAATTTGTAGAATTCTAGTTTCATATTTATCATAAATTGACAACTTCTGCATGTTCAAATAATGTTGTTTTTCCAGGTAATTGATGTTTATCTCGCTATTTTTTAATTATTAAAAAAATAATTTAACAATTATTGAAACAAAATCAGAAGAATAAAACTACACGAAAAGAAAAATTGTTACAACAAACAATAATAATAAATGTAAGAACGCTATTTACATAAAATGATATATATCTATTTTTAAGTGTACTAGAATGGTGCATATTGATTGATGGCTTAATCAAATCTAACTTATTTTAATCTTAGCGCGTTCTTCAATATATTTACATAAACATATATATATTTAGGATATTCTTTAATTACAATAGATGTCGTAACCATACAGTAATTACATTCTTACAATTCAATCTTTAGGTGGTTTTTCCATTCTAGAAGACTGTCTGGCATTTTCACATAATTTATTTTTGTTATCAATTACAATAATAATATTATTAGAATCAGTTTGAGCTTTATGGAAGGCATTTTCAACGTTATCTACTACCTTAATTTAACTTCAGAATTATCATTCCATTTAGCTGTACAAGGTCCTAATTGACCCATATGTCTTTTCCAGACTCGTTTATCTTTTGTTATTACATTGTAAGTAACCGGACCTAACTGTTCAATAACTGTAGTTTCTGTCCAGCTATTTTTCTTTTTGTAATCTTTAGACATACTTTTATCATTAACTTTGACTTTAAATTCGCGGTTACCATGGGAATTTCAGATTTGTCTTTCTTGGCTAGCTTTTACGTTTTTATGCGCATTCGGTTTTAACGTATCAAATTTAGTTCTCAAATTTCTACCTATTTTAACCATAGCAGATGAGAAACATGTTGTGCAGTGAGGTCTTGCACAATAATAAAATAAAAATCTATATCTATGTGATGCTTCTTGTCTATCATATTTAGATCTTAAGAGCAATGGAAATTTTGCTTTAAACGTTCGCACTGCATTTTCTGCTGCGCTATTCGATGTTTGCCACGTTATTTTGCTTTAAAAATTGCTCGAAATCTGCTGAGACAAAAGTTGGACCATTATCCAAAATAATGCAACGGGGCAATCCTAAAATAAACTTTTAAGACTTTAATTGTGCTTGTAGCTGTAATATTATTCATTTCAAATATATCTACCTATTTGGATTATGCGTCCGTTAATATAAAATACATTTTATTTTCAACAGGACCGCAAAAGTCTATGTGTACGTGATAACCCAGACCGATAGGCCATGCCCAACAGTTTAAGATAGATCGTGCTGGATTATTCGCATTCTCTAAACACAATTTACATGATTTCGTCATGCTTTCTATATCTTGGTCAATTTCTGGCCACCAAACGTACGACCAGGTCATAGCTTTTGTTTTCACTATGCCAAAATGTATGGCATGTAATTCATTTAAAATTTCTTGTATCAGAATAGAAGGAAACTTAAGGAAAGAGTCAAAATTGGGAAACCGTTTGCTTTTGCTTCTAACTTTCAGGACTGATTTATTTATAATTATTTATTTATTTATTTAACAGTGATTGTGGTAGTTAATTCACTTAAATGGGTCTTATGGGTTTAGAAATGAAGGGGTCCATGCTGAAATATAGGGAGATTTAGACTATTTTCTAAAAAACGTTGCAACCTAGAAACATCATCTTGGCCTTTTTTAAGCGTTGCAAGATTTTCAAAGGGATTATAGGTTAATACCCATGAAATGATTGCTGAATGAAAGTTGACAAAAAGGTAAAGGTAGCCTAGACAAAAATTAGCCAAAAATTCTAACATTTAAGAAGGATAGTCATAGAATTCAAAAATCAAAAAACGTCATGTATCATAAATTAGAAAAAAAATTATTAATAAAAATTTATTTTTAAAAATCAAACTGTTTTTATTTATTGATAAAATAATCTTCCAATAATTAAGTTTTTTAGAATCCTTAAGAAGGTTTCGGTATAATCAATTCGGTTAAATATAGGCTAATGAAATATCTTATTTCTGATTTTGAAACATTTTTTAAAGATTTGGGTAGTTTGAAATCAGATATATTCCATAGCCTGCCAAACATTATTTATTTTATTCACAATTCCTGGAAAATATTCCGAACCGTATATCAATCATGACGCAACCTATCGAAATATTATCTATTTCAAAACTAAATTTATTATCAAAAATAGGAAATTTTATTTATAATTACCTATAAGTAGGAAATGACGCAACCAAAAAATAAAATATATATTTTACAGTTACATAACATAAACAAATAACGGAAAATATTAAAATATGATAAGTGAAAATGATTGTACATTGTCTAACTTATCGCCTAGCTTAATTTATAGTATCAAAAATTAATATAAATTCGAGTAATTTTAATTATTAAAAATTATAAATTATTTTTTTGAAAATTTTATTTTCATATTGAAATTAATTTCTCTGAAAAACAAAAGTATTATTTTTTTAGCGATTTATGAATGCTTTAAATATAAGTTAATTTTTAAATCAAAATATCGGAGAAATTTTTTATTTTCATATAAATAATTAATATGAGGAGTTTATGTATTTTCGTTTTCATTTTAAGTGCAACTAATGTAGTCCATAATTTTAAGGTAAATAATAAACTTCTTTTAATCGATAAACCACTTGAAATTACAAATTTTTTTTTTAATTAAATGGTGGATTCCACAATAAATGAGCTTAAAATGGACTAAAAGGTTACATAAATCAGTTTAAAATATTATTGCTGAAATTCACCTAAAAATGTACCCTTCTGTCAGTTTTTATCTTTCTAGGTCCAATTGTCAATGTTTGATAGATATTTTCGCGTTTTTGACCTTTTTTTAAATCAGCTCAAAATTTTCTTACTTTTGCAAGCAAATAATTATTTTATAAAAAAAATATAAATCTTTTAGGTACTGATTGACAATTTTCCGCAAAATTTGATTCCGAGGTTCAAAAGTTGATTCTGACTCATATTCAATATTTTAAGATGTGCAGTTTCCATTTACTTAATTGGTCTAATCTATTTTTTACCAAAAAATTAAATTTTTATGGGATAATCTGATTTGAAAGTTCCAGATAAAAAAAGAAAAAATAATCCTTAAATTACCAATTTTTCGAATTTTTTGCTAACAATAATTCACGTTATTGAAAATTTATATTCCTTGGGGAAATGTTACCGATGGGTTAATTTTGTTATCAATATCTAATATCAACTTTTAAACATACTAAATTTCACACTAAATAAGCATCTGAAGCTTACACAAAGTATGTAAATGTTAAATGAAGTTTGTTTTTTTTTTAATTCATTTTTTTTTTCTAAAATATATTTTAGAAATTTTCATCAACAAAACTAATCATTATCGATTGAAATTTTATTTAAATTCGAAATTTCAAACATCCTAAAAAGATTTATAGTTGCATAATTCACATCCATTTCATAAAATTATTCAATAACGAATTTTAATTTTAATTTTCATTAACTTTAATAATACAGATCCTGAATATATAACAAAAAGAGAAAGTTTTTCGGTCTCTGGTTGAGACCCTTATCAAAATCTACAAAATTAATAAAAATTTGAATATACATAAAATTTAACTTTAAATTTATAACTAATGTTGATCTTACTTATAAAATAATAATTTGGACATATAAATTAGGTGTGTGAAACCTAAAGTCGTAAAAAACTTAAAATCTTGATATTCATGATTAAAAAATCTGTAAAAAATATATACATGAAAATAATTTAACCTAATATGCTTGCAATTTTTTTAAATTACAATATTACATACCATAAGTCATTATCATATTACTTAAATCAAAAATAAAAAATCTTAGATGATAAATATATATATATGTTAAAATAGTATCACAGAATCTTTGAAAAATAAGTTAATCACAATAAATAATCGAATAAAATAATTGCAAAAATACAACAGTTATTATAATAATGTAAACAATACAGTTTAAAAATAATGATAATTTAAATATATGTAAAAAAGGTACTTGTAGCGACATCTATTGGTATTGGATTAAAGATATGTGCAGTGATTTTTAATCAATAAAGAAGTATGAAAAGATGACTAGGTATGTTATTCTATGGTACGGTTATTCTATGTAAACAATATATGCATGTACTTTTTCATTTTATGGATTACAGATAAATATGGTTTGAATAGGCCTTGTGAATCTTCTTTCAGGTTGATAGGGTTTAAATGTGCGTTGATGTGAAGTACCTCAGAAGTATTACGCTTCAGTTAAACAGCTTTTAATAAATAACAACTATCCGACCAAATTTATAGATTATTACATGAAGAAAAGGGTTAAAACACTAGAATATAGGGCTACCAATGCTATTGATAATGACTCCCATTTTGACATAAACAAAAAAATTTTAATCAAAAAACCTAAAGTGAGCATACCACATGTAGAAGGTTTTTATAATAGTGTTATTTTTAGGCATTAAAAATAAACATCCGTGATAAAACGAAGTCTTTGCTTGGCACTTTTCCGCGGGCCTCTGGGCTTCCTGTGCCTTTTGACAGCCTTGCCACGGGCTTTGCCGCGCGCAGTCTTGCTTTACGAGACTTATTCTTAACTTTTGAATTTTGCTCCTTTACCACGTCGAGTACTTATATTTTTCGTTTAAGGAACGTGGCCCTGAAAAAGGCCGATTGGTAAAATCCTCCCTTGCCACGTCTTATAATTTTTACATAGTAAACTTTGTAACGTATTTGTCACGCGCGCCAAACCTGGCCAAAGGCCAAATCTAGCCAAAGCAGCATTTGCGGTCCTGACTTCAGCCTTCACGCACGCGGCTACCTTGACGCCTTCGCTAAGCTGTGGACGAGATTGTTTGTTGGTTTGATTGTTGCTGATGTGCTTGGTGCACTTGGAGGAGTCCATGGCTTTCGGACGTTAAATCCTCATTGAAGCAGCTCGTAAGCTGTGATTGATTGAATCGCTTGGTGCAATTTTCCGAGCTCGTAGGCTTGAAGAGGTGGACATTTATATTCTTGGCCAGGAGAAGTCACCTGAGCACTAGGTGCTCGCATGTTTGTAAGTTTTTGATTTCTCTTTTGTATGTTTGCGTATGTATGTGTATTTGTGACCTTGGTGATTGAATTTGTTGTATGTCTGTGATTTATTGATTTGGAACGTGTGGCTGCAGCCACGCATCAAATGCAAGAAAAAAAACCACCGGCCCTTTTTAGGGCCACCTATTACGTACAACAAAGAACAAATAATACAGAAAGCTTCTACTGAAATTATCATTGGTGCATCAACCGGGATTTTATACCCAAGGAAGCTCTCTGGATTATTTTGATTTGTTTTTCGACGAGAGCGATTAAATTCGGGAAATACCCCTAGACTTTCCGTTTTTTGAATCGCAATTTTGGTAGTAATTTAAAAATATATGGATGCGGATATGTATTTTAATGCTCCGGGGTTTATAATTTTAACGCGTCGTGATTAGCAGTAGTTTCTCGTAGCCGGGCTTCGTGTATTAACATTTGTGGCACATGTTTTGACTCGAAATATATTGCGGGTTTCGCTAATAGATAATTTAGATTTTGGCTTTGAAGCAATTAATGAATGGAGTCGTGTTAATTTTGAGTAATTAAATTACATGTTGAACTTTTAAAACTCGGTGGATTTTGAATCACAGTGTTGGGAATATAAAAAGAAAAATATTAGAGTCGTTCCGGGAACACTACCGATCACTGCCGTCCGCAGTTTTCCACATGGCTTTGCCACGCTCTCCAATTTTTCCGGGACTCGGGCGCTCTTGGCCTTTCTCATAGCTTTGCCACTCTGGCGAGCTCGGGCGTTCTTGGCCTTTCGCATAGCTTTGCCACGCTTTCAAATTTTTCCTGCACTCTGGCGAGCTCGGCCGTCCGTAGTCTTTCACATAGCCTTGCCAAACTTAGCTTCGCGGTGCTTAGCGTTGGTCGTTGCTCCCTTTGCTCTAGCGGCAGTAACATTATTTGTGATGGTCTATGCTCCTTTTGCTCATAGCATGTATAAAGAAATTTATTGCGCGTTATTCCTGTAAATAATTAAATTATTTGGCTATGAGGCAATTAAATTTTATGATTTATGTCATTTAAATTTTGAGTGATTGAATTGCATCATTCATCTGAAATTTAGATAATTCGATGATACCGGTTTCACGCATTTTATACCTCAGAACTTGGGATTTATCGTGCAAATTAAATATTTTCAGTGTTAAAATAAAAAATCTTATGTGGAAATATTTGTCTCACGTTTATTAAAATATAATTTTTCGAAGGTCGTTTACCTGATTTTGAAATATCGGGATCGCGTAACCTTTTGAAAAACTTGAATGTCGATTTGTAGATAAACGGTTTCTAACTTTTACGTTAAATTAATTACTTGTACGTGTCTTTTAAATATCTTTTTTCGCGAACCATAATTGCCGAGTTTCGGAGAGTCCTTGGAGATGGTGTGGCTGCAGACGCATCATCTTCGGAGGCTTACTGGAACGAAGTAATATTGTTAAAATTCTATTTTACTTTGTGTAATTTGCACGGTGCAGCAGTAAAAAAGTATGAAATTCGATGTAAAAAAGAAAAAAAGAATCCCGAAATTTGTGGCAATTTGAATTCCTTGGGAGCCCATACAGGGTGGAGCATAAATTTGACTCGGCAAACTTGGGTGTAAAAACCCAGAAGTTTTTACAGGGTGGAGAATGTTATTTTTAGGCATTAAAAATAAATATCCGTGATCAAACGAAGTCTTTGCTTGGCACTTTTCCGCGGGCCTCTGGCCTTCCTGTGCCTTTTGACAGCCTTGCCACGGGCTTTGCCGCGCGCAGTCTTGCTTTACGAGACTTATGAATATCGCTCCTTTACAACGTCGAGTACTTATATTTAAGAAACGTGGCCCTGAAAAGGGCCGATTGGTAAAATCCTCCCTTGCCACGTCTTATAATTTTACACCGTAAACTTTGTAACGTATTTGTCGCGCGCGCTCCAATCAGTGAACGAGCTCGAAGTCAGCGAAGGCCTATAAATATAACCGCAAATCTAGCTAAAGCAGCATTTGCTGTCCTGACTTCAGCCTTCACGCACGCGGCTACTTTGACACTTTCGCTGTGCTATGGATAAGATTGTTTGCTGGTTTGATAGTTGCTGATGTGTTTGGTGCACTTGGAGGAGTCCATGGCTTTCGGACGTTGAATCCTCATTGAAGCAGCTCGTAAGCTGTGATTGATTGAATCGCTTGGTGCAATTTTCCGAGCTCGTAGGCTTGAAGAGGTGGACATTTATATTCCTAGCCAGGAGAAGTCACCTGAGCACTAGGTGCTCGCATGTTTGTAAGTTTTGGATTTCTCTTTTGTATGTTTGTGTATGTGTGTGTATTTGTGGCCTTGGTGATTGAATTTGTTGTATGTCTGTGATTTGTTGATTTGGAACGTGTGGCTGAAGCCACGCATCAAATGCAAGAAAAAAAAACCACCGGCCTTTTTTAGGGCCACCTATTACGTACAACAAAGAACAAATAATACAGAAAGCTTCTACTGAAATTAACAAATAGTATGTGCGGCATGCTTAAAAAATATGGCATCGTACCAATACCTAACATCATAAATAATAATAGCAATCTAGTCATTAAAGCCAAAGATAGAACCCCTAAGGGTGAGAAAACTAATGTGATATATAAAATTGAATGTGAACATTGTGATGCATCTTATGTCGGTCAAACTAAAAGAGAAGCAGCTGTACGTATAGGTGAACATAAGGCTGGTATAGATAGAATCATCAAAAAAGAAAAGAAATTAGCTGAGGAAAAAGAGAAAATTCAGCCACCTAAATGTACAAGAATCCTTAGAAGTATGAACAAAGATAAGAATATCCCAACAATAGAAGTTCCTAATGACAACGATAACATCAATAATATCAAAAAAAAGAATGAAGAAAATGAAAAAGTTGTGACACCACGCACAAATTTAAGTGGAATGATTTCTCTATAGAGAACCTTCTTATCATAAGCGTAATACTTCCGAGGTACTTCACATGAACACACAATTAAACCCTATCAACCTGAAAGAAGATTCACAAGGCCTATTCAAACCATATTTATCTGTAATCCATAAAATCAAAAAGTACATGCATATGTTACGCCCGAAATGAGGTAACGGCCGGTTCCGCGGAACGGGGCAGTCATCAGCCGGTTTGATGAAATTATGAATAAAATTTGCTAAGTCAAACAAATTTTTTATCTTATAATTAATCAGTATCATTTAAAAATGTATTTTAAATGTAAAAGAAATTAAACAAAAATTTTTTTTCTTGGAAATGTTTCTTATTTTCAATGTATTAATTTATTTAATTTGATGCCCCGTTCCGCGGAACCGGCCGGTTTGATGTCCCATTCCGTGGAACCGGCCGGTTTACTGTCCGATTCCGCGGAACCGGCCGTTACCTCGTTTCGGGCGTAACACATATATTGTTTACATAGAATAACCGTACGTCACCATGGCAACATACCTGGTCATCTTTTCATACTTCTTTATTGATTAAAAATCACTGCACATATCTTTATTCAAATACCAATAGATGTCGCTACAAGTACCTTTTTTACGTATATTTAAATGGAGTAACGAAAAAAAGGGGTTTTTGAGGTGGTGTGTGCTTTTTAGGGAGAAAAATTATTTAAGAAAACTTTATTTAATGCTTTTAATTTATGCGTGCTAATAATTTTTTAATTAAATATACTTAGGAATTCTTTGTATTTTGATTGTTCTGTAAGAATATACAAGCCTAATATTATTGGTGTGTTCTTTAATCAAATAACCTCACTTTGTGAGGAAACACATGCCTAAACCAAGTTTTTTTCAAAGTATAGATAATATTTTCCATACCATTGGTATACAAGGTCATGAAAAATGTAATAATACTTGTTCAAAAATGGTAAATGAAAATAATGAGGAAGCCATGGACTTTCAGTCCGCTAGCATGAAAAGAAGTAGAGATGAAACTGAATCTATTTCTAGTATCGAGAGCAATGACAATAAAAATAATAAGAAGTCAGCAGTGTCCAAAAGCCAAAGTAATATTTCTCAAATAACCACAGATAATACTAAAAATCATAAAGAAAAAATCATATATAAATATGAAAAAAAAATCCATAAAGGGCCCTTCTCAGTGTTTGTTCGTAAAGTCAATGGTATAAATGATGAGAAAGAAAATGAAAATGACAAGAAAAAAGTTTACACTGATCTAGAAATCATTAGACTATTACAAAATAAGTGTAACATGAAGTTCAAAGAACTGATTCCTATATCAAGAAGATTATGGAGCATTCATTATGATAAGTTTGATGAAGCTAATGAAGCAGTTAAAAATCCATACATCAAACAATTTGGATTTGAAATTTATATTCCTAGACATAAATTCATACTAACAGGCGTTATAAAAGGAGTTCCTAAAGATATGACTCCAGAAGATCTAAAAACAACTATTAATTCAGATAACAAAGGAATTCACGTTAAAAACACATTTAAACTTAAAAGGAAAGATCCAAAGACAAAAAAGTTGATTGATTCTAGCTCTTTTGGTGTCAATTTTAAAACTTCAAAACTTCCAGAACATTTTTTAATACATAATATCAGAATTCAAGTTACGCCATTTGTAAGTAGGGTTGTTAGATGTTTCAATTGTGGTAAATTTGGTCATATTGCCACAACATGTAAGAGTCAAGCCAAATGTTTGAAAACACGCTTTAAATAATGAAAACAAGTGTGACAAAATTAGTAAATGTATTAACTGCGAAGGAAATCATCATTGTTTAAACTTTTCTTGTCCTGAATTTATCTTATCAAAAGAAATTAAAACCTGCATGGCTAATGAAAATATCAGTTACGTAGAAGCACAAAAAAAGGTAACCAAAAATAATAGTAATAATAAAAAAATTTCATACGCAGATATGGCAATTAGTAAGAATTCTAATTCAAATATTCAATCACAAGTTCCTCAAAATTTACAAGTATTAATCACCAAGTTTACAGAAATATGTTCAGGTTTCACACAAGGTATACCAGACACAGAAAAACTTATTGACAGATTAGCTAATACTGTACGTGTCCATATGAATGTTTATAAAAATCAACAACAGTCGAACCAAAATGGACATAAGTCAAAATAATGTAAATAACAATAGTTGTAAAGAAAATCTTAAAATAATCCAATGGAATGCAAGAAGTATAAGCTCTAAAGAAACCGAATTAATTAAAAATAAAAATCTTACAGATATATTTATAATTTCTGAAACTTGGTTAAATAAACATAGTAGAAATTTTAGAATAAAAGAATTTAGACTAAAAGGTTTTGATATTATACGTGAAGACAGAACTGATAGGCAAAGAGGCGGTGTAACTATCATAGTTAACAATAAATTAAAATATAACATAATCAAAGTCAATAACAACTGTAACATGAAACTTGAAGTTTGTGCTATAAAAGTTTATCTTAAAAACGAAGAAGTTACAATATGTTCTTGTTATAAACCTCCAGATATCAATATATATTCAATTGAATGGTCAATTTTCTTTAATCAGTTTAATGGTAAATTTCTCATTGGTGGAGACTTCAATGCACATCATGAATCTTGGGGTGATTTGAATAACTGCTCTCAACGAAACTCCTTAATATCAGGCATCGATGTCAATAAAATTATACTTCTTAATAATAATGCAGCTACACACATCGACCCTGCAGGTAAAAAAACCGCCATAGATTTAACTTATGTTGATGCCGATTCAGCTCTGTCTTATAACTGGTCTGTCTTTGAAGACACGTGGGGAAGTGATCACTTTCCTATTTTAATAAAATATAATGTACCTGTTGCTATTAATAATAATAATTTTAACTTTAATAGATTATATAACAGTAAGACTGATTGGGAAAAATTTACCAAAGAAGTTGACATTAAGTTAGAAGCTAAGAATAGTATATTTAATAATCAAGATAGTAATGCATTAGAATTATATTCTATTTTTACTTCTATAATTAAATAAGCTTTAGAAGAAACAACTGTATTTAAAAACAAAAATGCTAAAAAATATATAAATAAAAATACTGTAAAAAAGAAGTGTCCTCCACCATGTCCATGGTGGAATGAAACCTGTGATAAACTCCTTAAAGTAAGACATGATGCCTTTCTAAAATTTTAAAATTCTAAAACTACAAATTATTATATGGAATACAAAAAAATAAGTGCTAAAACAAAAATAGAATTAAGAAAAATTAAAAAGGCAAGTATAGTCAAGTTTTGTGAAAGTATTAATAAAAATAGTAACCCTACATACATCTGGAATACAATAAAAAAATTTAAGAATAGATGGAACGTAACAGATAATCAACACGAATACAGCTCAGAAAAAATAGAAAATGCTAAAATTTTAATTAATGAACTCTGCCCACTATGGGTCGAAGAAAATGTACCAAATCTTCTTAGCAATACCTCAGATCCTTTCCTAGATAGTGAATTTTCTGAACTTGAACTTGAAATAGCTTTACAAAATATAAAAATAAAATCATCACCCGGTAAGGACGGTATTGACTATAAAATAATATCAGCTCTTTCATCGAATGCTAAAAAAGTTCTTCTCATAGTTTTTAATAAAATTTATAAAGATCAATTATTTCCAACAGAATGGACCGAAATTTTAGTACATCTCATACCTAAACCAAATTCAAATAAACTTAGACCTATCTCATTAACATCATGTCTCTGCAAGCTATTTGAGAGAATAATTTCTTTTAGGCTAACTTGGTGAAAAGAATATAATAACAAGTTACCTTCCTCCCAGTTCGGATTCCGTAAATCCAAATCGTGTCAAGATAATATATCAATTTTCCATTCAGAAATTATTAAAGCCTTTAAAGAAAGAAAAGTAACTGCTGCATTATTCATTGATATTAAAGGCGCTTACAATGAGGTCATTCCAAGTATTTTAATTGAAAAACTAAAAAGAATTGGCTTATCAGGGAACATTTTATTCTTTATTTATAAATTAGTTTGATATAGACATTTGTTTTTTAGATATGGTGACCTAAACACATCTTATTGCACTTCGAGGAGTAACTCAAGGAGGAGTACTTAGCCCTCTTTTATATGGCATCTATCAGGGTGATCTACATGGTATAAGTGACAATAATTGTAAAGTCATACAGTATGCAGATGATGTTGCTTTCTACGTCACCAAAAAAGTAGCTGACAATGCTCTCACTATACTAGAAGAAAAGGCTTATATTTGCAAAAATTTACTTTCTCAACTCGGTTTGGAACTTTTACTGGACAAAACCAAGCTTATGGTATTTAGTAAAGACAATAAACTCACAAAAAGGAACCTCAAAATAGATATAGATGGTCATCAAATTGAAAATGTGAAACTTAAAGCTTGTAGAAAATTTTTAAGACCTATAAAGCTCAATTTCGTCAAAAATGACAGTTTTGACAGCAGTTTAAAAA
Source organism: Anagrus nilaparvatae (assembly GCA_022575985.1). Taxonomy (NCBI): domain Eukaryota; kingdom Metazoa; phylum Arthropoda; class Insecta; order Hymenoptera; family Mymaridae; genus Anagrus; species Anagrus nilaparvatae. The sequence continues at coordinate 15,872,702 of JAKSXM010000272.1, forward strand.
AATTCAAAAATTGGTTATTTTTAGTCGAAAATTACCAATAGGTTAATTGACTATAGCGGTGAGAGAATCAGTGATAAAAAGACACGGTTTAGGTCGTTTGAAAGGTGACATTTACACACAAAAAAGTAGACTAACCAGAAGTATTTTGGTTCATTTTTGAGGTTGTAGCGTTTTATCGAAAATTACCAATAAACCCTGTTTTATAAAATTGAGCCAACATGTAAATATGCGTTTCTAGCCCCAAAATTCCCTTTGGAATGAATGCAGGGCTTTTTGCATGTCTTTTAAACATATAAAAGTATGTTTTCAGTAAACATTAGCTTTTTAAAACGCTTTTTGGATCTTGTAAAAATTTGGGTAGCTAAAAACCCAAAATTCCCATGTTATTTAAATGGGAAACTTCAAGTGCTCGGCGGCACGGGTTAAAAAAATCAAAAATCAAAATCCTTGGAGCTGGGGGTTTTTTATGACCAAAATATTCGAAAAAAATGGGGGGAGCCAAAAAATATCGAAAAAAAAAAATAAGACACAGTCTAATATATATATATTTATCATCTAAGATTTTTTATTTTTGACTTAAGTAATACGATAATGACTTATGGTATGTAATATTGTAATTTGAAAAAATTGCAAGCATATTAGGTTAAATTATTTTCATGTATATATTTTTTACAGATTTTTTAATCATGAATATCAAGATTTTAAGTTTTTTACGACTTTAGGTTTCACACACCTAATTTATATGTCCAAATTATTATTTTATAAGTAAGATCAACATAAGTTATAAATTTAAAGTTAAATTTTATGTATATTCAAATTTTTATTAATTTTGTAGATTTTGATAAGGGTCTCAACCAGAGACCGAAACGTTAATAAAAAACAAATAACACCATAATTTACTCGATAAAAGGTCAAAAAACTTATCTCTATTTATTTGAAACAGTTTATTGTTGTGCCAAAAATGCAAAAGCATGGTCATCTAACTACTTTTTGACAATAGCCACCATTCTATAGTCCCAATTGTGCTACTCTGTCACTGCCTTTTATCCGTGCTTTACGCATAGACCTCGAAATTCGTAAAACGGACCCTGGATTCGTGTTCAGCGGGTCGAAAAACATAAATACCACCTATTTTTATCCTCGGAAAAAGAAATTTAATTATTTAATTTTTGGGCGTGATTAGTATGGCTGGCGCCTAGACTATCTCCGGGAAACAAGCGTACTCTGAATTATTATGAACTATTATTGTATTGAGAATCATAAAATAAAATTCTATAAATTAAGTCTTAAAAATATTATAAAAAACTTAAACATGATTTCTGTTTTTAGGAGTATCCATGAATTAAAAAATATGTCGATTCTTTTTGGAATGGTGTTGATTTAAGATTTCGAGTATTTGAAAAACCGAAATTACGCATCTTTGTTTCAGGAATCATTGTGGCTGAGGTAATTCCTTTTTTTGTGGAGATGTTCGTAGAGAGAAATACTTTAAAAATGCCCCAAATTCAATAGTAGGGTAAAAAGAGAAAGTCTTGATGGGGGGAATAGACTAAGAATAACTTGGGTTTAAGAACTTATAATAATTACCTGAGGAGAAACAAAGATTTGGAAAGTTCCGGGCAGGACCCGGCCCGGATTCGAACATTTTTGGCCAGCATCTGGTCCGAGTTCTGCCCGGAACTTTCCAAAACTTTGTTTCTCCTCGGGTAGAGACTAAGTTAAAATTGTTATAAGACAACATGTTTTATGCTCGTTACATAAGTTTTTTATAGTATAAAAATAAAGTAAAATAAATTCTTATTAAAACTTATTTTCTTAGAATTCTAGTATCCTACCGTTTGTAAAAAGAAATATATACAGCGAGAATGAATACAAACTAAAGGATAATGAAGTCTTAAACGATGCAGCAAATTATTTTTTTAAGGAATTGAATGATTATAAAAGATTTGTTTTAAACAGGGATTACAGTATAGCTGTTTGAATGTCAAAGTAAAATTCAATACATACTTAATTTTCATTAAAAGTTGTTTATTTTTATTATAAAATTTTATTTTTTAGAAATAATTTATGCAATCTTAAAATTGGTAGCTGTTCTACAGCAGGTGATAATTTGTGACATAAATTTCGTTACTATTTATTTTAAATTCATATTTTTAAACAAAATTTTAGGTGTCGAATATAAGTGCTGAAAAAACTCATGCAGAAACTCTGTATAATAAGGAAGTTGACAAGATCGAATACTAGCTGTAATGAATAGAACACTAAGATGACGGTACCTGGGAACAAGCATGGAGTTGTATTAGACAAGGATGTAAACTTTAGACCTTACTGTCCATAAATTTGTCTTAATAGACTATTCACCTCCACAATCCCCCAAATTTGGCGTGAAAAATTAAGCAGTTCTCATACATAAGAGCATTACTAAGAGTTTGATTTAATGAGTATCAAAGGAGGAGGATATTGGGATAAACTCAATTAAACTTATCTATTGGATGTAACAAAAGTGTATCGCTGAGCGGATTAGAACCCACATAACTGTTAAATTTATAAATTGGGCAATATTAAGACATCAATTTCTAAAAACAAATTGAATATAATTCTTGAAATTATTCTAGATATTTAAATCCAAATCATTTTAAGTCCCAAATTTCTAATTAATCTCAGACAGTTTAACTTTACTCGCCTCCTCCCCTTTAACATTGAAATTTGACTCATTTTCCAGAAAACAACAGATGCATCAATTTTCTTGTATATAAACTTTTCCATGTTATCATATGTTTAATTGCAGGTCTGATCAAGCAAATTGTTTATACAAAGCACCAAAAGTAAAGAATAAGACTCCTCGTGTGTTACCTGGTGAAGTTCTTTCGTTAGATGAACAATGTGATCAAAGAAGTAGATCAAAAGCACTTAATGTATGCAAACAACTATTATTTTTTGACCTATTTAAATATTTTTTTTGTTCATAAAATTTTATTTTAATTTTAGAAAGATAAAACTGTTTGCACTTCTTTAAAATGTGAAAAATATGGAAATGAATTCCCAGCTGCTGAAGGTTCACCTTGCGGTTACAATAAAGTATTTTTTCTTTTTTATAATTCAAATCTCGATCAGAATTCAAGTTAAACTTCTGAAATTAAAAGATTAAATTATTTTTATTTCAGTATTGTATAAATGGAGTATGTATCAGCAAAAACACTAAACAAATAACTTTAACTTATGGACCAAACCCCGGGGCATAAATAAAAATAAATTTGAATTTGTCGACCAAGAGGGCAATAAATAAAAAAGATAAACGTCTTTAAATTGTGTTACGTTTCGTGTAGATTTATTTATATTGTGTAGATTTTGTATGTTATATAACTTAATTTTTTATAAAATTTTGTATGTAATGCCACCTTGGTCGCCAAATTCAAATTTATTTATATTTATACATGAAAATGGACGAAAAATTCATCCAAGATGACCCGAGGAATTAAATGTATATAAAAAAATAAATTTTAATTATAAAACTTTGATTATATGTATATGTTTGAGTAAATTTTATTAACATTATTTATGTTTATTTATTATTTTCCTTAACTTATCAATATGTCATAACCAGAAAAAGAAAGAGAATATTAAAAAGAAAATTTATTTAAATTAAGAGGGTTTTTTATTTTATGATAAAAGAGATAATTTTATAAGACGAAAAATTACTAAATGCTTTTGTTGCTAGTAAATTATTTTCTAATATTCTTGTTTTTTACAAATCTATTCAAAATTTTCAGGTGGACGATTTTGAATTTTCGGGAATCAGAAAGGGTTTCTCCCTCCATGAGATTTTCTAAAAAATTTTTTAAATAGGATTTTTTAACCCCCCAGGGCTATAAAAAAAAATTTTTAGGATAATACATTTTTTTTATGTTCAAAAAAGCGATTTTCGAAAATTAAAAAATTATATTTCAAGGTCCTAAAAGGGCCCAAAGGCCAAAAAAAAAATTTTCTTGAAAAGTGGTTGAATTTTAAGTTTGTAGCCTATGAGCAGAGTAATATCGGTTTATGGGTCGTAGAAACTAAATAAAATTTTGAATAACTATTTTTTGACCTTGTTGGAAAATTAATAAATCTTTTCGATTTATAACTATTATTATTTGTCCAACAAGGTTGAAAAAAAAATATTAAAAGTTTTTTAAAAATTGGGCTAAACAAATATTAAAATAAAATTTTAAAAACCCAAAATAAACGATTTTGAACGTTTAATTCTAACGGGTATCAGTTAATGTTTTGATAACTTTTCAAATGCAACTACTAATATTAGGTTTGGTTCAAGGTGCCCTATCACTGATCCGGAAATAGCTTTATTACAAAATAATTTTCTGATTAAAAATGTACAAAAAATAAATAATGTCAATTAAAGAAATTTTTGCTTTAAAAAAATATAATAAAATTTTGGATAACATTGTCGAAAAATTCTTTTATTGATTCAATTAAATATGTCATTGTTAGTAGGTCAAATTTTTTTTATTTAATTCTAAACTTAATTATCTTTTATTACTTTTATTTATTTAAAGTCAAATTTAAATCTCTTTAATAAATCAAATTAATTTCGTTTCTACATAGATAAAAAATAAATACTCACCAAAAAAAAAATTTGTTTTTAAATAAGTTTATAGGTTCAGAAAATGTTTCTAAAATAAACAAATGATTTTAAAGAAGAAGGGGGCTGGTTCAAATATTATACTCAAAGAAATATAAAATAGGGCATTACCTGGACAGGGCGTTTTTTCCTCCGTTTATGCATAAAATATTTTACAAAACTTTTTAAAACAAAGTTTATTATTATGAAAATAAACGTTTTTACGATATGCAAGTAATATTTCAGACAAAACTTGCTACATACTTATGATAATCTTTTTATTATTAAAAATAATTATTTAACAGTTGTATAAGAAAGCAATTAACAAAAAAACTAATGATAAAAATAAAAGTAAGTATTTCTATGAAAAAAATAAAAAAATAATATGATTTTTAAGTAATTTATTAAAAATATGATAAATTTCTCTTTTAAAGGTTTATAAATTTATTTAATCCCAAATCTAAGGTATAAAATGCGTCAGTTTTTTAAAAGTTAGTCAATCTTTAAGTTGTGAAGAATGTATTTTATTTGAATAATTTTAATAGTCAAATAAAATTCAAATTTTTAAACAATATGGAAAAATTATTTTTATTTATATTAATTTTAAGTGTAATTAATGTAGTTTACAGTTTTAAGGTAATAATTCTACAATTAAATAATAATTTTAATTAAAGTATAATATTATTTTATTAATATAGATCCATGAACATATGACAGAAAAAGAACGCTTGTCGATTTTTCAAAGCGATAGCGATTCAGGTTTGTAAAATTTTATAAATATTAATACAGTAATCAAAGTGAAAAACCATTTTGTTAATTTAGAAACTAGCAAGGAGTTACAGTCAATTATTAAAGTATGCAAAAGTTACTTAATTGTATGTTTTATAAAACGTCGTTTAAATTTGTAGATTCATTGGTTAATTAAAATTTGATGGAACACCTATTTAAATATAACGTAAAAATTGATAAATAATTTTACTTAAAATTACAGAGCCAGAATATGAGATTATAGAAATTTCAAATGAAATTCATAAAAACAGTCCAAAGGATTTCCCTTATAGAATTATGCATTTAAAATCCAAAACTTATGACATTAAGCTTTATTTGGAACCTACAGAGGGAACAATAGCAGCCAAAGATATGCCTATTTGGATGGCCAAAGCAAGTTCATCTCATCCCTCAGGAATCGAATACACAAAAATAAATTATGTAAGTAAAGTTCTGTTCATTTTTATAGTTAAATGTTAACATGGAACATGTTCATTGGATGGGGTATTTGAAAAAGTTCGGCTCGGCAGGGGGGGGGTGAAAAAGTGACGCTTTTAGGGGGGGGTCAAAAATTGACGCTTTTAGGGGGGGGTCAAAAATTGACGTTTTTAGGGGGGGGGGGGCGAAATGGACTTAGAATATTTTTGATTCAGGGACTTTTGGTGCAGAAGTACCTAGGAACCTTTGGTGCAGAAGTCCATAAAGACCTTTGGTGCAGAAGTACCTAGGGACCTATGGTGCAGAAGTACCTAGGAACCTTTGGTGCAGAAGTACCTAAGGAGCATTGGTGCAGAAGTCCCTAAAGACCTTTGGTGCAGAAGTACCTAGGGACTATTGGTGCAGAAGTCCCTAAAGACCTTTATTGCAGAAGTACCTAGGAACCTTTGGTGCAGAATTACCTAGGGAGCATTGGTGCAGAAGTCCCTAAAGACCTTTGGTGCAGAAGTACCTAGGAACCTTTGGTGCAGAAGTACCTAGGGACCATTGGTGCAGAATTTTTAAGTATTATTTAATATTATCTAAATATAAATATTTGCATATAAATATTTATATTATGAACACAATAGATACTTTATTATCCATGTTATAAGTGAACATGTTCCATGCTCGTTGGTTGTGTAGTTACACAAACCGGTTATAAATTTTTTATTTTCAAACTTTATAATCGATTAATCGTAGGTTGAGAAAGAACCAAATCGAATCATGTATCAAGATGTCCAAAACATGGGTGCTTTTTCTGTATCAGTCGATGAATACAACAATACCCTATTCGTAAGAAACTTAAATTTTTAACGATTTTATATGAAAACTGATGAATAAGTAATTTTGCTTGTTTAGGATGGTACTATAGGTGATGAAATTGTAGTTAGACCACTTCCAAAAAGAATTCGGAAAAAAAACTTTTTACTCAAAGGAAAATGGTTAATCGGCGATGCAAAAAAAAATTTTTATAAAAAAAAATCTTCTCAAACAACAGAACATATCATTTTCAAAAGAAAGAAGCCATTATTTAAGGATTCAAAGGATTCGTCAAGTAAATTTAAATGATTTGATATATCGAATTTTTCATTTGCAGTTTTATTTAATTTAACTTTTACATTTCAGAAAAGAATCCAACATCAACTGAAAATTTATTAAAGAGATTTAAAAGATCGTCTAATGTTGCAGATGTTTTGTACCCTCAACTTTTAATTATATTAGATTTAAATGATTTTGCGTATGTTTGAAATTTCAAATTGAAAATCAATTAATTTTAGACCTTTGATAAAAAATACTAATTAAAAATACAATTATATTTTCAGGAGTATCCAAGATTTAAAAAGATATGTCGTTTCTTTTTGGAATGCTGTTGATTTAAGATTTCGAATATTTGATGAACCAAAAATACGTTTGCACGTTTCAGGAATAGTTGTAGCTGAAGTAAGTACAATAAATAAAAATTGCCTGTTCAAGTTCATTAAATTAATAATACAAAATTTATGCCGATTTAGGACTCTAAGTCATTACCATTTGTAGAAAAGAATCTATTTGATAAAGAAGAAAAAAAGCTAGATATTGATCAACTCTTAAATGATACTGGAAAATATTTCTTTAAGGAGTTATTTGAATACAAAAGATTGGTTTTAGAAAAGGAATATAATATAGCAGTATTAATGACTAGGTAATTTATTATTTTCATTGAATTTCGTTTTTTTTTTTATCGTTGTAATTGTTCTATTTTTGTTTTTTTAGAAATAATTTATGTGATTATGAAAATGGAAAAGAAATAAATTGTGATCCTGCAGGTAATATTTATTTATTAAATTAGATCATTAAAACTTTTTTTAATTATTAAAAAATTATACTGCATGATAGTTACCTACTTATGATGAGTCATTTTTAATTAATACAAAAATTTGCCAAATAAATCAAACTGTTTTTAGGAATTGCCATTAATTCTGGATTTTGTTCAGTTAACTTAAAAGAACAACGGGTTAGTAGCGTAATGCTAGTAGAAGATAATAGAGGCTACATTGGGATAATTCCAGCCACTCACGAACTTGGTCATTTGTAAATATAATTTACATAATATTTTTAAATTGTAAAAAAAGTCAACTGAAAACAATCAAAAAATAAATTAATTTTAGGTTTAGTGCTAACCACGATGGGGAACGTAAATCGAGTGAGTGTCCTAAATCTGAAGGATATATTATGGAGAGTAGTCTTGAGTCTACATCTGTGAATAAGTTTAGTTGGTCTTACTGCAGTATGCAAAGTTTAAATCAGTTTTTCAGGTAACTTATATATTTTAACATGGAACATAATTACAGGCAAGGGGTATTAGCATGTAATTTGGGAGGGGGGGGAGTCAAATAAGCTTAAAATAATTTCGATTTAGAGTCTTAGAATAATAAGGGTTTTAGGAGCTTAAAATTATTTTTTTTAGCAAGTAATTAAAAGTATAAATGCTTCAAGATTTAAAATATAAATTTAAACATGTTCCATGTCTGTTGCTTGTTTCAAGCCTATTTTAAAGTAAACTGACCGAATTATTTGTATAAATAACTATTTGTTCCATAAGAATTCATTATTAAATTTTAATATCTCCTGCCGCAGTTTATAAGGACAAAAAAATCCTCCACTATACTCATTTGACTAACTTGTTTTAATATTTATCATAGATCTGATCATGCAGAATGTATGCAAAAAGCTCCTGACGTAAAGAATAAGATTCCTCGTGTGTTACCAGGTGAAATTCTCTCGTTAGATGAACAATGTGATCACAGAGAAAGCAGATCCAAAGCTATTAATGTAAGTACATGATTATTAATGAAAAAGTATTTTTTGCATTAAAAAAATGTTTAAATATTTCAGTATGATGAAAGTGTTTGCAAATCTTTATCATGCAGTATTTACTCTTTGAGACCAAATAACCCTGCTGCTGAAGGTTCTCCTTGCGGTGAAAACAAAGTAAGATTTTTTATTTTACGTCTTAATTAAAAAATTTATAACCGGTTTGTGTAAACACAACCTAAATACATGAAACATGTTTATATAAAGCTGGGGCTAGGTATAATGCATAAATACCACGCAAAGTTACAATACAGTTTGCTATTTTTATAATTTGTAATTATCACCTTTACTAGATGTTAAGATTCTAAACCCAAATTACAAGTCCCCAAACCCTGAGTATTCTAAGTCCCTAAATCGAAATTATTCTAAGTCCCATTTGAACCCCCTTAAATGAGGCATATTTTAACCCCCCCCTCTTTGATTTTTGGACCCCCAGGGTACTCCCCCCCCCTATAAACATGTTACATGTTAATATAGGTATATCATTAAAAATATTGTTATTAATTTTTTTATTTTTTATTTTAGTACTGTATAAATGGAGAATGCATTGATAAAAATACAAATCATATAACATTAACTCATGGGCCAAATCCTCGTCAAAAATTGCATTAGATAAATGTAAAGCTAACAATAAAATGTAAATATTAAATAAACAGTTTTTTTAATAAAAATTTTTTAGAGAGATTTAATTAGTTTAGAGGCCCTAAACGTTTTTTAAGAGATTTATGGGAATATTTAAAACTGTTTAGTTCTCTTGAAAGCATTAGTTTGAAAATTCTTAAAAATTTTTTTACTGAATTATGAGTGTGGCTGATGCCTGCATCTTTTGATGAACCAGATTCAATCAGCGTGCACATTAATTTTTAAACTCTGTAAATAATTATTAAAATTGATGAAATTACTTGTCATTGAAAATTCTCCAATTTCTAGATGCCAGCAGTATTAATAGAGTCTCAGTATCTTGAAATTTCTTTGATAAATTTTTTTTAGGTATTTTACCGATGCTTTAATAGTACAGTTTCTATAAATGATTAAATAAAAATAAAGATATAATTGATAAACGTAAGTAAAAATAATGATAATCGAAATTATAATTAATTAAAACTAATATTTACTATATAAAATTATAAAAGTTTTATAAAAATAAAATTTTAGATAATATTAAATACGAAATAAGTAATAAAAATAGAAATTAAATAATGTATAATCAAATACTCATTAGGTATTGCATTTCGAATAGATACTTGTGAATTTCATTCTAAATTAAAACGAGTATTTAACCTTGCATTTGTTAAAGATAATCTTGGCTACTCAGAATATATTAACTATTCACGAATAACTATTTAAGCAGCTTATATTAATTATTTTTACAATAAGTAATTAAAATTCATGTTTAAATTTGTTTGCAAATTTTTTAAATTCATTAATCACTTGTGACTTACTAATTAAATATTCATGTTAAAAGCATTAAATTTTTTTTAATTTCAATTATATTACATGATAAATTTTTAATAATAGCGAAAAGTATTTATTCTTTGTATTAACTTTTTTCTTAACGTTTTAAACAAATTACTGTTTTATTTTATTAAAAAAAAAAATATTTTAAAGAAAAAATAAAATGTTAAAATACAGATCTTCTTTTAGTATCTGAAGCAAACACTGTATTTCAACCATATCTATCAAAACCTTTTTACATTAACATTTTGTGGATAGACAATAATGTGTAATGCATATGTCACAGTCATATTGGTGAAATCAAATATCTAGTGATTTTATAAAATTTTTTGATTTTATAGAAAACGATTTTTAGGAATAAAATTCAACGAAACCACTGATCACGATTATTAATTTTATAAAATCAGCAAAGCCATTTCTTAAATTTCATGAAAACGATTTCAAAAAATAATTTTCGAAAAAATTACTAATAAATTAGAAATTTTATAAAATTTAATTACCTAGGTTGTTTAGTAACTTTATTGACAACTAGTAATTTTGTTGACAACGATACTAAAAAATAATATCAAAAAAAAAAATTTTTTAATCATAATTAGGAGGTATCAGGTAGATTACGTTGAAAACATGTCTTATCGATTCATTAGGAAGAATAGAAACTGATGAGAGATAAAGTGGCCTTTGACAGAATTAGCTGCAAGCCAATTTAATTAGTTTCTTAGGGGTGAAATAGATAATCATTCATATCTACCAATACTGAATATGAATCTAATGGCTAGATTTAATATTCTTTCTATGTTATCCATGTGAGTCATATCTAAGGCATAATAAATCAGACAACCGTAATCAAATAATGGAATTATTTAGTAATTTACGAAGCTCATAATACAATAATATTGACTTTAATGGATACAAATTTTTTATTGGCCTCAATAAAGCCATTAAAAAATTTTTAGATCACAGCAAAAGCCTCGTAATGGCTTTAATTTTTGATAAAATTTTGATAAAATAATAATTGGTCTAATTATTTATTCGGGTAATATAATTATTTTTAAACATAAAATAGTAAATGTGCACTCAAACGTAAGCAAGTAAAATCAAATTTAAGAGTGATAAGAAAACTAAAGCTAATAAAATTAAATTAGTATTAAATTTTAATAAAATACGTAATTAATTTTTTATATTTAAAAAAAAACTGATAATAAATAATTTCTTTCTATGAAAAGTAAATTAATCTATGAATTTTAAATTATATAAAAACAAAAGTCGTATTATAATTATTAAAGTTAATATTTGTTGTATTTAAAAAAAGAAATTTAGAAAATTAAAATAAAACGTAATAACAAATTCATCAAATAATCTTTTTAAAATTTTTATAACCCCAATAAAAGAAATTAATTTAAAATTCAGTTATTAGTTATTTTTATTGAATAAAATCAAAAAAATATATGTAATTAAACGGTGGAGTATAATAAAGTAGAGTATGATGAAAAATTAGAGCAAGTTTATCTCAAACTCTAATTTTTTTTAGCAAAAAAACATGGAATTTAACGTCAACTGGAAATGGTTACGGATCCTGATATCTTGTACACAAACTATGAAGAATGCAAGACCACGTAATATTCAATGTTTGATTAACTGCACTGTTATCTAACATGAAGGTCAATTCATTTTACCAAAAAATAAACTTTTTGGATCATACTTTTGCAGCATCAGATCCTTTGGAATTATAAAATTAAAACCCTTCTTCTTTTTGATTTTCATGCCCCACACCAGTACTTCCTGTTTAGGTATCTAGCTTACAAGATCTTAATTGATTAACGTCTCCTTCCGAATTTAATTTATAAAGTTTGTTATATTAATATCGGATCACACCAGACCTTATCCTAGTAATGGCCAGTGTAAACGTAGACCTTATCCCAAAGTAAAATTGTGGGCGATGCGGTATTCAAATTTGAATAGTTTAACAGAAAAGTACTCAAATATACCAATAAACTTTTTTAAAAGTTAGTACTATCATAAATCAGTACCACAGATACGCCGAATTTTTTATCAATGTGATATCACCTGAGTTCTGTTTTCCAATGGAAATTACCAAGCAATTCCATATTCAAACATATATAATTTTATCATCAAATAAGAAATACTTAACAGCAATAAAAAAATCCTTGAATTTTTTTTTAACAAAGATTGACTAAACAAGGCTTTTAATTTCATTCTATAGTAACCTTCTAAAAAAAAAAAATCACCGTTTTAAATTATTAATATTGTTATAATAAATTGATAAAAAAGTTTTTATTCATAATTTTAAGAATTAATTTTGTCTGTTGATTTGCACAATTATAAAAAAAGTAATAAATTTTTTTTATAGATTTTTAACTTATGTGTGTGTGTGTTTGTATTTATAACAATTATATTCTTTAACTAATACTAAGAAAATAAAAAATAAAAAAAAAGATAAATTTATCTTTAATTAACTTTATATTATAAATTTGTAATTTATTATTATTATTTTTTTTTAATTTATTGTATAAAGTGTATAAAATATCAGTTTATTATTAACTACTTAAACTGTAGGTAGTTAATAATTTACTTAATTTTTTTTTTTTTAGTTTTAAGGCCAATAATATCAAAGTATTTGAAATATGGAAAAATTAATTTTATTTTTGTGTTTTTTAAGTTTTATTTGTGCTGTTAATAGTTTTAAGGTAACTTTTTGAATTTCATAGAGAGTCAAAAATTGAGGAGATGAGATAGAAAAGGGGATAATTGCATAAATTGAAAAAATTGATACTTTGGGGATTTTACGATATTCATAGTTTTAATTAATATTATTAAAAAGATAAATTTGTTGTGATGTAATTTAACCATACAAACATCACAAAATAGATACGTTTGAGTTTTATTTGATAAAAAATGTAAATCATGTTTTAATCTAAAAATTTCAAAATTTAGTTCATTATGTAGAAAGAATTTTAAAATAAACTATTCAATATAAACAAAAAAATGCAAGTTCTTTGATGGGGGTTTCAGGACAAGTTGAGGAACTTGCAAGTTTGTAACGCTTTTCCCATTATTAAAATTAGAAAAGCCTTGATAATCCACTTTATATAATCTTCAAAAATCATTTCACTTGCGAAAAAAATTTTGTCCCAAATTGCTAAAAATATTCTGTGTTTTTAACAATTTTTTCATTTTTATGCACCAAATCATTTAAAGATAATTTATATAATGACGCGATATCAAATTTAAATTATGAAAAAAAATTTTATAACTGGTTTGTGTTTTCACACAACCAACACTCATGGAACAAGTTCACTTATAACAGTTTTAACGAATACTCCCTAATTATTATAAGTCCTAAATCCGAAATTACAATAAATCCCGAAATATAAATTACCCTAAGTCCATAAACCTAAAGTATTCTAAGTTCTTGTTTTGATCAGAGCCTGATCAGGTCCTAACTCCCACTTCAAATTATTCTAAGTCCCTAAATACTCTTAGTCCATTTCACCCTCCCTCTAAAAACGTCAATTTTCATGTTCCATGTTAAAACTTAAACAGTCCGTAAACTATTTGCAAGTTTTCTTTCATGAGTTCATTAATAAAAATTTAACAAAAGTTAATAAATTCCTGAGATATCGATTTATTTTGATTTTATTTAGTTATAAGACTCCTTAAAAAATTGCAATTATTCCCTTATTTCCCACTTTCTCCGGATGTTATAAAGATAAATAAAAATTAAAATTTTTTAATTTTTAAATATAGATACATGAACAAATGACAAAAAAAGAAAGTTTTTCAATTTTTCAAACAGAAAAAGGTATGATGCACAAAAATACTAATAAATTTAGAATATGTTTGAATGATTTTTTTTTAACTTTCTAGTTTTTCTTTTCTAACGTTTTACTTTTTCTCCTACTCTTTTTGCTAAGCGGAAAATACGTACTTTCTGACTTCTAATAATATAGTAATTTATAAAACAAGTGATACAATATTATACCAAATGCGAGGTGCGTAGCTCCGAGGGAGTTTGATCGCATTTGGTAAAATATACATTTATATCACAAGTTTTATACATAATTTTATTTAAAAAGTGCGTTAAAGTTATCCCACCAGTGCGTAAAAGTAACTTTTACGCACGCTGTTAAATAAAGAATTATATTAAAGCTGTTAATTTAAAATTATTTTAATGTTTTAAAATTCCTCTGTTTTTTTAGTTTTTGTTATTTTAAATTTAAATTTAGAAATAAAAGAAAAGAATTAAAAGAAACATTTTGAAATTATTTAATTTTTAAAAAATTTATTATCAATAATAAAATTGATCTACAATGGGCTTGAAGATATCTGCGTGTTTATAATCCACAATAAATTTCAGAAATATACTTAAAAATTTGGAACGTTAACAGCATTTATTCTGTTTTTTATCATTTTACGTAAATTACTGATAAAAAAAATTATGTAAATAATTGTATCAGACATAATAAATTATTTCAAAATGAAATTTCGTGTAAAAAATTTGTTAATTTGAGCAATTATGTGTAATTAAAATATTATTACTTCGTACATTGACATATATATATTTATAAATATACACTAGCTTTATGATTTTTTTTTATTGGGATAAAAGTTTTTGTACATTCTAATAAAGCCAAAGTTTTGCTGCTCAGATCCTAACTCAATTGTTAGATCGGTTTTGCGGTAATTAATATCCTTTGAAGCATTGATAACATAAATTTTACTAATTTCTGCTACATCGTTAATTATCAAGTTTTAACTAATTTTATTTTCTAAGTGGTCACAAGCCCTGTGATACGCTAGATTGCTTTAAATTTCACCGTTTTAAGATTTATTGTTAAGTCTCGTGTAATAACATGAAAATATACTTAACAATCAAAAAAATACTGCAATGAAACAATTAAGTTATCCAGAGATATATAATAATATTAGCAGGCAGTGATGCCATATAATATCATTGTCTATTCCATGTTATATTTCCTTATTTATAAAAAAAATTTAAGCATAATTTTTTATCGATTTTTTTTGAATAATGACGAAGTATAAAAATGATAAAAGATAAAAATCCTAATATATATATAATTCTAAATATAATATTATTGATTAGTTTAATTAAAAATTTTTTTAAAGTTAGCCTTAATTTATATTTTATCGTCATTTATATCCAATGAGTTATTTCTATTAGCTTGATATCACATTGATTAAATAAACATCTTATTAGTTTTAAATTTAATTTTTAGTAACCTTCTGTTTACAGTTTACTTTACTATAAATAATAATTTAGGAAAAATTAAAAAACTGTAATTAAAGATAAGATATAATCATCAAACGATGAAAATAATTGATTCATTTTTTTTGATAGTACCTGATTATGAAGTTATAAAAATTTACCATGAGATTCGTGAAAATACTCCAAAGGATATCCCGAATAGAATTATGCATTTAAAATCCGAAAATTATGATTTAAGACTTTATTTAGAACCTGTTGAAGGTTCTATAGCTGCAAGAGATTTGCCTATTTGGATAGCCGAAGCAAATTCAACTCATCCTTCAGGGATTGAATATTCAAAATTGAATTATGTAATTAATGCAAAAATGATTATTTTAAAAATATATTTTTTTTAAAATTACTTTGAAAAATACTATTTGCAGGTTGATGAAGATTCAAATGAAGTATTGTATCAAGATTTTAAAAACATGGGAGCTTTTTCAGTATCAATCGATGATAAAAACAATACGTTGTTTGTAAGGAACTATATAATTTTTTGTTAATTATAAAATAATTGTTTTATTAAATTATTTTTTATTAATTAGGATGGAACTATAGGAAGTGATATTGTGGTTCGACCTTTACCAGAGAGATTTCGTAAAAGTATTTTCCGTAAAAAAATACAAAAAGCTTATAACAAAATAAAAGGATTTTTTAACAGAAAAATTACTCAAGTAACTGAACATATTATTTTTAAAAAAACAAGTTTTATACATGATTCACTCGAATTATTCAGTAAGTATTAATTTATATTTTTATATTTTTTAATTTTTAATCGAAATTTATATTTTAGAGAATTCGTCAACTACTTTAAGAAAAAATTTATTAAAAAGGTCTAAAAGATCAACTGAAGTTCCTGATGTTATTTATCCACAAGTTTTAGTTATTTTAGATAGTAATGATTTTCAGTACGTTTATGTTATTTATTTAAAAAAAAACTAATTAATTCAAAATTTAATAACAAGATTTAAATTTTAAGGAGCACAAAAGAATTGAAAAGATACGTGGTTTCATTTTGGAACGCCGTTGATTTAAGGTATCGAATATTTAATGAGCCAAAAGTACGTTTGTATATTTCAGGAATAATTGTAGCTAAGGTAAGTAAAAAATGATGAATAAGCGATAAAAAAAATTAAAATTAAAAAAATTTCGTTTCAGAAAGCTGATGATTTACCGTTTGTAAAAAATAGTATTTCTGAAGAATTTAATATTTTTAGTAACAAACAATATAAGATATTGAATTCTGATAAAGTTTTAGATGATACTGGAAGTTATTTGTACAAAGAGCTATATGAGTACAAAAGATTCGTATTAGAAGAAGAGTATAATGTAGCAATATTAATGACTAAGTAAATTCAATTTTTTAAATTAAAATAAATTACACTTTTTGTGCTTGACAAAAACAAATGTACATTTTTTTTTTAGGAATGATTTATGTGATTTTGAAGGTAGTCAATTAGTACAATGTTCAACAATGGGTAATAGAAATAATATATTACGTTTTAATTGATAAACAATAAATTTTTTTGCATAAATTAAAGGTTTAAATATTTTCTTTCAGGGATTGCATATCATGCTGGTTCTTGTGCAGTTAATATCAAAGAAGAAAAAGTTGAGTCAGTGGCAGTCATAGAAGATAATAGTAGTTATAAAGGGATCATTCCAGCAGCACATGAACTTGCTCATTTGTAATTAAATAATTATCTTTTTTTAAATAATATATTTTTAACCAGTTTTCAGAAAAGTAAGGGATAGCTAAGGTTATAGGTAAATTACCATCTGAGTTGAAGCCAAGTAAAATTTTGAATTGTCTTGCATTTCAATGTGACCAAAAAATAACTGGTTTGTGGGTTAAAAAAAAACCTCGAGTATGGAACATGTTTAATTATAACAGTTTTAACTTATATTCCCTAATTGCTATAAGTTTTTAAGGAGGCTCTTTAGTGAAAAATTATAAATAGTAAGAACATTAAATAATAATTAATAAAATTAAAACATGATTTTTCATAGTCATATTTCATATAAATTTATAATATTAATGAAAATTGTTAATAGCTTCTCCAATGACTATAGCGAGTACACCAAAGAGCCTTCTTAAATTCAAATTATTCTAAGCTCCTGAATCAAAATTATTCTAAGTTAATAAATCTAAAGTATTGAAAATAGACGGGATTTTTTGGATCAACAGTGGGTTTGTTATAAATAAACAACACAATAGTTTAGTTCTAATTTTGCGCTCCACTATATTGGATATAAGCATATATAAAAAACTGTGTCTTTTCTTTACAGAGTTGTAGAAACAACTAAACGGTGCCTTTTAGTTTTTTATTAATTGAACATATGCGTGGAGACAAAAATAGAAAAAATAAATATTAAAAAATCCCAAAGTGTATCTGTTCTATTTCTTCCTGATTGTTATAAGTGTCTTGCTTAGATAAATTTATAAAGCAACTGATACATACATTGTATAAATCGTTGTATTTCAACATCCTTCCTCAAAAATAATACCTTTATGAATGTATTAGTTCACAAAGTGCAATCATTTTGTCTGCTAACATCATATCCGTTGGGCAATATTTGTATTCTATTATTCCTTTTTCTTTCAAATTCTTTATAAAATGATATTTTGTGTCTACGTGCTTTGTTTGGTTAGAGAACTTTACTTTCTGATAACTTTAAGCAACTTTGATTATCTTCGAAAATTTTATTATGCGCTCAACTTTCTTTTATTAAAAATCGCTTATTTGTCGACCTAACCATATTGCTGCTTTCGATGCCTCAGCTAAAGCAATGTACTCCACTTCTGTTGACGACAATGCAACATTTGTTTGCTTTCTGCATCCCAAACTTATTATTGCACCATAAACTTTGAAAATATGCCCACTGTGCAACTTTCTGTCACGTAGATTTTCAACCAAATCAGCATCTGCATATTCGACTAAATCCCCATTTGCTTTACTTTCTCCAAATATTAACTTACGATTTATAGTTCCTTTTAAGTAGCGAAGAACTGGTCTCAGTTCATTCCAGTCGGCTGTTATTGAATTCTTATTATGTTGACTCAATATATTGAGGCTCTCTATCATATCCGGTCTGTCATATATCCGGTGTTTACTGCAATATATAGAAGGGTCCCAATAACTTGCTATTATTTCTTCGGATTCTTCATTTCTGGTCCTTTTTCGGTCACATTTATGTATTCTGGATATAACGGAACATTTGAAACTTTCGCTTCTTCTAGTTCAAAACGTTTTAAAATTTGTTCTATATATTTAGATTGATTTATTTCAGAAATTCCGTTACTATTTCTTTCTACTTCTATACCAAGGTAGTACTGTAAATTTCCTAAATCTTCTAGCTTGAAATGCTTCTTTGATAATTCAGAAATTTGATGGATTTCTTTTTCTTTCTGAACAGCCACAAAAATATCATCTACATAAATGACAATATATTTCACCTTTTTCCCGTTTTTACTATGTACTTACACATGCCATTTTTGCTTCGGCAAAAACCATTATTTATCAAAATACTGTGTAATTGATCGTTCCATACTTTTTCAGCTTGTTTTAATCCATATATACTTTTATTTAACCGGCATGCTAAATTTTCATTACATATCCCTCTGGCTGTTAAATGTACATAATTTCCTTTAAATTTCCATAAAGGAAATCTGTTTTTGCATCAAAAGGTATGACAATGAGTATATTGTTACCTGAAACTGCGAAAAGAGTTTTGAACGTAGCTTGTCTTACAACTGGAGCGAAAATTTGATCGTAGTCAACGACGTATTTTTGCGAAAAACTTTTTGCTATTAGTCTAGCCTTTTATCTAATTACTCTTCCGTCTGCATCTCGTTTTTTCTTGAATACCCATTTGCAGCTTATCATTTGTCGGCCTTCTGGAATTTCCTCAAGAGTCCAAGTACCATTTTCAATTAGTGATTAAGTTTCTTTGTTCATTGCTTGAATCTAAAAACCCTTTTCTGGACTAATATCTGGACTACTATTACAGAAATAGAAAAAATAAATATTAATATATCCTAAAGTGTATCTGTTCTATTCCTTCCTGTCTGTTGTAAGTGTCTTGCTTAGATAAATTAATTAAAGCAACTAATATATACATTGTATAAATCGTTGTATTCCAACGTAAAGTATTTTAAGTCCCTAAACCAAATTTATCCTAAGTCCCTATCTCGAAATAAATATACGTCCATTTGACCCCCCCCTCCCCTCTAAAAGCGTCAATTTTTCACTCCTTCATCCTTGCCCCCCTAAATAACATATTTTTTACACCAGGTGACTGAAGGATATTTTTTTATATAAAAGTAAATTTAGATAAAGTAATATTTTACTCAACTTTTGGCCATGCAAAATCGCAGTTTACCAGTCTCTCTGGCAATCCTAATTTACTACTCCCAACCATACAATGCATTTTTTTTTTGACACAAAAAAAATTAATCTTTAAAAAAAATTTAATTTTTACATTCTAGATTAGGTGCAAGACACGACGGTTATAAAGAAGCAGAAAATTGCTTGGCAGGATATGGATATATCATGGAAGGGCGTCTTGAAAGTGCTAATGACAATAAATTCAAATGGTCTTATTGTAGTTTAGAAAGTTTAATTGAATTTTTGAGGTAAAGAAATTTTATCAAGTTTTCTAATTCTTTTGTAATCAATGATAATTGCATCTTTAAAAATTGTCGAAATCCTAATATTCTAATTGCAGATCTGAAGCAGCAGATTGTATGTATAAAATCCCTAATACGAAAAATCCAGTTCCTCGCTTATTACCTGGAGAAATTCTTTCATTAGATGAACAGTGTAGTAGAAGAAATAAAGCAGTTGCCTGCAATGTATGCATACTTTGTTTTTTATTTACATATTTTCAATGCACTAGTTTATTAAGCAAAAAAAAATTTTTTTTTAGAATGATGAAAGTGTTTGTCTTCATTTACAATGTAAAAGTACAGGATATGGGGGGTTTTGTTCATTTGGTAACCCAGCTGCTGAAGGTTCTCCTTGTGGGGAAAATAAAGTAATTTTATTTTTTTTTTTATTATTTATAAAGTAACATGCAAAAAAATTAAATTAATTTCGATTAATTTTATTTTAGTACTGCATTAATGGAAAATGCATTGACAAAAGTACAAAATTCATAATTTTAAGTCATGGACCAAAAAATTATCAAAGAAATATTTCAGCTTATCAAGTTGTAGGAAGATGATATCTAAATAAAACTTAGTGCTTATAATTGGTGAACCATAATCAAACTCTGAAGAAGCTTTATATTTGAAGCTTATAAAGTTTAGGCAATAATTTGTTAAAATTATTAAATTGTATTTAATTTTGTAAAGTTAAGTGTATTTTAAATAATGTTTCAAAAATATTAATTATCCGTCCCAGTACAAAATTTTTAACATAATATGGTCATCTGATTAATGTTTGATCATCATTTTTTATCAATTATTTTTGTTGCTTTATTTATGCCCCTTACAAGCCCATAGCAAGTGTAAAATACCTATACCTTTTTTTTGAGTTCATAAAAATAAAAAAAATGAGTTTATAAGTAAAAAAATTACAGTTTTAAAATTTCAAATCAATTTTTATTTTTATTTCTTTTTATTTAAATTAATTTATGAAATTATCAATGGTTTACAGATAAACACTAAAGATAATAGGCTTTTTATGAGAAAAACTGAATTTGATTGTGTAATATTTTGCTAACATTTTATTAAACAAATTAATAGTATTTTTTTATGAGCTTGTGGGTTTTTTACGCTTGCTATAGCCTTTGTAGGAGTATAAATGATGATTTTATACAATAAGAACGTGAAATCATTTTTTTTAACTGGTGATTTAACGTCAACTAGATGGCCATAATATGGCCATAATTGATGGTCAGTTTATGTCCCATCACCATAAATTATGACCATAAAATGGTAAAAATTTTTCACAGGGTTGTAATAATATGTTTTATCTAAATTATAAATGGTACTGCTAGCGACCAGCGGATTTTTTTCATTATAGATATACAATTATAAACGTTTAGAGAAAAACACCGCTTTAACAATCATAAGACTATACGTATTTTTTCTTATTATTTAAAAATAAACACCTATCCGGTAGAAAAATGGTTATTTTTAATGCATTTGATAAAAAGTTATTTTTTTCGAATTTTTTTTTTACGTAATATTTTTATTAATTTAACCAATAAATTGGTTAATTTTCAACTAATAGTCACGTAACAGTGTTTCGCCATAGTGTATTAGGTTGGCTCATTTCAAGTTATTTCCAACAGTTTTAAAAATAGAAAAAAAAACCTATCTACAGATTTTTTTTACTGCCGCTTCGAAAGTGTTTTATATTTAATATTTAAAATAATCAAATTTATACAATACTGCATTTATTTTATAATGATATAGGTACATAGGAATAAGTTTTTAAAAATTAAATCCTACTGTATTCAGATTTTCTGTTCATTAAGATTTTTTAAAATACTTGCTTAAAATATCTTACTCAAAAATTCTATTTAGAATATAAATTTCAAGCTTAAATGTTCAAAATAAGAATCTTTTCTAAATATAAATATTCAATTTTAATTAAAAAAAAAAATAATAATAATTTCAGTATCATAATCAACGTAATCATTTTCAAAAACGTAAATTATAAAAATGATTTGTAAATAAATACTATTTTAATTATTATAAAAAAATACTTAAATAAAAAGTAATTAAATATTTTTTATTATACTTTTACTTTCTTATTAATGAAAATAAATATAATAATAAAAATTTATTATCTCAGTATAATAAACCTATAAAGATAATAAATTAGTCAATTAATTCTACAGCTACAATTTTTTTTATATTTTCGTAATTTGGTATTATTAAATTTTGATACATAAATAAAAGAGAAGCAAAAAAACTCATAATAATAATAGAAAATAAAAGCAAAAATTATTATACTGTATGTGTACAAGATAAAAAAAAAGCAAAATTATATTTTGATCCTTAGATGGGTCATATTATTACAGTCTAGTAAAGTAAAGTAAAAAAAAAAATCAAAGCTAGAGAGAGCTCTATCTTATTTGTTACATTATAAGGGTGTAAAAAAATAGGAAGTAGTATAAGTAATTCCGGAAATTTTCGTGTATACTATGACACCAAAAAAAAGAAAAGAAAATAAATAAAAACATTCAGTATCCTTATAGACTACTATTTTTCCTTTTTTTTTTTGTTTTATATGTACAAAAAAAGTGCGTAAAGTATACATGTGCGTGTGTGTGTGTGTGTTTTTTTTAAGAGAAAATAAGGGAAAATAAGGGTAGGTATAATAATATTATTATATTATAGGGCCCGAATTATTAAAGTCGAGGTATATAAAGGTATATATTACTAAAAAAGAAAACTAACTATCTAAACACGCAAACATGTATAGGTATACGTACACATTTTATACTTGATATGGAATATGAGCCCCAAGGCGCTTGTCTTGCGTGTGACATCTGCTGTTGTTGCGTATATATTATAAGGGTAACTTTCCTCTACTAGCTCTTTTTTATATTCTGATCACCTAAATGCATGCTACGATTGTATATGGGATATTCTTAAGATAATTTTTAATTTTGAAATATATGCAGTTTAGAGCTAAGATTTGAGACCAATTTTAGTTTATTTTGATATTGGAATTTTTTCAAAAATATTTATTTTTCTAAAATGAAATATCAGAAAATTAAATAAAAAATATAACAAAATTTAAACAAAATAAAGTACTGCTTATATTCTTTCTGCAAGGAAAGAAAATTTGGTTTTGGTGACCGCAATTCAGTTTTTGACAGCCCAATTTTTTAACATGGAATTTAGGGGTGCCCTGGAAATCTAAAAATCAAGGGGGGGGGAGTAAAATATATCCGATTTAAATGGGGGAGGGGTCAAATGGGACTTAAAATAATTTAAATTTTAGGATTTAGAATATCGGGTTTAGGAACTTGTATTAATGACACAATATTTTCTATTTAGGGACCTATAGAATAATACGCGTTTAGGAAATGAGAATAGTTTGGGTTTAGAATATTAACATCTAATAAAGGTGATAATTACAAATTACAAAAATAGCAAATTGTATTGTAATGTTGTGTAACATTTATGCAATAAACCTAGCCCTCAGATGTAAGTAAATATATGTTCCATGCACTTTGCGTTTATACAAACCGGTTATAAGTCCTATTATTCGCAAATTGCACAAAATTCAAAAACACTTTTTGTCCTTGGTATACCATTTAGCTTAAATATTTTTTTTTTTTAATGTTAGCGAGTTGAAAACATTTTTTTCGTGCCACGAAGCGATCGAAAAAAACGCGTTTTCTCCCACTAAGAAAATAAAATTGCGTTTTATCCATGGGAGCAAAAAAATAATACCCCAAATCGCAGTTTACCATCCACGGCTTCGACTTTGTACGATTTTCTTATGAATTTTTATAGTAAACGAGAATTCAACAGAATCAGCTAATTAAATTAAATATTTGATTTTCAACAGAGCGTTTAAATCTAGACTTGATTTCCCCAAAAGAAAACGAAAATCCGTTACAACATTAAAAATTACCAAGAAAGATCCATATATACGGTCCAGTGTCTAAAAAAAAATGAATAATATTTCAGCATAAGTTTGTGTCTTTGCGTTATTCTTGTGATGCAAAAATCAAGTTTATTTATGCATACTATACTTATGTATAATATAGTTTTATTTTTCTTACTTATACTATAACTTTATTTTATTTTTTCTCTCAAGACAAGAACGTCTCAAGATTTTCAAATACTTTAATCGTAAATTCATAGTATTCACATAAATTTATAAGTAGTCTACTTTTCTTAGTATTAAAAGTTAAAGCTTCTCAAGTTCATTTTTCATATTATTTATGTATACTATTTTTTTTTCTCTCTTTTTGTGGAATAATTTAAAAAAAAGATGAATGATAAATAATATTTAAAGTGTAATTTATATTAAAAGGATTTATATTGTTTATACTTATTTGAATAAAAAGTATTTAAATTTAAAAAGAATAAATATCAAAATAGAAATTCAAAACTTTTATGTTTAATAGTAAATATCTTTAAAAATATACTAAACAATTTTATATTCTGTAAATGCTAACTTTTAGTATTTTGAGCTTATTCAAAACTGAAATGACTAAAAGAAAAGTGAAGTTTCTAATATTTTCAATATAACTTTTAGGGTAAACTTTTATATGACAAATCGAAGAAAAAAAATTATTGCAAGTATTCAAAAGAAAAATTTCAGGTCCAAATTTTTTTTAATAACCATAATGATATGGTGGGTTTAAATACTGACCAATCGTACAGTTCTAGTGTTTAGTGTGTATTTGTATAAAAGTTAATAAGGTTTTTAATATTTAATGCACCAGCAATGTTACTTGCGATCAAATATTTTAAATGGACTAAAATAGATGTACCTCTGTCGCTTCTACATTTTTTAACATGGATGGGGTATTTGAAAAAGTTTGGCTCGGCAGGGGGGTGGAAAAATTGACGTTTTAGGGGGGGGGGGAGGTGAAATGCACTTAGAATATTTTCGATTTAGGGACTTAGAATAATTTGAAGTGGGATTCCGGGGCTGATCAGGTCCTGATAAGAACAAGAACTTAGAATACTTTAGGTTTATGGACTTAGAATAATTTATATTTATGGACTTAGAATAATTTATATTTCAGGATTTATTGTAATTTCGGGTTTTGGATTTATTACTGTTATGAGTGAACATTAGGGTTGTTCACAAAAAAGAAAAAGTGCTCCAAAAATGTTCTTCCTGAACTATGTTGAAGTTTAAGTGACCAAATGATCCCATAACAATTTTCGGCTCATTTAGAATGATTTAGGGGTCGCACAAACCCAGGATATCTCTCAAGTAGTTGGCTAAAACCGACAATTGGTGTGAACGACAAAATTTTTTTTCAAAATACGTTTTTCATACTCCCTAATATGTTTTCGGTGTCGCTAAACTCGAAAATGAGGTCCTGAGAATCCGAAAATTCCTTCAACACCCTTAAAACACCGAAAACACTCCTTATTTTGCAAAAAATTTTTGGATTAAATAGCAAAAATCGTATATATTCGGAACATCTGGATCGTAAATTATAATGGATGACTTAAATATGTTGAAAAATACCGAAAACTCCTTCTGTTTATTCCAACGCGCCTTCTTGGCCGAGAAACGCAGGGCTCAATTCTGTAACAATATTATAAGATAGGGTTTTTAGGCAATTTTCCAAATAACGCTGTAATATTTCAATTCTACCAAAATACTAGCGGTTGGTCTAATTTTTTTCTTATCAATTCTACCATTCATTCTCCGCAAACCGCAATTTTCCATCACCGATTCTCTTATCGCTATAGTTAATGAATCCAATTTCCATTTTTTGCCAAAAATGACCAATTTAAAAATTGCTGCTAAAATTGTAATTGAACAATCGGGAACAACCGAGAACAATCAGTAGTATTTTGGTAGAATTAAAATATTACAGCGTTATTTGGAAAATTGCCTAAAAACCCTATCTTATAATATTGTTACAGAATTGAGCCCTGCGTTTCTGCCTTCTGCCAAGAAGGCGCGTTGGAATAAACAGAATTCGGTATTTTCGGTATTTTTCAACATATTTAAGTCATCCATTATAATTTACGATCCAGATGTTCCGAATATATACGATTTTTGCTGTTTATTAAATTTTTGTCGTTCACACCAATTGTCGGTGTTAGCCAACCACTTGAGAGCTACCCTGGGTTTGTGCGACCCCTAAATCGTTCTCAAATGAGCTGAAAATTGGTATGGGATCTTTTTGTCACCTAAAATTCAACATACTTCAGAAAGAACATTTTTGGAGCACTTTTTTTTTGTGAACAACCCTAGTGAACATGTTCCATGCTCGTTGGTTGTGTAGTTACACAAACCGGTTTTTGGTTTCTACAATTGATTTTGAATGTTTAATCCATTTACCGGTGTCCAGTTATAGGTATTGAATGTTTTATCGCCCACAATAAGCAATAAAGGCTATTTTCCAATAAGTATAGTGATTTGGCCCCCGGAACTAAACCTAACCTAAGTAGTAGCATCCATAAATGTATCAAAAATACTCACTGATTCCCGTTGGAATTAGACCTCTAGGCAACGACAGGCCCCCGAAAACCTAAAAAAACTTTGATTTTTCAATTTAATTTCTCCAACCCATAAACATATAACATTCTACCCATAAGCTAGAAAACTTAAAACTCTACCAGTTTTTAAGAAAAAAATTGTTTTAGGCCTTCAGCACTCCATAAAGACCTCGAAATTATTCTAAGTCCCTAAACTTAAATTATTGTAAATCCATTTGATCCCCCCCCCCCGAATATGACACATTGGATTGTTCACAAAAAAAGTTGTCAAAGAAGCGACGGAGTGAGATTTAAATGTTTTTTTTTTTGCGGAAATCAGATTTTTTTTTAGTGTACTCGTATACAATTTTTAAAAATATGTTAGTAAGGATTTTTAATTCATTGTACTGCATGAATCTAGAATTTCACTTGTCGCAAACGGATTTTTTTTGCAGTGTATTTGTTAAAAATTTTTTGATAATCGACGCCAGTGTTAAAACTTTACGTCCTTATTGCATAAAGAACTATTCAAAACCAGGTTTAATTTTATAAAATAAAATCAATTATTTAAATTTATAACTTAAAATTTGAATATTATTAAAATATTTATAATTTTCAAAGTTTTAAAAAGTAATAACAGTCTAGAGTGCCATATAAATAGTTAAAATTTTATTCTATTATCATTATTCACACTGATTAATAAATTGTCCCTTTAGTTCGTACTTGACATACTCTAAAATTATGTCAATGTTAAGTCATGTCCCTTTGGCAATGTAAATAAAAAAATATATAAATTTTATTTATCACGAGTTGAAAATAATAAAATTTATGAAAAAAAAGTTTTATTTTTAATGTATTAATTTTATAATTAAATTTTTCTAATTTCGCAGTTGAAATAAATATTATTTTATTTTTCTTTATGTATTTGTATGAATTATATTGTTATATTAAAGAAGAAAAATAGAAAAATTTGTTTTGAAATATATAAGATTACAAGATCGATTTCGTAGTAGGGGTAAGAAGAACTTCATTCATTTAAAATTGTATAAATCATTTGAAATAGTGAATAATTTAATAGTAGCATTTTACGTGACATATCAAAAGTTATAAAAATTTAATGTTTTTATTTATTTTTAAAATTTTAAGTGTTATAAATAATTTTAGTTTGTTAAAAAAGGTAGTTTTATTTAAACATTTAGTTATTATAATTTATTTACACTGATTATTTTATTGTCAATAAACAAATTTATTTTGTTTTTTTGGTTTTGTTTATAGTGTGTTTCTTATTTTTCGAAACTACTGTGATTGTGAATTTAATATGTCTTTAAAATATTGTGTTTAAATAAGAGTACGAAATAGCTATTTATTAAATAAGGGATAAAATATTGGTTTTGGCTTTGCATGCAGTTGTATGCAAAGTCGATAGCATGCAAAAGTCGAACCCAATATTTTTTCCCGTGTTCTAAAATATAGTTTTACATATAATGGGCAAAAAAGCCGTCTCTATAGGGCAGAAAATAGGCTTTTTTGCCCTAATATGTAAAGATCTTTTCAATATACAATGGGTAATTAGAAAAAATTTTTTATGAATCAATTTGTGCTTATCCTACGCTTCTTTTAAAATGTGAAATTCAAATTTCTAAATTTAACAAAAAACGAAATATAAATCATAAATAATAGTAGCATTGACTCGGTTTTTTTCACCTAATAAATATAAAAATTAATGTTAGCATTTACATTTTAACCTAATTTCTATTTTGTGGTATTCTTCAATCGCAATAAAATCATTTACAATTCAACGAGCATTTCAACTGATTGCTTACTGTTCCTATTGGTTACGTGTGTCATTTCTATAATTAAATCAAGCATAAGACGAATCTTTACTTCGATCCTATCGCTTCAAACGAAACTATTTATTCGTAGAAAATTTAGTACACTGAGAAAAAAGAGTATGGTTACGATTACTAAAATTTTATTAAATTTTTTTTTAGTAGAAACCACTAAAATTTTGGTCTTCACAATAAAAAAATTTAGTAATGATTATCAAATGTTCAGTAGATTTTACCAAAAACACTAATCTTAAAAAAAAAATAAAAGTAAAAAATAAAAGTAAAAAAATCTCGATAAAAATAGCTAATTTTTTGAAAAAATTATTTCCCACAAGTAAAATGTACTCATAACATAATATAAGCAAAAATATGTGAAATATTAATATTTAAATTCTCGCAAATGAAATGTCTGTACAGTGTTATAAGTAGAGCAATTTAAATAAAACAAAATTGAAATTAAAATTGAAGTAAAATGATTTGACACTATTTAATTGAATGTTTTATAATGCGTTAAAGATAACGAAATATATCATGTAATATTTCATATCACGATAAAGTCTAGGGAATATTATGATGTTTCTAGTACCGTATAAATTGATCTTTTACCATCCTTTCTACAGATTGTGTGTGGTTAGGAATTTCAAGTTGTCTTATAAAGGTCTGGGGTGGAATTTTTGTTTTTCACTGCGCGCACTAACCTTAATTTTGTTTTTCATTTTCTAGTATTTTGTGGTTTTCTTTCATACCGACGTAATGTTATTTAAATGAAGTTGGTATTACAGAAAACTGCAAAATACTAGAATACGAAAAACAAAAATTAGGTTACTGCGCGCAGTGAAAAACAAAAATTCCACCCCTGCAGTTAAAATGTTTTCTGTTTATAATTTTTTAATTAATTTTGACTAAAGGCTTTGAACGATTGCATTTTGTACAAAATTCAGATAATTTTCTACTGCTTAAACTATTCTGCATAAATTAGTAACTCAAAATTAACTGAGGGTTGTGTTTGCTGTTTATTAACTTCTTGATGATTTAAAACTTTTTTCTTACCCGCGCACTTTTGAACTGTGCCGGCCAAGTATGGGCCGAAGTTAGGGCGACGTTCAGCAAAACGCTCTGCCGACGTGTAGCGCACGTATAGCATACGTCCTTTGGTACACATCTCAGCGAGGTATGGCACATACTTTGGCCCACGTATGGCAGAAGATTTTTATTTTTTTTTATTAAAAAAAAAAAATTTATTTGGTTCAGGAATTGAACCAGGGACCCTCTTTAAAATTTTAAGTGGGTCGAGGATTATACGAGCGCGGCCAACACTCGTATTTGAAAGTTATTACATAAATGACTGTAAAATGTTGTATCTTATTGTATTTAAATTAAATTGATATCAGATTTTTCAAGTTCATTTAGAAAGTACTTCGTACAGAAAATGATTGTTTCTCACAACTGGAATATTTTCCAGTTTTTCCAAGATGGCGAAGTATATATTAAAATACTGATCTAAGATCCGTAAGATAAGGGCAGGCGCAACGATATAAAATTTAGTTCAAAAATTTTTCTGATTTTTCCAATATGTTGGACCATAAAATTTATTTAAAAACTTCTATAAATTATAAATATTTTTTTCAAATTAATTCGAATGTGCATAGATAAAAAAAGATAGAGTATTAAGAGATTAAATTTAGAGGTGGGCGTGTAGCATAATTAGGATTAAGTGTCTCGCGACAAATCTTTTTGTTTAGAGGCCCAATTTAAATTAAGTCAGATAAATATTCAAATTAGGATATTATAAGAAAACAAGTACAATACAATTTTTAAGATATTTAATCCTATAGAATATTTAGGTCCTGGCCTCAAAAATATATTAACTATTATTTGAAATGTTTCTTATGAAATAAGTCAAAATAACCTTTAAACATTTGCGGTTTTCTCGGGCTTGGGACCAAAAAATTTGAAATCAGCGTATTGAAAAACTTACTTTACGAGTAGCCTTGAACAAACATATATATACGGCTTCTAGACTAATTCTAATCATTTAAGCATTTGTTTTTTCCAAAAGCAGTTGCGGGTTAGAAACTATGTTAGATACATTTCCTTTAACACTCAAAAACCTTCTTTAATCTTTTTTACTAAAATCAAGACTTCACTGAGAAATCGGTATTCTCGTACCCAAATTTTGTATGCAAATCTTTTTGGTTATGTTTACTAATAATCTGGTTATCGTGGCCAAACTTTTCTCTCAGTGTAATTGCTTAAAAATGTCAAAAATCGCATTAAAAAAAAAATCTTTTTCAAAAATTTAAATTTTCGGATTTTCAATTTTTATAATCATTGAATTTGTAATTTATGAAAAATTTAATAACTCATAATATTTTATATAACTTATTATAAAATTTTTTGATTTTAATTCACAATAAATTACTTTTTGTTTTACTTTTTATTTAGGATAACAAGTACGTGACTTTATGAGATTTTTCTGGATAAAATAATTTTGTATTAAATTTTGTATTAGACGAGATATAGTAAAAAATTCATTAATTAAAAATTACTCAAAATATATTCAAAAAAATTGTGAATGAAGAAACTTCTTTGTTTAAATATCAAAAAAAATAAAATTATAACAAAAATACTAATTTTTACCAAAAAAATTGAAAATAATGCAAGTGTAAAATCTAAAATCGAAATTGAATTGCTAATAAAATTTTCAGGTGTAAAAAAATATACTAAAAGAATTATTAATTTTTTTATTTTTGAATATTTCAGCAAAAGAAATTTCGTAAAGTTTATAAATTATCCTTTATTTATGTAAATAATGAATAAATATTTTTTTGCAGGATAAAAATTACACTTTTACATGAATAATTGCAAAAGATTAGAATAATTATTTCAAATAATATAAAAAAGGTAATAATTTGTTATTTAATATCAAAATTTTTAAAATATTAATAATTTTATAAAATTATATTCAAATTTTAAATATTCTACAGTTTTTGAAAATATTAAATTTATTATTACAAGTTGTTCAATAACATATTTCAATAATTAAATAATTTAGTTAAAAGCTTCAAATTCCATATAATAATATGTTAATAATTGAAGGCTTTACAGATTATTCAAGTTCAAAAACTATTTTATTACATAATAGTTTTATAACTAACAAGTATTGACAATGAACGTATTATCAGAAGTGTACATTAGCCTGATAGTAACATTAAAAAAAATTGTTTGAATTTTTTATTAGGTGCTAATTACCTAATTAATAAGATTCCTATAATTACTCCTAATTTTTTTCTTTAAAAACATGCTTTCTAATGGATTTGGGATTCTTATTAGAAAACAGCACCTAATTTCACCAGCAAGCCTAACACTGTAAAAAGTAATTTTCTTATATTTACAAAAAAATTAGAAAATTTTCGAAAAATTAGTAAATTTTCGAAAAAATTTGTAAATATTAGAAAAAAATCGTATAATAACTAAATTCAAAATTCGAGCATTCTCGATTTTTTTTTTGTGAATTCGCAAGAAAAATTGATAATTTACAATTTTTTTTCGAAAATTTTCAAAAAATAGTTGTGAATTTACAACTTTTTTCGTAAATTCACAAAAAAAAATCGAGAATTCTCGAATTTTTCGAGAATATACTAAATTTAGTAAATTTACGATTTTTATCGAATATTAACAAAATTTTTTTAAAATCTACCAATTTTTCGAAAAAATTCTATTTTTTTTGTAAATCTAAGAAAGTTACTTTTTACAGTGTAGCATTCATTATTTTACATAACATACTGCATATAAGTACACTGTTTGAAAATGTCATGAAATACAGTTTTTTTAATTTAAAAAATTGTTTACTAAAGTCACAAAAAAAAGTATGCAGAATCAAAAATAAATAAATTTAAACTAATTTTTTGTAGTTTTTAATTGTACAAGATTGACATTGTACAAATACGTTTAAAAGTTAATTTTTTCTAACAGTGTATTTAAAATATAAAATTACAAATAAATATAATAAACCGGAACCTATAAATATATATACAATAAACAATTAATTGGTTTTATAGTATATAAATAATTTCATGGTCATGTAATTGTAATAATTTAATTACGGTACATTTAATAATATATGGAAGATTATATTTAAATATAGCATTGTTTATTTATTTTTTTATAAAACCTTGTAAATTAAAATTAAAGATATCTTATTATATTTTATTAATTTTTTTATTTATTTACTTTTAGCTAAATGATTAAAATAAGTTTAAATACGATATTATTAACAATATTGTTAATAATAGTAAATATATTTTCAACTGATGCTCATTCGCGTATTAAAATAGGTAAGGCTTTATTTTTTAAATGAGTTTCAAAGTTAATTAAATTGTTTTTTATTTTTTTAGCTGGAAGTTCTTTTGCTGATCCAAATGAGTTATATCCAATAAATGATTATGATGTTGTTTTATTTACACATAGCAAATACTGTTTAGATTGTGAATGGTTTGAAAGAGTAAGTTTTTTAAAAATTGCTTATGTTTTAAAAAAAATTTATAAAATTTAGTGGCATTAAGTATATATCCGAAAAAATTTGTTGATGTTTGGAAAAAGTTACGTATTATTTGCTAAAATTCTGTGAAAATCCATCGGAAAATCGATACTACACAGAAAACACACCCGTTTGCATTTAGCGAAATTTCACTATAATGTATAAATGTTACGCAGCATTATAATACAATTTTCTAATTTTATAATTTGTAAATATCACCTTACTAATGTTAAAATTCTAAACCAAAATTATTATGATTTTTTAAACTCGAATTATTTTAAGCCCCTAAATATTCTAAGTACTTTAACCTGAATTATTACAAGTCCCTAAATTAAAATTATTGTAGATCTCTAAACCTGAATTATTCTAAGTCCCTAAACCTGATTTTCAGATTTCCAAGGTACCTCCTCCCTATAAACATGTTCCATGTTAAAAGTGCATATTGCATATATTTAATTTGGGAACCTGACTTGGTAGAGTTTTCTTACATTATTACTTTTTGTGGCTTTTTTTAAAATAAAAATAATTATTTTTTAGATATTTAAATGCGTCAAATTTATAAGGAAGAAATTCATAAGAGTTGACATCGATGTTGAAAGAAGTCCAGAATTTGAAGAATTATTAAATACAGTAACAAATGACACAACAATGCCAAAATTATTTGTCTATAAAAAATTCATTGGTGGACCACAACGTTTATATGATTTATTAGAAACAAATAAAATTAACGATATTTTATTACCTGGTGGTTTGCCTAAGACAAAAGATTTCATATTATCACAAGGTTGTAATGCGACAAATTTTTTGAAAAAAAAATCTGCTAAAAAAATTTGCGATGATGTTAATTTTTTAGAATGTGTTTTACAATATCTGAAATCTCTTACATGTAATTAAAATAAAAACATTAAAATATAAATAAAAATTTTGATTTTCTGTGATTTTATTTCAACTTCAATTAGTATTATACACTTTCAAAGATGCCAGTCATTTTATGTGCAGCAGGTTATATTTAAGCACGTAAAGTGTCTAATTTATAAATAAGAAAAAAAAAGATTACTATTTGGTTGATGGTAACTTTATCGTTTTCTATTACTACTTTTACTACTTTTTTTCAAGGGACAAAATAAAGAAAAAAAAATACTAAATTATTATTATTATTATTTTTTTGGTCTCACGTCCTTTTATCCTCCTACCCAATATATAGATAGTACTATATAACCACAATAGCCTTAGAATAATTACGAATCAAGAGAAAAGAAAAAGACTATCTTTATAAATAAAAAATAGTACGTGGTTGATGTGTATAAAAAAATTTGAAAACAAAAAAAATAAAGGACAATGGATATATACTAGGTATTGCTAGGTCAGCCAGAAAAATCTAATGACCTATAGGGTTTTCTTTTTTTTAACCAATCACCACAAAGATGTTAATTGTTCAATCTCAGAATATATAGTAATAATGTAAAAAAAGAATCATATCTATTGAAATTGTTTTTATATATGATACATTCTTCATTAATTTGAATTTTTAGATTATAGAATAAATTTTTTAAGCGATTTGTAAATATTTTTTAAAACTTATTAGTTAGATACCTATTTGAATACTGAATAAGAAAGTTTTTGAGTTTGGCCTAGAGAAATTATCTCAAGTAGGTTGTTGGTAATGTTAAGAGTCTACCGGGTCACGTGACCTGGTACTATTTTACATGTTAAATCCATTCATTGTTTGTGGCTTTATTTCTAAATATTTTTCAACGAAATTTGGCTGGTGGCTAGAACATGCTGCATATTTTATCGGTACAAAGAGTTTTTGCAAATATTTAAAAAATATACATAATTATTTATTAAAATAAGTACCTATTTTTGTCATTATTTAAAGTATATATTATTTCTTTCAAAATAATTTTGCTTAAATAAATGCCGTGTACCGATAAAATATAACTTATGAATGATAAGATATTTGAATTTCAGAAAATAAAATGATAGTATTTTCTTTAAAAATACGAAGAGAAAATGCTCTTTTTTTAGTTATTTTCTACTGTAAGATAGCGCCGCACGTGTTAGTTGATCAAACATTATTTTTAAAGATATCCGAGGCATTCATATCTAAGACATCTTATTCTTCTAGGCATATAGCAGAGCAGGCGATGGCAGTGGCGCGGTGTTTGTATTTAAAAATTTTAAAAATAATAATAATGTACACATTTATACATAATCATTAATGTACATAATATTATTTATAGAAGGAAAAAGTGTGTTGGCCTCTCCAAACCGGTTTTAACATACTAATTTATACATTATTTTTTTAGGAAAAAATAGATTATCATGCAACCAAAAAATATAAAAATTAAGTTAGCAAATCTAACAAAAATTAAGGTACCAAATAAATAGTTATACAAAAAAAAAAAATATTTTGCCAATAAATGTTATAAACAATAAACTTGTTAATTAACAAATAGAGTTCTGATCAACGGCATTAAATTTTTTAAAAATTCTTTTTTTATTTCATTGTTATAATAAATATGTAATTTTTGACATCATGCCAAAAGTTCTAGAATGGACCAGCTAAATGTTATAAACAATTAATTTTTTAATTAACAAATGGATTCTTGGGTGCCCGAGATTAAATTTTTGAAAAATTCTTTTAATGAAATATAAAATACAATAGGTGTAACCATTATAAATGATAATTACGGTTAAAAAAAATTTTTTTTCTTTAAATTACCAATATGGCCATCAGGAAACTTAAAATAAATGCTGACTTTTTTATTTTAAGTGAAAATTAATGGGTCATAAAATAAAAATTTTTGAATAAAACTTATTCAGCGTTTTTTTTTAATAGCATAAAGACCTTATTAACGAAAAAAAAAAATAATATCTCTTATAGGTCAATGGGAAATTTGAAAAGAAATTTTGTCCAAAAATGGAAAAAATTGGATCCTTAAAATTTTTGACTTTCTGCATTTAATAAAATTGAAATTCGCTATAGGAGTTAATTATCAAGATTTAATTAATTAGTTATAAAGAATTCTATTAATTAAATGCAGAAAGTCAAAAATTTTAAGGATTCAATTTTTTCCATTTTTTGACAAAATTTCTTTTGAGGTTTCCCATTGTCCTATATATCCTATACATAGTAGTATAAGTGATATTAGTTTTTTTTTTCGTCAATAAGGTCTTTATGCTATATTAAAAAAAACGCCGAATAAGTTTTATTCAAAAATTTTTATTTTTTGACCCATTAATTTTCACTTAAAACAAAAAAGTCAGCATTTTTAAGTTTCCTGATGTCCATATTGGTAATTTGAAGAAATTTTTTTAACCGTAATTATCATTTATAATGGTTACACCTATTGTATTTTATATTTCATTTTTATCAACAAAAACAATTATTGCTAAAATTAAACATTTTTCTCGAGCGGAGTAGGGTTTTTAAGAGTTCCGTATATGTATAGTACGGGCACCAATGGTGCACCAAAGGCAAAATCTTTCAGTTCATTTTTCTTGGGTCCTGTTTATCTTAAGACGTGTAACGACTCATTGGATGCGGAAATTTATAAGCTTTATTTGATCTTGATGATTTTTTTTCCCTATATCATTGACGGCAATGACGGCATTGACGGCAATATCTCAATTTCTAGACCGTCAAAAAAGCCAAAAATTACGGTTTTCGGAGTTTTGAACCTCAAAATGAGTTCAAAAATAAAATAAAAAAATTTTTTATTAGTGTATTTTTTTAAAAAGAAAATTTTGATACCAACCACGCCCCAATCGGATGATTCGTCCCGGAGATATTAATTTTTAGTGAAAAACGCGTTTCAACCCCCCAGGGATAACGCAAGGGGGGTGGGGGGGGGGTGCCGACCATTTGAATCTTATTTTTTATCATAAATCATCAAATTTTGCCAAAAAAATGCGAAAAATATGCTGGGGCCGGAAACCATACCTTATTCCGCAGTAGTCTTTCAAGCAATTAAAGCAATCTGCTTCAATTTTAAAGCAATTTGCTTTAATTTTTAAGCTATTGCTTGAAATTTCAAGCAAATGCTAGAAAATTAAAGCAAGAAATATAACGGCTTGAAATTTCTAGAAAGTTGCTTGAAAATTGAAATATTTATTTAAGTCAACTAAAGAAAAGTTTTTTAAAAAAGTTAAACCCTTTTTTAAAACTTTTATTTGAAAAAAAAAAATAATAATAGGATTGAGCGAATTAAAAAATATTGAATTCTATTTAAATGAAATTCCGAACAAAATATTCTGCAGACTTTAAAAAAAAAGTTTGCGTTCCATATTAGTTCCAGAAAGTACGTATCTCCCGGTCGTGGTGCGATTCTAAAATACGCTTGTTTTTTTGCCACTGGCGAAGAAAAATTATTAATGCTTGGCACCCCGCAGACTTTTTACTTATTTAAAAATATTTTTAAAAATTCAAAAGAAAAAATTAAAGCATCATGAAGGTAAAAACAGGTAAAAATCAAAAATATATAGAAATAATAGAAAGTTCATTTTTTCCAGTGTTGCCAGTTCTACCAAAGAACTCTTATGTACTTTGGTACATAGTTGTTATAAGTTCTATTGTTTTTTTAAAACCGGTTTAAATAATGCATATATAAATATATTCTGATTCCCTAAGCCCGTATCATTACAAGTCCCTTAACCCAGATTTTTTTAAATCCCTAAATCGAAATGGTTCAATAATTAAGTATTATATCTAAGAAATCGAGTAAAAACGTTCAGAGTAAAAAATATGCCCACCACTCTCCGTTCATGCCAATGGGCCTTCTGGGCTTAGAAACGTGGCCTAATGTTATGAAATACTAAAATAGGGTTTATTGCTAATTTTCAATATTACGCGAAAACCTCACTAGTTAACCGAAACGATCCTCATTGGTCTCATTTTTTGGTAAAAGTGCAATCTTTTGAAGCCCCGTTAATCGCAGTTATATATCGGGAATTCTCTTATCAACCAAGTAACCAAATGATAATTTTCACTAAATTTTAAAAATATTTAATAATTTAACAAAAAAGAGGTACGGTAAAGGCCAGAACGGTGAAGGGTTTTTTGTAGAAAAATTAACTTAATTCATAGACAAATAAACATAAAAACTTTTCCGTTTGGAAACTTACACATTTGTATGATTGAAACTTGCGAAATTTTTCCGGAGTTCTAATTAAGGGGGTACAGTAAAGTTTTTTTTTTTGTCCCTTTGTGATTTTTGAACTTGAACGAATTTTTTTCCCCCTTTATTTAACGAGCATTTAAAGCGCTCTTGATAGGAGAATTTTTTTGGTTCCTCAATGAGGAACCATTGTGATAGGTCAAATTTCGATTTTTGATTTTTTGGTATATAAGCACGTTATGAGACCCAAGGAAGCTAAAAAACCGATTTTTAAAAAAAGTCTGTATGTGTGTGTATGTGTATGTAATCGGTGATATTTTACAAACATTATGGAGTTAAGACCTAATTTTTTTTTCAAAATTTTTTTCACAAAAAAATACAAAAAATACCAAATTTGTTTTCTTTTTGGACGTAGTACCTAATTTATTTCTATGAGAGTACTAGTTTTAGAAAGTTCGTTTATATAGTAATTTTTTGGATCTGACACCGAATTTTGAAAAAATTTTTTTCTCATAATTAAAAAAACAAAAAAATTAAAAAAACTGAATACATTAAATACATATAAAAAAACTGAAATATTTTTTTTTTTGGTGTAATACCTCATTTAATTCCATGAAAGTACTGATATCTGAAAATATTGTAACCAGTGATGAAAAATTTTTTCATCAAAAAATCTCAAACTACTTTTCTTTTTTTTTAATTTTGAGGTAATACCTAATTTATTTCCATGAAAGTACTTATATTTGAAAGTATGATTTTTACTCGATATCACGAATCTGATAATTAATTTTTTGAAAATTTTTTTCCCAAAAATTTCTTCACAAAAAAATACAAAAAACACCAATTTTTTTTTTCTTTTTGGATGCTGTACCTAATTTATTTCTATGAGATTACTAGTTTTAGTCAGTTCGTTTATAGTAATTTTTTGGATCTGATACCGAATATTTCCAAAATTTATTTCTCAATATTAAAAAAGTTTTTTTTAAACTGCAATATTTTTTTTTTGGTGTAATACTTCATTTAATTCCATGAAAGTACTATCTTGAATAATTATTATCCAATGAATTACGTTAGATTTTATTTGAAAAAAATAGATTTAGTTAAATTCAATACATAAATTTTATTTTAACTTTTAAAAGTTAATAGAAATGAGTGTATGATTGCATGGTTGTAATCGTTGATATCTGTAGCATATTGAAGTATTTAGCTCATTGTTTGAGGAACCTTAGTGCCAGCTAGTTGGCAGGGTATTTTTATATGTTTAAGTGTTATCATTTATGTGATTAAATGGTTTTAAAAATGTTTTTATGTAGAGAAATCAAATTTAATATAATAAAATGGCTTTTTACGGAAAAGTTTGGTAAAAGACACACCTTCTCACCCTTGTAAAATAATCAGTAAAAGTAAGTTTAATTAAATTTGTTTCAGGTAAAATTTTGATTTCTGATTTTATTGTATATAAGCACGCTTTCACGCAGAAAGCTGAAAACCCGGTTTTTAAAAAAAGCCTGTGTGTGTGTGTGTGTGTATGTATGACTGTAACCGGTGATATTTCACAACCATTATGACATTAAAATTGATTAGAAATTATTAATCTGAATTGAAGCTAACTTTATGATTTTATAAATTTTGGTGAACGGAGCGTTATTTTGGCGGTTGTCACGTGAATATAAAATGAAAGTAGTTTTGTCTCTCTCTCTCTTTCTGTAAGTATGCGCCTGCGTGATCATGGACTAGAGCATGTGTCGCATGAAGCTTCGTCTGCTTCGTGTAGGCTTCTGCAGTAGTGCATGTGAAAAATTCATTTTTTTAAGTTATGCTTTTGTGTATATACTAAATAAATAAAATTATAAGAGTAAAGAAAATAATTTTAATTTCTTCTTATAAAAACAGTAGTGGTTTTTATAAAAAAAAATTTTACAGTTTCAAAGATCATAGTATTTTGGAGTAATTTATATATTTATCTTATATTTTTAACTAACCTATAAGTTGTGAAAGCTACTGGTATTGTGCCTCAGTTTTGAGCAATATTCATTTTTATTGATAATGTCAATTAATTTGAACTAAATTAGCAGACAAATATTCAAGTAATTGAAAATTGCTTAAGTATTTTGTATGTTTTGTAAAACGATTGTTCTGAAATATCCAATGATAATAGTGTTCAAAAGCAGCAATATTAAAAAGGATAAATCAGCATGTTAATGTTCTGATGAAGATAATTTAGAAAAAATTTCTCGAATTGTCCATAATTCTGTAGATTCTATTATTAGTAGTGAAACCTACAAGTGATATCCCAACATTACTAATCACTAACAATGACAAAGAAAAGCGATTAAATTCTCAATTGATGCTTTAAGAGAAAGCACTTAAACAACAAAAGCCTAGTTCATTTGTACTTCTAGTAGTCAAATAGATAAAGATATTTCCTGTAACAAAATAATACAAGATTCAATAAGCAAGAGAAGTGCCATAATGACAACGGGTTATAATTCAGATTCAGTTGAAGTTAAATCACGATGGAGATGATCGAGTGAACTAGAAACGAGTAATTCAGCTAATTGGACAACTTTGTTTTTCAAATCCAACCTTTATCTTGCCCCATTTTAACAGTTCAAAATAATTCAATTGATGTTCCTAATGCTGTAAATACTGAATCATCTGCAAACTTTACTGCCTTCTCTCGTCATAAGCTGGAAGAAAATAAAGAAGTTGTAGTTAATTCAAAAGCACAAAAAAAGTAAGTTAATATATTTTCACGAGTATTCATTATTAAAAAATTTTAATCAATTATTTTTTATGTTCATATTTTAGAAATAAAGCAAGTGAAAAAACTGCAGTTGATCTGGTCAAACTTAAATCTCGAGCTGCATTAAATTTTTCATTTGTAAATTTAAGAAGAGCATGGAAGTCTCGTGAAGTGAAAAAACTAAAAATAATGATAATCGTGTGATACCTCCATAAGTTTAGCACTATTATTACGCTGTCTTAATACTATTGCCAGTTTTAAATCAAGACGCTCAGAAAATATTGACACTCCAAGACCATGAGCATGCTCTTTTAAAGTACTTGAAATGACCAGAAGATGAAACAGCTTCAGTTGATCTCAGAAAAGCTGCTGTCAAATGACAATTCTGGTAATTAATTTCAGGTAAATCTAAACAACGAGAAGAAAGCAAAAGTATCGTTCAAAGTTTAGGAGGTTCATCCATAGGATCTGGGTTAGGTTCAAATATATTTGGACCAGCAACAACAAAACCTCCCACCACCTCTAGCAAAAAAAATTGGTACAAATAATACTTTTTTAAATATTTTGTAAAAATTAAAATTTTAATTTTTAAATAAATTTAGGTACATTCAGTAAGAGCACCAGGGAATATAGGACTCATCCATCGGTAGCTCCACCTCAAGTACCAATTCATTATGCCTCAAATTATCCTATTGGATATCCAAGATAAGAAAGAGGGCCTGGTTACATTACAGTCCCATAAAATATTATAAATAATAGTAGTTAGTCAGATTTATAAATCTTTTTTTTTTTATTCCAAAATTAAAAAATTTTTAAAAAATTTTTTAGTTCGGAAAGAAGTATTTTGCTTTGAATAGCCATTAATAATTTTTACTAAATGGATGCTTCAAAATTGAAGTATCAAAATTATGATGATTGGCAGTGCAAGCTGAATACTTCTTTACGAACCAAAAATTTTTTAAATATTTTTTAATTTTTAAAATAGAAAAGAAGTATTATAAATCTTGAATAAAATATAAATAATAGTAGTAATTGATAAAATTTATAAAATTTTTTTTTTATTTTAAAAATTATTAAATGTTAAAAAAATTTGTTGGTTTGTAAAGTAGTATTTTGCTTCAAATGACCATTATCAATTTTCCTAAATCAATTCTCGAAAATTGAAGCATCGAGTCAGGAAAAGCTGTATCATCATAGCTTTTCTGACTCAATACCTCAATTTTGGAGCATTTATTTAGGAAAAATTGATAATTGCCATTTGCCAAATATTTCTTTGAAATAATTTGAAATTGACACGATGGCTAGATTCATCGCCATCTTCAATATAAACTAAATTTAATATATTATAAATTTAACAGTAAACTATTTCTACTGTATAAATTTATATAATATTAAACAAACCAATAATTGCTTGATTGGACAAATTACTAGTAATTAGGAGAAATTTATTTTGCTATTTAAAATATTCAGACTGCTTTTCACATCAAATAAATATTTAGGCTTTAAATCATATTATTTAAGTTCAAAACTAAATGCTTATGCAATTATTTGTTTGTTATGGGCATATAAAAATTTCTGTAAGACCAATACTCAAACATATTAGCCAAATTAAATTAAGTAAGACCTAAAATTAAAATGATAAGCAAAAATAATATATGATTTGCTATTTACTAGAGTAAAATTGGTTTATTAATTGCTCAAATTACTATAACGGCTTTAAAGAAAAAACAGTATTTATTAACAAAATCAATTTTTGGCATCAATATACATTGTACAAGTCCAAAATCCAGTTTCTGTGAAATAATTTTATGATTTTATTTATAATATTACAGTAAGACCAAAAAAAAAAATACATTTTTTGGCATGCTATAAATGAAAAAAATGTTATAAGACGAAATTTTTTTACTAATATTTCGCCTACATAATTTATTGCAATATTTAATATTTCTGTAATAACAGTATAGTACTTGCAATTAGATATATTGGCCAAAAATTAAATTAAATAAGATTGGAATTAAAATAAAGACAATTTTTCTGCTATTTACTAGAATAAAATTGGCTTTTAATTTGTCAAATTGGTGTTTCAGCTTAAAATTTTTTGGTCTTAATTTTATCTTGTACAAAAGCAATGTTATATGCAATAAAATACTGATTACAGGTCTGATTATATAATATTACTGTAAGACCAAAAAATTTATTCATATTTTGGCATGCTAATAATGTTAACATGTTGTAAGACGAAATTTTTGAACACATATTTCGCCTACATAATTTGTATTCAAAATTAAATTTCACACGATATAAATTATTTATTCATGTGTATCAAAAAAGCTGTTATCAAACTCAATTTACCATCGAAATATTTACATATATTAAAAATTATCCATAAATGCACGAAATATCATGATAAGAAAACTCGTATTATTTTTGAAAAAAAAATATTTTTATTTTTGACCACGAAACTGAGTGGCGCAAAAGTCACTTTCAAAAAAGTCACGTGACCCGGAAGACCCTTAATGGTAATTTGTAATTCAAAAATTTTTAAAGTTTGATTTTTTACAACTTTTTTAAAACATTTAACCCTCACCTGGCACTTATGGTATTAAAAATTATTAAAAAATTACTTTAGTAACATAAATTATATTAGGCTAAAAATTGTGACTTTTTAAAAAACTGTAACTGTTATATATAAAATATATTTTTTTCAAGTTTTATAATCATAGTTTTTTTTTAAAGCCAACTTAGCACTCTAAAATGGGATCTTAGAGTGCTCTACATTTTACCATTTCTAAAATCTTCAAATAGTGATTGCTAAATTAACAAAGAATGATTCATATACAAAAGTTGTACACCCAAAAAAATCTTAGGCATAAAATTTGTAGATAATATTTTTAGTAAAATTAAACACGTTTTTTCTACAACTGCCTGCCTTATTTTTTAATATTAAAGAAAAATTCTTTTCTCATAAAAGCAATAAACGTAAAAACAAGAAGTAAGTATAAAAGAAAATAAAGTAAAAAAAAAAATGGTTATACCTAGGCTATACATACATATGTAAAACAAGAGAATCTTAATTGAGAGTAAGTTTTCCCCTCTTGAAAATTAAACTTTGTTATATATATAAGCTTTTGGCAATAAGTATAATTTACAGAGGAAATTCCATATACTTTAACCTTTTATTTATGCATAATTAATGTGTATGTATACACACACATACAATTATAGAATACATTGCGTTTATATATAGAGTATTTAAAGGCATTTTGCGGTACCAAATATTACGAAAATTTCTTATATAACTATACTTATGTTCAAATAATAAAGGTTAATTTTAGTATGACCTTCTATACTTAAAATTATCTTTGTGTGTGTGTGTTTATGTATAAAATTCCCTTAGTGTAATTAAAAAAAGTAAAAATTTCTTTAATAACCTTTCTTATAAGTTATGATTTAATGGCAAATATAATTATAATTTTATTAATTTATTATTCATGTAAAATATTATGCATATAATACTGTAAATGTAAATTATTATTTTAATATCTTTTTAATAAGAATTTATGTTGATTTTTAATTAAATAATTTAAATTTTAGTTTTTTTTTCAACATTTTTAGGTACTTT
Source organism: Anagrus nilaparvatae (assembly GCA_022575985.1). Lineage (NCBI taxonomy): Eukaryota > Metazoa > Arthropoda > Insecta > Hymenoptera > Mymaridae > Anagrus > Anagrus nilaparvatae. The sequence goes on from JAKSXM010000272.1 coordinate 15,917,163, forward strand.
AAGTAACTAATTAAATGTCGTTTTTTTCATTCAATCTTAATTTATAAGGAAAAAAGCAGAAATTTAATACTTTGCTTTTTTCATAAATTTGTTATACTTCTATTTGTTTGACCCCTTATTTTCCTCAATATTAATATTTCTGTAAAATGTTGTTTATATTTTTGCATCTTACTTTCGTAAAATTTTGATACTTTCCATTTAATAATTAAAACTGTTTTTGAAAACCTAATACTCTTTATGGTATTAAAATACTTTTTTTTTTAGAACCCTTAAACGTACTTGAAACATTTTAAAAATATTTGTTTAACTGTAATTTAATATCATTTATTTAGTGAATTTTTTTTAATAGGGTTGTGCTAGGCAATTGAGATTTATTGATATTTTGAAATCTATAAATAGTATATTTACGGCTTTCGTCAAGAAAAGTAAAGAATGGCCCAAATAGCACGTAAATAATTTTCCGAGGCGAAGGCGAGGATGGTAAACTGCGATTTGGGTCATTCTTTATTCATAGACGAGGGCCTTATAAAAGTGGTGAGAAAACACGTCTTTGCCGGACGTAGTTTCGGGCCGCAAGCCAGAAAAAATATTCAAACGTATCATAAAAATTAAAAATGTCAACGTAATTACTAATTAAAGTAGCGAAAATATTGGTAGTTGGGGGATCGTGAGGTCACAGTCCACGAAAAACATTTAAAATATTGAAAATCTGGATTGTGACGTCACGCTCAATTTATTAAAACTCTTTAATTCATTGGTTAAATGTTGTTTAAAAGAAAAATAAAAAAATACGTGTCTAATATTTTTTACAAACTACAAAACCGATCAAATAAAATTAAAAAAATTTTTTCGTGCAACAACCCTATTATAATAACATTTTTTGTCAATGCAGTGTCATTGAAGCCTGGAAAGTTTTGGGAACAATTTCTAATCTAAAAGATAAAATATCTTAGGCAAACAGGCAAACCAATTATTAGGTATTTGAAAACTGTAAGTAGCAAGATTTACTTAACACACTTTTTTATCTAAAAATTGAAATTCGGTCAATAAAAATGATTTTTTTCTTAAAGAAATGAATTGCCAGGAAAAAATTAATCGATTTAAAAAAAAAAATTATTATTTTACGATGAAAATCAATCGAGTAATGCATGTTTAAAGTTCAGAAACAGGCTTTTTTCAATAAAATTTCAATCCTTTTTAAGCCGAATTTGAGCAAAATCTTAAATTGACGATAACTTGGCTAAATTTCATCGTAAAAAGATAAGTTTTTTTTCTCTTCTGGAGTGGTTTTTCCCTTTTCTTATCTATTTTTTAAAATTTTATTTACCTAAAAAATTATTTTAAAAATTTGGAGTAGCTCAGATACGAAAAACACGGTTTTTGACATAAAAGTGAAAAAATCTTTTTGGCACCTATCGCCGATTTCTTGTTCACGATTTTTTTCGATTTTCTGATGGTTCAAACTATCTGAAAACACGGGTCATATCGATGTGCCCTCAAAAAAAATTACGATTCCAGGCTCAAATTAAGTAGCACTTTTAAAATAATTGCTCATATACGGATTAATGGTATACGGGACCGTATATTATTCACCCGTATGTAAGGATCAGAGGTATGCGGGTTCAGTATGATTCTATTCATATATACGGTTAACAATATATGGATCGCGTATTTTAGACATACGTACAAACGGGTGAAAATAATTGAAACCCGTATATACGGGTGGGTGATATACGGTTCCACATTTCAGTCATCCGTATATACGGGTCTCAACATTTTTCACCCGTTTGTACGGATGCCTAAGATACGGGTTCCGTATAATGTTACCCGTATATACAGAAAAGTTTGTATGGACCCGTATTCACTTTACCCGTACATACAGATACGGGTTTGTATAATTTTTTCCGTATATACGGCTATGAAAATAGACCTTCACCGAGGTAACGAGGTGGCCTCGCTTTGAGCAAGGCGAGGCGAGGCGAGATCGAGGCGAGATCGGAAAATTGAAATTCTCGTTATACCGAGGCGAGGCCGAGACTGTCTTTTTGTAAACCTCGGACTCGCCTCGACTCGCCTCGCCTCGCCTCGTTCTGCCTCGCAACAAATTTAAAATATTTCGCCAATCACATTTATACTAGCAGAAAAAGAATTTCACGCGTTGATTGTGTAAACCGTTAAAAATTATTTATATTTATTAAAAGTTATTTATTAGTTATTAAAAACTACAAGATGGAATGAATAGCAGTCTTCAAATGTTTAATAGCAGTTTCATAATGAAAAATATGGACCGTATTTTTATGTTCACGTATATACAGCATACGGTTAATGCGCGTCAAAATCACCCGTATTTCCCAACCCTGACAAATATTGCCGCAATCAGTATTTTATAACATGTACGTATTTTAAACAATATTGCAAGACAGATATCTGTATGCGATTATATAGTCTTAATAACCCATTTCTCTTTCGAGAAAATTTTATAAGATTAAAAAAAATATTTAGAATTACATAGTATAAGTAAGTGTATAAAGAAAAAAATTATTTTAAGTACATTTGTTAATTTTATTTTCATTCAATAAGTAATATGCAGATCTAAAAAAACCTGCAAAAAATTTTTCCAAATATTTCTTACCTTTAATCTTTATTAATCTCTAATAGATTTAATTGATTGAAATTCCAAACTGCACATGACTTTACACTTTGCAGTATTATGATTCTTTCATGCACTTTTTAATCATAAAACCTAGAAAATAATTTTATAATTAAAAAGTGAAGGGTGATAATAAAGGGGGGCTTCAATTTAGGATTTATAATTATAAACTTTATTGATAAAAAAACATTTCCAATACCCTTAGCTTATTCCAGGGGGACTCCTGGGCTTAACTAACAATTAAACTAATCTTATTTTTATTTTGAGTGGTAAAAAGCTTGTTATTTTTAGGGCATTCGATGAAAATTTTATTTTTCATATCTAAAAACATAAATTTTTTCGAGTTTTTTTTTTCTACTTATAATTTTGGGTTATTAAAAATTTTTCCTTCAAAAACAATCATGAATATGGTAATAATTTTGTTACAGCTTACTCCAATTAAAAATATTTTGAACCCTATTACTTTCTAAAACCCTTAATAGTCTAGGCGCCAGCCATACTAATCTCGCCCAAAAATTAAGAAATTAAATTTCTTTTTCCGAGGATAAAAATAAGTGGTATTTATGTTTTTTGGCCCGCTGAACACGAATCCGGGGTCCATTTTGCGAATTTCGTGGTCAATTTTTTGTTATTAACAAATTATTGCAAAATTGGCCAATAATTTGTTAATAACAAAAAATTGACCACGAAATTCGCAAAATGGACCCCGGATTCGTGTTCAGCGGGCCAAAAAACATAAATACCACCTATTTTTATCCTCGGAAAAAGAAATTTAATTCTTGGGCGAGATTAGTATTGCTGGCGCCTGTATTATAAAAAATTTAGAAAAACAAAAAAGTTTCTAACTTTGAACATAAGTATAAAATAGTAAATTTTCCAGCGTTGAAAGAAAGTTAAATCAAGGAAATAAAAGAAAGGGTGAGCCTTAATTAACAAAAGGATCTTTATTTTCTACACCTTTAAAATACATAATACTCTAAAAATACTTGTATTATTCATTTTATTAAAAGAAAATTTCTATACATATATAGTAAGTTTATATGTGTATGCGTGTATATAATTTTATAACATAATCCTAAGTAAAGATTACTAAACCTCAACATCGTAATTTTCGTAAATAAATGTACATATAGGTATAAATATAAAAGCGAAAAAGAAGCATATTGCTGTTAAAGTACATAAAGCTTTTAAGCTCTTAATTTTAAGAGTTTGTCCAGTTATATAGAGAAGTATATATATACATACCTGTAACGTAAATACCCATAAATACGTTAAACACCATAAATGTCATACGACAAGCTGCTTTTTTTATATATAGATTTTGTAGTACGTTGAAAAAAGCTTTTGGCACCAACATAGATTGATTAATCTTTTTCCTTTTTTTACGATATTCATTTTATTTTCTTATCTTTAATAAACACGTGTGCAGGTATTTACTGCTTTAAGTATTTTCTGTTTTATTAATACTTTCAGGGTAAATTGTTTCTAATAAAAATAAGACATATATACAATTTTACGGAATTTAAGCTCTGGATCTAATACAAAACTGTAAATCTAAGCTTCAGCCTTATCTGAAATTTGAAATACAAATGATGTTTCTGCTTGTGAAGGATAAGGTTCTAGATATTTGATATCAAAATAACAACACGATGATTAACTTTCTTTAATAGATCACTTGTTGAAAGTTTTTATTCTATTAAATTAAAAAATATACTTGGCGCGCAAATAACATATAAAACAAACGGATATTTTACATATAGAATTCTTGATTTTACAATATGAATAACAATTTTAACCTTCTTTATTTCTGTAATCACTTGATTTTAGGTTTAATATTAAATAATAAGATGATATTATAATGATTGTTAATTTGATTACGTGACACTGATATTTTAATTATATTCGATATATGGACTGTATTTTGAGAATTATTTGCGTATCAACCTTTCCTGTCTGACAGATAAATTTAAGGGGCGAATAATAATGACAATCTTTAACACTGCTGAAATTTATTTTACTCTGTAGGCATAAAATTTTTTAAAAAGTATCCGAAAGTATCTAAATAACAGAAAGAACTTTATGCATCTATTTTTTGAATATTTTTGGGTTTTCAAAAAGTACATATCTGTACTAAATTCAGTGTCTTCTGGTAATGTACAATTTTGTGTTAAAATTATTCTCGCAATTGAAATGACTTTGAAACATTATAAATATAAGGATATTCTTCGTCAACGTAATTTATTATAAGCAAGCTTTTATTATTATTGTTGAATGCCTTTATTTCCCTTTTTGTTTTGTAGCTGGTTTTTAGTTTCTTTATTAAACTCTCAGAAAACTATTTTTTAACTACTTACATCATTAAGCCACAAAAATATTGATCCACTCGTCTTTTATGATTGGTGGTGAAAACTGTTTTTTTTAGTTTTGGGGCTTAAACGTTAGGTTTTACGGAAAAAGGATTGTCGAAAACTACCAGGATTATTATTTTAATAAATAATTAGCTTAATTAATAACGTGTATCGGTTGATGTCATTACTTATAAAATATTACATGGAATCATTACTTTGTTTAGAAAATACAATAGCGACGTCCAATTACTCCATTCCTCTTTGAAATAAGTAATAAACATTTGCCATTACCCATTACTTTTTGTCATGAGTAATGGATTTTTACCATGCCTCATGATAGTATGTAACGTTAATGGCCATTATGCATTATAAGTTAAAAAGAGCCTCGGTAGCTCTGTGAATAAAGGCGTTGCACTTCAGACCTGAAGATTTCTGGTTTGATTTCCAGCTATATTAGCATTAAGTTTTTTTCTTTGCAAAAAATTCTTAATGTTGTTCTAGCGTAGATTCTAAGACTAAGGCACCCGCATTATGTTTAAAAAAAAATTAACATCATGTAGATAAATGTAGTGATAACAAACATTAGGAAACTTGGTGGGAGAGGTCGCGTATATCATGGACCATAGGTTCAAAGATCATAACAGCTACACTAGCACTCAAACATTATACAATCACAATATCTCTAGCAATTGCTTAAAACGCTTTTACGCCCTCAAACCATTAAAATAGATAAATAAATAGAAAATTAAGACAGCGCAGGATGTGAGTGTATGGATAGTTGCTGGTGACCTCTATTAAAACATCTGTATGGAAATCAGGATGGAGATTAAAGAAATACTAATACCAATACCAATACCATTACAAATTACAAAACAGTAATGGATCTTATATTGAAGCACATAATTAATTTTTTTAACGTTCAAATTTTATCAAAGAAGTCAAAATAATACCCATTTTTGTTATTTTTAATGGAAAATGGCCATTATATTTGCATAATAATTTAAAATATGCATAGTTTAATTACAAATTTCCTTAATGGTGACGACCTCTCCGACCATTTCTCTCCCAATCATAACGAAAAAATCCACAATTTTTATCTTTTACTGTTTAAAAATGTAAAACAAATTAAAGTTGAAGTAAAATAGAAGATTAAAAATTAAATATTTACTTCAAAATTGCTGTTTGCACACCTTATCCACAAAAATGTAATTTAATAATGATTTAAATCTCCTTATCTTTACAGAATATAAAATATTAAATAAAATAAAATTAGTTTCAAAAAATATTTATAAAAAAGTAAATATAATTTAAAATTACGTATATATAAACTTAAATAACTCTTCTTTATTGTTAACACACCATCATCATCTTCACATAATAATAATAATAATGATAACAATTTTTACACAAAAATATACATATTCCTTTGTCTTTTATAATTTTCTTATGTAAATTTTTCATATATTACTTCATGATATGTAAAATAGAGATAAATATAATGAATAAATAAGTTTTACAAAATTTTATTATTTAATTTTATACTTTTTATTATATATATATGCAAGCATAGTAATATGCAAGAGAATTTATATACACATATATACATAGATAACTTTATATATAGTATGGTGACATATTGAAACCCCTATTTTCTAAAAACTAATTAAATGTCAACATTGTGTAGAAATTCTCTTTTGATATACTTTAGTTAAATTATTCATATAATTTTTTTTTTCTTTTATATATATTATTAAATGAAAAATATACTTGTATTTATAGTCGATTAAATTATATGTATATATATATATATATTATATATATTATCTTTCTTATAATTATATGTTTGTGTGAAACAATTAAATAGATATAAGATATATATATATATAAAGGATGCTGTGGTTGCTTAAAATAATATTAAGGAATAAGAAGGGTATAAATATATAGTATGAGAGAGATAACTAATTAGTCATTCTTCACTCGTATAAGTCTGATAAATTGTTTGAACTTTGCTGATGAAAGCCTTTTAATATAGCACAAACTTAAACTCTCTCAAGTAATTCCTTCGTCTATATCTATCTATCTATTATATCTTTTCTCTTTTCTTATTATATACTCTCTTTAATATTTCGCTGAATCCTGCTATGTATATATATATATATATATATTAAGTACTTGAATGTGCAATCATCATGTACAATATATCTTTATATAAAAGATATTATTTAAGTCGAATCATAAAAATAAATAGATATATATTTGTATATGGATTGATTCAGGTGTTTTGGGGTGTTATTTAATAATGAATCCCTATATTAACTCAGACGTTTTTTAATTATATCTAGAGAGGTCTAAATCAACCACAAGAGTTTTGAAACGTTTCAAGGTAACCTTGTAAAAGGCTCAAGAGATCCAAAGATATATATCACAAAGTGTTAAACAGTGGTTGAGATTCAACCTTTCAGGATCTTTATTACGGACCTAGATTCTATTGCTAAATTTCAATATTTTATTTTAGCTTGAACTGTACTAATAATTCACTGTACATGTCATCTAAATACAATTTGTTAAATTAAGATCCAAGAAACTTCCTGCAATATGCATTTTAATAAAGTCAAAATAGCTAACAAAGCTCAAGGAGAATTTGTGTTTGTAAATTATTTTTGGATCATTAAATATATTCAAGTTACCTAGAGATGAAAAATTATTTGTAATTTAATTTTTTGCAATTTTGTGCATGAGATTTTCGAGTTCTTTAAATTCTGGAATATTGAATACAGCACAAGTGGTACTCGAACTTTTAACAAATTAATTTACAAATTAAATAAACATGAAAGAAGATTTAAAAAATAAAATTTGTTTTCTCCAAATTTTTTTAGAATAATCCATATATAATAACAACACAATAATTACTGTTTTCGATTTTATACTGAATATTTTAGAAATTAACATGTTTTAAAAAGACATTTTATTTTATGATCATTGCTTATTGTTATTTTTAGTATTTGTACTTTTTTTTAAAATAAACTATTATTATGTGACTTTGAGTAGAATTTTAATGGAAAGTTAAGGTATTGATATTGATTAAAAAAATTTTTTTTATGCTACCGATTTTTTGCTAATATGTTATGCATAAGATAATATTAAAGTCTAAAATAATTTTGGTAAATGTATTTATGTATTTTTTTGCTAATGGCTTTCTTGATTTTTACAAAATCAACCCTAAAACTTAATTATTTCTTTCTTGCTAATCCTGTGAATTTTTTCTCAAAAAAAATGTAAAAGTTATGGCCTTGGTTAAAAAAAACAACAAAATTTAAAATAAATTTTTGAATAATAATATTTTATTAGAAGCTCTTTAACTAATCTGTTGCAGTCATCAGAATTCTAAAAAAAGCTATCATTTTTCTGAGGTACAATGAAAAATACTTACAACAGGTTTTGTATGCTAACACAACCAACGAGCCTATGAAATTTATTGATTTACTAGCTGCCTCCGGCTCGCTTCGCTCGCCCCGGCAGCCACCATGGGGGCTGCGCCCCCCTGGACCCCTGCGACTTTATTTTTCCAAAAATATGTTGTTTTATGTTACTCAATATTTTGTAAAATAACCCTGTTTTTACCCGAAGTATTATCTAAAATTTACTGGATCATAAAAATTACGGGCATACGAACCCAGACTAATAATTAGTGATCAGCAATACAAAGCTTCGCTACCCTTCCATAGGATCCACAAACAGTCGTTGTGTCTCTCAACTATCCATTCTAGGGTTCTGCTTGATGATAAAAGCTGTTCAAGTTTCTTTTAGTTACTATATTCAGTTACTACATCAGTGACTGATAAAAATTAGAAATATATATAATACTAGCAAACGTTGGAGGGGGGGGCTCCGCCCCCCCCCTGTTTATCATTTACTTCTGTTACTTTGCTTAAGAAAATTATGTTTCACTGCAAATTTATAATTATGCAAACACATTCAGAGTTTTCAGAGGAGCCTAGTTCTGTCTCCAGTTAAGTTATAATTATTAATTACAAAAACATATTTAAAAATTTATTGGAGAAGCCATATCTAATCCCAAAGATAATTTATTTCTTACGAAATCGACGTGTTTCTCCCGCACGAACAGAATCTAGCATTTTAGTATTAGTATTTCGTGTACTATTTTGGTACTATAGATTTATATACTTCAAGACCTATTATGAATCATGTAAGTTGGCTAGTAATTTCATATTTTAAACTTTTTGTTATTATTTGGATATCCAATTTTTTCGGTATTTTTTAATCTAGAGAATTTAAGGCCTCACAATAAAAAATTATCAAATAATTTTCAGAGGGGCCTCTGTATAGTCCTAACAGTTTTCAGCGGATACAATTTAAATCGCAAATAATACAGTAATTTTTAAATAAACAATCGTGCATTTGTCTCCTGGATATGCCAAATCTAGTTTTTCCGAGGGCCCTAATTTTTCGTTAATGATAATCTCGATTACCTAATTTGTAAAAATATTAATTTATGATACAAAAATCATGTTTTTGTTTTCTGAATAGTAAAGAATCGATTAAATATCTTGATTTTTTCTTTACTTTTTTTATTTTTACCGCAAATCACTGAAAATTATTTACAAATTTTTAAAGAAATGTCCTTTTTTTATGCAAATTTATCTGAGTACGTATAAATTAGTGCCGAATCAAGTAATACCAATTGTGACAGTAAAATTTTATCATATTTAGAAGATAAGATACGATTTCACTTTTTAATCAAAATTTCAAAAAATTTTATTTTTTCCAAAAATAGTAAAAATTGAATATTTCCAAAAGTACGGTAGCTGAGTTGCAAAACTTTGTCTTATATTATACGTAGACTTTTTTTCTATATTTTGACACTTTATTTTGACTTTTCATTGATTAGACCCTGATGATGAAACACATACACACACAGACCCACAAATAGATGATTATAAATACTATAAAAAATTAAAAAATTAAAAAAAATTTTTCAACCAGCTTCAAAAATATTTTATAAAATTTTAAAGATATTACCTCTGTTTTGAATAAAAATTTAGTAGAATACGTAAGAATTAGTGCTGAATCGAATACTTTAAAGTGTGACAGCAAAATTTTTCGATAGTCTCAAGATGTTTCAATTTTTGTTAAAAATTTTTTAAAATATTATTAAGTTCAAAAACACTAAAAATTAAATATCTCCAAAAGTACGATAGCTGAGTCGCAAAACTATAGCCTATGTTACTCGCGGACTTTTTTTCTTTATTTTGACACCGGTTTTATGTAATTGCGTTCACTGGTTTGACCCTGATGATAATACACACACACACACACACACATACACACAGACACACAAATAAATTTTCAAATATATATAGTAGTAAGATAAGATAAGATAAGATTAGTCCTAAACTTTTATAATTTTCGAAAAATTATTGTATCTTTTGACAGATCGAACCGATCGCCTTGAAAAATTCAGGTGGATACGTAAAAAATATACCCGAATCAAATGAAATTCTTTTTGATACTAAAAATTTTTCCTCGGTTTTTTGTTTTTTTGGTTTTTTTTAAAAATTTGATAAAAATTTTTTTCTTGAAAATTCAGTTTTTTCAACATAAAAAATTTTTGTCGTTATCAATCGAAACAAAACCTAGCCTATGTTTTGACCCGTAATTTTTGCCATATTTTGCCGTAAACCCCGTGTCTCTACCTTTTATCGTTTTCTAGTTTATCCATTTCGGACAAACAAACAAACAAACAAACAAACAAACATACAAAATTAAAGATTTATATTTATATAGGATTATATGGTTATTTAATTTATCAAGATATTTTAAGTCACCATATTTAAATTATTCTATAAATCTATTTGACCCCTCCCCTTTTTTATGTTGTCAATCTTTTTTAAATACCCTTCCTTATCAACATGTTATGTTAGTCTTTAAATTTATTAGCAATCAACTTGCATGAAACATGTTTATATTTACTAACTACTTATCTACTACAAACATGCTTGTAAAATAAGCCCAGAATTTTTTAAGTTCCTAAATTTAGATTATTCTAAGTTCCTAAATCGAAATTGTTTTAAGTTCCTTATCTCAGATTATTCTAAGTCCCCAAACCTAAAGTGTTCTAAACTCCTAAATCGAAATAATTCTAAGTTGATCCCTCCCCCTCAATTTCCATACCTTCTGAGGTACCTCTCTCTATAAAAATTTTCCATGTTACAAGTTTTATTTACAAATTTCGTGTTTCAGGCTGCTTTGGGACTGCTATTCTTAAATCTAATCCTTATCCAAAAAACAAAATAATCATTAAGCTTGCATGTACTATAATTTTCCCAATTCCAAAATATTCTAAATCCCTAGACCGAAAAAATTCCTTGGCCTTTTTAAATACCACACCCTTGAACATATTTTTTGTGTAAAATTAATTTTAAAGCTATTAATAAAACAAACCAAGAATGAATTAATATCATAGAGCTAATATAACTCAATACCTAAGCTTTTACACATATTAAACTAATTGTAAGATAGAAGATAATGTAACATCTGTTTACATAATTGTAAAAGCACGTATGCATAATATGATGACCTTACAACTTTATGACAATAATTAAAAAATGTTAATTATTCTTAGAAAAGTGTCATAAATATATATGGTATCATATATAAATAGGTAGGCATATTTGAATGAAATTATATATATATATGTACGTTATAATAAACTCATCTATTTACATTTAATAAGAAGTTTTCATCATCATATAATATATAAATACAAATGAATTATTTATGACAAATGCGTAGCACATTACTTGCATAATAAATAGTATAGAAATAGACGGAATTTTGAAAGACGTGATATACGTTGCATACTATGCAGACAATATATATATCTATGTATATATATATTTATATTGTGTGTGGGTTCATAAATGAGTAACAATTTCTAGACTTGGAGATATCTATTTAGTATTGAGATAGAGAGAGAGGATTTCAAATTCCAAAGAAGACTATCTTATATATAATTGGAATATTCCAATAGGAAACTTTCATGGAATGTTATATACCCTTGAATGATGATGATTATGTATATATCTATGTATATTTTATTTACTTTTTTTTAATATTAAAAATAAAAATAAAAAAGTTTTTTAATATTTTTATTTTTATTTTCATTTTTAGTTATTATTTAAAATTGAAGGATTAAAATCATATAAAAACATTTTTCGTTTAATTTAATGTTTTATAATGGAATTCCATTAAAAAGGCTTATAGATTATCGGTATATATTGGGGTGTTCAGGAAAAATAATATCTGAAAACTTTTTTAAATAATTATGGTTTTGGTACGGAGCCAAACCTGGGTAGGTCTTTTTTGAAGAGGTATATATGAAGCTTTTATCCCTAAAATATTTTTCCTTAAAATCAAGGCCAAAGGTATAAGCTTTGAACTAAAAATTGAAAAAATGTTCGTTTTCGGCTGTTCTGAAATTTTTGGCGCAAAATTGAGTAAAAATTTTGACCAAAAGACTTTTGGACAAAAATTTTTAACGGATTAAAAAATGGCTTTGATGATATCGTTACACTAGCACCAGCACGTAGGCAAAAACTGACTTATATTCATGCATTAAGACATTCAAAAAAAATTGCTTTTGACTCTCTTCTCATCGAAAAAAAAAATGAGATCAACCAGAAGTTTTTGTTAACTTGCAAGATGGTAGCAATCTTTGGAAGCAAGCATCATAAACCCTATCAAAACCCTATCTTTCACTGAAAAAATCCGGCTGATTTTCTTAAAATTGAGGGTATCGTATATTAAAAATCTTTTTGTAATAATAATTAAGAATATAATTTTACGTTGTATTAAAAAGAGCTTTTCATCATAAAAATCTTAAAAATTTATTATAATTTTAATAATACTTTATTGAAATAAAAGCATATTAATTTTATTGTTAATTATAAAATTTTATTCAATATGCTTTTATAATATCTAAAAAAATATTTCATTAATTATAATTAAGCTTAAAAAAAAAGCTTTTTATATTTGATTAAATAAAATAGCATTATTATTATTATTAAAATATTATAATTTTAATAATGAAAATTCAAGGATTATTATTTACCAATCTCTATAGTGTGGATGTCAATAATTGATTATCAATATATAATAATCATTGGCATTTCATTAAATAAACCACTTTATGTATATATGGAATGTGTCTGTGTCCATCTAAAATCTTCTCATATTATAATCAATATAGAGTATATATATATATATATATCATACACTGTGTGTATTATTATTTTCTTCATACCAAAAATAAAAACCTCTTTTCTAAAAGGAATAAACGACCTATAACGGATATTTTCTTGTGGTATCGTAATTTCTCTAACTCGTATAAATTGTATAATAAAAAAAAAAGGAAATCTACCCTTATGTTTATATGAAAGTTCATTTTTACTTATAGTATAAATTCAATTCAATGCATAGGAAATGGATATGTATATAAAAAAAAAAGGGATCGTGACGACGTTTTTTTTTCTTCCTTTTTTGGATTAGAAAAAGTAGAAAAAGAAATAATGACGAAAATAAAAGTGTAAATAAATGTTATCCCATGAGATTTCTTTCTTTTTTTTTTACTTCTAAATAATGCAAGTTTAGTGTCGACCAGTGAATTTAGTTTTTAGAATTTATTTTAATAAAAAAGCTTTTTTGACGATTGAACATTATCATATATAAGAAACATTTATCAAAGAAATATTATATTCTACTAATTTTCTATGCAAAGAACTATTAATTTTAACTATATATATATATATATAAGAAAATTATCTAAAACAACGAAACCACTTTAAAATTTATGTTACCTCAAGAAATATATATAGAGTAGGTAGACATAATATATCCTAAGAAATTTATATATATGTATATATAATTTTGTCATAAATGGTATTTAAAGATAAATGAATTGGATATTATAAAAATTATCATTTTAATATATTTTATTACCTTTTTTTAACTTTTAAATTAATTGGTTTTAGTTTTTTATGTATCGCTCCTTTATTTATTGATATGTACTGGGCATAATTGTTAAAATAATCATATTTTAAATTAAATTACTCTAATTCGATATGTGGATGTATAAATATACATCCATTTCATAATTTTTTTTTAATAATTTTTTTTAATGTATTTTAAAGTTATTTTTGTTCAAAAATTCGAGTTTGTTAATATTGGTATAGGAGAAACCTTCAGGTCAATAAATAAATAAAAATTATAAATATATTTTTAATTAAATTTTTTTAGAAAAATTTGGTAAAATATGAATTATTCAGTCCCTAAACTCGAATTATTCTAAGTCCCTAAATTGAAATTATTCTAAATCTCAGTTGACCCGTTTCCTTAGATGGGGTAGATTTGACCCCACATGAATTTTCCAATTTTCAAAGTACCCTTTCCTATAAATATATTTTATGTTAATAATTATGCTAATATTATTTTTGATATTACAAATTACCAAGTTTCTTCATAAATTAAGGATGTCTTTTTAGGGCACTGATTTTGGGCACCCTCTGATCTCCTAAATGGTAATTAAAAAATAGAATTTTTTAATTTTTAAACAAAAATATGCTCCAAGTAATTTTAATTGATCGATGTTTAAAAAAGTGGGTTTTTTGAGAAAAAAAAAGCTGGGAAAGAATATATTGCATAGAGATATTTGAAAATCTTTATAATAACATTAAAAATGAACTATTTTTTCTTCGTGTATAAGATTTTAATTCCAGGAATATAATCTAAATCTTACCCTTACACATAACCTATTAAGTTTAAATAATCGCGAGAAAAATTTTAAACGAGACAGACAGATGAAATAGGCCAAGTTTATTTTTATATCTTAGTATAGCTAGGGTAATAGCATGGAAGAACATAAGTTAAACTTATAGTCATCCCAATCCTCTTTTCTGTCACTTTTATATCTATACGCGTATGTTACTACTTTTATTTATTTTTTTTTTTTTTTGTTGCCCTCTATAATATACTTTTATATATCGAGGGCTCCTATTAAAAGCTAGCGATGTTTTTTAATGTCTTAGTTAAAAATAGCTAAATATTTTTGTGTCTTATTAAAACCTCGCGTTGTTTTTTAGGGTCTTGTTAAAAGATCGCTATGTTTTTACTGCTTATTAAAAGCTAGCTATGTGCTATATTATTAATATACTCATAGCTAGCTTTTAATAAGCAGTAAAAACATAGCGATCTTTTAACAAGACCCTAAAAAACAACGCGAGGTTTTAATAAGACACAAAAATATTTAGCTATTTTTAACTAAGACATTAAAAAACATCGCTAGCTTTTAATAGGAGCCCTCGATATGTACCTTTATTTTTATATTATTCCATAAGAGTATAAGCAATACTTGGAAGCTTTATATATATAAGGCGTAATGTAACAGAAAAAATTGAATTTCCCGCTTATTTTCTTCTTTTTTTACATTCTTTTTATATACACCTTCGTTATATAAATGTTGTTATTTTTAGCATTATGTTTTTTTTTTATAAATATATGTTTATAACACTGATATAATATTATATTACATTATGGACATTGTTCACATATACATAAAATTACGTAATTGAATATAATTGAAATTTTTTATTAGATGTGCTTTTTTTTTATAAATAATATTTTAATTTATTTTAATTTATATGGTGGATAAAGTCTTGATAATATTACAGGTGTTTTTTTAAATATATTTGACTTGCCTTAATTGGTCATTCTTGTAGTTTAAAGAAAGTAACAGTTTTTTGTTCATTTAGCTAGTCTAAAGCTCTTTCTAAACCTAATAATTTTTTTTTCATTCCATGTGCTTTTACTATACCAATGAGTATAGTCTAAGTGCACAAGATAAAAAAAAATTAATTAGGTCTAGAAGGGGCTTAAAAATTGTAAGAAATTTAGTGTTTTATTTTTTTATAAATCATTTTTATTTTAATAATCATAATCTTATCTTGGAAATTGGCACTTGAATAATGAAAATGGTGGTCTCAAAAATGTTATTTTAGAATCGTGATCATCGATCCCAAAAACTTATTATTTAGCACGTTAATTTATTGCTGATTTTGAAATTAGAATTTACCATTTTGAGCCCGATATCTTGATTATTAAAAATCTGACCTAAGAATCGTGATAACTGGTTCAAAAGACTTACTAGAAAACAAATATATGCTGAAAACAGCATAAATCGCTGTTTCTGAGCTTAGAAATATGCCATTTTGAGCCTGACATTTTGATTTTTTAAAATCTGTGATCAGTGACCCCGAAAACCCTTAAAGAGATGCAAAAGATAGGCTCAATCAGTAACTGTTTTCAAGAATTATCCTTTCTTGCTAATATTCTGTCCATTTTTTATGATATAGCGTTCATTATTCAAAACTCGCCATCAGGAAATGGATGAAAAGTTCACAATTAGTTTTAGTGACCAAAATTACATACGCTTCACTAAGGTGGACTCAATTCTACGCAGATAAAATTTTTGGATACATTGAACATTGTTGGCGCCTTAACTAAAACAGCTTGTTAAAAATTTAAAATCCGTTTAAATCCTTGCTTGCAAATAAATATTTCTTTTAATCAGAAAAATGGGCTTGGATCAAAGTATTTTACAAAAATTTAACTTAAATCAAGTTGAGTTTTTATTATATTAACTAACTTACAATTTAATCAACTGTTTATATATATTAATAATATTATAATAGTATTATAATAAAATTATTATTCTGCTGTGGTAACGCGTTCCAACATGATGTTGCAACTTAAGAGTATTATTATAATACTCTTAAGTTGCAACATCATGTTGGAACGCGTTACCACAGCAGAATAATAATTTTTTTCTATTTCTAATGGCTTAAATTTAGTTTACGTACGCTGTTTAATTGTACATTCAGGTCTTAGAAATATTTATTTTGGAAAATGCAACGGATTATAGGCCCGCGAGTTGCCGGTTAAGAATTTATTATTCTCTAAGTATTCTAACCCGAGTTTATGAATGTTTTTTCTCTAAAAGGGCCATAATGAAACTCTCTCAAAATTGGAAATTATAATTACCGCTAGCATAGAAATGGAAATTATTTTTGCTTTCAAAAATATTTCGCGATTATATATTTACTTCACAAAGTAAAGTTAATTAGTAATCAATCACACGAGTAATCGATAGCACTGGTATAGCTGCAGTCAGTAGTAAGTTGATTAGTGGCTATTTTGAACTTTATTAACTTATCACAGTGTCAATAACAGGACGAATAGAAATTCGAGAAATAGAATTATCAGAATGCAAAAATTTCAATTATCGATGTTGAGATTTATGAAAATTATTTACTTATTCTCTAATATTAAAAAATAATTTTATTCAATAATAATAATTAAAAAATTTTATTATCAAACAATTTAAAAACTATATGAAGAAATATTTGAAATTTATTTGTTATATGGAGTTATGAAGTCTTTTCTGTTGTGAGAATAAATAATTCGAAATTTTTTTTGTATTAAGACTAAAAGAGAAAATTATTTATCTTTAATTTACAGATTAAATAAAACAATTTTTTACTCGCATAATTTTGTATAAGTGAAGATTTAAATTCTGGCTTAAATGCAAAGCTCAAAATTTTCTTTTTCGCAAAGATTATTGGCCATATAAAAAAATCCATTCAAAGTCGCTATATATCAGTAATATACATAGAGTTTACGAAAATTCTTTATATTTCTGGCCATTGGTCATACTATACTATTTTTTGAAACAGTCTTAATCCATATTATTTTCATAGAAATATCCCACAAAACAGTAGAAATAGACTACCATAAGAATTTTATTCACTGCGAATTAAATTGTTTGCTCAATAAAGTTAATGTGGTCAACAATTCTCATTATGATTATGAACAATATTCAACTCAAGATCTCAACCACATAATGTATACTAGTGTCCGACATAAAATGAAACATGCGTTGAATAAATCAAAAATAATATGTGAAAGCAAATTTTACTACACTGAAAACTCAATAGACTGTTAACCTAATTCAATTTAATTTTCTATAAATAAATAATTACATTGTATTTTATAATTATGTAAATTAATTTAAAATTTTTTTTATCTCGTTCATTTGGGTTTAATTAACAGTCGTAAATCTATTGAAATGACTCATAAATTGGGATAAATTTTATTATGAATTTTTGTACAGAAATGAACTTAAAATATTAGTTAAAATTTTTTTTTGAATTTAAATGAAGAGATAAATTTATAAAATTAGTAGAGTTATGTAATCACTAATAACTCAATGTAAATAATGAAAAGTCTGAGTGAAGGTTTAAAATTAATAAATTATAGGGAAAAAAAATCGAAAATTAGAAAATTATCATTCGCGTATAAAAAAAAACAAATTACAAAATATTCTGCTATCTGTCTTACATTTTCAAACTAGTTTGTTCAAAATTTGCTTTAATTCCAAAGAATATTGAATTTTAAATCATATCACATTTACTTTAATATCTTTCTTGACTTTAATCTATAAAAATAATTGAGGTCAAAATATCAAAAGTCATTTCCCAAAAGATTACGTGAAAAAATTCCCATAAAGCTTTTATATAAGTATTCAAAAAAAAAAAAGATAATAAAAAAATAATAATAATAATAATAATTCAAGATATCTCAACATAAAGTCTGTATCTTTTCGTTCTTTCCGTTTTCTCTTAAATTTCTGCTTTTTTTTAAACATATAATATAAAATACATAAGAAAAACCAAGCACTTTTTATATTCATTGATCTTCTCTTTTTTGGATGTGAAAAAATTTCCATTGCACTAAGCTATGCTTGGACGAAATAAAAGTATTATATGTATCTAGTAAAAAAAAATTTTATGTTCATATATTATATATATATATATATATTTATACTTACATATTTCATTTACAAAAAAAGTAGGGGGGGGGAGGCACATCGTACTTTTCTTTATTCCTTTTTAAGCTTATACAGCTCTTATCTTTCTTATGGAGTATATTTAAGGCGACATCGTTAACATCCGACCATTAAGCTTTTACATTGAATAAGTGAGAGCAAGCTTTGGATTTTCAAAGCTTTAATTTTAAATTCTATTTAACGAAATAAATTTTTAAAATAAAACATTTAGAATAACTTATGTGTATTATATTTTTTTCTACCTTTGTGCTGTACTTTTCTAATCTTTTTTTTCTTAGAATTTATTCAATTTATTTGCTCCTTTAATTTCATATGATTTGTAATTACATTTGCTTTTCTTGTAACTGTAATTTTATGTTACATTAGATATTTTAATTTTAAAACTAATTTTGAAATTTTCTCGTTCATCATTTGGTTTGGTATGAGAAACTTTTAGATCAACAAGCATTATAATAATTAGCTTTTTGTGAAACTGCAGTTGTACTTTATCTAACCAGTCACATAACTTCTATTTTCTAATTTTCTATACTTACTTTCTACTTTAAATAATTTGATGCCTTTATCTATAACAAGAAGCTTAAGTTTATATGCAACGTACCTAAATCTTTTCTATTTCTTTTTATAGTCTATTTAACATTTTTATTTTCATGTGATTCTCAATAATTTATGTGATAATAGTTTAATTTTTAAATTTTATGTGAAAGACTATTTAAATAAACTACTAATTTTATGGGTAATTTCATTTATAGATCTAATTTGTATTTTGGTGTAAAAAATTGTTTTTAAAATTCTGATACTATTTTGTTTTTCATGAAATAAGTATTATATATAATTGTTAATTTCAGTAGAAGCTTTCTGTATTATTTTGTTCTTAAGTTTTACGTAATAGGTGGCCCTAAAAAGGGCCGGTGGTTTTTTTTTAGCATTTGATGCGTGGACCCAGCCACACGCTTGAAAATTCAATAATTCACAAGCATACATCAAATTAAATCACCAAGGTCACAAATACACATACATACACAAACATACAAAAGAGAAATCAAAACTTACAAACATGCGAGCACCTTGTGCTCAGGTGACTTCTCCTGGCCAGGAATATCAATGTCCACCTCTTCAAGCTTACGAGCTCGGAAAATTGCACCAAGCTATTCAATCAATCACAGCTTACGAGCTGCTTCAATGAGGATTTACGGCAACCCTGATTTAACGTCTGAAAGCCATGGACTCCTCCAAGTGCACCAAGCACATCAGCAACAATCAAACCAGCAAACAATCTCATCCACTGCTTATAACGAAGGCGTCAAGGTAGCCGCGTGCGTGAAGGCTGAAGTCAGGACAGCAAATGCTGCTTTGGTTAGATTCGCGGTTATATTTATAGGCCTTCACTGACTTCGAGCTCGTTCACTAATTGGAGCGCGCGCGACAAATTCGTTACGAAGTTTACTATGTAAGAATTATAAGACGTGGCAAGGGAGGACTTTACCAATCGGCCCTTTTCAGGGCCACGTTCCTTATACGAAAAATCACAAGTACTCGATGAGGTAAAGGAGCAAAGGCGATAGCAAAGAAATGTTACAGCCGCTATGAGCAAAAGGAGCTAAGACCATCACAAAGAAATGTTACTGCCATAGTGCCATAAGAGTAAAGGGAGCAAAGACCAATGCTAAGCACCGCGAAGCTAAGTTCACGTGGCAAAGCTATGTAAGGCACATTCTACAATCATCCGGTAAACTCTTGCGGTCGTCCGTTAGAAGACCGCAAGTCAGTGGTGCCAATTTGACATAAAATAAATACACATGTTTATTTTAATTTATCATTTTGTTTCGGTTGGCGCCACTGCCTTGCGGACCTCTAGCGGACGACCGCAAGAGTTTACCGGATGATTGTAGAAAAGGCTAAAAACGCCCGAGCTCGCCAGAGTGGCAAAGCTATATGAAAGGCCAAGAACGCCCGAGCTCGCCAGAGTCCAGGAACAACTCATATAATTTTACCTTTTTTTTCTTTCTTATTGGCAAAAGAAACAATAAAAGAAACAATAACCTTAAAAGAAACAATAATAGTACCATAATAGTACAGGCGTGGTCCCTGTTTTGTAGTCAATTTTCGTAATTTATAGGTCCATATATTTTTTTACCACAATATACCTCAAATTTACTAAAAATTGTTATTTAATATTATTTTACCAAAAATTTATTTGTATTTTGGGTCACTGAATACAAATAGAAAATTGGTTTTTATCACAAACAGCACACTTCCCAACAAAAGGAATTTTTTTGTTGGCTTTTCAAGATTATCATCTAGTACTTACCTTTTTTGGGCTCCTGAACACGAATATGATATTTTTAACAGGGAACGTGTTCATAGGAAAAGTTACCAGAAAAAGTCCCTCTCAGCAGGGGGGGATCATATGAACTTAAAATATTTTCGATTTATTGATTTCTAGGGACCCTAGAATACTAGATTTAGGGATTTCTAGGGGCCCTAGAATGTTTCTAGTACTAGTCGTATTAGCAGTAGTTTTTTTGCGTAAGAAGTAGAGAAATGCAATTACGCACACCGACAGCCTGTTTGGTTATGTGGGACTCCTTATACGTTTTAAAACTTCACTCCCTTTCTGTCTTAAGAGAAATTACACCGGAACCGTTGGTCTTCTGGCGATCGCAGTCAAAAAACGTGTGATATGCATCGTTGCGTTCACCGGGACAAAACACCCATTCAGGGTTTCCGACCTTGCCCATCTTAAAGCGATAGACTAAAAACGCCAGTGTCCACTAAGGAACTGGGTTAAAAAGTAGTTCACTTCCCCATGTTCTCTTTAGATCCAAGGCAACTTTAATCATAAAACCTGTATATAACTATTTTGAAATTCAATAGACAGAACGTCATTAAATCATACTAGTTATTAAAAAATATTATTTAAAAAAAAGGAACTACATTTTGGCTTAAAATAAGACTAATGGGGTGCTTTCTTATACAATAACTTGTTTCACAAATTCCAAAAAAATAATACCCTGCATTTCAATTCATAATACCAATTCAAAACGCTTTCAACATTACAAAACACAATAGAATATTCTAAAAAATATTGGCCAAAGTTTCTAGGAAATATTTTAAAAACTTAACTTATTGAAATAAGGCAATCTAATTCTTTTAGCCTAAATAAAAATTTAATTTTAGCCTAAAGAATTATTTTTATAAGTTTTTTAATTAGCATACATACATGAATAAAAGTATATTTATCCACATAATTTTATTTTTACTATAATATTAAAGCAAAAAATTAGAATTTTAGATTTTATTTTTATAAAAGATTGAAGAAAAAAAAAACAAGTGTGTATTATATATGGGGTTATCTAGCTAACTTTAGCAGAAAAAAATATATACAAAAAAACTCTATTAATGGAAAATTTCAAGTATTCAATTTTATTTGCATTTATTAAAGACTTTCGGGTCTAACTTATTTTTCTTAAAAAATGTAAGCGTTATAAAATTAATTTTTTCTTGATTTCCTAACTCTCAGATGTTCTTAGAAGTTACAGTAACTTATTTTTTGTAAACAATCAAGATAAAAAATTTTTTTTTAAATCATAGACTGTTTTTATGCAGCCAAAACTAGTAAAGTTACTAATGGAAAGTTTTTTATAAATGTTTCTTGGAAATTTCTACAATTGTCTCTGAAATTATTAGAAGATTCTTAGAAGCTAACTCCAAAACGCCTTTAAAAGTACAAATCTTAACCTAAAATTATCAATCAAAAAAAAAAAATTTTATTCTCTCACAAAGATAACTAGACCAGCTCATATAAGTTTTTATATTTTCTCTAAGAAATTGTATATACGATAGCAAATTACCATAAACATAGCAAAATAACAAGAATTTGTACCCTTAAAATTAATTAATAAACTAGCTTATATATATACGTTTAGTTTAACTTGAGGAAATTCAAGCACATAAACATGAAAACCAACAGCAACCACTTTTCCTTTTGCATTTTTCATTAGCCTACTCGTACATATATACAGTACATTCATTCACATATAATACTGCATGTAGGTTTATAAGTTTGTTTGCAAAACTTATACTGAAAATATCTTTCTTTTAATTTCTCGAAATAAAAAAAAAACATAAATTTTATTTTTAAGTAAAAAAAAAAAAAAATTAAAAAAGCATTTAATGTCTTATTTGCTCTTATATTTTTTACGATATAATATAAACATAAAAAGAAAATACATACTAATATTCTTGTATAAGATCAATTTAATGAGAAAATAAAAAAAAGTTATCATAAAAATAATAGTCATCGTAGACGTTCATTTTTTTTTCAGAATCTAAAGTAACATAAGCATTTGAATTTGAATAGGCGAGAAGTATAATCGCTTGGGAAAAGCGTTAATGTCTCGGCAGATAGGCGCCACTAGTATATACATATCCGCAACTTTTCTTATATATATACATAATACTACTATTTTAATGGCCACTTCGTCTAAAGGGCAATGATTTTAAATGCATTTTATACATACAAATATACACTATCAAATTGCTTAAAATTTTCTCAAAAGCAAGCTTGAATATAAGGGTCACTAATATATATATATATATGATAATGTGTCGGTAAACAGTTTTGTATCTATCGTTATATAGGAGAGGAACTTGTAATGAGCTTTTCACTTAAGCTTTCGCTAAAGGACAATATGCATATATATATAGAATGGTTTTTCGGAAAGGATTGTTATAGACTTTATGTATGTTCTTCAATATGTTGTGAAAATTAGGAAACCTTTAAATGACACTAGTTGAGAAAGGATGTGTTTATATATACTTGAAGAAACTTTTCTAATACAAAACTTGTATACAAACATGTTTATATATTTTTGACTAGTTTGTAAGTATACTATAAATAAATTATTTAATTATAATTATAAAAAGAAAGAATCGAAAAAATTTTAATTACTAATTATTCTTGTCACAAAAATTTGTTTTTTTTTAAATAAAAATTCAAGTGAAAAATACTTGAATAAATTGACACTTTTATAACTACTTTTCAATTTTATAATTGTACTCATAAAAGCTTTTGCATAAAGTAATCAAAAACTACTACAAATTAATAGGAGTATAAAACTTGTTTGTTGCAATGTTTATAAGTATACTTTATATCTGCTAAATGAATTTATTTAATACTATTTAAATTATTAAAATTTTATATAAATATAATAATTTATGTCCCTTCAGAGTATTTAACTAAGTTATTAGAAAAAGGATAACAAGGGCAAAAAGTATATATATATATATATATATGGTGAAATTACAAGTATGTGTAAACATGTAATATTTTAGTGTGTATTAAAAAAAAAAGCTTCCCGCATAGTTAGGGTTACAATAAATTTGATAATAAATTCTTAATACTTAATAGATAAAAATAAGATACCCTAAATCAAATAATTAGCCTTAAACTGAAATTAAATTTATGAGAAAAACTAAACCAGTTATTTGAATATTAATTCAATTTACAATAATATAAGGATTTTTTTATATGAGATTTGCTATTGTTTTCCTATGGATTGGCATTTTTCTTTCAGGAAATATTCTATTCAAATTATTTTTAATGAGAAAACTTTAACAATCAATTTACGAATTTCCTGCATGATTAAAATATACCTCTAGTTCGCATAAATATGTTAAATGTTTGTTATACAGTTTAGATACCAAGAAATTAAGTCTTTAATATTCAAAGAAATACATGAAATTTCTTTAAAAGAACCTAAAAACTTGCTGGGGAAAATTCAAAACCCAAGTTACCATTAACAAACTCAGCAACTAAAAAAATTTATATAGTTTCAGAAATTTAAAGAGTTATTTAATTTTAACTGCAACATGTCCTGAGATCAATATAAGTTAGTTCTTTCCATAATTATTACGGACTCTTGGTATATTATCTATGACAGGACTAGGGTTATGAGGGTTCTCAATTTATCTTACTGACAATTGGAGTCGAGTACATTTGGAACACCAAATTAAACGAAATAGGTAGAACCAGTCAAGGAACCACTCGCTTGAAATACTTTACGGCCTTTTCTGGCCTCGAACGCACTCTCAGCTAAAATGGACTCACAAGGTTTCGCAGGGTCTCTCCCGGTCTCACATATTCTCACAGGATGCAGTTTATATTAGAGCTACTATGTTAAATACTGACAAACTTGTTTCAAAATATACTTTCATGCACTGTTCTGTAGAGCTACTTTTCATTATTTGCTAAAGACCCCTGTTTGGATGCAGGTATTATACATCCTAAGCTCCAGCGCCGAGCCCTCGTCTGTCGCTATTTTAATAATCTCAGCTAGTATGCCGTCTGAGCTTTCTTATTTCTAAGGGGATCCACGGCGCAGCGGTGAATAGTTTCTCCTCTGTTAATTCCGGTATATCGTCTTTATTGATGTCATCCTCTTAGTCCAGTCTTGTCGGGTGTATCGGAAATAGAGCTTCAGCGACTCTTTTTGCCTCTTCTTCATCCATTATCGAACCGGCCATAAAGCCCCTCAGCTTCTTTCTAATGATCTTAAAACCCAGTCCCCACGAGTCAATATCGACTTTGATGCATAGTTTCCTTTCACAGCAAATCTTGCTAACGCCGATCGCATGTTTTAAGGAGTGCTTAACTTCCTTGTGAACTTGCATCAGTTAATTGGCCCTGGTTACCTTTCTTCGCATCTTGTGGCTTTGTTTGTCGAAGTTCCGCAATTTCTAGATTCCGTCAGTATATAGGTGAATAATTTCCCTTAAACCTTATTCGAGGCATGAAATCATAAAAGGCTTTCTTTAATAGCGTTATTACTTCGAAAACCAGTTTTTCCGCGTCTTCCTTACATCCTACTCTGCGAGGTTTCTCCAGAATTGCCCCTTTTCTTATCGTAAACACTTGTATAAATCGTTCCTTATTTAATTTATTAAGATTCCAGCCTCTTGGTTTGGGTCTTTACGCACCACCAGGGAGTTGTCGAAATGGCTGCATTTCAAACGAGATATACTGGTGATCGTTTGCCATGAAGACTTTTATTCTATATATTTTTTTATCCTTGTGCTCAGACCTTCAGTTGCAAGGAAACATCGGGTATTTTGTGGGCGTAACCAGACCTTCTGAAGGTTGTGCTGTTACCCACATTTAGCACAATGAGACCCAGGCTCTTTACCATTTTAAGGACTGCCTTTCCTTTCGAGCCCGTATAGGACATGCCCCAGTCAACACTCTTAAGTCACCTGCAACAATTAGATTGTTACCCGCTTCTCTAGTTAAGTCTTCTAATTCATCTAGTTTCACATATTAATTTATGAATCAGCCCATTCAGCGTTAGTTAGCAGCTTAGTTAGGTAATATTCATACTTTTAACCCATACAAAACCTCTACCCCTTCCTGATGTTTCTACCGGAAATCCCCTAGAATTTGCATTTAAATAGCTGCTGTTTCAAGTTTTTCGTCGAACCAGGTGCATAGATTTGAGTTTGTGAGGTGGTACCGCTCGCTTATGAGCCACAGATCTGCCGTAATGTCTCTCTAGATTTGGTTCACGAACTGATTCGCGGGACAGCTTCTACACATGTTTCCTTCGGCTACTTTAATCATTTTGATATTGTTTTCCTGAACTCTGAGCAGTTTCTTGAGCCCGTAAGAGGGTTTAGTTCTTTACCATTAAGTTTTGCAGGTTCACAGAGGAAGCATCGTAGCTTACTTGGGCACTCTTCTGCTTTACAGTTTCCCATACCTCATTTAAAGCATAGTTTGCTTCGATCTGGTCCTGTGCATTAACTTGCTACATATCCATATCCCAGTTTTAAATGAAATCTTAATGCTACGGTGCAAGAGCTCGTATAATAGTTGTTCTTTTTTTACGTTTTTGGTGGTTCTTAATAGAACCGATTGGTTTTGTTGCTATAAAAATAAAATTATTCACATGGTCATGTACATTCACACCTTATGAACTAAAATACCTGACTTTTACACAAAAAAAATTGCAGCCTTTAGCATGCCAAAAGGCTTGATGCGCACTAGGAGTCTGAGGAATCAGTTATTCCTCGTGGACGACTACACGTCACCCGGTTTGACCAAACCCTTACAACACGTTAACCAGAATGTACAAGAATTGACAATCGACTTTTCTAAGACAACTAAATTTTCCAATTTTCACCACTTTCACAACAATTTTTGAAAATTTAGAACAATCGATATGATTAACAACAAAACAAATTACTGAATTAATTACGCGTAAAAAATGTGTTCGATCATATATTTGACTATTTGACACTCCATCATGCATACTTTCTTAATTAGAAAGCATTTGCGGCAAATCTTAGTTAAAACAAAAAAGAGAACTACTGGATAACGGTTGTACATATGACAGTGTAAACCTACTTATCGGCCGAACTAAAACTTTATACAAATATTTACATGTTTTACAAACTGTTTACAAGGATATTTTCAAATATGATTCTCAAAGGATATTCTCAAAAATATTTTTTATGAGCTTCATTGGCTTTCAAGGTTAACCAACTAGTTTCAAAATATAATTATTTTTATTGCTCAATACCTTCTTTATTACATTTTTATTTTAAGCGCAAAAATTTTTGGAATTTTTTTAAATTTTAATTTAACTCTTGAAAGAAAATTCATGCAGTAAACTCAGACATTGAAAATATTAGATATAACATGTTTCTATATATTTGAAATTCTTTTAAAAAGTTTCCAAGGTAAAAAAGAATTTGGAAAACCTGATTTAGCTAACTAACATACAAGAAAAATTAATTCGGAATTATAAATTGAAAATTTATGTCTGCAAATCATTTTTCTGGACACTGGGCAGAAAATAGACATTTTTTGGATGCTTCGAAGCTGTGCGTGGCTGGGAGAGTCTGTAAAGTATCTGGAGTGAGCGACCAGGTCTGCCGAGAACAAGTTTATTCTGTTAAAAAATCATACTGATTACCCTCCGTTCATTCCATTAAGCCTTCTGGGCCTGAGATTTTTATGATATCTTCTAAAGAGTACTACAACCTTATCAGTCAACCAAAAATTTTTTATGAAAACCGGTTTTATAGTTTTCTAAGATAGAAGGTTTGAAGATACTGAATTCTAAAATTTGGCACCTTGTATTTGAAGAGACATACCATCGTGCCCATTAAATAATTCTTTGTTTTAAAGCACCCCTCTAGCCAATGATTTGAGTTTGTAACGAGTCAAAAACTTAAACAAGTATGCAAGGATGTTGAATATGGGTTTTGTACATGAGAATAACAGTGAAATAAATTATCTGGGTATCAGTTCTTAACCAATTGAAAGAAACCCTTAAGGATACTCTAGATTTATTAAGATTGAAAACTAAATCTTGAAATTCTAAAGCCTGTTCAGGAGATATTTGAATCAGTACAGTGATAGTTTTTAATTATCGCAATCGCGGTGCTTTTCAAACTCCAAACCATATATATCCCTGTTAAAATTTAAACTTTAAAGATACACGTTAAAGGTGGATAATTTCATATGCAAAATCTTAAGGCTAAAAATAAGGGAAACAATAGTAATTTCTAATCTAGGCTTTTTAAGAGTGCAAATTATATCTTGTAATCCTGGGGCTTGTTGATCTAAATTTAGGGGACTCACCAACTAGGGATGATTTTTAATTATTCATCAGTCACTCTAAAAGTATAAAACCAATTTCTATCTGAAATATCAGATCCTATTCTTATAAGACAGTTGCCAATGACATAAAACAGCATAAAAAAATTAAAAATAAAGAAATTATCAGAGTAATTTATAAATGAATAAAAAATAAAATAATGCCATAATTTAAATAAAAAAAGTTGAATAAAAAATATTTGTTTAATTTAAATAAATTTAATATTCATATAAAAATAAAAAATTACTCTATATTATAAGGTATAATAAAAAAAACTCTGCGTAAAAAAAAAAAGGAAAAATAAATGTTCTTTCTTTTTTTTTTTTAATATGACTATTAAGATAATGTAATTAAAATAGCTTATAATATAATATATCTAACTGTCTAAATTTATTCAGTCGTGTTGAATTTTTTGAAATAAAACATGCAAGCAAATTATTATATACGCTTATCAAAATGCCGCAGAATAAAAAAAAAAGGAAATAAAATAAAACGCGCGTTTTTAATATAGAAAGTTTAAATAAGAAAAATAACACTTAAAAAAATATACATATTATTGTATATTTTACAAAAAAAAAAAAAAAGTAAAAGATAGGGTGTGTCGTGTTTCTCTAACATATTTAAATAGTTTTCTACATTTATGTATGTGTGCCTGTGTTTATATATATAGGGTCAAAAGGTAACAAGTTATAAAGCTTGAAAATAAATTTGCTAAACGAGATGAAAGTTTGGTAGTTATGTACCAAAAAAGTTTTTATTGCTGGATATACTATTTAGAAAAATAATGTCAAGTTTTTTTTTTCTTTTTATTTTATTGCACTTTTTATGTATAAATACGAATAATGTGTCACTTTTCTTTAAATACATAAAAGATAGATTTTCATTCATAATAATATAAACGTAAGTCACGTTTACAACTGATTTACATTTTTTTGTGCTGTAAAAAAAATATAAATAATATTACTTTTTTTTTTCTTTTTTTTAATTTTACAATATTAAATTCTACTTCTTTTTTTTTTATTACTTTTATACGTTTTGTAATTTAACTTTTTTTTATTGTTATTTTTTTTTTTTTTTAGGTTTTTTATGTATTTTGACTTACATTGTGTAAAAAATATTTTTTTATTATTCATATTTTTTTTTTATTTTTATGCTTGCATTAAATAAGTAATTTTTCTTGAAATTACTTTATTTTTGAATGCATAAAAAAAATTTTTTAATTGTACTTATGAATAAATTTTATCGAACTTGTGAGAAATATTTTATGATTTATAAAAATTATAACTATAAAATTATAATTTGAAATTAAATAAATAAGTTAACCATAGCAACAATCAGTCAAAAGTCAATCAGTAAATAGTCAATCAATCAATATAAGAACAGTATGTATTTAAATTTTTCAATAGGATTTTATTAATTAGTCAACAAATAAATAAATAAGTTAAAATATGTAAATAAATGATTAAGTAACAAAATTAATTAAAATTAATTTAGTCATACTGTTGTTAAACTGTATTAGGCATCTAATTTATAGAGATACTGCCTTGTTGCCTTTTTAGATAAATTAAATGAGTGCAGGTCACGAATGCAGGAAGAAATTTTGTTCCAAGTTTTAGTACCTTACCTGAAACGAGTATAGGCCCCAATCAATTGTAACTGAGGTAGGATCTAAGTCTTTACGGGGACCACGAACTGGCCTATCAGGCTTATAAATAGGGCTTGAAAAGTGGTAGCAAAATAGGAGGTTCTTTTAAACGAACTATCTTATACAATATATATGATAGGCGAAATAGTCAGTACGAGTTGAGCTACTCATCCAATGCAATTTTCTCCGGAAAGCAGTAATAAGCTCATTGCACATATTAATGCTTTAAATTATAATTAGTCCATAAACCTAAAGTATTCTAAGTTCTTGTTCTTATTAAGGCCTGATCAGATCCTGATTCCTACTTCAAATTATTCTAAGTCCCTAAATTCAAAATATTCTAAGTCCATTCCCCCCCTAAAAATGTCACTTTCTCACCCCCTCCCTCTAAAAACGTCCATTTTTCACCCCCCCCCCTAACAACGTCAATTCTTCACCCCCGCCCCCTTGCCGAGCCGGAATTTTTCAAATACTCCATCCAATGAATGTTAAAATCGTACGTTAGGGTTTAAAAAGTTTTTTTTTCAAATGCTAAGTATTATAGATATTTATATAGAGAGACCCGAATCCAAGCCTTAAACTCCTTTCCATCCAATAAATACTTCTAGAACTGGGTTAAAAATGCTTTTTCATAACAAAAAAACAATGATAACTATCTGTAAAAAATAGTTTAAGAATGTTAATGTCCACTAACAGTGATGGACATAGCGCAAAAAAAACTTGCGATAATTTGAATATTCTCAAAGTATATTTATCAATAAAAGTTTAACGTTGGCTTAATAAAAAGTCTGAACCCTCAGAGAGAGCAGGAAAAAAATTTTTTGAAAACTTTATGTACTAAAATGGCAATATCTGATTTACTGCAATTATCGTGAGCAAAATAAAATTTTGGCGAAAAAATGTTGATAACGCTTGATACAAATATAATTTATTTTTATAAAAACCTATAACCGAAATTTCTGAGATAGCTTATTTTCATAAGTACAAATAAATCCATTTCGAAATCTAAGGCCTGAAAAGTTTCAAATTTAGCAAAATTAACGTTTCGAAAAGCCGATTAAGAATAAAATATTATATAAAAAAGTAATAATAACGGACTTTCTAAATTGAAATTTAGTCATTGTTATCCGCTATTATTTAAAAATAGAAAAAAGGGATTTGAGATTGAGTAAAACGAGGAAGTCTAAAAATTTCTTTTAAAATTAATTCAAATATTATAGTAATTTTATGAATTCATGAGATAATAATTTAAATGATGCATAAAAAAAATTACATAATAAAATTGATATAAATTTGTTGGTATCATTTTTAATAACAGTTGATTGATTTTTAAGAACACTTTATATATAAAATCAATAGCATCTGGTAACAACACCAAATAATAATTCAATTTCTGTAGGATACATAAAGAAAAAAAAAGTAATAATAAATAACGTTGTATCTATACAATAAAAAAAAAGTGTATCAAGGTTTTTCCAGTTATTATTGAGACTAGATGGAGGTAATTTAATTTTTTTTTTTTTTTTAAATAAATCGCAAAAGTTCGTTAACTGTAAGTGAACAGCCAAGAATCTCGGTATATACAATAATAATAATAATATATATATATATAGTAAATGTCAGGGAAGTAAAAAGACTCGGTAGCAGATAATAACAAAAAAAAAAAATCCCTAGCTGAAAAACTTACCCTCAAGCAACTTAAGATTGAGTTAATAGGAAAAAAAAAATTATCGGCTTGGAGAGGATAGTACTATATATATAAAATCCTGAATCTCGTAAAAGATCATAAAAAAAATTTTTTTCCTACAAAAATAATAATTTTTTTTTTTATTAAATAAAAAAAAAAAAAATTAAAATAATAGGAAAAGATAGTTTTAAAGCTTAAAACTTGTGCAATCTGTATTATAATTTATAAAGAGGAAATAGTAAAAGCGGAAGTTAACAGAGAGAGAAATATCTGTATATATAATATATATATATGCGTGACATTTATTGCCACAGAGACGTGGTAGACAAGTCAAAATCGACTGAAGCGTAATGAACAAGTTGCAAGCTTCTCTCGTTTTACCCCCTTAATTGTGACCGCTTTTGTTATTTTAGTTATATATTATATCTTTCTCTATTCACTCTTACTCTCTTTCTAAACATATATTTTATTATATATATGTAGAAAATAATAACTAAATGCATACATAAGATGCTTAAACATATTTTAAAGATCAAATACCTACTTAAATTATGAAAATTTAAATTTAATATTAAATAAAATAAAAAAATATAAAGATAAAATGGAAAGATTCAAAATGAAAAAAAAATTTATAATTTATGTTAGTTTAATAGAAAAGCTATAATATAACGATTTTTTTTTATATATAAAAATATAAAAGGAAAAATAAATATGGGTATATTAGCCTGGCTTTTATTTTCAAACATACTTATTCAGAAAAATATTCTTGGGTATAAGAAAATAATAAATACCAACACCTTAGTTACAAAGTAAAAGGTAGTTGATTACTCATAAACTTCTTATTTAACGATGCAGTTCGTGAACAATTTTATAAATCAAAAATTTTCAAATCTTATTCAGTTTCCTGAATGATCCATAATTAAAACCCAATAACTTTTAAAGCAAACTTTTGAAAAATAATATCTAGTCTACTATACATCTGTAAGTATCAAATACTATGAAAATTTAATATAATGATTACATTTTTTGTGTGTGTATTTTATAGTATGTTTTTTAAAAGAAAATCGAAAAAAAAAATGTTATTATCACCAAGGGAAATTGACTAGTTTTTCTTCTTTTTCTGTATACACAACATAATGTAACTTTTTTTCAAAAAAATATATAAGTAATATAGGTTAATAATGTGTTGATAAAAATGATATGTAAATTTATGATTATATATATTTAAAAAAAATTTTGTTTTTTGACCTAGTTAAAAAATTTTTAATTATTAGTTTTATTTTATTAAAAAGTTAAATAAATTTTTATATTTAGTATAGAAAATAAAACTTTTATTTAATAATTGGTATTGTCATTGATGGATGATATAAGTAAAGTCTTGAAATATATATTTTTTTAACAAGTAAACACTCAAAAAAGCTTTTATAGTTTTGAAAATATTATTTATATACTTTTATTTCAACTAAATGGTAAGGCTACACTTTTAAGTTGCTTTGTTTGAAATTTCAGTAAATGATAAAAATTTTCTTAAAATTTTTAATTTTTTAAAGTTGGATTGACTATTAATAAGTTATTCAGGCTAAATATGTATTTAAAGTTATATCAAAAGTTTCAAATTATCTAATAAAAATCAAAAACATATCTCAAAGGTTAAATACTCTGGTTGAAATTTCAAGCCAAGATCCTAACTGTGTATGTATAAAAGTTAGAATATTAAAACATATTGAGAAAAAAAAATATATAAAATAAGTTAAAGAAAACGAATTTATTTTTTTTAACACCCCTTTTTTTCTTTACGTTATATTTTTTTTTCTTCAAGCTAAGCAATTTAGTATTATATATACTTTGTATACGCGCAACGCATGAATATTTATTCAAAATTTTCTACCGCATACAATTTTCTTTTTTTTTTTTTCTCTTTTTAGATAATACTACATGCATATTTAGTAACCACCCCCTATATATATATATATATTTACTTTTAAAAAAGAGAACATTATGAGTCAACGACACTTTCTGTCACTTGCAGATACTGCTACTCTTTTCTTTTGAAATATAATTAAAAAAAATAAAAGAAAATTTTACTATAAAAGAAAATAAAATTTTCAAATTTTCATTTGAATTTCTTATTATAATAAATGGAATAATATCAAATGTTTATGAATAATAAAAAATATTTTTAATGCATAAAATTTTCCAATTGATGATTACGTGAAATGTTACTTGAATTTTTGGTTTTTAAATAGTTTGGTTTTGAACCTTACTTGCGTTGGTCAAGTAGTTAAATTTAATTAGTTTGTTACTATATTTTACTGGAAAATACTGATCTTATTGAATGTTTCAGGGAAACCAATAAGTTCATAACTGTATGTATTTTCAATAAGTTATTTTCATCTAAGGATATTTAACTGATTGATTAGCTGCCCTTTCCCCTTTCAACCTGAAAAATGTAATACAGAAAATTTACAAGTAAACTGACGATATTTACGAAATCAAACAAAATCTTAACAACTTTGGATTTATTGAGAAGTAACAAAGACCTAAAAAGTGATTGTATTTAAACGAAAGCCCTGAAAACAAAGACACGCCAAAAATACAAAGCTGATTCTAAACAAATATACAATACGCAATCAAGGTATTTTAGCAAGCTTTTGTAACAGTTACTTGCTCCACTGTAATAATTAAAGTAGTTATGTATATATTATATATATTAGGGTATTTCTTATTTTTTAAACCGTAGAGGAAAATACTGGCTCGAATATGATACTTCAGGTAATAAAACTATTTTCTAAAAAAAAAATTTTTACCTATAGTTTAATGCAGTGTGCCGATTTGCAAATGAAAATCGGTAAAAATCAGAAAATAGGTTTTAGAAAGCTTTTAGAAACCTTGCTAAAAACTTTTAACTACTAAAATGTTCTAAAAACTTGTAAGTAACAAAATATCTAAAAAAACTGTAAATTATAAAATATTTTCTGATATTAGAAATTAATTTAAAATTTAAAGTCGTCCACAAAGCAAATATTCACTACAATTGCAATTTGACTGTTTTATTAATTGATTTCTTGAAAAGATGAATATTTCTTATTTTAGTGAAGAGGCAATCAAATAACATCTTTTATAACTGGCCAAAAGACCTAAAAATAACCTCTCATGTTATAATTTACAATTTTTTTTAGATATTTTATTACTAACAAGCCTTTAGAACATTTTAGGTAAAATTGTGATATGCAAAATTTTGATTCTTTTTGCTTATAAGCACGTTTGCAGACCCCCAAAAACTAAAAAACCAGTTTTCTAAAAAAGTATGTATGTAATTATAGTGTGATATGATGCACCTAATTTTTTTTTCTTGAAGTGCTAGTTTTAAAAATATCGTTTTTAATCGATTTCTCGGATCTCATTCCTGGATTGTGAAAAATTGTGAATTTTGAAAAATTTTCTCCTAAAATTTTTGGCGCTGCAAAATTAAACAAAAAACATTATTTTTTTTCTTTTTGCAAGTAGTACCAAATTTTTTTATATGGGAGTACAGTTTTAGAAATATCGTTTTTACTGAATATCTCGGATCTGTTACCTAGATTTGTAAATAAAATTTTCTAAGGATGCCGCACGTCCCTAGCTATGATAACCAGACCGAATATTGCCTTTGCAGTAGGATCTGCAGGTATACTGAAGATCCCCGAAGAGCCCATCGGAATCATGTCAAATGAGTCATCAAATATATAAAAGGGACTTTGAAATATAGTTTGTTGTACATAAAAACTGCAATGAATGCCTAGAGTTTTTAACATAACTGACAATTCCAGTAATAAATATTTTGAATTTGTTTTCCGAGGGTATAAAATTTTTTTGGACTGCGTAGGCATGAAAAATTAGGTTAATTATATTAACCTAAATTCATGGAATATATTTACTTCCAGCTGAGGACTACGTATAATACAAATGTTACTCAACATTACAATACAATTTTCTAATTTTATAATTTGTAATTATCACCTTACTAGCTGTTAAGATTCTAAACCCAAACTATTTTGATTCCCTAAACCTGAATTATTATAAGTCCCTGAACCTGAATTATTCCAAGTCCCTAAATCGATATTATTCTTAGTCCATAAATCTGTATCCGAAGTCCTTAAGCCCAGATTTTTCAAAATCTCCTAATTATTCTAAGTCTTATTTGACCCCCCCCCCTTAAATAGGACAAATTTTACCACCCCCCTTAAATAGGACCATTTTGACCCCCCCCCTTAATTTTCAAGTTCTGAAGTACCCCTTCTTATAAACATGTTCCATGTTAATAATAAATACGCAAATCAGATATCTTCATTTCGCAATTTATTTTAAAGATTGAAAACGAAAAATTTGGCTTAAAAAACAACTTGAAAAAGTGAAAGCGATGAATATTAGTAGAAGTTATATAAACGTATTCCACCCGATTTCTTGCAGTTTTTACAATAAATTAAGTTATTTAAATAGGATATAAATCGGCCAATATCAGTATATTTTCAATATACATAGGAAATTGAAAAACAGACTTTGAGACGTTTTTTGAAACCAAAATAGCACAATTTTCTGAAAAATTTCAACCATCCTATCTGAAGTGCATTTCGCCAAGTATTTTCAACTTTCA
Organism: Anagrus nilaparvatae; assembly: GCA_022575985.1. NCBI lineage: Eukaryota > Metazoa > Arthropoda > Insecta > Hymenoptera > Mymaridae > Anagrus > Anagrus nilaparvatae. The sequence continues at coordinate 15,953,763 of JAKSXM010000272.1, forward strand.
TTATTAATTGTTATTGAAATAATGAAATCCTAATAGTATTAATATCTATTTGAATATTTGATTCTTTTATAATGATTTATATCGGTATAATATGTGAGTATTAATAGTTTTAATTCTATAGAATGACAAAATATTACTAATAAATTCTCAAATTTTGATTAAAACGAAAAATTTAATATAACAAGCCATTAAGAAAATAAGTACAAATAAATTTGTAAAGTATAAAATCAAATATTATTTTAATCATTATATTTAGGTACTTACAAAAAATATGTTTAAGTAAAGATAAAAAGATATTAAATTTAAATATATACAATATTAGAATTTTTTTTTTCTCAGTATCATCAAATAGTTTTTTTTTTTCTTTTAAAAAACATTTTGCTTTAACATGAAGAAATTTTATAGCTAATAAATGGTTATAAAAAGTACTATATTCCTTGATTCTTTTTAAGAACCTCTTTTGCTGCAGTATTCAAGACATTACTTTTTATGAATTGCTTTCTTAATATATACTATAAGTATATATATACGAAATTGCATCAGTAAAATCTTCTTTAAAATAAAAATAATAAAAATTTTATGTAGTATACATATTTTTTTTTATTTTAGAGTAATTTTCAATTTATTTTTTTTTTCCTTTTTTTTTTATTAAAAAATTAATTAGAAGTTATAAATTTATAAATAACATTTTTATGCTTTGTTAAAATAAATATGCTTTGGAATAATTCTTAATTAAAATTTTTAGAAAACATTGAAATTTCTAATGATTGATTTTAAAAAATTTGCTTAAAATATATTTTTTTTGTTAGTTCTAGTGATTTTGGTTAGTTTTATTAGTACTAAATTTTATTTTATAACTTCATTCAATTTTTCACATCATTATGCTGCTTTAAAGTACGCAAAGCAATAATAATTTAATCGATCTCCAGGAACTATTTGCAGTATTTTTTGAACTGAAACCTATAAAAAAGAATTCTGAAGATATCGAAATAGTTAAAATTTGAAAAATTTCAAAATATTACATTATTCCATATGGGATTAAAAAACAATGAAACAAATCACGCAGTGGTGCTATTCATACTTCAAGGAATAATGTTATACCACATAGGTACGAGCTTAATCTTTGAAAGCTTCAATTAAGGGTGTTTAGTTACCCGAATTTGCGGGCATCTGACCCGAAAGTACGGTCTTTTTCTTCGGGTCGGGTTCGATCAATTTTCGGGAATAGCGGTCCGCAGGTGTAGTTTCGAATTGGAAATTTCCCTGCCATTACGATTCTATAAATATTTTTATTTTGAAAATTTTTCGTTTATGCTTAAAAAAGAAGAAAAATAATAAAAAATTAGCTAATAAATTTAAAAAAATAATTACTACTTCTAATGACTTATCAGCTGAAATCAACGAAAGATTTTGAAAAATATTTTCTTAGAAACGTAAAGCCAGGTAAGTTTTCGATTCAAGCCTGTACTTATGGACCTTTCAAGCTTTTCGGTTATACCCAAAGACTGACCCGACACAACCCGAAAAAATCCAAGACCGACCCAAAGCTTCTTTTTTTCTTTAGGTAATCCGTGTAAATATAAAAAATTTTCATAATGTATTCATACAAAAAGCAATACTTTTTTTGCAAGATATTTGAAATCTTCCTTGCCAATGAATTCAACGAAAATCAATACGAAAAATCAAAATCATCCTTTAAGCACCTACAATTTTATAGACCCCTAAAATTGTTAACAAAATATCCTTTTCTTTATTGCTCTTCTGTCAGTACAAGCAAGCTCACTTAGAATTTTTTTAAATTTTAATCCATTACACCAGAAACACATGATAAGGAAGTGAAAAAGTATTTGATAGTGAAAGTTGCCATATGAATATTCGACTAATAAAAACTTCATTAATTTTCATGCCTAAAATGTGTTGCAATAATATTTATATTTGTTTTTATAACCATGCATAAAATAAAAGAAATGAAAAAATTTTTATTTTACAGTAATAAAATGATAAAAAACAAAGGAAAAAAAAAAATATTTATTATATTTAATATTGACATAGAATGGGTTATATTGTGGTTAATATATACATATAAAAAGTCATATGCCAAATAGGAAAATTCTTAGAAGATAAAAAAAATAAAAGAAAATTTTAACGCGTTACATATTTGGAATAATGCCAAGTAACATCTGTTTCTCTAAATTTCAGGGCTTGGACATCATTTATTAGATGATATTCTATTCTACGTATGAGCTAAAAAAGATATTGTATCCTTGTATTATTTAATATTTTATAATCCGGATTAGTCTTTTTGTTGAATAATAAGCTTGAAAAAAATAATAAAATCAGATTTTTGTTATTTAATTTATAAAGATATAAAATTTTCTCAGCGGTCAACTTTCTAAATAAAAGACACTGATAGATGTCGAGTAAAATAAAATTACATAAAAAAAAAAGTAAAAAGGGATTCAGTGACTACTGTCGAGACTTGAAGTATCAAACGTATAAAGTTGACTCGACGTTGCGTAGCAGCTCGTAAATTGCGGTGCTCTTTACACGATTGCATTTTTTTTTTGTTTTTCCTTTTTTTTAGATTTTAATGTAATATTGTTTTCTGCATCAGCTCTTTTTTAGTTTTACTGCTACATGCATTTATTTTTTGTTTTTTGTTCTTTTGACATTATTATTATTGCTAAATTATGTAAAAGTAAAATATATATAAATCTTAAAAGAGCAGTTTCAGTGAGATTCCAACCTTCCCAGAAAATATTTTTTAGTAAAAATACAAGATTTCACAAAATTAATTTCGGAATTTATTCTACTCTGTACTTTGATGCATTCTGATTTTACGAATCCGGAATTGAATTTTTCTGTAAAATTCATTTATGGGTCTGTTTTCGAAAAATCTAGATTTTAAGGTTCTGAGAAATGACCTGAATGGGCAATGACAGTTATGACTATTGAATCATATATAAAAACTTGCATTAATTAAAAAATGAAATCAAAAAAATGAACTAATCACTTTAAAATAGCTTGAATAAAAAGTAGAATACATTTTTTAGTATGTCTGACTAAATCTTTACTTTACCACTTAAATATAATATATAACTCTAACAAGCATTTGATGAAAATTTATTTTCAAAAATAAGGCTAAATATTTTTGATACTTAATATTTATCAGTTCATATTATTTTATGCCTTATTAAATTTAATAAAACTCTGAATGTTAATTTTATAAATCTAATAGAATAAAGTTGACAGCTGTATTTAAATTAAAAAGAGAAAACAAAATTTCTCCTTTATAACGGTGTACATAAGCAAGCACTTTTAGTCGTTTTCGAAACTTGTGTAAGACAAGCTCTTACACAAAATTTCAAAAAAAAAAATAATTTTATATTTTTAACATTTTTTGTTTGTATTAGGGGTCTACTAACACTGTGCTGACACACTGTTATATGACCATTACTTTCAGTTGGAAAATTAACCAATTTATTAGTATAAAAAAAAATATCGTATTTTGGTTACGTTGATCATAAAAATAAAATTTCTATCTTTTCATGTTTATACATGAAAATATTGAGTAATGAATTTTACCAGAAATTTTATTTGTTTGGTTTAAAACTATAGTTTTTTATTTTATTCCGTTAGAGTAGTATTTTATTTAAATAAATAAATGAAAATTTCTTATAATGAAATAAAAACATTTTTATTTTTTTCATAAGAAAATGCATTTAATTAAATTTATATGCGTGTACATGAAAGTGTGATTTATATTTTATTATAAAATGTGTATAAAAGAAAGGACCTCAAACGTACATATTATAAATATTTAATAACAAGTTCAAAGCAATGAATTGGCACGCACAAAATTTTATATGTGAGTATATAAGTAAAATGCTAGGTAAATTTTCTCTTTGATACCGAAAAGTGTACATGAGGTTTTATACGGACCGCAAGCTAATCCTCTTAGAAAGTAAAAGAGCTTGTATTATACATATGGTTTTATATTCATATAAATATACATATATATGAGTCAATCTATCAGATTAGACACACTTTTTTTATTATTAAAAACAAAAAAATTAATTTTTAATGTTTTTTTTTTCTAAAATTTATATATATTTGCTACCTAAAAAGTAAGCATGTGTTCAAAATTGTTTTTTTAATGCTAATCTAAAGTTTTAGATTTAATTGCATAGAAAATTTGATTTAAGTTTCAAAATTATTGTGTATTAAGTTTTCAGGCTTGTTAACTGATGAGCTATTTTAATGTAAGGCTTACGTACTTTGTTAGAAGTAACTCCTTAAAATTTAAGAAAAAGAATAGTTGATTTGCGAAAAAATTAGTTTAAATTTAAAAAAAAGAACATAAATTTACTGATTTTTTCGCAAATACATTATTTTTTTTCTAAATTTAAAGGAGTTACTTTTAACAGTGAACAGTAGTAATTTTGATAGATTTGCTCGCAGATACCTATATTCTTACTACTGTTTTCTCTTTTTCGTGTATATATGGGTTAACTCAACAAAAGTCGCGAAAACTTATTTTTCTTTTTTGTCAAGTCCTGAATCATTACTTTATTTACACATGTGAGCTGGATCCAATGAAAGTTGATAAATGATATTTGATATAATTTATCAGTTTTTAAAAAATTTATTTTTACTTTCATTCTTATGGTTCCAATTTTAGTTTTTTCCTATTAGAACATTTTAAAATTCTCAGATGCTAAAAATCAATTTTTAGTCTCGCTTGTGAGCGTGCATGTGTGTATGTGTATTCCGAAAATAATTTACTTTCAAAAATTTTATTACCGAAGCACAAAGGAACTACTGTTTATTTATTTTTGAACGCAATGCCTCATTTTATTCTATGTGAGTTCTAGTTTTAAGAAATTCGTTATTACTTGATTTTTCACAGCTAAAACATAAATTTTTGATAATTTTTTTCTCAAGATTTTGGCTCTCAAAAAATTTCAAAAACACTATTTTTTTTTCTTTTTGGATATAATACTTCATTTTTTTTCATAGAAGTTCTAATTCAAAGAAAAATTTTTCATATTTTGAGGAACCACAGTGCTAATTATAGTTTTATTTATTGCAGAAAATTTGGTTCATTGTTTCTAATTATTTGGTTTTTACCAATATTTCTTAATTTGTAATTACTAAATTGGTTGAGGTTTATTTTATAGGACTTTTTTGCAAGGTTTTTCAATAGTTCAATGATTTTTCGATACTTAAAAATTTTTAGATCCCAAAAATTAAAAAAAAAGAATTTAGTGTTAGTATAGTTTTGAAAAAGTAGAAATGTAAATCCCAAACTTAAAATTAAGTACTTATACTTTTAAAAAAATTTCTTTTTAACATTTTTACTTTGACGAATTTAGCTGAATCAACCCATCTATATAAACACAAAAATAACTCGCGTGTAAAGGTATCTGCGTAAATCTAACCTTTTCTTGCTCTCTTATTATGCGTCTTTTCTGCTGTTTTTGTGGCTTTCAATTTGCGTGTTAACATCTATACATGCGCATACTTTTATTTCTTCCTTTCATGCGAAAATTCCTTTTCTTCTACACTAATTAAGTTTTTTTGCATATTTACAAATATAACAATAAACCGAATTTTTAATTATCTTAAAAAGTACCTACCATACCTGTATTATTTTTTTGAAAAAAGAAGCCAAAATTTACATCACATGTACTTTTTTCCAAATAAATAATGTAAATATATTATACTTAAAAAAGAAAAAGTATATAGTATAAGAATTTTTCAAAAAAGAAAAAAAGAGAAAAAATTTTCGTACACTTGCAAGCTTTACTTCTCACGTTTTTCATCGATATGCAGTACTCGTCTTCGCATAGGCACGTCGTTAATACGTCTTTCTAAAAAAAAAAGTACTATCGTACTTTTAAAATTTCTCGTAAATCAACGTAATAACACGACAAGTAAAAAAAAAAAAATAAAAATAAGTCGTCGTCTCGTTTTTTTTTTCTTATTACAAAGACCTTGAAAATGACATCTCATTTCAATTTAAGACTTCTTTTTTTTTGTGATTTTTTTCTCATATATATTTTAAATTTTTCTATATTTCTTTCTTTATTTATATCTTTTTCTTTCTTTTTTTTTATGTCACGTTTGCAATAGAATCGACTATACATTTATTACGTGAAAACTCTCGAAAATTTCTTTTTTTTTTTCTTCTCTTCTTTAAAAAGATGCTCAATTTCGCGTGTAATTTATCTTTCTTTTTCTTTTCTTTCATTCTATATTATTTACAAAATTTCAATATATTATATAAAATTAAATTTTTTTTCATTCTCTTTTTTTTTAATTAAAGAAAAAAGTAATAATCAAACGTACACGAAAATCCCCATTAAATAAAAACAAAATTATAAAAGATATGATAAATAAGTTATATAGATATGCTCTATATAATTACATATATGTTTACAAAAGTATAATAGAGGTATTTATATATTAAGTAAACATTAGGGTGGCCCATATTTATTTTACAGAGTTTTTCTCAAAAGAAAATAAAGGTTGCATATAAATTGTTAGCACACAACAAAAAAGCATAAAATGATGTCACTGATGTCACCCTAAAATATAAGGACCTAAAACCGTGAGCCACCTTAAGTATTTAAACTTTGACTATATGTTATTTATGATATATTTATTACATAAAATTAATCTATTATTGTACCAATATTTTAGTACCCAAGCACAGTCTTTTAATAAGACTCTTTTTGGATTTTTTAATACATCAAACTGAATAAAAACCATAAATAAATTTTTTGTAAAAAATTTAAATTTTATTGAATTAAAAATATTAGTTACCTTCTAAAATATAAAAAATTCAAAAAAAATTTAGCAGCAATATTTAATAATAAAAAAATTTATTTGTTTTTTTTACCAAGAAACCCAGATAGTTATTTAAATATTTTGAAAAAAATACTAACCACCCTAGTGTATAATAATATACAGCGTCTCTCTTTTTCAGAGAAATGTTTTAACAACATATCTACTAGATGTATATACTAGATAAGAGAGGTAAATTTTCCCCAAAATATAAATATATATATATATATATATATATATATAAGCTTACAAGCATCTTTCTCATCATTTCTCACCTGGTTAAATTACTTGTTTTTCACAGCCCATTCATAAGCTTTCATTCCTTGTTATTTTAATGCTTGTATTTACTCATGTGTACTATATATCTTTCTTTTTCATAAACTTTTATAGTAATATACCAGATTTTATTTATTTTTTTTATATATACACATTTTGTAAGTTGACTTATCAAAAGATATGTATATTTACAAATGATATTATATATTTTACGTTTATATAAATTTATATATATATATATTTCTTATTAAACTTTTTCATTTCTACGAATAGAATAAAAAAGAAGAAAAAGAGAGGGAAAAAAGGACGTCAAGTTTATATGTATAACACACATACATTGATATAAAAGTTAGTATAAGATATATTGAAAAAGCCAGAAAGCGTGAACGAGAAAAAAAAAGGCAAATGCGAGCTTCATTCTCATATCTAAAAGAGTGAGTTTTCGATATCTATCGGTATGTATATATATATATATATATATATATATATATATACGAAAATTGAAACCATTTACGGAATTTCGAAATACTATTGGGAATACTTTTCTAGCTATACATATGAATGTTCTTTACTTGTAAATAAAGTACTCGGAGAAGCTTTTTAAATTTAGCATGATATATGTTGTTTTTTATTAAATTCTTATATACGTTTGTTTACATTTTTTTCTATTATATAAATATATTATATGCATATATGTTCATAAAATGAATTGGCCTTATATTAGCAATAATTTAAAGTAAATTTTATATTAAGTTTATTTTAAAAAATTAAATCTCTAGAAAAAACACTTAACTTTTTCAAATCGTTTCTGTGTAAATATGGTTAGAAAGGGATAAAAAATAAAAGTAAAAGGAATTGCCTAACAAGGGAATTGTCAACTGTTTGGGAAGCCAATTTGCTTCTAACTTTCAGTACGGGATATGGTAATTGAAAAAACATCTCAAATAGCCTCAGTTTAATTGAATGGACCTTCTGGGCCTAGAAATTAGATCTCGTAGCAGAGTTCTATACTATAAGATAGGGTTTTTTAGACTATATTCTAAATAACTCTGCTATTTTTTTTTTTTTTGCATACGGACAGGGCAGTGAGAATGCAGTAAGCACGAACAGGACCCGGTGTTCTGAACATTGTGGGACTACTCTTTTTCCGGCAGCTACCCACTAAAATCACTCCCCATTTTGTTTATACTCTAGCAGAGTTGGTCAAATTATCTTTTTTGAATCTACTCTTCTGCGTTGGACTGCATTGTTAGAAGTATGCCGCTATTTTTCCCGTTGCGGACTTGACACCTTTGTCATGGAAACGGGGATACCTTTTGTTAGTAACTTGAAAATTCTAATACTCCATTCTTGTTTTCTTGGTTTAATGAACTCTTGAAGTCATGCTATTGAACCTCGTCCAATTTGCGTTCATCCAAATGCGTTCCTTGAAGCACCATCGTTGTTAATTTTTCCAAGAACCCTTTAGTTAAGCCTAGGCTTAAAATATCTTCAAGTGACCTTTGACTCCATACGCCCCTATAAGATATCGTACAAGAAGTGAACTTGACGCTATTAGCAGGGACCCTCCTTTCACTCGCTATTGCTATGCGAATATCGTTCTTCCTGTACTTGTTCACTTTATCCTTATGGAGTTCATTCAAGGGTTTACAGAACTACTACTTGCGTGCCAATGATCCAAACTTCGTTTTGCCTCTGACAGATTTATGCGATTTTCTTCGCTTACCTTCCAACGTTTTTGTCTTAGTTCCGCATCCTAGGTTTTGGATACTGCGTCGTGTCGCTTCACTCTGCCTCCATGTGTTCTGAAGCAAACCTGTACAACATGTGTTGCTCTCTCTATAGCATTACAACCAGCACGACATAACCTGTCTGACCCCTCAGCTCTTCTACGTCTACTTGTTCTACTCTTAGTAGGAAAAGCGTTAATCCTGACTCGGTGATACGAGACATAATCTCTACCATTAATATTAGCGTCAATCCAGTTATTATTTACCGAGGTCCTGAAGCACTCTGTTAAATCAGCACCGTCAACAGATGAATATAACTTTTTACGCCAATAAGTTTCGGTGGCGCCTTCTATAACTCTATATTCACTATCTAGGTATAATCTTCCTTGTACCCAACTTATTCTCTTTTGTACCCAATCACTTAAATACACACTCCTCACGATTCTTGAACTCGAATCCTTAAGCGATTCCATCCTTGAATAAATAAGGTATTGAATAGTAATAGCTAAAGATGATATACCCATGCCACCGACTTTACAACTCGCATGGATATAAGCAATGCGTATATCCTTTGGTAGAATAATCCATTTTTTTACATACCCATGCATACTTTTGTCCATTACTCTTAGCGTTTTAATATTGATCCTTGAAAGCGATAATTTATAATACCATCTAGGTATTAGGAAGGATCTCAAAATCTTCAATCTCTGTTTAGCTTTAATGGAACTTTGTTCATTATCATCAACTCTATATCAAAATTACCCATACATCTTTTAATGCCAGCTGGGTTGAATAGTATTTCCAACATCTTTATACTTTCGGATGGTTTTATCTGCTTAACCATGGGACCATCAACCAATTTAAACTGACGATCTGTTATTACCTTAAATTTTTTCCCTGCTTTCACAAATGAAATTGAAGCATACTTTTCTCTAAGGCCTCTTGCCTGACCAGTATTCTCCAAAGCTGTTAGGGCTTTCTGCATCGCAACATTAGAAGACGTTATTGATGTTGATGTCGTCAGCATAAGCTGTCGCATTAATTGATGTGCCATTTAGAAGATACCCAACCTTAACGGGTATAGCATTAAGTAGTTCGTTGGCTACTATGCAAAAGATAGGTGATGAAAGGGGGTCACCTTGTCTGATACCTTTTCTAACTTCTATGTCCTCTGAAAATTCATCACCGATTTCTAGTAAAGTTGTGCTTCTAGAGTACATATTAGAGATAAATGATATAAAATCTCCTGGAAAGCCTTTTCTCCCTAGAGCTTGGAAAGGCTTTTTCTACATCGATCGAGGTAATATATAGCTCTTTAAGATTTTTACTCGATTCTTTGATAATTGTACGGATTTTCATACGGCAAAAGTCAATACGGGAGCCGTATAAAATAGTCCATTAATACGGCATATTCCATGCGGCTCCCGTATTGATTTTCATACGACTGAAGTATATACGGGAACCGTTGGAAATTTGCCGTGTTAATTAGCGAATTTATACGGCTTCCGCGTATACAGTTTGCCGTATATACGGCTGAATACATCTAATAACCGTTAACCGTATGCCGCATATACGGATAACAGCGTGTCACAGTAACCCAGGGCCTAGATTCCGTATTTATATCATCTATAACATATCATGTGAAAAACAAAAAAAGTACTAACTTTTAACAAAATATTGACTTTTATAATCAAACTGCATCGCGAAAAGTACTCCCATTTCTAAAAACATTTGTTTGCGCATGCGCAGTATCCACATATTGTGGATGGTACGGCTGTGCTATGAATGCTGAATCAGGTCCCAGCTCTGGGTACATCATTATCCCCTAAACAATAAGATTCAAGACTGAACATAATATACCAAAAAAAGTAATGACTTATACAAATTCAAATAACTTTTAATTATTTAAGGATGATTGTATTAAAATTATAATTACAATAATCTTATATTTATAAATAAAAATAACATACTTAAATTAATTTGCTACGATCCTTTTATATATTTATAAACTCATTTCACTTGTGAGAAAATAATTCTCGACAAAATATAGAATGGAAGTTCACTGTATTTCGGGTCTCCCGAAAACATAACTCTTAGTTATAACCATAAAACAAATTTAGTAAGTAACTTAATCGAAATCAACCTAAATCAACCTAAATCCAATTCACCTTAACATGTTATATCAAATAAATGATAAAAAATAAAATAATAAATTTTCAGAAATAGAATGGAATAGAATAGAATAGCTTTTATTTGTTAATATAACAAAATTGTATATATAGATAGTTTATAGCCGTCTTTTACATATTATATGAAATCTAATATGAAATCATAATATGAAATCTTTATTTCATATTTTCGCCTGTGATTTTTTCACGTTCTTCATTGAGAACTATAAAAAATAATGGATATCTAATATTGATGCAACATTGATGTAAAAATTTCAGTTATAGTCAAAAGATCATCGAAAAAATTCCTCAAAAATTACTTGCCATATTTTCATTCAGGTTTGACAATCAATTAGTGCAAAATCTTTTCGGCGTTATTTACTAACAATATTGATATTAATTATGTATAATATAATGCATTTTCGGTAAAATATAACTCCTATAAATTTATTAAAAAAAATAGCTTGTTCAAAATATTTTTAAACTTTACATGGAAATCATACACGGAGAAAAATATTTTGTATATTTTGCAAGGTTAATTTTAGTAAAACGGGGTTAGTTTTAAGAACAAAAAAATTTTGTAAATTTTACAAATATGAAATTAGAATATTCTACCTATAAACATGGTTATATTTACAAAATATTTGAACAGAAAATAACAAAACTTTATGATGTAAACATAACCAGTATTTTTGGTTATGTTTAACAGTTATTTTTCTCCGTGTAATTTTGCTAAAACGTAAATTTACGACAAAATCAAAAATTCTCAAAATCTTTTTGTGAATTCGCAAAAAAAGTTATAAATTTAACTAAGAAAATTTTTTCTAAGTATTCGTAAATAAAGTTAATGTCTCATATTACAAACAACAAACTGTTTAAAAATAAATTTTCCTTTTTGTCTAAATCGAATTATTTTAAATTTGAGGTTAGATCAACGTTCAAAACTGCAATAAAATACAAAAAAAAAAAACAAGTATAATAAGAAATAAAATTATGTATGTATATTGCATAAAATAAGAAATATTTTGAAAAAAATTTCAATTTTGAAAATATATATCGAAAACACATTTTGAATATAGCTTAAAAATATATTACATAGCACGTACATATACATCACGTGTGCGTAACAGCAAAAAAATAAAATAAAATAAAAGAAAAATATATATAGATTTACCGTTAGAAACGTGTTTTTCCAAAAAATATATATATATATATATATTCCCGAAGGAAAGGGAATATATCCTATATATATAAGGGAGACACTCGCGTCTTAACCATTAATCTTGATTCCATGGACCAATGGAGAACTCGTCCGTTCTTTATTCTTATTTCGCTTCTATTTTATTATTCTAAATATATATATGTATTCACTTTATTATATACCTTTTGAATCTACAGCCAAATCAACGACAAAGATGCTAAGATATCATTCGTCTTCTTATATATATATTTAATACTTTTTTTTTCAAACTGTGCTTTGAACGATGTCAAATGGCAAATGGAAATCAAGCTTGGATTTTCATTTAAAGATTGACTATATTGGCTGGATTTCTTTTTTTTTTTATCTTTACCTCTTGAAATTCGCGAGTTTTTTATAAAATGTATATCCTATAGCTAAATTCTTATCTAGATAGGAACCGATCGTGAGGAAATAAAGTAAATAATGTGAGCATAGGATATTTAAGATAAAAAAAGGAAGAATAGATTCTTAATATTATATACTTACATTTACATACGATTTAAAACTAATAAAAAAACATATATATTATCCTAAATTGAAAAAAATTCAATTTTTTAAAAAGTACATGAGGAGTTTTATCAAATTGATACCTTAGATTGATCTGATTGACCGAGGAACATAAATTTGTTTTTAATGGTATTTTTTTAATAGTAATTTTTCACTAATTTTATCGATGATGAAAAAAGAGCCTATTTTCACGAGTTTTAACCCTAATAAAACTGTAAAAAAAAGAAGTAAATGCGCATACCCTGAAATTCAGATCTGCTGTAATTAATGAAAATTAGATCCTATGAGATACGTCTATGTTTTAGGTATTTTTCTACTTAATTAAAAAAAAATAAATAAGGTGCTGATTTTTACCAAATTTAACTATATTTTTACTTTGTTAAAAAATCAAGAAAATAATGATATAGAAAGCATGAAAACATGAAAAATATTTCTGCTCTTGAAATTTCTCATGGGTCCAAATGTGAGTTCAGCTTATCATAAGCCACTTTTTTCCAAGACAAAAAAAGGTAAAATTTAAGAAAATCTGTTTTTAAAAACGTAATTTTACTATTTCCATTCATTGTTGATTTCTCGCACACAATTATTTTCAGTTTTATAAAAGCTAAAAAATCGTAGAAAGAAAATCCAGGCTATATCAATGTGCTCTAAATAAAAATAAAATTTGTTAATATAAGGTAGTAGTTTTAAAATAAATCCTCATATATTATCTGTATAAAAAATATATTAAAGAAATTTTTTTTTGTATGTGTGAGAGAGAAAAAAAAAATAAAATAAATTTACTAGACTTTATTTGTCTTATATAGAAGAAAAATAAGAGCTTTCGTACGTGAAATTTAGTGAAAGATCAGAGAAAAAGAGAGAGAGAGAATAAAAAGAAAAGATTTCTGGTGAGAGAGAATTTTGATATGCAAAAGGGTGTAAAATCATGTTCTTTATCTCATATAAGAATATATATAATTTAGGTTTACAAGCTTTTATTGTTGTTGTTGTTTTTGTTATTATTGTGGTTACCGCCTTTAAACTAACATGCACAGCGAGAGAAAATGTACTTATTATTTTCCTAAGTATCTTTCATCTATATATATATATATATAATGTGTTGTCCTTGTCATTATGATTATACGTTTGTTATCGTTCAAGAAATTTTGAGAAAATTTTGTTTTTAAAGAGGGCTTTACATATAAAGAGCTCTCGGGACCAATTATAACAACCTAAAACTTAAGTTATATTCTCAAGTATTTTCAAAACAAAATGTTATATATAATCATGAATGCGATTTTATAAATTCAAACTTGTATGCACTTACTTATTTAATAAATAATTCTTATATATATATTTTTCTACTTTTTTTAAGCTCTCTTTCTCAAGAGTAATTAGAAATGACGAATATTAAAGAGAGCATAAAATATTTTAACAGCTTAAATTGTAAATTTATGGGTAAAAAGATGTTGCTATATATATATATATATAATGCAAATTATACAGCTCATTTCCTATTCGAAGCTCGTTATCTAACTATTGCCGCCAAGCCATTCGTGAAAACTTACAGCTCAGCACGCGACAAACTCTTAAAGATTCTAATGAACTTTAAGCATTTTTTATTTTATTTTATTTTCTTTTACTATGTATTAAAAAGTTTATTTCACTGCAAAATTTATAGTTATACTTTTTATCTTTTATATTATTTATTTCAGATTTTAAATATAGTTTATTTATATATAACATTTTAAAGTATATATATATTTATATATGTAGATTTGAAGAATATATATATAAATATATGTGTGTATATTATGATAATACTTAATTTAATCTGCTTTCTCTAAAGTAAAGTGATTGTCTTGAAATGTAGTTTACGTAACTATTCGTTTTTCGATAAAATTACCTCTTGATGTTCTACAACATGTATGCAGTTAGAAGTATAAATATATGTATATTTTATGTATATATGGACTCATTTTAATAGAATTACTGCTGTGAAATTCTGTTCAAACTTTTACTGTTGCAAAAAATTTACGAAAACAAAGGCTTTTGATACGCATAATTAGAAAAAAAATTATACTAATTTAAGCAGTTTATATAAAACAGCACTTTTCAAAAGTTTTTTCAGGTTTTATTTAACTATTAAAATGGAACATGTTTATAGGGAGCGTTACCTTAGGAATTCAAAAATCAAGGGGTAGGGTCAAATATATCCGATTAAAGGTGGAGGGAGGTCAAATGGGACTTATGATTTCGATTTAGGAACTTAGAATAATCTAGGTTAGGAACTTTTTGCAAGATTCCCTAAAACCAATTTAATCGTTAATATCTTTCTTTAGAATAAGTTTACTTAGAATTTTTAAGTTTTACTACTAAATCTTACTCTAATGACAACAAAATAGCTAAAGTAAAAAGTCACCAAATAATTTTTGGATATTGTTTGCAAAAAATTAAACGGTAAACGAGTTTTGAATACTGTTTAATCGGTAAAATTGTATTAAATAATCCAAAGATTTAAATTTGCGGTCGTTGAATGGTAAAAAATAATGTTACCTCTTTTTACTACTGTTTCAACGATACTGAAGTAATGATAAAGAATGAACTTCATTTTCAGAGCTTTAATATAACACCAAACTTTATTCCATGTTTTCAAAAATTCATAAGGATTAGATCTGTCCAAATTATTATAAGGAATTCCAAACTAGGAATGGTACTAAAATGTCAAAGTTCACAGAAAGTTCTGGAGAAAATTGCAAAGAAAAGTACAATAACCATCCAAAGTGAATCAAAACCATAACAATTAAATTTTTTAAAAGTTGAGTGAAAATTCTCATATAAGTATATTACTAACTCTCGCGTTTCTCCAAGTATTTCGTGAAAAGCATTAACAGTAAACACGAACCATAGCGTATATAGCTTAAATCCTAGAAATATACCAAATACCTTATATTTTGTATAAAGTTTAAACATGCAAGTGTATTTATAAGAAGAAATAAAAGAAGAAAGAAATATAATATGTGATTATTTAAAAAAGGAAAGAAAATTTTGTTATTAAAAGTAAATTCTTTTTTTATTTTTGGCCATTTTAAAGGTATAAAATGTACTGTGAAAAGTAAAATACAAAAGAACGTTTTAACTAGAAATTTCATAATGAAAATTCTATTGAATAAAATTTCTACTTACATATTAATATTTACATCTAGATGGATTTAGAAACTTTGTGAATGTAGACTGGTTTATAAATGAAATGTTTAATTTTATATTAGTTTTTAAATATACTACTTTTTGTAGAAATTTTTTGGACATTCCATACGATACCGTCTTTAATTTATAAAACAATAAAATATAAGAACATAAGACGTGAGTTTAACGGCTTGACTTAATATGTTTGAATGGTGCATACTCGGTACGTCTTGTGAGAAATAAGTTTTCTAAGTACACGTGTTTTGTTACTATTAAGTTTTTCCGTTTTTATTTAATTAAAAAATTAATAGGATTTTTTAATTTTACCAGTTTTCGGAATTTAAAGCTGGCAATTTCAGGTTACATGATTTTAACATCCCCAAAATTAGGGCCGAGAAGTAAAAAATTGAACATGTCATTTTTTGATTTGGAATCAAATTACAAAAAAAGGCCAAAAATCGAGAATTGGACATAAAAAGGTAATGGTGGGTGATAAAATTTATTTTAATTGAACATCCAAAAAAAGAAAGTTTTGACCAATTACCTTGACTCTTCATTCAAACTAGGACTCAGTTGGCATGGAATTCCTTAAATAATTTAATGTAATTTTAGATATTTGTTAATATTAGTTTTTTTCTGTTTTAAATAAAGCATAAATTTAAAGGCATGTGATAATTTTGTAAATTTATGCATATTGCAAGATTTAATTAATTTAAAATATAATATATATAGATAGATAAATTTGCAACAACTTGTGGAAGAGATACTTAAATATATAATATCCTTATTAAAATTGAACATAATGAGTAAAGGTGTACTATAAATTATAATTGAATAATTTAATTAAGCAAAATGAAACATGGACATTACAAGAGAAAGCATTTGCAGGTGGGACATGAAAATTTTACTATATATAATACAAAATATTAAAGATAGAACGAGATGGGAAAATTATAGAACAGAGGGGTTCAAGAACTCTCTAACTTATATTATTAAGCACATGTTGCCTGTCTTCTATCTCTTTTACTTTATGTATATATAGAGACTTCTTTTATTTTTTTTATATAAAAGCTTGATTTATTTTTATTTGCTTTTTAAGACAAAAATTTATTTTCCTAACTAGATAATAAATTCATGTATTGCTTTATTAAAAAAAAGGTCCAAAAAAATAATAAAATATTATTTATGAGCGTTTTAAGCATTTTCAAACCAAACGAGACCAGACCTAAGGAAGAGCTTCTATGCTAAATTTTAGCTCATGAAAAGTTCCATTCTCAATTTTTTCAGTTTTTTTAGTTTTTTGTGCAATACAAAAAAAAACAAGCTAACTTTTATTATTTCTTCTTTGAAAAGCTTATTTTACTATAAAAATTATTTTCCATTTAGATTCCAATTTTAAATTTTTAATTATAAATTAATTTGACTCCGCACTTCAAAAGTTGTTTTAAATATTTACTAACTAAAAAACGCAAAATATGATTTTTTCCAAATACTGATTTCTAGAAAGCATGTGCATTAAAAATGTTTCAGTAAGACTCAAATTTTTTGTTAAATTTCAAATTTATTGATAAATGAAATGGGTTTTATCAATTAGAAAGTCTTAAAGATTCTTTAGTTACAATAATTTCAAATTTCCACGCTAAAAAGGGGAGTTCACTACATATGGAACACAAAATTACACCAAATGGTTTAGGATGAGTTTATTATGTTAAAAAAACATTCCAACCACCATCGGTTTATGCTAGGGGTTTTCGGTTACCCGAAAGTCAGGTTTTTGGCTCCAGAAGCTTTTGATTCATGCAACTGCAGACCAGATAGCGAACTCCCCTTGTAAATTACGTTACCAAACAAGAATCTAAAAAAACCTAGTAAAAAACTTTATCCCCTCTGGATACATGCTTGTTAATCATTCATCATATGTTAATTCAATGATTAAATAATTTTATTTTCTCAAATATCCCCTAACATTATTTTAAATGAAAACTAAACACTTCATTAAAAGGAAGTAGGTAATTGAATAAAATTTTTTAAATTTTTAAACAAATGAAAATTGTTTGCAAGTAGGTATAACAGCTTTTATTTATAAATATAATACAATCAAAAAATATCTAAACTCAGCATATTATCTTACTTACAGGTTATTATTATTATCTTACATATTATTCATGATTATGTTTGTATAATAAATAACAAATATCAATTTCTTTTATAATCATTACTAAATTCTTTCGTAAAATATTGCAAAAAATTTTTTCAATCACGATTATCTAACGACTGTAACAATATGCTAAAAATTTATTAAACTTGAGTCACATCGAAAACATTTATCTTATAGAAAGTACCGTAGAATAAAATTTCCAAGAAGAATTTTTTAGCGAATTTAAAAATTATGAGTGTTAAATATGGCTGATTCCATGTGAAACGTACGTTGACCTCCAGATGGGGTCTTCCGATTGGGCTGTAACTTTGCACAGGTGATTATATATATAAAATATCCTCACTCCCCAATTTTTACGTCTTAAAATCATTTCTAGCCGTCTCTGTGAATTTTTGAAAATTGGGACCGATTTTAAAGCTCTCAGCCACCAACTTATGCTTCATTATATAAAAGCATGAAGAAATGTTAAAAATATTATTAGAAAAACGGTTTCGATCGGAAATTTCCCTGGCTATCCGAATTTTTAAACCGTTTTTTAAAATTTTTACGTGGAAACCCGGAAAATTGGAAAATGTGAGCCGTACCGGCTGTAGCTCATAACTCAAAACCCGTCACTTCAAATAACTTCAAACTGGGTGTGGAGACAGGGTATTCCATAGACTTTCACCTGGTATTAATATGGGTATGGGTATTTTCACATACGGAAAAGTTACAACGATAATTAGTGAAATTTTCCGATTTTGAAAATGCAAATTTAGCGAAAAAAGCTATATTTATGTGCAAATTTAGGCAGAACCGATTTCATGTGTAAAATTTATCATAAAATAAATTTTTTTTAATGCCTTTAAACCTTTTCTATTGATATATGTAGTCAATACTACGAAATTAGACTTTTTATAAGAAAATATTCAAGTAATTCTTAGTGAAAATGACCTTAAAGGAAAACGAATGTCTGGAATTTCGAAAAATCAAATTTGGCTGTATTTAGTATGTTAAAATATGACACCTTACCAATTTTTATGGTTCTGGAGTAAAAACTTTTGAAATAGCAACTTTTTTTTGAATTAAAAATATTTTCAAATTTTTAAAGAAAATCTGAGTAAATGTTCTATTTTAATTTTTTTACACTCTGAACAGAGCTCAAAAACTATTTTCAATCATAGGAAATAGCTGAATCTTCTTACTGCGAGTAATTTCGGCTGTCAGTTTTTGGAAAAACATCGAGGAAAGCTGAATAAAACTAAAATTCTAAAGAAAATTTTTTTTTTTTAATGTGGATTTTTCAAACACTGGGAAATTCTTTTCTTTTTTGTTGCACTTAAAATTACTGTTTTTCTAAAAGAAAATTATAATTCTTTTTTAAAATTTCTATTTCTGGGTATTTAACTTTTTTAGTTTTGAAAAACTTAAAAAACAAATAATTATAAAATATAATAATTAAAAATCCACATTAAAAAAAAAAATTTTCTTTAGAATTTTAGTTTTATTCAGCTTTCTTCGATGTTTTTCCAAAAACTGGCAGCCAAAATGACTCTCAGTAAGAAGTTTCAGATATTTCCTATGGTTGAAAATAGTTTTTGAGCTCTGTTCAGAGTGTAAAAAAATTAAAATAGAACATTTACTCAGATTTTCTTTAAAAATTTGAAAATATTTTTAATTCAAAAAACAGCTGCTATTTCAAAAGTTTTTACTCCAGAACCATAAAAATTGGTAAGGTGTCATATTTTAACATACTAAATACAGCCAAATTTGATTTTTCGAAATTCCAGACATTCGTTTTCCTTTAAGGTCATTTTCACTAAGAATTACTTGAATATTTTCTTATAAAAAGTCTAATTTCGTAGTATTGACTACATATATCAATAGAAAAGGTTTAAAGGCATTAAAAAAAATTTATTTTATGATAAATTTTACATATGAAATCGGTTCTGCCTAAATTTGCACATAAATATAGCTTTTTTCGCTGAATTTGCATTTTCAAAATCGGAAAATTTCACTAATTATCGTTGTAACTTTTCCGTATGTGAAAATACCCATACCCATATTAATTCCAGGTGAAAGTATATGGAATACCCTGTCTCCACACCCAGTTTGAAGTTATTTGAAGTGACGGGTTTTGAGTTATGAGCTACAGCCGGTACGGCTCACATTTTCCAATTTTCCGGGTTTCCACGTGAAAATTTTAAAAAACGGTTTAGAAATTCGGATAGCCAGGGAAATTTCCGATCGAAACCGTTTTTCTAATAATATTTTTAACATTTCTTCATGCTTTTATATAATGAAGCATAAGTTGGTGGCTGAGAGCTTTAAAATCGGTCCCAATTTTCAAAAATTCACAGAGACGGCTAGAAATGATTTTAAGACGTAAAAATTGGGGAGTGAGGATATTTTATATATATAATCACCTGTGCAAAGTTACAGCCCAATCGGAAGACCCCATCTGGAGGTCAACGTACGTTTCACATGGAATCAGCCATATCTCTTTTCAAGTAAATGTCATATTGAATTTTTTTATTTTATTTTTAAGGTGATTTCTCAAAAAGCGTTTGAAACGATTTAAACTTTTTTAATATAAATATTCATCAGCCAGATACTTATTTTAAAATTGCTTAATGGCTTATAAAAATTAAATTTAGAAGAACTCTAATTTGAAATTATAAATTAAATATTAAAGTCGACCACCCTTTGCGAAAATTCCAATTACGACTCAGATTACTTGCTAATGCTTTGTACATTGATTTCATCATGTCTTAATTAACCATCAGCTTAAATACTATTGTCCTTGGGTCCGTAAACCTTCGCATTCGGAAAAACAAACTTTTTTATAACCTGTCTGTAAGTATAAGATAATATTAAATAAAAATACAAATTATTATTTATGAAATAAGTTCTTATACAATTTGAAAATCTATTCTGAGCATCAACTTTGCCAGGCACAAGTGGTAGTGTCCACGATAAGGTTTTTAATCTTGTTTTGTTTATTTTATGATACAAAAAATTTTACGAAATAGCTATTTGTTATTTCCCTAGGGTAGAAAATAGACTTTTTGCCCTATATATGTAAACAATTTTTTTTAAATTAGGTATCAAATCCAAAAAATCGAATAAAAATAATATTTCTAAATATTAGAACTTTCTTAGAATAAAATTAGGTACTACATACCAGTACAAATTTAATAAAATATCAGAAATAATTATTTATAAAATAGCAAAAATATATATGAAATACAAGGTTTTACAAAATAAATTTCAGGAATTCATCCTATTTTATACTTTGATGTATTCTGATTTTACAAATTCGGAATTGAATATTTCTAAAAAATATATTTATATGAGTCTCTTTTCGAAAAATCTAGATTTCAAAAGTCTTAAAATTGACCCGGATGGACAACAAAAGTTGTGACCTGTGAACAGAAGCCAGTATTTTCATAGAAAAAAATTAGTTATTACATCCAAATTAAGAAAAAAATAAGTAGTATGAAATTTTTTGGATGAAAAAAATTTTTGAAAACAAAATTAGGTCTGAATACCATATAGTCGAGAAGCTAGCGTATCATTCCTGTTTAATTGAAAGGCAACAAGCAGGTTGTAGTTTTTTGGTCTGCTGATTTCGAAATTGCAGTTATTTTTTCTTAAAACTGGGGCGCGCCTGGGCGTTCGCCACTATAGGGCATTTAGAGGGATAAAAATGCCATTTTTCGCAGATATCTTAGAAGCTACTCGTCCTAAGATACTTAATCCCAAGTAACATTTAGTTTTTTGACCTGCTGATTCCAAATCGGCAGCTATTTCTTCTCTAAACCTTAGGGGTTCGCCACTAGAGGGCGTTTAGGGGGTAAAAATCCTATTTTTCGCAGATATCATAGAAGCTACGCGTCCTAAGACCAACTAAATTATAGTTTTTTGACCCACTGATTCCAAATCTTTAGTTATTTTTAGATGGCGTTTAAGGGGTAAAAACGCTTTTTTCGCAGATATTTCTGAAACTACGCGCCTTAAGATACTAAAAACCAAGTAACTTTCAGGTTTTTAACCCACTGATTCCAAATCTGCAGTTATTTTTCTCTAAAACTGGGGCGTTTGCCGCTAGAGAAGTTTAAGAGGTAAAAACGCTATTTTTCGTAAATATCTTGGAAGCTGCGCATCCAAAGATACTGAAAACCAAGTAACTTTTAGTTTTTGGATCCGCACTGATTCCAAATCTGCAGTTAATTTTTTTCTAAATATAAGGAGTTTGCCACCAGAGGGCGTTTTGGGAGTAAAAACATTATTTTTTGCAAATATCTCGGAAGATACGCGTATAATTTTAACGCGACCCTTGAACGCCCTCTAGCGGCAAACACCCCAGTTTTAGAGAAAAAATAACTGAAGATTCGGAATCAGCGGGTCGAAAAACTATAATCTGCTTGGTGCATTTCAATTAAGCACTCGATTGGATTTTTTGCATACGGAATGATACGCTAGCTTACGTGCCAAAAAACCTAAAATCAATATTTCATCTATCAAAATTATTTAATCATTCGAGATAATATTTTTATAATAATAAAAAGTTTTATTACTGATAACGATTTTAACTTTGTTTCAAAATTTATTAAAAACATAATTTTCAAGTTTTTTTGATAAATAGAATAGTATACATTATGATAAGCAAAGTAGTTTATCTTGAAATTATAGATAAAACTATGATTTTTTTTATTTAAAAAAAATAAAGAATTAGTGAGAAACAATTATTCTAAGTATGTGTAAGTTTAATTTTTTAAGGAAATTATTTTTTTTTATTTTTTTTAAATATGAATAACGTAGGAAATCCAACAAAAGATACATTAATTCGTTATGAGAGAAATAAACCATGGTACAATCAAATGTGTGAAATATTAAATCATGTTGATTCTTGGAAAAAATTAATACCACATATTTCAAAAGAAGGAACACTGAAAGGAGGACCTAAAAATATAAAAAGGCTTACAGCGACTGAAATTTCGTAAATGAAAAATATTATATTTTTTTAGCATTATTATGTAAAAAATAATAATAAATATACTTGTATTTCCATAGAAACTTTAAAACACGTGTAGAAAACCGAAGAGCATTAGGTGCTGAGCTTTTATTATACGAATGGAGTACAATGGGTAAGGTACAACCTGATTGTGGAGATTTATTCGTTGCATTGGTTGCTGCCCAGTTATTCCGTGCAGCAGATCACTTGGCAGAAGTATTAAATAGTAAGTAAATTTTAAAAACTAAAATTATTTTAATAACATTTAGAAAATTTTTTACAACTAAGAATTTAAATTATTATAGTTGAATATCCAGCTCGGCCAACAGAAGGGCCAGCTGCTATTATAAATGTGGAAAAATTGTTGTTTGGGGACCCACAAAATGACAATGTAGTGGGAAAATTAGAAAATTGTAATCAAAAAGAAAATTGTTCTTTGACTAAAACGAATAATAAAAATGGAAATTCGCCAAATTGTAATAACGCACCAGTTATTAAAAAAAAACTAAGTGAGGTTTGTAAAGCAGAAGTGAGAGCACAGGTTGCTCAAAGTTCAAAAAGTGCACCAAGTCGCAAAGTATTTCTGGAGCCAACTATAATGAGTTTACACGGTGCAATGGTAATTATTCAGGAAATAAATTACACTCTTAAGAACACAGCATTGAGCACTTTGTTTTTAGAAAATATTAATTTTCGATTACAATATAACACTTACTCTAAAATTTTGCAAAAATGAAAAATCAATAGTTTTAGTATAGAAATACTTGCATTACTTTTAAAAATTTTAAATTTTAACAAACTATTGTTTTTACAGTTGGATGGTAGAAATTGGGTTGAAGATGCAGCAAAAAAAATACTTGTTATTCCACAAAACGATTGTGAACTCAAATTATCGAAAAATAAGGTGCCTGTTCCTTCGAAGGATGAAAATATGACAAAATCCTCATCAGATAAAACTTCTGCAACTGAATATTACCAAGAAATCGTAACAGATCAAATGCCTTCTTTTTTAAGAACCGATTTTGATTTTAAATCTTCATCAAACAAAGTGCCTGTTCCTGCGAAGGATGAAAATATGACAAAATCCTCCCCAGATGAAACTCCTGTTCCTAAAAATCCTGTAGAAAATATGATAAAATCCTCATCAGATAAAACTTCTACAATTGAATATTGCCAAGAAGTCAAAACAGATCAAATGCCTTCTTTTTTAAAAACCGATTTTGATTTTAAATCTTCATCAAATAAAACGCCTGTTCCTGCGAAGGATGAAAATATGACAAAATCCTCCCCAGATGAAACTCCTGTTCCTAAAAATCCTGTAGAAAATATGACAAAATCCTCATCAGATAAAACTTCTACAATTGAATATTGCCAAGAAGTCAAAACAGATCAAATGCCTTCTTTTTTAAAAACCGATTTTGATTTTAAATCTTCATCAAATAAAACGCCTGTTCCTGCGAAGGATGAAAATATGACAAAATCCTCCCCAGATGAATCTCCTGCTCCTGAAAATTCTATAGAAAATGAAACAGATGAAATACCAGCTATTCTAAAAGAACATTCAGTATAAAATTACTCCTTAAATGAAGTATTTATTATCATGAAAATAGCCAAATATTATAATAGAATATGCGTCGAAATTCTCATTTAATTCTGAAATTTATGGATATTAGTTTAGCATTAAATCTTAGACTAATTTAAGATATAAGTATGTATTCGAAAAGTAAAAAAATATTTAATAACTATAGAATAATATAATGAAAAATAATGTAGTCAGAAACAGTTATAATTATTCATCAGTCTAGTTATTATCTATATTTTTCTTATCTTTCATTTTTTATTAGGTCTATCGTAATCTATTTTTGAAAGGTTATACAAAAGACAAAAAGTATTTATTTTTTATTTTATAAGTTTTTTACATAATATTATCGTAATGTAAGCATAAGTAAAAAAATAATATATAATTTATTAATATAAATAAATTTTTGTATTGTAAAATAAAGAAAATTATAAATATATACTGCACTATTTGAAAAATATCACAGAATTTTTTCATGATCACTCAATTCTTTTTCAATACTTTCTAAAGGGGGGGGGGGGGATATTCGGCGAAATCTGCTCTGGAGAGGAGCGACTTGAGATTTTCAGGAAATGGTTCTTTTTTGGTGACAAAAAACCTCCCGAAGTCGGTTTTTAATTTTGATAACCGGTTTTGACGATATTGGCCAAAATGTGCTCCATTTAAATAACATTGGAAACGTGGTTTTTTGAAAATAGCGCGAAAATTTGGGGGGGCTACACTTTTCTAACATATACTAATCGACTCGAATGTCAATTACCTTCAATCTCCATATGATAAATTGAGGGGCAATTCGTGTGCTCATACTTTTTAAAGCTGTTTTCTGAGCGGAATAGAAACAACCGATCTGGACGTGCAAGGTCTTAAAAATTTTGTCAAAGTGTCTACTTTTTTTTGGTTTGTTTATTTTTGACTCACCTCTGCATAACATAACCTAAAATTGCAAAAAACGACGAAAAACCCTAAAAAATTTTTAGAAAAAGATTTTCCTATTTTTTGCTAAAAATCACTGTTTTATCGACAGCGCAAAGTAAAAAATCTTCCTTTTTCTAACTTTGGGCTTACGCAGCTAAAAATTTTTAAATAGGACCCCCCAATTTTTTTTTTCTAGAAGTTACACATTTTTCATGTACTTTCACGTTAATAAACTTTTTTTTGATTTGGGACATCCTAACCTCCAAAACTTTAATTTTCGTTAAAAATAAATGTTGTTTTACTCCAGCCAAAATACGGGTTTGGTTTTATTTTCACTGGCAAACACGATATTTGCTCTATTTTAAATTATATAAACAAAGTGGAGGCTTCACCCTTAAATTTGCAAAAACTACCCCCAAAAAGGGGTTTTCTTAAACATATTTGCATTTTGTGCACTCAGATTTTCACCATACGGGTTTTGTGAGTCACTGATTAAGAATTGCGACTTCTTTTTCATAAATAATCAATATTTTACCCTTAAAGTAGCTAATGCTATCCCTAAAATAGCTAAAACTACCCATAAAATGGGTGTTTTTGCTATTTTTGTACTATTAGCATCCGAGATATGCCCATATAGGTTTTTTGGGCCGCTAATCAAGAATTTTGACTTCTTTTTCATAAATTCTCAATATTTAATCACAAAAAAGGAGTCGAAATTCTTGATTAGCGACCCAAAAAACCTATATGGGCATATCCAGGAGGCTCAAAGTAAAAAAAAAGCATAAATGTCCCTTTTTTAGGGTAGTTTTAGCCAGTTTAGGGGTGAAATCTTAATTATTTCTGAAAAAGAAGTCAAAATTTTTGATAAAGGCCCAAAAAACCTATATGGGCATATCTCGGATGCTTAAATATTGATAATTTATGAAAAAGATGTCAAAATTCTTGATTAGCGGCCCAAAAAACCTATATGGGCATATCTCGGATGCTAAAAGTAAGAAAATAGCAAAAACACCCATTTTATGGGTAGTTTTAGCTATTTCAGGGGTAGTTTTTATTGATTATTTATCAAAAAGAAGTCGAAATTCTTAATCAGTGACTCACAAAACCCGTATGGTGAAAATCTAAGCGCACAAAATGCAAATATGTTTAAAAAAACCCCTTTTTGGGGGTAGTTTTTGCAAATTTAAGGGTGAAGCCCCCACTTTGTTTACGAAATGACCCCAATGTCTGCAGCGACCCAAAAAACCTATAATAGAGCAAATATCGTGTTTGCCAGTGAAAATACAACCAAACCCGTATTTTGGCTTCATCATTTAAAGGAAGTATAGGGTAAACAATTTCTTTGAATTATTTTAAAGGGTGAAATTCTTCACAATTTGGTAATTTAATGGCTTTACATATTTCTGAAACTCCATACCACACAACAATCTGTCATAGCTATTTTTTAATCAAGGGACAAAATATAGGTTTTAACTTTGTACGAGCGATTGCAGACAGCATGCAAAAGTCGAACCTCATATTTTGTCCCGTGATTTAAAACATAGTTTTACATGTTAGGGGCAAAAAAGCCGTCTGCCTAGGGTAAAAAATAGGCTTTTTTTTTAGTTCATCAAAAACTTTAAAAACTATTACTCTTATAAGGCTAAATTTAAATCAAACCGGAATAAGATGCACGGTCTGGTCTTCAAATCGGTTTCAAAGTATTTTTTCTCGAAAGTACTACTAAAATAAGCCTCCACGTCAATTTTTAGCTTATAAGGTTTAGTCCTCGATTTTTGGCGTCCATTTTTGTGTTTTGGACTTTTATAAAAAAAGTGAGAAAAATGGAAAAAAAATTTTTCTTATGTAAAAAACCCACATTTACATGAAAAATTTTTTGCTCTTACAGCAAGATAGAAAATTTCCCGTGGAATCCAATTCTGGGGTCAATAAAGTTTTTTGAGCTGTGCATGCGCGAGTAATCGCTAAAATATCGCTATAACCCCCATTTTTTTTTAAATTTGAATTTCTCAAAAGTATATAAATAAAAAATCCTCTAGTAGGTTTCAATAATATATTAGGAGCCCGTGTCCAGAAAAGTAAAGAATGGCTCAAATCGCACGTAAATTACCTTCCGAGGCGAAGCCGAGGTTGTTAAACTGCGATTTGGGCCATTCTTTATTTATGGACAAGGGTCGTATAAGATTTTTCTTTGTCAGTGGCAAGAAAACGCGTCTTTTCCGGTTGCGCAGCGGCCGGGAAATACGAGCTTTCTGACCGCTGACAAGAAAAATACTTCTGATACTTCAAAGTTTACGATGAAGAAGAGAAACCACTGGGTTATTGCGCTTTGAAAGCTCTAGATCAAAATATGGCAGCTTTAAAAGTTCATTATTTACAAAATTCAAATTTCCCGGCAAGTCACGTGACCAATTAAAAATCTGACCGAAAGTTCGGATTCTGCGGGAAATTTTAATAAGAATACCAATTTTTGTGTATTTTCAAAATTTCGAATCAATTTTACGAATTTTTAAAAGTTTTAATCAAAACACTTAAAATTTCAAAAAAATTCATTTATCAAAAAACGATATTTTATTGATTTTTTCACACTTCTAATTATTTCCTAATTAGTGAGAAATTTTACATGCGGGTTCGATTGTTAAAAATTATTTTTTAAATTATATTAAAATAGAAAGCTTAGCTCAGTGTTTACTTAAAAATTTGAATATATTGAAAAATAGCTAGGTCAGCTCTTTGTGTGCTAGTTTCACTAATATCATACAGTTATAAATATTTTATAAAATTTAGTTATATCTTTTAACTGAGCTAATTTATATTTTTCTTAAATTTATGAATTGTAAGAATCTTTTGGATACAATTCTATTAACCGTGCTCGATCTTCATTTTCGGATTACCTATAAAATTTAATAGGATAAATACCAACAATTCGTATATGCAATTTTTTTAAAACATTAATGTTATTTTTACTAACCACTTGTAAAAGTTTGGATTCTGAATTATATTTTAAAATATATGAAAAATATTTCCAATTTAACAGTAAAAATAAGAATTTGACCCAAATATAATTAATTATTAAAAGAAGAATTTATTTATCTTGAATCCGTCTTTCAAAACTTATTTAATTGTTAAAATAATTTTTAAAAAAGTTCAAATATACCTATTTATATAACATTTTTTATTTTTATCTTAAATAAATTTAATTAAAACGAATTTTTTATATTTGTTTATTAAAATGTAAACTAAACGAAATTTTTTTAATCTTTTCACTAATTTCATTTAGCATAATCAATTCGCAAACATAGATATAAATCATATAATAATCAAATATTTTTTAATGTGACACACAGTAAAAATTAATGAACAAAATATTACTACCGTTTAGTAATTTTAATACAATTTAGTAATATTTCTACAAAAATAGTAAATTTACTACAATTATTCGTAAAATTACTCGTAGTAAAATTACTAAACAATAATAATATTGTGTTCATTATTTTTTAATGTGCATCAAATTCTTAGTTATAAGCAAAAGAACTGCAGACGGTGGCGACATTTTAAACACGTATACTCCAGAAAATTTTTTTGTTAACTTACCAATATAAGCGCAGTAGGTTTTGACTTTAAAAAAATATTATTTATCAATTTATTAATTTATTAAAAGAAAAAAAAGTGCAAAAGAGCTTTAATTATATATTAATAAAGCTTTAATGTATACCGTGCCTGTGAAAAGCACTAATGTCGGTACTAACTAAGACCACTACATGAAAAGAAAACTAGTACAGACGTATTGCCTGTTTAGGTGAGGGCCTAGAATGAACTTTCGTTTCTGAGGAGGCCCCAACATTTTCTGTTTACGCAAGTTTGTTCGAGGCCAAGAGCCCGTTCTCGTTGAACACGCCAAACGCACGTTAAATTAAAGGTGTGCGTGTTAAGTTTTAATTGAATCAAAAAATATAAAAATTAGCCCAAGTCCCACGAAAAAATACCCTGATTTCCAGTTAATAGGCATCTACTCAAAAACATTTTCAGGTTAGGGATCCGTATGATGTACGTATACGATTCTCCAACTTCATAAAATCTGGTTGTAATAAAAATGTTCATACTTTTTATTTTTCTTAAATCCTTTATTTTTTACATTAAATTCTTTACGATATAATAATTTATTAAACCATTTTACAAAATTTACAAATTTTACAAGATACTTTCATGGTCATCTAATTCTTTTTCAATAGCATCCATATCAAAATTTTTTAAATTACAACGCATTTCTTCATCAGAAGGAATCACTGATGAAACAATTTCCTTAAATTTTTGTAGTGAGCAATATTCTTCACAATTTGGTAAGGTTACAACTTGACTAATTTCTGATACGCCATACCATACAATTATCTGCAAAAAGTAAATAAGTTTTAGGTTAAGTTTTAAGTGCAAATATAAAAATTAAATATAATGAAAAATTAAATTTTCTTACTCTTATAAATAATTCATTATTTGAATCATCTTTGTAAGTTTCAAATATTATGCTTGTTCCATATTCTGGAATTCCAACATCGATCCCTAAAGCTTTTGATAATCCTTTAATTGTAGAATCATGGCCAGCATAAAGATACATTCTTTTATCTTTTTGATCAGAAATTTTTAAATTTATATTTTCTAAAAATTTTTTTATTAATTGTCCCCCATGAAAACGTTTCATTAAAGTTGTGTAAGAGTCAAGATCATGAATTAAACATACAACTTTTTTTAATTCTTTTTCAACATCATTTGTATACCAATTTGGTCGTTCTAGTCCTAATGATGACTAAAATAAAAAAATTTAAATTAATATTTTGTTTTATTTTCTTGAATAAGTTTATTAGGCTTACTTGTGATTCGAGGACAAAATACAAATGGAGATAAGAATGTATAGATTTAACATCAATTCCAGTATTGTTATGTATGTATTGACCGAATTCATCAAATTCGGAAAATTTATTTTGAAATTCTGGTGATTTTTTTATCCTTTCATATTCGTTTTTGTACCTAAAAAAAAATTTTCAAAATAAACTCCGAAAAATTATAGGACAAAAATTTAATATTTTGAATTTACTCGAAACAGTTGTTAAGGAAGAAAACGCTATCGAGTGATTTTGTTACAGAGTACACAGGTATCGGAGACCATTGCGTATTATTTACACAAGATGATTCAAATGAATCATTTGTTGAATGATAAAGACCTGCAAGTACCATTTGTGCTGATGCGATTGTTCGTGCTGCTTTTGTACTTTGAACATATATTTCATTAGGTTTGTAAACATTGCTTAGAAAATTATTGTAATTCTGTCTTAACATTTGTCCAATTCGAAATTCACGTTGTTTGCCAACCTGTTGAATATATAAAATGAATTTTATTTTTTAGATTAAAGTGAAATTGTATAAATTATCGTATGGGTCATTCAGGATCGAAATAGCTTTGTTTCTACAATTTTGCTTGACAAATATATTTACATATTGAATAATTAATTGGTTCAATGTCCTAGTAATTACCTTCTTACTTTTTTAAGTTTTTTATCGCAATTTTAAGTGTATTACGAAATTTTTCTTGATAAAAGTAACAAGAATTTACAAATTTTTTCAAATCCAGATTAAAAAGTTGTAAAATTTAATAAACTAATAAAATAAAAATCTTTTTATTGTGAAATAATAAGTATTTTTATGATATAGAAATTACTTTATTGCTCAATTTTTATAGTAAGAAGATAATATTTTTTCTATCAGTTTTTTTACACAAGTAAATTTTGTTTCAAAAAATTTTTCTCTTAAGACTTATAAGCGCATTTCATTTGCTCATTCGTTAGAATGGCTGCTAAAATTTAATAACTAGACCTGGACAGTTAAAAATTGACAGCAGGACTTATTGATTAATCACATTTTCAGAAAAAAAAATACTTAAGAATATTTAATAAGGTGAAGTTAATTTTAAATATGAAATTGTAAAAAATTTTTTATAAATTTGTAAAATATTGTAAAATTTTTAGCCTTGATAATGAAGACTGAAAGTCTTCGTAACGTGGGCAATTTATTGAAAAAATAAAGAAAATAATTGTTATCTCAAAAATCAAATATTTTTATTTAATATTATTGACCAATTGCTCTGACAGCTCAAATTAATTAAAAAAAATTATCGATTTAATAGAGTTCGAAATTGAGAAAAAAATATTGCATTAGTCAAAATCATAAAAAAGAGATAATTTTTACTTACATTTGTTATTTGTGCAAAGCCATAATTTTGATAAACTGATGAATCATAAGAATCTTTAGGATATATTTCAAATAATCGAGGCGTTCTATCTCCATGTCTAACCAACTGCAATATAGTATTCAAGTTATTTGTAATTTTGTAAACATTTTATCAATTTTTATTATTATCATTTTTACTTACCGCTTGTACGAGTTGCAATTTTAAATTATCTTTTAAAGCATAAGTGTAATATTGATAACTTAATAATAAATATAAGAATTTTATTAAAATCATTTTAATAAATTTTTTAAATTTCTACCTTAAGTTTTAACAAATTTTTTTATTAAACTAGAATACAAAATTTTTGGGCGTTTGATATTTATATACTAGCAGTTTGTGAAATTATTTACTTTTGATAAATTTAATTAATATTTTAGATAATTATAATCTCATTTTTAACAACGTTGCATGATATATTTATATATTTACTTATTTATCAAATATAACTGTAATATTGCTTTAGTAATACTATTAGATTGTAAAACCGGTAACATTGAAGCAATGATTTAGAAGCAATATATGCCAATGCATATAAGCCAATGATGGATATAATAAATTCAATGGCCAAATTGAAATTATTTCAAATATCTCGAAAACAAAGCAAAAAATGAACACGGATAACATATTTAAATTTATATTTTTAATTTGAAGCCTTTATAATTTTAAACCAAAAAAAAATATTTTTTAGCTCCTAAAATCCTTATAATTCTATACTTCTTTATCAAAATTATTCTAAGTTCTTAAATCAGAATTATTTGTCCATTTGAACTCCTCCCAACAAAATGACATGTTTGAAGTACCCCCTCTGCCTGTAAACATGTTTTATGTTAAAAACTTTGTGGCGATCTTCCCATATTGGAGATTTTTGAACCACAATTTTAACAATACAATTTTATGAAAAAACTTATAAATGGTTTGTATAAACACAACCTGAATTCATGGAACATGGTTATACTTACAGCTAAGTGCTAAGTATAATACATACAATTTCAGCACATTTTGATATTTTTGTTAAAAAAAAAAGATACAGTTCCTTCGCCTGGATTGTGTACAGATGTATAGATGCCTGTATGCGCCGTTTCTGACTGATGCCTATTTTTTAGTTTTTATACGTAGATTAGTCATTTGATTTTTCGTAAAGAAAAATATACCTAAGATGGTTTTTTCTAGTGTTTCAGTATATGATTGGTTTTGGTGCTGTATATTTCGTAAAAGAATTTTATTGTTTCAAGCTTGTATTTTATTCCTGTAATAATTCGTTCTTGTTTGTTTGTTCATAAAATGATTGAATTATTATTTAAAAAATTGTGGTTTAAAGTTTAGCCAAACCCGGCGACGTAGGGTCGCAAAGAAGTTACCAAGACGCTTAGCGTCCTCCGTCAATCTTTTTGGCTGCATAAGGCAGTCAATTGATTCGAAGAGAAGTTGCAAAGCCAACCAGTTGTAAATATGTATAAGGATAATTTCAGGTATTTTATTTTTTAATGCATGTTTATTGAGTAAAATGTGGACTTTTTAAAACAAAAACCAATTGGCCCCTACGGGGCCACCAAATCAGTAAAACGAAGAATAACTATTTCATGCAAGCTCTTACACCAAGAGTATAAAAATTTAACAATTTTTATAATTTGTAAGTATCACTTTTGATAGATGTTAAGATTCTAAACCCAAACTATTCTGATTCCCTAACCCCGTATTATTCTAAGTCCCTAAATCGAAATTATTCTAAGTCCCAATTGACCAATCCCCTTTAAATCTGACACTTTTTACACCCTCTTGATTTTCAGATTTCCAGGATATCCCTTCCCTGTAATCATATTTCCAACATGTAATATGAAGTATTATAGAGATTATACCAAGCAGTCATATGCGGTTTTTCGAATTTAGTCTCAAATATAAGCCAAAATTATTTTAAAAACATACAATAATTAATAAAAAATTAATCAAATTTTTTTGCTGTCACGGAATTTCATGAACTCTCTGTATGCCTAGGTAGGCAAAAAATATCGTAAGCACCATGGGCAAAAAACTTTAGACACTAGTGTAACAGGCTTCGCGGAGCACTCGTGCTAGTGCTCTTACTAGCGCTAAAATTTTACGCCCTGGATGCTTAAGGTGTTACTTAACTAAAAATTTATGATAACAAAAATGAATGAAACTTATAAAATATAAAGATAAAGTCTTTAAAAAATGAAATAAACTTTCTTTTACAACTTTGGTTGCCTAATTATTATTTAATCAAGAAAAAAGTGTAGGTAGTTTAACATTGCTCTTATGGAAAATCATCTTTGGAGCTTGTGAAAAGTATGATTGCGATAACACAGATTAATGAAACTTAAATATATGGTAAATAAAAGCTCAAAGATTATATTTCCAATTTGTTTTACTTGTTTACTTGTTTCATTGCATAATTATTAAATAATTAAATAAAAAGTATGTAAATAACCTAATATTATACTAATATATATACGATTTTACATATGTATGTAGCGTCGATAATTCAGAAATCGAAAAAAATACAAATAAAATGGCGGATTTAGTAATGTACCACCTTAATATACTATTTATAGTTTATTTTTTAAAAATAACTAAAACTAATTTTTTTATTAATTTCTTATCATTTTATCTACAAATCGATTAAATATTAATTAATTAAAACTATTTATAAAAAAAAGTAGGACTTATGTATTGTATTATTCCACTAATTAATTTTTACACAATATTTAAACAGTTTGTTTTTATTACACTAAAGAGCTATAAATTTAATTATTAGGTTATTTTAGTGATTAAAATTTCTATATATACAAAAGAGTAAAAGAAAGAAAATAAAAATATACAAGACTAAATTTCATATAAATATAATATAAAGGAAAGGAAAAACATAAGAGGTCCCTGAAGTGCGAAGGGTTATAGGAGTAAAATATCTGAGATGTTGGCACGCCATAAGATTACGAGTTCAAAATTGCTATTGCCTTTTGCGTTTAACTTTGTCTTGCTTATTCGAATTATGTTGCTTTTAATCAAGAACTATAATTTTCTGTCCTTTTTCCCCTATCTTTTTAAGCAACTTTAACCAAAATTTCTCTTTATTTTCTCATTTTGTGTTCATTTTCTTCTATATAAAAGGAACGAAACGATTAAACGAACCCTTGTCATTCTTGTAATTACATTGTATATATATAAACTTCTTCTATACACTCTCTATTTTTTTTTAACACAAAAATTATTACCTTTCTTATATTTATACAATAGTATTTTTTTTATAAGATTAATTTCTTTAATAACAATATTTTTTCCCCCTTAATTAATTTTTCACATCAAAATCTGTTTCTTTTACTAATAATAAACTTTACGAATTTAAATTTTCTTACAGATTGACTAAAAGATGACGAAATTAAAGTAAACCAGCGTAAAATGAGATATATTATGATGTTTGCAATGCTGTTTAAATATATTTCTATTATTAAACACCGCGACTATAATTACGCACACATATATAATTTCTTCTTCCATTATCAAGAAATATGATACTAAAATAATAGAGAGTGAGTTGTTTGTATTACTTTTTTATCTTTGATTTTTTTCTATTTTTTGAAATTCTAGTTATATTGAATGTAAATAATTTTAAGAAAATCTGTTTTGGTTATTACTGGTTATTTAATAATTATAATTAATAAGACAAAAATCGAGAATTTTAGTTTATTTGATACCATCAATATTTTTACAAATTAAATCGTGTACAAGTTTAATTTAACAATTTGTACTTTAAATCTTTGTTCCCCAGATGGATTATTAAAAATTACATTAAAATTATTACATTACATGAAGCATTGAAATATTTTAAAAAAGGGATTTAAAAAAATCTTGACATTTTTTAAGTATTAATATCTACTTAAATTATTGTACTTTACTTAAAAAAATTACAATTGTGTTTTAAAATATTAAAAATTATATGCTGAATGTCATTCTAATAGACCTTTACCACGAAAATTTGACATGCAAGTTACGTGAACCTTTTTAGTCCTATGATTTAGTCCTGCCTATTAGAGTATTCACAAATTTTTATCTTTATTTTTAGGTTTTCTTTTATTAAAAATCTTTTATACTTCACCTAGCATATAATTAGCGTATAACTCTCGCGCGCACACGTAGCAATTTACAACTTTTTTTGTATTTACGCTTTTCGACAAAGTTGAATAAGCACGATTTAGATGCTTTTTTGTGAAATGAAAAGCATCGGTAATTCGTTACTCGACAGTTATAAGCAACGCATATACAAAACTTGTCGTGATTAAAAATAACTACTAACTTTTCTCTAGGTGTAGTAGCTGATCAAAGTAATATTCAAGTCATTATAATTATTATATTATCTATAATTTTTTTCATAAATTAAGTACAAAACGCAAATTAATTTGCTAGGCTAAATACAAAATAACGTAAACAACTCGGGATTGGGGGTCATTTTTTCGCATCCAGTTTTTCGCTGGACATTTTTCCGCATCCAATTTTTCGCATTTTAAATTTTCGCACCACCCTTTATTTGCATGCTATATTTTCGCACCTCCTTTTATTCGCATTAATTTTTAATTTTTCCAACATCTGTTTTTTGCAAAGTTTTATTTTTAATTTCAAATTTATTTCATTTATTTATTTCATTATCGTTTCCTTGGCAACGACCAAATATTCAAAATTAATAGTTTCAAATGTCAGAAATTATTCATTAATACTCCAAATCCTAAATCACTCAATGATTTTGATGAGCTACCTCTTCCTTATCAACGCACTCTTGCTGATGAAAAGTTCCTCATATTTGATTCTGGTAAATCTGAACACAGCCGTGTTTTGGTGTTTGCTACTCGTCGTAATTTAGAGTTACTTAAGAAAAGCAGTATTTGGTTTGAATGAGAAGAGTCGTGGAGTTATATGAGGAACATGCGGAAGATGAAACTGAAATGGAGTACCTAAAGAATCTGGCACAAAATATTTTTATATTATGATGTTATTTTATAAAATTGTTACGTATACATGTTTTTTGATAAAATAAAAATTTTTTTTTTTGAAATCCCGTGCGAAATGTTGTCGATGCGAAAAAATGTGCGGCGAAAAAGTAGATGCGAAAAAATGACCGTATACCCAACTCGGTGAAATTTTCGTAAATATACCTCAGTAATATAAGAAATTTCCACCTAGATATTTAATATTATATATGAATATACTTTGTTTGAAAATTGTCAAGTTTTCTGCTATAAACCATTTTTTTACTTTTTTGGATGTACCTTAATCTTTTCAGATTCTAAAAACTATAACGAATATATGCCAAAAATTTTAAAAGAATATAAAATTTAGAATAACCCATTTTCCGAAATCAAAATTAAACTATTTGTATTAGAGGCACCAAAAAACATAAATTTTAATGTTGGAAAAAATATTTGTAAAAAGGATTATGTGTGGGTTAAATAAAAATTTAGACGACAGAATTGCATTTGAATTCTACGGCAAATTTTCTAGGAACATCTATATAAAGGCTAAAAGGATCTTAAAAAAGAGACCCAGACATCTGAATCGTAAATAAAAATAAAAAAATCTTACAATTAGTTCCATATAGATCGCGACATAAAATAGGCAGTTATATTGTTTAAAATAACTACAAGTGGCCTTAACCGTATTATTGTTGTGTGTATACTTACTACATAAAAACCAACGTCACTGAAAATAGTTTTGTATTCCTGTCTGATTATACAATTAGGTATAATAACGTCTGGGGCGGATTTAGAGAGGGGAGATAGGGGCTATCGCCCCTCTGAGCTCGATAAATTGCAAGTTTTTTTTTATGCCATTTTGAGAGATAGAAGGTAGCCTTCAGCGCACCCGACTTAAGTTAAAAGCCCCCAGCGCGCCTCTTCAAGCAGATCTCTCTCCACCTTTCCTCAAACAGCACCCGACCCACCGGTATCCTATAATTGCTCGGTCCCGTATAGGCAGGAAGCTGTTTTTGGATTGGTGTTTCTTTTTTCACATCCACTATACCCTCAAGTAGTCCCCACTCCACCGGTTCACACTGGAAACATACATGAACCCTTTGAGATCCGTATAGAGAGGTCCACGCCATGAACTATTGGTAGCTATATGGATGTATATGCAACATATTCCGTTATGGAGTTAATTCCTAGCTTGGTTAAACACTAGTTACCCTCGGTGTCGCAGGTGATATGGGTGGAAAGAATCGTGGCGAATGTTATAGAGAACATCCCCTTTGAATCCGTCCCCCAGTGTAATGTCAGTGTAAAGTGTTTGTGACGTGTGTGAGTGTTAGTGTGCGTGTAATGCGTGTTAATCTATAGTCTCAAGATTTCGCCTCTCCCTCGAATGGATCTCCTTTTAAGGTGGCATCCTAACCTTTCGCAAACGATATAAACACATAATTTAATTTTCTCAGAAAAAAAAATCAGAGGTATCTGCCTGGGATCGAACCTTGGTCCTTCGCTTGGAAGCCCAAAGTCTTTACCACTGGGCCATCGCTTGCTCTTCAATTGCAAGTTTGTTTATTTATTTTTTTTTTTTATTCTTTATAAGAAAACATACGAAATTTTGCTTGAGCACCCCTCCCCATCCTGAGACAGTTTTCTGGATCACTGATTAACGTACAAAATATCCATGCTATAAGTTCAACAGAGTACTAAGAATACTATATCAATAATTAAAGAGATTTACATATAACTTAACATATAATTTTATAAATATAAACATATTCTTATGAAATGCTTATTAATTACAGTAAATATTTAATACTTCCTTTTTTTCTTCAATGACGTTTATCTTAATTACTATTTAGTTGATTTTCTCAGAAATGTAAAATATTTCCAAGTAATACTTAAAACCTATAAAAATAATATTAAAAGAAAATTCTGTTTAATTTTAAAAAATTTTTATGAATATTTTTTTAAAAAATCATACATTTGTGTAACATTCCATATTTCCACTGCATAAATAAGATTTGTATTGAACAGGAATTACAGTATTTAGTAAGATAATATGAATTATTTTTTTATTTTTTCTTGAAGCTGTAATCCAATCAGCATTATAACTAAAAATAAAATATAATTTTTCTGAATAAAATATAATATTTATTGTCGATAAACATAATGACTTGGCCCCCGCAACCAAACTTAATTTAAGATATTTTTGTGATAGTTCGATCTATCGAACAGATTTTAATCAACTTAAATTTTCCGAGACATAATTTAAATTATATTACTCTCCTTATATTATAATTTAATGATAAATAAAGGCATTGAAAAAAATTTGCATTTCTAGTTAAATTTGGTTATGCACCGAAAACCGGATATTGTAAAACAATAAAGATGTTTCAGTAAATTAATATACAAAAAATGGTGATAAAATTTACTGGTTCCCATTGGTATCAAACTTCTAGGCCACATCATGCACCCAGGAACCTTAAAA
This sequence comes from Anagrus nilaparvatae, assembly GCA_022575985.1. NCBI lineage: Eukaryota > Metazoa > Arthropoda > Insecta > Hymenoptera > Mymaridae > Anagrus > Anagrus nilaparvatae. The sequence goes on from JAKSXM010000272.1 coordinate 15,993,090, forward strand.
AACCAAAAAACACAGTTTTTACGCGTTATATATATTTCTCCAACTCTTGAGCGGAAAAAATTTGAACATTTGCTAAAATATATAACATACCATCAAATTTTCAACAAAAATTTTTTTTGGACCTTTAAGTGTCCAAAAAAAGGTCCTCTTAACCCCCGGAATCAATTTTAAACGTTTAAACTTTTTGAAAATTAGTTTTTTGAGTATAAACAAAACATAAGCAAAAAAGCCTATTTTCTGCCCTAGGGAGACGGCTTTTTTGCCCATTATATGTAAAACTATGTTTTAGAACACGGGAAAAAATATGGGGTTCGACTTTTGCATACTGTCTGCACAGCAGAAACCATTATTTTATCCCTTGTTTAATAAATAGCTATAAAGTCTTTGGGTACTTTTTAAGACGGAAAACAAATTAATTATATCCAGATATCCAAAAAATTTACCCGCATTTTGAAACTGCAAAAGAAAGCGTAAAAACGCCTTTTTTCGGATTTTTGGATGCGTGTCTTTACCGAAAAGAATAATCCGAACAGGAATTAAAAAGTTTTATGAGACTTTTTGGATAGTACTACTTAGGCTAATAAGGAGAGACCGGAACTTTTGGGTCGCCAAATTACAAACTGTAGTTATGGATGACTTTAATATGTTGAAAAAACACCCAAGATACCCACCGTATATTCTAATGCGCCTTCTGGGCTTAGAAACGCAGGACTTAATGTTTTGAGACCTACAAGACCTATTTTCATTGAAAATTGCAATTTTGGAAGTAAATTAAAAATTTGGTCGTTTGGATCCGAAAATTGGAATTTGGTTTATTGACTATAGTGGTGAGAGAATAAGTGATGGAGAATGGCGGCTGATAGGAATTCAAAGATGGTACTTATACGGAAAAAATGAGACAAACAAAAAGTATTTTGGTTAATTTTCAAGGTTACAGCGTTATATGGAAGATTTCGAAAAATACATATTTTGTAACATTGAGCCCTGCGTTTCTAAGCCTAGAAGGCACGTTGGAATAAACGGAGGGTATCTTGGGTGTTTTTTCAACATATTAAAGTCATCGATAGCTATAGATTGTAATTTGGTGACCCAAATTTTCCGGTCTCCTCTTGTAAGTTTGTTTGTGAGAGTCAATGCTTATTTGGCAATAGCTTTTATTATAAGAAAGAAAAATTTACATGCTTGTAGAAAAATTATCACTTGCATCAATAACACTTTGTCCTAGGTAGAAAAAAAAGTAAATATGAACAGTAATTATTACATAAATAGCCACAAATTTAATCATTAATTTAATATCAATTTCAATCAATATCTGAAATAAAATTTAATTTATACAGATCATAAAAAAATTAAAATTTCTAAAAATATAACTTACAGCGACCCCGCAGAAACTTACAAGGAGTATTGATATCGTCAAAAGTAAGAATAGTATATTTTTATTTAAATCGTTGACTTTCTTTGTAAATCTACAAAATAAAAATTTTTTAATTTGTTAGTTTTTAATATTGTTGAGTTTAGGGTATTATATTAACGCACAGTAAATGTGTAACAATTGTATGTAATGAGAATTCCAATGATTATTTGTATTGTATCAGTGGAAAAAGTATTCCGCAAAAATACTTTTGAATAAGATACTGTTCCTAATTAGACTTTATGCAAAAGTCTAATTTGACACAGTGTTTAATTCATCGTGATATCTGAACTGGTCCCCAGAATTATTGGAGCTTTGACAGTTTCAAAGTCACTGGAACCGAAAAAATAAAAAAATATTATTTCAGTATTTTAAAAAAAATTCCTGTAGAAAAAAGTTAATATTTTTTGAAATCAATTAACTTAACATTTTTAAAACAAATTTATTTAAAATAATGAAATAATAATTTTATTGATTTCCCGGTTCAAGTTTTTTCAAAGATCCTCATTAGTACCCTTCTGGGGGCTCATATGTTAGAATTCTGTTAAAGTATGATTAGAGTACACATTTATTGGATGTATCAAAGTATAACTCTTAGGAGCTGTTTAATTGCACTAGATATTGTGAGATTGAATTCTAATCGCAAAAATTCTTATAAAAAAAGTTTTTGAGGGCCAAAAATAAATAATTACAGATGAAAACTTTCAATTTCTCACCCTTAATGATTTACGGATTTTCAAAATGGTTTAACTTAAAACAACAGGAAATAAAACAGGAAAATGATTAGTCCGGTATCTTAGAAAATAGCAAAATTGTTTTTCTCATCCCTCAGTTACTAAAAAAGTTTATTTTTTTTGTTGTTAGGTCCACCAACTTAAAAATTGGAAATTAACTAAAAGGTGAAAAATTAAGCAACAGCTAGCACATGAATTATTTTTTAACGCTTCCATTTAATTTTAAGTATGCGAAGCGCTCATTTTAATGCCGTCGATCTGTCTCGCGTAAACATTTGATACACAATGAGCTGTGCGCTAAATGACTTTCTACAATTGAGCGATTAACACCTGCGATTGAACTTAACCTAACGTTACGTTGCGTAGAAGTCAATTCCTCATATCAAAAAACTTACTGCGCAACGTAGCGCTCAATCGCTCAATTGTAGAATGTTTCCAAGTGACAAAACCAAAGATACAGGCAACCCTTCGTATTCGCGATAGTTAGGTTGATTCCACAAAACTCTGTAAACGCAATGCGCACAAAAACGAAAATCGTATTATGCGCATCGCTTAGCAGCTGCGTTTTAGCACTTACGGAGATTTGTGTAACTAGCCGTACAGAAAAAATTTTAATAACATATTAAGTAACAAAAAATTATTTTATATACAGTCTAACCTCCTATAGCGACCACTCCCACTTTGACCAGTCTAAATGGTGGTCGCTATTAAGAGGTTCGACTGTAATTAAAAATTATTTATTTGTAGTTTAAGGAGCAAGTAATTTGTTTAAAACACTGCACCATTCATTCGCGTCTTTTTACTATAGTATAATCCCGTCGGATTTACAAAACGAGAAAACTTGACATATCTCGTTTAAAAACTGTTTTTTTTTTAATTTATGATTTCTCTTGCGACTCGCGCCGATGCTATTTCTTTTTTCTAAACGAGAAACCTTAGGCCTAGTCTACATAACCAAACCGCACGGCGCAGTCTAATGCTATCCAGATCAGAATCAACCTCGGCATGTGGGGCAGCGTTAGCTAGATTATACCTAGTTCTACCTAGTGTAACGTTGTTGGTAACCGCGCATGCTTAAATATTAGCTGCAATCTTAGCTGAATTTAAATATATTAATTACATTGGTCACTCTACTGTAAAGCACTACATAGTTACTAAGTATTCACTAGTTTTAAGACGTATGTATGCATGTAAATGTAATATATGTATATTAAAGTCTTCATGGTGGGGATATACCATGTAGCTTCAGCATCTTTTGTTTTTGGAAATACTCTCTCTCGCTTTTGAGCAGCCATTGTAATAAGTTGGATAATTAAAACTCGTTATGTCAAATATTGATTAATATCTTATTATTTGGAGTTTATCCTATTTATTTTACCCAATTGATATCCCAATCATAAAAGTGCACGTTCTCAATAGAATTTGCAATATATTTTATTGAGGACATCATACTAGAACTAGCAAGTGCCTAGCTAACGGCACGAGGACTAGCAAGTCCCTAGCTAGCACCTCCACGCCACATGCGCCGTGCAGTGAGGTTATGTAGACTAGGCCTTATGATTTCTACTTTGTGAATGAAAAAGTCAAATATATGAGCAATTATTTTAAAATTGATACTTAATTCGAGCCTGGAAACGTAAATTTTTTTTTTGAGGGCACATCGATATGACCCGTGTTTTCAGATAGTTTGAACCTTCAGAAAACCGAAAAAAATCGTGAACAAGAAATCGGCGATAGGTGCCAAAAAGATTTTTTCACTTTTATGTCAAAAAACGTGTTTTTCGTATCTGAGCTACCCTAAATTTTTAGAATAACTTTTAAGGTAAAAAAACTTTTGTAAAATATGGTCAATAAAAATGATTTTTTTCTCATTTGGTGAAAATATCATAAAAAATCATTTTTATTGACCAAATTTCAATTTTTAAGTAAAAAGCCTTTGAAAACTGTAAGCAGCAAAATTTATTTAACACAGTTTTTGACCTAAAAATTAAAATTTTGTCAATAAAAATAATTTTTTTCTTAGAGAAATGAATTGCCAGGAAAAAATTAATCGATTTAAAAAAAAAAATTATTATTTTACGATGAAAATCAAGCGAATAATGCATGTTTAAGGGTCAGAAACATGCTTTTTTCAATAAAAATTCAATCTTTTTTAAGACGAATTTGAGCAAAATCTTAAATTGACGATAACTTGGCTAAATTTCATCGTAAAAAGATAATTTTTTTTTTCTTCTGGAGTGGTTTTTCCCTGGCAATCAGATTTTTTTATCTATTTTACAAAAGTTTTTTTACCTTAAAAGTTATTCTAAAAATTTAGGGTAGCTCAGATACGAAAAACACGTTTTTTGACATAAAAGTGAAAAAATCTTTTTGGCACCTATCGCCGATTTCTTGTTCACGATTTTTTTCGGTTTTCTGAAGGTTCAAACTATCTGAAAACACGGGTCATATCGATGTGCCCTCAAAAAAAAAATTTACGTTTCCAGGCTCGAATTAAGTATCAATTTTAAAATAATTGCTCATATATCGTTGAATTTGCTCGTTTTGCCAGGAGAAGGTACAAAAGAAAAAATTTCATAATAAATATGATCGTGGATAAGCAAAATTAACTCCGCAAATATAGAAATAGGGCCACAAATAATAATTTGCGAACAGTGAATTTTGCAAATAAAGTGTCCGCGTAAATACGGAAGGTTCCCTATACTTAATATGCAAGTATCTATGACAGTGTCTCCCTGTTTTAATCAATGTTTAATTAACTGCATAATTTTCTGATGTAAAACAATTGAATTAATTAACTCCTCATTTATTACTTCTTGTGAATTTGAATTATTTATAGAATTGGTTATTTTGTATCTAAAATAAAAAGAACATATTAAAATAGTTATTAATACAAAATAAAAATATAAAAAATGTATTATTCTTTACTGGAGAACATTAAATAATCCAGTGATATATTGAGTTATATTTATTATATAACAGTCAAAAGCTAGAATATTTGAAGTAACAAGGTAAATAAAAAAAACCATGCAGAAATATATTTTGTAATAATGTTTTTCCTCGTTTATAAAAGTTTCAACAATCCAAAGAAGTTCTTTTTTTCTTGGTTCATTTAAAGGTTTTAGAATATCCATCACTGGTACTATCAGTGGAGCTAACGCATACACAGTAATTACTATTGCACAGCCATCTAGATCAATTTATGTATGATTTTTGATATTTTTCTTAAAATAAGTATTAATTAACACATTTATATACTTACAGATGTAAACTAAAGTATAAACTTTCCTATTTTGAGAATGTTTAATCAAAATATTTATTTCAGCTTTGTCTTTAAAATTTTTCCATTCTTCATTAATGTAACTTAATAGTGATTTAATCTTCAAAAAATTAGTTTATAATAAGCTTGATTATTACAAAGTTTATTTAAGGTTGTAGATCAGATCTCCAAAAAAAAAAAATGATCGATTTTTTTTTAATTCTTTGTACCACGTATTAGAATATGTTAATGAAATTCGAAAATTTTAATGGTAAAAAATGTGTTTTAACGAGCGCGCTTCGTATGTGTAATACAGCAAAAAAAAACTTTAAATGCGTTTTCCTCGAAACCACTTTTTTTCAAATGGCCGCTAGATGATCTCAGGATTGGCTGGTCCGATTTCAAAAAAAATTGGTGTGTTTTATTCGTCTAGATATATATTTTTTGCATGCTTTAGGGGATGTTTAGATGTTTTTTTTTAAGACGCTCCCATTTTATTATTTTATCATATTTTTTTTTTTTAAGGTGGTTAAGTCTTGCGTAAGAGACCTTCCTTTTTAAGAATCTTTTTGGTATTTTTTTTTTTCAGAATGCCGTTTCCGAGATCATCTAGCAGTCATACTTTTCAGGCCTCTACTTTGCTGCCCTCTATAAATGGTTTGGTACTAATCATGATACTAAATTTTTGGTTGGTTTTTTTTCAAAGTTTACACGGCCAGGCTGCTTTGCTTGTTTAAGCAATTCAAGCAAACTGCTTGAATTTCAAGCAATCAATTAAATCAAATAAAAAAGACTGTAGGAAAGCTTAAATTTTGTTCCCTTCCCTTTTTTTAAGAGTTATTTGAGAAAAAAAATTTGGATTACCTGTTGTTTTACCTAATACCGGATAACATAAAAGCAGTAACAAACCAGAAATTTATATAACTAAAAAATGAAAGAAATAGGCAATTAGGTAAAACAGCAGGTAATCCAAATTTTTTTTTTCTCAAATGACTCTTAAAAAAAGGGAGGGGAACAAAATTTAAGCTTTCCTACAGTCTTTTTTATTTGATTTAATTGATTGCTTGAATTTTCAAGCAGATATATTTATTGCTTGAATATTCAAGCATTTGCTTGAAAATTCAAGCAAAGCAGCCTGGCCGTGTAATTATTAATAATTAAGTAAAAAAATTTGTGAAGTAATTCATAATAAAACAGCTGAGAAATAAAATAAAACAAAAGTCGATTTTTTTTATTTTGAGATCCGATCTACAACCTTAATTTTTCATACCTTTTCATGGTTAATTATGAAATAATAGAATTCAGAAAGAATTATGAACGTACAAAATACTTCTGATATTCCTTGGAAAACTATATCCGGCGTATTCCTGCTTTTCCATATTTTTGTTATCTGAATAATACAAGTACATGATTATATAATAAACTAGTAAGTCGTTAAATAATGAATAGTCTGAGTAAAGATATATTAGATATATGCATATTTATTAGTTTATTTATTACTTAATTATTTAATATTTTCATATTATTGAATTTCATACAAAAATGCACCTTCATCTTTCTTCAGCAATAATATTTTTTTCTTCCTAGCGAATTAAATGCACTTTTTAGCAGTAAAAACAGAATGTCTTAGAAAGCAGTTTACCATCCGAAGAAGGATTGGCTTATCTACTATTAGGTATACTACACCCCCCTTAATATTAAAAACTTTTATTTATAATTTAATTAAATTAATTTGATAAATAATTTAAATTAATGATTTTAGGACCAATTCTTTTTTTAATAACCCAACCCCAATTATAGGAATAACTGATAACGAGAATTAGTTACTGGTTCCAGAAAAAATCTTTTTCTAAAACACTATTACCACAGTATAAGTATCACCTTTTACCCAAATAAGTAAGCCCCTTCTTTCTCAAAATTAATAACTTATTAAAAGTAATTTAAAAATAAATTTTATAAACATTTTCTAAAGATTATACGAATTCTTAAAAAATAACTTCCAAAACTTTTTTTTTTATATATAGAAGAGAAAATGGTTTATAATTATAGAGCGAAGCTCTATCTTAATGGATGCATAAATCGACACCTTGTGGGCACGATATCTCAACAACGATCCATCAGATTACTTTCATTTTTTAAAACTGGGTTTCTTTTATCGAGTTGATGGAACATATAGTTTTTGGACGCAATCCAGTATTTTTAAAAGCATGTTTATTCTTGTATTTTCGCTTCACAGAGGTGAAAAACCTTCTAAATGTCAACTGCGCAATAAATTTCATAGCTTTTTTATAAACTTTGCATCGATGAAATATCATAGAAATGCAAAATAATACATGATACTTATATTTTTAGGCACGATCACCCTATGTATGCAATGCATAGATGAAATCGTGCCTTATAAGTTTGTCAGGTCAAAAAAGGGAAAAGTTTCTAAATTGTCCAATTCGTGGAAAAATTTGGCCCCCAGGTCATTCCGATGCCTCTAAATGCTTATATTGCCTTGGTGTGTGTAGGGATGAATGTTCGATAAAGTGTAGCCTCAAGATCTTAGAACCTACTCGATGAATCAAAAATCTCTTAGACCAAATTTTTTCAAATCAGATCTAGTTGCAGGGTTTTCAATTTGAAGTGATTTCACGAGTCCTTGCAGAGAAATGCCTAACAAACTGATTTATTTAATAAATCCAAAATGTGTTTAATGATCTAAAATAACCAGAAAAGAACTAAATTAATTGAAATTTATTTTTTAGGCACGATCACCCTGTGTATGCAATACATAAATGAAATCGTGCCTTAAAAGTTCATCAGGTTAAAAAATGAAAAAGTCTTCAAATTGTCCAATCAATAAGGAATTTGGTCCCCAGGTCATTCCGATGCCTCTGCATGCCTTGGTGTGTGTTAATAAATAATAGTTTTCAATTTACGAGGGTGTAGATCCCATCAACGTTATTAAAGAGAAAATACTCAATAAATATGTGATCGTGCTTGAAATAAAAATGCCTTAGCTTTTTTATAATTCTTTGCGGTTATTATTATTTATTAATTAATCCGAATTTTATTGAATTAAACATTTAATGCCCAAGAGCCTATCTACGAGTTCTAAATTAATTTTAACACAAAAGTTTATTTTTCTTAAAATGTATCCCTATGTTAAAAAGTCTCTATTATCTATTATCAGAATTTGATTTCAAACTTACTATAAAATAAACCAGAAACTCATTATTTAGGGTAAAAGTTAAATACTAAATAAAATCGACACGTTGCTTATCAGTATTGTAAATACCATAAAAAAAGGTATATTCAATGAAGATTAATAAAATTTTGTGTGTGTTTTAGAACATTTTTTTTGCATGATTTTTTTTAATTTCAAAATGGCGGATTGAGAATTGCAAAAAAAATGACTAAAAACAAGTTGCATTAGATTATTTATTTTTGGGAATATTTTTTGGAATTTCACATAAATATTGGTTTTAAAATTAATTTAGTATTCAAAAAGGCCGCGTGTTCTGAAAAAAGTTATGGGTCCACAAAAATAGCCAATTTTTGAAAAAGTAAAACTGAAATTATGAAACCCCGGAATAGTCTAGGCATATGTCGGGCCATTTAAGACATTTATCAGAGTTCAAAATCATGTATACTATAAACGCTTACAGCGCGGGTAAACAGCAGATCTTCAATGGCCCGACATGCCCTCTGCCATGTCCCTCCAGAGCCAAAATACCGAAAAATTTAAAATATAAATTAAGTATGTTTTGGCCTAATCTAAAAATTTAGTCTATTCCGGAGTGTCATAATTTCAGTTTTTTTTTTTCGAAAATTGGTTAACTTTTTCTAGAACATGCGACCAAAAAAGAGTGCAAAGTGGCTGAGAAGTAGAGGTCATGAAATTAGCAAAAATTACCCTATTTTAAGGTTTTTTTGCAATATTTTGGAAGCAGAGCTAAAATTATCTAATTAACTGCCTTTTTTGAAGAAAGAGTAAGAAAATATTGGGATTCAATAATTACAAGCTCTAATTGGGCTATAAGACTAATTAAAGGACATGAAAACTAAACCTCTAAAAAGGACTAGTTATAATACATAAATGCTAAGCAACATTACAATAAATTCGCTATTCTTATAATGTGTAATTGTCACCTTTACTAGATTTCAAGATTCTAAACCCAAAATATTCTGATTCCGTAAACCTGTATTATTCTAAGTCCTTAAATCGAAAATATTCTAAGTCTTTTAACTCGAACTATTAGAAGTCTCTTAACCCGGATTATTTTAAGTCCCTATACTTGAATTTTTCTAAGCCTCTAAAAGTAAATTATTCTCAGTCCCTAAGTAGAAATTATTTCAAGTCCCTAACTTAGGATTATTCTAAGTCCCTAATTTGAAATTTTTCCAATTACCATTGGACCCCCCCCCCTTACATCAGACACATTTGACCCCACTTGATTTTCAGATTCACAGGTTACCCCTTCTAATAAACATGTTCAATGATAAAACTGCGATTTTTGCAGAAAATTGAAAATTGATCATTTTGGGCTAAAAATGGGCACTTAGTTTACTGACTGTAAAGAAGAGGAACATGGAACATGTTCATTGGATGGGTTATTGAAAAAGTCCGGGTCAGCAGGGGGTGGGTAAAAAAATGACGTTTATAGGGGGGGGGGTAAAATAAAGAGTAATTGTTTGTTTATTAGTTAACCAAACGCAGCTAAGATTACAAGCATCAACAACTAGCGATGCACCTAATAAAATAAAATTCACGTCCCGTTCGGGACCACCGTGTATTGACGTTTTAAGGGGAGGGGGGGGAGGTTTAAATATTGACGACGTTTTTAAGGGGGAGGTGTGAAATGGGCTTAGAATATTTCCGATTAAGGGACTAATTTGAAGAGAGAGAGAGTCAGGCGGGCCTGATAAGAACAAGAACTTAAAATACTTTATGAACTTAGGATAATTTATATTTCAGGATTTATTGTAATTTCGGTCTTAGGGCTTATAATAATTAAGGAATATAAGTTAAAACTGTTTTAAGTGTTCTATGATCATTGGTTGTGTGAACCAGTTATAAGTTTTTTTCATTTTTTGTTAAATTCAGGGGTAGTTTTATTCATTTTTGCCCCCGTATAGGAGTCAGTAAATTAAATAAACGTTAAAAAAAGATAAAATTTTTTTAAATGCAAGATTAAAAGAAAAATAAAGAAAAAAACTCACGTTTGTATTTTTTCGATTTTATCTTACTCTGGAGATAGTTTTCAACCCCAATAATTAGCTCTAATATTCTTTTATTGATACAGAATAAAATAATAAATTAAATATTTTGTTAATTACTCTTAAAACGTGGCACTTATTAATTTGATCATTAGTTCCAAAATATTCTGAAAAAACCCATAAGATGGAAAGTTTCTTCTGTATTTTCCTATTTTCTAACCCATTAGGACCCCAAATCCGGATTTAGCGACATACAAAACCTGCAGAAGACTTTTTCTAATGATGGTTGTCGAATTCGGAAACAATTGCACCGCATTCTAACTTGAGTATAATATTAATTTGGTAATTAAGTTAATTGAGGGGTATTAGAGTTCAGAGAAATTTTTTTTTTCAATGAATTATGGAAAAAGCACGTAATAACAAAGTTCCGCAAACAAAAGTTTGGTTGAAATCTTTTCAGCAAACAAATAACAAGGTTAAAAAATAAGGGGCGGATTTTTGGTGTCCACCAACGGTCAATACTTAAAAATTCTAACTATGCTTAACATTTTTTCACGTCTTATTTAAACATTATTATTTAACTCAATGCAATCAAAACTTTTAAAATTCCAAAATTAAAAAATTACTGAAACTCTTTTCTTACTTTTTTCTAACATGATCAGCTTCGCTCTACCCGTCTTAGACGGTATCTAGTATTTTGGAAACTTTAGATTCGAAAAAACAAAACATTTTTTGAATTCCACTTTAAATTTTTATAAATCGAAGCTCTACCTTAATGGATGAAAAAATCGTAACTTGTTGGCACGATATAACAAAAATGATCAATCGGATTGATTTCATTTTTTACCACTAAGTTTTTTTTATCGTGTTGATTATCCCTACAGTTTTTGGACCCAATCCGGTATTTGTCTACATGTCTACGTGTCATTTTGCTTTCGCAACCTAGATTAATTTTAAAACCAATGTTTATATTTCAAAAATGTTTCCCTGTGTAAAAAAGTCGCAATTTTCAGAATCTGATGTCAAATAAAATCTTATCGGAAACTCAATATTTCAAGTCAAAGTTGGCCACTGAAAAAAATTGACTCATCTCTTGTATCTTTACAGATATAATTTTTTATATGCATTTTTTTTTCATTTTAGAATGGTGGATGAAAAATTACAAAAAATTATTAAATACAAGTAGCATTAGATTATTTGTTTTCTGAAAATAGAGACACATTTAATAGAGACATATGAAAATAGAGTTTTGATTCTGAAAATAGAGACATATTTACATAGGAATCTATTTTTAGACATATAAATTTGGGCATGAAATCAGCATTAGCTGCCTTATTTCGAGGACAATAAACTACCCCAATATTTCGTAAGAAGTACTAAAGTTATCTAAGTGATTTCTTTTTCTGAAGAAAGGGTAAGATAATATTAGAATAATTGCAATAATTGGGCTATAAGACTAATGAAGATAAAAACTACCTCTAAATTAATTATATATAATTTATATATAAATGGTCACTACGGAGTTTCCACTGACTAATAATAATTATAATTACTCAAGGTACATGAAACGTAAGTACTAAAAAAAACAATTACAAATTACAAATTAATTAAAAAAGAAAAATGATTAGCAATAATATGAGAAACATTCATGCTAGAAAATAAATTAAATGTGGAGAGTTTATTCCTAATGAGGTGTCCATGAAAATATAGAATAGACGAGATTGTCTACACCCCTATTGTCCCTCTATTTTTTTATTACTTAAAAAGAGTGTTGAAAAAAATGCATTTTTCATGACGCAAGTTATGGAAAGATTGAAAAATATAATTACATATTTTTTTTTTTGCTTTTAGTTTAGGAGTAATTTTGATAAATTTTTACTCCCCGTAAAGGAGGCAGTAAAGCATATAAAATTTAAAATACGATAAAACGTTTTTAAATGCAAGATTAGAAAAAAAACTTGTATCGTGTTTTGGCAATTTTTTCTTACTATTGAAATATAATTACTCTTAAAATATGTCATTTATTTGAAAACCGATAAAAAGGGTAGTTTCTGACATGTTCTTATTTTGTCTAACCACTAAGGACCGAAATTCGGATTCAGCGGTACCAAAACCTTCAGAAAACCTTTTTTAATTCTAGCTAATGAATCTGGACAACCACACACTTGAGTATGGTATTAATTTAGTAATCAAGTTGATTGAAGGGTATTAGAGTTGAGGGATTTTTTTTTAACAACAATGAAGATACCGTATAAAAAATTGGTTGAGATCTGCTCAGCAAACAAATGACAATGTTGCAAAAAAGGATGGATTGTTGGTGTTTTTTTCGGCCAATCTTACAAGAGACTTAAAACTGTTTGGGATGCAGGTTTGCTTCTGACATTCAGGACAGGTTTTAATGGGTTTTAATCGTTAAAAAAATACCCCTCTTACTCTAAATTTTACCTGGATGGGCCTCCTGGATCTTGATCAGGATTCTATGCTATAAGATAGAGTTTGCTGTTACCTTATAAGTCAACCCAATAAAATTCTATACCTTCCGGTTGGTCTAATTTTTTTCGTGTAAGTATCACCTTTTAATCCACGTAAACGGCATTTTTTATCAGTAATTTCCTACCATTATAGTCAGTAAACCAAATGGCCATATTTGGACAAAAACATAAGTTTTTAAACGGCTGCAAACATTGCAATTAAAATTTTGAGTTAAAACTCAAATGGATTTTATAGGTTTTTTAAATTTAGTTTATCTCCTATTTTCTGGATTCTATTTCCATAGGCTAGGATTTTTGCCAAAAATGAGGTAAGGTAAAATCGATTTCTTCTGATTCCCGTTTTTCTTAAAAGTTAATTTTTTCTTCAGTTCTTTTATCAATGAAGATTTAATTAAGCTAACATACTTAATTAATTAAAAAAATAAATATTAAATACCTTCAAACATATAATTATTGGATAAATGATTGACAAAAAGTTTCTTGTATACTTAGATCGTTTTCCATTTTCGTAAGGCCACAAACCACTTATTAGTAACAAAAATTTAGTTTCTTTAAAAACTTCTTTAAAATAACAATAACCCATTATACAATTTAAAGAAAATTTCAATATTAGAACTACTTTCCTGTAACTGTATTACAAATAACTGATATTCAGATTCATAAAAAGTACACGTACCTATTCAATTAGAATAATATAACGCAAATTATTGATTGTTTATATTTTTATTGTCCAATAAAAATTACTTTGTGGTTTTTGCCTCTATAATATTACGTAGATAGAGTTTCATAGGAAGTATAAAGGTTAAGGTAAATAACAACATATTTATTAATTCAATTTTTTTTTTTTTTTTTTTTTTTGTTTTATTGACATAAAAATAATGCGTATGAAATACCTATATAAGAAAAAGCGTTTAAATCTAACTCTATATAATATCAAAATGAATACATACACTCCCAGACCAAAAGAATTTTTTCTTAACCAAAAAAGAATTTTGGAGCTATTTCGATCGTTTAAACGAATTTTTTACATTAAAAATTCATTTGACGAAATATATTGTTTAGGAAAAGAATTTTTTAATGATTCTAACCAAAAATATTTTTACTAAATTTGGTTATATATAATAACTAATTTATATGTTTGCTTATATTTTATATTATTTTAATACTATTTTAATATTAAAATAAGCAAACATATAAATTAGTTATTATATATAACCAAATTTAGTAAAAATATTTTTGGTTAGAATCATTAAAAAATTCGTTTAAACGATCAAATTAGCTCCAAAATTCATTTTTGGTTAAGAAAAAATTCTTTTGGTCTGGGAGTGTAGATAAATAAGGTATAAGCATAAATTTTAAAATTAATGCAAAAAACTTTTTTTTTTCTAAAAATGTAAAAAATACAATTTTTTTAAAATTTTAAATGACACTTTTTAGCAATAAAACTTAGGCAAATTATTCGATAATTATTAAATAAAAAAAATTCTTAGCTCAAAAAATCAAGAACTCTTATTTAGTTTTGAAAATTTTAAGTTGAAGATAAACATGAATGAAATATCAATTTTTTTTTTTTTAATATTAAAACCTAGCTGAATTTAAAATAGTAAAGTCCAAAAAATTTTATCCAAACTTTTAACATCACCGAAAACGTAAATTAAAATTAATAATGCTAGTTATTTAAGGATGTAATTACGTCAGGTTATAGGTGATCTAATTTTGCCTTGTTTGATAGAATAATTGATTCTACGTGTCATTATTAAGTAAAAAAAAATAAAAAATAATGGAAAAAGAGATACTTTTTAATATACTAAACTAAAAAGGAGCACTCAAAAAAAATTCCACTAGCGTTCAACGAAATTAGATGAAAAATAGAAAAAAAAAATTTTTATTTAGGAAAAATATATGCGCACAGTGGTATAGTGAAATATTAAAAATAAACGATTCTTGGGACCAAGCAATTTTTAAAAACGGATTCGAACCGAAGAAATTCATTGAAAATGAAGATATACATGAATTATGAAGTCGGAAATATTCAAAATGCCGGGGGAAATTATTTAGCGGACTAGAAATTAATCTCTATTCCTGAGAGCATTAAAAAACGTAAAACTTAAAATTACTTTTTTTTTCGATAATTTAAGATTTTCTAAATGCTTTTTCGCGCAATTTTCTAATGGAATTTTGAAACGCAAACATATTTTTGAGAAATAAAAAATTATTTAAACAATTTTTAATACGTTTCACTCTACACTGAAAAAAAATCCATTTGTTGTAAACTGAAAAATTCCGCTTCGGGCTAGCTGAATTTTTTTCTGCCTCCGACGATTGCAGTGACTTGAAAAGTAAAGAAAATTAGAAGAAACAAATTTTTTTCTTACTTTTCAAAAATTTTATTTTGGGTCAACATACCGCTGCGCGGATGTCTAGAATGAACGGGATTTTTTTTTTTAATTTTCTTTAAGTTTCAAGTCATTTGCAACCTTTTGAGCATAAACAAAAATTTCATTAGCCACAAACGGAACATTTTCGTCAACGATAACCGGAATTTCGCTTAGTGTACACGGGCGAATGATTATCCCAGTATTCAGACTATTTTAGCGTTCATAATTCATATACCCTTTGTATATAAATATACCTTTTCAATTATTATCAATTATTATCCAGTAATAGATTTCAATAATTTTAGGAAACCTTATACTAAACAGTTATAGAATTTTCTTTAATTTTTATATATCTTTACTTGCTTAGTTTAAAAAATAAAACATTTTTATAAAAGTCGCATTAAAAATTATTTTTTCAAAAAGTAATGCAATATTATTATTATTATTATTTTAAGAACCGATAATATATCATACAGAAGCGAAAAATTGAAAACAGCGTTCCAAAAATTTTTTTTCTAACAAAAAATGTATAAGAACAATAAGTATTTAAATTTTAAATATACTTTTGCGCTCCATAACAAAAAATTCCTACATTACCTACATAAGAAAAGAATAATAATGTATACTTGAACATGCGCACGCTGCAGTTAAAAATCATATGTTAAAAAAATGGAGTCAACGAGTGTTTTAATATTTTACAAAAATTACAAGTTATTAATTTTACTTAAAAGTTTTATTATTTAATTTTTATAAATTATTATACTAAATTAACAAAAAATATATAAGTTTTTAAGTGTATAAACAAAAAAATTATTTAAAATTAAAATAAAACGTGTTTACTATTATACATTTTAAATATTCTTGTATACGTATTTATGTGTATAATATTTGTTTTTTATTTGTGGTATCATTAATTGATTTAAATATATTAATAATAATTTTGATAAACAATTATTATGTGAAAATAATAAATAAGTGTAATGACTCATGTGCTTTAAAATTGAAATTATTTGAATTTAGGTAAGCAAAAAGATAATAAAAAAGTTAAATAATTATTGGTTTCCTGTTTTAAAAATTTAATCTTTTAGAAATGTTATCAAAAAAAGATAATTAAATAACTAAGTTTAACAATGACATGTTCAAATAAAAAATTCTAACCTATTTATTTTTTAAAAAATTGTACTCTTATGTAACATAACTGTTTATTTTATTAAATAAAATTAATATTTAAAATTTTTCTTTTAAAATATTTGATGCAGCAATAAAATATTTGTAAAAAAATGACGCAATAGGCATTATTTAATACCTACTCTTTATATAGTATGGCATCTATATAAATTATTGAGTAATAATGTATTATAATTACATATATGCAATATTCCTTGTTAATTGATTTATTACAAGATTGATGTATGATAAAAATATGATAAATACAGATGGAGTGCAGTGTTAAAAAATACCAGAATTATTCTTTTTTTTTCTCATAATTTTATTTTTTGTTTATATTGTATTTACTTTTTTATTGTAAAATTTTTTTTTTATGAATGACTAAGATATTTTTATTATTTACAAAATGACAAAATGCAAAACAGAATCATACTATATTTTTAAAAGTTATTGGAAAAAAACATGCTTACTGTGGATCTGTTTTTTAGTATGTAAAAAGCCCAGTTTGGATTTGAATCCCACAGTTTTATTTGGTATAGGTTTAATTTGCAAAAAAATTCCCTTCATCCAAATTCGACCCAAATTGAATACCATTAGTTCACCATGGTGACTGGTGAACTGAATGTAAATACTATATAACTACAAAAAATTTCAAAATCAGCTGTTTTTTTTATAGCTTTTTAAATTCATCAAAATAATTTTTTAACTAACTATTTTTCTGCCTGAATCTATACTATTTAAATCACCCAGTAAAAAAAATTTACACAATATTACTACAATTTAATAATATTACTACGAAATAGTAAATTGACTACAAATTATATAGTAATTTTACCACCAGTAAGAATTTTACTATTTCGTTGTAAGATTACTATAGGTTTTAGTCAAATTACTGCTACTTGTAGTAAATTTACTATTTTTGTAGTCATATAATCATATATTATTAAATAGTAGTAAAAATACGAAACTGTAGTAATATTTTGTACATTTTTTTTACTGTGCAGCTAAAATAATTTATTTAGGACTAGCCCCTCGTTCATGGGAAGTAAAAACTATCTAAAATCGCAAAATCTTTAGTATCTTATTTTTTTTAGCAAATAATTCCAAAGTTTTCTTATATTTTTAATTTTCTGATATTTTTATACAAGGTTTTGTTTCATTATTGTTTCTCTCATAATATGTATCCATAGTATAATATATAAGTTTTCCGGGAAAATTACGAGTTTCGTGGTCATGTGCATAAAAAATGAGCCAAATTCCCTTAATTTCAGGCCTAATTTGGAAAAAATACTCTACTTTTTCAGAGTTTTTATTATTCATTTTTCACAATATTTAAATTGCAATATTTAAATTTTACAATAAATCCTGAAAAAATTTGACCTATTAAAAGTTTTTTTGACTCACTGTTACCATCTTTGCACGTGAAAAAATTTATTAACCCCCTTATTAGCAGAAAAATTCTTTTTTACAAGATTTTCTAAGGCAAAATAAAATTAATTTGTAATATGAAAGGTTCCAATTTAAAGATTTTAAGTGTGTAAACAAACATGTTAATCATGACTTAAAATCTATTAAAATTCTGCTCTAGCAGGATCCATGAAACTACCTTCAAGCATGTAGTAAAAGAGCCGGCAGGATGCAAGGTGAACTTCTGAGTTACCAAACAAAAACGCAAATGGACAATACTGCTTACGTAAGGATTCCCCCTAAATCTTATGTTATGAGCCTTGGTGATCTAACTTTGCCTAGGCTGGTAACTCAGATTGTCACCCAGATGAAAATTTTGTTACCGGAAAAAATTTAGGATATGCTTAAATGCACGGCAGTCAATTTAAATTTTTCAGATTTAAGTTTAGCCACCATAACTTTTTTAAGATCAAGTTTTCAAGGGTGCAATTTTGAAAATCGGCTATATTTGGCATCTATATTTGTTAGCCTAATTCCTGTGGCGTAACGAATATTTCACCTAGGTGCCAAAGCATATCTTAAATTTTCACCTGGGTGACAACCTAGGTTACCAGCCTTGGCAAATTTATAACACCAAGGCTCTTAACATAAGACTCAGAGGGTATCCTTACATAAGCAGTATTATCCATTTACGTTTTTGTTTGGTAACTCATAAGTTCACCCTACAGCCTACCGGTTCTTCTATGAATAGAATTAAATTTTAATAAATTTTTAGTAAAAAATCTAGATTCTAGGGACACTAGAGTTGATACACTTTTTTAATTATTTATTAAAATCTATTAAGAATTTGTTCGAGCAAGATCCAGGAAACTACCTTATAACAGAAATTTAAAAAAAATTTTTATAGTAACAATTACCAATTAACATTTTCAATTCTAGAGTCCCCAGAATCTAAATATGCTTATTTAAATCGCTCTTTGCTTAAAGGATTTGTAAAATCAACTAGAGTGAATTCAAAAAAATTAGTTTAATTACACTGTAAGATTGCTCTGCTTGAAATTTTTTGGAATAATATTAATTTAAATTCACATCTCTTTAAAATTGTTATAATGCGCTAAAAATTGTTTTAATTATCAAGTCATACAAGCAGATCAAGAAGCAGCAAATTTTGGAATTTGGAGTCTCTAAGTCCTAGGGCATTCATGAGGGCATCCAGAAAACCTATAAAATAGCTAAAAATATTTCAGTCTCTAATTCTTTGTAAAAGCCTGACAACTATTTGTAATTTAATAATTGATTTTTTAAATTAAAAATTTTTATCGCGAGCTTAGTGTTATATCGCTAAAAATCAGGGAAGCCGTTTATGGCAGAATGGAATTAAGTTGGCATACATGAATCGGTTGGTACTGGTATCTTTTTTGAAACCATTTTTCTTTTGTACACGCAACAGACAATGATAGCAGTACAAAAAAGATACTACTACCAACCGATTCATGTATGCCAACTTAATTCCATTCTGCCATAAACGGCTTCCCTGCTAAAAATTTATGTTTCAGTTAATTCTTGTGGCCGTCCGCTAGAGGTACGTAAAGTAGTGGTACCAACTTTAAATAAATGAAAATAAGCATATATGAACATGGAACATGTTTATAGGCACGAAGGGTACTTCAAACATGTCATAATAACCCCCCTCCCCAAATGACTATTGTGAGGGGATGCAATGTGCTTAGAATATTTTCAATTTAGGGACTTAGAATAATCCGGGTTTATAGGGTCTTAAAATAATTTTGATTTAGGGATTTAGAATAGTTTCTATTTATTTAGGGCTTACGAGGGGACTTAGTATATTTTAGATTTAGGAACTTAAAATAGAATCCGAGTTTAAGGATTTAGAATAATTTGAGTTTAAGGACTTAGAATGATCCGGGTTTAGGGAATAATTTGGAATAATTTCGATTTAGCAGGGATTTAGGGACTTAAAATAGTTTCTATTTGGAGACTTAGAATAATTTCGATGAAGGGGTATAGAATTATAAGAATTTTAGCTAAAAATTATAATGTCTTCAAGATTCAAAATATAAATTTATACATGCTTCATTTTCTTTGATCGTGAGTTCATAAACCAGTTGTAAGTTTTTTTTTATATACTGTTAGCCAAGAGTTCGCACCACTAATTTGCAGACCTATGAATTGGCTATGGACCGTAGGAGTTTACCGTAAGCTTGCAAAGAAGAAACTCTAATTCTATAAACCTACGTAACCACAAATTCAGATCTCAATCTAATGTGTGTAAAACTATTTTCATTATTTCGCGTTGCGCGGTAAACGAAAATAGTATTCTTCAGATTGATTGGTGGCCTTGTAAAGACCTTGAGATTACAGTTACAGAGGTTTATGGAACTAGTCTTAAAAGAAATTTTTTTTAATTTTGGAAAAATAAATTATCAATTGCGTCTCCTAAACCAATAATTATTTCTTTTTAAAAATTTACTTATTAAAAATCTTAAAATAATATTATTTTTGTTCCAGGATAAAAAGCATGATTATTTATAAAAAAAATATCATTACGTGATTTGAGAAAAAAAATTAAAATAATTATGGATAACAATATTATTTTTATTGATCCTAAAATAAACCTGAAAATAAAAGATAATTTAGATGAAGAAGAAGGACCTTACGAATGTGCATATGAATGTGATATTTGCCAGGAAAAATTCAAAGAAAAATCTAATTTAAAATTACACATGACATTTCATGATAGATATACAAATAAAGATTATACTTGTAAAATATGCCATAAGTCATTTACAGATAAAAGATACCTTCACAGTCATATGAAAAGACACGAAGGTATAAAACGTTACGAATGCCATATTTGTAATAAAAAATTTTATACCGGCTACGATGTAAGAAGGCATCTCTCTGTACATTTTAAACAAACTCGAGTAACTGTTTCTGATATTCAAAAAGCAAATCAATTTCAAACTAGTCTTCCAAGTAATAGTAAAATTCATCAGTGTAGCACTTGTGACAAAGTATTTAGTACTCGGTCTTCATTAAGACATCATGAACAGATTCATCCATTGCCTAATCGTATTAAAACTGATTTTATTAATGATCAAGAAATTGACACCAAAGAAGATGATTTTGATCCCATTTTATCGAACAATGGTTATGATTTTAGTAGTTCACAAGACTCAGTTAACATAAGCTACATTGATGTTGATGAATTAACCAAAGAACCTATGATATGTAATTTTTGTAAAAAGACTTTTGATGATATAGATGCTCTTGAAGAGCATTTATTTACTCATGAACGAAAATATGTTTGTGATCTTTGTAACTTAAATTTTAAAGATCTGGATCGTTATGATTCACATTTTTGTATTCATATGAATGAAAAATATGGAATTATTTGTCCTATTTGTTATAAATCATTTGAAAGTAATTCAGATCTTAAAAATCATTATTCTGTACATCCAAAAGAAACCCTTTATGAATGTCAAATATGTTATCAAAAATTTAAATATTTAGAACATTTGAATAGGCATGAGACTGTACATAGAGGTAGATTTATTAATCGAGAATGTAAAGAATGTGGACAAATTTTTGCATCTTTATTAGATCTTGCGTTTCATTATAAAAGTCATAAAGGTAATAAAAAAAATAATCAAAAAGATAGCATTGTTAAAAAAAGAAAATTTATTGATGATTATGAGTCAGGTGAATCTGAAAATGATTTTGATTTTAATAAATTCAGTAAAAGCATTTATACTAACCCCAAAGTTTCAAAATATGCTTGTATAGACAGTGATAATCATTTAGAATATGCTTCTGAAGATGGTAAATCTTACAGACGAAATCTTGATTATCATGATTTTAAAGGTTTAGAAAACTCAACTATCAATTATCATTTGAGTGACAGTGAAAAATTATACAATCATCAAAAAAATAAAGGAAAAATTCAAATTAATATGACAATAGAAAAACATAAAACAAACTTTATAAAAGTCAAGATGGGCAAAGATATTTTTAATTTTGATAAAAATCCAATCACAACAAATAACAAAAACGTTCACAATTATCAGCAAACAAAAAGAAAAAAGTCAACTAATACAATAGAAAATGAATCAAATTCTGATGTAGAAATAATTGATGATTTAGATGACCTTACAGAAAATATTAGAAAAATTCCTTATAAAATCTGTGAAAATGAATCAGATATTGATTTAGAAGTTGAAGACGATTCATCGAAAACTTCGCATCCAATAAAAAGTGAAGAAAAAGTTACCCTAATTTCGCATTCTAATCTTAGCTTGAATAAAAATAAATCAAAAACAATTTCCCCAGAAATAGAAGCTGTAAATTGTATAAAAATTAAAACGGAGAATAAATCAGATGATTCAGATTCTGACGAATTAGTGGTAGATGACGTACCTGAATTACCATTTGAAAAAGATATTAATAAAAAAACTGATAGTAGTTCTTCAACTGTTAATAATAAGGATAATAATAAGTTAAATGAACCTAGTCAAAGGTCATCTTCAACAGATAAAAGTCACAATCTCAAAAACTTAATTGTTGAAAAGACATTAAACGCAGCAGATAAGGCCGTTGGTTTTCCAGTTGAAGATATTAAAAAAGAAATGGATGTACATGCTTCTGATGATATTGATATAAATACCTCGCATAAAACAACATCTTGTAATGAATCAGAAAGTAATTTGAATTGTGATGTGAATATTGAGGAGGATGAATCAGATTCAGATGTAGATATATTAAATGATACAAATGAAGATACCAAAATCAGTATAATGAATAAAATTGAATCCGAATCAAGCAGCAAATTGATAAATCATTCAAAAGAATCAGAAAATTTGATGGGCCAAAATATTGTAATAACTCATGTTAAAATTGAAGATGAAATAGATATTACAGAAAATGATACTTATGATTTAATAAATGTTTCCAACTGCGACAATCAAATAAAAAAGATTTGTACTACTGCTGAAAAAAAATCACCAATTTTATCTGACTCATCTTTAGAGCTGGGCACAAATATATCAAAAACTGTATCAGAAAAATTAATTGAAAATTGCAACTTAGAAGCTGCTAATGAAGGCACGATTAAATCTGATACTTTAGATATAGAAGATGTAGATATTTTGGATTCTGAAGATTCAGAAGACCATACAATACCTGTTACTATACAAAAATCTAAAAATGTTATTTTATCAGATGATGGTAGTTCGTTATCACCCGTAGCAGCACCAACTACTGATTTATCTGCTAATGAAGGCGTGATTAAATCTGATACTTTAGATATAGAAGATCTAAATATTTTGGATTCCGAAGATTCAGAAGAAAAGATAATACAAGTTTCTAAACAAAAATCTAAAAATGTTATTTTATCAGATGATGATAATTCGCTATTACCCGTAGCAGCACCAACAACTGATTTATCTGCCAATGAAGACGTAGTTAAATCTGATACTTTAGATATAGAAGATCTAGATATTTTGGATTCTGAAGATTCAGAAGAAAACATAATACAAGTTTCTAAACAAAAATCTAAAAAAGTTATTTTATCAGATAGTGGTAGTTCATCAACATCCTTAGAAGCATCAACGACTGATTTATCTGAAGGTAAGATAGATAATTATTAAGTAATTTTTTTATGTTATAACATTTTTTAATATTATTTTATTTTATTCGAATTTTATTGCATATACGTTTTTTTCTGAAACTTTTTTTAACCCCAAATATGGGAAATATGTTTATTAAGGACGCTCTGGCCAATGAATTCCCCAAATAAGACATATACTGGTTATTAGAGGAAAGTCTCAGGAATCGAATGGTATGGGCCTTATAGTCTATAGTTGTGCATAATTTTGAGATATAAAGGTCCAAAGATAAGTAAATATTACATTAGTCTTATGGGAAGAATTCAGGAAGTTGATTATTTTTACCATCAATTCGCGAATTCCCGAATGCAGATAGTGATAAATTGAAAGTTCAAAGCTTAAAGAATTAATTGGTACTTTCCAAATATGAGGTATACGTGGGAAATTTCGTGTAATTAAACGAAGAAAATTTTATAACGCAGTTTTAGCAGCAAGGACGCCATATTGTTTGTTTATTTTACAAAGCGCGCGCACTAAGGTTATAGTAAATAAAAACACAAATTTAATATTATTCTTTAATTCATAATTTCATATTTATTAATTAAGTAATAATTTATTATTTTAAAATAATTTTTTTTCCATAAAATAATTTGTAAACTGCATTTAATATAAAATATTTATATTTATTTGATAAATATATACACGGAAGTTTAAATTTGAGTTTTGAATTTGTTCTTTTTGCAGAAGTACTGCGTGATTAAAAAGTAATAACACATTAAATGTAAATTAGTAAAATTAAGAGATATTTACCATTAAATTTGTAAATATTATTTAAAAAATAATTTTTTGAATTTATAAAGTATTATTTGTATCATTTAAATAGTTAAATGTGTATTATTTTTTTTATCACTCAACGACTTGGGATTCAAGGCCAGAGCGTCGTTAAATGAGCTTTTTATATAATTTTCACATGTACGTATTTCGACTAATTCTTTGGCTGGCTTCAGTTAGAATAGGTTATTTAATAGATAAGACCTTTTTTTACACACCTTAATGAAAATGTTGATAGTTTCAAGTTTTGGTAAACATGTTTCCCGCTGTTACCTATTTTTTAACCCTTTTTCGTATATTTTTAATTCATTTGAATACTTTTTATCTTAAAATTTTGAGTTTTTTAATACGTAAATTACGATTGCAGAATCGAGACCATTTTCAGCAAATCACATGTGTATTAGAACCTTAATACGAAAAATTTTACAAGAATTGTGGCTTTATAAAAATTTTTGATATTATTCACATTTCATAAACCTAGTTACTATACTCTAGTATAAAAAATTTGGGGCGTTAAACATAAGAATTTGAAGTCTTTATCTGTTATATTTTGATGTTTAAAATTTAGAATTTAGAATATTTATATTTACCTTGCAAATTTATCAATTACATTAGCTTAGATATAAATATAATGGAAACACTAATTACATAATTATTAAATTTAATTACAGATACTGGGAATTCTAATAATAATAAAACTCCTACTGCCTTAGCTCAAAATAAAACTGATAATATCAACGTAAAAGGTGTTTCTTCAACTAATGACAAGGAAAAAAACAAAAGTGTAATGGAACCAGAAAATGTAGATGATTCTAGTGATATAAATATTTTAAGTGAAAATAATAAAATTGGTTTTGTTAACAATGATTTTGAATTCGTTTATCTTGATTGTGATAATGTAAATAAATTTTATGCAGAAGATCCAAATAAAAATTCTAAAACTGTAAATAAAGTAATTGATGTATCAGAAACAGATAATACACCAAGAATTGTTGTCACTAATCTTAAACAAGCATCTACGGTTAATAAGCTAAGTTTATTGGATGCTATAACTCAATTAACTAAGCATTGTCCTAAATAATTTATTTTTTAATTAATTTATTCAATTTCAACTAATTACTTTTATAATTATTTTTTAAAAATTTAATTATATTATTACAATAAAATTAGGCCAGAAATGCTGGAACATTTTTTTTTTAATTATTACATAACATAATTTTTAATATCCTATATTTTAGACTTTTGAAGCTAAATAATTTCCAGGGTTTATTAAGAATGTTATGAATACATCGTACAGTGTTTTTTATAAAAATTGTAAAATAACGTCATTGTATGTATTTAGTGTAAAAACAGATTAAAAACCAATGAAAATATTAAAATAAATTTAGTTTTTCTGGTAAAAAACATATTAAAATCTGAATTTTTGTAAAATATTGTTATGAAAACTTTAAAATTATATAAAACTGTGTAAAATAATGAAATAAATTATTAAATTATTTTTATATTTAATTATAATTTATCGTTTAATATATTTATCGTTTTAATTTATAATTAATTTCCTTATAGATCCTTTACAAGCAAACTAAAATTAAACCAAACGATGGAGGTACAAAAAAAATGCTGCCAAATTATTGGCACTATGGTTCCTCAAACAAAGACAAACATTCATATGAGTGCTTAAATAAAATTTTACATTTTTATAAAAATAGCTAGGATTTAAATTCCAAAGTAAATTTAGTTTTTATATTTTAAAAATTTTCTCTTGAAGTATGTTTGCAAATTAAATTAGAATAAATACATTTGTAAAAAAGAATTTACACATATATTCTATATTTACTAAACAGTTGAGTTTGTTACATAAATGTAAACAAATTTATTAAATTTACAATACTGCAATTTAACATAATATATGACCTATTTTTTGATATTTTTTTTGAAAATAAAATGTTTTTTACAACGTATTTTAGAAACTTTTTTTAATATTAGATTAATTTTATCTCTTTTTAATTTCATTTAGAAAGCACAACTTAATTATTTTTTTTATTTTTTATTTTTTATTTTTTAAGGAGAATAAAAAAAAAGTGAAACCTTGCAACAATCTTAATGAAAGCTCCATACCGGAGCTTTCTGGGTTTAAATACGAATACCGAAGCTTTCTGGGTTTAAATACGATTTAGGACGTGCAGGCTAGGCTAGGCGTCCTTTTCATATTACCCTCGTATACCTAAGAGGATAGTTTTTTCCGATAGAGAATCGTCCTCTTTTTTCTATCTCAGAATGGTCTTTGGGTACTTTGTATTTCCAAAACTTTCCGACAGTTTGCACCGTTCCCGAGACCACCCCCGACCCCATCTGACATTCAATTTGGAAAAGACAGGCGCCTAAAGAAGATGTTCTCCGCGGTATCCACGGTTATCTGACCATTATGACCAGAGAAATGTTGTACAGTGCACCGAAACAAATAAAAATCTGCTGATTTCATAAGTTTTAAAATAAAAACTTCAAAAACATGATTTTTTGAATTTGAGTTCAAGTTTAGTATCAATGTGAATTTGAATGCTTAGTAAGCTGCTTGACAACCTGAAAGTACTTTAAGCACTTTTCAGGTTTCTTTCTTGGAATGGTCTTTACTATGATCCAGAAACCCCATGAAATTGTTTTTAAAACCGTACAAGATTCTATAAACTTTTTTTAATGAGCTTAAAAAATGCCCAAAATGACCAATTTTTAAATTTGTTTACATTGCTGCCAAAATTCTAATTTTTTATGATAATGGGTCTTATAGGCTTCAAAAATTTTCTACAAGCTTCAAGTTTCTAAAAATTTTTTACTCTTCTCTTTTCATCGAATAGTTTCTAGGATATTGCTTATTCAAAGATAATGATTAAATTGATTTTGTTTTTAAAGTCTAAAATTAGGATTCTGGATTTAAATGACCATATCTGTAAAACAAACAATTGAAAAGAGCTGAGTAAAATTTTTTTGAAAAGTTTGTAGAAAATATATGAGGCCTATAAGACCCATTTCCATAAAAAATTAGAATTTTGGCAGCAATATAAACATAGTCCGATAGCCCTCACTCATACGTTTTAGATTTTCGAAGAAAAAAAAACATGCAGTTGATTATAAGTTAATCTACTTTACAGGTAGTAACATGAACATTTCGTAATATTGCAATTTCAATCTATAATACCTTTGTATATTTTTTGATTACACTGAAACTCCCCTATCATAAAGTATTAAAAAAAAAAGTAAAATAGGTATAAAAAAAAAGAATAATAAAATAAAAATAACTAACCGGAATGGAGCGTAAGTGCAAAACGTTGTTCGTTCGTTCACTATATAAATGCAAAAGGTTACTTAATACTCAATGACCAATACGTACCATCTTATTTTTTTATATACACAAAAAAAATATTTATATATTTTGCGTGATTAAATGACAAAAAAAAAATCTGTATTAATAAAAAAAAAAAAAAAAATTCTATTATATTTGAGATTTATTCGTATTAAATGTAATAAATGTGAATTATTTTTATTGTTTATACAAAAAAAAAAAAAAAATAGAGACAATATAAAAAAAAAGAGGTAATAGTAAGTTAATGTATCGGTTGGATTTAAACGAAAATATCTTAAGCACATACTAAAGCTTTCTTTTTTTTCGTTTTCGTTTTCTAACAATAAATCGCTATAGCGATTTTCTCAAGTGTATCCTTTATTTTTCTTTTCGATGGCCTTAAAAAAAAAAAGAAAATGCTACATTAAACTCGGAAATACTTTTTTATATTATTATTGTTTTGAAATATACTTGGATATATTCTTTTTTAATAATAATATATGGTACTTGAAAACAAAATTTTATCATTATTTAATTGCATATTTATTTACATGAAATTTTGTTTATTTAATAATTGTAACAAAAAATATATATTTGTATATTTGAATTAAACAAAATAAAAAAAAAACGTTTTTAATATTTTTTTATGTATAAATGTTTGAAAAAAAGGATTGAAATTAGTTATTTGAAATGATTTTTTTATTTTACTTAAAAAATTAAGAGTCACTATTTTTTAATATGAAATTATATGACAATTTTTTTTATTTTAGATGAATACATTTTTTTTTCTTTAATACAATTTTTTAGGTCAATTACTAATTTTCTTAATTTTTTTTTTAATGTACTTTATATTTTATACTGTAAGTAAATGTATAAACAAAATATAAAAAATATTTTTTTTCAAATTAAAAAAAGAAAAGTGAGTCATAGTATATGAGTCATTTCATGTAAAAAGTCATCCAGTTTCTATGTAAGTTTTTGTTTTGTTTGTATAATGTTTAAAATCTCTTAAATTTTTAACCCTCTAGGTACAAATCTGTTATAATTAGCCCCCAATTTTTCATTTTAGTTGAAGTTTTTGTTGTTGTTTTTAACAATTTAGTTTTACAGAATACATAATAAATTAGCTTTAAAACATATGTTTCATAATTCTTACTTATTAAAAGTCCTTGAATAGAAATATATATCTAAAAGTCTATTTGATCCCCCCGCCATTACTAACCAAATATCTCACATTCCATGTTAAAATAACCGAAAAACGTATTTCCAGTGGAATTTGTAGATGATAATATGGAATGACTCATATATCTTTAAAAACTTGTTTAATTTATAATTTTTTTTAATTTATAAACTTTTTAAAAGAAAATATTTATTTATATTAAATGGCTTATATAAAAAATTAATTAAAAGTATAAATTAAAAGTCCTTTTATGTACAATATTCTGGATAATTTGCTATATTCCTAAAATTTTGTTAAGTCATATAAAATCATTGGACCAAAATTTTGCATATTTTGTATTAAAAATAAAAATACCCTGCCAACTAACTGGCACTAAGGTTCCTCAAACAATGAGCTTAATACTTCAATATGCCACAGATATCACCGATTACAAGCATGCAATCCTACATTCATTTCTATTAACTTTTAAAAGTTTTATTTATTGATCAAAAATTTTAAAACAAATTTTCAAAAAATTAATTATCAGATTCGAGATGTCGAGTAAAAACCATATTTTCAAATATAAGTACTTTTATGGAACTAAATGAGGTATTGCACTAAAAAAAAAAAAATATTGCAGTTTTTTAATTTTTTTTGTTTTTTTAATTTTGAGAAAAAAAATTTGAATAGGTATCAGATCCAAAAAATTACTATAAACGAACTTTCTAAAACTAGTACTATGAATTACTAGTACTCTCATAGAAAAAAATTAGGTACTACGTCCAAAAAGAAACAAAAAATTTGGTGTTTTTTGTATTTTTTTGTGACAAAAATTTAAAAAAAAAAATTTTGAAAAAATCATACTTTCGAATATAAGTACTTTCATGGAAATAAATGAGGTATTAAATCCAAATTAAAAAAAAAAAAAAACCTCGAGATTTTTTGGTAAAAAAATTTTTGAAAAAAAAATTAGGTCTTAATTCCATAATGTTTGTGAATTATCACCGATTAAATACATACACACACACACACAAACAAACTTTTTATAAAAACCGGTTTTTTAGCGTCCTGATGAAGTCTCAAAACGTGCTTATATGCCAAAAAATCTAAAACCAAAATGTTACCTATCACAATGGTTCCTCCTTGAGGAACCAAAAAAATGGAAAATACCCTGCCAACTAGCTGGCACTAAGGTTCCTCAAACAATCAGATAAATACTTCAATATGCCACAGATATCACCAATTACAACCATGCAATCATACACTCATTTCTATTAACTTTTAAAAGTTAAAAGAAAATTTATGTATTGAATTTAACTAAATCTATTTTTTCAAATAAAATCTAACGTAATTCATTGGATAATAATTATTCAAGATAGTACTTTCATGGAATTAAATGAAGTATTACACTAAAAAAAAAAAAATATTGCAGTTTAAAAAAACTTTTTTAATTTTGAGAAATAAATTTTGGAAAAATTCGGTATCAGATCCAAAAAATTACTATAAACGAACTGTCTAAAACTAGTACTCTCATAGAAATAAATTAGGTACTACATCCAAAAAGAAAAAAAAATTTGGTGTTTTTTGTATTTTCTTGTGGTGAAAATTTTGGGAAAAAAATTTTCAAAAAATTAATTGTAAGATTCGAGATATCGAGTAAAAACTATACTTTCAAATATTAGTACTTTCGTGGAAATAAATGAGGTATTACATCCAAATTAAAAAAGAAAAATACCTAGAGCTTTTTTGGTGAAAAAAATTTTGAAAAAAAAATTAGGTCTTGATTTCATAACGGTTTTGAAACATCGCCGGTTGCAATGTTTTCAGATATTAGTACTTTCATGGAATTAAATAAGGTATTACACACCAAAAAAAAAAAATATTGAAGGTTTTTTAATTTTTTTGTTTTTTTAATTTTGAGAAAAAATTTTCGAAAAAATTCGGTATCAGATCCAATAAATGACTATAAACAAACTTTCTAAAACTAGTACTTTCATAGAAATAAATTAGGTACTAAGTCCAAAAAGAAAAAAAAAGTTGGTGTTTTTTGTATTTTTTCGTGAAAAAAATTTTGGGAAAAAAATTTTCAAAAAATTAAGTATCAGATTTGAGATATCGAGTAAAAATCATAGTTTCAAATATAAGTACTTTCGTGGAAATAAATGAGGTATTACATCCAAATTAAAAAAAAAAAGTACCTCGAGCTTTTTTAATAAAAAGATTTTTGAAAACAAAATTAGTTCTTAACTCCATAATGTTTGTGAAATATCACCGATTACACACACACACACACACACACACACGCACACACATACATACATACTTTTTTTAAAAACCGGTTTTTTAGCTTCCTGGGGTCTCAAAACGTGCTTATCTGTCAAAAAATCAAAAATCGAAATTTGATCTATCACAATGGTTCCTCTTTGAGGAACCAAAATATTTTGATGATTACATGAGAAAAAATAATTAATTATGAATTTAACAGGTTTTAATAATCTAATTTAATGACTCCTTAAAGAAACAGAATCTTAAAGGGCCAGTTTTATCAGATAAAAACCCAATACAACAAAACATGACAGAAAATCGAAAAAAAAATTAATTCTCTTTAAAAATTTTTTTAACTAATACATAAAAACATTTATAAATTTTTTTTCAAATAAATTAGATAAGTACTAGAAAGGAACACTTTTTTTTCAAATACCCATGTATAAATTTGCAATTGAAATCCAAAATCTCTAACTAAAAAAGAATTCAAGAAGAAATATATACTCTATACTGATATAATTAAATTCATTTCATTCAGCTTTTTGAAACGGTTCTTTTTCTCTCTAAAATTTCTTTTCTCGAAATTGATATAAGTAATTGAATAAAATGAATACTCATAACATTTATATATAATATAAAAGTTACAGTATATTTCTTAAGGAAAGCGCTAAAAAAGAAAATGAGTCAGATTCCCCTCAGTGGTTTCAGGTGAGCAGCTGAGCTTTTAGAGGATTAAACTTAGGCAATGAACGCGGATTGATAATTTAACTTTCGTATATATATATATATATAGTTATATATACTACTTACTTACTACTTACATTCTTTATAAAAATAAAAAATAAATAAAACAGTATTACTACACAGGGAAATAAAAGTTGTATTTTTTTTTTGAATTTATTTAGTTAAGCTTTTTTAATAAATTTTTTATAAGTTTTTATAAAATTTCATTTTTATGTATGTTAAAGACAAGGATTTTATTTTTTATTTATCTTGGCAAAAAATATTTTAAATATCAAATTTAAAGTACCTTGATATTTTATTTAAAAAAATCTCTCATACAAATACTAAAAATTATTTATTAAGCATTTAATTTATTTATATAATGAAATAAGTAACTGTTTGATTGTTTGAATATTGAATTTTTTAATTAGTTGAATTACGTAATTGATGTTTATAAAAAGGAAATATCACCACTCCTTCAGGTATATAATATATTATGCTTGTATCAATTTATTTTTTTATTTTACTGTCATTTAAAAGTGACACTCCTTTATTAAGGCAACCGTATTTACATGACGGTATGAATATTAAATCAAATAGATTATAATTATGTATTGAAATTTTATTTTTTTTTTTTGCACTTTAACTCTTGTTATTTATAAATATTTATGAAATTTTATAAATTAAAATAATTTTTTGCTTTTTTGTTATTTTACAATTTTTTGTTTTATGTGATAGCTTAAAAATTTACTCATTCATTTTTACTGCTGAAAATTAGAAGTGATTAAAGTTAATTTTTATTTACGAATGCGTAAGTTTTTGGTAATTTGCAATTTTTTTAACTTAAATTTAATGTCATTTGAATACTGGATCTTATGTTTACATTTGTTTAAAAGGTTCAAAATAACTCAAGTAATCGGCTCTTTTTCTGTTAGGCTAAGCAATCAATATCTGCAAAATTTTTTTATTTTTACACTAATTTAAGTACCTCCTGTAAATGTACAAAAAAAATAGTTAATTTTGTAATTTTAACATGAGTGCAAAAAACTTAAAAAATCTGTTTTTTAATGAATCCCGAAACAAGTTTATCAAAATTTTTTATAAATTAACAATTTTTTTTCGCAATTTAAAAATACAAAAATAGTCACAATTTATAACAATTTTTTGCAAATAAACTATTCTTTTTTTGTTTGCAGGATTTACTTTTAACAGTAATATTTTATTAGACGGTACAAAAATAATAATTATATTTGAAGAAAAAATAGGTATGTGCTAACAGGGTTTTCAACCAATTTTTATTATTGGCTCTGTAAAGTACGAGAATGGTTTTAACTTAACATAAAGGGACCACAGTCACATTATCAGTTTAAACTTTTATATGTTTTGCATCTTCTTCTGAACTACGCCGTTATGATGTATAAGTTACTCAGCCCAAGATACACAAAATCTGATTTTGTTTGAATAACCTCCTAAAATCGCCTAAAAAATCAAAAGCATTCCAACTAAAAATGACTATTTTTAAAATTATTCAAAATTAAAAATCAGTAATTAAAATAATTTACACATAAAACAAGGTTATATTTTTAAAAAATAGAAAATAAAATTATTATAATTAAAAATAAAAATTTTAATTACACTTAAACGCCTCTTTTACTAACCTATTATTTATATGGGTGGTTTTCACTGTAACGATATATTTTTTTATTGTTTACGGCACAACACTAATTATATTTTTTTTTTAATTTTTTTTGTATTTTAATGTTTATCAATGTCCAAAGACCTAAAATTTTCAGTGGTACTGCTACAAATGTAAAAATAAATTCTACGTGTTATTCTTATGGGATTTTTTTATTTATGCAGACGGTGGCGTCATGGACGGTTGCGACATTTTGAATGTATTATTGAAATAACTTTGTATTGAAGCCATCAAATTTTCTCAAACTCTGGGTATCTTATTTTTCCATCAAAACACATAACTGAACAAGATATATTAAGTAATATATGACATACACTTGGAGAAAACGACATGGACGGTGGCGACATTTTTTTTTTGTAAAAGCGTTTTAAAATTTTAATAGGTTTCATTTTCATAGTTAAAGCTTTTATATTTAAAATTTTAAGTTTTCCACGGTTCATATATGAGTAGTTCAGAAAAAAAAAATACAACAGTGCTTTTAAGTGCATACATATAGAGTGCGCTCCAATAAAAGATGGGAAGCTTAAAAATAGCTAAAACCGGGGGAAAGACTTATATGCGACGATACGCTAAGAGGATTGCATGAAAATTTGTTTCGTTGAAAAAATTGAGTTTTTGGGACCTAAATACGTCATATGCATCCTACAGAAAAATTTAAGTTCAAATTTTAAGCCGTTTGTTAATACTCAAAGTTTACAGTTAAGCAAAAGGACAGCAGACGGTGGCGTCAATTTGAACACATATGCTCCAGAAAATTTTTTTATTAAGTTACCAATTTATGCATAGTAGGTTGTGACTTTAAAAAAATATTATTTATGAACTTTTTAGAAGAAAAAAAAGTGTAAAAGAGCTTTAGTTTCGGATATAAATGGAGGGGACACTATGTATACCGTTCCTGCGAAAACCACCCATATATGAATTAAACAACTACTTATATTAAAATATATAAAAGGCAGAATAAAATTAATGATGTGTATTTGATGCATAAAATACATAAAATTATAATGATGTCCAAATCAACAAAATAAAAACGTAGGCGTAATGTGTCTAAGAATAAAAATCTAACAATAACTACACAACAGATATAATTTGTAATTCTTAATGTACAAGTTATTTTTTACAAGGTCTTTTTTATATTATTAAGATTGCTCATATATTCTTAAAGTAGTCATCAATTAAATTATATTAAATTTTTTATTCAGTACATAAATCTTCTTTATTATTTTTTGAAGATTTAATTTTAATTTGTGTAATTTGTTGCTAATAAAAAAAAAAATTATTCGTGTATTATCTATTTTAATTATTGATTATTATTTAATTAACAGTCACTATGTTTCATCTCTTTAGATTTTAAAAAGATACGACGAACTAAAAAATTTTAAAAAAGATTTATGTACTATTACTCCAGCCAGATGACTGTTTTGGTTGTATACTTACTGACAACCACTAGATTTGGTCCACTATAGGTTTTTTGTGTAGCTGATCACGAATTTCGAAGTCATTTATGTAAAATTATTGTGCCCTTTTACCCCCAAAAAGGGGTATTTTTGATGAATTAGCCCTGTGAGCCTTCAGATTTGGAATATATAGTTTTTTGGATAGCTGATTACAAATTTTGAAATCCAAGCTGTGAAAATTTAGCACTTCACCCTTAAATTAGAATAAACTAATTCAAAAAGTGGTTTTATGACGTATTTCACATATTTTAAAGGTGAAGTGCCAATTTTCAGTTACTAGAACCTTGAAATTTATT
Source organism: Anagrus nilaparvatae (assembly GCA_022575985.1). Lineage (NCBI taxonomy): Eukaryota > Metazoa > Arthropoda > Insecta > Hymenoptera > Mymaridae > Anagrus > Anagrus nilaparvatae. The sequence continues at coordinate 16,028,531 of JAKSXM010000272.1, forward strand.
ATCAGCTCAAGAAACTCATGAGAACCAAATCTAGACCCTGAAAGAGTAAAAATAGCAATAATTACCCCTTTTCAGCTATATCCGTTTAATGCTATGAACCATAGATTCCCTATACAAAGCTATGTTAAATTTTGATTTTGCAATTAAAATACTAAATTTTGCACGATAACCGACTTCAAGATCAACAGCACTGGTTTCTTGAAAATTTTTTCTACAAGACTATATATAACTCTTTTGCAGAAATTTTCTGGCAAGAGCGACGTTAAAAGATACACAAATATTAATGATAATTATTTTCAAAAACAGAAACATTTTATTAAAGACAGAAATAATTGATCTCTTTGCAGCATCTACCTGCAGGTAATTAATTTAAAAAAAAAATCTCTAAAGTACTTTTCCAATAACATTTTTACTAATTAACTAACTTCAATCAATGAATGAACACTTATTATTTAATGTCGAATTATAAATAATAAATTTATATTATTGATTCTCATTAAAATTTATAAATTGAAAATACTTGAATTAACTGTGCAGTAAAAGAGTACATATAATATTTTATTTTTAATAGAATAAAAATAGTTGAAAGTATTAAATAATTTAAACAAACATAGACACTTGAATTATGTTAATTGATATAAGGTCAATTGGTTGAACCATTTACTTATTCATCTTAATAATAAAAAAATAAAATACGTGAGATTGTGTAGGTATTAGATCATTGCATAAACAATATTAAATTCTTTATATACATATATACCTATAAGTATGTTAAATTATTTTTATAAAAGAAATATTTTACTTTGTAACCAATTATGTAAGAAAGTTACTTTATAGATTCTACCTAACTGAATAAATTTATAAATTTATAAAAATTAAATATTTGCTTTACTTTTTTTTATGGGGTTTCTTAAAGCTTTTAAACTTTTATTTTAATCTCGATTTTAATAATTATTTATTTTTGTAGAAAAAAAAAACTCTCCAACTCTTGCTAAAAAAGTTTATTATAACAAACAAATCAGTGAATGGTAAAATTTTATTTTTGCAAAAATTCTTTAATATATTTATCAATGATCTCCCTGATGCGGTGCAAAATGCGAGACTCGAGTTATTTGCGGATGACTCAAAGTTAAGCAAGAAAATAACATCAGTTAGAGACTGTGAACTGTTGCAGCTGGAAATAGATAATTATATAAAATGGAGTGATGAAAATTCATTATCTATTAACGTAGATAAGTGTAAATTATTGTCTGTTTCTAGGTGCAGCAGTATCATAGCATATAATTACAAGATTAAAAGCTCTATTATTGAAAGAGTTTCCTCTATTAGGGATCTGGGAGTCTTGGTGAATTCTAGTTGGTGTTTTCGTGAACATATAAGGTCTGTAAAGTCAAAATCCTTGCAAACCTTGGGATTTATAAAGCGTATTACTAAAAATTTTTCATTTAACACCACTCTATATTTATACAAGACCCTAGTTCTTCCAAATTTTATGTTTGGATCGGTAATATGGTCTCCTAACTTTGAGGTTGACTTCGAGGAGCTTGATTACGTAAATAAACGTTTTTTAAGATATTTATCATTTAAATGTGGAATAAACATGAACTATACAGATCATGATTATTCTAGAGTTTCTATAATTTGGCTAATTTATATACAATAAAATCCTATCATCTAATAAATGACTTGTTAATTTTTTCTGACATAATATCGGGAAGGGCTGTTGACGAAAATTTAAAGAATAAATTTGAACTCAGAAAATTAGATTACAGCTTAAGATCCCAAAGACATTTTAAAGAAATCGGCACTACAAATGATAATATTTTTAACTCTCCATCCTATAGATTCAGACGTCTTTGGAACGGTCTTTCCAAAGATGACCAGAATCTGATGAACGACAGAAACGCTCTAAAGATTAGATTACAAACCATGTACAGTAAAAATATTGAATAATGCATTTTGATCTAGATTTTCTTATATTTATTGAATTAAACTAACTTGTACATTAATTGTTTATTTATTTTATGAATATAAATCAAATGTATATAATATAAAATTTATTTAATTTATTATATGTTTATTTTATAGCTTTTAAACTTAAATTTTAATATAGTTTTAGTTCAAATAAAGTACAACTAGACCAATCAAAATGTATATTTACAACTGTAAAGGGTAGTACATACCCGTTAAATTTTCACAATGTATGAAAATATTAAATAAATAAATAAATAAATAAATAAATAAACAATTTATGTTACTTTAAATATAAATATATTCGTTTTTCTCACAAGAGAATTGGCGTTTCCATAGTATTTAAGTAGTTCCTTTAACGTAATTTTTATTTTACATCCTAAGTCAAATTAAATAATTAAAAATTTCATTAAATTTCATTCAGGTTTTTCCCCACGTGGGGTTTTTGCCTGATAATTCATGCTAACTATCACCCGTCATTTTTCTTCTAACTTCATGATAGAGTGTAAACGCATAATAATGTGACGCACTCAATACCTCCAAGTCAAGATTATTTCGTTTCTAACGGAGAGGAACAATGCATCTGCATACTTGTATGCAAATGCTCGCGCCGCGTTTCGGTGGTTGTTCCTCACGGAAAGTAGCGAGGAGGGGCTATTTTCTTCCTAAAAAAAAAATTTTTATTTTTAAATAAATCTAGATGCCATAAATAAAATTGTAACTAATATGATAAAATTAAATATTTACTTTATTGAAGTTATTGTTTAATTGCTCTCTCATTAGTGTAACCGTAGAGACTCACTTCGTAGTCACTTTTTAGCTGATAGGTCCATGGAATTTTCCAACGACTTCTTAAGAGTCATACACTCACGTCAGTTTAGAGCCTCGGTAGCTTTGTGGTTAGGGCGTTGGACTTCGGACCTGAAGCTTCGCGGTTCGCTTCCCGGCTATATCAGCATCAAGTTTTTTTCTTTGCGAAAAATGCTTGATGTTCTTCTAAGGTTGTAAAAAAAAAAAAAAAAAAAAAAAATTAACATTATGTGGATAACGCGGTCCGAAGTGCTTCCAGGGCACTGTAGCCCAGGGTGGGGTTTGGGAGAGGTTGCGTACCTCCTGGACCATAGGTTCAACGCTCATACCAACTGCACTGAAACTTAAACAATTATACAATAACACTTCACTAACAATTGCCAAAAAGCACTTTCACATCCTCAACCTATTAAAATAGATAAATAGAAAAATTAAAATAGTGCAAGGTGTGATAGCATGGGCAGTTGATGGTAACCTCTGTCACAACATCCGTATGGAGTTTAAGATGGAGTTTAAACAAATACCAATAATCACGCCATTTTGTTTTTCTAAATTTTTATTTCTTTTTCGTTTTTTTATTAAAATAGAAACATTTTTTACATTATATCAAAGTGGTCTCGCATTCTTTATTCGATTTAGATTATTTTTTAGCATAAACATTTTTTAATTTAATCAAAAATAAGAACATGAATTGTTCAGAAAAATTTTGACTTTTTTCGACAAAAATGGTAAACGTAATTTAAAAATTTTAGATTTAAGTAAAAGACTTAATCAAATGTATATAACAGTGTAAGTAGCATACAATAGTCTGTGCGTAAATGTTAATTAATCTTGCCGATTTTCGTTCGATATTTCCATGATCCTCTAGGAGACGTATTTCGATTTCACGACAGGTGGGCGCGAAAGACGACTTCTCGTTGGATCATGAAGATGGCGTCACCGACCGGTAATGCCATAAGAAATATACCAAATCATAATAATAAAAATAACATGAATTGTAATAATTACAATTGATCATAGTATAATTTCTTAAATTTTTGCGTTTTATTTTAATATTCGTGTCGATTTTTATTAACAACAAATTCGCGTTCTATCTAACTAAAAATTTTAAATATAAAATAAAGTCCCTAGAATAGTAACTTTATTTCGGCCAATCAGCGCGCGCGTGGAAAGAGACAGAGAGGTATGACATTCATACGCGATTTTCGTCGCCGCGGAGCTTCTCATTCTCTTTTTAGAGGTTGTGCTGTACGCATATAGTTTTGCTGGTCCACCTAGAGAATTTTTCCTGAGGAAGCTACTGCTAGAGCTGTTCATTTTTTTTGGAGTTCATCTTCGTTTGAGTGTGTCTGGTGAATGGAAATAGGAGTGGATACCTGGTGAGAATTGTTTAATATTGTACTTGGCCAAGGGGCAACGCACCTGCAGCGTGCAAACAGTGGGCTGGTAAGCCGTGACTGGACGTGGTCCAGTCAGTGTTAAATCCAGGTATCTTTTGATTTATTTGTGTGATTGTGTGTGTATGTGTGAAAGTGATTTTTCTTAATATTTATATTCATTCTGAGCAGCGACAGCAAACCTCATAAGCCCTGCCCTTTTCAGGGCAGGCACAAATAAATAAAACGTAAGGGCGCTGCTCAAACAAAACAGACTCAAGTCGAGATTTTTAAATAAAGATAAATAAATTAACTTCACTTTTCCTCATCCCTTTTCCTTCCTTTTTTTTTTTTTAATAATATTTAATAACAGTAAAATTTTAAAGTTGCATAAAATATTTAATTTATTTATTATGTAAAATATCTAATATTTAGACTAATATGGTAAATATTGTGTAAATATTTTATATAAGTAATTAATGTATATTATTATTTATAGTCCTGATGATAGAGTGAAAGATCTCCGAAATATTGACAAAAAATTATATTTTTTAAATAAAATATTATCATTGCTGGAAGACGTCGTTATTTCCTATTTATTTTTCAAAAGACTTAATTTCCACTCGATGATTAAAAATCAATTGCGTCTGATTTAGTGTTCCGCGATATCGATACGATACGATATTTTCATAGATATCGATATCGGTATCGAAAATATCGCTTTTTCTAATATCGTATCGATATCGAAAATATTGAAATATCGAAAACAAATAATTATTTAATTAAAAATTTTCTAAAATTTAATTTAAAATTAAAATTATGATATTATTGGGTTTGAAGTTGCTGATAGTCTTTTTTTTTTTATTTCCTTTTAAAATTCCCTAAAAATTTACCATCATTACGGTTACACGATATTATTTGGATTATTAAAAAAATTTTCGCTTGTTTTTTATTAGGCATCTTTATAAACTATTTTGAAAAACAAATTTAAGTTGGCATAAATGATTTTTTTAGGAGGAGATAAAGGGAATCGCATTCTTTTTCGAATCGGGCATTTGATGCAACTAGGGGTCGCGACAAACGCATTGCATTTGTTATCCCTATCACGTGTTAATTTTTTGGATTTAAAAAAAAATAAATATTTAAAAAAACAAGTGGATTTATAAATAATTAAATAATAACAAAAAAAAAATTGGTGAAGTTCGTAGCTGCTACAAATATTAATAATAAAATATAAACAGCTACGAACTTCACCAATTTTTTTTTCTTACTATTTAATTTAAATTAATTAAAATTAAATCCACTTGTTTTTTAAATATTTATTTTTTTTTAAATCCAAAAAATAAACACGCGATAGTGATAAACACACAACAACAAATGCAATGCATTTGTCGCGACCCCTAGTTGCATCAAATGCCCTTCGAAAAAGAATGCAATTCCCTTTACCCCCCCCTAAAAAAAAATGTATGCCAACTTAAATTTGTTTTTCAAAATAGTTTATACAGACGCCCATTATTTTTCATTTTTATTATTCATATCGATATCGGTATTTGTCGATATATCGGACCTTTGATATCGAAATCGTATCGAAATGAAAACGTTAATATCGTATCGATATCGATAAAATATCGAAATCTCGCGGAACTCTAGTCTGATTTGACTGTAGATTTTGGTATAGTTAAAGAACATGCGATTAATTTTCAATCATTTAATGGAGAAACGACTGAACAAAATAATTAGATATTAACCAATCAAATAAATTTAAAAAAATTATTTAATAATTTTTAAAACTATCGAATCCTATTACAATTACATTCATGCTACAACTAGAAAATAAGTATTTATATTTCTCTGCATCTTTTTTCTAAAAAATAAATTCAAATCGCATGATTTTATATTCCTATCATATATATCTTAAAATGGAAAGAAAATAAGCGCATCCCTTCGCAAAAAAAAAATTATACATACATATATAAATATATATATGACATACACATACATATAAATAAATAAAATATCATTACAACCAACTTGAATTTATTTTATATATTTTAAAATTATATTTTTTATAAAATATTATAAATCAACTTGTTTTTTTAAAATAAAGTTCAAAAATTAATAACAAAAAAAAAATTATACGTACATGAGAAGTAAGTATATATAAAGCTGAAATAGCAAAAAAAAAAGTATGTATATAAATTCAGAATTTTATTTCTTTATATATTTATGAGTTAGTATTTTAAGTCATACATTTGACATTTTTTACGTAGATGATCTATCATAATATATGATGTATAACTATAATATATAAATTATTTTTTATATATTTTTTTTGCTAAAATAAGTAATTTTTATAAGAGAGGTGAAAAAAAATGATATTCAAAATAAAAAAAAAAAATATTTCTAATTAATATAGAATTAAATTTTAGTAAAGAAAAAAGAAAATATCTCATTTGTAAAAAGTATTTTTTTAAAAAATGTGACTTTTAAGCTTCCTTTAATATTAATTTCAATAGATTCACCAAAGTATATATAATTTGAAAGAAAAAAAAGAAGATTATATACAAATGAGTATAAAAAGAATATAAAATAAAATCATCACCCATATAAACATAAAATTTATCATTTTTTTTAAATGTTTTTTATATGTACTTACTTAGAAAAAAATAAAAAAGCTTCTACATACATATAAATATCGTAACAAATTCAATCCCTGTGGGCTCATGTTTTATAGATGCTATATACGATTTTATTATTTCTTTTTTTTTTTTTATTAAATTACTTCCATTTGTATAAATAAAAAATATGTGTATAAAGTACTGATCATTGGTCTTTTGAAAAGAGAACTTTCAAATAGTATCATGAAGGTAATTATTAAAATTGTCAGTCTTCCTTTTATCTATAGTATGTAACATGTCCAGGTTGAATGATCTCATGGGTGAATCTAAATGAGATATATATATATATATATTTTTATACAAACATATTCAAATAATAAAGAGACTATTCAAGTGTATTCGAAAAACTGTCAATAAATTTTCTTTTTTTTTTTGTCATTGATTTTTATTTTAAGCTTAGACTGATTCCATGTGAAACGTACGTTGACCTCCAGATGGGGTATTCCGATTGGGCTGTAACTTTGCACAGGTGATTATATATATAAAATGTCCTCACTCCCCAAATTTTACGTTTTAAAATCATTTCTAGCCGTCTCTGTGAATTTTTGAAAATTAGGACCGATTTTAAAGCTCTCGGCCACCAACTTTTGCTTCATTATATAAAAGCATGAAGAAATGTTAAAAATATTATTAGAAAAACGGTTTCGATAGGAAATTTCCCTGGCTATCCAAATTTTTAAACCGCTTTTTAAAATTTTCACGTGGATACCCGGAAAATTGGAAAATGTGAGCCGTACCGGCTGTAGCTCATAACTCAAAACCCGTCACTTCAAATAACTTCAAACTGGGAGTGGAGACAGGGTATTCCATATACTTTCACCTGGTATTAATATGGGTATGGGTATTTTCATATACGGAAAAGTTAAAACGATAATTAGTGAAATTTTCCGATTTTGAAAATGCAAATTTAGCGAAAAAAGCTATATTTATATGCAAATTTAGGCAGAACCGATTTCAAATGTAAAATTTATCATATAATAAATTTTTTTTTAATGCCTTTAAACCTTTTCTATTGATATATATATAGTCAATTCTACGAAATTAAACTTTTTATAAGAAACTATTCAAGTAATTATTAGTTAGTAATTATTAGTGAAAATGACCTAATAGGAAAACGAATGTCTGGAATTTTGAAAAATCAAATTTGGCTGGATTTAGTATGTTAAAATATGACACACCTTTTTCCAATTTTTATGGTTCTGGAGTAAAAACTTTTGAAATAGCAGCTGTTTTTTTAATTAAATATATTTTAACATCAAAATTACCCCCTTTTGACATCAAAATTATCCCCTTTTGGGGGTAGTTTTTGCAAATTTAAGGGTGAAGCGCAATTTTCTTTACCAAATGACCCCGATTTTCGGTTTCAGCGACCCAAAAACCTATACTAGAGCAAATCTCGTATTCGCAACCGTAAGTGTAGGCAAACCCGTATTTTGACTGGAGTAGCAAGGATAAAAATGTAATCATCATATCAGATTCTCTTAGCGCAATTGAAAGTCTTGATCACCCAAGTTTTAATGCGCAAAGTAATCCACTTATTTTTGATATTAGAAAGAAAATTCATGAATTTATTCTTGATATAATAAATTTCTTGTATAAAATTTCTATGAGTTCCTTCACGCCAAGGTTAACTGAAAATGAAAACGTTGACGAGATGGCCAAATCAGCCACATTATTAGATCTCACTATAAAGCATATCCCACTTATCGACTTAAGAAATCATATAGTCCAAAAAAAAAAATTAGCTTCAAAAAAAATTCCGAAATTTCCACAGAAGAGTTAGGATTGATTAAGAGTGTCAGTCATTTTGAGTATTTTCCTAACTTAATTAAAACTGCCAACAGATGTCGATCAGGGCACTGCAATCGAGTTTTTCATAAACATAAAAAAAAATCTTTAAGACTTAGTTTTTTACCATAAAAAATAAATTTAAACACTTAATCAAGTGTATAAAAAATTTGTAAAACTTTTTCTAAAATATCAGCTACTGCAGTGTTCAAACAAATAAAAAAATATAACCATGTATATGAGTAAAAGTCTTATTGTTTGATCCTTGAAATATATATATATATCTAGGGTAAGCGAAACTAAGTGTTTTAAACTTTTTGTATACATACAAGTAAAAAGTTTTTTTGTTAAAATAAAGTTTATAACTAAAAAAAAAAAGAAAATAAATTTTTCATTCTTTACAAATATACATTACATTTTTTCTATATATAATATAAATCTATAGAAAAATAGATAAAGATAGAAAATTGAATAAAACATACGTTACGTAAAATTATTTATTGATAAATTAAAATTTATAAAATAAAATTCAGAGTAATGAAAATTAGAGAAATAGTTAATGACCGGAAATTTTAATTTTAAGCTTCATACAATATGCATACGTGTACATGAACTTAAATTTAGGCTATAATCATGAGCTTTAAAAAAAATAATTTTTTTTTTATTATTAATTTGTAAAAATAAAAAATAAAAAATGCAAATAATAATATTATGTACACATATTTAGCAAGACATTAATATTCCTTTATATAATCCACTTTGTATTGGTTCAATGAAACAAGTTATATATTCATTGAAGCGATTAATTGAAGAAATTTATATAAAATAACATTTTATATATACATTAACATAATTTTCAATGGCCACGTAAATCGATTTTTAGATTTATTTGAAAAAAATTTTTTTAGGATTATATATGAAGAGCTTTTAAAGCTTGTGTAATGAATATAATAAAAATTTTAAAACCTGGAAATTTTAAATATATATATATATAATATATACAAATTGTTTTATCAACTGTAAAGATTTATATTTATTTGCATTTATTCATTTTTTATTTTCTGGCTAAATTGTTATTTAAATTATACGAGGAAATAAATTGTAATTTTAAGAAGATTATAGTATTGAAAATAAATTTTTCAATGTAATGTAATTAAAAGATGATTAATTCTAGACAAAATTTTTATTTGATTGTTGTATTTGTCATATTGAAAACTTCTTGATAAAAATCGCTCAACGAGGAATTTCTTGGTTATAAGTTGACTAGGCAACATATCTTAAAATTTCGGCATAATAAAAAGAACTTGATAAATTAAAATCAGAAATATTGTGCAATTTTTAGCCTTGATAATGAAGACTGAATGTCTTCGAAACGTGGGCAATTTATTGCATAAATAAAGATAATATACTATCTTAAATTTTTTTCTATAGTCCAGATAGAATGAGTAACAATATTTTTTTATTTTTTAGGAAATCTCTTGGAGAGGGGCCATTATCTAATACCCAAAAATCCAAAATCTTTTACCATCGCTTACCCACGCTATTTAATAACAAACAACGATACGTACAGCGTAGATAAACGTTGGTAACAGCATTGAACGATTAGGGCTACAAAAAAAAGGAACTAGATGTTGATAAAAATTAGTTTAACAACTAAGCCTTTATTTTAGAGTATTTTTAACTTTTTTTTCTTCAAAAATTTATAAATCAATAGCTGGAACTCATTACTGAAGAGGTTTAGCGAAAAATTCCCACGATGCCTCGCCCTAGAATTGAATGATCTTAAATACGAGTCAAGCAGAATTTTGATCCAAGTTGCCCAGATCTGGAATCATAGGCTTTTATGAGCCGAAAATTACAAAAACTTAACAAGTCTTAATTGTTTAGACAAAGAAACATTTTCAATTTTTTTTTTTATATTGTTGTACCAAATACTGAAAAGCATTGATTTATTCATTTAAAAATTATTCTTAATAAATAGATTATTAAAATATTTCCGTTACAAATATGCTGTGAAAAAATTACCCAGTGGTGGATAGAATGACTTTAAAGGGGTCTTAAAGGTTATAAAAAATTTTTTTCTTGAAAAATTATGATATATTTAATTTTCCAGCCTCTTTTGAGAGTCAGAGAAATTAAATAAAACCTAAAACTCCTTAGGGAATCAGTGAGTTTTTTGACAACTTTTTGGATGCTATTAAGGGTAGGTTTGGTAGTGGGGGGCAAATTACTATGCTTGTTTGGTAATAGCCTTTGGGGCCATGAAACGTAAAAAAACTCAAAAATTGCGAATATTCAAAAACTACTCCCAAAAAGAGGATTTTTTGCTAATTTAAGGATAATAAGCAAATTATATACGAACAAAACCTAGATTTTTTGTATAAATGACCCTTTTGGAAACTTTAGTTATCTTAATTCCCAAAAGCACATCTTCCTCTCCATTATTAGACTAGATTAAAAGTAACAAATAAACATATGAGCAACCTGAACAGCGAATAATTATTGCGATCAATAATTGCTCGCTGATCAGATTGTTCATATTTTTATTTGTTACTTTTAATATAGTCTAATAATGGAAAGGGATATGTCCTTTTGGGAACTAAGATGAGAAAAAGTCTCCACAAGGGTATATCTCAAACATGGCCATCTGGTTACGTACAAATAAATCTATAGAGCAATGATTGCTTTATAGACTACCTCTAAAAGGGCTATTTTTGATATTTTCGCAGTTTAAGCTAATTTTAAGGGTGGAATATTAATTTTACTTTAAAAAATCACAAAAATTCTTGTTCAGCGACCGAAAAACCCATATGGGCTATAACTGGGCACTCAAAATTCGAGAATATAAAAAATGCCCCATTTTGGGGGTTGTTTTCAGAAGTTTAAGAGTGCTCCACTATAAAACCTATACTAGACCAAATCTGGTGGTTGCCAGTAATAATAAAAACCCCACATTTTTACTGAAGTATATGCAAAAAGTAAATTTACTTTATTCTTTTAAAAAAATGAAAAAATTCGGGTAAAGTTATGGGATGAGATACGAGATTAATAATATTAGTATATTGTAAAAAAAACACCTGAGGTGGACTAATCTTTTGAATTCTTGACACTATTAAAAATGTTATTTCCATTGTTTTATACTAAAGTCAAAAAAATTCTATTAAAAAATTTGAATAAAATAAAAATAGATCATTGAATAAAAAAAATATTATTTCTAAAAATATTAAATTTTTTAAAAACATTTGTAACCTGTCACATTTAGAGTTATATATATACGTATGCATAAAAAATATTGAATAAACCTGACTCAAGCATTAAAAAAAGAAATAAAAATACATATTTATAAAACAAAATCCTTTTTTTATAATATTATAATATTACATATACGGTCAGTTTATATATTTTCATATCAAAAAATATCAAAAGAAATAAAAAAAAAATGCAACTCTAAAATCGAATAAATTTTAAATTTAAAATAGTTTTCATGATATATAATATAATAGTTAAAAAAAAAACAAAAGTCAATAGGTCGAAATATTGTCTAGACATAAAACCACACTATGGAATTTAAATAGCAAAATTTACTTTTTTTTCCCTTATTTTTATTTTACATAAAAATAGCAGGTGTACAAAAATATGATCTTGAGATTTGTAAGCAAAACGATAGGTTTTTTCTTTTGTGTATAAGATTAAGTATAAAATAAATAAAACAAAAATAAAAACATTACCAATGCCAGCATGATACCAAATATATATATATATATGCATACATATATGTATTTTTGAAAGTAATGAATTTTTAATATGAATACCGATCGTATTTCGTTTTTTTTTGCGAATCGAAAGTGTCTGAACAAGTTATATATATGCATATATATATATAAAGTCCAATAATGCACTAGGAAAATCAAAATCACAAAAGATATATTATACTTATACTGTATATTTTAGTTTAAAACGTGCATGCACTCTTTCTCTATATCGTGTTAGTAGATTTTGGACGAATGTGGCGCATTGCAGCTGCGATTCTTTTTTTTTTTTTTTTGCATTTCCAGCTGCTTTATATATATATATATATATACAACTCTTTGTTTCCTAAAAAAAAAAAAACTTTTGCATATGTATATATTCATGTAAATTATATATAAAAATTTTTAACGCTTAATTTCTGAAAAAAAGAATTGTAATTTAAACTTTTTTCCCTAGTTAGGTGGGTATATATAAAACTAAGTATTAAAAAAAAGTTTTAATTACAGACTATCATTTATACTTTTTTAATTTTTTTAACGAAGAGTATAAAAAATATATTATTTTAACTAACAATCGATTTATATATGTATAAAATAAATATTATTTTGATAGATTTGAAAGCATAAATTACAAATAAATAAAAAATAACTTTGATAAATATACAGCATTAAAATAATAACATTTAACCCTCAGATGAAATCGAACAAAACAGATTTCCAAAAACTCTTTAAATATCCTGAGGCATATCAACTAAAATCATGTGTTATCAAGTTTCCCTGTACATAATAAAAGTTACACTATGATTTTCCCTTTGTATATATGGCAATATTATATAAAGGTATGCATGACATATCCAGTATATATATATATCGCCGCGTCCTATTTAAACATCGCTATGTTGTTTTTTTTTCTAAGGAAGGCACCGACATAATATACGTTGTATACATAGTAAGATATCGGGGTCTTCGTTTGTGAAAAAAGATACATAGCGACTTTTAACTAGCACCCCTCGATATATATATATGAGGACATATTATGGAGAAGAGGATGAGAAAGACCCTCGAGAATCAGAAGCGCGTTAGACCGATCAGACCAATCCCGGAGGCGGGAAAATGAATATATATATAGTAAAAGCACTAGGTACATTGTATACAGTTCAATAGCATTAATTAGCTAGCGTATGCAAATAACAGGAACGTCAAGCTATAATCGATGATGATATATAAATTAGAATGAAAAAAAAAATCATCGTTTTCTTTAGGGAACTACTTATTAATAAAAAAATAGTTATTAACTAATTAAATTTGTGTTTACGTAAGATAATTTTATTTTACTACTAATATATTGATTTGTACTACTGAAAATTGAAATTACTATGTCGCAAACGAGTTTCTAATTTAATTTACATTTTAGAAAGCTTTTTTTCTTTTAGTTTAGCAGTTTGAATTATAGAAAAGCATAAAGAAATTTAAGACACTGTCAGAACAAATAATTAACTCGAAAACCTTTTTATAAAATGCATTTTTTCTTTATGTAAAAGTATTATCATTTTACATTGTATTTGGCAATATTTCAAAAAATAAATTTATATAATAAACTCGAAAATGTACAAAAGTTAACTTAATACCCTGCAATATATATACAAAATAGATTATTATCTTATATTTTATTTTTTCCGAGAAAAAAATTTTTTAACGTATAGATTAGTGACCCAAATTTTTAATGTAATTATATTTTTTTTATTTTAAATTAGTTACATTGACGACAAATTACTGCAGTATAGCGTTTTAATAACTTAATAAAATTTTCAGTTATACTAAAGTTACAATATGAGAGAAATTTTAATAAATTTTTGAAGTTATTACATTTTTTCTGGTAATGTATTTTTTTATTCGCAAGGGAAACCTACACCACTTTGTACAGGATATTTTATTACGTACGAGTTATTCTGAAATAAAATACAAGAATTTTCCGATCAAGTGGTGTTCATGTATCAATAAATTCAGGGATTTTAATAAGGTTAGCCTTTTAAATTGGATGATTGAATAAGGATGTCAATTTTAATTGATAGGGCTCTTTGAATAGTACCAAACCAATAAATTTATAAATTTGAGCTTAATAATATCCTAAAAGTTGCTTCAAGTTATAAAATAGGTTTATTCAGAAAAAATAAAAATTGAAAAAGTCTTAAATTTTTTATAATAAATTTTTCATATATTTAAAATTTACTTTTCTAGCCTCTTTACAAAGCTCTCTAAAACCGCAAAGGTTTTTTTTTTTACAAAGACCCTAACGCATAAAGATCTTCCTATGTTTCATAAAAAAGCGAGTACCTTTTTGTTATCTCAAGTATTTAATCCAATAATAGATTTGTTCATTTTAGCCCCTTATGGTACCCACCGTATATGCTCTAATGAAATCTCTGAGCTTTCTAAGGTATTAAATGTGGTATTTCTATCTAATACCAGGAAGATACAAATGAGTTACAGAATTGAAATTAATGCTTGATCTAAAAATCAATTTTTGAAACTCGGAACCGTATTACCCAGGAAATTTACTATATATTTGAACTTTGTATAAGTGCCCAAAGAAAAAATATTTTTCACTTTACAATAAAAATTTGACAGCGAAAATAAATTTTTTTTAAACTGATTAAATAAAAGACCCAAATCAGAAAAATAGCTGCACGAAACTCAATTGGACCAAGAAAGTTAAAAGTTTTTGTAAGGAACTATTTTTACATGCTCTTTCTACAAAATATATTTTAAGTCACCAATTGTGACTTTTTAGTTCAACTTGTACTGGAATACCCCTTATACTTTATTTAAAATTTTTCGTTTTTTTATGCTAATAACGTTTTATTATAACCCTGCGATATTTACTGTTTATCTACAAAAAAACTAGGCAAAAGAAGATTTTTTAGCCAGGGAAATTTTGTATTTATTCTGTATCTGTAGACTTTTTTTTAAATATTTTGAGCTATAATCAAAATTTAATCCAACTCAATTAAAAAAAAGCTCAAATATTTTGGGTAACCACAGTCCCCTAAATCTAAAAATTCTTGAAATTAAAAAAAATTGGCAAAAATAATCGTAAAAACAGGTTACCATATTAGTTATTTAATTATTTAACATAATTATACTGGACAGCAGCATATATAAATCACTTGTAAATTTTTTTTCTACAATCGTGCTATAAAATGATTACTCACTTCGTTAACTAGATGTTCTGTTGATAAAAATAATATAAATGAATCATTTTTTGCAAAAGAATTTTCCTTGTTAAAATAATTTCTTGCACTGTAATTAATGATTAATTAACTGCCGGGGAAATATATTTAGTAATAATTGATAGATCATTTATTCTAATTTTAAATAATTAATTAATTTATGTATACGAATAATTAAAATAATCTGATCGAGTTTAATTTTAAACAAAAATAAAAATTAATATAAAAATAAATATTTTAAAAATTTTTCTTAACTATTACATACACATAAAAAAGAACTAATAATTCCCAAAGTTTTTTCCACTGACAGAACAGCCAGAAGATCCGGAAACTGATAGGAAGTAACATAAATTCGTATATAAGAAATCTAAAATAGTTAAGAAGATCATGAACTATTGTTGTGATAAAATAACATCCTCAAATAAATGAAAAATGTATTTTTAGTTATTTTTTTGTAGCCAATAATGAATTTTTTAAGTTGAAAAAAAATATTGATTTATTGATATATAAAACAATTTCTTTAATAGTTTTTAAATATTGCATGTCTTAAGTTTGTATTATTTAATAATAGGAAGAAATACACACTATGCATCTAGGTCAAAACTTAATTGGTTTTTAACAGAGTTTTGTATATATTTTAATATTATAATACTGAACTCTTTATTTTACTTATTAGTCTAAAGCAAATTCAATTTTCATTTTAGTTTTATTTATATAGTAGCTAACTAACTATTACACTTTCATCATCAGAGTGTACTATCTTTAAGAATTTTATTTTTCAAATATTATCTTATGGATTACATTTTTTATGTAAATTTTTTATGTAATTTTAATTTTATAAAATAATATTTATTTTTCAACATTTTTTTTAAATTTTTTAAATATTTACTTGACTTACTTGACTTTATTCAATTTTTTTAAGATTTAGTTTACAAAATTAATTTTTTTAAATATTCTATACCAAAAATGTTGTTCCTTATGTTATGTCATTACCTGTAAAATAACTAATATTTTAACAAACAGAATTTCTGTATCATATCAGAACCTTATTAACCCATCTAATAAATGATATTTGACAAGGTCATCACGTTAGTAATCTATATCTTTCAAAAGTTTTTGACAAGTTATTTTTCGTTGTTTCTCACTTAAGTATTGACAGGTTCTCTAAATACCTTTCTATTAAAACTCAAGCATAAGCCATAAATTACCAACTTTCAACAGTGCCTAAAGAAAATCAAAAGGTTCCTTATGTATTCGTGGATCTAGGTCTGAAAATAATTTTTATTTTAAAAGACTATTTTTTAAAATCATATTCAGGTTCAAAACCAAGATTTTTCACATTTTTTTGTATGATACACTGTAAAAAGTAACTTTCTTAGATTTACAAAAAAAATAGAATTTTTTCGAAAAATTAGTGAATTTTCAAAAAATTTTGTAAATATTCGATAAAAATCGTAAATTTACTAAATTTAGTAAAAATACGATTTTTTTCGAATATTTAAAAATTCTTTTGAAAATTTAATAATGTTTCGAAAATGTACTAATTTTTTTGTTAATATAAGAAAGTTACTTTTTACAGTGTAACCTTAAATTTTTTTATATTCGGTAGCACATCAGTCTTTCCCCCTTTAATTTTACGCTAACACCAAGGATTTTACCTGCGGTACTTCATAAAAAAAATATTTTTTAAATCATATTTTTTATTAAAGTTAAAAAATTAATAATAAAAAATATGTTTACTAAAATATAATTAAGAAATTATATTTAAAAAAAAATTTTTTTTTTCCATCTCAAGCAAAAAAAATTCATAAAGGAAGAGAGAAAAAAATAGAACAAACAAAACTAAATATCATAAGAAGTAGAACAAATTTAATTTCTCATATATTTTTATTCACAATTACGTTTAATATATGGAACATGCCATAAGAAAAATTCAGAATTTTTAAAAATTACTGAAATGTCTTGAAACATCTAACAAAAATAAAAACATTTAGAAAAAAATAAAAATAATCCTTTAAAGATTCTATCTTCAGCTCACTTCTGGTCATTAATCAACAACAAGATTAAAATATTGCTTTTAAGTTTTCATATGATAAAAACAGAATTAAAAAAGAAAATTTATTTAATTTTCTTAAACATTAATTTTAAGTTATCTAATTAAAATAAGTTTAAATTTTAAACGCTAATCAATCAAAATATTTAAATCCCTCTCTCTTATTCTGATGTGTAGTTAACGTGTATGTGAATTAACTATGAACCCTCCTATACACCTCTAGCTCATTTCCTTCCTGTTCTTTTCCTTTTCTCTATATATCAAGTAAATCTTATGCAAACTCTAAGTACGCAGTTTTAAATTAAATTGGATCTATATAAAATAAAATAGTTAATTACTTATATTTCGAATAAACAGAAAAGTGAATTGTAATTGTTTGAAATAAATAAAAATAAATAAATTTACAGTGGTAAATAAACTTACTGATTTGAATTTTAATATACCCATTAAAAAAATTTATCTTATTTTTTATTTTAGTAAAGATATCTAACAATGGGAATTCATATGTGGGGATTTTCTAATGTAACGTACATGAAACTTATGTTCGGATCTCAAAATCGGTGCCAAAGTATTTTTTTCTGAAAGTGCTAATAAAAATAAGCATCTTTGCAAGTTTTAAACTACTAAGGTTCGATTCTCAATTCTTGGCAGTCATTTTCGTTTATTGATAATTTAAAAAAAATATTGCAGCTAATTTTTCGCTGTTTTTCTCTTGATGGGAAATTAACGTTTAAAAGCTGATATTTTTTAATCTAAGATTTTCAAATTAACTACCGATATTATTTTTCCTAAAAAAATTTGCAGTTTCATAAGTAATTTAAGTCCTAAAATTCTTATTATTCTTATTCTAGTTCATTTGACCTCCCCCCAAAAAATTGACATGCTTAAAATACCCCCTGCCTATAAGCATATTCCATGTTAAAAATTACCAAAAAACGAAAATGGCGAGAATCAAGAATCAAACCTTATGAGATAAAAACTTACAATGAGGCTTATTTAGATTAGTATTAACAGGAAAAAAAAATTTAGTACCAATTTTAAGATCCGACCATAAATTTCATATACGTTACATTTAAAAATACCCATGTATCATTTAAAATTTTCAGAGTCGTTAACAAAAATTAAGTTTTATTTCCGGACTCATTTAAATTGATTTAATTGATATAAATTATTTCAATCCCTGCGATATGAATTTCCAATGAAAAACAATTTACGAAAAATCAATAAGCTAAACAGTTTATAAACCAAAAATTTAATTCATATAAAATAAAAATCACTAAATTATTTAACTCTCCTTACTTCATTACACAAAATTTACTTTTTCCATTAATCATCATAAAAATTTGTCATTGACCATGTTTACATTAATCATAAATTTCTTGTCACTAAAAAGACTTTAATATTTAGTCAAATAAAGCGTAAATAAATTTTTCATCCGATTCTTGATTTTCATATTCTACACGCTCGAATATGCACCATAGAATATATACAAGCTTATAGAATTATTACATTAGACACTCAACTGATCACAAGAATTCATCTTCAAAGCTTCACAAGCCACTTAAAGCTTGTATTCACCCTAGTGCCAAAACTTTACACTTCATTTATTCCCTTTTAATAACAAATATTATCTTCCAACCTTAAATTATGATTTTTCATTTATTATTTCACTTTCGAGAAAAAAATTTTATATTTTTTTTACATAATTATTAAATTTTCAAATATTTACGAGTACTTACTTAAAATTTTAGTAGTACTAAAGCTATAAAATTTATGTGTTTCTTATATAAATAATTTAAAATACCTTAAAACGATATTTTATATTTCTTATATGTAAATTTAAAAATAAAAACACATACATATAAATAATTTAAATACAAGAGTACATTTTTTTATCATAAAATTTATTTTAGACGAAATGAGTAATACCTTTTTTTTTCTATACCATAAACCATAAAAAAAAGCTTTTGGGTTAAGATATATAATACACCTGCCAAACCCACAAAAAAGGGGTTTAAAAAATCAGTAGTAATAAAAAAAAAAAACACTTTGTTTTCAAGCAATTGTTATAAAATGTCCATGTAATGTAATTTTATTCCTATTATGTAACTTTTCTTATTATTTACATTAAAGTAGCTACTTTTTATTATAAAAAATTTTATTGCATGTTTGAATTTAATTTTTTATATAGAAATTTTTTCTTTTTTATCGTAATTTATAAAAACTTGTTTTTTTTTTTGTTCGTCTAATATGCGTGTATTAACTATTAAACTTATTTAGTTTATTTCATGTAAAAAATTCGTTTTTTTTGAAAAAAAAAAGTTCTTATCTATAAAGCACAAAATGCATTATAAAAAAAAAACGCATCCCCATAGTAATATAACGGACATCAACGAGCTATAAAACGAGCCTCTAAGGCAGGAGAAAGAGTGGCACGTGTCTTTAGTTACCCCATCAATAAATATGGATAACAACATAAAATATAACAAACTAAAACACGCATATATTTCTTTCCTTTTTTTTTTCTTACATGAGATTTTTTTTTTTTTATTTTTCCTTTAAGTTAACCCTCTACATTTTATATATATTTTCTTATACTTTTTTCTTCTATCAAACTTGTTCTTCTATAGCATTGCGGCATTTCTCTTATCTTTGACTTTTATTTTCAACTTAAATTCTATTTCGTGATATTTTTTTTTTATCTTCGCATTCACGCTCGATTCTTTAAATGTATTTATGTGTGTGTGTATGTGTGTGGATATAAGTAAAAAGTGTTCTTTTTGTCGACAGATTGACTGCAGAAAAAACTGAAAATCGATAAAAAAATAAACTTATAATGCACCTAAATTTCCTGACCTGAAAAGGTACTTTAAACAAAAAAAACTTCTTAATATTTAACTTTATTTTATTTTAAATAAAAATATTTACTCAAATACTTTAAATTTATCATTTTTTACCATATAAAAATATGGTAAATTCCATATTAAATTTGAAACAGAAAAAATTTTGTTTTGTTTTTTTGCTGTTTTTATTTTAACTCTAAATCATAGCATGCAAAATAAGCTTGAAAATTCAGGTTTACTGAATAACAATTATAGTAATCTCTAGGGGTTAATGCTCTAATTTCCCTTTCTTCCTTCCTTCTTCCTTTCTCATTCCAGTTTTTGCGAATGCTTTTTGTCAAGATATTTACCATTATGCTTTAAAGTGAGATTCAGGGAATAGGTGGTTTCTTTTTTGACCCCTTCTTTAATTCTATGATTAATTTTAAGATTAGAATGGATGGCTTACTATTTTTTAACGTGGCTAGCAATTTTCTTTGCTACTTTTTAGTGAAAATTAAAAAAACAATAAAAAATTTCTATCAGATGGATTATAAATTTTATAAAATTTGAATTAAAAAATTACATTTTTTGTTTTTAATTTTTTTGCTTCGTCTTATTTTTAAGATTTAAAAAATTTTTGGGAAATTTGGAAAAATTCAAACAGGACGCGAAAAATATAAATAAATAAATGCTCAAAAAGTACCCGAAGTTTCAGTTTGGCTACCCGAAAGTTCAGGCTTTTTTCAGATAGCGTTGAATTAAATCAAATTTCGCTTGTAGCCCGAAAATTCCAAAAAAGGTCTGTACGTAACCTGAAAAAAAATTCTGGTTCCAGCTACCAGAATTATTTTTTGCTTTAAATGATCGAAAACGTAAAGAAGATTTTTAAAAAATGAGTTTTACTCGTTTAAAATACGAGCACCACACACCACAGTTTAGTAAGACTTGATAAAAAAATTGTTAAATAAATTTACACTTTTCTTTAGGATTTTTATCATCTGCTACTATATAAAAGAAAAAAATAATTCCAGCAACCAGAAACAGAAATCCGATGGCGCTAACCAAAAATCTGATAACGGACACTGAATTTTTTTTCACTGTACAGAATGAACCGAAACTTATTCCAGTAAAAAATTCAAAAGACCCAAAAAAAACTTTGCTTTTTTCGGATCAGGTACACGATACTTCGGGTAACCAATCATCCCTTACAAAAACTGTGGGGCAAAATGATTGTTAAAAGTAAAAGCATTTTTTAAAATAATGAGGCAATTATAAAATAATGCTACTGAGCATAAAAGCTATAGGATAATTACAGAGAAAGAAATTGTAAATAGAGTTATAAATTTGATATAAAAAAAAAAATAAAAATGTAACATAAATTCATATGCCAGTTCATACTACTTCGAGAATCAGTTTATAATTTAAAACTAGGTTTCTGCCCAAATAATTTTTTTATTATAAATTAGAAAAAATAAAAAATTTTAAAATTAAACCAGCTACACTAAATTGAGGGCAAAAATTATTTAAAATTAGAACCCAGCACATAAAAATGAAACATCCGTGATGGAATCAATCATATAATAAAAATGTTATTTTCTATAAAAATAAAAATCTATTTTAAAATTTTCTAAATATATAAAATTTTGATTAATTCGTTAATTAGAATGTTTACTTAAGTAAAATATAAATAAAGTAAAACCCCAATTAAACTTTTATTTTGACTATAAGAAAATTTCATAAAAACAAGAAGATTGACTAAGTTAATGAAGCATAAATAACCAGAGGTAATTTTTCTATATGACATGTTAAAAAAGAAAATAAATTTTTTCTTATGTCCTAAAATAAAATTTTCCAATTACGTTAAGACTTAAATCCAGTGTATATCAAAATAAGAGACATAAAAAATAATAGACCAATCTTTAAATTACTGCGACAAAATGAGATTGAGCGAATAAAATTTGTTCATTTTGTAATATAATATACAAGTTTTTGAGAAAATCTAATGTTGCAAAAGCTAATCAGTTAGTTAATCCTCTTTGGTAGTTTAACGAGCTGTTGCGGTATATTTACTAAAACTATATAATGTAACATTTACGTTTGGATTAAACGTCATCTAAAATATTATATACTACTTGTACATGTCAATATTATTTTATTTATGAAGTTTTTATGCTATTTTTATGTTTATTAAAAGAAAAATAAATTACGTTTTTTGAAAAGAGAGAAATTTTAAAGTATAATTTGTTATTTTCATGATTTGAGATGAAAATATATGAGACCTAAATATTTTGAATTTTTTTTTTAGGAAAAATTTTCTACAACCAAAAAAAAAAATAAAGACACATCTATCTCAAAAATAAACTTTCATCTTCTTCCTCCATACCCAAATAAACATCTAATTATAATAACACATAAAAAATAATTTAAAATTAAAATTTTTTTAAGGGTAAAGTCTTGTCTTTTCTATTCTCTGCAGGGGAACAAGTAGACAAAAGTCGAACTGGACCTTCCTGCAAAAAAATTCTAATAAAGAACTGACCGGTATATAAGATTTTTGTCGTGTTTAAGCGTGAGACTAGATTTATTTTTTAAAATAATTATACACATAGAAATAAAAATACCCCCTGTACAGTGGTCACTTTTTTTAAAATCTATATTATATGCAATATGAACCCCCCTTTTTATTTTTTAAGACTTTTTTTTTCGTCATTATTTTTTTTTATTTTTGCATATATCAGTAAATATTCTATAGAATTTTTTTTCAAAATACATTTATATTAATGCACAAAATATTGATATTCAGTTTTTTTTTTATGAGTGCGTGATATTGAAAGTTTTTCTATATATGGTGAAAGATTATTGTCTACTTTTTATTTTTATGTTAAAAGAAAAAAACTTGCATTGTTTTCAAAAATTTCTAGACGTATTTGTTTGTTGTTTTATTTTTTATGTAGTAACAAAAAAATACAGTAAAATATTGAAAAAAAGGAGATTATTTATGTAGAGAAAATACACAAAAGTGAGATTAATAATTTTTTTTTACTTATTGATTATTATCTGTGATTTTTTTCTCTCCCTAATTAAGATATTTTTAATAATAAAAAAATCTCTAGGGTTTGGTATCGGTTATTTTCAAAGTAAATACAAAAAGGTTTAATCTGAGAAAAAATAAAAATTTTCATTATTAAGTTGCATATTCGTTACTTACTAAATTTAATTTTTAAGGTAAAATGAAATTATCCTTTAACCCCCGATTGGTGTAATAAATTACCAAAGACTAAAAAACACGTTTTATTTTAGTAACCGATATTAAGTAATTTGGCAAATCAAATACTCAGAAATGTTAGACTTATTGTTTTTTCATTAGAAAATTTTTTTTTTTGGTTTTTTGTTTTCTACAAAAATTATTATTAATGGGTATATACGAAAAGGCTAAATAGTGTACGTACTGACGAGATTCACACTATTTAGTCAGAGGCAAAATATCCAAACAATTGTTAGCTCAATTTATCGAACAAATTATTCAGATTTAAAAAACCTCTGATTATTCCTTGGATTATTTCATATTTTTTGAATAAAGGTATACAGTTTTTATACACTTTTTTTTATAATAGTTACTGCTTCGAATATAGGTAAAAATTGCATGTGAGTATGAAAGTTGGATTTTTGTTAAGAGATAGCCAAAATCAAAATATATTCACTTTCGTTTCGTAGCTTTTTCGGCCACAAGTTCTAGAAATAGTTATGTATCCACAAAATTAGACAATTTTTTGCAAAAAAGAATCAATAATCTCATAAAATTGAAGCTCCTTAATCTAGGCATAAAAGGCCTATAAGATCAGATATCCAAATTTTCTTTTCAACATAAGAAAACATTTTTCTAAAAATGGGCAAGATCTGTCATGACCAAGTTGTACATTCCCTCACAATTCATAAAATTAAATTAATTTTTAAGCTGAAAAATATTTCTTTTGCTAGCTACAGCAAAAATTTAATAAAAACACCCTAAATACGTATATTCTCCAAAAATTTGAAAATGAACCATATATGAGTTTACATATTTACAAATAAAATGACTGTATAATATTTCTTACACATGAAATTTATTATGTAAACTTATAATTAAATATTTGTATATTCGATTATATTTGAAAACACCTTGAAAGTTGACGCTTTATACATATACACAGTAACCTAGCAAAGAGGAAGACGAGTAACAAAGATAAAACATGTATTTCATATATATTAATTAAAAGGGCCAATTAAGCTAATCCTGTTAAAAGCTTTTCACTAGAATGAACTAAAATAACTTGAGATTATTTTCCTTAAAACATAAATAAAATTATTTTTATATTTAATTATATTATTTTATTTTTCTTACATTACTTTAAAAAAAAAAGCTTTATATTATGATTAAAAAATAAGATAAGTTTTTTTTAGTACTTTGACGCGCGTGATTTTAAAAAATATAATATCGTTGCAAACTAGCAGTTAAAATGTAAAAAAAAGGGAGCAGGTGGATATTATTATAAGAAGTCCATTTTCGTGACTTTAACTTTTTATGGAAAATTTTCTATGTAAGATTATGATCTGACCTAAACAGTTAACTTTTTATTCACGTTATATTGAATTTTTTTTTTCTTACATCGTTAATGTACTATTTTATTATTATTATTATTTTGGACTAAAAAAATCAATAGAAGAAAAAAATTTTTCTTTTATTATACACATTACCTACAATTGAAAATTAGAACTATTACATGATTTTTTTTCTCAAAATTTCAAGCACGTACTGTTAAAAATTTCTCTATTTTTGTACTTTTTTTTAAGGTCTTATATAAATAAATAAAAGCCCTTATATACAGTAAATTAAATTATTCTCTGATACACATTATTTTAAGTAATAAGACAGCATGAGGTTTAATTTAATTTCGGGTTATAAATAAAGTGCAAAACTTGATTTTTTTCTAAAAATAATATTTTTATACATGTTTATTTACTTAAATAGTTAAGAATATTTAAAACTAAATATATATAAGTAGTAATAATAATAATGATATAAAGTTTATCTACTTTAGTAATAATAATAATGAGTAAAGTTAACTCGAACATCCTTCTTAACGTTTAAAATTGTCGAGAGTAATAATATAAAGTAGTTGGAAGAATTTAGAGAGAGAGAAATGTATTAAAGCATTTTATAAACGAAAATTTACGCGTCATGCGGGCTTATAAATATCAAGTTATAATAATATCAAAGATATATAAACTTTTCTGAAAAAGGGAAAATTTCTAGAGCCTGATTAACTAAGATTTTCAATATTATAATAGTCTAATTAGAAGTAGTAGTGTATGATAATTAATTAGCTTTTTATATTAAAATTTTCTTTTATATATTTTCGTTACATTTTTTTTTTTTTTTGAACCTATTACTATAGAAAAAAGACTCTGCTGGATATATACTGGCCATTACCTAATTATGTTGCTGTAGGTATGGAGTCTAACAGAGAATTTTATTTATTTGTGAGTAAGACATCCAATAATAACTTTGCTAATAAGTAACATGCTGTTTTATCCAAAATCTAGTCAATTTTTACTTTATTAATTATTTAGGTATACGATACTTTATTTTTATATTTATAAGAGAATATTATTCGTTTTTTTTCCTTTTTAGATTATTTTTTTAAGTTATTTAATGTTATGTATTAACTGAAATTTGTTAATAATTACATCATATTATTTATTAACAATTAATTTAATGGTGACGTATTTAAAACAAATCTAGCTAAGCAATGAAATTCCAAAAAGTTAATTTATTCTTATAGACTTATATTATTTAGTATACTAGAAACATTTGAGTTTCATATAATAAAATGAACGTCTTATTGCAAAGTAATTATTTAATGAACGAACTAACCACACAGCTGAGTTTACATTTAAAATGTATAATTTATAGTTATATAATTATTTCTTTATATAAAAATTTGTATTAATATATTTCAATTCGTTACTTATTTAGCTTTAGTTTATATAGCCTTCGATGCTCATTTCACTTGCGAGAATTGGTTTTTTAAGTTGGTTTAATTTAGCCTATTAACGCCTGAGCGACAATTTTTGAAAACTTATATTTTTTAGAAATAAAAACTGTACACTTTAGGCTGAAAAACTCACCCTTGGTAATTTGGGTCACTCTTTTCATTTCTGGAGTCCGCTTTTACCTAAAAATCCTACGAATTGAGATATCCGATAGATACCCCTAAAGTGGGGTAAAATTTGATAACTATTTCAAATAGGTTTATTTTATTTGAATAATAAAGAAAATTTCTAAGTAATTTCATTATTTAAAAAAATAATTAATACCACTTTGTAATACCAAGATCAAAAATCAAAAAGCGAGTCAAAAAGCAAGCATTACTTTTATGATCAAAATTAATTTATTTATTAATTTTAATTTTTAATATTTAAATATTATAATTACCATACCATGAACGTTTAAGAGAAATTTTTGGGTCTTACGATAAAATATTGCAAACTTTTAAAAATATAATTAAAAATTGTAGAAATGAAAGAAAGTTAATATCATAAATTTGTGTGAATTAAAAATTAAAATTTATTAGAATTTTCGAGAGAATTTTAGAATGATTAACTGCGAATTATCGTTGTAATTTTGTTATGGTGAAGCCGAGGATTGATGATTTAGGACATTTCATTTTTATGTCATTTTTTTGAATAGATAGAAAACCAAAAATGTTATAAAATTTTCTGAATATATTAGTGACAAATATTAGAATCAAGGTAATTTAATAATTATAAAATATCTCAGTTTATTCATTCAGTTATTTAATATTTAAGTACCAAATGAAGATTTTCTATATTTTAAAAGTTTGTATCAATAATTAATATTAACTGGTTGGTTCCTAATCTACTGTTTATATAACGTTCACTGTTCATTTCAGTTGCGAGAAAGAATCTTTGATTAAATTTTTTTAAATAATTTTTGCGAGAATTTTTGTATATATGCAAAACGAATTATGTGTTGGGTATTAAGAATTGATTCAGAACATAAAAAAATTTGAAAATAATTCCTCAAGGATAATACTATAATTACTGAAATAAGGTAACATAAATTGATTTGAAGATTTATTTTTAATGATTATTCAATAAAAAGAGGAATAATTTTATTTATATAGTTTTCAAAGTGCATTTTACTTGCGAGAAAAAGTTTTAAAAATTTTAAAAAATAATTCTTCTATCAAAAAAGTAAATTTTTTGAATTAATAATTATTGACACAAGCTTTACAGATGCGATGATTATAGAGAAATTATATGAAATTAAAAATATTAAAAGCTTCAATCATAAATAACAAACTAAATTAATAAAAAACTTTAACTAAAATAACTTTTACTTAAATTTTTTTAATAAGATAAAAATGTTTTGTCATCATATAAATAAAAAAAATTCTAATTTTTCAGCCACCAAAAAAAAAAGCCTCAAATAAATACACATATATAAAAAAAAAGGGTACAAAACTCAACATACAACGTGCTCTCTTGAGCATAATTTAGTTTTTTACGCCTTAAACACGTGAATCCCTCATTTTAAAGGTATAATATAAGCAATTGACAATTGTACATAAAAAAAAAATTCGACCTGTCTTATACCTACTCTATTTTGAACGATTAAATTTCAAATCGTGTTGCTAGAAAAAAAAAGAAGGAAGGAAAAAAGAATAAATATCAACCTGCTATAGAGTAGAATAAAAAAAAAAATTATACATGTATGTGTGAAGATATAGAATTTGTATAGATGAAAAACTCGAAAGATGAGTACATAATAGAGGGTTACTTTATTTTTTTGATTTCCCTTTATACTATTTAAAAAACTTGTATATATAAAAATATTGAGACTGGTCATGGTTTTATTTTTTATAGATGCATATTAAATAGTTAAAAATCATCATTATCATACATAATATAAATAAGGAAGGGTTATACAACGCAAAATATATATAATAATAGTCATTTCTATTATATTATAATTTTTGCACTGGCTCGACAAAGATTTTTTTTGCAGCTTCAAATTTTGTATCAGATTAGTTTTAAAATAGTGAATATACATTAATGGGTATCAAGATATGAATATAATGAAAATCTTGAGAGCTAAAAATGTATTGTTATACTATTTTTGTTGAAAAATATAAATCTGTTTACTGAGAGTATAAAAATTTCTTTCTTTCTTATCATTTTTCACATAAATAAATATAATATTTTCTTTTTACCAAAAAAAGTATATTATAATATAATGTTCGCAATTGTCTCATAAAAGTATTATATATATTGGGTTAATATAGCCAAAAAAAAAAGGTCAATATATATTTCGCGAAAGTATGTAAATCTAATGGGCCAATATAAGAAGGTTTTTTGTAAATACATATATAACATGACAGCTTATATATGTAAAAACAAATTTAGCTAGTCTATTACATTTTACCTATCCCTTCAATTTCCAAGAAAATTTTATATATATACAGGAGGGGTTCTTTTCTGAGGCTTAGTCATCGGACTTTTTTGCTTTCCCTTGTATTTTATAATTCCCTTTATTTTTCTCTGTGTTTGTAATATACTTTTTAGTTTTTATGCATTTCTTCATAACTTACTTTTACTTTCTGAAATTGGAACTTTTTTTTTTTTTTTTTAGAATCTCATTGTAGAAAATTGCTTTTTACCCATATTTGACTTTATTCTTTTTTGCTTTAGGGAATATACGTATAAACAAAATTATGAAAAAATATGTTTTTTTTTTTTTACTTATATTACTTGGGATTGTATTATTGAATAAAATTTATTTTTATAGAAATTTATTATTTTTAAAGTTTAAATTTTAATATAAATTTGTTTTTTTGATGATTTAATATTTTTTTAATGATAAAAGTTTTTTTTTGTTTTAGTAATTTTTATTTGAATTGAAAATAAGTTTTAATTTATTTTTACTCAATTTTTTTCTTGGTTATTTCAGAAAAAATTAAATAAAAAAAGAAGAAAATTGCATACTTTTTCATATAAAATTTATATTTTCTTTTCTGAGGGATGAAAATCTAATATTTTTAAGTAATCACAGGCATTATTCATAACATACAAGATGTTAAAATTATCATCTACCTATTTTTTCTACTTGTCATGCCGTTACTTTATTTTTATATCTTGGATATCTTCCCTACTCGAGCTAAAATATTTTTTAGTCTACAATTAAATAGATACTATAAATGATGTACCACGCTTCAGAACCAAAAAATTATAGTGACTTTTCTTCCTAAATCTGAGTCATACTAATAGAGGGGTAGTATCATGATATAACTGCTAGTAATCTTCGTTTTTATAGGGTAGATAAAAATAAATATAGGCTACTTCAAAATGTGTGTGCATACATGAATCAATTTTGATGGTATAAAATTTTTGAAAGGCGGAAATTTCCTGAAGAATCTTCTTAAGGGGTACATATAAACTAGTATGCTAATCTTTGGAGTTCCTATTTTTATAGAGGTTATGTAAGTTCATTGTACAGATTCTGTAATTCTTACTAGAGAGTTTGTATGAGAATAGTTAAGGAAATGAAAAAATCTTAAATAATATTTTTTTGTGAAATATAAAAAGAAAGTTATAATACTCAGCTCTGAGAATACGTGAAGCCGACGTAAAGCGTCCAATTCTTTAATAAATGTTCCAGAATTTCGTTATCAGCGTCCCAAAAAACGTATACTAGATCATAAATCTGCACGGAAAAAAATATTTTTAAAATTTTACAAGGTTCATTTTAGTAAAACGGGGTTAGTTTTAAGAACAAATAAATTTTATAAATTTAACAAATATGAAGTTAAAATTAGTTATACTTAAAAAATTTTTTAAAATAACAAAACTTTATGATGTAAACATAACCAGAATTTTTCGTTATGTTTAACATTTATTTGTCTCAGTGCGGCGAGGGCCAGTAACTATACAAACTGGCCTCTCGCCATTAATTGACTAAAGTATTTCCATTAAAACCGAGATTAAAACATTGAATTTTAAAAATAATTTACATTATGAAATTTTTAAATTCATAATAATATTTCTCGTAAACGAAATGTGATAAACATAGTATAAATATAAGAATCGAAGCATAAAAATATTAAATGCTATCTTGTTAACATATTAATATAATTTAAATTTTTTTTATACACATTGAAGAATTTTATTTCTTCATTTAAAATTTGGGTTTTGACTTCATTTTAATGAGGCTAATTTATTTCACTGTGGATACATTAAAACTGAATTTTCATTTGTAGCGCAGAAATGTTTATTTACTAGTAAGTTTACAACAGAAATATTTAGAAAATTTTGGGCGCCAGTCAAAACTCAGAACTGCTGTTTAGCAGAATCGGCACCTTTTAGATCAATTTTTTTAAAGAATAATCAATATAAAGAAAAAACTGCATATTGTAATATTAATTTTAAAAATAATTAGGTGTATTTTATAATGAAAACTTCTTTCTGTATTTCAAAATTTCTGCCTGATGCCGATTCTGCTAAACAGCAATTCTGAGTTTTGACTGGCGCCCACAATTTTCTGAGAAAATTTCTAAACATAAAAAATGAATAATTTTTTATTTCATAAACAAGTTTAACAAAATACGACAAAATACTTATAAAAACCGAGATAAAAACAAAATTAAAAGTTTTCGATATGATGCTTAAAAGATTTAATTTGTTTATATACATTTATAAATCACAGAAAATCTAAAACAAACACGGAATGGAAATTCATTTTTCCGAATATTTATGAAGCATTTTAAATTGCCTTATTAAGAATATTAAAAAAAAATTCAATTAAAATCGAGATTAAAATCCTTTTAAACATTATCGTAAAATTAATATTCGTCATTTTGGATTTCTTGGTTTCTGAATTTTTCTCGCATTTTTCCAAATACTTATTTAATGTTTTAAAAATTTATTTTATTTAGAACTATTTAAATAATCTATTGATAGAAAGGACTGTATCCGTTTATTTTTATTTTTTTGTATAATTTTCTATCAAAATTATTCTCGCAAGTAAAATGAGTTTTAAACAGTATAAATACAAGGGTCGTCTCTTGCATTTTAATTCATATTTTATTATTTAATTTATCGATTATCTTTTTAATAACTTCTCATTTTTGAATAGGATTTTATCTCGGATTTTATAATTTTGTTTTTGGGTACCTAAGCTTGGATTGAACATTGCTAACTTTTTGATTTATTTCATCATCTGTTTTGACTATAAACTAAAAAATATTAAGTATTTTTTAAAATAACAAAGTAAATTTTATAAATCATGCTAATTACAAAACTAGTGCAGTGTATATCTAACTAAGCAAAAAAAAAAAAAATATTTTAACTTATAAAGTCAAAGCAAAAAAAAAAGTTTCGTTTTTTTTTAATCTTTTAATCGGATAAGTAAATAAATATAAACGGAATCTCTTAATTACTTTTATTTATAATGAAAACGAATTTTACTTTTTAATGGGAAACTTCTTTTTTTGTTATCTCTCTTTCTCGTTATATATATATATATATTTTTTGCAAAACTGTGTATATACTTTAAAGAAGTTAAAATAAAAAAACGTACATTATACATAAAAAACAAGTGATGCTTTCGCTATCACTTTACTGTTTTGTTGAGTCAAGTAAATATAAAGTAAAGTTAAAAAAGAAAGAATATTAGAAAATAAAATAAAAAGGGGTAGATTTGTAGATAACTAAATGCGAGTTTACTTTTATATATAACAAAGTATTGTCAATTTATCTCAATTAATTTTCAAGTTTTCCTTTTATATAAAATACAATTTTCACAATCGTTTAAAATGATAAAACAAAAATAATACAATAAAATTTAATTGATTTATATTATTTCTTGTACTTAATTTATCTTTAAACTCAAATTATAACAATATTTTTCTTATAAATGGTTAATTAAACACTACACAAAGTTATAAATAAAAAGTGCAATCACAGATTTTTTTCTATACGATATTTTAGCTCGAGATCACATACTGCACGTGTCCCTTTTTTTTGTGTAATATGGAAGTAAAAAATAAGGGAGAGTTTTATATATTCTTTTGAGTGTGTAGGATATTCTTTGAAATTAACTGGATAAATGCGAGAAAAAAAGTATACACTATAGGAAATAAACTACCCTACAGAAGATAATCTATTAGATATATCTTTTTTATAAGAAAACACAAACTTAAATTTCTCATAAAAAAAAATTCATATTTTTAACTCGTTTTTTTTAACTGAAAAAGTATACTAAATAAAACACGTGGCTAAAATTGTAAATATTTACATACATATAGGAAATTACACGTGCAGAAAGTACGAAGAAAATGGAAAATGTTGTTTAATTACATATATTTATTGGATTTTGAAGAGAGAATATTATTTTTTTGTGTTGACATATTAAACAGAATCGTAAAACTCAAGGGTATAATAATAAATACACCTACGCGTCTTTTTGATTCTATAGAAAATTATTATTGTTATTTTATTGAATTTTTTATTCATAGAGTTATGATTATAAATTTTCAATTAAATTTATTAATTATAGATTTTATTTAATTAGAATTGAAATATTATTTTATGATTCGATCTTTGTACGAATTATGAATTTATTATCATTGATTTTTTATTATTTTAGTACTTAACCCATTTTTTTCCTAGAGTACGATTTTCACAATGAGAGTACTCAACATTTTATTTTCATCCTGTTAGGCAGGGTTACGTGCTAAATAAATGTAATCTCTAGATAGCTGTTCTTTAACCAAATATTCTGTAAGTATCCTTTTCATTAATCATTCATTCATAAATTTTATTTAGACACGCTTGTACCCAGACGCTTCGCGTTTTTTACGGAAGGCCGCTCACGCTTAAATCCGCATTATCAAAATAAAGTTATCTTTTATTACTTAAAATACTTGCGATACACGTGTATTTGCAATTTCTTACAGTTTTTAATGCAATTTTTAGTTATTCTAATGGGTGCTCTTACAGTGAGATGGCATTAAACTATGTTTCTTAAAACGTTAATTTCCATAGGTCTCTTTTGATTACACCAAAAAGTTAAAATTCGCTTTGTTTTCATAAAGAGAGACTTGGAAACTTTAGATTTTAGAATTTTCATTTCTATGATATATATCGGGAATTGCCATGAAAATTTAAACTTTATTTCTGGCATTCGAAAATTTCTTTATTAATTTTCATGTATATTCCTTCTTGTGCATCCGAAACATCGTTGTTTAATTTTTACTAAATTTTTAAGTTAAGATAACATCAGAAAAATCATTAATAAATTCAAAAAAGATAAGTATTGATTAGATTAATTAGATAAATTTTAATATTACATTTGTCAAAAGCCATTTACGAATCAAAGAATTTTACTCTTTGCTTATATAACCTTTAGAAGGCATTTTACTTGCGAGAATAAATCAAATTAATATATTGAAAGTAAATAAAAATTTTAGATTATAAAAAACTAGGATGTACTTTTCAAAATTTCAATTTTGTAGTATTGTGCAAATAAATTTCTATTAAAAATATTAATATTTAATTTTTTAATTTTTTAAGTATATAGACTCGATATAGACTCCCATAGGAAAAATATTAGTTTCAAAAAATTAACATTTTAATATTTGCTTATTGACAAGAGGAGTTCACTTCCGAGTTCACTTCCTTACACTAAATTACACCAAATGGTTGTAGATGAGTTTATTAAGTTGAAGAAACATGCCAACTACCCTCCGTTAATGTCAATAGGCCTTCTAGGCCCAGAAACGTAGGGCTTAAAGTTATAAAACAGGATTTTTAAATAATTTTCAATGTAACGCTAAAACCTCGCAGATTAACCAAAATACTTCTGGTAAGTCTCATTTTTTTTGTTTAAGTGCCACCTTTTGTGTAGCTGTAACCGCACAGCTTACGGTGTTTGAAATGTGGTACTTAAACCAAAAATATGAGACCAACTAGAAGTGTTTTGGATAACTTGTGAGATTTTAGCGTTACATTGAAAATTACCAAAAAACCCTACTTTGTAATATTGGGTCATGCGTTTCTAGGCTCAAAAGGCCCACCCACATGAACAGAGAGTAGTTAGCATGTTTTTTCAACATAATAAACGCATCTATAACCATTTGGTGTAATTAGCTGTTCCAAAGGTATTGAACACCCCTTGCGAGTCAATTTTATTGCATTTTGCAGCTGTTATTACCGCTTAATAATATAAAAATAATTTATTTTCAAACAAAAAATACAAATGTCCAATATACCCACCAGCATAATATTGTAAATTATTTTATGATCTGTCAAAAATAATGACACACTAAATATCAAAAAAATCGATAAAAATAATTATTTTTCATATAGTAATTAAATTACAATAATTATTCGAAAATAAAAAAAAAAACTAAAAGTGATAAATAAACATAAAAATAGCTGTGAATAAGCTATTATTTCCACCAAAATAACATAACACGAATATATATAAATTAAGCAAAAAATAAAATAAAAGTCAATAGCTATAATATAATAACTCTTTATTTGAATAATTTTTGCTATATATGTTTGAACACGAAAAAATAAAAAAAATAGAATTCCAGTGAAAATATTTCTCATTCTACCTACATATATCTGATAACAATAATATTTTATGAGCTTCACACAAATTATTCTTTCACCCATACACAGATATTTCTGTACTATATTAAATCCCAGAGAAAATTTGAAAAATTTTTGTTGGTTAATAAAATGAAGCGAGATAAAAAAAAAATACACACGTTTTTCTACATAACAGGTCACATGAAAATTGAATATTGTCTGTTTAGGTCAAGAAATATACGAAGATAGTTTCTTTTGAGAACAAGTATGTAGATTATATATATTTTTTATGCATTCTGCAAAAGAGAGAGATAGCTCATCATCATACTACTATCATTTTATAATTGAAGACCCCCTGCGAATTATTTTTCTTTCCGGTTTCATGTCTGTCTTGTCTATAATGCTTTTTATTATAATACAATAATGACTCTTTTTTTTACATATTATTATTAGAAGAAAAACATCGTCAGCTGCTCCTCTGTGTATATTTGCAATTTGTACTTGTTATTGGGGGAGTAGATACACTCACCTTTTTTTATGTATCTATTTCTTCATTCTCACGCTTTTTTTTGAGTCAGTGAGTTTTTCTATTATATAATTAAAATTTAGTTTTTTGTATATTGTTTTTAATATATTCAAAGTAAGTTTGACTTAAACTTTGTTTTTTATCCTTTTTCTTCGATATAATCAAGAAACAAAAAAGAAATCAAAAAAAAATAAAAAGTTAACCTGACATATCTTAGGTGTGTGTGTACATAAAAAACTTGGTAGTTTTATATATTATGCATATAGTAACATTGGACTTATAAGTATTGCATTTTTTAGTAAAAGTATCTTGAGAATAACTTTTTTTAAATCGTCAAAGTTTCTTTTAAGCGCATGATTTTCTAGGTGAAAAATATCTTGGACATTTGAAAAACTTATGTTTATAAAAGATTCTTTTAGAAAAGTTCAAATATTAAAAAAAAAAGGAATATAAAATAAAAAGTAATATATTTAGAGTCGGTTCATTTATCACTTTATAGTATTGGTAGGTTTAATATATATAAGAAAGAAAAAGATAGAAAATTTATGTACGTTTTGCACGTAAAATTGGTACTTGAATTTATAGAGTCACTTATGATGCGTTATTTCACAGCCAAGCGAATTTCGTGGATTTAAACGGATGTTCGAAATTATGACTGCTGTTACCATATATTGCGGTAACACTTAATTTTATTTCATTTTGCAAATTATGTTATATTTACATATTTTCCTTCTGTTACGCAATATAATTCATTTATGATTTGTATTATATTTATTTAACTATTTTTAATTAAATTAATTTTTTACAATAATTTTTTTTCGTACCGGATTTCAGTTATGTATCATTGCAAAGAAATTTTTTTTGCGCGAAAGTTGGTTGTAGTTAATGTTTCGCAGAATAGTTGTTTAACTATAAATTTGTTCCTCGTAAGCATAAATTCTTGATAAATTCGCTTATTCAGTGATAAATTTCTTTTAATTGATGCACTAAATATATAATATTGTTTCATTCTTATTCTTGAATTTAAAATTAGTTACATCCAATAAAAAAATATTCGCTTGTGGCCAGAGAAATTTAGCTAGCCGTAAGCAGATTTTTCCCTTGATTTTTCCGAAACCCATTAGCGAATTTCTTCAAACCGCTAGCAGAATTTCGCTTGTGACAAACGGAATTTTTTGTTGCTAAAACTATTGCTAACGTCTTCAAACGAAAAGAAAATTTTTAAAAAAATTTCCGCTTATTTAGAAAAAATTTAACAATTATAAGTAGATTTACCCAAAATTTAGGAAAAAAGTACACGAACATTTACGGCTTCTAGGCCAATATTATACTTTTTTTAAAATTAAATTATTAAACTAAATATAATAAAAAATCCTTATTTATCCAGACAAAGGGAAGGGTCATTTCCCAGAAAAGATTTAATAAAAAAGATTTTTTTTAATTAAATGAAATATTTTTAATCTACAAGTTAGAATTTAATTGAACATTACATTTCCAATAATTGGACCAAAATTCAATACCACTTCAAGTATATTAATTGACACATTTTGTGGATAGTATGTTGAATCGAATATTATAAGTCCAAATGGACTAAAACATAGTATATCCCTTAGAGCGTATTAATTGAGACGTTTTGTAAATAATACCTTGAAAGTTTTAAACGATGAATTAAATGCCAAATTTTGAACTCTTATTGATAATCTGAAATATGTGTAATAATTTATCCTCCTTATGGGTTTCAAATTTATTAGAGCAATTGATCAATTTTGGAACCAACTTACAATTGTTGACCAAAATTTCTTCCAGTTGTAGCGATATACTTATAAAAATTTAAATATTTATTAATAATGTTACAATGGTGTCCAGACCGGGCCGTACATTTTTAACCAAGGGAGCAAAAAAAAGAATCAATTTCTATTACATATAATGATGTATATGTTACCGTTAGAGTCCGCTCTCCCGATAATGTTAACATTAACCAGTTAAAGTTAACTTTAGCGAAGCATTTTCGTTAAAGTCCACGAAGACGATTAAAATGAATAAAAATATAACATTAGCGGCTTCATGTTCGTTAAAGTTAACTTTAACCAAGCCGTGTTAGTTAAAGTCCATGAAGGGAAAAAACAAAAAATTTTACTATAGTAAATGCTGTTGCTATAAATTATACCTTCAAATAAAAAATGCTGAACAGATTTATTTTTTTAAATAAAATACGTATAGTACATGGTTAGATTCAATACCAACTTTAAATTTTTTATGGGTTTAAAACCTAATTAAGTGCATCCTCGCGCCCCCCCCCCCCGGCTAACCTAACCTAACCTAACCCTAGGGGTGCCTTATAACGAGGATGGTTATAAAAAACATAAAAATTGGCGCATGGGGCCTTCGGCCCCCCTTGCCCTTAGTACAACAGTACATACTATTAAAAATTAAATCAAATTTCAAATTTTGGGAGTTGACCCATTTTTTTTTTTATTACATGAAACAAATTTTAGGAATGTATTGCGTAATAGTAATAATAATAATGTGTGTTTTTTTAGAATTTTTTTTTAAACTAGTTTTACATATTTAATAAACTAAGTGAAAAAAAAAATTTTATTACTTTCAAAGAAATAAGGAAAGTATAATAAATGTAAATGCAAATCAAAAGGTGTTCTGTGCAATTCTAAATGCCATCAAAGTTTACCATGTTTCAATAAATAATATTAAAATTGGATATAATAAACAAATAAAAATTTTAATTAAAAAATATAATAAAAATATTTATTTTTGATTTTTTTTTTTTGAAAAAAAATTTTATGAAAGTTAAAAATTTAATAATAAATTTGAATTGTTATAATAAAATAAAACAATTTAATTTTAAAAAAACATTGAGATTTGCGTAATATTTAATATTCAAATAAAAATTATTTAAAACAATTATATCTGTTCAGTATTTTTTATTTGAAGCTATAGCTCAAGGTCGAAGCATTTACTATAGTAAGTTTTTTGTGTTTTATTCTCTACATGGACTTTAACTAACAGGGTTTGGTTAAAGTTAACTTTAACGAATATGTAGCCGCTAATGTTATATTTTTATTCATTTTAATCGTTTTCGTGGACTTTAACCAAAACGCTTCGCTAAAGTTAACTTTAACTGGTTAATGTTAACATTATCGGGAGAGCGGACTTTAACGGCAACATATACATTGACAAAATATTTGGTTAAAAAATTTTATACTTAACAATTTTATTATACTTATTAGGAGTTACCAGTTAATTTTTTTTTAAAATGGAACATGATTATATGGAGGGGGTACTTCAAACATGTCATTTGAGAGGGGGATCAAATGTGTCATATTTGGGGAGGTCAAATATAATATAATTTCGATTTAGAGACTTTCAATTTTTTTTTATTTAGGGACTTAGAATAGACCGGGTTTAGGGACTTAGAATAATTTCGATAAAGGAGTATAGAATTATAAGGATTTTAGAAGCTAAAAATTTTTTTTTTTCACTTAAGGACTTAAAATTATAAAGGCCTCAAGATTCAAAATATAAAAAAGCATGTTCCATGTTCGTTGGTTGTGAGATTACAAACTCGTTATAAGTTTTTTATACTCGGCCTTGCCTCGTATGGTAATTTACATACGATCTGAGGCATCCTTTTGTTGCTCATATGGTCAAAATATAATTATTATTTATTAGCTAGAGAAAATGCCTTTTTTCGATAACGCAAAAGTGTTTTTGACCCGCAAGGAAGAGAAAAGTTTTACAGTAGCAAGGAGATACTAAGCAGCCAACACAAACTTCTTAATTTTGAGCCCTTAAAGAGCGATTTGGATTTTGAATAATTGAGCTATAAATATATCAAAGTTATTTGAAGTAATAGAAAATTATCTGAAGTCTGTGTAGAATGCAATCCTTTGGAGCTATTTATTCAAACAGGCGAATTTATATTATTAGAGGCAAACTTTTTAGAAAACTAACAATGCAAAGACCGAGGCAAAGACTTTAGGCGGAAAGTAACAATTAGCTGATGATAAATCATCTATTTGCAATTCTCATTTCAGATATCAAAAGATTAACACTTGCAAAAAGTAACAAATCCAGAGAAAAAATTTCGTAATATTAATCATTGAAATAATTATACATTTTTCAAGTTATTATAGATACATTTATTATTAATTTTAATTTCATATAATGTACAGATAGAAATTGCTCTACTTATAATATTGTAAAGTCATTTCATTTGCGAGAAATTCAATATCAATATTTTACATAATTTAGTTATATAACATTATAAAGTCATTTCACTTGCGAGAAATGTTATTATCTAAAAATTTACAAACAAAATTTGCTGTTTATTGATATTTAACACGAGTTTTTTTATTTTATTTTATTAAAATCAAAAATACATAAACGTATACATTTATTTTCTATTTTCTCGTAGTAAAAGCAAGTAGTATAAAACATTTAAAGCTTTATATAAAGGATTTGTCAGTGCATTTTTTTTCCTCTGTATGTATAAAACGTAAAAAAGATGAAATTTTATACTTATATAGCCTCGAGATATTAAAGAGGAAGCACGCTGTTAATACAACTGAGAGAGAAGTGCGAAAAATCGACAAAAGCAGATTGCTTTTGTGTGTTTCTATGTGTGACTTTTTATTTATTTATTTTATGCACACGTTATTTTTATTTTCATAACTAAAAAAAAACACATTCAATTTGGATTAATTTATTGAAAATATTTTTGTTTTTAATGATAACGGGTTGACAATTTGTTACTGTAAATTTTTTTTTTTTTGTTTTAGTTGCTGAAAAAGTACTTTTAAATTCGAATCGACGAAGCGTTTAATTAAAAATACGAGATTAAAATTATATTCGTTATAATAAAAGAAGAAGAAGAATAATATAAAAAAAAAAATAAAAACTTGAACACGAAACGTTTATTATTCATTCAAAAGTACATTTTTCTACTTGTTGTCAACGACCATTAACACCGCAATTCACCCACTTTGCGTGTATCTCCACTAACTCTTTTTTCTTCTCCCTTTTTTTTTTAATTTTTTTTTTTTGTTGGATTCGAGTTCTTTCAAACGCATGTATGGAGTTTTTTGACCAACGGATGAATTTAATGACCTTCGTTATATACTTTATTGTATGTAACATTATTACTTCTATACAATTTTAAATAAAACTTTGTCAAGTGAATATTTATGTGGGTAGAGAAAAATTGACTAAATTTATAAATATTTAATTTTCTGACAATAACAAGTTTAACAATTTATGTTTTATTAACTGCAAAATAAAAAATTTAAATAATAAAAAATTAAAAAATGGCCTGAAACCCTATTTCGTAGCCACATTTTTTGATAATAGGTCCATAAAGTTTTCCAATCAGTTTTCGCATTTTTTGGGATGCTAAATACGAATATAAAATCCATTTGTACGAAATATAGTCTAGTTGCCCAAAATAGGAAATTTGAGACTACGTTTTGCGGGTTTTTAAGAATTTTTATCAGTTACTTATAATTTTTAGGTCACTAAATACAAATATGATGCTTTCTTTTACCTAAATTCCTCTATTTGCCCGTAATGAACAATAGTAGATTTTTGTATGTGATTTTTTAAGCATTTCCTAGTTCTGGGCAGCTGGAACAATATAGGTAAAAATGATATATTTATGTACAGTGAGTTAAAAAACATAAGTAACAGACAAAAATTTTGAAAAACCCGAAAAATACTCTCAAAACTGGACCATTTTCGGTAAAAACGAGTTTTATATTCGTATTCAAGCAAAACTTTGGCACTAGCTTAAATTAATTTTAACCCCAAATCACACTCTGAATTTTTTGTTACAAAATTTAATCAATTTTATTTGAATTTCATTTAGACTAGAAATATTTTTCACGCTGTTTCAGTCATTTTTTACAAGGCTAGATTACTGCACTCTTAGAATTTAAAGCAAAGTACAAAATTTGCTTATAAAATTTGAAACTTTTAAAGATATGAATTTATTTAGGTCAAATAAAAAAGAAAACTTTGAAGAGATATTATGTATTTTAAAGCATCTGATAAAAATCAGGAGCATATCCTAAAAGTTGTGCACTTGAATTGCTCGAAATTTCAAGCATATAGCGACCTAACCATATGGTATATGGTCTATATTGGTTCCTTCTCGGGAAAAAAAG
The DNA here is from genome assembly GCA_022575985.1 of Anagrus nilaparvatae. NCBI lineage: Eukaryota > Metazoa > Arthropoda > Insecta > Hymenoptera > Mymaridae > Anagrus > Anagrus nilaparvatae. The sequence goes on from JAKSXM010000272.1 coordinate 16,070,371, forward strand.
AAACTTGAAATTAAAATGACTCGAAAATTACCCTAATAAGCACACGGAAATTTAACCCAAATTAAGATATCCTAAATGTACTTTTCGAAAAAACTCGCTAAATTCTAATAAAAAAATGTACAAAAGCTTAAAAAATAAATTAAAAACCTAAATTTCAAAAATAAAATCTACGAAAAAAGAATATTTTAATAGTAAAATAATAAAATTAATTTTTTAATATGTCATATCCTTATCTCTCCAAGATTAAACATTAGAACTTGTATTAAGAGATTAAAAAGTATACTTTAATAATTTATATCATCAAAAAAAGTTGTTTAATCAGTTTTAAGTACTTAATAAGAAAACTTTTTTCCTTTAGCAAATTTTTTTAATTAAAAATAATTTCTCGAAAAATTAAAAACCATAAAATTATAAGTAACTAACTACACATAATATAAAAAATGGATTTATTTCCCATATTCTTTCTCCCACGCTAAAAAAAAAATGTTCTTTTTTCCGTTGTCCGCATATCACATATTATTACAAACTTGTGTGTGTAAAGATAAAAAAGAAGAGTATAATATAGAGCCGGTTACGTCACTCCCTTGTCCAAAACCACCCACACACAAGCAGAAATTTTACAAGAGTATAAATTTTTTGGACAATCTTTCTCTTTCTATCTTACATAAATGAGCATGCGCAAATATACTAACAATAATGAACGAATTTTCGTTTTGGTTTATAATAATGTACAAGTTGTATTATAGGGGAAAAAGAATTGATAAAAAAAAAAATTTTTTTTTTTATTCATAAACCAACATATTTTTTTTTACTTGTCTTTAAAAAAGACATTTTTTAAATAAAAAATTTCACCTGTACATTTTCGATAAACAAACATAAGGGTCAAAATTCTGTTTTTAAAAAGAGTAGGAGAATTAAATAAAACGCGTTTCGTTATCAGAATGCGCAAAAAAAAAGTTAGTAGTAGTAAAGGGGTGGGGGGAAAAGGAGAGTATCAGATTATAATATATCGTCTTGCCGGGAAAAACAAGTATTAAAGAGAAAATTTTCCAACGTTATAACATAGAGGCGCTGTTATCGTTATAAAAAAATTTCCTCAGTCGACATCGCGTTATCAAAAAGTATAATAATAACGTGTCTTAATAATTGTTAATTTTTCGAAATTATGTGTTAATTTTATGAATTAAAAAATGACTGTTTTTAAAGACAAAAACATTTTTTATCTCACTCTTTTTTGTACATAAAAATATGAATGAATGATTGTAATTCAAAAAAGTATAACAATTGTTTTATTGTGTGTTTATGAATCGTGAATGTCACAGTGTCTTTTGTTATTTAAGTTATTATATTTTTTTATTATATGCTAACTTTTAAAAAAAATAAAGAAAAACAAGGTCGGAAAAAAAATGAACTAACTATTTAATTTTATTTTATTTTTCCTTGTTAAAAGAGATAAATATTAAATCGAAAGCAATTTTCGTAAAAAGCAATTTAAAAGTAGTAAAAATTTTTGTTTTTAAAAAATAATAACCATAACCTAACCCGTTGAAAAAAAAAGTAAAAAAAAGGTAGCCGCTATGTGTTGGTTAGGGAATAAGTTTAATATTTCGCATGGAACCGGACATCGTAACCCTTCTCCTTTCCTCCTCCACCTCTTATTTCTTTATCCTCCACTCCTTTAGTTTCTATAAAACAAGCGAGTGCAAGCGAGATAGAAATATAAAATTTTGTTGAATTTAGTTTAATATTGATAAGAGTAAATATCCTAGATGGCGTTACTATAGTTTTGTAATAAAATTCCCCCTTTAATAATATGCGTGCGCATAATATGCTTCCTGAAAAGTAATTTTATCCAGAAAATATTGAAGAGACAGCAAACAGTTTCTCGCGGCGTATTCGGCGTGAACGACCACGAGATAAAAAACATTTTTTGTGTATACATTTATTATTATTAAAAAATAATAATAATAATAATTTTTATGTAACTTGTGTATATTTTATTGTTAAAAATTTTAAATAAAGTATAACATTCGTGTTTTAATTTTTTCATTATTATTGTGTGTAATTAAATTATTTATTGCATTGTTTTTTAATTTTTGTAAATTCAAGAAAAGAAACTTATAAAAGTGTTTTTAAAAAATTTTTTATTTTTTATTATTATCAACGAGAATATATAAGAAGATTAAAAGTGTTTTTATGAAATATATTTCACATATGATAACACAGTGATTTTTTAAATAAAAAAAATAATTTTGGAGCAAGAAATAAAAAACGTGAGTGGTTTTTTAAAGAAAAAAAAAAGTCTTGTTTATATTGTTGAAAAAAAAAATTGTTTTGTGATATTATTTATGAATATAAAAATTTTTTTGCAAATGGAAAAACTTATTTTTTGAAAGTTCAAAAAAAAAGGAGGAATTTTACTTTTTTATAATACACGTTGTCACAAACACATCAGTAACAGCAGTTCTTGAAGCAGAAGAAAAAAAAATATATATTAAAGAAGGACGTCGCGTGTTCAACTTTACTACAGCGGCTTTTATTTTCTTCGATATTTTCCATTAGAAAGAGAGAGATAGAGGTATGTATATTTTATTAATATTAAAAAAAAAAGTTTTAGTATAATAAAAAAATAACGTCGTCTTCCCGCCCACTATAAATGTATGTGTGTGTATAATAATTATTTAATTTTCTTATTATCTTAACTAGAAATTAATGATAAGGTTTAGTTATGTTTTTAAGTGATAAGATTATTACGAAATAAAATAAAAAACCGGCGCTTATATAGAATTTTTATATTTAAAAAAATAATAAAAAAGTGTTAGTTTTCATATATAACCTCGAAATTAAAAACCTCGTGATCATTTTTCCTTTTGTGTGTATGTGTATTTAATACAATAATACCGGTTGACTGCTTATTTTTTTTTTATAAATTATAATTACATATATACGTTTTTTTTAGAGAAAATGTGGTTACAATTCGTTGCGCATGAAAGATATTAATTTTATTTATTTATATATGACATAATAATTTTTTAATACTTTTTTAAAATATTATGTTTCTTGTTTACGAAGGTCGATTTTAATATTTAAATCAGGTTACTATACTACCATTTTTTTTTGGCTACTTTAATTTTCTTGGAAATATTATGTGGGTTAAGTGAAAATTAATAATATATAAAAATTTAGCGTTTTGTTTTTGAAATGCAGTAATGCAAAAAACGCCTACAATTGTTTGTTATTTATCAACGAGGTTTTTTTTTTGTTATCTTGGATGTTTCATCAAGTTTTTCAAACGTGTGAATTCATGTAATAATTCTATTGTTTGAATTAAATATTTTACACAATTTATTTATCACGTATGGTAGTAATAATTTCGTTTAAAATATTTTAATCACGTGTTCTTTTTTGTTTTTTTTGTGAACCGTAAATGATAATAATTTAATTTTGACGCTTTTATCAGGCTTTTTTTATAAAAATATTTTTTTTGTTACTTTTCGTTCTGGAATTCTTTTTTTATTATGAATAATAATATTTAAATTGTCGAAAAATAATTTGTTGTATGATTCTTAATGAAATCACAAAATATACTGCGATTCAAAAAATTTTATTACCAATTTATATATTTTGAATAATTTTTATTAGATTTAATAATTTTACCTAAAATTTAAACAATACAATTTTAAGATATTAGAATTTTTTTTTATAAACAGACAACTCATGTAATTTCAAGCCCTTATTTATAGTATCGAAACGACATTTCTCTTGCGAGAAAAAAAATTAATTTTAAATAAGTAAAGTAAAGAAACACGAAGAAAATAAAATAAAACTTGTTTATTCTTAAAAATTCGCTCATTTACTTAAATACTTAAGATTAGATAAAAAATAATCGAATTTAATTTTTTTTATAAATGTTTCATATCAAAAATTTAACAATATATAAATAAAATTTTAACGTTAATTTAACTGGGTACTTAATATCTCGGTTAATATTATTAAAAACTAAAGCCAAAATAAACAATCTTTTAATACAAGCATGACATCATGAAAAAACATCGTTAAAATAGATAGTACTTATATGATTAACATTAAAAAAAAAAAATATTTATATTAATTTTTCTTATCTCTCAAATAAGCTCGAAATAAGCCAGTACTTTCGAAATTGTTAAAAATATAAAAATTAAACGTATAATAAAAAGTTGTTAATAAATATTAAAAAAAAGGAAATGAGATAATCATAAATTATAAAAACAACAACATTAACTATGATAATCAATAATTTGCAAAAATAATAATGTTATAAAACGACGTTCGATTTCCCATTGACTCAATGAACCGATTTGCGCGTCGTATAATTCATTTCAAGGTCGTCTACTTTTTCTATGTTGTTTCATTCTTTCTACTCCTTTTTTTTTTGCTTCTTTCTTACATATTCGCAAAATGTGACGGTTAAAATATTTTTAAAGATTTTTTTACTGCAACATATTAAAGACGCCCAAAGAATTTGAATTTTTTTTTACAGCACATTGTTTAAGCTTGTAAATTCTTAGCAGTGATTTTTCTTCTTTTTTTTCGATAAAAATATTTTTTATAGCCGAAATAAAAGAAAGATATAAATAATATAAGTAAAAGAAAAAAATATTTATAACATATGCAATTACGTAATGTACGTAGTTAGGGCGTCGGCGGTGTAGTCTATAGTATAATACGTTATATTGCAACTCTTCGTAATCCAATCCAATGGACAATGACATGCTAACAAATACACATCGATCCATCTTTAATATAATATAACCCTATCTCTCTCTTTATATTAAAGTTATTACATATTTAAAAAGAGACACTAAAATGCGTGAGTGCAAAGAAAAAATAACGAGAGGTAGTGGGGCTTAAAAAAAAATTCAACATGAAGCCGAATGACTTCACTTTTATGGTATTTAAAAAGATTTTGTGTCTTTTATTACGTAAATAAAATATTACCTAGTTATGTATTTTTGCAGAAAAGTAACATGTGTGTCTTTTTAATTATACATTCAGTGAGAAAATAAACTAACGTTTAATTATAATGTAAAAAATCAAATATTATAATTATGTTAATTAAAAAATTGCAATTTTCTTGGAATATATAAAATAGACGTCATTTTTTCTTGTAATTTGATGATTTATATTCACTGAATTATAATTATTTGCTTTTTTAATTATTTAAATTGACCTTATTTTTTTGTAATTCATGGTTAATGGTTATTAAAAACCTCGCTAAAAATAAATAAAATTTTTTTTTATTACAATTATGACCTTCAACTTGAATAATAAAAAAAAAAAACAAATAAGTTATTAATATTTTTACTTAAATAATTAATTTGTAATCTTGTCCATACGATTTTTTCTTGTGTAAATAACAAAACGAGTATTTGTTGAAGGTTAAGTGTAGAAACTGTATTTATTTTTTATTATTTAAAAGTCTTTTTATAATATAATTGCATTTTATTTTTTTTTTTTTTACACTTGCATATATTTGTAATAACATCATGTAAATTTCTATAAAATTACGTAATTTTTTATTATTTCGAAATATTCTGCTGTAAAGTTGTACTGTTCTATAAATATAAACTATTGTTTAAACAAAATTTTTTGTGTATTTTATAATTTGACATGATTTTTTTTTTTAAGTCGTAATTTGATGTGTGTTTTAAAATTGAGAATATAAAATCATTTTTAATTGACTTTACTGCTGGTAATGACTGGTAATCTTGTTTATATTGTGTAAAATAGAGCGAATGTTTTTTTATAGTAACAAGTCATTAATTATTCACGAGAGCATATGAAAATTATTGCGTTGACAAATTTCATTTTTATGAAATGTTTAAATTATGAAAGATTTTGACTTTTTTAAAAAATTGGCTTAGAATTTTAATAATTTTTAATTTGGGAGCAATTTTTATCTTATAAATTCAGTATAATCGTTAGTTAATAAAATTTAAAATTTTTTAAGTTTAGTATTTACTCGAGTATTTAAAACTTTTAGAATGTTGAATTATACGCTAACTATAAGTTAATCACGATTAATACGTAGATTAACAGTAAGTACTGGCATCGAAAGAAATTAGAACTTAATATTTACACTCATATTTATACAGATAAAGTTTTAAAAGTTTATTAGATATTATGCTAACTAAATTAAATTATCAAATTTTTTATAAGTATTAGTCCTGTCGCCAGCAATAGCAATGAAGCCCATAAATTGATTACCCATAGAAAAAATAGATTGTATTTATGTTTTTCGACTCCATAAATACGAAACCGGTATCTATTTTACGAAATTCCTAGTCAATTTTGCAACATGGACCAATTGTTGCAAAATTTTGTTATTACAAAAAAATATCCAGGAATTTTGCAAAATGGTCTCCGAATTCATATTAACTGGCTCGAAAAACAAATAGCGTCCGGCAAAGGACTCGTCACTGATGCTCAGAAAAATCGTATACGACCCTCGGCCACAAAAAAAGAATGCCCCAAATTGCAGTTTACCATAAATTTACAAGCATTTCGGGTCATCCTTTACTTTTCTGGACACGAGCGTAAATATATTAATATTATCTTGGATAAAAACACGATGCTGTTCGATTTATACAAAAGCGATAATTCATTTTTAGATTTAATGTCCCTAAATCAGAAATTACATAATAACTACAATATATCCAATGAGATTAATACAAGGTTTAATAGATAATACACTGAATCAATTTAATTAGTAAATATTTTTGAAGTACGATAATAAAATTTCTCTTAGCTACTTATATAGTATATAAAACTCAATTCTCTTTCGAGAAAAAAAAAATAAATTTCCAAACAAAAAACTACATGCTTAAAACAATATTAAAAATCATATTTAAAAACACTATCCATTAAAAAAAAAACTAAATAAAATATTTTACATAAAAATCAGAAAACAAACAAGCATAAAAATGTTAAAAAACAATATAAATAAAAATCAAAAAGTTTAAAAAAAAAATATCTAAAATAAGAACAAGTTTTTAAAAATAACATTTAAACTTAATAATAATATTTTCTGTAGTTAATTTATTTTAAAAGTTATATTATATACCATACTATATTATTTTCCAAACTTTAAATAACTAAAGTAGAGAGAAAGAGATTGCAATAAAATTGACCAGATATTACAATTTATAAATTTTAATAAATATCTATTTAAAACTTTTAATTGCATTATTTTTTTTACGTGATTATCATTTTATTAATTTTCTTAATTTTATTTTTGAAGAAAGGCAAGTAATTTTTTTTTAAATTACTTTTAATCATAAATTAGACTCATTTGCTTCTTTTATGTATACAAAAAGGGGTTTTAGATAAATTAAATAATTTAAGATCAAAAGAATATTTTTTAAAACTTTTAATTTAAACAAAAATTTTATTTTTTAAGTGTCATAAAATTAAAAAAATAAATAATAAAAAACACTTGTATAAAAAAAGAAGCATTGTATTATAATAATTTGAGTGTGTGTAGGTGGGTAAAAAAAGAAGAATCAACGTTTTTGAGCTTCTCTTATTGTCTTTTTATTTTATCTAGCCTTAGGCAAAAGCAATTAGTACCGCTTACAATTTATATAATATCTTCTTTTTGTAATAATATCAAGCAAACGAGATAGAAATAATCCAACACTAAAAAAAATTAAAAAAATTTTTTTTTATAATTTTTCTAAAAAAAAAATCACAAATAAATGTACAAGGTTTTTTTTTTTTAGTATTTATAACTTAAATTGTTGCACGTGTCTTCATGAACTAATAAGGTAAAAAAAATAAGGGGAGTACAAGAAAAAAAAAGTTTTGCACATATAAAAGTGGGGGATAAAAGGGCGGAGAAGAATATATAAGATCTTTTTAGGAACACGTTACAGACTTTTTTTTTTGAAACTGGATTGGTCGTGACGTTAAAGTTTCTTTAAAAAAAGTTTTTTGCTTTTAATACATAGCTGATTTACGATTTGCGAACGATCGTATCTTTTTTTCTCTCTTTTAATACATATAAAGGATTTTTTTGGGCGCGAGAAACGATTTTTTAAAAAGTAAATGCGTTGTCAGGATTCTTTCAGTAATCAATAAATTAAGTAAAATTTTTTATCTATAGTAGAATAATTTTGTTTAATTAAAAGATTTAAAAAATAATATTAAATCATACTTATAATATTTTTTTCTTAAAAAACGAATAGACAAAGAGGATAAAAAAAAAAGTAAAATCTGTTCTTTGAATGAAAAACATTTGAAAACAAGGAAAACAATGATGAGTCTGTATATGAAAGTGAAATAAAGCTTTGTGAGGTTAAGTACTATGATACTAGTGGTGAGTAAGTATAAGCAATACAAAAAAAAAAGAAGATGAAGAAGAAGAAGAATAGAAGAGAAAGAGCTTTTTACTCTCTTGAAAAACCTTTTCCTTTTTATTATAAAAAGAGAAAGAGAGAGAGGAGGAATTTTCTATTGTAAAATATAGCTCGAGCGATGACTTATTCAAGGAAAAACCTTATAGTGTGTATTTCGTACCACAAAGCTGTTGTTTTTGATCAGTCGAAAAAGCAAATTTGCTTGAGCTTTTGTTTTAAAATGTGTCGACCTATATATATAGAATCTCTTTCTTATTATCTCTCTCTCTCTCTTTTTTTTTTATTCAAATTTAATTATTTAAAAATTAAAAAAATATTTTTGAAGTATGATCAGTTTAATTGTTGGTGTGAGTCATGTTGTTAATAAAATCTGTCATGTACATTTAGTCATTCTCTGTAATTGTTATAAATTGCACTACGTGTAATATTACTTCTTCCTTCCAATTAACGATTCAGAAAATAAATTATTGTTTTATTTAATTAGAAACATTTTTTCATGCTTTTTTAAAGTTAATTTTAGTTTTGATGTTTAAAGCTACGAGTATTTAATTTTTAATTTACTTAGATTTTTTTTATTAATTTGGCTTATCGAGAAACTTTTTGTTTTAATCCGGCTCGAAGGACCAAATATTTGACTAAAAGATAAAATTATTAGAAACAGTTTTGGTTGTAGGAGGTTGTCTTATTAATGTATCATAACAATGTTGATGATATAATGTCTTATATACTTATTACTAATTTCTACTACAGATGATGAATCACTTTTGACGTTTTGCGGAAATACTGTACACATTAGCAGAGTGTGTACATTAGTCTGTCAGTTATTTTGAAAATTGCTTAGATTTTTGATTGTTAGCTAAAATCATTTCCGCCAAACAAAGCACCAATTACAAAAAAGTAACTTTGTTTGTTATTGGACCGAAAATTTCTAAATACTCTGGAAGTGACTAAATTAGCTATAACTTTTGGAACATAACTTTTTTGGTATTTGGCAAGAATTTTCAGAAAAAAATTCAAGCAGCTTTTGAAAATAGTGGCCAGACTACAATAAATTTGTTCATAAAAATTCATAAATTTGAAATTTTAGGTTGGATTACAGTACTGTTAGCATATGGCACCAAAAATGCTGTTATTTTTTTATTTTTACAATTTTTTAAAAATCTCAGTAAAATTACAAATTAATATTTCTTTCAATAATTCCAATATCAAATATTTCCAGTAATCATATTTTTTTAGTATTTTCAAAAGACTCAACCATAAATAAAATAAATTAGTTTATTTAACAAAATTCAATCAATAAATAATAAATTGATTAAAAATAAAAAAAAATAAAATGAAAAAAATAAAAATAAATAATAAGCTACATAAAACATACAGTTTATTATTAAAAAAGTTATAATTTTCTTTCATTTTTTATGACATAATAATAATAATAATAATTTTTCTATTTAAAAAGCAAAAGTACATTAAAGAAAAATAATAAACTTCATAAAAATGACGTAAGTTTTATTTCTATTTTTTTTTGTTTAAAAAAACTTTTTTTTATTTTTAGTATCCTGAAACTATCAGTTCGTTGACATATTCATTTTTATACATAAAAAAAAATGGTGCCATACTGACGGTGCCTAAAACTATTAATAATTAGTTAATAAATAAAGTAAAAGTACAATCGATCTTAATAAAAAATACTTTCCAGATGTCATTAAAAAAAAGTTAAATAAGGATCACGTGTATTTAGCCTTGTATTCATTTTCAACACTCACACATACATATTTAAAAATTCAACCACCTACAATTTTCAAAACCTAATAATAATAACAGCAAAATGCACATTATTATGCATTTACATGCATAAAACGTATAAACGTCAGGGCATATCAGTTATAAAAAAAGAGGGTTGTGTATGTATTTAGTGTATAAAGTATTATCACGTCATATATAGAGTAAATTTAAAGGATTGCAAAGAGAGGAGTGGCTTTAAATCGATGTTTTATGTATCGAGGAGGGGTTTCGTTTAATATAATACGGCCATCAAAGACCGTAATTTTTTTTATTTCATAAGACCATTTTTTTTATATTCTTTTCTTTAAAAAACTGTTATTGGTCCTTTATGGAATTTTAGAGTTTGAATCGACTTAGAAATGCTTAGTGATGTGTGAAGAGGCATACACAAAGGAGACTTATAAAAAGTTTTTTTTAAAAATATGAATTTATGGCCTTTTTACAGGTTTCGAATTGCCAATGATATTATTCTGGCTATTTATATAGAAAATTAATATGTTTCGAGACCTTGAATGTGATGATTGCAGTTATGTAAATTGGTGTATAGAATTTCTCAAGATTATTACTGATACTGTAATTTAGCTGATTTCAGTTTTCAAAGCCTTTGAATGCAGAGAGTGATTGGTTACTAATTAGTAGATCTTCAATCTAGTTATATATATCCATTAAAATTTAATGATAATCATTAAAATAATAAATAAATTAATCTATATATAGTCGAGTGTTCTTGAATTCAAAGGTAAAGTTTAAGTGAAATATGATAAAAGGCAAATTATTCAAGTATATATAGTACTCTAAAGATGTTTTTATTAAAAAATCAATACTCGTGTGTAAAGAAGTTATTGAAAATAACTATTTAACTGTTTCATCAAATATGTGCATAATTTTATTTTTTATGCCACGTTCATTAGCTGATTGTTTTTTGAAATTAAATATTTTTTTAATATTCGTCAATTTTTGGTTAAATAGGGTTTTGTGAAAATGGTTAATTTTACCGATTTCACAGTGTAAAATAAAAAAATTATTAAGAAACCTTCTGAGCAAGTTTTTTTATTTTAGTGAAGCCACATAAAATATTGATCGTCCACCATATAGAAACTATAATATTAAATAATAAACTAAATCGATAAAAAATTTCTTATGAAAAAGTTTTATCAAAAATTCTTTTTTTGGCAAAATCATAAACTGCCTTGTTTTAATTTTAGAAGTTTGAGAAAGAAAAAAAAATGAATGTTTAAATATAGAAAAAATACATATTTCTATAAAATTCTAAAAATATCAAGAGTATGGGGGAAGAGAAGCTGAAGAAGTAATAGTTGTAGGTTATAAAATTTTGTATACGAAAAGTTTCTTTACTACTACACATTTACAAATTTAGTGTATACTAAAATGCTTGTCTGACTTCTCTTCTCGATTTCTGGCAGTCATGAAGGAAATTCCGCTCGTTTTGAGATATGTTTTCTGCTGTTAATATCGTTTTACCTTATCTCTATCTTTCTCTCTCTCGGTTTTACGAGTTGAGAAAACTTTGTCTATTTTAATTTTTTTAAATTTAACCAAGCATGGATAATAGAAACATTTTTTTTTTAATTTAAAAAATTATTTATTTATTGGTTTATTCGATTCATTACATTAGTTTTTGGTTATTTTTTTAATAAATTATGCTTGGTTTGTTTTTTTTCAACAGTCAAAAACATTTATTTAACTTTTTAAATAAATAAACTTTTTTTTTAAAATCTGGGTAAAATGTAATATTTTTTGAGTAAAATTTATTTTATATTTATACAGTTTTTTTTATGCAATAAAATAAAATAAATATATGTGACAAACAAATTCGTATAATTTTTCAATTTAAAAGCAAATATTATATTCATATACTTTTATATATGGGATGATTCGTGGCAATTTTAGAGAATCGAAATTGAAATTTATTTAGAACGAGTGTTTATTTATTAAGTTATTTTATAAAAATATTTCAAAATTTATTACTGGGTAAGTACAGTGAGTTCTCCACCAAAACTAAACTTTGCCAGAATAGTGCCTTTTAAATAGTTGTCAAACAACTCGCTGATTAGGCTTCTGGGCTACGAAACGTACCCAAAAACCTTAAAAAGCCGGAAAAAAATTCGGTTTATTATGCTTTATTTGATTTCCCCGACTCATGAATAAAGAAAATTCTGAAAATTATTTAAATCATTTTTCAAGAAAAAATTTGTATCTAAAAAAAAATTTTTATCTAAAAATTTGTATATAAAATTTGTAAATATTTGGACTCTTTTAAGACCAAGAAATACAATTTTTAATTTTTTTCAAAAGCAAATTCTTTATACTCAAAAAACTGATTTTCGAGCAATTAAAAATTGTGGTTTCGGAGCTTTAAGGGATGCTGAAAGATCTTGTAAAAGATCAGTAAAAATTTTTTCTTTAAAACTGATTTATCTAATGTTCAGACTTTTATTTGTTCATAAGCCAAAGAAATAAAATAAAGTGTAACATATCGTCTTTTTCGGTTTTTTCAAGATATCTAGGCGCGTGTGGCCTAAAAGAAATCAGTGAGTTTTTTAATATCTTTTTGGACACAAAGACTTTCCCTTGCTTTGAAGCTTGCACTATTTCATAAATGTCTTGAAGCTTTTGCAGACTGACAATTAAATCGATAAATCCTCCCCTTGAATTCTTTTCAATCCAGAATAGACTAATTAAAAATCAATTTCTACCAATGACCCTATTTGCCCTAAAAAATAAAAATATGACTTGAAAAATCCCATATAAAACTTGGCATAAAATAAAAATCAATTTTGAATATAAAAACGTATTAGGTACATAAATGTAAAAAAAGCTTCGATGTCTTATTCTGAATAAAAGTAATAATTTTCCGAACTTGACACACACGATAGATCAGAATAATAATAAAAAAAAGAAGCTTATAAGGTAAAATCGAGGTAAAAATATAAGTCTTGCCTTGTCTGACCTAAAGAATAATGTTAACTGTCTTTAAATTTGGCATATCCTAAAAGAAAGAAATTTTTATTTGTTATTTAAATTAATAGTTAAAATTTTCTCTTTTTCTTTTGTTAGAATATGAAAATTTTATTGAAATTCAATATATAAAGAGAAGAGATAGTTATTTCTGTATGTATAGACGATCCGTGAAATCCTATATAGTTTGTTGATGATAATAATAATAATAATAAAGTTCAATAGGAAGAAAATATATCCATTTATATATTTGAACCAAGTGAATTAAATTTAATAATAATAAACTTTATTGAAATTTATATTTAAACATTTATTAAACTAAAATTAGAATATCTTTTATAATAATTATTTATAGAATATAAAAATATTTCTTTGTTTCTATGAACTCTGTTTGTGTGTGTGTGTGGTTAATTTCTATTTAAATGTTAATAGTAACCAAAATTCAAGTGATTGCACATTATTCTGCATCATCATTCAGATTCCCCTAGATAATTAAGTTCCTTTTTATCAAAAGCTTTTCATTTATTTCAATTATTTTCACATATAATAGACCGAGATTTAATTAACATGCAGTGCTATCGAGTATTTATAACGATCTGAAAAGACTTGTTTTAAATAAATATTAGTAAGGATATTTTTGAGGTTTTTTAACGTATTTTTCGATTTTCTCTATGTTTACAAAATCAGTGTTAATGAACCTGTATAAATTTGTAAATTTTACTCTTGATTTTGATTTTATTATTTAATTTAAAAAATTTAGACGCTTAATGTTTAAGTGTTTTTTGAAACTTTTTCGCTTTGACTTGGTAAGCGGTGGTGGGCGGAATGCTTAAGTGGTATACAACACAGAGCGGATTATAAATGATTTTCGATAGAATTAACGCAACTAACTTTTTACCTGGTAAAGTCATTCGCATTCAGCTTGGGCAAATAGAATTTTTTTCAGTTCAGACAATTTTCTTGCATTTTAGAATGGCAAAATCAAGTATGAAAGTTAAAAAAGAATTCCATTAACAGACAGGCGTAATATGAACAAAATATAAAAGAAAATTGGCTCAAACTAAAGATCCATTAAAAGCCTTAAGAAATTATATTAAATAAATTTTATAATTTGTAATTACAAACAACAAAGCTCTAATATTAACTCTTCAAAAACGTAATTACTTCAGCTTTGATAGCGTGCTCCATTAACCCAGCTCTATATTAAATAAAAATAGAAAAAATTCTAGTATTTATCCAATGTTTATCTAAATAAGTTCGATTTAAGTTCGATTAATTCGTTGTGTACTAAGCAATTGAAAGAAAAAAAAAATCTATGTATGTATTTCTTATAAATATTTAGGTCATATTGTTTGAATAAATAAAAAAAAAACGCGAATCGCATTCAAAATAATCGATTTTTATTATCATGATGCGTGTTTTTTTTATCTATTTTATTTATAACAAAATTTTAGAATGGATTTCACGTATGTATTGAAAAAAGACCTATGTGTACACAATTGTTGATTCTAACTTCATAGTATTGTTTTTTTTTACACACACATACACACGAATATGTACTCTGGTTACGTAACGACCGTGAGAAATATTTTCTTTGTTTTTCAGTGTATTATAAAAAAATAACTTAAGTAATTGCTGAATTAAATTGATTAAAGTTTATATTATTTTTTTTACAAATTGACTATTGATTTTTTTAATTAAAAAATTTATTATTGATAATTTTTAGTTTTGATAACACAGGACTGTTTTAAAAGAGACATGGTTAATTTTAATAATCAATGAAATTATTATTTGTAATAAAATAACAATAGACTAGTAATTTTATTATTTTTTTTATTATAGGTTTAGTTTATTACCTACTGGAGTATTACAAATTGAAAATAATTTTTTATTGTTTAGTTGATGTCGTAAAAAAATTATTTAAAAAGTTATAATAATAATTGATATTATATGATTGATAATTATTTTTTTCCTTTGTGATTGAGGAAGTTTTTTGTTTGTTTTTTAATTATGTAAGATTTATTAAATAATTATGATTGATTCGTTGAATTTTTTTTTAATTTGTACACTGTAAAAAGTTTGAGACTATAGCGCCGAGTAGATTTCAATTTTTGCTTGCTAGGACGTAGTTTTTAAGCACCTTTACAAACTGGAAGCAACTTGGTTACCCAAAAACCACAGAAAAAGATCATGGAATTACAAGTACACTAAAATAAAATCCGGTTATGGCAAGTGGACTTGTGGCTAATGGATTTTTTTTTTCTTATTCAAACGACTGCAAATAACCTGAAACTTAAAAAAAAAATTAAAAAGCATATTCCAACCCCATTGCAATTTTGCACGGTTCATTTTTGTAACTCTTTAAGAAGATATGCTCAAATATCAGCAAAAGCAAAAACCTGCCTTAAAACTACATTTCACCACTTACTTTATTCAAATTGTTATTTAAAAAGAAAATAAAAATTCTAATTTCTTTAAAAAGTCTAGATAAAAAAATTTAAATTTATATTTCAAGCAATATCATTAAATTATACTTAAAAAAAAAAGTAGAAAAAAAAATTTATTAAAGTAAATTTCTACTGTCACATTTATTATTATTATTTTTTTTAATAAAAATAAAAAGCTTTAAAAAAATTTTTTTAATGTAAATTTTTCCATATTTTTCAAGTATAAAAAAAAAAAATCATATTTTTAAAGATATAAAATAGAAAACAAAACAAGAAATGTATAACCTCAGCATATTATTTGTTCTCTCTGATTATTCTACATTGTCATATTCACATAAAAACGTGATAATGTTCAGATATAAAAAAAAAATGAAAAAAAAAAAGTGGAATAATATCATAAAAAAAAAAGAAGACTATTCTTTCTCTATGGTCATAGCCATTAAACTTTTCCCAATGGAAATATTTGCATCATCGCTTCGATAAAAAAAAAAAAAAAAAATTCGTTTGCACTCGAATTAAATTTCATTTCTCGACATTGAATAAAAAAAGAGGACTCGGGCTTTTTTTTTTATTCCGAGTTTGATTCTCTATTTATTATACGAAACAAGCGAAAATTTTTTTTTTCGAGTTTTTTATATTACTCTCTCGCACTCGATGTAAAACGAGGATAAAAATAATAATAATAATAATAATGCATCATCAATCATTAATAAAAAAGTTTTTAACTCCCATGAACTTGCATCTATTTTTTTAAATTACATTATCGAAGAATATTTTTGAATATAAAACATCGCTTTGTTTAGTTCATATTTGTACATCAATTTGTAACGTCAGGATGTACACTCTAAATAAAAAATGTAAAAAAAAAATTTTCAAATAAATGAGTAGAAAATTTTTTATTTTAAATTCAATTATGCTGAAAAATATAAAATGAAAGAAAGTTATTTCAATTCTCGACAGTACATTTAACACTTTTTTTTTCACTTTTTAAACACACGCACATACTCGAAGCGCGACGAAACATACGGTACTTGCAGATTCATCTAAATAATGTTTTTTATTTTTCTATTAAGTTATGCGTTTGGAATTTATTGTATTCACGTGTGTAAATTAATGGGTGGCCTTCGATCTTGATATTTTTTTTTGTTTTCGTCATCATGTTTAATTGTTTATGTAAACCCTTTTTTTTTATTACGTAATTTTTTACAATATGATTTCATTTGATGTTACATTAAAGATTGCGTGAGTTTGGATGAAACCAAGCATAAAACTGATTATATTTATTGCATTAAAATAACGCAATATCCACCTGTTTTTTTTAAAATTAAATAACAACAAAAATATATGAATCATAAATTTAAAAAAATTTGTAAATTTTGCAATAATAATTTTTTTTATGTATGAAATTAAAAAATGACATAAAAAAAGAGAGGTTATAATTATAATATGACGATGA
This sequence comes from Anagrus nilaparvatae, assembly GCA_022575985.1. Classification (NCBI taxonomy): domain Eukaryota; kingdom Metazoa; phylum Arthropoda; class Insecta; order Hymenoptera; family Mymaridae; genus Anagrus; species Anagrus nilaparvatae. The sequence goes on from JAKSXM010000272.1 coordinate 16,087,431, forward strand.
GCATATAAATCATAATTTAAAATAAATTGTAATAGCATATCCGTCGTCCTATATATTTTTAAGTGTATTTATTTACGTTCGTCATACGTGAAAATATAAATATATTTATTATATATGGACTAATTCAACTAATTTTAGAAAGTTTTCTTATGATTTTACTTTCAAATTTTGAGTAATTTTAAAAAAGATTTTTCTTTATTATAATATTCTGTTTTATAAATTTAGAGGCAATATTTTTTGTTTTCTTCGTTCAAGACTTCAAGTACATCCTAAAATTTCCAATTTTATTTAAGACGTTTTTACTGCGTTTTTATAAGTTTGAATATTTTTCTCGCAAGAGAATTGTCGTATCGATTCTATATAAACGATCATTAACGTTAAGATTTATAATCGTTTTTAAATTACTATTTACGTCGAATTTACGTTTACTCGTGTACATTTTCGATTTTCATGTCAATTTAATTAACTTTAGATGCTTCATTTTTTTGTAAAATTTTTCTGTAGTCTTTCTCAGATAGCTTACGAGTTATATTTTAAATGTGAATATATTTTTACGAGTACGAGTATTTTTATTATTTGATCTGGATAGCAGATCGTTATTTAACAAAATGCTTACTATATTATATTAATTATGTCCAAAACAATTACTATCAGGTACATGTCCTTATTGCCCCGAAAAAGCAGAACCCGAGCAGAGCCGAAGTCAAGAAAAAAATGACCGCTTTATAAAATTTTGTTGGCTATAATATTGTGTTTTAATAAGATTTTTATAGCTATCGCGAAAAAGCTGTATTAAACACGATTTGGCCTCGAATTTGGCATTTAAGATTTTGACAAAATTTTATCCCTAAGAAATATTTTGCTTCTCGAATTACCACCATGTAAAAAAACGCGAGTTCTGTTTAATTTTACTCTAGTATTGCTCTAGATTCACTTTTTTGGGACAAAAAGAACAGACTATTAGCAAACACTTAAAAGATTTATCAAGAATAATTGTAATTACGAGTTGGATTACAAGAGTTTGAATTATCGTTGCAATTGAAAATTAAAACTATATATTAATAACCGAATAACTTATTTTAAAATTTTTTGTATTCTAAATCAGAAAATTTCAAAATTTTATATTTGTGCAAAAAATTTACTTTACTGATATTATACTCTCGGCTAAAATAAAAGAAAATTAAAATTACTAAATTAAAATTACTAAATTAAAATTACTAAAATAACTTATACTTTTTAAGAGTAGTACATTTATAATATGTTGATTTTCTCGCAAGAGAATTGGCATTTTAATATTATATAAACTGATATACCTGTGGTGTATAGGAACAACGTCAAATGTCCTATGTTTATATACATAGAACATGTGACGTTATTCATATTCACTAAAGATATAACATGAATATTTTAAATTCCTTTTTCAATATTCTTAATATTTAAAAAAAAGAATTAATTTTATATAGATATTTTCATCTTTTGAATGCTAAGTATTGATGTTTGATGTTTCTGCTACTCTGATTAATAGTAATTTTTAAACTAGAACTAGTAAATATTACAGTTAAAGTTAGCTATGTAATTTCGAATATTTTTACTAACTTTAAAAGTTATTTCTACATTTATTTATAGTGTAATTTAGCAAAAATCTTTCGAGAATTTAAAAAAAATCTCAAAAAACCAGTAAACTATTTAAAAATGTATTAAACTCCAAAATCACCTGGATAATCCCATGTAGTAAAATAAAAGCAAAACTATTACCTAAATATGAAAAAAGTTTTTTTTATTAAATTCATTTAGTTAGTCTTGTTGAAAATTTCTACTTAAATTAAAATGAATGAAAACTTTCCATATTCTTATTATATATATTTTTCTTCCTTCATATTGTATACATTTACATTAAATATAGCAGAGTACTAGCCTGGGTGCAAAAAACTATTTAAGAAAATTGACTTTAAATATGAATACTTGAAGTGAGCCACAAGTTATTCTTTTTTATTTTAGATCTTAAAATTTCAAAACTCCATTACAAAGTTGCTCGTTGCTAATAATATATTTTCTATCTCTTTCTCTCTTTCTCTGATACTGAAAATTAAAATGAATTTGTGGCGGTATATACACTACATCCCTATATTTTTGTTATTTCCCCATGTACATACACACTCTTTTGAGTGCTTTTTTTCTGTTTATTACAGTCCCTTTTTTTCTAGTTTAAATAAGTAGCTCTATATATATAAAAGTTTGATTTATGCGCGCCTAAACTTTTGTGTAATTGTATTTTTTTTTTTACGTGTAAATGGATTGATGAAATTTTTATTAGAAAAAAAGCGAGCAAAATATTTACTAGATCAAATTCTATCTCTCTCTCTTTTTTGAAAGGAGAATATATTATGTGGTTAATATTGTAAAGGTTAACCTCATATATTTTTTATGAAAGAATGATATAATCGAAAAATTCTTCAAATATTTATGCAAAAAAAAGGATTTTTTTTTTCTTTTCATATTTCTTTTTTTTAATTATTTATAATATTAATATGAGATTAAAATATTAATAGTTTTTTTTTTAATAGAAATAAATTACAAAATTTTTTAGATTATGTTAGAAACTATAACAAATTTTCGCAATTTATTAGTGTGTGTGTGTGTAACTATTTATATTAAAAATTTAATTGTAAAATATAGTAATTAATTGTTAGGTAATTTTTTTTGTAATTAATCAGATGATTATGCAATAAATTTTTAATATAAATTAATTATTTTTGTAATGAAGATAAGGAAAAAAACACCTCTAATTTTCATTTATAAAAAAATTGCAGTTCAATAGTGATTCTAAACTCAAAATAACGAAATTTTAATTTGGTTTGCAGTAATCCATTAAAAAACAATGTCTAGAATCATAATCTCAAAATTAAAAAAAAAAAAACTTTAATTTCCAATAATAAATCCTTAGAGTTTCCCATAATCTCATTAAATAGATAATAAAAATCCATTTAATATGATCCATAAAAAATCAGAGTCTATATCCAGATAATTAAAAAGAAGCCATAAAAAATAAAAACTTTCTGATTGAAGTCGTGCTTTACAATAATAATTTTCCATTATCAAATTTAATATCCTTAAATAAAATATTTTTACGTCGATTAATCTTTAGTCAGTTAAATACATTTCCTTGTTGTGTTTACATTGACACGCATTTTATAAAAAATTACATTACTTGCGAAAGGTGCATACAACAATAATATTTTATGTATAAATTGCAACTAGACCGTGAAGTCTGTTATGAGATTGAATCTCTGTGTTATTATATTTATAAAAGGCTTGACTTTTTGCTTTTTCAAAACTATTGTCTTTTGGACAACAAAGGAAATTTTATTTTATTCTTTAAGTTTGTACTTTCTGTTTTTATTTATGTGAGAGGTAAATTTATTTTTAGTTTTTAAAATATTATCACTTTTGGGTTATTTAATTAAAATTTTTTAATTTTACTAATTAAATGTAAAAATTGACCTGAATGAGCTTTTATGGATCTTTGAAAACCCTGAAATTCGTGCCAACAAAATATAGTTGATAGTTTTCTTTTTTTGTGTAACTTTTTGCCATTTTTCAAGTTCATAGCTGACGACTAGATTTTAAAATTTTGTTCTGTTATAGTGCGGTTACCCAAATTTCGGATTAGGTACCAGAAATTTTGGGTTTTTTGTTTCGTGCTGGGTCAGGTTTCATATTTCCAAGAAAGCTTTCGAAACTGTAACTGGAGACTTTTTTCAAAAAATTTCGGGCTTTACATGAAATTTCGGGTCGGGTACCCGAAACTTGTATAATTTTGGGTAACCGCAGACCTCTAGTTTTTACCTTTCTATTTACAACAGGTTAAACAGACTAATAACCTGGAATCCTTAGTAATTTTCATAAAATATTGAATATATTCTTGGATCTATTTTACGTTTGAAGAATCACCTCGCGAATCACTACAAAAATATTTTGTTTAAAATCATGTTATTCACCAAAATTTTAGAACCGGCCTAAATTGACGCCATCAAGTCGTACAATGAATTAAATTAAAAACTCTCAGAAGACTTCGCAATCAAAATGAAAACTTAGAATAATAGCAAAATGACAACAACTCTACATTGAACGAGTCATAAAAACGAATAAAACAAAACACTTAGCGATTGCGAATCTTTATTTAATTTCAATATAATTATTCAATGTTTATGTACGTCTAGAATTTGTTCTTCTTGCTATTACTTGATAAGATAGAATTCCCTTGGCAATTGTACAACGTCAGCAGAAAATTATTAGAATCAACGACAATTATAATTATTTCATTCGTCGAGAAATATAATCAGCAGGTTGACAGAGAAATTTCTTTTAAAAAGCTTAATGTTTGATTGTTGCGGTTAAATGCATAAATCAAAAGTTTCTTATCTCTCGGGATTTTAAATTCATAACTTTTAAATTGATTTTTTTTTTATTAAATTTTTTTTGCTCTATAAAACATTTAAAATATTTTTTATTAGCTTAGTTTCTGTAGGAAGAGTTGCAGACTAAGACCTATTAGCTACAGTAGGGGTGTGCGGTTACCCGAAAGTTCGGTCCTTTTTTTAGATACGTTTAGGGCAGATCAAGTTTGAAGTATCAGGACTGCAAGTACGGAGTGAACCGAAAATTTTTCTGTTCGGAAAATCCCCTAAAAACCTAAATTACCAAATCAGCGAGCAAATCAGATAACTCCAAACCCCAAAGCTACGTCATAATAATATTTCCATTATCCTATAAAATTATCGTGTACTTCACATACTAAAAACCAACCAAAGGGATTATAAGCGTATAACGAAACTAATTGAATTTTCGTATCAAAAAAATACGAAGGACTTGATGAATAAAACTAAAAATAATTAAAAAAATATTAATTTAATTAAAATTGAACCGAAAATTCTCTTTGAAAAGTACACAGGAAATTATGTGTATAAACATGAAAAAAAAAGAGTCTTTTATTTCATGAGTAAAAATAAAAAATGAAACCGCAAATACAAAAATATTATATAGAGGAAAAATGATGATAAACGATAAATTGAATACTGATAGACAATATCAAGTACACAAAAGAAATGAGTTTTTAAAAAAAATCAATCGATATATAATAATAATATGTCCTTTTATTTTAAAAAATTCATTCTTTCTGACCAATGACCGTAAAAAATGCGAATGTCAGATTCCAGTCTAAAAGTTATTTCCAGAGTTACGAACTAAAAATGTTGACAAAAAGCTCGTGAATGGATGGTTGGATAGCATCGAAAATCGGCTTTCTTTATTTTTTATACTATAAAAACCGCATCTTATTTTTTATTATTTTATTATGTAAGTATCTACTGTACAAACAAATATTCTTTTCTCTAAAACTATTATTTTTATCCATTATAGCTGCTCGTACACTAGTAATTTCAATTCCCTTTTTTTTGGATGAGCATATATAATATCTAACATGTTTAAGTACGTCTCATATATTTTGTAAGACGTGTTTTTTAAAACGACCAAAAGACGATATTTAAGCGGCTTATTTTTTAGCTCCTTTTTTTTCGTCTTCGCGAAATTGCGATGGATATAATTCTTTTCTTCTTTCTTATCTTCTTGAATATATATACCTCTTTTTTTTTTTATATCCTTCGTGTAGAGCTGCGATTCGAAGAATATTTTTTTTTAGTTTTATGTGAAAAAAAAATTCCGGCTCTTTTTTTCCACCTTTTTTTTAATCTGGTGAATTCTTTCTTTAAAAATTTTACTTTACGTCGCTTACAATTAAAAAATATCGAAATCTTATTTATGTGAACCTGGGTTAATGGATTGAAATTTAATATAATTATGAAAAATCTGATGCTTGCATTGTGGTAGAAACTTGTTTGCGCTTAAAAAAAACTGAATATGCTTTTTTGCCTAAATATATACACACATACACTTATGTATACTGCAGAGTTTCCCTTAAAATTAGCCCAATTTTCTTACGCTCGCTTTTGCTACATGAATTCTATGTGTATAAGAGAATTTTTTTCTGCATTGGGTATTTTTTGTACATTAACTAGACGACTATATAAATAATAATAATAATAATAATAATAATAATTGCTATATTAAGTAAATTTTTTGCACTGGCCAGTAACGCAAGTTTTTTGCTTTTTTTTTGTGTTTTCAGAGCATAGCAGTAGAAAAATAAAAAAAAGTTTAAATAAACACAATAAGAAGCTTTGTGGGTGGCCGGCGAACTAAATGACGTAACTAAAAAGAAAAATATAAGCTTCTGAAAAACCAAGCTGTGTACCATAAAAGAAGTTAATTTTTTTCCTCTTTTTATTTTATCCATTGACAACATCCCACTCCTATTTTCTTATTTATTAATTCCTAAAAAATTTGAAAAAAATACAAGGAAATCTCCTCTTCTTAGTTTGATCCAGCTTTTTTGACTTCTAGATCTTCGCTTATTTACTGCTTTATCGTCTTGCTCCAAGTCTGTATAAGTAGCATACAACTACAAATTGCAGCTGCTCCTACTACTACTACTACTACTACGAAAAAATACTTGTAACAAAAGCTCAGTATCTAAAAGATATTATTACGATTTGAGCTTTTCTGCTCCAGGCTTCCGTGTTATTTACAAATACAAATAAAATTTCTACACATACATGAATACACATGAATATACATTGAGATAATATCAATAGAAAAAAATCTCTTTAAAAATAAAGGAAGATAGAAGATTGGAAAAAGAAAAAGAAATTTTTACTTTTAGAGAAAACGAATGAAGCTTTTTTTTCATCTAACAAATAAATACGACAACGACAATATTCTACTGTTGTCGTTGGAAAAATAAAAAAAAAAAAGCTTTATTTTTTTTGTACTTTTTTTTCTGGCCTAAGATAAAAAAAAAATTCTACGATTTATACAAGTAATCTCAAATAAAATAAAAAAGTTCGATAAAATTCAACGAAAAAATAAAAGGTACGATATTAAATTGTTTTATTTTCTTTTTTTTAACGATATTTTTAAAATTTTTACTTTTTCAGATTAAAAATAAAATGGCTGCGATGGTAAATATGAATAATTTATTAAACGGTAAAGATTCAAGATGGTTACAATTAGAAGTATGCAGAGAATTTCAACGTCAAAAATGTACAAGACCAGATACAGAATGTAAATTTGCTCATCCACCAGCGAACGTCGAAGTACAAAATGGACGAGTTACTGCATGCTACGATAGTATAAAGGTAAATAGATTTATTTTAATTGATCTTTTCTTCCATTACCCTAATTAAACGTCGCTTAATTTCAAAAGTTTAAATAGATTTTATTATAAAAATAAGTTTTACTTGAAATATTATTTTTAGAGGAGAAAAAAATACCATAATTTTAATTTCCCCTACGAGAATATTGTTAATCGAGAGACATAAATATCCAAGAATTTTCTATTTTTTAGATTCAAAAATACCCGTATATATTGTCACGTGATAAAAAAATTCATTCGATCTACACAAAAAACAGGAATTTTTTTTTTATATTTTAAATTAAATTTTGATATTTAAACGAATTAAAGTAAAACTAATAAAGTAGCGCAGTGTATGATACGTATAATTTTTTTAATTAAAAAAAAAAGGAATGGAAGTTTTATTATATTCAGATTGTAAAAATATATAGAAATTTTTTTATCATGTGTATTTGTGTGCTCATACCTACATTCATTTGTTCAGATATCATATATAAAGTAAAATTCGAGATTAAATTAAATTAAATGTAAAAGTTTTAACAAATATAAAATTTTATTTTTTAATTAGTCGAGCATAGTTTTAGAGTGAAATTTATAATTTTATGTCAATATTATGTTAATTAAATTCGTAGTACTAATTCTGGGAGTATTTACTTTATAGTGTGCACTGTTTTTACTGATTTTATGGACAGTTATTTTTCTGATTTAGCGATTTTTTACGTAATTGTGAGAAATTTCGTTGATATAGTTTTTAGTTTTTTGAAATAAAATATATTTTTAGAATTTTTAGGTCCTTGATTGGAGATACATATTTTTAATTCCAGAATGGCTCCCGTATAAGTAATTTTTGAAATTTTTTGTCCATATATACACTGTAAAAAGTAACTTTCTTAGATTCACAAAAAAATAGAATATTTTCAAAAAATTAGTAATTTTTCGAAAAAAATCGATTTCCGATTTTTTTTGTAAATTCACGAGAAAAATTGATAATTTACAACTTTTTTTCGAAAATTTACAAAAAATATTTGCTAATTTTTCGTAGATTCACAAGAAAAAAACCGAGAATTCTGGAATTTGTTGTTAATATACCAAATTTAGTAAATTTTCGAAAATAATCGTAAATCTACTAATTTTTCGAAAATATTCTATTTTTTTTGTGAATCTAAGAAAGTTACTTTTTACAGTGTAAAATTGCTTATTATCAATTTAATTTAATCAATTTAATTAAATATTTAAGTATGAATCAAACCTTAAAAAAAAAAATTAAAATTCACCAAAACAATCCATAAATTTACCTTCAAAGACGCCATAACCTAAAAATAACTTTTATAAAAAATATCCAACTACCATAAAAAAAAACTAGGTAAAAAAAAAGCATAATTTATATTTTTCCATTATTTTATAAATAAATAAATCTCATTGAAAAAAAGTAACTATGAATATTTATCAGAAAATGAATAATAATTTCTATGTCATCAACAGAAACAAAAAATTATTATTCATACACCCACTCTCACATTATTCATTTAAGTGGTAATACATCTTAAAAAAAGTACATTTTTTTTTCTTTAAAATAGATCAAAAAGTCAAAATAATAATAATAATAATAATATACAAACATAAGAATATTGCACAGGTGTTTCATACAATAAAAAAAAATAGGTATAAAGCATCAACACACATGTGTAATAAATACAGCATAGAAGGTGTGTAAAGGCGGTTCATCTTTTTTCTCGAGAGCACCCTTTTCATCTTTTTTTTTTATACTTTATTTTTAAAAAAGAAAATATACCTAGAATTTTTTTTTTTTGCCCTATAATAATAAATATATGTCTAATATTGTGTCACAAATATAATATAGACGCGTAAATAAGGGTATGTATAGATGACGATACGCTTATATAATACGATTATTAGTTATATAAGAAACCCGTAGAGTTTTGACTTAATTCTTTGTTAGAAAAAATAATGAAATGAGGTTAAAGAATTTCTTTTTAAATATCTATTTTTTTTTTTTGCAAATATAAATAAGATATTACGATTTATTACTCTCTTTATTTATGTCAACAGATATCTCTCATTCATGAAAAAAAGTTTTCTATAGCACAATGATGTTTATAATATTGTTTGAAGAGATGAGCTTTTACAAAAGATAAATATTTTATACTCTATTGTGTACGAAATAACTACTGTTTTGACTTTACTTTTTTTTAATTCTTTATTTTTTTTTTCGCTTAATTTTCTACTGTCTTTCTGTCTTTTGACAGTAATTCATTAGTTTAGATTGTTTAATAATAGAATTTATGGATATTGCAATAACAGACTGTTGATATTAAAAATGAATGATTTTTGGGTTAAATTTACATAATATTTTTCTGAATTACTCAATTCTGATTCGGTACCTAAAAAAATTACTGAATAATTTTGAAAAATATAAATTATTTATTTTTAAAATAGCTTCCAGGCTGATGTATAAATAACCTCTTTTTTATTTTTAAATTGCTCTTACTCTTTCAATATAGTTTTTGTATTAAATCAGCTTAATAAATTTACAAAAGGTTTAATAATTTATTCATTAATCTGTTTTTTTTTGTGCGACAGTTTATGAGCTTTTGTATAACAAAATACTTTTTTTTTTAATTCAATGTAAAAATTGCTGCTTAAATAATTAACAAAATTCAGTTTTTTTTTTAGAAAACTTTTCTATACAAAGCATCAAGTAATGCTAATTTTTAATTTTTGTAAAAGCTTTGTAGCTTACAATGAAGAATGTAATTATGTAGCTTTCTGAGGAAAAGTGTTGATACCTGACAGCGTATATATTAGCTTAACGAATTTAATATACAAATCCATATCTTGACCCCATGCATAGCAGGAACATATTAATACGAAAGTGATATTCTGACGACCAGATTGAGCTATAGGAAATGTTAATAGGATTACTTTACTTCGGTTGAAACGGTAAATGTAAGCATAGAGCCCAAAATGATAACCGTTTAAGTCAATTTAACTTATCATATTGCAAAGGAGCTTTTTGCTTCACGATATACAAAAACAATAATTGCAATCAGGGGGGGCACGGAGTTATCGATGCTTGCAAGATCATAAACTCATAACCACGATGCTGAAATTGAAATTCAAAATGCTTATTTAATTCTTAGGTTGAGTAAATATAAAGGTTAGTTATAATATAGTAAAATAATATAAAATAACGAAACCATCGGATATTATTATATAATGTTGAAAGGCCATTTCTATTGCGAGAAAAATTTTATTAAAAAAATTTTTTTACTTACTTTGTTTTGATTTTTATTTTAAACATATAATACCAGTTGCATATTCAAAAAAAGAATCAATATGTTAAAAATTTTATTAAAGTTTCAATAGGGCTGCTGTTTAAGAACAAATACAAATTCGTAAAGATTAATCTAGCAAAATACTCATAGTCAGGGGTATAGTGTGAAAAAAAAGGTCAAATCTCAAACTGCCTTTGAAAGTACACGAATCGAGTTGAAACCTTTTGTATTCGCTTCAGAAAAATAATGCCAACAAAGCGTTACAACGATCTAGTGTATCATATGCCGGGGGGTGGTTTCCCCCCCCCTATTTTCACCCCATTTCCCGGCAAAAATGGAAGTGCAGTAAAAAATTATTTTTTACATTTTTTAATGATGCTAAGTGGTTATTTAGGCCACTAAATTAGAATTTAAGATCAAAAATAACATTTAACAGGTTCCAAGGGGTGAATTTGACCTATTTTCACCCCAGACACCCCCAATATCCACATAAATTTTGAAGATACTTTTTTTTATAATTAAATTCATTATTTAGGTTTTTTAGGTCGCTGATCTCAAAAATGATGTCAAAAATTTTATTCAACAGGTTCTGAAGGGTGAAATTGGCCATTTTTCACCCCCCCACCCAAAAAAAAAACTAATTTTGTCAAAGGCACTTTTTTTTTTATTTTTAAAAGGTCTAGTAGGTTTTTTAGGTCGCTGAGTTCAAAAATGATGTCGAAAATTACATTTAGCTGGTTACAGAGGGTGAAATTGGCCATTTTACGCCTTTAACCCCCACCAAAAACTCATTTTGTCAAAGGAATTATGTTTTTTATTTTTAAAAGGTCTAGTAGGTTTTTTTGGTGCTGAGTTCAAAAATGATGTCGAAAATTACATTTAGCTGGTTACAGAGGGTGAAATTGGCCATTTTACCCCTTTAACCCCCACCAAAAACTCATTTTGTCAAAGGAATTATGTTTTTTATTTTTAAAAGGTCTATTAGGTTTTTTTTGGTGCTGACTTCAAAAATGATGTCGAAAATTACATTTAGCTGGTTACAGAGGGTGAATTTGGCCATTTTCAGTCCAAAATTTACATTAACGTTATACTAAAGTCAAATTTGTCGGTAAATTTTTAAAAAATGTACTTTTACTTTTCTACGCTTTAGAAAATAAAAAAAAATTATTTCAGGCTTTAAAGTATAATTTTTGCAAGGGAATGAATCAATATGAAGTTACAAATGTTATTAGGAACGGAATAACTACATTTTACAAATTTAAAACTCAGTCGGTAATCCAATGTTAAAAACATAGGGGTTAAGGATGATCTTAAGAGACTATCAAGAGACTCAAGAAGTATTTATGTTAGATTATGTTAGTTTACTGTATCATATTTTGTATAATTTCATGAATAAAATTTCATTTTTTTAAATAAAATTCAAATGAAATATTCAAAAGAGGAAATATAGTATTTATTTTTCTTTTTGTTTATTAAAAATTATAAAGAAATAAATAGTATTAAAAAAATGTAAAGAAAAAAATACTTAATAAAATAATAATAATTTGAATATACAGTAAACAATAATTTTATTTTACTAAATGTTATAATTTCTCTTAAGAATACACATTTCATTATAAATTGAAAACCCAATTATTTAATTAAATTTAGAAAAATTAAGTATTTTGAAGGTTTATGTAAATTTAGGGGTATTTGGGGTGAAAAATGGCCAAATTCACCCTTTCGAACCTGTTAAATAAAATTTTTTAATTTATTTTAAAAATCTGTAACCTAAAAAACCCAATTAATTAATTTAATTAAAAAAAAAAAAGTATTTAAAAGGTTTAGCTTAATTTTGGGGTGAAAATTCACCCTCTGTAACCAGCTAAATGTAATTTTCGACATCATTTTTGAACTCAGCACCCAAAAAAACCTACTACAACTTTTCAAAATAAAAAACATAAGTTCCTTTGACAAAATGAGTTTTTGGGGGGGTTAAAAGGCTAAAATGGCCAATTTCACCCTCTGTAACCTGCTAAATGTAATTTTCGACATCATTTTTGAACTCAGCACCCAAAAAACCTATTAGACCTTTTCAAAATAAAAAACATAAGTTCCTTTGACAAAATGAGTTTTTGGGGGGGTTAAAGGGGTAAAATGGCCAATTTTACCCTCTGTAACCAGATAAATGTAATTTTCGACATCATTTTTGAACTCAGCGACCTAAAAAACCTACTAGACCTTTTAAAAATAAAAAAAAAAGTGCCTTTGACAAAATTAGTTTTTTTTTGGGGGGGGGGAGGGGTGAAAAATGGCCAATTTCACCCTTCAGAACCTGTTGAATAAAATTTTTGACATCATTTTTGAGATCAGCGACCTAAAAAACCTAAATAATGAATTTAATTATAAAAAAAAGTATCTTCAAAATTTATGTGGATTTTGGGGGTGTCTGGGGTGAAAATAGGTCAAATTCACCCCTTGGAACCTGTTAAATGTTATTTTTGATCTTAAATTCTAATTTAGTGGCCTAAATAACCACTTAGCATCATTAAAAAATGTAAAAAATAATTTTTTACTGCACTTCCATTTTGGTCGGGAAATGGGGTGAAAATAGGGGGGGGGAAACCACCCCCCGGCATATGATACACTAGATCGTTGTAACGCTTTGTTGGCATTATTTTTCTGAAGCGAATGCAAAAGGTTTCAACTCGATTCGTGTACTTTCAAAGGCACTTCGAGGTGAAAAACACATTACCCCTGACTATCACTCCGATTAACAATAATCTTAATATAAATTTGTAAATGAAATACGAGCAAAAAACGAAGCAAAATATGAAGCAGACTGGAAGGTGTAATAATCTTTAATAATAATAATATATTTAAATTGGGATTGTATGAAGCAAGTAATTTTAATAAATAATCACTTATAAATCATTTTAAAAATTATCCCCTTCAGAACCTTTTATATAATATTCAAAAGTCAATTCTCTTGCGAGAAAACCGACATCTACCATATACTAAACAAAGATATAAGAAAACACAATAGCTAATCAGAAGTGTATAATTTTTTAAATACGAACATATAAATCTGAAATTACATGTAATAAAAGCACATAAAAAACAAAATTTCATTAACAAGAATCTATTTTAGTAAAGTTTTTATTTTTAAAGAGAAAAACAGTCATTGCCTGATAAAAAAAAAAGTATAAAGTAGATTAATTTAGTTGAAAAGTTTTACTCTTACTAGACCTCGTACTAGACTAAAAGTTGAAAAAAAAAAGTCTTTAAGTTTTCCATCTGTTAGTATAATAATTTAAAGTTTATATAGAAATTTGTTAAATATAAAAGATCTAGGGTACCATAAATAGCCAACAGCTATACATTCTATCTCTATCTTTCTTTCTCTTTGTTGTTTTTCTCTCTAGAGTGTACCACAAAATTCAAAAGGGGATAATAAAGTACACGTAAATTTGTATAAATGAGAATAGTATTTTTCCTCTTTTTTTGGCTTTAATTTTACTTATTCTTTGAGTTATTTTATTATTATTTAAGATAACACACAAAAAAATAGCTACATTTTTTAAATATCAATAAAATATAATCTCGTTTATTCGCGTATCTCACACCAAAAACGTTAAAACAAAAAAAATATATGAAAATGCTTTTTTATTTATTTATATCTTTTTTTATATGAAAAAATTTTTATTTAATCTCTTTTGTATTTATTTTTTGTAGATTTAACTCAATTGATAATAATGAAAAAATATAGATTTTTTTTTAAAAATGTTATTGTAAATATAAACTATAAAAGCAGTAAAATAAAAATTTTTTTTTATAAAAACAAAATTCTATATCTGAAAACTATAATATTTCGAAAAATGCATATAATATTTGTAAATGTGGTAGTATTAGAGTCAACAGCTGTCTATATATTGCTAAAAACCAGCATGGCACCTGTCGCTTTTTCAACGCAAAAAAAACGCATATAAAATGGACAAAGACACCAATAATTTTTTGCACAGTTTGGTTACGTTAAAATTTTGATCTATGAAAAAAAAATCTTGAATTTTTACGTCACCCCTTTTTTTTAATATTGATTGTATTTTCATTTGGGCTAAGTGCAAGTATCACGCATATACTTTATACGTTTTAAGTTTTTTATCGCTTCCGTCTGGACTAACCGGAGAGTTGGCGGCAGCAAAGCAGCAAGCAGCACGTGCAGTCATTCACCGCGTTCTATTTTTCATCTCTTTTTCGCAAATGTTTTTTTCTTTTTTTAATCATATTTTTTCGCTTACATCTTCTTCGTAATTTTATAAAACGAAAGAAAGTAAAAAGAGGAATCGATATTTTTTTTTACGCCTACTACTAGCGCGCAAATATTACCAAATCGGGTAATGTACAGGAGTAAAAAATGTAATTTATTTTTTTTAAGAGGTTTATAATAATAATAGTTGTGACATAAAGCAGCCACGAATTTACGAGCGGACGAAATTTAAGCCGCAATGGCTTGGATCTTCGATTACATTACCTCGAAAATCCAATGGGAATCTGTGGTCAGTTAGCTATTTGAGTGTCTGTATAGACTATTGTTAAGGGGATTATCGAATATATTCAGGGATTTTGGATTATAAATTTTAATTTCATAAAAATAATTTTTAAACTTTTTTTAGTTAACTTTTATAACGAGCTGTTTTGTAATATTATACACCAAAGAAATTATTTAACGATTACAACTCGAAAGTAAAAATTTTTTTATGCAGTAAAATTGCTTTTAAAATCTTAATCTTTTTTTTTTATACAACTGCAGTAGTAAAACGAGTACTTCAAGAAAGTTAAAATATAATTGCATGCAAATTTATTGGCTCGCTTTGTTCTTTTCTTAACTGAAAAATTATAGCTTTTAAAATAAGAAAATATTCTTAATCTCGCTCTTAGTTGTAAATTAAAACTGCATAATAACTTTTTTATATGGGTAAATGAAATTTTTAGTGTGGTATTTTTTTAAAATTAAGATAATAAATATATTAACCTAATTATTTTCTGCTATGAATATTGTAAAAAATAAATTTTCAGTCAATATTTTCAGAATTTAATTTAAAATAATATAAAATTTCATTTGGAAATAAATTAAGGAAATAAATGAAGGCATCAGTTGGCATATTGAAAATTCGATATAAAAAACGGTAGAATTAAAATTATTAACGAGACAATTGTAATTAAATAAAAAATTAAACCTGAAATATAGAAATCAATACCTAATAAGGTAAAAAAAATATTGACTTATGTGAATCTTATTGGTTAATGACTTAAGAGTCCACATATATAAGATTTAATGACACACCTCTGTATTATTGAAATACCTTTTTTAGAGTCGAAAATTATACTTGCAAATTACATACATACACTGAAAAAAAAAAACTTGTATAATTACCGTTAATTACTTTTAAAGTAAAAAAAATAAATCCAATGGAATCATCTTCTTTGTGTCGTTTTATAGATAGAAGAGAACGTGTTATTTAATTAATCAAAAAAAGGTATTGCGGGTGTCCGAACACTTTTTTCTTATTTATTAGTTTAATTCCTTTGCGAGTTTTTGCTTAAAGCTCAAATCGGAAATTAAAATTCTCTGGGTATTGGGTTTCAGGCTCTCTTTAAATTTACTCTTTGTATAATTACATTGATTGTATTTATACGATAAAATTCAGATGAGACCTTAGGTATGTTTTTTTTTGTTGTTGCTTTTAATTTAAATAATAAATAAAAGATGAAGATGAATGTAATGAAATTTCACGCCGAAGGCGAATGTAAAACTTGATTTTTTTTTTATGTAAGTACTGCTATTGATTATATAAAGATACTTTGAAAAAATAAAGTTGCAGTGTTGTAAAAAAAATTATTTATTTGCATGTATATTAGGGTGGCTTTTAATTTGTTTTGACTGGAAAATGTGTTATTTGTTTTGTTGGCTAATTTTTAAGAATTATTAAATTTTGAAATATGGAATGAGACCATTTTGGTCCATTTTCAAAGCTTTCTAGAGAAAAAAGATAAATTTCAAGAAGACCGATGAACCACGGGATTTTTTTGCAAAAAAAAACTTTTAAAACAATTAGTTTGATAATTCAAGGAAACGAGTAATTGCGAGCAATCTATTTATCGACATACCCTCAGTCAAAAAAATATTTTTTTCTTATTTTTCTTTATTTGCTTTTCCAGATAAATAAATTACGTATTAAAATTTGCAGTACTATAATAAAATCATAACAACGCGTGGCACCCCTAACAAATTATCTAAATTTTCTACTCGAAACGAGTATTTAAACGTTTCGATAAACTCCAGTATATTCGTTGCAAAACCAATTGTCAGAAACAAAAAGATATATTTTCTAAAAAACACAGCCAAAGGCAATTTTATTTAATAAATATATAACAGAGAAAGACAAATATTACATTTTATACATACGAGAGATCAATTCCCATGAGAAATTTTCACTTTTGTATTTGATTTCATAAACTCAAATAAATAAAAAAATTGAAAATATGGACAAACCTAATATACATTAATAAATTAATTAAAATCTATATTTTTTAAAATAATAAAATAAAAATTATTATATAATTTACCAGTAAACCTTGAAGACAATGTTAAATATAGGTCAAATAGGTACTCTACTTATTTATTATGTAAATAAATGAGAAAAAATAATATTTCAAGTTTTTTAATGACAATTTTTTTATTACACAAGTAAATAAAATTATTTCTTTTATTCAAAAAAAAAAAAAAAAAACACTCCTTTTATTATATTAAATAAAAAAATATTTTCTTAAAAAGTTTTTTTAGTTTTTCTGTTCTATTTTTTTGAATATTAAAATAAACTTTAACTAGAAAATACACCGTCAATCTAAATTTATGTCAAAAAAGTTTATTATTTAATGTCACATAAATAAAAAAATTCAATTTCTTAAAAAAAAAAGAATCAAATTACTTAAATTCTTTCTTGCTAAATAACATTTTCTTCATCATTGACTAATTGCTCAGTTGTTTGAGTATTAAAAAAAGCGGTAAAATATTTCATGTTTAAAAATACAAAAAACCGACGATCCGTGCGATCTAAAAAAAAATAAGGCGTGCGTATATCCGCTTAAAGTCTATATGGGTGTGTGGGAGCTGATTTTAATAATGCAATTTTGTATTTATAAAAAAAATTTTTTTAATTAAAATTATTTATTGATTATTTTTTTACTTTGTATCGAAAATGACCACAATAAATAAAATACCAATTTTGATTGACTTTAGTATAAACGAAGGTATAATAAATTTTGGTATAATAAAAATCAATATATCACACATAATTTAAAAATAAAAAAAATTTAATTGAAAAATAAATATAAAAAAAATTGGCCAATTATTTTTTAGTTCCATGATACCTAATATCTTTTCTTATACTTTTTATATATCGAACATAAACAATATTACTTTTTTATATACGTTCCGGGAAATTACGCATTCCTCCTCTATTTTTCGACGTAGAAAATTTTTTTTTTTATCGAGGTCATTTTGTAATTTATACCGCACGGACCATATAATGTGTCGTTAAAATATAATATTTTGTTAGGAAAAAAAAAAAGAAAAAAAAAATTGACAAGAATATTTTTTAACTTGCTTGGTCGTATGATAAAATCTTTATCATTGCCGCATGTATGAATACGATAAGAAGTACTTTTTTTTTACGAAATATAAATATATTTAAATATTATATGTGTAGTACTTTTTTGAGAATAAAATTGACATTACTGTGATAAACGATAATGTTTTTGCGGTTTAATTTATTCTTTCTTTGCTGCAAGATGCTTTACTGTCACGCGAATGGGAAGGATTTCGAATGTTTGCTCGGGACACTCTTTTTATTTGTACTAAATAAATATTTAATTTAATGAATAAAAATTTCGAGTTAATATTTTGTTTATGCTAATCAAGTGTTTTTTTGTCATTTTTAAACTTATGTTTTAACGAATTTCAAGAGTAGTTTTTAATAATTACACAAGCACAAAATCAGGCTGCAAAAATAAAGAATGGCCCAGATCGCACGTAAATTGTGATATGAGGTGAAGCCGAGGATGGGAAACTGCGATCTGGGACATTCTTTTTTTACGGCCATGGGCGAAACATAATTTTTCTTCGTCAGTGACTTGAAAACGCAAATTGTCGAATCGCACCGAGGCCAGAATATACGTAATTTTTGGCCACTGATAAGAAATAGTATATTTAATGCTCGTACGCGGATAAAAATTCAGTTTTATAAAAAGAACAATCTTTTAGTCAGTAACTTAACCACTAAAATAGGCAAAGTTTATAGCTAAATTGGAATAAATAATACTCCAACAGGTTATTCGCGCACCTAGTTTTGATTACAAATAGTAGAACATATAACCACTTTGGGTAAAATTCAGTGAAATTCTCACCCAAATTAGTTATGTGTTTAACCTACACCTCACTGGTTTAAAATCAAACTAACCTTTTGGCGTTATAGTCAACTAAATTTTTATCCATGTATCCAGAAAAGTAAAGAAAGATCCAAATCACACGTAAAGGTTATTTCATTTCGAGGCGAATCCGAGGATGTTAAACTGTGATTTGGGGCATTCTTTATTATTTTGTGAACAAGAGCCGTATAAAATTTATCTGAGTCAATGGTCGATTAATGGCGAGTAAACAAGCTCTTATCGGCCGTGCAGTGGCAGGAAAATACAATCTTCCAGGCCGTTGATAAACAAAATTTCGCTTTGCCCTTGACCCTAAAAAAAGAATGCCTTGTAACCTGCCCAGAACGTAGTTTTATATGCGATCTGGGACATTATTTACTTTTACGACCTAGGATAAAAATATACTACCTATTTATGAAAGGCGAAATGCCTGATCCTCCCTGTAACCCTCATGGTACGATTTTTGGTGTGCTAAAAACAAATTTGAGAACAAAATTTATATATCACTCTTAGATTTTGCTCTAGCACCCCTCAGTATCACTCCAAAGGGACAAATTTATAGACTACATGAAAATTCAAAATTGAGTATTGTACCTTATGTTTTTTAGCGTGCTGTAAACGAACCTAAAGTCGAATTTAAAGGAATTACTTTTTACCTTAGCTACAGCACCCCACAGCAAAATGCAGCACAACAAAAAAACCGGTATTAGAGGAAAAAGCAGGAAAAAGCTTATAACCCTTTCTTATTTAATAAAATTTGTTTGATCATTCAGTCCTCGCTAAAATAACTAAACATTGACTACCTAGAAAATTTTAAGTAGCATTTAGGTCGATTTAGGGGTCTAAAAGAGCGAGTACTAGAATTATAAAATTTAAAAAGTGCCTATGAATAAAGAATTTTGGCTTTTCTTCCGTCTTTTAATAATACAGATAATACATTAAAGAGATTTTAATAAAATAATTTGACTTTGTAAAGAATAAAATGATACAGAAAGTTTTCAGGGAGATAAATGAAAAGTTAAAATATACAGATTTTCTTGTGGTTTCTTTCCATATAATAATTGTCTAGCTGTTGGATTAAATTTTCTATATATATGTGTGTGTATGTACATGTATAATAATTAACACACTCTTACATAGGCTTAATACCATATAAAAAGCTGAATAAAGACAGATAAACGAAAAAAACAGGGGGTTTGAAATAACTTTTTTATGTTTTAATTAATAAAAAAATTTATTATTATTTATTTTTATAGACAATGTAAAAAATATTCATAATCGTTGGACCGTATATTTATATTATTTTTTATTTTTATAAATCGAAATCTTGTTTCACGCACGAGTTAACGCTCGAGTTAACGCAATATTACAATATGCTCAATAGGTGGTATACATAAAGTTGTATTATGTTTTACATGTTACTTTTTTATTAAAATTATTTAAATTTTATCTCGAAAAATATTGAAAATCATTATTCGTAATGCTTTTTTGTGTATGTAAAAGATTTGTTTTTAATCGAATAAATTTAATACCTAACCTCAAATATTTTTTGTGTAATAGTTTAAAAATGATTTTTTAGGTTATGTTTAGTTTATTCAAGTTTAAAACAAGTATTATAGCTATAAGATTTTATGTAGATTTTATGGCTACAAATAATTCAGAAAACTTTTTCAAAACATAAATGCTAATATAATACGACATAACCTAAAAGTTTAAAGGGTCACACAAAAGCTGTGCATAATTTTCAAAAACTTTGACCTTTTCTAATAATAAAAATATTTTTTATAGATATATCAATAAAAATTCTTCAACTTAACTTTCATCTAACCCACCCACGCATTTTATTCAAATTGAATTTATTTTCTCTTTAAGTTTTTTATAGAAAGGAAAAATTATTTTTATAATTACTTAAAATAAATTTTATTTATTTTTCAATTTCCTTGTATTATACTTTGCTGCTTGCTTTGCAGTGGTTATTTATAAAGATAATGTAGTATATCCAATATATTAAAAATTGACTTTGATAAAATATGGAAAAAAAGTAGAAAAATTCTTAACCTCAATTTTATTTTTTTTTTTTATTTTTCCTTATTTATTACTTTATATAATTTTTCTTTACTTTTTTGGTTAATAAATTATTTTATTGATTTACTTGTAGAATGTAAAAAATTTCTCATACTTATATTGAAATTTTTGAAATAAGGGTTAAAAAATAAGTATATTTATAATTCTTTGACTTAAAGGTGCGTCGCAGAAAAATAGTACAAAAAAAAAATAATTAAACAAAAACTCTGTTGGATATATAATATACGTTTCTTTTATTATTTTTCACACTTTTATGTTGTTACAAGTTAATTTTTGCGCATTTAAAATAATATAATATACTTTTAAATAACATTTTTTAAAATAGGTTAATACTAATTAAATGTTAATTTTGTAAAAAAGAATATTAAATTTCTTTAGTAATATTGATTTTTTTTTTTAATTTTTTAGTTTGTAGTTTGAGTTAGCGTACGTATGGTATTACATTGTAATACTATTACAAATAATACTATTAAAAAAAACTACTATAATTAAATAAGTAAATTGTTTTTATGTAATAAAATATTCAATATACATAATATAGTTATTTTTATAAATACAGGAATGTATTAATAATTATATTAAGCATTAAAATTTTTTTTTTGCATCAGGGCGTAAAAAATAGTGTCCAAATTTTTAAAACATTTCATAATTAGCAATCTGCTTAATGCCAAAACTTTTGAATCTTTAATGTTTTTAATACGGTACTATTTTTATTTTGATGTTTATTGAATTGATAATAATCAGTAGAATTGAAAATTTTTTCTCGCAAGTAAAATGAATTCTAGAAGCTATATAAGAGCTTGAGTAAGGATAGCGACTTATACTTCAAAAATTTTATTAAATAATTTAATTTCTTTATTGTTTTGATCTTTTCGATATAGGTTATTATATAAACTCTTTAGGATTGTATCCATTTTGTTTAAATATTTAGAAGCTTTTCGGATATCTCGAATATTGTTGACGTCAACAGAAGTTAATGTGTCCCTAGAAATCTAGTAATAATTTGCTCCATATACTAGATTCTAAGGGCACTAGAGTAGAAATAATTAATTATGACTCAAAATTTATTGAAATTTATTTAAAATTCTGTTCGAGCAGGATCCATGAAATCGCCTCTAAGCAATATTTTAATGAATTTTTAGTGATAATAACTAGAGTTCAATCTTTTCAACTCTAGAGTCCCCAGAACCTAGTAAGAATACGCTCCATTAAATCGTTCCTTGATTAATATATATAAATGATATATATATATATATATCCCTTGATTCATGAAGCGCATTCTTACTAGATTTCTGGGGTGTTAAAACAATTAAATTTCAGTTAAGGGTCGATTTCATGGAGCGTATTCTTACTAGAATCTGGGGACTCTAGAGTTGAATAGATTGAACTCTAGTAATTATCACTAAAACTTAATTAAAATTTTGCTTGAAGTTAGTTTTCTGGATCCTGTTCGAGCAGAATTTTAATAAATTTTGTTTCGTATTTAATTATTTCTACTCTAGTGCCCCTAGAATCTAGTAAAAATACTAGACCCTTTAGGTGCGATTTCATGGAGCGTATTCTTACTAGATTCTAGGGGCACTAGAGTAGAAATAATTAATTACGAAACAAAATTTATTAAAATTCTGCTCGAACAGGATCCAGAAAACTAACTTCAAGCAAAATTTTAATTAAGTTTTAGTGATAATTACTAGAGTTCAATTGGAGTCAACTCTAGTGACCCTAGAATCTAGTAAAAATATGCTCCATGAAATCGCACCTTTTAAAATTAAAAGTACTTTAGGTCCAAATACAATTTAGGTTCCACCTTTGTTCCCACAACTCTTAGTAAACGATGACTAATTATTAAATCAATAAAATTTTATTAAACTAATTTATCAACAATAAATTTTCTTCAACTATCCCTTAACACTCAAGCTCGTATTATCGTACAACTTAACGTACAAGATAAAAATGGTATAATAAAAATCAAAAATTTAATACACCTTAAAATTGATTTTTACATTAAAATTATTATAACTCGTTATAAAACTTATATTTTTAATAGTATAAAAAAAAACAAAAAATAAATAAAAAATTTTTTTTATTACTTTTTTTATTCAAAGCACTTAAATAAGATAAAAAAATAAAATTCAATTTGAAAAAGATTTAATAAAATTATTTTATTCATTATATCTCGTCGTGACATAATCTTTGTTACTGATAATAAATAGGTAAAATGTAATCTTTAGCACGTTAGCTTAAACATAATATAAACTCATATATTATAATAATATCGAATCCAAAATATTATATTATAACACCGTGCAACTGACACTTTACCTTATTATTATTATATCGACACGATTATCTATATTTTCAGTATATTATCATAATATTTTGATATTTTAGTTAACTAAATAAATTTACAAAATAATCGATTAATTATACGTGTCTTTGTAATAAACAAATTTTTACTTTAATTTCAAGTGTACTAAAAACTGACAAAGTTTAAAAAGAGTAGTACTTGAATACCTTTTTAAAAATAGTCAATTAATGGCATGACAAAGCATTGTAGTTTTATTAAACTGAAGAGATGATTTTATAAATTTTCGATTTGAATTTAATTTTTAAAAATAAAGTGACTTTATCATCGTTAAAGATAAACTTTAAATCATCAGATTTCCTTTTTGATCTTTTTCTCTCTTACTCTCTTTAGGTATTTAATCAAGCATACTATTATCATACCCTATCACCTTTCAAGTAGAAACTTTAATTAGTCTATTTTCTCTCTTATAAATATCAGGTAATTTTCAATGTACAAGACTTTATTTAATTATATTAATTTTAATTGTTTATTCAAGTATGTTTTATATAACAACGTTTTATCTGTCTCGAAAATTTTGTCACGTTTTTGAGTATGTAAGGTTAGGACTACAGTTTTGGGTGGATAAATAGATCTTTTGTTTCTTGAATCAATGAGAACAAATTTTTCATTAATTCACTGGTTTTTAGATACAAAAAATATTTTAAGTATCATAAAATTCAAATACCGAGCTGAATAAAACATAAATTTTTTTCAAGTGATTTTTTTTATATATTTCAAGCAAACTTTTTACTTATTCTAGATTTTTTTCAATTTGATGATGTAAAATACATCAGCATTTTATTTATATTGAGTAAAAAAAAAATTTTTTTTATGTACTTAAGCCCTGTCAAATCGTCAAAAAAATATTATATATAAATAAAAAGTAGTATTCACACCTCTCGAATATAACTTTTTTATAAAATTCTCTTCTTTTTGAGAGAGTAGGAGGAGGAGTAGAAGAGTCTCGATCGAGGTGTAGCAATTTTCTTCTTCTTTTTGATAAAAAGGAAAGAAAGAAATGATCATAAAAGTACATTTTCTTTTTTTTCATTCTCCGCAATGCATACAAGTGTAAAAAAAAATAGGGCTCTTAGTTTTCTGTTGGCGGAAATCTTTTTTACTTTTTTTTTGGTTATATCTCGAGAAAAAAGATAGAAGAAAATGAAATGAATGGAAACTTTGTTAAAAAATAAAATACTTTTTTTTTTCTTTCGATTTATATTATGTACTATTATTCGATTATAAAAACGAGTTATAAAGGTCGATTTTTTTTTGAAAAAACTTGATCGAATTTACGAGCAATTTACTCGAGTATTTCTTCATTTTCTTTCTCATCTCTTTTTAAATACTTATCACCTATATATTACTATGATGTTTTAGTTGTATGCGTTGTACGTTATAGTTCATTAACGCGATTGTATTTTTTATCTTTCAAAGCAATTAACGAATGTATGCAAGTTTTACAAAACTTTTTTCAAATTATTTTGTAATTACTTGCGTTAGAGAAAAGTTGAATTTATTTATACTTAATTGTTTTGAATTTTCTGTTTGTTATGTAATGTGAAATTCTTGGGATTCCTTGGCGTTTTTTTTATTTTAAATGGAGTATATGAGTCAAGAAGTGATTTTGTAGTCATTTTGTTTTTTAAAGTTGTTTTAGCTTTGTAAAATAATGTTTTATTACGTGATGTTAGCATTTAACTAATTTTTTAAATAATATAATTTCAGAAATTGTGCTAGAGTCAGTAGTTACAGAAATCAGAGCAAAAATAAGGAGTAATCTGCACTGTTAGATTACTGTGCTTGATTTATAAAGTTTTGTTTGAATATTCAAAATTTTTGGAATGCAAATTTTATTTATCTTTTCTTCTGATAATCGACTCCAGTTATAGCAAATTTTGAACATTACCTCGTAAATGTAATTGCAAGCGTTAAGTCAAAAGTTGAATTTTTGAAAAACTAATATTTTTCATCTTAAAAAAATTGTTGTATTTATTGACTATAAGGCTTTAAAAGGGTGCGTAATGTATTTTATTATATTCATAAAGTTATCAATCAAATCTTGAATAATTTCAAAAAAAATTTATATGCCAGAACATAAATTTTCTATTCTTTGAATTCTGCAGCATTTATTCCTTGAAAAATCACATGAAAAAGTCATATTTTTCCTCGTATGTTACATTATTGTCAATTTTTTTCAGGTTATATAGTTTCATACGAGCGTGAAATTAGAAAAAAGAAAAAAGGCAATCGAAATACTTACTTTATTCAATATATCAAATAAATATACTTTTTTTTCACATAATATTTGGGAAATTCGTAAAAATCACTTTTATACCTCAAATACGTATCCAAATTTTATTTAATCAAAAATTTGCAAAAAATTTATTAAAAAAATTATACATAAAACCACAATTTCCTTTATTTACATAATTAAGTCTTTAATTGACATAATAATAATAATAAATAAAGCCTGTAATTATCTGATTTTATCTTTTAACCAAGCAAAAAAAAAATAATACATTTTGCACAGAAACTTTGTTTTTTTAAGGAAGAAGAAAAAAATGTGTTAATGTGTGTGCGTTGGTAGTAGTAGTAGTAGTAGACGAATAATAAAGTAAAAGAGTTTTTTTTTTATTATGTATGAAAAGGAAAAAAAACCGGTTAAAAAAACAAAGTGTATAATATTTTTTCGACGACTCGTGACCTTGAATCTTTTTAAATGTATAAAAAAAATGCCAGACAAAATTGCAAATATTTTTTTGGATCTAAAGTTTTGTTCAAAAGTTTTATTATGTATGGTTTTTTGGTTTTTTAATTTAGGATTGGAATCAAACCTTTATCAATGCATGCCTGAACTATAGTAAATTTGGTATAATAGTCAATTTTTTGAATACCAAGCATTATTGGGAAAATTTAACTTCTGGTATATGATCCTTAATTCTTTACAATTTAAAAGAATTTAGCTCTCTTTACGCAGCCTATCATTTCTTGGGCAAAAATGATTTTTTATACGAAGAAAATTATTTTTTTCGACCACTTTTTGCAAATTTTTGGAAAATTGTGAAAAATTTCAAAAACCGTTAAAACTGGATCTTTCAACTAGGAAAATTTGATTAATAAATCTAGTATACGCTGTTAAAAATACCCTATGGTAAATATACGAAATTATCGTAAAATTACGAATTTTTCGTAATTTTACTAAAAAGACTTTTTTTTCCAAAAAAAACTGTACAGTTACTAAAAAAATTCATAAATTTACTAAAAAAATTGTAAAATTACGAAAAAATTGTAAATTTACGATCGATCGTAAAATTACGATTTTTTTAGTAAATTTACGAATTTTTCGTTAGTTTACGAAATTTTTGTATAATTACCATAGGGTATTTTTAACAGGGTATTTTTATCCTATAATTTTTATCTTAAAAATATAGCAAGGAAGCCAACTGATATTATTTAAAATTTTAATATGAAAAAAATACCATAAAACATTCCATTAAAAGATTAATTTTATAAATAAATCGAAACTCTAATTAAGATATAAAAATTCCTCCAAAACAATTAAATAAAAATCTCGATAAAAATAATAAAATTTAAATTATATTTAAAAAAATGCCATTTCGTATTCAAGAATTAAATGCATTCACATCAGCGAGTTAATGTTACTTTAATCTATATAGATTGAAAGCAAAAAATAAAAATAAAAATAAAATGTAATAAATCATTCAAGTTAATTCATTTTTAGAGTGATCTTTTATTTTTTTTATTAGAGATAATAACAATAATAATACAAAGTATAAAAATGTTGTTTTTTTTTTTTGCAATCATTGATGAGTTGCTTTTAATGGTTATGTTCTAGTTAACCTTTTTAAAATAAAAAATTAAAAGCCTTCGTTTATTATTATAATTAAATATGATAAATTATTTCGTGTACTGATGATCGACGAAAATTTTTTAACGCAAATTTCAACAGACTAAATGATATTTAAGTTTCTCTAAAGCAACAAGGAAAAGACGGTTTACTTGTCTTTTCTCTATCATTATTAAAAATGGAAAGTAGATATAAAACATTAAAGTAAAAGTAATGCGGTTTTACACTTTATTATTTAAAATCTTCCTGAATCCAACTTGAATTTTGTGGTTTTAAAAAATATCTTTTCATAATTTCCTATTTTAATTACACAAATTTTTTTATATAACTTTGAGGTTAAATTAGTACTTTTGGTATTTTTTAATAAAAATTACTATTATTATTATTATTACATTAATTTAAAAAGATATGTAAATGTCATTTATATAAAAAAAAAAAAATTCAATGAATGCGCATGAAATTTACATTTACGATTCTACGAATGCGGCTAAGCACGACATGACGATGCAACTGAATATTTCAAATCCCTCTACTTTTTGTTTGGAATTTCGCCAACAATTTATTTCTATATATCTATCTTTATCTTTGTATATTATAAACTTTATAGTTATAATATATACAAAAAGAGATTCTCTTGATCATCATATTTTTCTTTTTTTAAATCTAAATTATGCTTTCTTTTCATATATTTAACTCAAATTATGCTTTATCTAAGATTTAAAAATAATAAAAAATATTTTTTTTTCTCGAAAGTGAATTGACTCGACCTTAGTATATATTCAGCTAAGTAAAAAATAATTATATTTATATCGACGCATAAGCCAATAATTAAATCAATATTTTGAAATTCTAGTAACCCGATTTAACAATATAGAAAATCAAAGCGTAAATTTGTAAAGCTGAATTTGAAAATTTTATCATTATCAACTTCAGTATTAATTTCCGGATTTATATATATAATAAAGTGAGGTTATATGCGTTTGTATTTATATGTGCATTTGCACATCTATTGGGAATAATAATAGTTATAATAACAAGAAACTTATCCTGGTATACTAAATTTCAAATCAAATATACATATTTAGAGATATGAATTCTCTCTCTCTCTCTCTCTCTCTCTCTCTCTCTCGTTATATCTTTTGTTCTGGATTATTATAATTATTTAATAAAAGACCTTGATTTTATTCTGTACAGACGGTTTTGCAATTTTTCTGTATTTTTAGTAAAAAATTAAAAATGATTAGATAATTTTAAATTACAGTTTTTCCAAGAATTTTTACGATCTAAATAAATTACATCAGATATAATAAAATTATAATTATAGAAATTTTTTTATCTTGATTTATAATGTATGTGTGGTGTACGTGTATTTTTAATATCATAATAAATAGAATTTATTAAAATAACAATTGAGGACGTTAAATTTAATAATATTCAAAGTGCTTATTAAATAAATGACCTAATTTCTTTTTATTACAATAGTTTTGGCGCCAATGATCTCTCCAACATATTATGGAATATTCAAAATTTTAATTTTATTGTTAAAGCTCGCTTGACGATAAAGGACCTGGCTATAAAAACAGTTTTCAATATTTTATCAATTTTTGGTTGTTATTATTTATTCAAATTGAACTATTAAATTTTAAGGTTAGGAAATCGGAAATTATTATAAAAACTTAAAAATTAATTTAAATAAACGATTGAAATAAACAATTTGAAGTCTGACGAAGCAATGAAATCAGCAGCTAACATTAGTAATCCAGTATAATTTTAGATTAGTCCTTGATATATATTACATATTCCAAAAGGCTCTTTTGCTTGATGATTTGATTAGGGAACAAAGGCTTTCCATTAACAATCCAAGTTCCCTCTGTCAAGCTTTTGCTATTCAATCCTACTGCTGGCTATCCTCTCACACATACACAGTCATCTTTATATCTTTCAAAACCTGTCATTTCTCTCTACATGCTCATTTCCTTCTTAAATTTTTAGAATTTTTATCACCTGGTAAATTAACAAAAATAGCATATAATTAATTATTCGTTTGAAAAAGTTGGGATTCTTATACCGTATTATATTTTACCACAAGGCGAAATAAACTTTCGTTTGAAGAAATAATAACAAACAAAACAAACAAGTAAGAAGATCGGATTATGTATCTTTTGTTAGTAAAATACTATTATCACATTTAAATTTAGTTTTAAGTTTTGATACATAAGTCAACATTTCTATCATATTATTGACTCACTCTCTTGACATTTAATTATTTCAATACCAACAAACTTTTCATTGTTTATTTTAAGATTAGAATTAAATGCTAATCGTATTAAAAAATTTATCTGTACTTTTTAATTAATAAAAACAATTAAATAAACAATCACTATAAATCAAATAAATAAAACAATAATTCATAACAAAAAGGAAGAAGGGAAAAATGTAATAACTCAAAGTTCAATTACGCAAATTGAAGAGTATGTGTGTCCTGTTTCTCTACAACCATTTTTTTTAAACTAAACACTCCCTTCTTTCAGAATGTAAATTTTTTGTACGTTAAAAAAATTGATATTTCCTTAAGTGCATGTTATGATTTTTTTTAATATACAGTCAATCAGAACCTGTGTGTGTGTGTGTGTTAAAAATATGAGACTTTTTATTTATTTTATTATTAAGTGCACTTAGACAGTAATAATAGAAATTCTGTTGAGTTTATTCTTTTGGGAAAAATAAGATGATTTTATTGCATGGAGCTTTTGTTAGGTAGAGAAAATCTCTAAATTTATGTTAATCTAATTTTTAAAGCTAAGAAATTCTGTTATTTATTAACACTTTATTAATTTTTTTAGACTAAAAAATTTTTTTTTCAAGAATAAAATATTTTTTATTTCAGTTTACCTTGGGCTATTTTTTGCATTAAGTTTAAAAAATGTAAGATAAAATAAATAAAGTTTTTTTTCTTTAGTTAAAACTGCTAATAACAAAGTTTAAAAAATTGCTTTAGGTCATAACATTAAATTTTATCATGTTTTTAAAAAACATCTTTGTTAAAAATTAAATTTTATCTAATTTCAAAATCAAATTAACAATTTTTTTGATGCACAGAGTATTATCAGATAACAACTAAAAATATTACAATTTTCCATTACTTTTTTTTTCAAACAAGAGACAGACAATGTAATCCGTTAATATAAAAGTCAATAATTTTCACGTTACATAAAAAGTCATAAATATTAGAAAATTTTTTTAAAATACATAAATTAAAACGTTTTTTTTCGTAGGGGATACTTTGTGTCAAGGATTAATGACCCATGCAATTTACAATATTTTATTTCTTGAGGCTAAATTTTTGAATTTATATCGCTATAAGAAAATTTTATTACATCAACCCTTTTTTATTATGCTAAGTTGATAAAAATATGAAGATTATTTAAATATTCAAGTTTTAGTACTACTGCTTGAAATTTCAAGTTAAAAACTACATAATATTATAAAAATTTCAAATAAATCTTAAAAATGTAAATTTAAAATTCCATCAATTTTTTCCGTGTATTTATTCAATATTTCATTCTTTATAAATATTTATTAAACGATATATTTTCTTTATTTCTGTTTCAGGTGAG
This sequence comes from Anagrus nilaparvatae, assembly GCA_022575985.1. NCBI lineage: Eukaryota > Metazoa > Arthropoda > Insecta > Hymenoptera > Mymaridae > Anagrus > Anagrus nilaparvatae. The sequence continues at coordinate 16,118,362 of JAKSXM010000272.1, forward strand.
TTTCAAAAGCAATATTCAAAAAAAAATAATGGCCTAACGTAAGTCTTTAGCATAAAATATTCATGAATCATAACCTCAAATAAATCAAATATTCTTCAGATTTATATACTTTTTCCCTGATGATGATCATCATCATCATCATTACAGTGTCTGTTGTAACTTTTCCTTCCTTTTTCTTTTGATACTAAAAACGTGATTTGGATGTGCACATAGACTTGGTCAAAAAAAGAAAACTAGTGTAAAGCAATATAAGGAATTATTGCGGTACGATCAACAAACGGCTATTACGTGCTTAAAATAAATAACGAATTTTTTTTTTCTTCTTCGACTTCCAAAAAAATTTCTTATTTTCTTCTCATAAAGTAATAGACCGTACATACAAAGAATTCTTTTTTATTATTAAAAGTCTGAACTTCATAATTTTCACAAAAAAAGCAGATTTTTTATTTTTCATGCAAAAAAAAATATATACAGCCGGATGTTGTTTTGTCGAATAAGCGGTTTTAAAAGCTAATCTTGTTGAAAAGCTTTGAAAATCGTCAAGTGGATTTAAATAATATAAAAAAAAGTCAAAAAAAGTCGTAGTAATCCCTGTAGAAATGCGAATAAAATATTACTGCTGTATAGAAAAAACGAGAAAGAATTACTACTTTTTTTTAGAGTATTAACTTACTGACATTTTTCTTTTTACGGTTATTTAAATAAAATGAAAATCAAAAAATTTTTTTAATAATTGGAAAAACATTTATTTTTGAAAATGAGTCATATAGATAAAATGACAAAATTTATAGTAAAATATAAAGCAGAGAAATGAGCAAAATAGCACATACCATCGAATAAATATCAATTAACTAAATTGCACGTTTAGTTACAATACTCGAAAATGTGATTACCATTAACAGAGAAGGGCGGCGGGGGGGTAGAACGATTTTAATTATTTAAAAAGTTATATGCGACATTTATTTATAGTTTAGAAATTTATAATTAACTTAATGCGTTAGCTATATTTTGACAGTTAAACATTTATATCAATATATATATTTTTTAATTTTGCTCCTATCTGGTCCCTGACGCCCATTTTCACGCACGGAATTACGCTCTAAACTGCGTAGTTAATTTTATTTGTTTTGAATAAAACTTTTTATAAATTCATTATTTAAAAATTACACTTTTTAAGAGATTTTATTACAGAGATTTAAATTATTCACCCTTTCTGTAACTTTGTGTTAGTGTCGAATCATAATTTAAAGACTTAAACACATTTTTTTTAGTACTCACTTCATCATAATAAAATATTTTTTTAATTTACTTTTAATTTAAAGAAAAAAAAAATCTCATATCGTACAATTTTAATTAATGAATAAAGTTAAAAAAATTAGAATTACTTCACGTTTAAACCATAAATTTCGAGCTAATATACTTTTAACTAAAGAATTATAAACTATAAAAGTGTTGAAAAAAAAAATTTTTTAGCAGAAAAAAAAACACAAATGAAGAATATATAAGATGAGAGAGAAAGAGAGAGAAAGGTAAATAGAGAAGCTGATAAAGGGATGAAAATCATGTTTAGAATACAAAATGAAAAAAGTTTTTTATTCTGGTCATGTATATCTCTTTTGGCAATAAAGTTAAGTTTTAGTTGTATTAATTGGCTTAGGCGAGAGACTCATTAGCACTTTCGCAAAAGACAAAGATATGATAACTTGTTAAAACAAAACTTTAATACGTATTAAAAAAATAACTAAATTTATTTATTATTATTATTATGTCCTTGAAAACAAGTGTCTGATGACGTACAAATATTCTGATCCTCCACCCTCTTTTAAGAAATCAGTTGTAAAAGAAGAAATAGAATAAAGGAGAAGAAGAAGTATTTTTGCAGACGATGGGAAATACAAGAAGAAGAAAAAAGAAGAATAAAAGATTTTTATACGTTTTAAACCTTTTTAAGTACTACTACAAACACTAAAAAAATAAAAGACAATTAAAGGGATACTCTAAAAGAATATTTCCTTTGGTCAATATATGGGAACATTTTAGTTATTCGCATTGTTCTAGTTTTTTGATTTTTCTTCTATTACACAATAAACGCCCAAGAATATAACCGGTTCTCTTCTTTTTTTTAATATGTACGATGTAGAACGTCCCTCCACCCACATATTTTTGTCGTCTTAATTTTCAAAAAAAAATTCTATTATTATTGATTGTCCCCAACATTGTTTTGCGGATGTATTCTTCTTCTCTCTAAGCTTTATTTTGCTAGACTGTTATTATATGACAATTGTTCTTTTCTTTTTTTTTGGCGGGGGGATTCAAATTTTTTACCATCCGGTATTTTTTAATAATGAAAATGAGTAATTAGTTGACAAAAAATTATATTCTTGCAAAAATTATAAAAAAATTTTCTTTCAATGGCTTTTTTTTTCAATTTTTTTTAAAAATGAAATTGCAAAAAAAATTGTGAATTTAAAACTAAGCCTTAAGAGATTTACTCTAGATTTATTGGGTTACTGAATCCGAAAATCGTGGTTTTGCTCAATGGAAATGCACGGATATCTCTTAAACCATTACAAAAGTTGGATTTCTTAATAAAACATCTAATCACAAGGTTCTTTTATGGTTTAATTGTTAGTCCAACATCTAAAGGAGTTCTCCAGGATATGGACATCTTTCTCCAAGAATAGACTAAAAAGATCCTTCACTATCCCTGTCGGCTTAAGGAGACCTTTAACTGACATTTTGAGTTATGCTTATTTAACAATAGAATTCTGTGTGTGGACCATGGCACCTGGACTTGTAACTCTAATTTTTAGTTACGGGTTTTTTTCACACTAATGGCTACACTCGATATCCACGAGTTTTTTACATATACCAAATAGATTGGGTGGTCTGGGATTGCCGGAAATTGAAAAATAGGTGCACATCAGAAGATAAGCATCTTTTGAATTCTTTTGCCTGCAGTGAGAACATCAACAGTGAATTATGAACGTATACTAAAGCATTGGATTTACCAGTACCTTGCTCAATTAAATCGTTGGATGCTTTAAAATAACAGTGCAAGGAACACAAAAAGGTTAATTGGATGAATCAGCTTGTCCAAGGACAAGGTTGTTTCTCATTTAAGGAGCATATATTCAGTGCCTGACTGTATACCAACTGAATTTGTTCAAACCGTCTTATTACACCGAGACGATAAAGATGAACGCATTTTTACTGAGACCAATACAAGAGATAGTTAATAGCAAAGATATCGGTAAAGATATAGCATATGTCGTAAATGTAATCTCAAATAGGAACATTTGGTCGTGTATTAGAGAAATGATATACTTCATCGAAGACGTAGATTTATGGACAGAATCAAGTACAGAACTTAAACAGCAACTGCTATCAGAAAAGAAGCATACAGAATTTCAAAGAAGTAAATAGAACGATGCAGACAGTAACACTACAACCGGGCATGTACCTACCCTCTCCTGGATGTCTGAACCAAATTTTGGAGATGACAGACAATTGCAAAAATACTTTTTTAAAAAGAATAATTAAAACAAATCTAAGATGGTCAGATAAAGTCGTTATTATATCGAAATTAGGTATTATTCTAACAAAATCTAACGTTAATAAAGTCTAATCTACTGTTACCAGAATAATGCGATTCAGAAATCAAATTTGATTCAGCAAGTTTTTACTTAATTTTTTATTGTAAATCTACAATAATCCACAAACGAAAATTTCATTTGTCCCATACCATAATCCAAACCTTAATTACAACAAATTGATTAATTTACAAACCTAACGATCTCTTCTTGTAACCCTAACAATTTTATGCAGCTTCCAATCGATAAAATCCAACATAAAAAACCAATTAAACATCAATTTGAAATTCATAAAAAAAAAATATATTTTCATATTTTACACTTAATTTAACACGTTTCATTTTCAACAGAGATTCCTATTCCTGTATTATAATATACTCCTCATGATAAAAAAGTCATGAAGTATAAAATATATATAAATAAAGGTAATATATCTTTTAAAAAAAGGTGATATTGTATTTCTTACGCAGTTTTCATAATATCGTTTTTCGTTCCTGAAGAAGAAGTATGGTACATAGAAGACGATATCTTATATGTGAATTGCATACTGAATTTCAAACATGAAAATATACTTTTTATTATAAAAAAAATTTTTTTTTTTTGTATATTCAATAATTCATAACATATTTTATATTCATGCATATATAATTTTCAAGATTTTTTCTTATTTATAATATTTTAATTTGACGAGTAATTTTTAAAGAAATTTTAACTCTCTGAAATAATATTTTATTCATTTACTCTTTCTCGTAGTTATAATATAATTTTTGGGTTTTATATATAACTTGTATAATATAACATAGAAAGTTGAAAATTTTCTAATTAGTTTTGTATATATAAGTATAGTTTGTCTAAAAAAATTGTTATTATTGTTGTTATGCTATGCAAAGAAGATGAAGAAATTTAATTAAATGAAAAAAGAATCTTTTAAATATTAAATGCATGACGAATTAATAATAAAAATAAAAAGAAGAGAAGAATCACTGTGTTTTTATATACAGACAGACATTGTATCAGACGGATTAAGGGGCTGCTGACTTGGTTTAACACTTTATGAATATCTGTGCTGAAATTTGTAGCAAAAGTTCAATCACTTGTCAGAAAAAGTAAATAAAATTTAGGTCTAGGGATCAAGCTTTTATATGCTAAAGTATTTTTATATTTATTCACTCTTTCAAAAATATCTTGAGGTTTATTTGAATTAAGGATGCTCTGGCCAATGAATTTTCGAATACTGGTATATACATTCTTTCTATAGAGGAAAGTCTCAAGAATCTAATGGTGTTGGCCTTTTAGTATGTAATCGTGCAAAATTTAAAGATATTTACTTACAAAAGATGCAAAATTAAACACGGGCTCTAATGGTAGGTAAGGTTAGCTGAGTTCTGTACTTAGGCGGCGTGCTATATCGATCTGATGCCGTGATACCATGTATTCCTCATAAGTGCCTCGATTAAATTTTGCACTTTTGTACGCAAATATCACTAAATTTTGCAAGACAACCGTTTTAAAGATCTGCTCTATTATAGATTCTTGAGACTTTCATCTAAAAGACTGAATATCCAATTATTCGGAAATATATTGGCCAGAGCATCATTAATTATAAAAAAAAAAAATAATTTTTTTTCTATTAATTTTCTTTACATTTCAAGTAATTTGCAATCATTTGAGCTTGAAAAAAACTTCTGCTAGTATATTTTCGCTTGCGGCGAGTGGATTTTTTTTTTCAGTTTAGAAAAATATCTCGAATCTTTTATATTTGGTTGAATGGGCATCCTGGTCTATGTTAAATAAAATATGGTTTCTTAGCTTATCTTAAAAATAACGATGCTACCTTAAATAACTTCCGGAGTCTCCTTGTCAGTTACAACTCGAGATTAAAATCCAAAATTTAAAGCAAATAAATAAACAATCCCAAGTTAGTAGCCCCTCACCAAAGAGAACATACTTTAAAGCTTTTTTATACTTGTTTTACTTTAACAAACCGGTAATCGCCATCATTATTCAGTCCTTTTCGCTTTTTTTTTTCTTATCGGTTTAAAAAGAACGAAGCAAGAGCTATAGATAACATCCAAAAGACACACTTTATTTTATATATGTCATATATTTATTTCAACCTTTTTTTTCTCGTTCTAGATAAATACATAAACAACATTTTTATATATTAAATCGATTTTACCTTTTTTTTTATTATTTAAACATTAATTATTATTATTATTATTATTAAAAGAAATCTTTTTTAAAAAGTACAACACCTGCTGATTATGAGTGGAAAGAAATTTATGAAAATTTTTATTACTTAATTCTTCTTTTCTTTGGAGTGTATTTTTTTTTTATTAAAAAGCCATTTTTTTTTTGTTGAATTTTTTTTATTAAAAAATTCATGTAAAAGTAGATTATTACTGTTTTATACGATAATAATAAAAAATTTAATTATTTTTTTTGTTCTTTTATGTTGAAGTTAAATAAATAATTCACTTTTAATGCCTGCTCTTTCCATTAAATTTTTTCAAAAAGAGAGTAATAAAATAAAAAAAATTTTTTTTTTCTTTAAATTTGCCAAGACATTGATCGAAAGTTTTATCTATAAATTTTGAACATGCATCAATAATTTTTATACTCCCCCTTTAAAAAAAATGCCAATTTTTATTTAAATATTTTTTTTTATTTCAAGCTAAACAAAAATAAAAAAACGAGCAAATTTTATTTTTTAATAGAACTCAAGAGTTATAAAAAAAAGGAATATAAGAATAAAGAAGAGAAGAGAGTAATAAAAGGATTGAAAAAAAAAACGAAGAAGAATAAGAGAATCTGGCAAACTTAAAATGAAAACTGGTCCTTTTTGGAGGAGAGAGAGACCTTACAATAATATTGGCATTTTTTTTTCTTCCTTCGTCTCGTCTTACTTTTTTTTTACACAAAAACCACTGCAATATTCGATTTTTTTTTTTAACTTGAAAATTCCTCTCTATAAATTTAAATAATTTTTTTTTTTTAAATCAAAGAATTTATAATATTGGCAAAAATCCCAAAAATTTGTTTTTTTAAGTAAATAAAAATTAAAAATTTAATTGCTTAAAATGATGAAATTTTGGATTATTTCCAAAAAACATTTAAAAAAGGTTAACCTTAAAAAAAAAGTAAAGGATAAAAGGATATTTATAGAAAGTAGACAATTGATTTACGTTAGTTGTCGTAACGTTACATTACGGTCGAATGAATTTTCGAATTTCCAAAATAAATTGATAACGATTATTTATTTTTTTGGACAAATAGATTTTTATTTATTTACTGAAGAAAAAATTAAATCTCATATAGGAAAATTTTTTACATTTAAATTAAATAAATAATTTTTGAAAAATAATTGAAAATCTAACAAAATAATCAGTCAGCCAAAAAAAAAATAAAAAATTTCTTATTTAACGTACGAATGGACGTGCGAACAAGTTTCGAATTTAGATTACACGAAACTTTTGTTTTATTCTATAACAATAAATTCTTTCGCACCTTTTTTTATTTCACACATGAGTATTTTTTCATTTTTACAAAACTCCCTATTTATTGTTCAACAAATCTTTATTATTTAACTTATTTTAGAAAGAAATAGAAAAAAGTTGCATCAGTTAAATAAAATCTTTTACTATTATTATTGATAAGAAAATATTTTCTATTTTAAGAAAATATATAAAATACACCTGGTTTAATGCATACATTTGGTTTTTGGTTACATTGTATGTTAGAAAATAATGCTTTATATGGGATGTTCTTTGTTGGATTGGACTGAGAATTGGGTTTGGTGTTAGAGGAGTTAAAGAGCTGAATTTCAAATTGGGACTGAGTTCTAATTGACCAAAATTCTACAGTAGTCACTAATTAAAAGAAATCTTGAAAAAACAGTGCTGTTTTAACCCTAAAATACCAAACTGAAACAGAATAATTCATATACATCATATACATTTTTGAATATATATTTATATGCAAAGACTTAGTAAATAAAATATAAATAAGAAAAAAAAGAATTCCTAGCACGAAAATCTGTCCTATAGAATACAAAATTTTCCTTCTTATATTATATGCATACTATTTTTCATTTGCCTTCTCTTTTAGACATAAATTGACATTGTTAAGGTTACTTTTTTTTATATCGATTTTTTTTTTTTTAGAAATGTTATCGATGTAATTTCAATGTAATTTATATAAGAAAAGCTTTTTATAAAAATGTACATAGACTAATATTAGAATAACTGACTTATCTTTTTTTATTTTCTATACTACGACGATAAGAGAGAAAAAAAAATAAACTTACACACCCTTTTGTATTTATATTGATTGATAAAAAAATAAAGATATGTCGTTTAATACGTGTGTGTGTTTACTTTTTTTTTATAGTAATAATATTTTTAATCGTGATATGTTTTTTTACTGACACACCCATTTGTATGTAAAGGAAAATTTTTTTATTTAATAAATTGTGTTTAAGTCAAATTAGATTTTTTTTTGAGGTTAAGTTCTTGTAAGAGAGAGAAAAAAATTTGTTCGACACTACCAACGTGTTAAATCTTTAAAAAGATTTCGAAAAGTACTTTAAAAGTTTGAAAATAGTTCGTAAATAAGTTTAAGTACTTATCTTACATATAATTATGTTTTTCTTGTGTTTAGTTCGCTTACAGTCGCTTTTACAAGACCAAATAATTATAGGTACTTCAAAAAACAAAAATTTTTAAAATAATATTTTTGTTTTTTTAAACAGCACTCAAATTTTCTGTTTTGATCTTTTTTTGCACAGGTACATATGGTCTTTGGAATATGTGGTAATTGTAACAACTGCTTTGAAAAATTAATCCTTTTTATTAAATACTAGCTGTCAGTAAAATGCAAGCTTACATAAAAATTGGTCTAATGCAAGACCAAATATTAGCCTGTAAAATAAAAAATGCAAAAGCATTTTTAATTTGGTAAAAATTTATAGATCAGATCTACTTGATAAATTAGCTAAATCCAAATGGTTAAAATTATTTGATTTTTAATTTTTTTTCGAATTTTCTTAATATTTGCCCCCAAAAACTGAAAATTTTCAGTAATATGTAGGTTTATTCTATAAAAATAATTGAATTATACTTTTTTTTGTATTAAATAGTTAAATGAAATTAAGTATTTTTAATAAACTTTTTTCTCGCAAATGAAATCTTCTTTGACTCTGACCACGATCCTCAATTATATATAACTCCAAAATAGTATTTGTTTTATTGGTTTTAGGTAGAGCTGTGTTTTATAGGTCATTGGTACATATTTGAATTAATAAAACAGAAGAATGACTGAATTAAGACAGTAAATACTTATGATACTTTTTAATTTCTGCAACAGTTTCATTTTGTTTTTGTATAACCTAAACAGTTGAAAATTCAGCCCATATAAATAAATTGTCAATTTTAACAAGGGAACAAAACTTTTTAAAATTATGATGGTATCAATATTCTATTAATCTAAAAAAAAAAATTATTAATAATTATAATAAACTTTATTTTCTATACATCAATAGACGGTCCATAATTCTCAACAAAACATAACAAAAGAATATACGAGGGAATTAATTGAAAACGTTAACCCGTATAAATCGAGACATAAAATTACTTATTTATTTAATATATAAACTCACATCAGATATTTTTAATATAATATTAAATTTTCCAATATTATGTTGGTTAATTATATACTAAATGGTAATTAACTGTCTATAGCAGAAACTAAAACAAAAACATCCTGAAAATATAAATTTTTAATCAGGTCAGATAAGATATTAATTAAAAGTTTTTTTGCGTTTATTAATAAATTCTAAAACAAAATAAGCGAGTTTTTCTAAAATTACCAAAAGTTATTTTGGTTTTCATATTATGAAAGGAATGTTAATTTGGATAATTCTATTATCGTATTTTGGAAATTACAAAAACTTTTTAATCGTTATTTATGTTCGTAATCCTTTTAAGTCAAGTACTTTTAACAGTTTAAAAAAAAATTAGACGTTTTCTGCTATGAAAAAATATGAAAAATTTCCGTAAAATAAAAACCTATAGATCTAGAGCTAAACGAAGTGAGTGAAACTATGTCAGGCAGGTTCTATACATTAGAAGCGTATTAGCAGTTTAATTTTTATTTCAGATTTGTCTCTACATACTCTAGTCAATATACGGTTTTGGCGGTAATCTTTCTGTCCACCAACAGATTTGGTCTACTTTAGGTTTTTTGGGTCGCTGATCACGAATTTCGGGGTCTTGTCTGTAAGAAATATGTGGAACACCTTTAAATTTGCCAAAACTACCCCTAAATAGGGGTATTTATGATGTATTTGAATTTTCGGCGGTCAGATTTGGTCCATTTTTTGGGTCGCAGATTAAGAATTTCGAGGACTTTTCTACGAAAAGTTAATATTTCACGCTTTAATTAGCAAAAACTAGCCCTAAAAAGAGGGTGTTTTTGCTATTTTTGCACTTTAAGTGTTCAGATTCGATTCAAATATGTTTTTAGGGACGCTGATCACGAATTTTGAGGAACTTTTTGTTAAAAATTAATTTCTCGCCCTTAAGTTAGCAAAAATACCCCGAAAAAGGTGTTTTTGCTATTTTCGCTAGTAGTTTTGATACTTTTGTTCAGAGACTCAAAAAATCCATTTGAACCGAATCTGAACACTCAAAGTGCATAAATTGCAAAAACACCTCCTTTTTAGGGGTATTCATTGCTAGTTATGGGGTGAAGTATTAACTTTTCATAGGAAAGTCCTCAGAATTCTTAATTAGTGACTCAAAAAACCCTTATAGACCAAATTTGACCGCCCAACATTCGAATACATATATAAAATACCCCTTTTAAAGGGTAGTTGTTGCAAATTTAAGGGTTAAAAGCTTACATTTCAAAAGTAGCTAATTCTAGCCAGTTCCAAAAATCTTATAACCTAAACTTCAAAAGAAAAATTAATCTTTAAATTGTTAAATTCCAATAAAAACATGTTGAAAATCCTAAAGGCTTGATAAAAATAATAAAAAAGGTATGATTTCAATTCGTTCAAAAAGACATAAAATAAAAACTCATATAACCAGAGTCATATAAAGTAAATTTTCTAAAATAATTACGTGACATAAAATGGTGTAATTAAAATTTTTTTTATTTATTATTAAATTCAGAATTATCGAGCAATTATTAATAATGAAAGTTTGCGTGAGAAAGAAATAAATATTATCGATAATATATATAAAGTTTCATAAAATAACTGTTCAAATAACTTTGACCTGTAAATAATAATAATAATGATAATAATAATAATAATAACGTTATATATAAATAACGTGAGATTTGAAACGTTGACGGGATTAGTATTTAATAGTTTATTTGTACTAAAAAGCAATATAAGGGAAATCGTATCGTACATGCTTTGGAAGAGAAAAGTGATAATATTTGTTAGCGTGATTATGAAGGAAGTGTGTAAATATAGTTTATTTTCATCATCTTCTTCTTCTTCTTGTACACCCGTATTTATTTATTATTTATATTATACATAAAAAAAACTTTTTTAACTGTATAGAAAAAATATTATATATAAATACTCGTATTTCATCAAGAAAATGTTGTTTGATCTAATAGTTTTTATTTAAATGTAATTTACCGCAAAATAAGTTGTAAAGACATGTATCCAGACAATTTTTTCGGGAGGTGCCAAAAAATGTAGAGGGGGTAAAACCAACTAATTTTAATAATTATGGTTTAAATTTGTTATGAGTGTTTGTTTTTTATTTTAAATTGCTTAGAAGTAACATTTGTTAATAAGCAAGTTAAAAATTTGCAAATTAAGACCAAAAATATTGCTATTTTTACAAGAAAATTTCATTTGGGGCGGTGGCATGACCCTCTCTTTCTCTTTCTGGAATATTCTTATCGCGAGGATAGTCGAACCGATAGATTCGTATATAGGTATCTATGAAGATAAGATGGAAAAATTGTAGTGAAAGTAAACTGCTTTAAGCTTCCAATTAATTTTTTATTTTTTGCTCGGGTTAATGCCATAGCCGATAGTCGATACTTTTGTGTCGTAAAAAAGTGATAAATATATGCAACTAACGGATATCCAATAATTTTTAATTTTTTAAATACTGTGCAGTCTTGGTCTTAGGATGTGATAAACCCCTTTTGTCCAATTCGAGAGATAAAATTTATAAAAATTCACAAAAACTTAGTAGTATTTTATAAAAAATGATGAAATTAATGTGCTGTACTAAAATTTTATTATCAAAAAAATGCTTAAATTAAATAAAAGCAAGTGTTACCTAGTTATGTTTCAATGTTTTGTAATAAAATGAAAGAACAAGTATTTATACGCTCAAGTGATAAAAAAAAAATATAATATTATATGTGTAAAGAGGAAACGGACGTAAATTATAAAACAACGTGTTTAATGACGCGCTGTGCCATCTAACCTTCCGTACAATTTAAAACTGAGGGTTACAACATACTGGAATAATTTTTGTCAGTATTACTAGAAGAAGAAAAATTATCATAATCTATTTAATTTATTACATTTTTTTGAAACTCACTTTTTGTAGTACACTATAAAAAGTAACTTTCTTTTATTAACAAAAACTAAGAACATTTTCGAAAAAATTTGTAAATATCCGAAAAAAATCGTAAATTTACTAAATTTAGTATATTATCGAAAAATTCGAGTATTCTCGATTATTTTTGTGAATTCGCAAGAAAAATTGATAATTTACAATTTTTTTCTCAAAAATTTACAAAAAATGGTTGTAAATTTTCGAAAAATAGTTGTGAATTTACAACTTTTTTCGTAAATTCACAAAAAAAAAATCGAGAATTCTCCAGTTTTTCGATAATATACTAAATTTAGTAAATATACGATTTTTATCGAATATTTACAAAACTTTTTGAAAATTCACTAATTTTTCGAAAAAATTCTATTTTTTTGTAAATCTAAAAAGTTACTTTTTACAGTGTACCTTATATAACGAGTGGGTAATATTTAGACTTAATGAAAAATATTATAAGTACGTATATTAAGAATTTTTATTTACAAAGACAGATTTTCAATAGACAACAAATTTATTATAAACTTACAAATTTTACAACAATATTTTATTTTAATATAAACGTATGACAGTCTATTTTAGTTCAATAAATATAAATTAAAATATCAGTAGAAGAAAAAAAAATTTAAGTTTTTTATGTTAGTTAATAAGTTAATTGTTTTTTATTTACAATGTTTAATTTATTTCACGTTCTTATAACCTAAAATCAGCTACTTTTAGCAAAAATATAAATTTTACAATTTTTGCAATTACAATTTCTTGTTTGACTTAAAAGCCATAGAAACAAAGTCTATTTACCCAGAAATTTTTTATGTAAAATGCACTTACACATTTACACAAAGAAAATAATTTTAACAACGACTTGAAGTTTGTTTTTGCTTGGTTTTCTATGCACTTTGCACTGAATATTAAAAATTTTGAAAAAATAACTATTTTTTTTTAGTACTTTATTTTAAAAAATATTTAAATGAGTGAAATTTTTGAAAAAAGTTTCTAAAAGTTAAAGTTTATTTATTCGGAATTTCTGGGTAAATAGACACTAAATAATTGCATTTTTGTCCTATAAATATGTTTTACATACTTAAGAGTAATCAGCTATTGAATTATTTCAATTTTGTTTTAATCAGCCGTTAATGCCTTGGTAAATTCTGATTGATTAAATAAAATTTTTTAATTTAGTGACTCTATGCATATTGTCACATGAAATTTGCGATTACTAAAGCAGCTGATGATAAATTTTAGCAATAGGTGTAACCCATTATTTTTTAAGTGATTTCCAATGACATCATTTATTGCTTCTCTAGATTCACTAAAATTACGCTGATTTTCTGTAATAATTACAAATGCACTTTTCACCAGACATTTTACCGTCAATCCAATCTAAGTACCTTGGAATTCTAGTGTAAATACCAGGGAAGCCAGGCTTACCACAACCGATACCCCAAGAAATTATACCTAAAAACAAAAATATTTTTTTAGAAAAACAAGTAAAAAAAAACGTATTTATTAACAGTTCTTACCTGCCAATTCTTTTCTATCGCCATTTTTAATCAATAATGGCCCACCACTGTCCCCTTGACAAGCATCGTGTTTACCAATACCAGCACACAACATGTTATCAGTTATACGATGTGATTGTATTTTAGTTCTTTTGCATTGGCTTTGTGATAAAATTGGTACAGTAGCTTCTTGAATAACGTCAGCTAACAAACCACCTTCTTGTGTTCTGCCCCATCCAATAACTGTTGCTTTTTCGCCAACTGGGTCACTATCTGCAAAGTCAAAACATTAATTTTATTCTAACTCAAAAATTGTAAAAAAAAAAGTTATAGACTTACTTGGTTTTGGCAAACAAATTGGCCTGACATTCTGATTAAATATTATTGGTTTATTTAATTTCAACAACGCAATGTCATTATTGAATGTGTTAACGTCAAATTTCGCATGAGGTTTTGCTTCACTAACTGTTCTCAATATGATATTTTCATGATTATCATTGTTACGTTGATTATTACCAAATGCCAAACGTATCTTTCTTCTATGCAAACTAAAAATAAAAATTGACTTAATTAAAGAATATTCGATAAAGAGAAAAAATTCTACTAACTTTCTCAAACAATGTGCAGCAGTTATAACGTAATCATTGGTAATTAAACTAGCACCACAATGAAATTTTCCATCATATTGCAAACGTGCTAACCATGGATATTTATTAGCACCTGCTTGTTGACCACCAACTATTCTGTCTTCTTCGTACGATATACCACAATCTATTTTTTATTTTTAGAAAAATCAATTTTTAGTACTACTAAAATAATATTAATTTTCTAAATTTTTAACTTACCACATGAACAATTTCTCGATATATCGTGTCCAACGTGTATTATGTCATCGTCGGATGATGATAACGATGGTGTACTTATAAGATCATCTGGTATACCAAAAAACCAATCGAAAAAAAATCTTCCTGTTCTATTGTTTGCTTCTGTTATCTAATAAAAATAAAATTTTTTAATTAAAATACTTTCTATTCTCATTTTTTTTTTTTGAGTTGAAAAAGATTTTTTTTGTATATAAAGAGAAAGTAACCATGAATTATAATTATATATTATGTCAAGGTTTTTATGTCATAAATGTGTAAAAAATATATAAAATATAAAAAAGTTATTTATTTTTCTTTTTACGAAGGGCGTTAAACAGAAATTTCTCTTTTAAAGAGTTGCAAAATGAAGATAATTTTTCGTCTGATTTTGCCACGTTTCATATTTTGTTGGGGTAAGATTCTAAAAAAATTCAATCATATTTCCTGTTACCATTTTAATGAATCGAAAATTCGGCTCTAATTTTTTTTTTTGAAATTGCAAATTATTAAAATATTAAACTAGTTTTTTACTTTTGTATGACATTTCCGTACTCGAATCTGAACATTACCGTTATTAGACCGTTTTTTTTGCATAAATTACTTAAATTGAAACTTTAAAAACTTAAGCTGGGTAACCTGACAATATCAATTACTCATAAAACTCTTTTTTGAAAAAAAAATTGACAACACACTTTAGCACTAAATCACATTAATTTCAGTATAACTTTTAAAAGTGTAAAATTTGGCCTTTTTATAACTTTTTGATTCACGTCAATTATTTTCATAATTTTTCACATATCAAAATCAAAAATTAATTAAAAAAAAAAAACACAAATACACTTTTTCCAAAATTTTAAAAACTCATTAAAAATTTAAACACCTCGCACCACAACTAATAGAAAAATAATTTTCACATAACTAACAATTAATATTTTTTGCATGTGAAAGTTTTTCAAATTATTAAATATTACTTACATTATTATTATTGTTATTATCAGTTGGTACAGAAAAAGCAAAATTATTTTTAATAATGAAAAAAATGAAAAAAAGTAAAAAAAATTTGTAAAACATTGCTAAAAAAAAAATTTAAAAAAAAAAAAGGAAGATTTTTGGTATATCACACTTTAGAGTTAAAATGAAGACTGATGTATTATTTGAGTATATAAATTTGAAAAAAAAAAATAATAAAAAAAAAAAATCTTTTCTCTCTACCAATGTAATAAAAACGCTTTCACTATTATGTGCTTGTCTCTTCTGAAATATCTTATATGTATAAAATATCATCGATATATCTTGCGTCAATGTTGGGTTTTTTTACAGGTGTATTTGGATGTGTGTGTGTGTGTGTGTCGAAAAAAAAAAGAAAAGGGAAAATCCATATTAAACAGGTTTTTTTTTTAATTTTTTATTATTATTATAATGAAGTTGCTTAAAAAAAAGTAAAAGTTGTATACACAAGATTTTTTAAATAATTGTACACTCACACACGTTTAAAAAACAATTTATGTGATCGATTAATCGTTTTTAGTACTAATTTCACTTTCACGTTGATTGTTTAACTTGTACTATGTGTGTTATTAACGTTTTTAATACTCATTGTTAGTTACCTCACTGTTAGTCAGACACTCGAGTATTGGTGGGTTAGGAAATAAACTTATTTTTTAGAATCGATCTTGGCATGGGTTTAAAAAATCTTCGACTCTTTTTTTCTTAATAAATTTTCAAAAATACTCCCTTTTTATAACAAAATATTTTAAATTTTCTAAAATTGGAAAATGGGTTATGTTGCTTGTAATTGGGCAAACTTGCTATCTGAAACATAAATTTTATTCTGCTTTACCTGAATATGCAAGCTTAAAGTAAAAAATTTAATCCAAATAATACGTACCTAGTGCAATAAGAGCAAACTTATTATCACTAATTTTATATTTTTATGTACAAAACCTCTGATCCTACCTCTGATATATCGACTAAAAAATTTCAAGTTCTTAATTAATCAATACAAACAATTCTAACAATTTTATTAAAAAAAAAAGTTTTTATAATTAAAATATTCAAATTCTTATTTATTTTTACTTTAATTTAGGTAAATAATTAACACCCGGTGCTCGAAACTAAAATCGTAGTTGTCTTCGTGTATACGACATAAATTTACACATTATTATTTTACCCTACTTGAAAAACCCTGAAATCATACAACCCAACAAAAATCATAAGCAAAAATTATGAAAGCTATCTCAGTATTTACAAAATCGAGCTGTAAAAATCAGAGTACACATATTTTGACATTTTTTAAAAAATGACTTTTATAAATTTTGAGTAGGTACGTAGAATATAAGAGTAAAACCCCTTGTATATAAACGTTTATATGATAGTGCACTTAAAACAAGCAGCAGATAGTTAATAGTAATTTGTAATATGGGAAAATAGAAGAGAGTTTTGCCTTGTCATAAAATTTAAAGTACCAACCCCTGTTATTAATGTTTGTTATTTTCTTGTTGTTCAAAGTATCGTCTAGTTGAGAGCTTTTTTGAAGAAAATATATTTATAAAAATTAGTTGTTGTGTTTTTGAATTCAAAAAATAATTTATTTTGGGTTAGTTAATGTTGTTTTTACGATTTTTGGTCTGTTTAGCTACCACAAATCTGAGGTTATCCTCATTGTTACACGCCAAATTCTAAAGTTATTAATAGATAGAAACAGATTTAACCTAAAAACATGCTTATTAAAAAAAAATTGAAAAATTTGAGTGATTTTATACTTACTGCTCCTTTACTTGATAAATTCGTTTACCCACAGAAGTTCCCTAACTACTCTAGATAAAATTACAACCCTTTAAAAAATTCAGGACAAAATCGATAATTAAACTTCAATATTGATTACAACGAAAAAAAAAAACTAAAGTATTGTTATTACTAACCTTTTGACATAAAATCCTGAAAATAATATTTTTAGTATTCGACCCAATTATTTCGATCAATTGACGATTAAATTTCATTAATAAATATCTATTTTAAAAAAATGTTAATTAAAAATATTTTATGTCTATTCATAAACATTGATATAAAAAAAATTTATTTCTTCATCGTGACCCAGAATTTTTTATGACTTTGTTAGTTATAAAAGAAAATATTACAGCAAACAGCATTTTAAAACTATAAATATTATTTATTTAAATAATTATTTTATATACCTACCCTTTTTTAACAAAAAAAAAGTTTTTAATAATAATTAATGTAAGAAAATTAATGGTACAAGACGAAAAGGGTCATTAGTGACATTTTAAGGATATAATGAGTCTTTTACCATAATGTTAGAGCAATAAGAGAGAAAGAAAATAACAACAAGGGCAAACTCTCTACATCTCCTGAAAATTTATGCAATAAATAAGAATTAATTTTACTTATGCTTCTTAACTTCACCTGCTATATACTTTATTATTATTATTTACTGCGCATCTAAATTATTTAATTATGTATTACTTGCCCTGATTTTTTTAATAAATCAAATTTTTTAAATCGTCAATCAAATAAAACTAACAATTTTTTTTATTTTTTTCTGTTTTAGGTGAGTTTTCAAACAATTTTTTACAACTAAACGAATGTGAGTATATTTGAACATGCATGCATAATAAAATCATTGGACTGGTGGATTCGATCATGTGAACGTATGCATTTGGTTATTGACAAATTGGTCAGTTTTAAATACGATTTTTTTTCACGTTTGCTTTTTATTCTACAATTTTTTTTTATTCAATAAAAATGTTAAATGGAAATAATTTTCTGATAAAAATTTTGTTTACATAAACAGAAATTACCATAATTTTGTACTATATGGTGCATTCAGGGGTATGTTTCTATGAAATTGTCAATGACAGGTAGAGCGAAGCTATATTAGAAAAAAATTAAAATAAATTTTTTTATTAGTTTTGAGGTTTTGAAAAATTTTGAGTACTTATTAGATTTTATACAATCCTCCCATTTCTACATTAAAAAATTACAAAAAAATAAGGTAAAATTAAATAAAATTACGAAAATAAAAGAGTTAAATATTTCAAAGTTATAAATGAGTAACTTTGTCAATTGACGTAATTGAAAGTTCGTTTACACAATTTTAAAATACACAACCAGTGGTTTTAATTTAAAAAAGTTCGAAGAAAACGTTTACATATTAAACTTTTAAATAAAAAACCTTTTCTTGTAAATTTGTTGTCATGATTTTATGCTTTATAAGGTAAAAGTAGTAGTGCTTGTTACTTTTCTTCTTAATTTAAAATTCAACTTTGTTTAACTTTAGTATAGAATTTTTATTTACTTTTATAACTTTCTTAAACTTCCTCATCTTCTTCATGTCAATGTAATTTTAAGATTAGACTTCTTTAATTATAATTTATTAACTTAATTTTAATTCTTATATCAAATATTAAATATTTTTCAAAAAAATTTTTCTTCTTTGTTTTATTAAATACATAATAAAATTGTTTACTTTAAATTATTATAATTTTCAAAATTGCTTTTATATACTGTAAATTAAATTTTCTTTGAGTAACTTATAAATTCATGTAATTTAATCCTGAATTTAATAGAATCTTTTAAGTAATATATTTCATGTAAAATTCATAAAGGATTTAATTTAAGTTGTTTAAGACAAAATTTTGCATTATTATTATTATTTTTATGCCTTTTTTATTACATGGGAATTCATGTAATTTATGCTCTACTTATCATTTTGATTATTATTTGAATATTAAAGATAATTTTATAGATACTTTGATTATTATGTAAACTCAAATTACCTATTTTGGTTATTAGGTTCTTAATCTCAGTTATGTTGGTAAACTTTTGCACATCCTGAAATAATACTAAGTACTAGAAGCTTTTTTTGGTTTTTATGCAGCCTAATGATACTAAATACTCTATGCAGTCCAAAAAAGGTCCAACATGCACATTACAAAATCTTAAACAAGCCTCGCCAATCACAATTAAAATTCCTGCAAGCACACCCAAGTCATTAAACGCCTGAGTCTCAATCAGTTGAATCAAGAATGTACGAAAGGCTTGCCAATGAAATTAGTTACCAGATCCATCTTGCATCTTAATATCGGTTTTGGATTACCCTTGAGAATAGCTGATAGTTATTTATCCTTTACACAATCTTCTGCACCCTTTCTATGACGTTACCTTAAGGCTAGTGAAAACTCTATTGGTTTAGGGATTTGCTTTGAAGTTATTTATTCTTTCTTTTTACTCTGCTTTATTTAGGGTGCACAATAAATTTACATTTTCTCCACACTTGAAAATTGGATGTACCATAAAATTTTTTTTTCGTTTTCTCAAATTTATTTGATAGAAAGTTTTTCACTTTGATTGTTTGTTTTATTATATCGAATTTCGTTTACAATTTTAAACTCTTAGTATCAGGAAAGACAAAACGTGTCAAAAGCTGGAAAAATCTTTTCTTATTAATATTCAGTAAAATTTTCCATAATTATAATATTCATACTATTCCATAATTCGATAACAAGAAAAGCATACAAATATATTTTCATAAATAAATAAATTTATTTTGAAAAACAAATAAATATGACAAAAAAAAAATTTTAATATAAATAATCCAATCTTATCTACATTTTCTTATTAATATTCATCAAACATAAATAAATCCATTGATAATATGATTCTTGTATAATAAAAAATTTCCTTACACCTCAACGAATCTCTTCAAAAAGAAGGGGGCGTATCTATTAAAAATCATAGGGTAAACTAAAGTAGCATGCAACCGATAAAGAGATCCTCATGGAAAACTCGAAGAGATAAAAAAAAGTAATATACAATTTTTTATACAGGGAATTTAACTTGTCACTGAATTAAGGTTTTCAGTTTATGAAACAGTTGGTTGATTTCTTGACAGTATTATTATTACATTGTCATAAATAATAATAACAGTATTATTGATTGATTGAGATGGTTTATACACTGTAAAAAGTAACTTTCTTAGATTCACAAAAAAAATAGAATATTTTCGAAAAATTTAGTATATTAACAACAAATTTGAGAATTTCCGATTTTTTCTTGTGAATTCATGGAAAATATTGTAAATTAGCAAATATTTTTTGTAAATTTTCGAAAAAAAATTGTAAATTATCAATTTTTCTCGTGAATTTACAAAAAAAAAATCGGAAAACTCAAATTTTTAGTTTATCTTTTAGTTAATATTTTTCGAAAAATTACTAATTTTTTGAAAATATTCTATTTTTTTCTGAATCTAAGAAAGTTACTTTTTACAGTGTAGTTGATAAGATTTCAGTTGGTATAAAAAATCATTGCTACCAACTTTTTTAATTACACAAAAAGAGCTGCGTGTAGAAAAAAACAGCAACGACATTTTATACTCGACGAGTAGCTTAGAAGAGGTCGCTTCTTTCTAGATATTTTTCAAGTAGTCTCTCTCTCCTCTGTACATGTTATTATTAAAAAGCTTTAATATACACAAGATGTTGTAGCAACTTCATTTTTTCTACATCTTCGTCAAAAAAAGAACAAAAGTTAGGTACAATATTAAAAAAAAAAAAAATATTAATAAAAAAGAAAAATTGATGATAATATAAAAAAAAAACTGTCAATAATATTATTTATGAAAAAAATAGAAAAAGTTTATAATACGAAAACGATTTATTATTTTCTGTACTCTATAAAGCTTATGAAAATCAAGATTTTTTTTTTATATAAAGTGACTGATGGCTTTTCAAAATACGATTTTTTTTATTATATAATATATGACCAATAAAAATAAAGACTGTAATCGATCTGGATATTAAAAACTTTTTTAAAAGAGATCTAAAAAAAATTTTTTTCTTGAATTTTAAATTTAAAAGGTAGAAATTGAATAAATCAAAATACACAAACAAATTTTCCAGTCTGAGTAATCCATGAAGTGACAGTTGATTTACTTGCAGAAAAAGTCGAAAGTAAATGATCGCAGTCGATTAAAAGTTACTGCCTGTACATGGGATTGGTGTTTATTTTGAGAATTGACAAATTGTTTTGGGGGATTTGCATTTTTTGTCGTTTTTTCTTTCTTTCTTCTTTTATTAATCTTCTCTCAATTTTTTCTAAAGTTTTTTTGTAATTGTTAATTACTGTTGGAATATATTTTAATGTAACGACAATTAAACTCCCTAAAAACCAATTTTTCTTAATATTTACATCTTCGAAAAATTCAATTATTCACCAAGTGACAAAAATTACAGTAACTAACTAAAGTAAAAAAACTTTTGTAATTTAAAAAATTTCATTTTAGAAGCAAAAAAAAGTAAACTAAATACTAATGAGCTTAAAGTCTTTAGAATGTCAATACTTTTTTTTTTAATATTAACATAGCTACCCAAGTTAAAAAAAAAACAGAATTTATGTGTACAAACTGTAACGATAAATTTTTTTTTAGGGTAGTATTAGAGTAAAAATTGTATAACTAAAGTTTTGTTTCGTAACTTTTTTTCTTTAGTTATTTATGTGCGGCACGCGAAGAAATAGATTTTTCACAAAATGTGTCGAACATTTAATATATGTTTTTTTTTCTTCTTGTACTTAATACTTAAATAAAAAGAAGAGAGTGTCGTAATGTTGATTATTTTTCAAAAAACTTTTCTTTTTTTAATGTAATTTTAATGTTAATTATTTTTTACTCAATATACTAACCACAAAAAAAAATAAATAATAGTTTTAAGCAAATAATAATGAAATCCATAAATCTGTTTTATTAAAACTTATATAACTCAAAAAAAACATTTTTTTTTTATGTAGACTTTTGAAAATTTTTTTTTTATAAAAGTTTTTTTTTTTTTAAATTACTTTTGTAATAAAAAGTTTAAAGTTTTATTATTAAAAAAGTGAAATAGTTGAGAAAAATATTGTTTTATACGCTTCTGGTTTTCTGTAGATTTTTTTAAAAATAATTCTCGAGGGATGGAGAATATGTTTTATTAGGTAAATTTATGAATCTTCGTGGAATTACTTTTATCGTATGCTAAAAAATCAATTTATACGAATTCTTTATTTATAAAATATTTAAGCTTTTTTTTTGGAAGAGCAATACTTTATGTGTAAGTTGAAAATTTCATTTTGCTTACAATAAAAGTACTTCAGTAATTTTTTACACGTTTGGGTCAATCATCAAAACCTTATTTAAATGATACACCTCAATTATTTTATGATATGGTTTTTAAGTATTAAAAACAAACTTAAAAATATATTTTTAAAAGCTATTTTATCTTGAAAAATTTATTCATGTCGGAACTAACCTGAGGCTAACCCAAAACTCTATACATACCCCAAAAATTAATATTCCCTTAGATAAATAAAATATTAAAGTATGACAAAACTAAATGACATACTACTTAAAAAAATATATTTTTAATGTAAATAAAGTACTCCCTGAGCAGATATTATAAAACCTTGAACAATTAACAAAACAAGTAAGCTCTTGGGTGCATTTTGATGAGTAGGAAAAAAAATAATTATGGTTAGTTTATATCTCAAATAACCAAAATAAAAGTTTATGCAAAAGAATTAATCCGTATTAATTTTAGAGTAGTAGTAATGATAGACTTGTAAGATATTTAACCTTTAGAGAAGATGCAAAGAGAGAGAGAATTTGTGGTAAAACCTCTAAACCTATAATAACATATTCTATGTAATTAAAATTTATTTATAGAAAAATCATATTATTCTACTTATTTACTATAGGGGGGAACAGGGCAAAATGGAGTACATTTTTAAAAAAACTACTCCATTTCGCCCTGACCTCCCCTACATGACAAAAAAATTTATTCATAACCTCTTTGTACCTAATAATAACAATAATAAAGATAGATAATATTATGATTATTATCAAGTCTATCTCTTTAGAAAAATATATACAACACAATCAATCACTGTAATCCTCAACAAAAAAAAAGTCTTAACTTGTAATATATAAGCTTCAAGATTTTTATAAAAAATCTCAATATATGAAAATCCTTTTGCAGTAAAAATACTGCATTACATATTTATGTTAAAAAAATTGTTTTTTTTTTTAACTTCATATAAATTATATTTTTTTTAAGAGGATTATTGTTCAATTTATTTATTTACATTTTATTTTATTTTTTTTATTTATTTAAACATTAAATTTCATATCGATTATTACAAAAATGTATATTTTTTTATTTGAAAAAGTAAATATTAGCACACACATAGACACAGAGAATAAAAAAAATGAATCAACCGTGAATGAATAGAATAGAGAAAAAGAGAAAGAGAGAGAGAGAAAATGAGATATATTGTCAAGCTATTTTCCAGAGAGCAAATAATTGGAAATGCAAACGGAACAGAGGCTTGCTTTCTGATAGTTCGATAATTGAGTCTCTTATCAGTGGGCAAACTTTCGACGTTTTTTATTCTTCTCTCTCTCTCTCTCTCTCTCTCTCTCTCTCTTCCTCTCATCCTATTTTACTGTTACTGATCTTAAACTAATTTTTTTTTAAACATTTTTTTTCAAGCTTATTTCTCGGTTTATTTTAATAATTAAAATATTTTTTTATCCTTTTTTTTATATTAAGCTTTTTAAAGCTTGAAAATGTTATTTATGCTCGTCTTGTACAGTCTTTTAGCCTTGAGCAATATTCCTCTTGATCTTTTCTATAATGTCGTTTTATTTTAAATTAAATTTTTTTTGTTAAAATTAAAAAATTTTAGTACAGTAACGATTTTTAGAAAAAAAATAACATGATTGACATTTGTTACTGCAGCACTGTTCATTATTCAGACACTGAAATATTTAAATTTTAAAAATTATTGCTATAAAAATATTTTTTATTACTAAATTAAGAATTTACCATTTGATTTTCTGGTAAACAAGGTTCCATCAACGAATTTGTCACTTTCATAAAAATAAATAAAATTAAAATAAATTTTATGTAAAACATTTTTCTAATACCTTCAATCACCAACTGATTACTCAAAATGTAAAAAACTGTTATCATTTCATCATTTCTTAATAACTTGATAAGATTAGAATTATAATAGTTAAAAAAATTATTAGATACGTTGGTGATAAAAAATAATTTTTTTTCGATTTAGGTTAAGAAAGTAGTAATAATAATAAACTTTTATTTTATATAATTTTAAATTAGAAAAAAATAATATTCTTTCGTGATTACATCGGTTTAAATACCGACCCTGACCAGTTCTTATTTATTTACACGTAATTCTTATCAGTTAAAAATTCAATTTTCTTTTTTCTATGTAATTTTCATATTATTATTATTGAAAATAAAATTTTTAACAATTTTCTTTTTTAAATTAAAATTTACTCTACTTTTGAAGAAAAAAATTATTTTTACATAAAATGCTAATATTTATTTTAGTTTATTTTTTTAAGAAACTAAAAAAACAAAGAAGGAAAATTATATTAAAATTTAAAATAATAATATGAAAAATAAGAGAATTTTTTTTTTCTTCTGTGTATACACGACAAAAAAATTGAAAACCAGTTTTAACTCAAAAGTTACAAAAGATACTTTCAAGAAAATTTTTTATTGTGTAACTAATTAAAAATAAAACTTAAATTAACATAATACTAATTAAAAATTATATACTAATTAAACTCAACCTCAAGCAAAACACAAAAAAAATTACAAAATTTTTATCAAGCTAAGCAAAAAATAAAAATTTTAATTTAATATATTAAAAAATAGCAAAAAAGATTTTCCTTAACTTCCTTTAATTAAATAAAATCTAAAAAAATATTTCATCCTGTCGTAACCCATTAATTAAAAGTAAAGCTTTTTATATTTTAGAGTTAAAAAAAAAATATCATGCATAAATAAGATTATTGTAGTGTATATAGGTAAAGTTTAAAAAAAAAAATAAAAAATACAGAATAAGATCAGTTAAAAAAAAAAATCGTAGCGAGAGAAATCAGCTTAAAATATAGTAGGTAGATGATCCTTTAGAATATAGCTGTTTAAGCTTTTTACAAATTTAAAAGGTATACATTTCAACTAAAAAAAAAAGAGTGAGAGAGAGAATAAGAGTTTTTCTCTCAGAAGGCGTTAAGATTTTAACCTCTGAATCTACTGTCAGTTAAGTCAAAGTAGCTACAACTACAACTACTACTATGAGAAATGAAAATTTAACGTTTCTTAACTTTTTCTTTTATATTCTTCTCTTCTTAGTTTTAAATTTTTTGGAAAAAAAAACTTTTTTAGACAAGACGTTTTCTTTTTTCTTTTATAAAATATTGAATAACTGTCTTATATATATTTTAGAATATTTAATTAATCAAAATTTAATATTTTATTATATGTTAGAGATAAATAATTACTGCTTTTAATTTTACTCTTACTTGCTCTTACGTGACTTTCATTCATAACTTTTTCTAACTGATATTTTCTTAATTAAGATTTTTTATAAGATATGTCTTTCACGTGAGTAAATAAATCGACGTTTAGTTGTAATCAAAAAGTGTTTCAATTGAGAATTAAATGGTCGAATTTCAAAACTTGATGTTAGGAAATATAAAATAATACTACAGAATTTGATCCAATATCAGGCTTTGATAAATTAATGTGCTTTTGTTCAAAAATGGCCAACACACAATTAAACGATTAATAAACGGTTGATTATAGAAGGTCCCTAAGAGGGGTAACTATCGAAAAAGCCCGCACTCAATAGCTGCACAATAAATCTTTACCTATTATATAAGTAACCTATAGCTTATATAACCTTAAGAACTCATTTTACTTGCGAGAAAAAATATTATTCTAGTTGGTAACAAAAAACAGTAAGTTAAATATGGAAAGAAAAGTTTATCACCACCCTGAATAAATACACTCTCACTTAAGCCTTGAATCCTTACCTGCATTTGTGCAATAATCATAAATTTTTCAAAATTTACTATTCTTCATTACTCGCTTCATTACCTTGTACTCGTAGACTGTATCACTGACCTAACCACAAGTAATCATCCCAAATCGAGTTCCAAGTACATAACACAATTCCAATATCAATAATAATTTATGACCTTCGGCCTACCTTAACTCATTAAATCGTTAAAAATAAAATATTCATTTATAAACTTTTTATACAAAAATTAATATTCATTAAAAAATTGTTTATTTAATTAACATAAAATTAAAATAATTATTACTCAAGATTTTTATTTTTATACTCTAAAGAAAATAACAATAACGTTTTTAAAAAATACAAACAAAAAAATAAATAAATTAATCAAACAAAAGAAAATTAATAATTATTATTTGTTTTGTTGTAAATAACAAACTCCCAGTAGATTATCAAGCAATAACTCTTGTTTTTTTTTGTTCAAAGTAAACAAATCGAGTAAATTTTTTTATTTAGTACTTTACATACACACACAAAACTGTTAAATCGTTCAAGCTTGTTAAAAAAATTTACTTTTATTTATTTTAGAAAAAAAAAAAGTTTCGTTTCTCTTGACGTGTCATTTTTCAAATTGGTGAATGGGTGCGTTCAACCAGCCATATCGCACACTTTTTTTTATTTAGGCGACATTTCTCTTTAACGATACTAATTTTTAGAATTTAAATGCAGTTTTATTGATCGTTTTGTTTAGAGTAAAAAAAAAAATTGTTCAATTATCTTCGTAGGGTTAAAAAAAAAAAAGTAAATTGAACTTTTAAGGTTAAATTGGAAAATCTAGAGGAAACCCGCAGAACGTAACTTTTTTTATCTCGAGTGACTCTCTCAATGTGAGTAAAAAAAAAAATAGAAACAGAAAGCAGCAGCAAACAATCGAAAAAGAAGTGTCCGCGATGTGAAATTAGATTGGAATAGCTTTAACGCTAAAAGTTAAAGAAAAAGAAGTAAAAAAAGAGAAAAATGTCTCGAGGATAATAGGGAAAAAAAGGTTTTTCTTTTTAAAAATGTGCAAGAGATAAAGTAATACACGGAGTGACGCTTTGGAAAAGAAGTAAAAGTTTTCCGCGTTAAAAATGCAAAAAGAAAGAGAAAAAAAAGTATGAAACGAAAGCGAGATTTCCTTCTTCTTCCTTTGACTTCTTTTTTTTTTTTCTTCGAGAGCAAATTACCAACTTACATTGGCTAATGTCAAAAAACGACACACACACACAGATTTCAATAGAATTCAATAAAGTCTGAATAGAAGAAAAAATTTGTATGTACGTAATGTCTATCTTAAAAAAAAAAAGATAATTTTTTTATAGTTTAAAGAAGTTAAATAAATAAAAAAAAAGTCACGAACCAACTTTATACAATTTTGATCCTTAAAAAAAAAAGTTTTTTTTTCATGATAAAATTAAAGAAAGAATTTCTAAACCGGTAATTTGAAAATCTTTTCAGGAAATAATGCTCAATTATTCAAGTCTTATCGGAATATAAAAAAAAAAAATGGAATCTAATTTCAAATCTGTTGAAACCTGAGCTTTCTTGTCACTGATATTTTATTTTTTATATAAAGTAAAGAGATAAAAAAAAGGTTTTTACTTTTTTTTCCTTTTTTTTTAAATTAAAAATATAAATATTTGCTTTCTTATTTATTTAATGAGTTTATTGGTAAGTAATTGACGTACTTTGTTAATCGATAAGTTGGTAAAGCAAGGACGTTTTGATTATTTTTAAATATTCAATTTATTGAGGATGCTTGGTTGTTACGTAATTTTTATGCATTTAGGTCGGTATGTCTTTGGTTTTAGTTTTTTGTTACTGGGAGGAAAATTTATCAAATTTCAAATTTGTTTTTCAAAAAAATTTTCAGAAATTTAAGCAAAATTTTCAAATTAGATTGTAAATAATCCAAGCATTTGAAGCAAAATATTAGTAAAGATACCTATATAGTAAAAAGTCTATAGTGTAATTTTTCATTATTTAGCATTAAATTATAACTGGAACATCTCGTAAAACACGTTGACTTTTAACAGTTTTAAGTTTTAACTTACACTGCCTAATTATTATAAACCTTGTATAAACCCTTGAAAAATATATTTAGTTCCAAAATTTAAATTATTATTAGTCCATTTGACATCCATCCCCCCGAATTTGGAGCTTTATTCGTGTAACTTCTCCTATGAACATGTAATATAATGTTAAAATTGTTCCTAAATTCGATAATCCATTTTCTGCAACGCTCCAAGTTTCAAAGTTTTAGACTAAACCCAAAAAAACAAAAAAATTAGCATACATCAAACCCTATAAAACCCAAGCAATATTTTCATCCCTCGTAACCCAATCTACTATTTTTATTATTCAATACACAATAAAAAAAATTCTTATAAACAAAAGAGGGTGACAAAAAGTAAAATAAATCGTATAGTTACCTTCTATGCGAGTATAATACAAAGTATCTGTTTGATATTCTTCTCCATAAGTCATGCAAAAAAGATTGAAGGCTTTACCCTTAAAAAAAAAATTCCTTTTTTTTTCTGCATATATAAAAATAAGTTTGAGTTTGACGATCCTTTTTATATTAAGGGACTAAAAAAAAAAAGTCACTATGCTACCTTTATTTTATTCTCAAGAATACATAAAGGAAATTTGATAAAGTAAGAACTTTTTTAAAGTATGTCGTTTCCTTCAAAACTTTCTTTTTTTTTATTTGGTCATTTTGAATCTACTTATAGTCTGTTAAACAATAAAGTTACGTTTTTTTTTTTATTGATTTTATTAAGACTCAAAGAGTGTGCAAAAAAACAGTCATTAAAACTAATTAAAACATATTTACTGGATGCAGCGTAATTTCTTATTAACTTAAATTACTTTCTTTTTTATTCTGTTATTTATTAAACATAAAAAATATGTAATAAAATTTTTTTATATAACAAGCGACCTAATAATAAATACGATTTTAATTGGTGTCAGTTTATACACCCTGTAGAAGATTTTTTTCTATTAAAAAATAAAGTATAACCAAAAAAGCCACAAAAATAAATAAATAAAATAGTAGTAGAAATTGAAGTTTCCCTTTTTTTATTTTAAGAAAAAGCAATTCCCTGTTGTCCACTTCGTTCTTCTCTTCTTTTTTTTCAGATAAAAAAAGGAAAAAATATACTACTTTTTTTATTTTAACTCGTTTGTACTTTATTTTTCTGTTTCTTAACCTCAAAAAAGTAGATGGCGTTTGAATTTTTGAAAATTTTTTAAAAGTTTATGAGTAACTTTTTTAATTGGTTATTTAAGATTACTTCTCAAAATAAAAATTGAATCAATTGATGTTAATTTAAAAAAAAAAAATAAAATTTATTCATCTAGCATATTTTTTAAAGAAAATTTTATTTCATTTTATTTTTCTGCAGGAAAGTATAGAAATAAAAAAGAGGAAAAAAATCTGAGTTATTTATGAGAATAAAAAAAAAAAATGTAGTTTACTTTTTTATTTTTTTTAATATTATATTTTCAGTAGGAAAATTCTGATTTATTAGATAGATAAAGAAATAAATAAAATTAAAAAAAAAAAAATGTAAAATATTTTTTGGAAAAAAAATTCTAAATTTTTGTATTATTTTTCTGTTTTAGGTGAGTTTGATATTTTCCAAGTACGTTAAACGAATATAAGTAAGTAAAAGATACTTAATTATCACAAATAGAAAAAAAAATTTATCCTTCTTTCTCTCGAGATCGAGAGAGAGAGAGAAGAAAATAATGTTGAAAGTAAAAACGTGAAAATATCCCTAAACACCCTCATATTTTCTCTTTAATTCCCAAAGCAAAACTCAGACTTCTCACTGTTAATTATAATTAATTGACTAACTGGTAGGAAAAGTAACCTAACCTAAATCACTATCTCGAGGGTATAAATTCTTTTTTTTACTAATTTATTTATGACTTTTTACCTATATAAACATTCTATTCTTTAACTTACAATGTTTAATTAAATATTTATTTATTTTTTTCTTTAATAAAAATAAAAAACAAAAAAAAATTTATTATTACAGTACTTGAAGAAAACTTTAATAACGGAAATATTCATTAACGAGCTTTTTTTTTGACTTTTTACTGAAAGTACTTGAAAATTTTTCTCTTTTTCATTCAAGTACTTCTTCTTCTTATTCTTTCCATAGCAAAAAGAACACACAGACGTTAAATATTTTGTGGTTCAAAAATTTAGTTTTTTATTTATTAAGTGTTTTTTAGTGTAGGATAATTTTTTCCGACAGTCAAATGTACTAACGATACATAGATATCTACTTTTTATTTTTTTAAAGGCAATTAAGCTTATAAAAAAGGTGTTATATTTCCTCTATTGTTTAAAACTTTATTTATTTTCCATCTCTTTTTATTCTTTTATTACTAAAAAGTACAATTAAAATTTTCACTACTTACGTTTGAGTAGAATAAAATTTCTTATAGGTCATTAACTTTTTTCATCTTATATATTCAATTCAATTAAATTTTTAAAAACTAAGGTAAATACACTAGTAGTTGAAACTTTGTGTCAATAAAAATTCTTATTTCTTATCATAAAGTACTGAATAAAATAATTAATGGTTAATTTTTAATTAGTTATTTTTTTTATAACGAAATTATTTGCATTTGTTTTTTTAATATCTTTGGTAAAAGTTACAAATAAGATTTTATGTAGTTACAGGATGAATTGGAGATGTAAAAATACTGTAAATATTTATGATACACAAATGGTAGAGAAAAGGGGAATAAGCCTTGCGTCATAATAAGCTTTAATAATTTTTCTCGCAAATGAAATGACTTTGAAATAGTATAAATATAACCACGTAATATATTTTATATGTATTATGATATTTTCTTATGATATTTTTTTCAATGTATGAAAAAAAATATTTTTTTTTTTTTAATTAACACTATTTAATGAATTCAATTCCCTGAAGTTGGTACTTGATTGATTTACAGTTTAGTCACAGGGGCTGGATGCTAAAGTCTTTGTATGGTCTATAGCTTAAATGTATAACCTAATACTTAATTTTTATAATATTATTAATGCCCTATAAAGTTAACCTATGTTATTTGTATACGAAAATTAAAAAACGTGTATACGGCATAAGCCAATGCAAATGGTATCTGTATTGCATTCTGTGTACATATGCTATACAACACCAATATGATCTATACTTTTCTATACAGATAGTTGAACAAGTATGTATAGGACTATACTTAATTTGTATACACCTGCTATAGACCATAGAACGACTTTAGCATCCAGCCCTAAAGTCACCGATCACAAAATTAAAGTCAGATATTAGATCTGATCAAAGAAAGCTTGTGAATCTGTATAACTTAAATTACTTATATAAGTTAGAAATCTGACATTAGTGGGACTACATTTCAAATTTTAAAAATCCGGTTTCGGAATTGTAATAAAGGATACTGAAATTTGTTTCAACTCTAGAGTCCCCATGATCTAGTAAAAATATGCTCCATGAAATCGAACCTTAATATTTTTCAAAATTTTTTTTTTACATATTTAGGGAAAAAAGCCTATTTTCTGCCCTAGAGATGGGATAAAGTCTTCAAAACTGTTTTTAGAGACGGAAAATACGTATGCATTTTTAAAAGCATTGAACATTGCTTGTCCAAAAGCTTATAATTACTAAAGGGCTACAGGGTTCATCTGACTACTTTCAAAATAAAAATACTAATATTCTACTCTTGATAAACAAAACTACATAATTTAAAAGTAAAAATTAAAAAAGCAGTACATTTTAAATCTCTGGTTAAAATGATCAAATAAAACATTAAAACTTTTGACTCTTTTACCTTAAATTACTGCTTTTAACAAGAAATAAAATTTGTTTAACCATAGAAAATTCATTCAAAAGCTTCTTTGCAAATAAAGACACTAAAAAAAAAAAAAGAAATCAAATTCTACATTAAAATATTTAATTAACATTTTTTTACAAAAAGATATTACTTTCATAGAATTTTTTTTTCTTTTCATTTTTTTTTATTTACCGTATACTCTGTAATATTTAAAAAAAAAGAATAGTTAAACTTTTGTTCTTTCAACAGAAAAAAAATACTTTTTTGTCTTGTGGGAAATAATAATGTCGAAAAAAAGTGTATTCATAAAAAATAGTAAGAAATTAAAAAAAAAAAGCTTTCTTAAAGATTTAAAAAAATATGAGTCAGAAGATATTAAATGCTTGCATTTTTGCATAAGTAGCTTTAATTCTTCTCTCATTTTTAACAAAATAAAAAACCTTTTTTTTTGTCCTGTAATTATTAAATAAACAAAGACAGAAACTTAAGTACTAAAAAAATCCAGCTAATCAAAAAACCACAATTTAAAAAAAAAATATTAAGAAAAAAAAATCAATTTCTCATTCGTCTTACAAACACTAAAGTTCCTTTTTTTCTAAATAACAATAAGAAGAATAATGGAAGATGAATCTATAAAGCTTTATGTATATAAAAAAAAAACATGAAATATAAACTTTGAGAGCTTTTCATATAGCTCTTTTGTCAGCTGACTGTACTAAACAAAAAAAAAAATTGTATACACTTTTTTATCGAAATACAAAATATAAAATCGATATAAAAAAATTTATGTCTGACTTAATACAAGTTTTTACTACTTAATTATATAGGAATTTTTTTTATTTTTGAGATACTGCCAAAGAATATTAAAAAAGTCAATTTTTTTATGTTAATTAATCATAAATCAAACGTATTTTATAATTATTCATCAATTAATATTTATTAGATTGAATTTTTTATTTAAGTCACGTGCTTTCTTATGCTAAAATTACTTTTTTTAATACAAAAAATATGAGACTGTGTAATAAAGGTTTATGAGAGTTTCAAAGTTCTTTTTTTTAATTCATGGATTAAATTATTACTTACGCTTTTTTACATTTAATACTACCAACCTTTTTAATAATAAATTTAAAAAAACAAAAAGTTTAAAAAAAAAAACAGATGTTTCAACAAAATATAAACAAGAGCAATAAGACAAAAAGTTTAACGAAATTAAAATAGCAAGCTGACTTATTTGTTGTGTAATACAAAGAACCATAAGTTAAAGAAATTATTAAAAAAGTTTTTTTTTTCTTTTTTTAAATGACAACACAGAAAATATTTTTTATGAAAGTATGTTACAACTTAAAAGGAAAATTGACCAAAAATAAAGAAACTTTTTTTCTTTTACAGATGTTTGTTGTAAATGCAGTTTTTTAAATTTTACTTTAAAGTACGTGACAGATGCTTTAAAAAAAAAAAATATTAAAAATCACGAAATAAAAAAATCGAATTTTGTGTTTATCGCAATGCGCAAGTGATTTTTTTTCGATTGAATCCCAAAAGTCCTTCTTCATTGCTATTCAACAAATGGACTAGTCTCTCAGGAATTATTTTCTTTAACTTTGTAATATACAAGATGATGATTTGACATCAACAACAACAAGAAAATAGAAAAAAAAAAAAAGTTTTAAAAAAAATCAACTATTTATTCTGCAGTGCGACAGCTGATTTAGAAAATAAAATAAAAAATGGACCTAAAAAAAAGTAGAAAAAAGTAAAACCCCCTTGAGATACGTGACGACGCATTGCAGTCTAAATAAGTAATAATACGATAAATAAATATATCAGTAGAGAAGACATTGACAGTATAAAATAAATTTAAATAAAAAAATTTTTTAACAGAAATTTTAACTTTATTAAAAATTGATATTCGAAAAAAAAAAGTTTATTATCGTGTCAGAAAAAAAAAGAGAATAAAAAGTCTTAACTGTCACAAGGAATGAATTTCAATTTAAAACGTGACTGACAAAGAAAAAAGAGACGAAAATTTTTCTTAAAGTAAGTAATAAGAATATATCAGTAATACATAGTCTTGTGTTTAAAGGGTAAAAAAAAGTAAATTTAAAGAGGGTTATAAACTCTATTTGCAATAAATTCATGTAAAAAAACTTTTTGTATATTCCCAAAAGAAAAGTATCTTTTAAATAACGAATAAAGTCGATTTTTTTTTTTTTTTATAAATAAAATGAAATAACTTCCAGTCTATCGAATTCTTATCCATATTTAATCTTCTTTAATAAAATGCAAAAATAAAAAGTTCAATTATTACGCAACATGAAACTGTTTAAATTTAGTTTTGTTTGGTTTCCTAAATATTCGCATGAAATGTTAAATTTTACTAAATGGATTTTGTTTTTGTTTCGATTTTTTATATGGAGATTTTCGTGACGATTGGTGTGGGTTATATTGTAAAAAAGTTAAATTTTTTGCATTTTTAATGACTAAACCAGTGTAAACTTTCATTTTAAGAATTGAAACCCCAAACCTGCCTTTTTAAAATCCTTAAATAAAAATAAAATAACTTATTTTACCATAAAAAACATTTACCCTGGAATACGCCATATAGAAAGTTTTTAACCAATTTACCAATAAACTCAAGTACTTAACCTCAAAATATTGATAAACTTTGTTAAATAAGAGCTTAAAGGATATTTAAAGGAAGCTTCAAATTAACGTATTAAATTCTTTGTCCCTCCTCCAGAGCTTAAATTCCTGCAAAGTTTATTTTATTAACCAACCCTCGTATTACAAAAAAAAAAACTCGATGTTTTACATATTTTTGATTATTCATTTTTTATGTATTTTACTGACAAAAAGCTTTATAATCCATTTATCACTGTATTATCATGTACGTTTTTTATAAAATTGATTAAATTTACATTTTTAATAAAATAAAAAAGCGTACAAATTTTTATTTATAAACACTTGAATTAATTTACATACACACGTTGAATAATTAAAATAAAATCAATTGAATTAAAATTTCAATACTCATTTAAGTGCGTACTTAATTTTTAGTACAGGATAATTAATAAAATTTTATTTTCTTTTAAAAAATTTTTATTTTATTAAGTAAATATTTTTTATGCAAATAAAGCAAACATAAAAAAAAAATATTTCAATTAAATTTAAATTACACTATAATTAGTTTAAAAAATTTTTTAAATTTGAATATCACAAAGTTTTATTTAAATAATTAGTAAGTAGTTTAATACGAACCCAACTAGGAAAAGTGTAATTTACACGCGATAACAAACAAATAATAAGCAGTGCGTGATTACATTATGACTCATAAAGAAAAAAAAAACTGATAATAGTTTTAATTACATATAAATAAAAAAATCGATTATTTTTTTACAACCCCCTTTTTTTTGTACCCTAAAAAACAAGAAAAATTATAAATAATATAAAAATCTTTTTTATGTAAATATGAAGTTTAAAAAATAAATTTTTTATTTTTGTGGAATGTCCAAGTTATCGATAAAAATAAAACTTTTTTGTTGTAATATTACCTAAGGGTATGTCCAATGCATTTTTCATGTCCGATCGCAAAAAAACTTTAAATCTATAAAAGTGTATTGGAAAACTATTCTTTATTTTTTTTCCTTTTTTTAATAAAAGAAAAATCTATAATAAAAGTATGTAAATTTAAGTTCTTTTCTTTTTTTATGGATAAAATATAACCTTATTTTATCCAATTGTACTTTGGTAGAAACTTTTTTATTATTAATTATTAAATGATTTATTGTTAATACAAGACGGCCAATTTATTTTACTTTCATTAAATTGATGTTAATTAACCTCAAAATAGTTTTAAGAACTTTTTTGGAATTATATTTTTTTTTCTCGCAAGTGAAATGTCATTACTAACGTATAAATATAACTGAGGATTTTGAATTTTATGTCAAATAATAGTTAAAATTTTTTAACTTTATAAATTACTGTTTTTAAATTAATAAGCGGGAAAGTAGCTATGCACACCTTGCTGAACACGCTTGAGAGTACAACTGCATTGAAACTCTAATTCATAAAAGCATAAAATTAATTCTTTCAGTTTTTTTAGTTGTGCTAATTCTTAAAAAGAATAGCGATGCTTAGATTAAAAATCTTGCGTTACTCAGCTATTTAAATTAAAAAAAAAAAATTGTATTAGTTTTTAAAAATTTTGCTAGAAAAGTCAAAAACTCACGTATTTATTACATATTTCACCGTGCTTGATTTTAAAAAGAATAAAATTCATATTTCATGGATTTCTTAACAAAATAAATTTTTTTCAAAAAAATATGAATGCATAAATTTTTCAAATAAACAAATTTAAATATATAAAAATTTCAAGAAAAGGAAATTTGACAAAGGTAAAGCAAAAAAAAAAAAGAAACTATCGCATGAATTTTATACTATAAATAAAACTTGATATTATAGAGTAAAGAGAAGCAAAAAATACGAGACATTGCAGAATCAGCTTATACGTGAAAGTAAAAAAAAAAAGTAAGTAGTATTAGTAGTAGTAGTATATCCAAAGATTTGAACCGACACCCAAGAAAACGACTTTGTGTATCTCAACTATTTGTGATTTCGGCACGCGTACAATACTAACCTTTGCATCGTTCGCATTTTTTTTTTTAACGCCAAAATCATCTTTTTTTTTTATCTTCTTATAACTCGGACGTGAACTAGTCAAAAATTGACAACGTGAGTAGCTTTTTTTATAAAAGTCTAGGAATTATTTGGTCAGATCAAAATATTATATAAAAAAATATCGAATTTATATACCTTTTTTTTTTTTGCATGACAGATTTCATAGTTAATAATACGTGACTTTATAGATAATATTTATTATCATTTTATTTCTGTCAATTTTGTTATATACGTATTTTTTATCTCGCTCTATTTTTCGTGTATAGATTAAAATTGAAAATTCAAAACGTGATTATTATATTTAATGATTATTTTTTAGTTTTTCATTTATTTATAAATAAATAACAAAAACATTTTGATTTTTTTTTTTGGTTACTGATAAAAAAAAATTTCTTATCAGTACTGAATACAAATCAAAATGTTTTTGTTATTTATTTGTAAATGAATGGAAAACTAAAAAATATTTATTTAATAAAATTATTCCTCAAAGATGAATGGTTTGATTAAAATGCAGCTTTTATTAACTTTTGGTGCAGTGTAATCAAGCACTTAATTTTGTAAAAAAATTCATTCATTAAATGCATCGTTATACACTGGAGTTTTTAATAATTTTTCAAATTAAATAAAAATACCATTTAACACGTAAATAAATTTTTCGAAACTTGAATTATGCAAAAAGCTCGCGAAAACCTTTTTCAAATTACTTTTTTATAACAAAAACTAAACCAGCGATAAAATTACAGAAGACAAAATATTTATTCAAAAGTTATGCAAATAAAGAACTCAGTTCCTAGCTATTAAATTATTACCCGAATAAAATTAATCGAATTTCTAAAAATATATTATTTTTTTTCTTAAAAATTTATTATTTAATTAGAAAATGAACTTTCTAAATTTAAAATTACAAGACTACCCTAAAATAAAAATAATTAAAATAAAATTAATCGATTAGAATCTAATTAAAATAAAATAAAAATAAAAAATCTATTTAAACAAAATTAAAATCCTATAATTTAAGAGTATAAAAATAAAAGAATCTAATAAAATTATTATTCCATCATTGTTTTTTATTTATCATCAGTTTAATTATCAGAGAAAAAGAAAAACCTTTTTCCCTAGCACGTAATTTTCAACGAAATGATTCGTTATTTTCTTTTCCTATTTTCCCTTGAGATATTTTCTTCTCAAAAAGATTTACCTTTTTTTTTTCTACTTCTTCTTTGGTCAGGTTTTTTTTTATTCTTAAAAAGCATAATTTTTAACAACACCCGATAGAATTCTCCTTTTTTTTTGTTACCTTTTGCCAATAACTAATTTTTTCTACTCTTATTATTATTATTATTGAAAAAATTTGGCATTTGGGAATATAAAGAAAACACACGTTAAACCTTCTTCATATTTATATGAAATTGGCATTTTTTTTTTCTTCGAATAATATGAAAATAGAATATTTTTTTTTTAAGAATGAAAGAAAGGTATAATATGAGAAAATAGAAATGTTATAATGCACGTCATGAATCTTTCATCGTGCAAAATATATATTAGAAAAATTTTTTTTTTTGTAAAAAGAGATGATCAAGACAAATGTCTATTATTATCGTGTAAGAAAAAAATTTTTATTTTTGTCGAAAAGTGAAGGCTTCTGATGCAAAATGAAAAATAATTTATTCAAAAAAATTTTAATTGTGAATTAGTTTAATTTATAAGGTTATTTCGTATCTGGCTTAATAGTGTGAGACTCATCAGTACGATCTAAGGTACTATCACTATTTAGCTTTTTTAGTCCTGTCGCTATTAATAGTAACCACGCCCATTATTCAATTTATCAAATTCATTACCCATGGAAAAAAATGAGTAGTATTTATGTTTTTGGGTCCGCTAAAAACGGATCCGGGATCCATTTTACAAAACTGCAAGACAAATTTTTCGTTATTAATAAATTATTGCAAAATGAACCCCGTTTTTAGCGGGCCGAAAAACATAAATACAACCTATTTTTTTCTATGGCTAATAAATTTGATAAATTGAATAAATATATAGGCATGGTTACTATTGCTGGCAACAGAGGTTAAAAGGATAAAAATTTAATTATTGTTCATGAAGATAGATTTTTAAAGTATATTTTTTGATGGTTTAACTAAAATCACGAGTTTAATTAGTTTTAAAAATGAACTTCCAGATTCTAAAAAGTCAATTTCACTTGAAATGAGTAAAAAGTGCTAAATGTCTATTTTAAGCCCAAATTCTTATTTACAAAACTTAATCAAAAATCCATTTCTTAAATCTCCGTCAACATTAAATCTTCACGCTCCAGGCTCATTTGTATCGATTAGTATAACTCAAAGCTTATTTTCTCGCAGATATTCAAATTTTTCAGTCTGATTTTTTTATATGAAAAACGTTACGTGCTAATTTTTTTAAATTTAAAAAAAATAGGATCATTCTTTATAATAAAAAAAAAAAACGTCTCTCTAATACTTAGAGAAGATATAAGTTTTGATTAAGTAAAAAAAAGTAGTCTAAAGGTACATTAAATATTCCAAAGAGTGAGATAATCTTTTACGAGATGACAAATACATTACTCTCTCTCACTTTCTCCCTCTTAATATAAATCGACTCGAATATTTGAGAATATCAATATTTTAAATTATCTCAATTTTTTTACTTTTTTTTAATAATTAACGTCAATTCCACACACACAGAGAATTAAGTTTATTTAACTAGAAATCGTGCTACGCAGACCGAATCAAAGTAAGAAAAGTTTTTAAGACACGTTTATTTATTTTATTTCTATTCAGAGAATAAGAAGAAAACTCTCCAGACTCAACAATTACTTTTATATAACTTCATTAATTGGATTTTATTTTATTTAAAAAAAATTTTTTAAGAGATAGAATTAAGGTGTTTATGTAATGCAAATTATATATACCTACTCTTTTTTTTTGGATGTTTGCCCGTTAGCTAAAGTATCTGAAAAGTAGTAAAGAAAAATACCTACTCTGCTTATGTACCATTTTTTTCTCTTCTTCTTTTTGCCTCTTTTTTATTCTATACTTTTATCTAAAAAAAAAACTTTTGATATCAAAGGAGCTTATGTAAAATTTTTATGCAGAAAAAAAATTTTTTTTTTCTTCGATATTTAAAAAAAATTTTTTCTAAAAAAATATAAAATGTAATTAAAATTGTAAATTCAAGAAAATTTTCTATAGGAGATAAATTTTATAAATAATTCAGTTCTTTAAGAGTTAAAATGAAATAAAAGGGTCTAAAAACTAGCAGTTAAACTCTTTTTAGCTGATGCATTAACCACATCCGTGCGTTACATTAAAAAAATTTTTTTTATGTATTTAAGTTTAGAAAGTACACGAGAAAAGATTTTTAATTAAATGAGATGATGTTTTGTATTATTATTAAAATTTTCTTGCTATTCTTAGAAAAGTTTCTTATATTTCTTTTAGTTACATATGTTGTTACTTTTTAAGATATATAGAAATTTAGTGAAACAGGTGGAGGAGTTTTGTCGAAATTAGTTGTTTTTTGGAGAGAAATAAGAAAAATCTCGAAAGATTTTTATTGCTCCTTTTAATGTTATTGTCTTTTTTTCTTCGAGTTTTCTAACTTTTAACAGATGTCGCATGTATCTTTTTCAAGATATTTAATATAATTTTATCTTTTAGATTTATTAAATTTTTTTTAAAAAATACCTAAAAAGATCATAATTTAAATAAATAAAAAATAATTAGGTAATAAGTACAACGTAATAAATTAGGTACCCAAGGGTCTAAAACACACACACAACAACACGACACGTAACTCGAAAAGGTTATAAACATTTAAAAGGGACGAAGTGTATAATATTTATTAGGACATAACTAGCTATCCTTTTACGTAGTAGAATCTAGTTACTAATTTATTGTTGTCTCTTCTCAACTTTATAAATTTATAAAAAAAATGGGGTTTAAAAATATTTAACAAAATTGTTTATCCTTGTACTAAATACGTCCTTTAAATAATTTATCGTGATAAACAAAATCATAAATATTATGTTGCTGTAAATTAACTTGATTTTGTTTAATTTTCTAATGGAAATGACGATTTTATTAAAAATTTTGTTCATTTTTCTGTTACAGGTAAGACGATCACATTTTTACTGTGTCTTTTGACCAAAATAAAGTTACAACAGACAAAGTGAGTTTTTTTCGTCAAAATAATAATAATTTATCCAAAACACGTCCAATTTATATAAAAAGTATTTTTAAACACGTATATGTGTGTGTGTGTGTGTGTGTGGATAATACAAACTAACAATGCTAAAGTTAATTAGTTCCCTTGTCATTTTCAAAAGTTGAAGAGAAAGAGAGAGAAAAATGATATTATTATTATATTTCATTCTCAAGTTTTAGTGTGTAAATGACTAAAAAAAAGTTACTTTTTTTCTAACTACTATAAACAGGACTATAAATCATTTATATACAGAGCTTTTCACATAGAATAACTTTTTTTCTATTACTAAAGCGTAATTGTAATTCACTAAGCATATAACTCGTTAGTTTTTTTGGATTAACGAAATTTTTTTATTACTTTTTTGGGAGGGTGTAGCTCTAATTTGATAAGTTTTGCAATTATTTATTGTTTTGGAGAATTTGTAGTTTTAGTAAATTTTCTCGTAAATTTTTCAAAAACTAAGGGACAAGAATTTTAAAATTCTGCAAAAAATCAACTTTAAAATTTTCATTAAAATATTTTCCATCGGTATTTAGGTCATTTACATACCATAAAAACATTTTTTTATAGTTCCCCTCATGAAAAAAAAAAAAGTAAATTTAAAAACATAAATTTCATGTCAGTAGAAAGATCTAAAATAAAAAAAATTCTATTCGAATCAATAAAAGTACTTTTAACTTTTTATTTATTTTTCTTTGATTTATTAAATTCATAATTTAAAAAAAAAAGTTTTTTATTTTAAAGTTATTTATATTACATTAAAAATAGAGGGGAAGATATTACATATAAAATAAAGTTTTGTTAAGTTTTAAAGAAGAGTAAAACTTTCTATATAATTTGTAATATCTTTAAAGTTTATATTAGTTCAATAATTAAAGCAACTTTTTTACGTATAAATAAATTATGTAATAAAAATATTTAGAAAACTTTTGTGTAATTTTCAATTGGTTTAAATAAATATGGAATTCTCATGGGTAATTAGAAAATATTTTTAGATTTTTTGTATATTAGACTGGTTCTTAGAAAATTTTAAGCATCCAATCAGCCAAATGTATGTGAAAACCCCCTTAAAGTTTAATAAACATTTATTTGTTTGTTCAGCCAATATTATTTGTTTGCCCACAAACTTTCTCTCTGTTTTGATATTTCATTGTATCTGACAATAAAATCGAAAACGTTTGTTACAGAAACAAACCCAAAATAAAATTACAAACTATCTGTATTCAACGTTTACACCGTTTAAAAAATTCTTAAAAATACACTGAAAAAAATAAGAAAAAATACAATAAAAGTTCACTGACATCAATAAAGCAAATAGTAATAATATCTCAAAATGTACAAAAGCTCAAAGATACAAGTATTTTCATCAAATATTAGTTACTACTCTATAAGCACGCTTATCAAGCCTCCGGATGTATAATATCGAAGACAATTTCAGTAAGAGAATGAGAGAGAGAGAGAGAGAGAGAGAGAGAGAGAAAGTTTAACTTGTCAGCAAAACATATATATTTGTTGCCTTAAGCTATATTAACTCTTAATTAACTGACATAATTACAAAACTCCATGATACAAAATGTTTAAAAAAATGAATTTGCCCATTTTTGGGTATAAAATATTTTATAATTCCAAACAGCTTATGTTTAGTTTAGTTAATTCCTCTCATTCTCTCTTTACGTACTATTATATAATATATTTTCACATGGATGAATAAATTTACGCATGTGAATTTATGTTTATAGAAAGCGTATGTAATTTGTGCATTGAAATAATAACAGTACATAACAATAGATTTCTATGTACGTACGTATTATACATTCGTTTTCTGATAAGATTATAATTTTATGTATGTACCAGATTTTTATTAATTGTATTTTAAGTATAATCTTGATTTTTATTTTTTTTATTTTATTTTAGAAAAATCGTAATTAGACACACTGTAAAAAGTAAATTTCTTAGATTTTCAAAAAAAAATAGAATTTTTTCGAAAAATTAGCGAATTTTCAAAAAATTTTGTAAATATTCGATAAAAATCGTAAATTCACAACTATTTTTCGTAAATTTACAACTATTTTTGAAAATTTTCAAAAAAAAATTGTAAATTATCAATTTTTCTTGCGAATTCACAAAAAAAATTGAGAATACTCGAATTTTTTGTTAATATACTAAATTTAGTAATTATACGATTTTTTTCGAAAATGTTCTAATTTTTTTGTTAATATAAGAAAGTTACTTTTTACAGTGCATAAATAAAAAAAAACTAAAACTCAATTCTGTTTAGTCAGTAAACTCTTAGGGAACATGCAAGCAAAACCCTGGCTTTCGGTCTATAGTTGATAACCCTGTAACTTTTAATAAAATGTTGAACCTTAAGCTAGCTATTTATATAAATAAAAAAGAAGTTTGTATTAAATATCGGAAAAATAAAGTTAAATGGCATTTTTTTCTTTTTAACATTGAATAAAATTGTCTTTGTTTCCTATTGCAAGTTAGATGATGAAAAATAAGAAGAAGAAAAAAAAAGTCTATAATAGTTGCATACTGATTCCTTTTCTTCTTTACTTTTTTTTTTCTTTACTTTTTTTTTCAATCAAATGCTTTAGAATTTTTCTTATTTCGATCCTTACTTATTTTTTTCTCTTTTTGCTCTGCATTTTTTCCTATTATACTTAAACTTTTATTAAAAAATAAAAAAAATTTTATAAAAAGATTAAAAAAATACAATTTATTTAATATTTTAAATGTGACGTAAAAAAAAAAGCATAAAAAATATTATCATAATAAATAAATAAATAGAAAATTATTTAACGTAGGTAATAAATTTTGAATGAAAAACGTAAAATAAAATTTAATGCGTCGTAACGTACAAATTTAACATTGGCTATTAATAAATTTTTAAAAAATGTAGATCACATTAAAATGAAATATGCAATTTTTTTTTAAACGATTTATACTTAAAAAATTTTTATTATTTTGCTGAATTTTTATTTTATCTGGAGGTTTCGAGTGCAAAGGTTAAACTATGCAGATATTGGGTGGTTGTTATCGTAAATATATTCAGTGCAGTTCTTGATATTTGCTTCGAGGCATTTTTATTTTTGGAAAATATTTTTTTTTAATCTCATAGACTGTAAGAATAAATACTTTTTGAAAATCGATGTTTGATTTTACTCAAACTTACTGACTTTTTACTTGATATTTTGTGCTTATTGGTTTCAACTATTTGATACTTTTAATCGATTTGTCATATTTTTTTCGATTTTATTATTCTTTAAAGCCTCGGAATTGACCGTATTTGCCGATATAATAGTACATTTTTAAACGATTCTTAATAGAAAATTTTCTAACCCGAGTTTCAGAATTTTATTTCTCTACTAAGAGCAATAATAATGGTCAATAAAAATTGGAATGTATTGCCTGCAGTAGAGAAACGTCAATCCTTATGAATACTTAATTTTTAGAAAAATCACTATAATCCAAATATCGTTAACTTAACAAGATAATTACAATAAATCCGATTAAAAACTGCTAAATATATCTTCTCTAAAATATTATTAATTTTAAACAACTCTGCAAAAGATACCTACATAGATGTCCAAAAAGCACCCTTATATTCATCCTCAACATCATAATCAATTAAGGAATTACACTTAATCTCTTAAACCCCCTGATTTTTAAAAAAATCTAAAAAAAAAAAAGCAAGATTGACTC
This sequence comes from Anagrus nilaparvatae, assembly GCA_022575985.1. Taxonomy (NCBI): domain Eukaryota; kingdom Metazoa; phylum Arthropoda; class Insecta; order Hymenoptera; family Mymaridae; genus Anagrus; species Anagrus nilaparvatae. The sequence goes on from JAKSXM010000272.1 coordinate 16,163,280, forward strand.
ATAATCATTAATTAGTTAAATACCCTCTAAAACCAAAAGGTCCATTTCTAAACCTAAAAAGAACAATTTCCAATTAAAAATATATTCTTGATTGATATAATTTTTTATTTAAAACCCACACATGAATATTTAATCACACGTACATGTAAAATATAATTAAATTAATGATTTATATATAAAACGTATATAAATAATCCTTTATATCGATTAAACGTTACAATATATAAACTCTATATATATAATTTATTGGTTTACGTCAATATCAACCGAGCATATTAAAAAGTTTATTCAAAAAATTATTTTTGAATCACATGCTTTTTTAAAGGAATCAATATTTTAATATTTTGTTCTATATTAAAATTTGAACAACTTTTAACCCGAAATTCAGAATAAAATTTAGCTGTTTTTTTAAGTACTAAAAGTCCTTGGACTGTAATAATCTCTTTAGTTTATTAAATAATTATTTATACTAATGTAAATTTCGATGTAATAATTTAATACAGAGTTGATAATCTAAATATGTGTATGTTGCCATGGGAATGATATTGATTTGTTAAAATTCCAAAAGACGTCACTATGATCGTAATATACCAGGCGCCAGTTTTCTTCTCTTTCTTCTTCTATACGTTAATGTAAAACCTTATTGTCCTTTTTATATTAAGAGAGACTCTCTCAGATGTTTATGTTTAAAGATAAGAAAAAAAAGTCAATATAATTGATAATTAAAATTGTTTGTTAGTGGATTTTTAAAAATTTAATAAAAAAGGATTAATTTCTATTGTTTAAAAACGATTATTAAAAAAGTTTATTTTATGGATGACTTTATATTGACTTTTACTACTTATTTGTTTAAATCAGTTGGTTAAATATTTGATATAGAAAAAAATTATTAGTTGGTCATAAGCCAAAAAAAGTACTAAGTTTAAACTATTCTTCAGAATAAAAAACTACGAGACTTGCATTAAAAATTAGTATTTAGCCTTAACCTTTTTTTTTTTTTTGGAAAATTATTTTATTAAATCAAAGGCTTTTTGCCAAAATTTTATTTTCTGTCTCAGCTGATGACCATGTAAAAAGGAAGATTCAGATAAATAATTTTTTTTTTACTCTCATTATTTTTCAACTAAACAAATACGACTTTTTTTTTCGTGTGTATATAAAAATTTTTTATTATTTTTATCATTTCGAACAAAAAAGAAAAAAATATGTACTTGTGTATTCAAAAAGACGTTGCAATTTATTTTACTTTTCTATGAATGCAAAAAAAAGTAACAAGTGATATTTGATATTACATTTTTCTTTTTTTATCAATGTAAATAAAACTAATTGTAAAATTCAATATTTGTATAAAATTTAATACAAAAAATCAATAAAATTTTTTTTTATATTTTTAAAAACACGTATAATTTTAGGTACATAAAAAAAAGAAAATGTGTCAAAAAAAAAAAAAAAAAAATATATAAAAGTACTCGCATTCACATTTTTTTTAAAGAATACTGGATTTTCCAAGCATGCGTTCACAAGAGCTTGGTTTAAGTTAGAAAAAAAAAATTTTAAGCACAGAGTGTAAGCTTTGTCATCCTACTTCTAAAAAAAAATCTCAAACATATAAATCCTTGATATTTTTTATTTTCAAGTATTTTTTGTAAAAAAAAAATTTAGTTTTTGAATAAAATTGGAGTTAATTATTAAGTTTGATGGAAAATACAGAGAGTATCATATCGTCAGAAGGAATTCTCAATTTTCGAAAATTCTATATCCCCAAAGAGATAGAGAGAGGTTATTATATATATAACTCTTTGGGATCTTGTGGTTTATAAGTTAGTTATCATATACATAAACTCGATTGGTTTCTCTCAACTTTCCCTCGAAAATTTAATTGATACGATATCAAAATTATTACAGTAAAAAAGTTACTTTTTTTTTTTATCATATAAAAGTCAAACGAAATATAAGTAAATGATTTATTGAACTTTTTATATAAGTCGTACGTCTTTTCTCTCAAAAAGATTATTTTTTTTTTAAAGTAAAGAAGACTCGTAGAAAATTTTTTTTTTCTTTTTAATGAATGGTATGTCGAAGTTTAATAAATTTTTTTATATTTATAAAGTATGCTAACGTTTTATTAGATTTTTTTATATTATGAAAAAAAATTATCTCTCAATTAAAATTGGAAATAAAAAAAAATTGATATCGTTTTCTCATTTAACTTATTTTATCTAGAAAAATAGATTATAAAAAAAATTCTCTTTTTTTAGTTTGGAATTAATTTAGTAGGTTAAGTGATAAAGTAATTACTGGAAAAAAGTAAATTATAAAAATTGAAAAAAATTTAATAATGTATATTTTAAGATAATTATCGTTAGTTATGCACACTCTAAAAAAAAAATAGTTTTAAATTGAGTTGACCAATTGGAATTTAAATTTTTGGGAAAAAATAATTTTGAATTGACAAACGTTCCAGAAAAAGTTCAACCAAACTTTAAGGTCGGCTTTAGGTTTTTCGAGGGATTGAAAATACCGGAAATCGGGTTTTCGGATATAGCAATAAAATAGTTGACTTGTCTTTTAATTTTTTTTTATGTCCAAAATCTAAAAATTTAAAGTTGAGCTAGAGACTTAAAATTGAGTACAAAGGCCTTTTTTAACTAAAAAATAGTCCCCATAAATTTTAAGAACTTTTAGCTAACTCCAAGGAGTTTCGGGTGATTTTCATAGAAAATTATCAATTTACGACCCTGTATTTCTCTTTCATAACTTTGGGGAGCTAGTTTTTGTGACATAAACTTTCACCGTCAATTACCCGCGCCTTAGTATGAGTGGTTTTTGAAAAGAATTTTTTAGCTTTTTATTACAAAAGTATTAGTTTCAATTTTTCTCGCAAGTGAAATGAATTCCAAATACTATATAAGGAACTGAGTATATACGGACTACTTATAATCTCGTTTAGAGTGAACTTCTAAGCTAGTATTCTGCTTTTTAAGATTCCACAATAAACGAGATTTGGTGAAAAGGAGGACGATTATATATAATAATTGATTCTTTGGAGTCAATAATTATTAAAATAATCTGAAACCGAAGTAACCCATAATAAAAATATAAAATTATTTTTCGACAAATGGTCAGAAAATTCAGTTTTGACCTAACTCACATTGGAAGTAGAGCATTCTTTATTTTTCTTGCCATTCTAGATTCCGTGTTACGGTCAAAATTCACAAAGAAACGCCAAAAATTACGCGCTTACCCTTACAGCGTTTTTTACAGAAAAATGCAAATAAAAAAACATTGGAAATTCTTAGGCCTAAAGGGTAAAAATAAACCTTCGGTTTTCGAACCTGTATCACTTGCATAACTTTTGGGGACTAATTATAAAAATATACATAAAACTTGGTTTACCCGCGCTTTTTAAATTTTATTTTGGAACCGTTTATATTGCCAAAATACATTTTCGAATTTTAATTCAAAATAAATTATTTGGGTAAACCAAGTTTTATGTATTTTTCCTCGTATTTTTCTATAATTATATAAGTCCCCAAATGAAAGCGATGCAGGATCGAAAATCTAAGGTTTATTTTTACCCTTTAGGCCTAAGAATTTACAATGTTTTTTTATTTGCATTTTTCTGTAAAAACCGCTCTAAGGGTAGGCGCGTAATTTTTGGCCGAATTTAGGCGTTTCTTTGTGAATTTTGGCCATAAAGCGGAATGTAGAACGGCAACAGAAACCAAGAAACCAAGAATACTCTAAATTGCAATGTGATTTAGGCCAACACTTAATTTTTTGACCACTTGTAATTTTTTTTTTTATTTTGGATTATATCGGTTGTAGATAATTTAAATAAATATTGACTTAATAGTCCGTTTATACTCAGTTACTTATATAGTATTTGGAATTCATTTCACTTGCGAGAAAAATTGAAACTAATACTTTTGTAATAAATAACTAAAAAATTCTTTTAAAAAACCACTCAAACTAATAAAAACTCACATATAAGTAGTAGACTCATATAAAAGAATCCAATTACATCTTAGAAAAAGGTATAAATTTGAATAATATATCTTAGATGAAAAATATCTTGAAAATATCATATTAAAATATAATTTACACTAAAAAAGAAAAACGAAATGTATAATGTGGAAAATAACAATTTTTCCTTTATTCTTCATATACATAAAATTCAATTTTCTAAAAATACATGACTTCCTTTCTTCTCTCATATCACCTACTAAAAAAATAGTATATTTAATATTACATATATTCATATTACTTTATATAAGACAAAGAGGGAGAAGATTAAAAAAAAAAAAGGAACGAGTCTCTAGGGTTCATCTTTTTCTCTTATTTTGAAACCAATCGGAAATACTTTTTAGTACTATTTTAAGTAAAAAAAAAAAAGCTAAATTATTTTTTTGATACTCAAGAATACATAAACCAATAATCCAATTATAATATATTATAACAATTAAAAGTTTTCGTCTAAAATTACTCCATATGCAAGAAGACTGTTTATATATATATATATAACAAAAGTTGTATACATCAGCAACCCATAAATCCAAACTAATGGGATTTGATAATTTGCGTACCCTAATAATTTAATCCTCACATAGGGCATATATATATATGAGTATTTTCACTAGAATTTACTTTTCAAAAAAATTTATTAAGAAAAGCTCATATATATAAAGAGAGAGAAAGAGAGGGAGAGAGAGAGAGTAAATAAATTTATTTAGATTTAGATATATTCTACATGTAGGAATATTATGATTTCATCCCATGGGAGTGATAGAGCTTTTTCAAAATGTATGGTTATTGGTTGGACGTTTTAGATATACGTACATCGATTTTATGTATATATAAACCTAAAGGGACCTACAGATCACCCTTTTATTCACACATATATATAAAATACCATTCATTCCTATGGTATTAAAAGTCATCAGTTGAGAATTTTCCAATTAGAAAAGCTTCTTCTTCTTACATTATATAAGGAAATACCAGAGTATAAGAAAAGAATTTTCATCTCTCTCGCCAATGGAATTCGAATTATCATAGAATAGAAATAAAAAATATTGAAGAATTCATCGATGCAATAAAAAATAATAATAGAAAAATATCTCGAAAAATATCTCCTTTTTTTTTTGATTACTAAATGACCAATAGACCATGTTAATATTTTTTATTAAAAAATTTTTTTTTGGAATTTAATATTATTATTATGTACACGAGTTAACACGTTGTAATGACAATATTGATAACTAAAAAAAAAATGTTGTGCTTTTATGATAATATTGATAAGAGTTTATGTCACGCATATATAGTTTTTTTTTTGCTTGTTTGGTCGTTAGGTGTACACTACTAGATAAAAATAATAATAATCGGCTGTGTTTTCACGTATGTAAATTTTTTAAACTTGGGGTAATTAAGAGAAAAATGGTATATTGTTATGATTATTGTGTGTAATGTGCCCTTCTTTTTTTGTTTCTTTTTTATTCTGAAATATTTAATTTTCACAGGAATATTATTAAATGGCTTTGTAAATTAATTAATTTATTGTTTTTATTTTATTCAAAAGTTTTCATATCAAATTTAATTTTTTTTTTTAATCAAATAAAAGTCAAGAATATATAAATCCGTAATATACAAATCCGTATTATATCGTACTACGATGTTTGCCTTGAGGCATTTTTTTGAAAAAATCAACCGACATACATGGTAAAATACAAACTTTTCTTTAAAACGTATGTGAATTTTTCATTTATTTCGAACGAGAGATTACAAACCCTGATTTTTACTACTACTGTCACTAAATTTTTCAAATAGTTTTCTACTTACTTTTTCATTAAAATAAAAAAAGTTTTGGAATTTTCACAAATTTTTTATTTTAATTTTGGTTAAAATTAAATTTTATGAGTTTAAAGAGAAACTGTTGAAAATAAGAATCGGTCTAATATATAAAAATTGAAATATTGACATAATAAACTTATTATTTATCGTAACCATGAACTTTAAAAAAAATGATAAACATCATGTGTGTAATTTTCAGAATAACGTGATATAAAATACTTAAAAAATGAACTTCAAGCTACCCGCGAGAAATTTCTTCGAGTTACCCGCGGAGAAAAAAAATGCAGCGGTTCTCAATGCTCGTAGAGGATCACATAACTTAAATTTATAATAATAAAAATATTAGTTTTTTGCTAGAAAAAAAGTATTTTTATTAATTAAAAATTATTATTATATAATTAAAAACTAATTTTCTCAAGCAAACATAAATATTTATTAATAAATAAAGAAAAATGTTAATATCGAAAAGTTTCGAATAAGAACTAAATAAGAAAGTTATTGTATTTTATTAGCTTAAAAGTTTTTCCGGTTATTCCAAATGATTTTTTTCGAATAATAAACAAATAAACTTGAAGAGGAAACAGGTTTGGAAAAGATTGATGGATTTTAAGGGGCATTTGCATCGAGTTATCCGAGCGCAGCGGCGGGTTGCGCGGGGGCTCTAGTACAATATTTTTATTTTCATTAGCTGAAAAGTTTTTCCGGTTATTTTAAATGATTTTTTTCAAATAATAAACAATTTAACTTGAAGGGAAAACTGGTTTGGAAAAGATTGATGGATTTTAAGGGGCATTTGCATCGAGTTTACCGAGCGCAGCGGCGGGTTGCGCGGGAGATACTGGTGCAATATTTTTATTTTCATTAACTGAAAGGTTTTTCCGGATTTTCAAAATGGTTTTTTCTGGTATACCAATACATTTTTTTGAAGGAGAAACTGGTTTGAAAAAGATTGATGGATTTGAAGGGGCATTTGCATCGAGTTTTCCGAGAGCAGCGGCGGGTTGCGCGGGGGACTCTAGCACAATATTTGTATTTTAATTAGCTGAAAAGTTTTTCCGGTTATTCTAAATAATTTTTTTCAAATAATAAACAAATAAACTTGAAGGGAAAACTGGTTTGAAAAAGATTGATGGATTTTAAGGGGCATTTGCATCGAGTTTTTCGAGAGCAGCGGCGGGTTGCGCGGGGGACTCTAGCACAATATTTGTATTTTAATTAGCTTAAAGGTTTTTCCGGTTATTCTAAATAATTTTTTTCAAATAATAAACAAATAAACTTGAAGGGGAAACAGGTTTGGAAAAGATTGATGGATTTTAAGGGGCATTTGCATCGAGTTTTCCGAGCGCATCGGCGGGTAGCGCGGGGGACTCTAGCACAGTATTTGTATTTTAATTAGCTTAAAGGTTTTTCCGGTTGTTCTAAATGATTTTTTTCGAATAATAAACAAATAAACTTGAAGGGGAAACTGGTTCGGAAAAGATTGATGGATTTTAAGTGGCATTTGCATCGAGTTATCCGAGCGCAGCGGCGGGTTGCGCGTGGACTCTAGTACAATATTTTTATTTTCATTAGCTGAAAAGTTTTTCCGGTTATTTTAAATGATTTTTTTCAAATAATAAACAATTTAACTTGAAGGGAAAACTGGTTTGGAAAAGATTGATGGATTTGAAGGGGCATTTGCATCGAGTTTTCCGATCGCAGCGGCGGGATGCGCGGGGGACTGTAGTACAATATTTATGTTTTAATTAACTTCAACGTTTTTCTAGCTTAAAGGATTTTCCGGTTATTTTAAATGATTTTTTTTCTAATATTAACTTGAAAAGGGAAACTGGTTTGAAAAGGATTGATGGATTTGAAGGGGCATTTACATCCAGTTTTTTAAGCATAGCGACCGTTTCCGACTGGGGACTTAAATGTTGTAAGTAGTTTTAAATATGAAATTATCGGCTATAAGTCAATAACTTTTATAAATTTTTGAAATAAATGATTAAGGTGGCAGGTCGTTCCCAAGGGAAAAAAATCGATTTTTTGTTTTTGGTTCTTTTGGGTTCGAAAATATCTTAAGATTATGGACAAAAAAATTTTTATAATGATATCTTGAATAATAAGGAAGTTATAGAAGATTAAGCGAGACCCCGCGAAAGACGTAAAATACAGTATTCTAAACTGTAAACGCATTTTTTTCGAAACAGCATTTCCGAGATTGTGTGCAACAGAACTGAAAAATTAATTAAGATGCATTCCTAATTTTTTGGCTACACGTTTAACCCCTTAGTGCACAATTAAGATAGAAATCCCATATATTTATGACGAGTATACTCGTCATACCGCGCTAAGTGGTTAAAATACAATTATCTTCTGGATTGATGGAATGATTTTTCCAAAAAATGTCCCAATTTTTTTTTTTTTTTAACATACTAGAAACAACTGCGCTTCGCGCAGAGAATGACTGCCTTTTATTCATTATCAAACAATTATTTATTAAAAATATTTTAAATTATTATTTGAAAACAGATAAAATATTGTAAATGATAAATTCTAATTTAATAAATGACCCTAATTTTTTGCGGTGACATTTAATTATTATGTTTAATAATTTCATTTACCTAGTAAAAAGTATAAAACTAATTAATTTTTGTCCAAAAAATAATTTATGATTGTTTGAAATTGGATTCTTTTAATTGAACTTTTGCACAAAAAAAACATATTTAATCGTTTAAACCATTTGAACTAAAAATTGGTATGGAAACTTATCATTAGTTGTACTTTTGGGAAAAAATAGTTTGGACCCATTTCTGAGACCTTTCATTTCAAATTGGGCCCAATTGGCGTGGAATCCCTCATATAGTTGTTTTTAATTTATTTTTTTGTTATTTATATTTAAAAACTTACAACTGGTTTGTGTTCTCACACAACCAACGATCATGGAACATTTCTTGGGTCATTTATTAAATTAGAATGTATCATTTCATTTCTCTTATAACAGTTTTAACGTAAACTCCCTAATTATTATAAGTCCTAAAACAAAAATTACAATAAATCCCGAAATATAAATTAGCCTTAGTCCATAAACCTAAAGTATTCTAAGGCCTTGTTCTTATCAGAGCCCGATCAGGCCCTGACTCCCGCTTCAAATTATTCTAAGTCCCTAAATCGAAAATATTCTAAGTCCATTTCACCCCTCTCCCTAAAAACATCAATATTTCGACCCCTCCTGCCGAGCCGGACTTTTTCAAATACTTCATCCAATGAACATGTTCCATGTTAATAAATTGTTGTGATAAAAGTGTATAAGAGTAGTTAAACGAAATTAGTATATTCAGAAAAAGAAGCTTTCTCCAGTAAATAAAATTTACTTGATCAGTAAAACAGCTACTTCACAGTGATCAGAGAAGTCTATTAAAGATAATTAACTTTTATTCTAAGAATTTTAATATTCTCACAAAAAAATAATCATTTTTACTCTTTGGTACTGATTATTAATTTTAGCTAGTTATATGTATCTTTAAAAAGCTACATTTACTTGTTTTATCATTCATGAAACTGCCTTTCTACTTTTACCCTACAAGTGTTTTTGAACCACAAAATTTTAGCCTTAGTTCAAAAACCTATTTTTATTCATTTAGCTTTCATGAATCTCTTAAACAATCACCTATTTTTTCCATTGCCTAACATGCCCATTACCCATTACTTTCGGTATAAAACACAGGGTTCAATTATTCGATGCTTGTTTCACACCGTCATGGAAAGTTAAATAGACCTATATTTTTTTACACGTTTAATAAATAGACATTTTTTGTTTTTTCAGAATTTCTATCCAACAAAACAATTTTTACTTATAAAAGATCTAATTTTACAACCGGAAATCCATTTAGGTCTTTTTTCTTTCCACAATTTATCTACATTATTGTAGGTATAATCTATCTTATCAAATTAGAGAGGTTGACCCCGAAAATTTTTGAATAAAAATTACTCATACATGCTCAAGTAAAAAATATTCTAAACCTCGAAATAATTTACTGGTTCCTGGAAGGGGTAAACAAATTTTTATTAATGATTTGTTTGTATGTAAGTGCATTTTGAGACGCTCAGATGCTAAAAAACGGATTTTTAAAAAAGTCCGTATTGCGTGTATTTTTGGGGATCTTGTTACAATTAAAACAATATTTTAGCCATAAAAAGTACGAAAGCTTCCCTTTTTTTATTCCTAATTTTTGTTATTAAAGCTTTAGATTCCAAAAATTTTATTATAACTCGGTTTTTCTTATCCGATACCTGAAATTTTGAAAATTTTAGTCTTATCTTTTTTATAGACAAAAAAATACAAAAATAATATCCCTTTCTTTTTCTACGAGAGTTCTAATTTTAGGAAATTTGTTAAAACCATAGAAGTTAAGGTTAAAACATTACTTATTTTTTCTTTTTCTTCGTGGAATACATTTGAAACCAATTAAGCTATTGAAATAATTAATTAATTATTTATCTTTCGAGTATCATAACCTATAGTACCGATAACTTGGTGACTTATTAATTCTATTTAAAAACGGTTTTTAAAGTGCCCTATAAATAAACATAGGTACCTAATTTAATTTTTATATTTTATACAAACTATTTTATTTGGTAAAATAAATTTAGAAGGATCTGATTGTTTAGCTTTTTTTTATTAACCGCACATTTTTTGTATAAAAAAAAAGTTTTATTATTAAAACGTTTAAAAATTATTTTTGGTATTTATAATAAAATATATATGACTAAAAATTTTGAGGTTTTATATTTAAAATTTTGTTTTTATCACAATATTCATGCTATAACCTAACTTCATAAAATTATAAATAAATTTTCAAATTTAAAATAAAAACATTTGAGCAATGCATTTTTATTAACCAATCAGGAGAGGTTTTTAGCTATAACAATGTACATAGTTACTGTATCGAAGACATGTACTTTTTAGGATAGGATGAAAGAAATTGCAATTTTTGTAAAAATTAGACAATTTTCACAATTTTCCATTTTAAAAATATTTTTCAATCGAGAAGATAATTGTATTTTAAATGTATAGCCAAAAAATTAGGTAGATATCTTAATTATTTTTTGAGTTATCGTGCACACAATGAAAAGTGAGGCCTATTTTTTAGCACCTGTACTTGGCGTCATTTTGGAGAAAAAAATAATGTTTAGCAACTTATAATGTAATTAAGTGCCAATTATGAAAAAATTATCTAAATTATTTCTACCCGAAAACTTATCCAGAAAAAGACATCCTTTTTTCCCTTGGGAACGACCTTAAGCTAGGTAAATAATGCAATAATGCAACTGAAATTTATCTGGATATGAATGTTTTTTTATTCACTACATTTTATTTATAAACTATAATAACAAAATAACAAAAATAATATACTCTTAGTCTTTTTATGCTATAAAAATTATGTGATTTTTAATACATATAAACATTTTATAATTGTTTCTGTTATGAGAAAAATTCAAATCTTTATTAACGCATGAAAAAATTTTTTAAGACAAATTGTTATTTGCTGTTTTTGTTGCAATCTATTTATTATAAAATATAATTATTTTTTTAACTCGAAATAATCAATTATCGGATTTTTTTTAAAAACTTTTTACAAACTTATCAGTTAAATATAAATTGTCTATCATTATTTAAAATCTCGTAAATTAACACTAATTTATACATACATTTTTGAACATTCTTAAATTACAATTTTTTTGTACCAAACGTTTTATCACAGTAAATTGTAATGTTTAATAAACTTATTTTTGAAATTTATCACAGCTAATATTAATGTTTTATACATTTGTTTTAAGATTTATTACAGTAAACATTAGTGTTTAATACATTTTTTTTGGAAGTTATCACAGTAAATACTAATGTTTAATATTTTTCTTACAACTTTTTACAAATTCAACAGTTCAATATAAATTGTCTACATCATTTTTAAAAATCTCGCAAATTAAGACTAATTGATACATACATTTTTGAACATTCTTAAATTACAATTTAGTACCCAATGTTTTATCACAGTAAATTGTAATGTTTAATACACTTTTTTTTTGGATTTATCACAGTAAATATTTATGTTTAATACTTTTGTTTTCGAATTTATTCTTTTTCTTATTCTGAAGCTGATAGAATTTTCAAATATTTTTTACAACTAGGATTTTAAAATATTTAATTTTAATATTTTTTAAAACTCGTTTGTATATTTTTAAAGACCTAAATTATTTGACTAGAAAACAAAACCAGTTAGGTCTGTTTGGTTAATTTTTAATTCTACTTTATAATGTTCTTTACTTTGTTATGTATAATCTTAACTTTTTTTAATACAACTGTTAAAAAATAAAGTCTGCAATTTTTAAGTAAATTAATTTAAGATCTATTGTAAAGACTAGATTCAAGTAAATACTTAAGTACAGATACTTTTATTTACAATAATTTTAAACCGTTAATTTTTTGTATCTTTTTCAAGTTTATCAAAGCTAATAATTTTATAAATGTTTTCTTTAAATTATTTTTTGATCAGAACTTACTTTTTACCAATGAACCTGGAATTTTATATACAATTTATTGTTGTCAAGTAAATTGATATTTTAATTTCAGCAGTTAACGCTTTAATTTTATTGCAGGAATTACTTTCAATACTTGTAACGAATTCATAGCACGGTTTAAAGAAAATAAATTTTCATTTTCAGTGAAATGTTAAAAAGTAAGCATGAAATTATTAAATCTTTGTTAAGAAAATTTTTAAATAAATAATAGTTTTGAATTCTCAAAATTTGTATATATTTAAAATACTTCAAAAAATGAGACATTTTTATCTTGCAGGTCCTTTTAGTCCCTTCGCAGCTATTAATAAATGAAGATTTTTTACAAAATGTAAGGTAGAACCTAAACATGGTGCTTCGTATTTTTTTTTTAAAGTTACGTACGTGTCATCTAAAGGATAAAAGAAATCGTCCATTGTTATTTTTCCTTCACCGGTTATTTGGCAGTCATCGTCGCAGTTTTTGTCATGTATGTCAATGCTTGTATCAACGTCCTTGTCTTTATCTTTCATTTCATTATTTTCGTTATTAAAAGCACCATTTTCTGCGTCTTTTTCAATCATTATGTCATTATTGTCAGTTCCTGTATTTAGCTCATTATTTGTTGTTTTGCTTTGAGGTGTTGGGTTAACTGTATCTTTATCATTTACATTTGTGTTTAGGTTTTTCTTGCGTTTTGAATTTTCTAAAGGACCTAACATATGACTTATACTGATACGCGCAGTATTCATATTTTTTTCGTCGAAAAGGAGATCGAAACCAGTGGCAGTTAAGTACGCCCACGAACATATGTGGACGCCACAATTGCCACCTGTTTTGTCTTTTCGATCTTCCAAAACCTGCGTAGGAATATCTCTGGGAACATAAATTACCCAATCTGTTAAATCAATTGCTAGTATATTCAATAGAGTTACAATGCCATTTAAAATAAGCTTATCACTGTCACCATGAAGAGAATCAAATATAATTATGCTCTTTAAGTGAGGCACAACCATGTACAAAATCCAATGGAAATCTATATTTATGGGAAACATTATTATGTCAGCTTGTAAAATGTTTGTTTTTTTACACCAACGTACCGTTGATTTTCGAACCGCCCTGTACTCAACAAGAGTTTGACTAAATTGACACATGCAACATTCAATATCCAAATTTCTTTTTTTTTTGGCAATTTTTATCATTTTTTTAAAAAAACTATTTACTAATGTACAATTTAGCCACATCTGACTACTTACATATGGTTTTAAACGATAAAAATCTTCTTCTTTTACTACTTCATTGCAAACATTTACAGTTAAATTAGGGAATCCCTCTGGATAACTAAATTCATGATCAAAAAAATTTGTGTACACAGATTTTAAATGATTAGTATTTTTTACGGTTTTTTTTATTAAGGCGGATGATGTAATATTTTTTTCTTTTATATTACTTTTTAATACATTTTTCTTTACATTCTTTGTTATTTTTTGGCGTTTTTCTATGAACCTAATTTTTTTGGGGCTATTATTGTAATCTTCAATATCGCTTAATTCTTCTGTATTTAAAAAACTTTTATCTTTTGAATCAACATCACTTTCTGAAGAAAGTTGAACTAAATTCTTATGTATGGAATTTTCTATATATATGTAATCTTCATTAATTTCTTTAACGTTTTTGTTATCTTTAAATTTTGGCATGGAAAAATGTGTATTTTTTTTACCTCTCAAGTTTTTCCAATTTTCAGTTTCATTATAGATATGATATTTTCTTTTTTTTGACCCGACATTTGATGTATTAAGGTCAAATCCTCTTTCTACTATTCGACCTTGAATGTATTCGAAATTACGCGTTATAAATCTCGGAATCTTTATACGCTTCTCGTTTTCAAAAAATTTATGTTTTTGTAATTTAAAATTATTTTCGCATGTAGCGTTGCTGTCTCTCATTTTCCCCAAAAATTTAATCTGGCATCCCGACCACAAAGGGAAGTATACAGCCAAAAAATCCGTAAAGTATTTAAAACATTTAACATTAAAATAGTTATTCTTTTTTTTTGTGAAATTGTGATTATCTTTTATTTCTTGTATTTTTTTGTTAAAGTGCTTGTAGTAAGGTGATTTATATTTTTCAGTATGCTTTCCTATATGCTTTTCTAAGTCTGTGGGGTCATTATAATTTTCATTTGTACTAGACTCTTCGGGTTCGAGATTACTTATTTCAATGTCGACAATTGATTTAACAGTTTTTTCGAAATCAACTACTTCATATTCCGATCCAATCAATAAAGTTAGTTGAATTATGAAGTAATCAGTTTCTTTTAAATTAGTGCAGTGAACTAAATGTGCTATAATAGTTTTTACTATTTTTCTCTCGACGCTTTGTTTTTTTTTGTTTGGATAGGATTTATTTACATGTAAGGAAACCGATTTCATAAAATGGCTGCTACATATATGTAATATAGTTTTTTTATCTAGTTTTCTACCTAGTATTTCCACGCTCTTATACACATTACGCATGTACTCATAAAGATTCCAGCCACCATTAAATGCTTCACAACATGCTTGTAACAAAGCCAAACTGAAATCAGTTTCTACTTTAATAATTCTCTTAGAAGTTATTTGCTCAAGTTTTTGTACAAATATTCGCAAAAAGTGTGAAATCTCTATCACATCATTTTTATTGGAAATCCACTCAGCCAATAAAAATGGTGTAACATTTTTCCATCCTTTAAGAACTAAAGCGTAGTATAAAATTGGAGAGCTATAAAGTAAAAATGGTGGTACATCTAAAAGGGTTCCTGTAGCGTCTAAATTAAGGCATAAATCATCTTTTTGTAAGGAAGCTAATAACCTCAACTGCCTTTCTGAAAACAATATAATACTTAACGGATACGTACTAAATTGCTGAATATATCCATTAAATATTGCCCCTTTTATTTCTTGATCAAATTTTTTTTTAAGCAAATCCATGTATGTTATGAAATCTGAATTAAGGTCTGAGGCGATTTTATTTTCATACGCAGCTTGACATAATATTTGCAAGCTTGGGGTGTTATTTAGATTACCAGCCTTCAAAGCTTTTAATGTAAAACTATTTTTTTCAGCTTCTCCAAGCAGTTTTAATTTCAGAGCTGATGGTCTTACCTTTTTTAATTCTTCTTTTAAATTTTTTCGATTATCATGAGCATAAAAACGGCGGTATTTTTTATTTCCGTGTTTTATCTTTTTATCTGTGTACACGGACACTTTAAGATCAGAGTGAGGTGCTGTTATTGGTGTTTTAATTACAAATTTATAATTCGTGCATGTTTTAATATGCTTACAAAAAGCATAGCAAACGAAGTATGTTTTGGACTTAATATTTCTTTGGTATACTCTGTGATCTTGAATGCTTAAGACGCAAATAGGGTATTTTTTAGCAAAATAATCATTAAATTGATCAGTCCAAAAACCTTTTAATCTTTCGCGAAGAGAAGAGTAATGATCTATGAAAAACTTAGCCGGTAATACGAAATCTTTTTTAGCTTTAAACCATTCGACATTTCTTTTTACTTTAATAAAATTGCGTATATCCCAATTTCTTTTAATTTTCTTAGTGTTTACTGGGTTTTGTGTACGACTTAAATTAAGAGAATTTTCTTTTGAGGTAACTAAAGTTTCGTTAGGTTCAAAAATATCGTCGCTAGTTTCAAAAGTTAGGATTCTTTGATGATCGAGGTAAGGAATGTTGGTATTAATATCAAAACTTTTGTAATCAGTACTTGAAAGTAATTCATAAAATAAAATATAAGCGGTAGTTTTCATTGCTTTATGTAAATCAATTTTAGCATAGTTTTTATCGCTAAATTCATAAAAATTATTATGAGAAATCTCGGAAATTGTTACGTAATGACCTAAATCTGCTGAACCAACATGATAAACAATAGATTTTAATTTATACTTTGGAGTATTTAAATTTCCAGGTTCTTTTGCAAAATATTTATTTAAATCTAAAATTAACGGGAATTCAATAAACTTTGATAATTTTGATACTGTTTTTTTACTTGAGTCATAACAAAATCTTTTAAAATTAATAGAAATTACCTTTGCGTGTATGTGTTGTAATCTACAGCTTTTCTTAACAGTTGCTATACCGCAGTCGCACTTAAATTCCTTAATTTCTTCACTTCGAAAATAATCTTCCAGGCCATCGTGCAATGATGAAATATTTTGTACGTTGCATATACAAATATTCCACAACTTTTCAGGCTTAAAAGTATTTCTTTCGCAGTTGGAGCACTGTATGTTCTCTTCAGAATAAAATTCGAAAATTTTTTCTACTGGGCTTCTTTGTGAAAGTTTGAATCCTAAAGGATTATACCATCTAATGTAGTCTGAATTTACAGCATCTAGAAATCTGGTTAAAAATTCTTGTGCATCTTCGTGTCTTCCTATAGTAAAATCGCTGCCAACCTTGTTAATATTTTCTGTTATTTGACTTGGTGCAAAAATTTTCTTCTTTTGGCTCGCTGTCTGGTATAAATCAAACGTTGTAACGAGGCAACAAAAAATGCACTTACAATCATTTGTGTGAGGTTTTTCATTTGAAATCCAGTTGACAAATACAGGGATATGGAAAAGAGCTTGCAAAATACTAAGTATGTAGCAAAAGTTATTTTCATTTTCCATTCCAGTTCCAATGAAATCACTTCTCTCCATAGAAAGTTCAACGTGTGGTAATAAGGGAACAGTCGATATTGAGTTTATGGAATCTATAGATGAAATGGTTGATAGTGGTGATAGAAGCGACAAATCATCGAGAATTGTGTTTTGATAAATTGAATTTTCATTTTCTTCATATTTTTCTTTTTCTACGGAAATGGCGATTTCACTGGAAATACTTTTCTTCTCAGTTTTAGATTTCGGAGTTGATGCATTATTAGCAAGCAGTATTTTTCGGAAACCCGAACCTTCTTCTTTTTCTTCTGAAATCTCATAGGATGTAACACCTATTGTTGTAGTGGCAGATCTAATTTGAACCGATTCAAATTCCAAACATGATGTGTTACTTGAAAAAGTATTTTGCGATTCTAAGCCTTCTTCATAATTTTTCATGACAGATGCAGTTTGCAATTTATTTGAATCATCATTATTATCAATGTTAGTTTTCAGAAAATGTTGACGAAGTATCGCTGTTAGTTTAGGTAGACCCTTCTTCATCTTTGATATTGTTGAGTAGCGAGTACTTATGTTAGGAGGTGCTTTAGACTGGTATAATTCATTGCAAAACTGTTCAGCGGTTTCAGCATTGGGAGAGCTCGTTAATTTATGCAAATAACTTTCTACATCCTCGAAAGTTTCGAATCTTTCCAGTAAATAGGAGATTATTTCCGGGATTGTTTTTATTTTTTTTTTTATATTCATTTTTCATGGCAATAAGCTGAAAATAAAAATTTTAAACAAATTGTCAAGCTTGTTTTAAAATAAGTAACGTTTGAAATTAATATGTCAATTTTTATATGACAATTTCTTGCTACCATGTTCACTGTTAAAAGCAACTCTTACTAATGGAGCAATAAATTACACTGTTAAATTGCTTTGCTTAAAATTTAAACGTAATTTAAATATTCAATTATTGGGGTACGCATTAATTGTTTAAAACCTTTTAAGTAGGACGTCGAATCAAAAAATTTTATCTAAGAACATGCATTCTTGCTTGAAGTTCAACGTTTAATAATAATTCTCATTTCAATCGTTAAAATTTTTCCGCATAATTATTTATGGAATTAAGAAAACAAGTCATTTTTATTTACCAAAATTCAGTTATCACGACTAAAAGTGAAAAAATTTTTGCTAGACAGACAGGTTTTTGAGATAAAAAATGGATTTTTATAAATAATAATAGGGTGGCAAATAACTGAGATGAACCATAAAGAAGGCATTTTGAGGATTTTAATAGTCGATTTTTGCTGTTTTAAAAGGTTTTATTTTCACTGTAAAAAATTAACATGCAATAAGCGGAAATATTTCGTTTACGGTTAACGCAATTATTTGCATGTGTTGCGGAACTTAGAAAACAAATTTGTGAAGTAAAAAAAATTGTATAAATCTTTTCTTTAAACTGAAAACAAAATCCACTTAAAATATTCTACTTTTGAGTAGCGAAATTTTTTTACTCAAGTACGACTTGAATCGCAAATAAAAAAACGCTGCCAAGTGATTGGCACTATGGTTCCTCATTAACAATAGCAAAATATTTATAATGGTCTATTTTATCTAATAAAAATTATAATTTGAGATATCAGTATTTCATAAAAAAAAGTTAAATACCGTATTTTATAAGAAAAAAAATGTTGCTGTGATTTAATGTTTTTTATTTAACAAATTTTTAGAAAAAAATTTTCAATAAACTAGGTATTACACTTAAAAAAAAAACAATATTACAGATTTTTTAATTTTTTTG
The DNA here is from genome assembly GCA_022575985.1 of Anagrus nilaparvatae. NCBI lineage: Eukaryota > Metazoa > Arthropoda > Insecta > Hymenoptera > Mymaridae > Anagrus > Anagrus nilaparvatae. The sequence continues at coordinate 16,182,108 of JAKSXM010000272.1, forward strand.
TTTTATTAATATTCAGAAAAAAATTTTGAAAAAATCCAGTATCAGATCCAAAAAATTGCTATGAATAAGCTTTCTAAAACTAGTACTCTCATAGAAATTAATTAGGTACTACGTCTGAACAAAAAAAAAATTTGGTATCCTTTGTATTTTTTTGTGAAAAAAATTTTGGGAAAAAAATTTTCAAAAAATTAATTATCAGATTTGAGATATCGAGTAAAAACCATACTTTCAAATATAAGTACTTTCATGGAAATAAATTAGGTATTACATCCAAATTAAAAAAAAAAAAAAATAGTTTGAAATTTTTTGATGAAAAAATTTTGGAAAAAAAAATTAGGTCTTAATTCCAAAATAAAATTTATTAGAAATTATTTGTGAAATATCACCGGTTACAATATTTTCAGATATTCGTACTTTAATAGAAAAAAATTAAGTATTACGTCCTAAAATAAAAAAAATTTTGGCATTTTTTGTATTTTTTGGCAACAAAAATTTTGAGAAAAAAATTTAAAAAAAATTAAGTATCAGGTCCAAAAAATTGCTATAAACGATATTTCTAAAACTACTACTTCCACAGAAATAAATTAAGTACTGCGTCCGTAAAGAAAAAAAAAATTGGTATTTTTTGTATTTTTTGGTGAAAAAAATTTTGAGAAAAAAATTTTCAAAAATAAATTATAAGATTTGAGATATAGAGTAAAAACGATACTTCTAGATATCAGTACTTTTATGGAAAAAAATGAGGTACTACATCCAAAAAGAAAAAAAAATATAGTGTTTTTTTAATTTTTTTATGTAAAAAGTTTTGAAAAAAAAAAATTACGAAAAATTACGTATCAGATGGAGAAATCCTTTACAAACGATAATTTTAGATATTCGTACTTTCATAGGAAAAAATTAAGTATTACGTCCTAAAATAAAAAAAATTTTGGCGTTTTTTGTATTTTTTGGCGACAAAAATTTTGAGAAAAAAATTTTGAAAAAATTAAGTATCAGGTCCAAAAAAATGCTATAAACGATATTTCTAAAACTAGTACTTCCACAGAAATAAATTAAGTACTGCGTCCGTAAAGAAAAAAAAAATTGGTATTTTTTGTATTTTTTGGTGAAAAAAATTTTGAGAAAAAAATTTTCAAAAAATTAGTTATCAGATTCGAGATATCGAGTTAAAATCGTACTTTCAAATATAAGTACTTTCGTGGAAATAAATGAGGTATTACATCCAAATTAAAAAAAAAAAAAAGTAGTTTGAGATTTTTTGATGAAAAAATTTTTGAAAAAAAAATTAGGTCTTAATTCCATAATGGTTGTGAAATTTCATCGGTTACATACACACACACACACACACATACATACTTTTTTTAAAAACCGGTTTTTTAGCTTTTTTAGAACCAAAACGCTGACAACCAATTTGCACTATGGTTCCTCATTAGCAATAAAATAACGTTCGTAATGGTCTACTTTACCTAGTAAAAACAATAATTCTAGATATCAGTACTTTCATAGAAAAAAAAGTACGTACTACGTTCCAAAACAAAAAAAAAATATTGATATTTTTTTTATTTTCATGTGTAAAAAATTTTGAGAGATAAATTTTCAAAAAATTAAATATCAATTGGAGATATCGAGTAAAAACGATAATTCTAGATTTAAGTACTTTCATAGGAAAAATTAGGTACTAAATCCAAAAATAAAGAAAATATTAGTGTTTTTTTTATGCAAAAAATAGTAAGCAAAAAGTTTTCGAAATTGAGTACCAGATTCGAGATGTAGAGCAAAAACAATATTTTCAGATATTAATAGATTAATAAAAGTATACTTTGATAGGAATAAATTAGATACCATACGATCAAAAAAAAAGATATATTGCTATTAATTTGATTGTTTAAGGCAAAAAGTTTTGAGAAAAAAAAGTTCAAAAAATGAAGTGACACATTGGAGATATCGAATAATAACCATATTTTCTGATACTGGTATTTTCATAGGAAAAAATTAGTGACTAATCCAAAAAGTAAAAAAAATATTGCTGTTTTTTTCTTTGTATGCAAAAAATTTTAAAAAAATTTAGTATCCTATTCGAGATATCGAGTAAAAATCGTACTTTCAAATATAAGTACTTTCGTGGAAATAAATGAGGTATTACATCCAAACACAAAAAAAGGAGTAATTTGAGATTTTTTGATTAAAAAATTTTTGAAAAAAAAAATAAGGTCTTAATAATAAGGTCTTAATAATGAATTTATTGAAGCTAAGGAATTTCAGAGAACCATATCGTTAAACCTACACTGAAAAAAAAATCCGCTTGCGGCAAGCGGAATTCCGCTTGCCGCAAGCGGAATAATTCCGTTTGCCGCAAGCGGATTTCCGCTTACCGCAAGCGGAATTCCGCTTGTAGCAAGCGGAATTTTTTTTCTCGTCAAACGATTGCAAATGACTTGAAACGTAAAGAAAATTAAAAAAAAAATTTTTTCCCGCTTACTTGGGATATGCGTATTTCGGTATGACGAGATTTGAGAAAATTTTGGAAAAAGAAATGAAAAAATGTTTTTTTTTAATTTTCTTTACGTTTCAAGTCATTTGCAATTGTTTGCAAAGAAAAAAAAATTCCGCTTGCCACAAGCGGAATTCCGCTAGCCGCAAGCGGAATTCCGCTTGCCGTAAGCGGATTGTCCGCTTGCCGCAAGCGGAATAATTCCGCTTGCGGCAAGCGGATTTTTTTTTCAGTGTAAGTCACAAAGGGTTAATAATTATTTGAAAATAAATTCGTATATTATTAAAATAAAATATAATAATGTTTTCAGTCTAATAAGAGTTTCTTCTAACAGTATATGGTTTGGTTGAAAAACTTTGAAATTTTAATATAATTACATGAAAACTAACTTACCATGAAAAGCAGATCTTCTTATAAGTTCTTCCTCCTTAGAGCAGCCACAAAAAATCACCGTATTGATAAGAATTATAATTAAAAAAATTTTTTCTCCGACACTGTTAAAGTCACCAAAACAAATGGTTATGTTTTCTAATTCTCCTAAAGTATTTTAAGTAATAATAATATAAATTAGAGGGATGAGAGGGGAGGAGCAAGCGATAAATATAGCACTTGTGTGAAAACAAGATGTTATCAATTATTGATATAATTAAATTATAGTATTTTCAAATATGGAAAAAAAATCCCTTGTAATCCTCAAAAAATGAATAATAAATACATTAATTTACATAAAAATTTCCTTGTAAAATTTAAAGAATAGGATTAAAGTCGTCACTTACCAGACAAGTAAATATTACTAATTGCTGTCATAAATCAAATATCGTAAACGACAAAAAATTTCTCACCTCTATTGTTTTTGAAATCATATTAAAATTATAATTATATTTGTTATTAATAATTATATTTATCATTAATAAATATAATTAGGATCAGGGTTGGGAAATACAGGTGATTTCGACGCATATTAACCGTATGCCGTGTGTACGGGAACAGAAAAATATGGTCCATATTTTTCATAGCCGTGTAAACGGAAAAAAAGTGTACAAACCCGTATCCGTATGTACGGGTAAAGTGAATACGGGTCCGTACAAATTTTACTGTATATACGGGTAACAATATACGGAACCCGTATTTTAGGCATCCATACAAACGGCTGAAAAAAGTTGAGACCCTTATATACGGATCAATTCTATACGGGACCGTATATTATTTACCCGTATATACGAATGACTGAAATGCGGAACTGTATATCACCCACCCGTATATACGGGTTCCGTATATGCCCGAATTACGGGATCCATAGATTGTTAACCGTATAAACGGATAGGATCATACTGGAACCTTACACCTCTGATTCATATATACGGGTGAATGATTCATTCTTGTCCGTATTCTATATTAAATCGGGTGTTTAAAGATTTGACCCGTATATACGGGTATCTAAAATACGGCTCCCATAAAGTGAAAACCGTCTATACAGCTAATAATATATGGTTCCGGTAATTAAATTTGCCGAATACGGGTAAATAATATACGGTTCCGTAACCGGCTTATCTGTTTGTACGGTTGATTAAAGCTTAGACCCGTATATACGGTGATCTAAAATACGGGAACCGTATATACGGGATATGTCCATCTAAGTTTTTTGGGTCACCAATCAAGATTTTCGATTCCTTTTTCATAGATATTCAGTATTTCACCCTTGAAGTAGCTAAAACAACCCTTAAAAGGGGTATTTTGGCTACTTTCGCACTTTAAGCACCCAGAATATAACCATATAGGTTTTTTGGGTTGCTAGTAAAGAATTCCGATTCCTTTTTCATAAATATTCAATATTTCACCCTTACAGTAGCATAAACTGCCTCTAAAAGAGGTTGCTATTTTCATACTTTGAGCATCAAGAATATGTACATATGGGTTTTTTGGGCAGGCGATTATACAAAAAAAAAAAAAAAAAAAAACATTTAGAATAACCGGAGAAACCTTTAAGCTAATTAAAATACAAATATTGTACTAGAGTCCAATATTTGTATTTTAATTAGCTTATAGGAAAAGTCGATGCAAATGCCCCTTCAAATCCATCAATCTTTTTCAAACCAGTTTCTCCTTCAAAAAAATGTATTGGTATAACAGAAAAAACCATTTTGAAAATCCGGAAAAACCTTTCAGTTAATGAAAATAAAAATATTGCACCAGTATCTCCCGCGCAACCCGCCGCTGCGCTCGGTAAACTCGATGCAAATGCCCCTTAAAATCCATCAATCTTTTCCAAACCAGTTTTCCCTTCAAGTTAAATTGTTTATTATTTGAAAAAAATCATTTAAAATAACCGGAAAAACTTTTCAGCTAATGAAAATAAAAATATTGTACTAGAGTCCCCGCGCAACCCGCCGCTGCGCTCGGATAACTCGATGCAAATGCCACTTAAAATCCATCAATCTTTTCCGAACCAGTTTCCCCTTCAAGATAATTTGTTTATTATTCGAAAAAAATCATTTAGAACAACCGGAAAAACCTTTAAGCTAATTAAAATACAAATATTGTGCTAGAGTCCCCCGCGCTACCCGCCGATGCGCTCGGAAAACTCGATGCAAATGCCCCTTAAAATCCATCAATCTTTTCCAAACCTGTTTCCCCTTCAAGTTTATTTGTTTATTATTTGAAAAAAATTATTTAGAATAACCGGAAAAACCTTTAAGCTAATTAAAATACAAAAATTGTGCTAGAGTCCCCCGCGCTACCCGCCGCTGCTCTCGGAAAACTCGATGCAAATGCCCCTTCAAATCCATCAATCTTTTTCAAACCAGTTTCTCCTTCAAAAAAATGTATTGGTATACCAGAAAAAACCATTTTGAAAATCCGGAAAAACCTTTCAGTTAATGAAAATAAAAATATTGCACCAGTATCTCCCGCGCAACCCGCCGCTGCGCTCGGTAAACTCGATGCAAATGCCCCTTAATATCCATCAATCTTTTCCAAACCAGTTTTCCCTTCAAGTTAAATTGTTTATTATTTGAAAAAAATCATTTAAAATAACCGGAAAAACTTTTCAGCTAATGAAAATAAAAATATTGTACTAGAGTCCCCGCGCAACCCGCCGCTGCGCTCGGATAACTCGATGCAAATGCCCCTTAAAATCCATCAATCTTTTCCAAACCTGTTTCCTCTTCAAGTTTATTTGTTTATTATTTGAAAAAAATTATTTAGAATAACCGGAAAAACTTTTCAGCTAATTAAAATACAAATATTGTGCTAGAGTCCCCCGCGCAACCCGCCGCTGCTCTCGGAAAACTCGATGCAAATGCCCCTTCAAATCCATCAATCTTTTTCAAACCAGTTTCTCCTTCAAAAAAATGTATTGGTATACCAGAAAAAACCATTTTGAAAATCCGGAAAAACCTTTCAGTTAATGAAAATAAAAATATTGCACCAGTATCTCCCGCGCAACCCGCCGCTGCGCTCGGTAAACTCGATGCAAATGCCCCTTAAAATCCATCAATCTTTTCCAAACCAGTTTTCCCTTCAAGTTAAATTGTTTATTATTTGAAAAAAATCATTTAAAATAACCGGAAAAACTTTTCAGCTAATGAAAATAAAAATATTGTACTAGAGCCCCCGCGCAACCCGCCGCTGCGCTCGGATAACTCGATGCAAATGCCCCTTAAAATCCATCAATCTTTTCCAAACCTGTTTCCTCTTCAAGTTTATTTGTTTATTATTCGAAAAAAATCATTTGGAATAACCGGAAAAACTTTTAAGCTAATAAAATACAATAACTTTCTTATTTAGTTCTTATTCGAAACTTTTCGATATTAACATTTTTCTTTATTTATTAATAAATATTTATGTTTGCTTGAGAAAATTAGTTTTTAATTATATAATAATAATTTTTAATTAATAAAAATACTTTTTTTCTAGCAAAAAACTAATATTTTTATTATTATAAATTTAAGTTATGTGATCCTCTACGAGCATTGAGAACCGCTGCATTTTTTTTCTCCGCGGGTAACTCGAAGAAATTTCTCGCGGGTAGCTTGAAGTTCATCTTAAAAAAAAGGTTATTTTTTCAAACGAGTTTCATGTTTGCATACTTAAAATTTTTTTATTTTCAAAGAAAAGTTATTAATTTACAAAATATTATAAAAATTATAAAAAAAAAACTTTTACAATTTTATAAAGAAAATAAAATATTGTCTGACATAATCTTGAGACGTGTCACTCGCCAAAGTCTAAGAAAAAAGAACCTGTTGCTGTTTATCATTTTTTTTTACTGCTAATAACTTTTGGATTTAAATAAAATAATAAAATTCAAACTTTTTTTTTTTTAATGGAAAAAAGTCTTAAAAGGGTACATTTTGAGAGTTTACTTAAAGACTACTTCTTAGTCATTTTTTTTTTAAGCTTTACTTTAACGTACTTGAGTTATTCAACAACAACAACATATCCGCGTAGGGTGTCGTATAGGGAGTGTAAATACTTGAACGTAACCAAATAAAATGAAAAAAGGAAATTAATGTACATTGGGAAGTAGAAGCAAGGATTGGTAGACACTTTTTCCAATTTTTTTTTCCAAGGATTTTTTTTTCCAAAAAAATTATAATTTAATTTTTCCAAAAATATTATAATTTATTATAAGTGATAAAATATTATAATTTATACAAAGGAGGATTTGGATTACAATTTTGTTTTTAAGGGTAAAGTTAAGGGATTTCCGAAAATAAAAATTTCTGGTTTTAGTTAATTGGGATTAAGATTTTGATAGTGAAATAAATAGTTTTTGTCTTTTGAGGGTAAAAATCTATGTTATTTAAAAATTAAAATTTCATCGGCTAATATGGGTATTCATGAGGTAAAATAACCAATAATATGATTATTTATTAAAAAAAACAAATTTTTGAGCTCTTAATGTCTCTTATTAGCTATTTTCCTGCCAAATTATTAGGTTCAAAATTAAGTACAAAAAATTTACGCCTTAGGTACTTAATAAACTATTAGTCGCAGGTTTTTGATTCAAAAGCCAAACTTCACCCTACCAAAAAAAAAATTTCCTGATTAGCCTATCTGCCCCATTATTTAAAAACCCAAGCAACCCAAATTTAAAATACACTCGTAGATACTCTCCAACTCTATTTTACAAGTTGTAACTTTATTTTTAATTATTTAATTTTAAAACAATAACTGAATTTTTTATTAATAAATTTTATTATTTTTTTTGTTACAGGTAAGAAAGAAAAGCAACCCAATAAAAAAGAACGTAATGTAAGGTTAAAAAAAAAACATTTTTACATCTAATAACAATTTTACATGAAAAAAAATAAAATTGGTAATAAAATTTATTTTATTATATCACACAACTAGAAACCAAAAAACATAAAAAATGTAAATTTGACCTGTTTACATAAAAATTAATAATAAAAAAAAGGAAAAAAACTTTATCTAAGATAAAAATCATAATTTTATTTTTCATAATAATAATAAAAAATTACATACGTAATATGTAAATCACTAAGTAGTAACAAAACAAGAGTAACGAGAACCTATACTTAGCACGCACAAAAAAAAACATGTCAAATAAATCGCGTGTTGTTTCAATAATTTTCTTTATTATAACAAAAAAAAAAAAATATTTTTTTTTATAAAATATAGAAAAGCGGAAACCGGAATCTCTAAAATAAATGACTATTCTATATTTTCAGTAAACTCCATTAATTACATAGACCTTTGTCTCTTGATAATATTTATTATTATTATCCGATTCTTTGGACAATAATGCAAAAATTCATAGCAGCTGGTCACGCACACCTGTTTGTATTAACCGCACTTATATATTTTAATTTAATTTTTTTCTCAGAAATTTCAAGCTTTTATATATATTGATTGACTGACTGACTGACTGACAGCTGAAGTATATTATAGGAGATTATATTGATTTTTAATTCCTGGAATTCAATGTCCTTTTATTTTATTTAATTATATAATGCACTTTGATATGATAGGGGGTTCGCAAAAAATGTAGGAGGTTTACAAGTGAAGGGTGGAAATTTATTTTGAATTAATTTATCATATGCTAAATGTGTTTTATATTTATTAACTATTTAGTTTTATGTAAATAGTGTTTTTAATTTTGCTGAATTTATTTTGACATTTTAAGTCGTTGGACGTAAGGAATGCTCTGTCTAAGGTATTCTATTTAGTCACGCTTTTCCGGTTGTTTATATCTAAACTAACTTCCTTTGCATTTTTATTCATTGGCTTTGCAAGGAAGAACTTAACGCCCTCTATTAATACGATAAAGGCGACAGTTATTATATCTTAAAACCGAACAGAAACTATATATTAAGGGTTGAAAATCCAAAAACAAACAATTTTAGGACTATTTTGCGTGCAAAAAGAGTCACGTTAATAAAAAAATTTATTATTCGAAAACTTTTTGAAGCTTCAAAATACAAAAAATAAAAATTATAGAATTTTATCTAAGGGCTAAAGACCAACTATAAAAAGGGTTGAAAAAAGGTAAACATTTCAAGTAGGTGGTAGTGCTAAATTTTCGTAGGGTGAAATGCTATAACTTTTTTATCTTAAGATATTGATTTTTGAATTTAGCAAACTCGAAAATCCCAGGCTTAAATTTTGAGTTGAAAATAACAATTTGTTCTCGAGTAATAAGCTTTTGGTCAAAACGTTTTGAATACGAAATGGGCCTAAAATCACTTGTTTTTGGTTGTTCTAACCCTTAATATATATTTTCTGTTTAGTTTTAAATTAAAATAAACTATATAATTGATTTGCTGATAAATTTTTAGGCCTGATTCGATTTTTAAATTCAACCGTGGTCCACCCTGGTACTAAGTGAAATGAATTAAATTTTCAAATTATTATAGTTTTATAAATAATATGAATTTATTTTTTATTAATTTTTACAATAAATTCTTTAAAAATTCTGCACCAATAGTCCCTAGGTACTTCTGCACCAAAAGTCCCTAAATCGAAAATATTCTAAGTCCATTTCACCGCCCCCCCCTGCCGAGCCGGACTTTTTCAAATACCCCATCCAATGAACATGTTCCATGTTAAAACCACTTACACTAAATAAAAAAATTACACTAATAACAAACGGAATTCCACTAGCAGAAAGCGAATTTTAGTTTGTTTGTTATAAAATTCTTGCAATTTTTTTATCTGACTAATCTAGCACGTCTTCATCTCTAGTTTTCTTGATGATTTTAAGTTTTATGTACTCTATTTCATTTTCTTTGAGATTAAAAGCACCGTAAAAAGTCAAACATTTTGTCTTTTATACTTGCAGTTCGTAGTTATTTTCTTTGCTTAAACCTGTTAAACCTCGTAAACTGATAAATTCTCTTTAATTTTTCTTAATTCTTTTACTAATTAAAAAAAAAAACAATGTTTCAGTTGCTTTTATTTACCTGTGATTTAATCACTGAAATTATAAAATATTCCAAAATATTCAGAAGATACGATTATTCAAATTTTGGTATCCCCACAACAGACATTTGTCTAAATTGTTAAAAATTTTCTCAAATTTCAAGCTTCAAGCGTTGAAATTTCCATTAAAACATTAAACTTTTTAAAATTTTTTAAATAAAATTCGTACTTAATAAAAAGAATCTTTTATTCATAAAAAAATTTTTTTAAAGATTTTATACTTTTTTTAAACTTTTATGCAGCAAAAAAAAAATTTACATACCAAAAAAACTATTTTTTTTTTCAAATTTCACGCACGTTCAAATTTAAAAAAAAGTTTTTTTTTTTATAAAGATAAAATATTTATATATTTGCCACTTTATCAAATTTTATTGAAAACTTTTTTTTTTATCAATAATATAAAAAAAAATTTACATAGCAAAGGATTTTTTACCTACCTGAATTTTCTATGCATTAAAGAAGAAAAAAAAAATTTTTATCATAAAATACTTATAGTATAAAAAAAGTGTAATTTAACAAGGAAAGGCTAGTATCTTCGGGACCCTAATAAGATACCCAATATCGGTTCAATTTTGTACATGCCATATTGGGTTTGAAATAAAAGGCCACGTGTTCTAAAATAATATTTTTTAGCTGACTTTACCTACCATTTTTTTAACTTTAATATCTGCTTTAAAAGAAACTTTCCCGTAAAATAAAATATTCTAATACTTTTTAAAAATCTAAGAATGTCTCTCTCCTAACAGTTTCGAATAATTTTGGCATAAATGAGTAACCTTCAAACCCATTTAGTAACACAATTCAAGTTCCACCCTTATAAAAAAATGCAAATAATCTAATTAAATCGTAAAAAAATTTACATATTACCCCTAAAGTAATAAAAAATATATTGACATTCTACGCATAAAAACTAACCCAGTAAAAAAAAAAGAAGAAAATCTTTTTTTAAATAAAATTAGGTCGTGAATTTTTGTGGTATAAAAAGAAAAAAATTGTATAAACACATGAAAACTTCCCTGTACTATAAAGGTTAAAAATTACATAGCTTTTGATGTTTTAGCGTGATTCCTTGACCCTCCTTTTTTTTGAATTTCGTCGTCATCCTATACAAAGTATACTTTTATAAGAAAAAAAGTACTTTTCCAAAAAAGGTCACCTTTTTTTTTTATTATGCTTTTGATACGATAACGTTATAGTGAACAAACAACGTACTATAAGAAAAAAATATATTTTCTGTATACGATTGTATAACTTCCTTATTTTTTTTTTTATTTAACGTCTATATCAGCAAAATTGTTTTTGTCACTTAGAACCCCGAGAGAGAATTTTCCTTTTTTTTTTTTTTTCTTCTTTTGAGGATTCTCTAAGGTAGTTTGAGTTTTTTTTTCTGTCCCTTGGTAAAGATCAAACCGAAAAAAAGTATACTGTTTTCTTTTTTTATGCAACTAATTCACTAAATTGTTATTCTTTGATAGGTGTACTTTTTTTTTCTTTTATTCTTTTTAAAAAAAAAAGTTTTTTGTCAAAACATGTCCAGATATATCTAATTAGATTACAGTTTTCTATTAGCCTGGTACTTTTATTTTAAAAAGTGACTTAGACAGAAGACGCTGCTTTGATAAAAAAATGTAAAATTTCGAAAATCTTTATTAACAAGCAATTATTTGAGCTAATTATTAATTAATTTCTACTTGATATCACCTGAACCAATCAAGGGATGGCATACTTAGAGCCCAATTAATTTGTGATAAGAAAAGGGGCTCCAATAACGTAAACGTCTTGAAAGTATAAAAATAAGTTCTCTGTTAAAAAATTATAAGCACTGTCGACATTCCGACGCAATCAATAAGAATTACTCATTATCACGCATTATGCTCCAAGTTGACCATCCTTTAGAACCATTTAAAGCTATACCCAGATAAGTAAAAACTGCTCAAAAAGTTGTGTTTATTCAACTTTTTATTCCTTTTTACCTCTTTTTAAAAAACTTTTTGGGCATCTTTACAATTTTTTTGGACCCCTTGGACATCGTTAAAGAATCACTTTAAAAGATTTATACCTAATTTTAACTTAAAATCTGCATAAAAATAGTTTTCCATATCTCACAAGATCAAATCTGATCTCATAACATAAGATCTGAAAAAATCTGATAATTTAAAACAAATTTCCTTCCGGCTAACAACAGCGAATAAAAATAAAAAAAATCTGCACGTGTCTTACAACTCACATACCCTCCATTAAAATTCTAAAAAAGTAGTTCAAATAAATTACATTCTTAATACAAATTTATAAGGCAGCAATAAATACCTACTTTATTTAATTAAAAAAAAGAAATAAAAAAAAAAAGGAAAAATTTATAATATTTATAATCACATAAAAAAAAAGTGTAATAAAATATGAGTTTATATTTAAGTTGTTTAAAACACGAACAATTTCATAATAATAATAATAAAATGGTAGTTTTAAATTTTTACTACTAGACTGTCACCATATCATATGAAAATTATAATCCAGGACAAAAAAAGTTTACATTATCATATAACGTCGTTGACGAGGCGAGAAAAAGCAAAAGAATAAGAAAAAACGTGACTCCACTAGCTAACTTTTTCTTTTTTTTTTTACTACTTTATGGATAAAGCTTGTTAGGTCGTTTCGGTCATGCGAGCTTTTTCTTTCTCGTAAAAAAAGATATATAAACTTCAATCAAATCTACAATTGCATAAAGTCTAAGCAAGTTTTTTTAATACCCCAAAATAAAAAGTTTAAACTCATGTAAGTCTGATTTAATAAAGTTTTTCTGGGTTGTTGTGACTTATGAATTTCTTTTGCTTGTAAATTAAATATTCATATTATTTTAATGCGAGAAAGTAGTGCTTTTTTAACGGTATTTAACAATTTCTACACTGTAGTAAGTAACTTTCATAGATTTACAAAAAAAATAGAATTTTTTCGAAAAATTAGCGAATTTTCAAAAAATTTTGTAAATATTCGATAAAAATCGTAAATTTACTAAATTTAGTATACTATCGAAAAATTCGAGAATTCTCGATTTTTTTTTGTGAATTTACGAAAAAAGTTGTAAATTCACAACTATTTTTCGGAAATTTACAACTATTTTTTGTAAATTATCAATTTTTCTTGCGAATTCACAAAAAAAAATCGAGAATACTCGAATTTTTCGATAATATACTAAATTTAGTAAATTTACGATTTTTATTGAATATTTACAAATTTTTTTGAAAATTTACTAATTTTCGAAAATGTTCTAATTTTTTTTTGGAATTTTGGCCTGAAATAGATTAAATTTGAAATTCTTCTAAAAATCTCATTTAACTTAATATTTTCATTAAATTAATTATAAAAATGATAAAAAAAAGTTAACGAACCAGACTAAAATGGTAAATACTGATAAAATTCTTAAAAATATAAGATGTTTTACTTAAAGTAGAAAAGGTCAGACAAATATTTATTTATACCCCTGATGATATAATAATTTTCTTAAAGATCTTGTACAAAACATCAAAGGATAATCATGAAACTAAGTTTATATCTAAAGAGCATTGGTCCGTCTGCTTTTCATCATAAATAAAATCTTGTTCGAGAGATCTTGCGAAAGATACACAGAAAACGAGACTCGATCAAATTTAATTATATCAACTTCCTTTCTGTCTCTCTCTTTCTTTACTTAAATTATTTTTCAAAAATTATATTTTATTTTAATTGTCAAATCAATTAATTAAGTAATTTTTGTTGTTGTTTTTAGAGTACGAATTATTACCTGAGGCTATGCGTCTATAAATTTACAATAAATATTGTGTTACGAGTTTATTTTTGATGCGCACATAAATTTTAAAAACACTCAAATTTTTATAATGAAATTCATATTTATTAGAATCCTTTTTTAACGATATCAATATAATTATTAATCAGATTAATTTGATTTATACTTTATGCGAGATTTTAATGTGTAATAAATCATATTTTTATTTTAAAATTTTTAATTTATTACACTGAGAAATTGATGTATTTGAATTTTTTGAAAACGCTCCTAGTAACAAAATAAACAAGCAACTTAAATTTCAGTGTATCTAAAAATTGACTTGACTTTTTGACTAGTCATATTATCTAAAGCAGTGTAGTTGTAAAAAATGTATAAAAGTAAGCTCTTTCGGTCATCAATTATGAACTTAGAAGTGCGTTATACCGTTAAACCATGTTAATCAGATAAAGTAAAAAAGAAGGGTATTAAAAAAGTCTTGATAAATTATCAATCTTTTTTTAAAAAAAAATATATATAACTTTAACTTGATCGTTCAAAATAATAAGAAATGGTTTTCAACTTTCTTAGTCGGTCATTGTTTCCGTTACACAGTAGGAGCTTAATTATCACTACTGAACGACACGATAATTGGGATCAAGATTGATCGTCTTTCGCAAACTTTTACACACTTGATTTTTATAATCTCTCTCGATATCTTTTGCCTAAATTTCAATCATTCTTTACATTCTCTTCTTTTCTTTTTTCTCCTGTTCAATAAATTAATTGAGGTTATTAATATAAAAAAATCTAATAAATTGAAGTTATTACTCTCGAATGAAATGACAATTAATTTACACTAATACTCGATAATAAATAATATTTTTATAAAATTTTTTTTTTACACTCACATATACAGAATATTTTTAATTCAACAACAAGAATGTCTAAATTTAAAGCCATTTTATGAAGTTATATGAAAGTTAATCCTCTACATTTACATATAACACTTGATTTTATGTCACATAGTCATAGAAAATTTTATATGTATTGTTAAAACTCAGATTATTCATATTTAAAGGATTTAAATTTAAATAACGATTTTTTTATTATTATTTAAAATTTCTATGTATTTTATCTAATGTTAAATTAAAATGAAACTTAAAAATTTCATGAGTTTAAGATTAAATATTTGTTAAAACAATTTTATCTTCATTTTTAATAAAAAGTAATTTAAAATAAAATAATGATATTGTAAGGCGTCAGCGGTAGGTGATTGTATGAGATAGGAGGCTAGAGGGCGTTAGTGTAGCATATCTGTTACTAGTTTCTAAACGTAATACGTGAATTTTTGGAGGCTCAGATTAGAGATTATCAATAGCAGAACAAAAAACTAGAATTCAAAATCTTTTTACTTTAAAAACTAATAAAATCCAGAGGACATCCAGAGAGAGTAACGACAAGGTGGTAATTCTTGCTGATTGGGTCCGCCATTTTCTGCTTAGTCAGGCTTTTTTCAAATTTAATTTTTTTTTTTTATTTAAAATGAATTTTTATTTATTTTGTCATGCTTAGAAAAGTATTATCTTCAAGCAATAATTAAATTCTAGTAAATTTATTACATAATCTTTAATCTGTTTCCTGAATGTGGAAGATCTACTGTTTTTTCACAATTAGTATTTTCTGCCATTTTCCTAGAAAAGTTATAGCTGAGTATGGCCCCATTGGTACATGCCCAGTGTTCCTTAAAAAAAAATGTTCTACTGAAAGTAATACCAACGTTGACAATAAAATTTTATCATATTTTTTAGATATTTCACTTTTTAACGAAATTTTCAAAACATTTTCCCAAAAATGTCCAAAACACGATAGCTCAGTCACAAAACCTACGTCACTAGCAGACTTCTATATTTTGTCACTAGTTTTATGTAATTTCATTGATTCGACCCTGACGATGAAACAGACAGACACAAAAATAAATTTTCAAACATACATAGTAGCAGTAAGATACATAAAAATTGATTGAAAAAAAAGTATAAGAAAAAAAAAAGTGATATTAAAATTTTTATTAATATTCCAGCAATAAGAAAATCCAACATACAGAAATTGAAATATATAATATGAAATAATACGAAATAGAAAGATATAAACATTTTTACTGTTACGAACATCTGTTACGTAAAAAAGTAGATACCTTCTAAAAGCAGAATCTAGAAAATTCTCTGTAATATATATTCTTGGACCGTATTTCTTTAAAATTAACTTTTTCCATCATACACGAGTTATTATTTTAAAATTCAAGTTAAATCTTATTAAGAGAATAAACAAGCGTGCATTCTTTGTCAAGTTTTCGAGCTTTTTACATTTTGAATAAGAAAGTTAAGTTTAAAGTATAAGTATAAAAGGAAAGAACATGTAATTTAAACTTTTCGATATATTAAACTTTCTATGTAGGAAAAAGTAATTGCAAGCTATATTTGGTCTATCAAACCTCAAATAACTTTTACGAGGTTAATATTATCATTACATATATATATATATTGTATAGAGAGGCTCGTTTTAACTCTAATAATGTTTTTTGATTATACATATGATATAGAAATTTATATTCGAGTCACGTCAATATTCAAAATACAAGATAGAGAATTTGATATGCAACGCGCGCAGTAATAACAACCAATTCTCATTGTGTATAAGGAAAATCTTTTATTATGGCGAGTTGGGAAATATATACAATTCCCTAAACAAATATATATTTTGAATTTCTTTTGAAAATTAAAGAATTGTCTTTAAATAAAATTGCTTTTATTTATTTTTAATATATTTATGAATTTTCAACTAATAGATTAAAAATTTGAATCCAATGATTTATACAGCGATAAATGAAAAAAAGGTAATAAATCTTGTATTTTTTTGTTATTTCAGGGTCGTTGTAATAGAGAAAAACCACCATGCAAATATTTTCATCCACCACAACATTTAAAAGATCAACTTTTGATTAATGGTAGAAATCATCTGGCACTAAAAAATGCATTAATGCAACAGATGGGTCTTTCTCCTGGCCAGCCGATTGTGCCTGGTCAGGTACCTACAGTGGTAAGTCATTATCTAAATTACTAAAATATTTTACATTCATTTCATTCTTTTATTCATTTTTCGCATATTCAACGCTTATTTTAATTTCATTTATCTTGCAATTTGTATTTGGTATTGTCTAATAAAAACTTTTACAAATTTCTAATTTTTAATTATTGAAAGCTCATTATTTAATAAACTTTTACAAAAGAAACTATAATCTTTTAGAAACTTCTTGAAACAAAGACTTTTGTATTATAGTTAAAAGCTTAAGCTGCTTTAATACTGCATAAAAAATTATAATTTATTAAAAGACAATACCAAAAAAAAGTATTTTTCTTTCTTAAATTTTTTTACTAGTATTTTAAATTTTTTATAAAAATTGTATTCTCTGTTTCACCAAATTAAATTTTAAATATTTAAATTTGAAGCCAATTTGAAGCATGAAGTGTTTTTTTGCTCAGTGTCTCACATTTAATTGCTATTGCTATTATCGGGTAAGCATAGTAACTTAGTACTTGCTAGAAAATCTAGCTTAACTAGTGACATCCGAAAATTTGTCAAAAAAATCACAGATCTCCGTTGGAATTAGACCTTTGGGCCACGACAGGCCCACAAAAACCTAAAAAAAAACCCAAAAAACAGTTTATTTTAGGCTTTATTTAATTTCTCTTACCCCTGTACAGATTGGTTCAAAAACTATGTCTTTACATGTTTGCACAATAATAAGGTATTTAAAATAAAAATTTCAAAAAAGCGCGGGTAAACGGAGAAATAATATTTTGGATTTTTGGATATTATAAAATGGTTTTTATTTTATAAAAAATTAAATGTTGCAATTTTCAGAGTATTATCTGTTTTTGGGTCGGAATAATTAAATAAAGCCTAAGATAACCGTTTTTCAATTTTTTTTTTGGTTTTTTGGGGCTCCTTATTTCAGAATAAGAGATTTTATTCCAATGTGAATCAATTAATTTTTTGAAAAATTTTATGATGCTACTACTTAAGCTATATTTGGTTTCGGGGGCCAAATTACTATGTTTATCCGTCAATAGCCTTTGATTTAGCAAAGTCAAATAATGATATTGCATTAATATAAAAAATAATAACTGCTTTTTTGTAATTTTTTGTTTTTCATTTTGCAAAATTTTTGCCAAGTACTTTTTGAAAATTTAAAAAACGGTTTTAGAATGCAAAATTTTCTTTAAAAAAAAAACTAATATTAAAACATAAATTTTGTTTTTTACTTAAAAAAAAAGATCGAGATGGAAAATTAATCCTCGTTTCTAATGTTTGTAAAAAAATAAAAAAGTTCGAAAAAAAAAAAAAAATAAAACAAGCTTTAAAAAAATTTTCACTATATAAGAGAGATAAAAAGCACGTAATTATAGCATATAATCACACAAACAGTAGAGGCAATTTGATAGCATAAATAAATGACTTTTTTTTGTGTATACAATAAAACGCGTGTGTGCTTGCTTTTACATTCTTCTATTTACTATACTTCTTGCATTATTATTATTTTTATCATTATTATCATCGAGAAAAATCTTTTTTCGTGTATTTAAAACGTATACGAGCCGAGACACGACATATATTTTCTTTATATAATTTGAATAAATAAAAAAAGATTAAGTTTTATTCAACTGCTGCTTCTGCTGCTTTTGATATGATTTTAATTAATTTTCTCTCTCTCGGCTCGTATAAAATTTAACTAAATCATTGTATCACTTTAACATTTTTAAAATAAACACATCGTTAAATTCACGTGAAATTTTTTTTTGTTTTAAAAAATATGAAAAAAATGCCTGTATTTTTACCCTTTATGTGTTGCCGCTGTGTTGGTGCATTCTCGTATTCACAAATATTGGTTGATTGTTGGTGTGTTCCAATTCTGACAAAAAAAAAATAATATATTTATTTATATTACAAAATATTATTACAAATAACAAATAAAAGGAGTCCCAACCTCCTACGCCATCTGCACACCAGCACCTTCAACAACATATCCAACAGCAACTGCTCGCTACCCATGCTCTTATGGTAACTTATTGGTTTTGGTTTGGCCTTTTTACTAATTTATTTTTATTTTATTTTAGTTTATTTAAGTTTAATACTCTTGTACATAGTGATTATTTTAAAATTTTTGAAAAATTAAATTCAAGCTAGAATTTTGGCAATAAAATTTTAGTTGCTTATGTACTGAACGAAAGCTTTTACTTCTTTTCAGTAGATAATTTCTCTGTTTATCAATAAAAATATTTACAGTATTAAGTTGCTGGGTTTCAAATTTCAAACAATTTGCTTAGATTTTTAAGTAGTTTTTTTTGAGTCGCTTGAAAAATTGCTTTAAATCATAAGCAAATATTTGAAGCAAAATAATATAGTTCCATATAATATCATATAAAAAAAATTACTTGCTGGGTTTTTTCACATAAATAACTTTAAAATCGTATCGATAACTTATATAATATATTGAAATTCTAAAAAATTGTATTCAAATCTACAAAATTTCAATTTTGCTTCTAAAAACAGCAACTTAACCATGTAGCATTAAAATATTAATTAAAATTTTAAATAATGTAATCACTATTTCAAAGAGTATTTTATATTATTATTTACGTGTAAAATGGCCAGAACAGTAATGTATCCTAATTTTTAAAAATTTTAGCAGGTTCCCAAAAAAAAGTAGACTAAAAAATTTTTTGGCCACAGAAGCATGTGTATAAAAATACGATATTCCAAATTTTAATAAGTAAAATAATAGAAGGCTCTTTAATGGAGAATCGCGATTTAAATTTGACTCTTTTTGATGCTAAGGCTAGAATGTAAATGCTTGCTTCTAGAACCTGTCTTACTGCTAAATAGCTTTAGTAAGTGGATCCCTCGTTGGAGCCTACAAATCTCTTTGCTTTGTGTTTGTGGATTATACTCAATTTTACTATATTAAAGTGTCTTATAAAGGCATCTTACATTTTTATTACTATATGATATCTCCCCTTTGAAATTGAGTAATTATCACCCAAATTCTATCGATGTCTTCAAGGGGGTGATATCCTAGAGCAGATTTCGGTTTGATTTCTGACGTTTAATTGTTTTAACTTTAGTGTCCCAAAAAACCTAGCAAGAATATGCTCCATGAAACCGCTCCTTATGAGATCGCCCCTTATATGTATCGATGCGTCTAGGGAATTTATACTTCAACTGTAGGCTCATTCTGATCTGACGCTGAATTTCAATTTACCGAAAGTTTAATAAAGTTAAATCATACTCGCGTGTCTGTAGTACAATGCTTCTGTGCCTGCAAATCACCTTTTTTTTTTAAAATCAGTAAATAGCAAAAATTGCAAAAAAAACTAAATTATTTTGGTCAAGCACTGAAAATAATGTTTTGTTTTAGAAAAAAAAGTAACCTTACAGTAGATGCAAATAACTTTGTTTAAAACTTTGTATAGAAAGATTTAAGTTGATTTAAGTACTTATCAGACGATTAAATTTGTAGCTAAAAAATTAGATTATTTATGTGTTTAAGAAAGACCTAAATAGTAAACAAAAAGAAAAATAATTTAAAATCTATTTGCAACATTAAAGTTAAAATATATAAATAGGTATCATGAATCGTAAAAGTTTATTTCAAGACACGGTAGGTTAAATAGAGACAAGTCCCTTTAGAAAATATATATAAGGGTACAGTACCTATATTTGTTTAGTTGAGTAACGACATGCGGTTAGGTTACTTTACAAACTAAAAGATTTTTCATTAAAATAGTAAGACACCAACGCATTTGTTAGTCTACTCGTGGTATACCAAACCCAAACGAAATTTACCTACTTTACTGATTTGGCCAGTTTATTACATAGTATTTAGTTAGTTTTTAAAATGCTCTTATTTAACTGGAAGCTTGTCAATCATTTTGATGTTTGGATGCTACCGGAAGCACTTGATATTTTAATTTTTATTGCATGTTTTTTTCTTTTTCTTATTTAGATAAATAAATGTTTTTGTAATAATAATTTTTTTAGATAATAACTGATTTTTAAGCTTCCTAAATTCTGTGTAAGGTAAAAATTGTAAACCTGAAAAAAAATTTTTCGATTATATGAAAAAAAAAGCATCAATTAATTATTCCATTCGTGTTCACAATTTTTACCTTATATCAATTACGTAGTAGTGTATAAAAATAACATAATAGTAGATAATATTGGAAAAAAAAGATGATATTTGAAAATTATACTGCTGATATTATACTTTTTTTTAATCATAGTTTATTATTATTATTATTAGTTTTTAATCAACTATGGAGAGAGAATAATATTAATAATTTATATTTTCCAAGTATTTTCTTTATTTAAATTACAATTATTATTATTATTATTTTTTTTTAATAAGAGAATCTGCGCTTTAAGCTATTCTCGTTGAATTATAATATTTGCATGGCTTTTTATTTAAATATAGATCGATAGACTTAATGAAAAAATAAAAAAAATAATGATGATAAAGAGACGGGTTGGATGGTTATAGAATATGATGAAATTTTGTAATTTTTCAGGCAACGAATCCGTACCTGACTGGAATGCCGCAGGTTGGCAGTACATACAGTCCATATTTTGGACCAAGTCCAATAATGCCAACGATAATGGGTCCAGCTGGTGACCCAACAGGTGTAGGAAGCCCATTAGGAGTAGTACCACAAACAGTGGCAATGCAACAAAAAATGCAGCGAACAGATCGACTCGAGGTATGTCTACCACCTCCAGTACCACCACCACCTCCAAACTACATGCGTCAGGCACCACAAGCCCAGCATAGACCTCTCTTCCAGGTTCAAAGTTCACCTGCTGGCCAGCAAGCCCAAGCCAAGCAGTCACCACATAATAATAATAATTCGCCCACCACTGCTTCATGCGCTGCTGCAGTTTACCCCCATCAACCACCAAATACTATTAATCCGTTACATAATTTAGTTTACGTACACACGTATTATGAAGGTCCCTACGTGCCCATTTACGTGCGCACGTAACTCGACTCGAATCATCCTCATCCTCATATTCATTATCATAATAACAATAATCATCATCATCATCGATCTATATATCATCGTACCTTTTATTAATAATATTCCTGCGTAAAAAACGGGTGAAGATAAATTTTTTTAACTATATAATATAGAAATATTTATATTTTTTATTATAAATAAATAAAGTATAACGATACATTCCATTATCTCTTTTTCGGTTACTCCATTTTACCCTTGACTACCCTACATTACCTTTTTTTTTCAATTTCTGACATTGTATTTTACTTAAAAATTATACTATAATATATTAACTAGTCTAAGATTTAAAATGGTGGTGGGCGAATTTTTAAAAAAATTCTATTTCTTTTTCTCTTTTTTTTTTACTTTTTTCATTTTTAAATATAAAAAAAAAATACTATATATATAACTTGAAAAGAAAATTACTAGTAATAATTATAGGAAAAATTTACCCAACAGAAAAATATGTCCATTATATAAAGAAAAATAAATTTCTGGCAAGCAAAAAAAAAAAAAACAAAATTAATCCCAATATTTATAAATATAAGTCTGATGATAATAGTGAAATAAGAAAACATTTTTTTTTATTTAAAAAAAAAGAGGTTATTTTTTTTGTTTTTATTAATTTTCATGATTTTTCTTCGGTTTTTTATACTTGAAATTGTTTAAGTTTGAAAATAATACAATTTTTTTAAAATTACATTAGAATGTAAGTAAGGTAAAAAAAGATCAAAAAAAAAAATATTTGATGGATCAAAAAAAAAAAAAAATTTTAGATAGGTTAGAATAATAAATAAATGAGATAGTTAAATAATATAATTAATGCACAATTTAAATAAAAAATTCATTCCTAAAAAAATAGTAAATTAAGTAAACTAAAAAAAAAAAATTTACTATTTTATATCGTTAATCGTTTTTTCTTGTATTTAACTAAGAATTAAGGACAAAAAAAAAATATTTAAAATACAATTTTTTATATATAGGTGTATTTTATTAAAAAAGTTTTTGACGTTTTTATTTATTTTTTTTTTTTTAAAGTTTGTTGTTAATATTTATATAGAAAAGTTGTAATTTATTAAGTTTTTTTTTTATTTATAAAAGATTCAGGGGGTGGTCCACTAAGAGCACAGTCAAGTGAGAAATTCACTAATGTAATAAAGTTAGTCCTGACCCCATTAGTGGACCACCTCCTGACCCAATTTTTTTTTTAAATTTATAATTTATTTTCTTAAAAATATAAAATAATTAAAAATTAATAATAATAATAATAATAATTAAAATAAATAAATTAAAATATAAAAATACGCCTTAAGCGTGTTTATTCTTCATTAAATTGTCTTTTATAATAAAATGCTAAAAAGTTTTAAACGCACATTTATAAATTATAAAAGACAAAAAGAAAATATATAAAAAATTTATTGTATAGATAAATAAATAAAAGAAAAACGATAGTAGTTAGATAAAAAAAAAAGGAAAGATTGAAAAAAGTTTATGTATTTATATTTTGTATACTAAAAAAAAGCAGTATAATTATTATTACTGGTAGCAAATGGTCGAAGAAATTTTTTTTTTCTTAAGAAAATGATCTTATTTATATTTGTACAAAAAATTGAGTCTTTTGAATCTTCTTTAGGTAGTTGTACTAAAAAAAAAACTTCGAGATTTGTTACTAGTTTATTACAAAAATACAATAAAAATTTAGTCATATTTATCTTGTATAGTTTCTAAAAACAACGATTGTTTGTAACATGAAAACGGTTTTTTTAATTTTTTATTATTAGTATTTGAAAATTGAATTTAAATAGTCCTCTTGATTCAAATCGAAATTTCAAGTAATCGATTGTATCGAAAATATCGAAGTTAAAGAGATTTAATAAACGTTTATTTGATTATTTAAATTTTCCAAGTAATTTCAAAAATACATATATCGATTTGATATCGAAATTTAAATTAAAAAAACTCGACAATATCGACAATATTTATTTATGTATCAATGTTTTCATATATTGATATTTTTCTTAGGACTCGGTATATATCGATTAATTTATAGATGCATTGATCTTAGAAAATATCGAAAATCTAAAAGTAGAGTTAACAATTTCAAAGATACATTGCTGGTAACGAAATGATATTTCTATTTGAATTATCGAAATTCGGCTAAAGAGGACTATTTTTCAATTAAGTCATTTAACAAAGGGAACCCCATCTGTTACTTTCCCAACTCAGTTATTTTACTAAATCAAAATAAATTTTTTTGATGATTTTAATATGTCCATAATTTTTTGAAAAAAAAATATTAACAATAGTATATAAAATGATGAAAATATCAATTCTCATAAACGGTTAAAAAACCGTATCACACACACTTGAAAAAAAAATATCAAAAATTGAATAGAAAATTGATAAATATAAATAATTAGGGTCTACCCGGAACCTACACATTTTAATCTTGCACATCTATTTTCTTACACATTTTATTACACGAAAAAAATATTACACATTAAATAAATTAGCAAAATAAATCTTACACAAGTGTAGGAAAATTAATAATTAAATATTTTATATATTTTAATTGTAAAACAATATGAAAATTATAAAAATATATAAAATATTTAATTATTAATTTTCCTACACTTGTGTAAGATTTATTTTGCTAATTTATTTAATGTGTAATATTTTTTTCGTGTAATAAAATGTGTAAGAAAATAGATGTGCAAGATCGAAATGTGTAGGTCCCGGGTAGACCCAATAATTACATATATTAAAATATATATGCGTCTATTGTGATATGTTAAGAGAAACAAAAAATTGAAAAAAAAAAACCAAAAAAAAAGTAAAAAAAAAAAACAAAAAAAAAAATAACTAAATAAAAATAATATTAATTAATGAAATATAAGTAATTAATACATAAGCAAGGTGAATAAATAAATAAAAATATTTTACAAAAAAAAATTTTTTTTTTAAAATGATTTTTAATAAAAATAATTAATTATTATATAAAAACATATTACTTATATCAAATATAAAGAGAAAATTAAAAAAAAAAGACAAAAAAAAAAGTATAAATTAATCATAATACATAAAAAAATAAATAAATATTATTGTGATTATGTAAAATTTAAGCATAAATCGACTTGTATTAAAGTCATTTTTTAATTATTTTTTTTTTAGAATAAAATGTTAATCAAACTATAAACAATTTAGAGTAAATTTTTATTATTTAATATTTCTCGTTATTAATTAATAATTCTTAAAAAAAAAAACCTCGTTTTTATATCAAAAAAAATTTTTTTTTTTATTTGATAACAAAAAATTAAATATTTTGTTATATAAAAATATATATATGAAATACCTTAATTTTAAGATTCAATTTATCTTATCTCTTTTTTGCGAGTGTTATAGGTTTAAAAAAAAAACAATAAAAAATGAATGAAATTCCAAAAAAAAAAAAAGAAAATTAATTTTTCATTATAATCCTTTTATGAATTACAACATCCTCTTTTATATTTACTCCTTAGATATTTTTATATAGTATTTAGAGTTTATATATTAGGCTGGTGCTTATTTTTTAAAATTTTTGTTGTTTTTGTAAGTTTTGGTGGTAAGAGTGGTTTGTGAGATACATTGAACTGTAAAATTTTTTGGTACTCTTTTACCATTTATAAATTTACACTGAAAAATCAAAGATATTTAAAATAAGGGACAGCCTAATATACATAAATATATATATTTATTAGAGTTATCGGTTTTTATATTATTTTTTAATCAAATTAATTGCTTGCTGCCTGTTTGTATTTTTATCTATACATACAAACAAAAAATTAACTATCTATAAATATATATTTTTTAGTATCAAAAATAATAAAAAAAAAAGTCAAAGAAAAATAAAAAAAAAAAGTAATTAATAAAAAATATCAATTATTTTTCTTTTTCTTTTTTTTTACAATCTTTTTGTAAGTAATTTGCCAGTAATAAATTTTTTAGTAAATAAAGTAGTGCCAATGCAAGAAAATAAAAGTAGTAGCATTAAACAAAATTTTTTTTTTTTGCTTAAGTGTCAATTTTATTAAAAAATAACCAAAAAAAAAAAAATATTCTTCTGAAGTCTATTTTATTTGAAAAGAAAATGCTTCTTATTAATAAAAGAGTTTTTTTAATTAAATTATTAGATAAATAAAAATTGCTTTATTTATAATTTTTCGTAGATAATTTGTGTTGTACAAATAATTTCTCAATAATTCTTTAAAAAAAATTCTCAATTATTTACACAACACAAATAAAAAAAAATATTTCTGCTTAAAAATATAATTTTTCGCCTATATTAATTCTATATTATAATTTTAAAAAATAATTTTTTCAGCTATAAATATCAGAGCTTGCAAGAACATAAAATTTTTTTAATATAAAATTCAAGTTCTTTTTTAATAAAATAATTAAAAAAAAAAAAAATTAATTAACTTGAATTTTATATAAAAGCAGTGTTATTATTATTATTATTATTATATGTTTAATTAATAACTAATTAATTTTTAATTTTTTTTTAATTAAAAGTATAACACTGTGTTTTTTTCTTTGTTTACAGCAATAAAAAATTTCTTTATTTTTATAGGAGATGGGGCTTTTGTTGAGCAAAATGCATGCTAATGTAATTATTATTTATGTATTAATACACTTTAATATATAATAGAGAGAAAATTATTATTATTATTTACATTAATTTTCTGTATTTACTCTCTTTTTTACATACAAAAAAAAATGTTATTTGTTTTAATTTTACATTTTTTCATAAATTTCTATTTTACAAAAACTAAAGGTTAATTATTATTTTATTTGTATAAAAAAAAACTTAATTAAAGAAAAAAAGGGGATTTTTTTTTTTAATTTGTAAAAGTTCTATTTTGCATGTTTTTCTGCTATTAATGTATTTTAGCTAACCTATTAATAAAAATAATTCATCCAATTTGAATATCTGTAACCCTCCTTTTTTTTTTTTTATAAAAAATCCAAATTATTATTTCAAAAAAAATTTCATTTAAATAAAAAAAGAATAAAAGAAACCTTGCTTAAAAAGAAAAAAAAACTGCTTGTAATGTCAATGTAAATATTTTTCATAAAAAAGAACCAAAAAAAAAGAAAAAAATTTTTTTGCTTGTCTATAATTATGTTGTAATACTAACACAAAACTATAAGATACCTCTTTATATATATATATATATAGTACAAAAAAAAAAATAAATAAAAAAAATATCTCTTGGCTACAACCTAAAATTAGTGGCTGGCCGTTATATAGCACCCTATTAATGCAAAAATCCTTTTAAATATAGAACTCTATCTATCTATCACTCTCTAACATTATTTTAATATTTAATCAAAGAGATTTTATTCAAATTATCTCAAAATCTCTTGACATTTTGAGTTATTGATTTATTCTATAAGTATTTATTTAATGACTTAACTCGTTAGTTAACTTTATAGGTTTAAGTACCAAGTTTTCAAAAAACTTTCGCTCAAACTGTCCTCGTTAAAATAAAATCTCTTCTAAGTTAAATATTAAAATTTACAAATTTGCTATTATCCTGTAAAATAAAACTTATAAATAAAAAACATTTAACAAATATAATTATATAACTGTTATTTTTGATAAAAAAACATTTATATAAAAATATTAATTGTAAAAAATAAATTTCTGCCTTATTTTCACTTCGTATTTATGCAACGTTGTGATGCAAAAATATCTATGGCAGCTATTACACTCGCACACACTTATATTAATTAGTATACTTTTTTTTTTTAGTTTTATAAAATCATCAATTAATTTTTAATGACTTAAAAATTTTTGTTAAATTTTGTAATTTTTTTATTTAATTGATGATTTCTAAAATTTTCTTTAGTAAAATTTGTATCCTAACCTATATATTGTATAAGATTTTTCCTAATAGTAGTGTAGGACAAATAAAATTTTTATTTCAAATTATTTGATTTTATTGAATTTTTTGGTAAAGATGAAATTTAGCATATAAATGATTAAGATAAGCTGTAAAGATTTTTTGGAACTGAACGCGGTTAAGTGTGATAAAATTTATTTATTTTGTTTGCTTCTCATTTGACTAAATTTATTGGATGAATCTCTCATGAAAACTCGATGATTTTCTAATATTATATTTGAAAACAAATCTTTTTAATGCTAAATGCTCATTTTGTGACCAAAACATTCTCTGATCTATTTAATTTGAGTAAAATCCTTGAATTGGCTTATTTTTCCTACACTATGTTTTATTTTTAAATAAAAACTGCATTAGGAAAACTCTAGATCTTGGGTAAATAATTTAAAATTTTAAATTTTTAGTTTTCCCAGTGCAGTTTTTGTAAACTAGTAGTATAAAATATATATTATTGAAACTCCTATTATTTAAAAAATAGTATTTAGTGGCCATGCCATGCGTGTTTTTCGCTCTTGTGCTGTAGGTTTGTCGCGAGTTTCAACGTGGGGCGTGCAAACGTGGTGAGACAGAGTGCCGGTTTGCGCACCCCCTAGAGACGGTGCAGGCGAACGAGGACGGCTCTGTGACGGTCTGCATGGACGCTGTCAAGGGCCGATGCAATCGGGACCCCTGCCGCTATTTCCATCCCCCTCTGCACCTTCAAGCCCACATTAAGGCTACACAATCTCGGGCTAGCATTGCGGTAATGCATTCTATCTGTCTGTCTGTCTATCTCTCTAACTCTTTTTCTCTATTAATTTTTTTCTTTTTTTTTTATATTCCTCTATTTTACCTATCATCCATCACCCACATCTCTGGTACTAACGGTCAATTCAAAATTCTATGTAAATTAATTAAAAATTATTTATTGCTCGCTTTTTGTGTGGAGTAAATTTAAAGCTTTATGGCTCAATTAAGAAAAATTATCACTTTGTATAAAATCTAATAAAACACACAGTAGAAAAACAAACAACTACATTAAACAAACAAGTTTTACATAATAAAATTAGAATTGGAGCAACATGTTAGATCAAGCGTAAATATATTGTTGCTTAATAATTTATTTGTTTGAAAGTTTATATGGGCGCGCACTCAGGTGTGAAGTACTTGGGTGAGTGATAAGTTTGGAAAAACTTTTAACGACGAGTTTAAGTGTGTGAATGTTAAGCATTGTGTGTCAATGGACATTTTACAAAATTACTAGATGTGTGTATGTTTTTGATAATCACCGGTTGCAATTTCGTCCATTCAATTATATAAATTATTTTGGTACTCAAAGTTTCAAAGCATCATCAGTGTGATCAGACAAAAGGATTTGTGTGATTTAAAAATGTGTATTGAAAATATCTACGAATTGTAAGTTGATTAAATGTGAATTACATCAATTAAAAACTAGTCCGTGTGATGATTTTGTATTTCATGGTTTTTTATTGTGATAAGTTGTGTGACGAATTGATGATTTTGAATTATAATTTGTATAATTATTCGAGAAATTATGATTGTTGCGTGAATTGCTGTCTTAATCATTAAATATAGATATGTATAACTATAGTTTTTGTGCGCGCGCGGGTGTGTGAGTGAGTTTCTGTGTGGTTATCAAGTGGTTATAGAATATTTTGTTATTCTAAAAATTATTCTAAGTTCTGTGTGATTATTATAATTATTTTGTGTGAAATATATGCATGTTTGTGTGATTTTTAAAAAAATGTGTCTTTGTAGGCGCGCGCGCGTTGGTGTGTGTATGTTTGACTTTCTGTGTGGTTATGGAATATTTTGTTGTTCTGAAAGATCGAATGATAACTTTATTTGTTTTTTCGTGTGTATTAGTTTGATGCGTGTCTATTATTTATTTAGCTTTAAAGCAATTTAGTTTTTTGATTTTAATTGTAAACTTAAAATACGTCAAGAATCACACACAGAATATCTCTTTACATATATCACACACATCTGCTCATTATCGAATTTTCTGTCAAATAAAATAGATTTTAAAACTTTTTGTTGTTTCTATTGGAAAAATATCGAAGTTCAAGTCTTTGACGTGTATTAATAAAATTTTCTAGTAATTAAAGTACCAAACGAAAATATTCAGCTGCTTAAAAATTAGTATACCAGAGCTCCCAAAAAAACTCTTCATTTATTTTATCCCAAGTTTTGCTATTACTAATTTTTTTGTGTTTGTTTTTAGATGAAACTTTTTGCTAAAGCGTTGCTCCATAGACAATTAGTTAAATTTAACACTAAAAAAATTTTCAAAGGAAAAAATTGTCTAATAGTAACGTATTAGCAAAATTAATGGTACCAAAATCAAGTGATAAAAATTAAAAATTATTAATCCTACTTTAATTACAACTTCAATAATTTTGTCACTGGATATTGTTACCATTGTAATCATTTTTTGTTTATTTTAAAATTTCTATAATTTTATCCAGCTTTAACCTAAAATTCCTCTGTAAATTTTTGTAAAAAAACAATTATTCTAAGTTTGTTGCTTTTGTGTTAATTATAAAAATATTATATTTTCCTGTTTGAAAATAAGTATTATCCATATTTATATAAATAAATAAAAAAAAAAAAACTCAAAATTAGTCAATTATCACTGTAGTTAAGTAGTAAGTAGAGTAAATACATCAATAAAAACCAAAAATTTTTTTTTTATTTATATTATATAAATATTGAGCAAATTTTATATATAAATTAGAGTTTGTCACCATTATTTATCACCACTATTGTTTTTTCTATACTATTTTTTTTTCTTTTTTCTCTTTTTAGCAGCCTATCGCCAGCTATATTGTTATCCAATATCCAGGTGCAATTATATATAAACTTAAATATTAATTTTTTTTTTATTAGTTTACAAATGCAATGTTATTTATATATATATATATTATACACAACATATGAAAAAATGTAAATTAACTTTTATAATTCATCATTCATTCATTCATTCATTCATCTGTCATTTTTTTTTTTTTTTTTTTTTTTTTAATTTTATAAATATTTTACAGTGTATTTTCGTTCTATTTTGTTTAACGTACTTTTATTCTTTTCTTTGGCTTGGTGTTCATAAATGAAAATTTTTTTTAATTTTTTTTTATTTGGTACTACATGTAAATTTACAAAATACCAAGTTTTTAATATTAAAATTTTTTACAGAACGAGAATACATAAATTGTTAAGTAAAAAAAGAAAATATTAATTTGTAAAAAAATTAAAAATTAAATAAATAAAATAACAAAAAAAAACATACACAAAACACAAAACAAATAAAATAAAAATAAAAAAAAAAAAAAATTACCTTGCTGACAAGCTGTGCTGCACGAAACCCAGGCTATTATCAACCTTTTTGCTGCTGTTTTGCTGCCCCTAAAAACACAAAGCGCTACACTACTATTCGCCTATATATATTTTGTCTCTTTTACAAAGTTAAAAATAAAAAAAAAGGAGGATCTTTTTAATAACATCAAAATAAAAAAAAGGAAAATATTAATTTTCTTTATTATTATATTAGTTCTGTGTTAATATCTACTATAATAATAACTTTAATTTTTTTTAATTATGATAAAAAAAGGGTATTTGGAAAATAATATGCTATATATTAAAGGGTATTAATATATTATAATAATTTGTTTCACAATTGGCTTGTAATAAAAAATATATAAATTTAACTTTTATATATTAGGCTGGACGTTATTTTTTTAAATTTTACTTGTTTTTAAGGTTTCAGGTTGCTAGAATCAACTTTATTTAATGAAATTTTGTTGGTTTTGTTAATTAGACCTTAAAAATAATAATTTTTTAAAAATTAGACCAGCCTAATATATACCTGTATATTTTATATTTATATACATTATTTTAGTCGCTATTTTATAGTTTTGCTTATTTTTAAAATATTTGGATGCCGAAATTGGCCATCAGCTAGTAAAGAAGTTTATTAAATTTTTGGTTCTGAGACCAATTTTGAAATGTAAATATTTGCATATTATGCAAGTTTATATAGGGCCAAACATTTGACCTATATGACCTTGTAACATAAGTCAAGATGCCATTCCAAAATTAGGTATTTCAACTGCAATCTTATAACTTCATTTTTTAGTAAATTCCCAATTTTAGCATCCAAAAACTTAAAAAATATGAAAAATTTTCTAAATAACGACCAGCCTAATGTATATAAATAAACTTAACGATACTGTATTAATTACTTGCTTGATAAATATTATTATTTTTATATATGCATTTAATTAAAAAATAAAAATAATTATTTTTTTTTTTATAAATTTTTTTTTTGTTATCTTGCCTGGCCGGTAAATGTAATTGGCTTACGTAATTATTATAATTCGCATCGGCAATTTTTCTTCTCTATTAGTTAAAACTTTTTTTTTTACCTTTCTTATGTTTTTTTTTCTCCTTCAGAAGAATACACTTAGATTTAAAAAAAAAAATATAATTTAGATCCAAAAAGAAAGTATTTATTTTATGATTTCAAATTGTCTAATTATTTTTTTTGGAAAGCAAAATAGAAAAAAAATTATATTATTATATAATTTTTGCTTTTGTGTTCGAAAAATTCCACATTGTTTCTTTTTATTTTTCTTCGTTGTATTACAAAAAAATATCTTTGTGTTTATAAAAAAACACAATTTTCTTCGAGTGAATTAATTCTCAAAAAAAAAAAAAGTAATAGAACAATAATCCAATGATTCGGATCGACCGGAATAATTTTGTCACGGATGAAAAAATAGAAAAGAACGCTTTCAGCAACAATGTCGTCGTCGTCATTTGGAAGGTATATATGGCCAATACAACGGAAAAAAGAAAAGTCTGTAAAAAAAAAAAACAAAAAAAAAAATACTCATGGATTTGTGGCAGACCAGCTTGTTGGCAGGGAAGTTTCATTCTCTACAAGTACTTTTCAATTCCAAGAGGGTGCATCGCGTTCTTATACCTTAAAGCTTTTTTTATTATTCTCTCTCTCTCTCTTTCTCTACATTTTTTTTCAGTATTTAATTATTCATTTCATTTTTTTTGTTAGTATAAATTTATGTAAACAATGTTTTTTTTCTTATTATTTTTCTTAAATTAAAATAACAAGATTTTATACAAATTTAATTATCTCGAGCTAAAAAGTAAAAAAAACTGAATTTATTAAATTAAAAAAAAATTATATGCACTCTTTGGGGTTGCAAAATGTAACTCTTTGAATGTTTTTTTTTTATTTAATCAAAAAAAAATTATTACACAAAATATTTAACACATGTAAATAAATTAATTTATACACCAAAAAAAAATTTTTTTTCAGCAAAAAAAAAATTATTTTTTTTAATTATAAAATAGAATAAGATAAAAAAAAAATCCCGTCTGCTCTCAATCAAGCCCCATCTTCTTCAAAAAAAAAAGCTCTGTCAAGAGTATATAGTGGAAAAGCTGTTGTACCCTAAGGGATTTTGCGCTTTTGTTATATATAAGACTTTAATTTAGCCAAGAGCAATTTACAGGTTCTACACAGAGAGAAAACCCAAAAAAAAAAATAAAATAAAAAGGACTATTATATGGAAAATTCGATATATACTATAAGCACCACCTTGTGTTGGAGACATTATAAAACTTTGCCGATGTCAGCGTCGGAGGAAAAACTTGAACTCGAGAACCATGAAATCGAAATGTTTTTATTTTATTTTTTTTATGCTTATCTCTTGTTATTA
The DNA here is from genome assembly GCA_022575985.1 of Anagrus nilaparvatae. NCBI lineage: Eukaryota > Metazoa > Arthropoda > Insecta > Hymenoptera > Mymaridae > Anagrus > Anagrus nilaparvatae. The sequence goes on from JAKSXM010000272.1 coordinate 16,215,590, forward strand.
TTATTAGAAACAATGAAAGCAGAAATATTATAGTGACACGTAATTATAATCTAAAAAAATAGATATCAGCACAAATATTTAATATTTTTTCACTTTATTATTAATTTTCACCTTTTTTTCTGTAAATTTGCAGCTTATTACTACTTAATGTAAATATTGAAAAAAGAGCATCAATTGAAATTGTCAAATTTTTATTAAATACAATTTAAAAAACAAAAATTGATGCTTTTTTTGTTGAAAAATGTAAATAAATTTAATGCACATCAACCATTAATTTATCAAAAATTACACGGGAGATCGACGCTTCGCGTTAATAAATATTTTTATACTCTAATAATTTAATTAATTTAAAATTAAGAAAATATTATTTACTACTACTACTACTATTTATGCAAAATTAAACTACTATTAATTCATTATTTATAATTATATATAAAAAAAAATTAATTTCATTATTTATAACTTATATCTTTTTTCTTTTTTTTTTTTCGTTTATCTTCTTGCCTTCTCGCCTGATGATGCTTCATAAAAATGCTTGCTGAATTATCAAAAAAAAAAAAAATTAAATAAAAATCTTCGCTGTATGCTTCGCAACCTGCCGCCAAATTTAACGCCTGCAAAATATGTTATTACAAAAATTCTAAAAAATTATCACACACAACATCGGAATTTTACAAAATTTTATTTAAAACACAACAAAAATTTGGCAAAAAATAAAAATGATCAGACGGCAGCATTACCAACAAGTGTTGCGGGGATCGGAGGTTTGACTGCTGGAGTTCATGGTAATGCAGGACTACAAAATGCTAATATGGCAGCAAGTATTGAACTTGGAAAGAAACGGATGCGCGACGCCAATGATGATCTTTTAATGGTACCACTGCTTTTGCATGATATACACTTTTTTTGTAGTTAATTATAAATATTATTTATAAAATAAAAATTTTAGTTAACGCGATTTAAAATACATAAATTGCAGAGTGCCGCTTAAAAGCTTTTAAAAATAAACTAACACTATACATACGAAATAATCAATTTTGTAGATAGTGTTCATTTTTCTGCATCTAAAGTACATTATGCAACCAAAATATCTTAAATTTCATTACTCACTTAGCACTTTCGTTACTTAAAAAAATTTAGTTTTCATTACATTTTAAAAAAGTAATTTTACTAAATATTATGCTACTGTTAAGTCAAAATGAGTTACGCGTAATTCTCGCAAGAGACATAAGTATTAAACCATTATTAGTCATTCATAGCTTCAAACGAGTCACGGTGACCCAAATAGAAACTGCTTCTGTTAAGTCAAAATGAGTCACAGGGGACTGTTGCAAATTATGGTATTAGTGAGTCACAAGTATTAGACAATTATTAGTAACTATAAGCTTTAAACACAATTTTCAGTATGAGTCACAGTGACTCATTTAGAAACTGCTGCTGTTAAGTCAAAATTAGTCATGTGAGACGCTCGCAAATTATTATATTAACGTCGTGAGTCACAAGTATTTGATGACTATTGGTAACTCGAAGTTTTAGAGCCATTTTATTTATGAATTACCACGACTCAATTAGAAATGGCTCATGACTCATTGATTCATTCAAGAAAAAACAATCTTTATGAAAAAACATTAATCTTGTTTAGTTTTATACTTTTAACAAACATATGTTTAGTAACCCGGCAGAATTACATTCAACAGGTTACGTAAATTACTTACTACCCTAAATGACTCATACAGACTTATGACAATTTTTATTCATATTGGAACAAATCGTGTGTTAACTAATATTTAATCATTAAATCTCGTGCAGTTTTATGTAATACTTGATTTATACAGGAAAAAACTTAATTTGTGGGTACTATTTAATTATATTTTATAACTTTGACTCATCAGTGAGACTCGCAATGATTCTTATAAAAGTTACAATTTTGTGAATCTTTTCAACTAACAGCACACGTTTCTTGAATAAAAACAGCTCTGTATGTACTTTAGATGCAATGGAATTTTTATTATATTTGAATGTATTATTTTTAATATAATTTTAAAAAGTATTTATAAAAGCTTTGCTTTATTTATAAGCTATGTGTCAAAAATGAAAATTCTAATGATATTTTAAACTTTTTTTCTTTAATTTTGCTTTCATTATCTGTAAATAAAATGAAAAATGTGCCTCTTTAATGTATTTATAAATAGATCGCTTATAATAAAAATTATTTATTTTATTTTAATGATTACGAACTCTAAATTTTTTTCAATTGAAATTTCACTCTAGTAATTTCAATAAGTTTAAAAACGAGGGGCTATCGTCTTGGAAATCACGAATTTGATTTTTTCTGATTTTTCGTGATTTTTTGTGATATTTTTTGGGAAAAACCGTTAAAAATTATATTGAATAGTAAAAAATAGATTTTTGAGGTCTAGGGTGAGTTATAAGGCTAAAAAATGCAAAAAATTGCGAAAAATCACGAAAAATCTATACAAGGCGAAAATAAACCATTTCAACTAGTAACGATTCATGATTGAGGTACAAACAAGCCGAAATCAGAAAAAAATCAAAAAAAATTTTTTTAAATCAAATTCGTGATTTCCAAGACGATAGCCCCTCGTTTAAAAAGGCAGATTTTCACTGAAAAAAATTTAGAGTTCATTAAAAATATTGATATTTGGTTCAAATATCTTTATTACATTAGATTAAAGGTACACTGTTAGGTTGCTCTGTTTAAAAATTCAATTATAAGTGTAATCTGAGTGTAATCAGAACTCTTCAATTATTTTAAATTGTTTTATGATTCAAGCAGAAAAACGCAACAGTGTAGAAAATATTTTACATATTAAGAAAAAAAATATTGTAAATATTAAAACCATCACAATCAAATAATATTTAAGGATAATGAGCTTGCGCCGATGATGCATGATAATTATTTTTATGCTTACATACGTGAAAATATTTACCCGAGGTGATGGTTTCTTATCATCTCTCTAAAAAAATATCTTTTTTTTTTTAATTTATCACTTTTTCAAAAATCACTGTGTGTTTTTAAATAAAAATAAATCCAACAACAAATTCTAAAACGCAGCACTGTAGTAGAACGCTTACATAATATAAACTAAGGCAATAGTATATTCTTAAATGTTAAAAATTTTACGCAAAAAAAAATTGCTCGAGCTTTAAAAAAAAAAAATCATTTTAACAAAAATTACATGCTGTTAATGTGATGTTCTTCTTATACTTTTTTATGATTATTATTTTCTATTAAAAAAAAAAGCTTACAATTGACGTAAATTAATAATAAAATATCAAGCCAGCTTTTTAAGCTTTTATTTTTCGCAATTTTTTCTCGTTTATATTTTACACTGTGCTTTATGGTATAAATTTTTTAAGAAATTAAATATAATTATGCTTCATTTATTTACTTCCTCTTCTATTAATATCTTTTTTTTTTTAATTAATTTTTCATCATATTTTATTATATATAATTAAATTTAATGATTACATGAATACGCGTCGATTGGCCGTATAATTTTTTCCAAAAAAAAAAATTGGAAAAACTTAATCCGGAATTTATGTAGACTAAAAAATGGGTACTACTAAATAAATATTAACAGAAAACTGCTGTGTGAAGAACAAATAAATAAATTTCAGTTGCCTTTTCTACAAAATTAAAAAAAACTCGTCGTTTTTATACATAATTATAGCATCATTTTTCTACTCCTCTGCAAGGCTGCGTCATCGGCACAACTTATTTATTTTTTAATATTTTTATTAAACTAATACAAAAAATTCGAATTTACTTTAACAAAATAAAAAAATAAAATACATTTACATAAATAAACATAAAAAAAAAAATTTTTGTTGAAATTTTTGTTAAAAAAAATTATTATATTTGTTACAGATGGATATGAAAACAGTTGGATCGCTTTACTATGAAAATTTTGTAAGTTAATAAAAAATCTATATTTTTCTTAAAATCATCCACGAATTTGAAATAATACTCATAAAAGCACAGTCATCCAAAGAAGATTCACTAACAAAAAATCAAACAAAAAAAGGCACTGAGAATAATAATTAATTGTTTATGTTTTCCAGGCATTCCCAGGAATGGTACCATACAAGCGACCAGCTGGTGATAAATCTGGTGTACCAGTTTACCAACCAACAAGTGCAACAACTTATCAACAATTAATGCAGTTACAACAGCCGTACGTGCCTGTGTCATGTGAGTACACTGGAACACCACCCTTACCCGCCCAAAATTCAAATCAAACGGTATTAAATGCCGTACAAAATTCTATACAAAATCAAGTTAATACCGAAACCACTAATGGTTTATTAGCAGATGCGACTAATCCACCACCACCTCCTCCTCCTAACAATAATACGACAACTAATAATAATAATAACACAACAGATAAACAAACGAATAATAACAATTCTATAGAATCAGAAAATTCCTTACAGAACTCTCACGATTTGAATCACAAAGATTCCTCGCCACAAGTTGGCCAATTGCAACAAGCAATAAATAACGCTGTTGCAACCTCTATGAATTCGGCAATGCCAGCGATTAGTTCGATTAATTCAATGGTATCGATAGCTAATTTAAACACCGTACACAGTTACACAATGGCTGGTATGGGTGGTTACAATGTATTAAATAGTTTAAATTACAATCCTTCAATATCTTTCGATCCAGCCACCTTAGCTAAAGAGGTCGCACAAAAAAATTACGCCAAAGCGTTAAAATTATCTCACCAAGCAAACAATTACCAATTAACGACACAAGCAAATTATAACGCATTAGCGTCACAAGCTAATTACAATTCTTTAACGACACAAGCAGGCTACAATCCATTAAATGCATTAAATTACACCGGTGTAACATTAAATAAACAAACGATACCATTGACGAGTCCAACAGTTGGACAAGCCAGAGGCGTATTACCTAGTTTCGCACAATTACAAGCAGCAAATTTAGCAGCTGCGTCCCCTTATCAAGCTGGTTTATTGCATTACGCCAGATCAGCAGCAGCTGCAGCTGCAGCAACACCAGTTAATCCATACTCCTTAATAAGACAACAAATGATACCAGCAAATCATCCATATTTACAAACAATGCAAACACAAGTACAATCACCAGCTTATGCTGTACATAATCCATATGCTGCTGCTGCTGTTTTATCTGGTGTACCACAATTAACAGCTGCTAGTCCAGCAACTATCGCTGCACAACCACAAATCGCTATACCTGTTAGTACTGGTGTTATTATGCAACCTTATAAGAAAATGAAAACTACATAAATTATTATTTACCTTATTTTATTCGACGAAATTTTATCATCGATCGATAATATTATTTTTTTATTTATTATTAAATATTCGCTTATTATATAAGGCACTGTTTTTTTGTTTTATTCTTTGTTTACAATTACTTGATCTCGAATAAGCGATTTTTAATAAATAAAAAATTCAATATTTAACGATCGATTATATTTAAAAATTAAAGTTCCAAAAACTAAAATAAGAGAATTAATAAAGTAGAAAGAGAGAGAGAGAGACAGAGTACAATATTATAAATAGTTTCATTTTCTAGTCAGTTAATTGACACCATTTTTAACAGTGCCTTAAAAAAAAAATATATAACGGGAGTTTATAAGAAAATTTTTCGTGTTGCATGTGTTTTTTTTTTTGCACGTTTTTTTTTAAATATTTTTTTTGACCATTATTGGACGTCTGGAAGATTTATGAAAATTATTGTGTTTTTAAAAATATTTTTTATTTTAGAGAGAAGTGAAAATTTTTCTTAAGTTAAATTATTGGTTATGGAGGTATTTTTGTTTAAATTTTAAGTTTTAAGTAAAAAATTTTAGCATGATAATATCCTTTAAAAAAGGTATTATTTTTTTTTAATTGGATTTTATTATAAGAAATTTTGTTTTTTATTTTAATGTTAGTTTTTATTGAAACTGAGTTTTACAGGGAGGCATGTTGATTATTCTAAGATTCTTTTTTAAATACTTCTCTTCCAGTGTTCCTAAATACAAAAATCACTGTTTTTTTACATTAAAATAGTATTTAAGATTTAAAATTCGAGTCAGACAAATAAAATGTAAATAATTTTTTAATTAAAAAGTATGTTCCAATTATTAATTACGTTTCCTATAATAATAATTAAAAATTGCCTCGCGTTTATTTTGTTTTAATATTTGCGATTTTTATTATTATTATTATTATAATCAGTTTTTTGTGTTGATTGATTTTAAAAAATTATTTACAGTTCTATATTTTCGTTGATTCGTATCGTGAGAGTTCCATTAATAAAAATGACTAACAAAAAAGCCTAATTAATTAATTCTGATGATGAATCATGCAGAAAAACCTAAAACAAAAAGGCTATAAATAATCAAATTAATAAAAATAATTGTAGTATTTTTTCATATTTTCTTCGTTAACGCGTAAATAATTTTATTTACAATAAATTTAAGGAAAATAAAAAAATTCAGAAAATTCAAAAAAAAAATAATTTAGGTTAATTTAGTTTTAAGTAAAAAGAAAGGACTTGCCTGCAATTTTATTTTTAATAAATAAATAAAGTATAAAAAATAAAATGGCGCCCCTTTTTAAAAAAAAAACATTAAAAATTGCTTTTTTTAAAACAAAAGTGTTAAATTAGGTACTAAAAAGAAAAGCAATTTTTTTTGTTATACTATTGCTGCTACTCATTCCAGCATATTAGGTGGCATAAATAATAAAAAAAAAAAAGATTCACACGTGAGATTAAAAAAGCAACAACAATAATTCCTTTTTTTTCTGTATATTAAAATACAAAAATACAAGAAAATGAAGAAAAAGAAGTATGAAATAAAATCGCGCACAATAAAAATAAAAAAAGTAGAAAATTGAATTTTCACATTGAAAAAATTGCACAACGAGATTAACATAATTTTAGTCTTCCAAAAAAAATTATTTTTGCTTAAAAAATCTCACTAAAAAAAAAGGGGCCCATAAATTGTGATAGAATATAGCCTAAGCATACATAATTATTGTAGATGTTTCAATTTTTAAGACGTAATTAATTATATTTGTATAATTAGAATAATAATTAATAAAAAAAAGGGCCTAAAATTAATTAAATAATAAGCCTTTTTTTCAATTTAATAAATAATAATTGATTTTTTTATATATAAAAATTTACTATGCCCAAAATTAAAAAAAATTCCTTTAATATTTTTTTAAAATGTGTGTAATTTGATTATATTTAGAGTAATTTAGAAAATTTTAATTAAGTAAATTAATAATTTGTGGCAATATTTAATTTGTAATCTTTTTTTTTTTGTTAAATTGTTTTTATTTAGATAAAAATTTGAATAAAGTAAATTAGTTGTTGAATTGTAAAGGAAAATTAAATATTAGGAAATTTCGTAGTTAAAAATTTAATTAGTAAGTAAAAATTTATAAGAAAAAAATATTATCAAGGTTTTTGTTGAGAAGTCATTTATTTTTTATGTATTTTTTGAAGATTTTTTAAAAAATAACCCATTATTTCCCGTTATTTTCGAGTTTTATTTGGGATCTTACGAGGAAAAATCGATTTTCGAAATAATTTTAGCTTTTTATGCTGTCAAAATTAACTACATGATTTATTATGAGAGATCTTTTTGTGATTGTTGCAGAAAATTTGATAAAAATGGATAAATAAATTTTTCTCGCAAATGAAATTACCTCCTAAGACTATATAAACCCAACTCGAGAAATTATGATTGCTAAATTATCAGTCAAAAGTTTAATTTTAATTTATGGGAATTTGTATTTACGAATTAATTTTATTTCTGTAATTGTTGTGTATCATCGATGAAATACAAAATGATGAAGCAAAACATTGATAAATGAATTGAATTACCATCACACTTATATTTATCTTGAAGTTTAATATATCATGATTATTTTGTATCTTGATACTTAAAATACTATTTTTAAGGGTTCGAGAATCTAGTAAAAGATTATCATTAATTTAGAAATTTTTAAATTACTTGAAGAAAGTATCATAATAAAATGTATAACTTATAATCAAAAACACCAAAATAACTTCAGTAAAATCAAAAAAGATGAAACCGCTACACAAAAACAAAAAATTACCATACATCTAAAAAATGACTTCTCAACTACATTTTGGGCATTTAAATAATGAAAGATAAAAAAAAAACGTATAAATTTTTTTTATTATTTTTTTATAAAAAATAAAATAAAATAAAGTGCCTTCTCTTGCACTTGACACATTATAAATAAATAAAAAATGCACATAAAAACACATAAATAAAAAACGTGTTTTTCTTTTTAAATAATAAAAAAAAATGTCCTAAAAAAGTAAAATAAGTATATAAAGTAAATACTATTAGCTAATAAAATAAAAAATTTATTCTAATTATATACATATATAAATGTATACTCGTACATATATATAACACTATTATTATTATTATATTATAACAAATTTATATAAACAAAAAAAAAAAGTAAACAAATTTTTAGTAAATATTGTGTCAATAAATAACGATTTATACATAAAAAAAAAGTCCAAATTTAATCAAAAAAAAATATATATTAATCATGTAGATGCATATATTAAGTATAAATATTTATAGATTATCTATATAGAGTAAATTAAAAAAATGTCTCAATTTTTTATTGTATCTACTTTTTTTTTTTTTATTAATTTTTTTTTTCTTGTTAATGAATAATTTTTTTTGTCTATGTAAATTATATATATTTATGTTTATATTATTATTATTATTATTATTAATTATTGTAAAATTGTAATATGTTAAATTAATTGATTAATTATAAAAAAAAAGGAATTATACATTAATTATTATGGACCCCAGATTAATGCAAATGCAAATTTTTTCGCGCATTCAATAATATTTTGGTGACTCGTAATATCTGAAAATTTAATTGTTATTATTATTATTATTATTAATTTTAAGATATATATATATATAGATATATATGAAATTAAGGGTTGAATGCGTTTTTATTTTTGCGCATGCATAAAGCTCGCGGGGTATTTTATTTTTTTTATTATTCTCTTATTAATTACTGACTTTTTTTTTTGTTGTATTTTAATTATTATTATGGAGAGTCACATTTATATTATTATACTTGTAATAAAATAATGCTTGAAAATTTATAAAAAATCAAAAATTTTTTTTTTTTTTTAATAAAAAAAAAAAAAAATAATTGCATGATAAATTATTTGTTTTTAATGCTTTCATTTTTCTTTTCTAATTTTTTTTTTTTTTTTGAAAAATTGAGAAATTACTGTAAAATTATTTATTCATTAAAAAAATTAATGAATTCTATCAAGTAATAATAAATTTTTACATTCCTTTAATTTTCATTTATTATTAGCCTCTTATAATGCTTTCCTGCTTTTCCCACATATTTTTATATTTAATTCTTTATGACGACTTTTTTACCAAAAAATAAGTACTTTTTTATTGACCTAGTGCTTGTTTATTTGTAGTTTTTGAGTTTATTTTTCATGTTTTTTTAGTTTTTTTACTTTTCAATGGTTTTTGTCTGAGATTTCAAAGCACCAAATTAATGAATTCTTTTGTAAATTTTTTTTATTCCTCCTTTTCCCCTAATCTTAATCTCTTAATCAGATGAAAATTTTATAAAAGACAAAAATTATTGAATTAGCTAAATTTAAGCTGTTTTTTTGTGTTTTTTTCAGTTTTATTGTGATTTTTTAAAAATTTTGTTTTTTGATGATAAATTTTTGGTGGTATAAGGTAAAAAAAAAATGAAAAATGTTGTTTTCTAATTTTTGTTTAAACACCTGCCCCTCTAAATTTGTTTTTTTGAAATATCTATCGTGTTATAATTTCTTTCTAAATATCAAGCACAAGGTCGCTTTAATTAAAAAATTCTATCTTAAATCTTTAGTAGTTTTTTGTTTTAAAAAATCTAAATATTTAGTAAAAATGCTTATTTTTTTGACGTATATTAAAAAACACATGCTTTTTATTTTTGACAAAAACAAACAAAAAAATAATCATTTAATCCTGTTTTTTTTTTAAATTATTTCTTTCATTTTTCTTTTTCATTTATTTATAATAATAAACATATATAACGCTAATTTTTATCCTAAATGCTTTTTAGTTTTTTTTGCAGAGCAATTTTTTATATGTATAAAAATCAAGAGGAGAAACAAAACAAAAAAATAACCTAACCTAAAAATTTTTTTTAAATCCTTTGTATCCTACAATTTTTTTATTTTTTATTATTATTTTTGGCACAAATCAGTACTTAATCAATCAAAATATCTGAAGAATAGGTAAATGACATGAAATCTGTAAAAAAAGATTAATATTTGTAAAGAAAATCAATAACTTGGGATTTTTATTTTGGTGATTAATTAATTTGTGCAAATTTGTATTATTAATTGTAAATAAAAAAAGAAAAGCTATATTTTGCTTAAAAAAGTAGTTGAAAATTCTGAAGCTTTTGTAGTTTTTAAAATTGAAGGTAACATTTTAGTGACTAATATAACAACGTTAACCAACGTATCCAAGTTCACCACCGAAATCAAGGTTTTTATTTATCCAAAATGCAAGTATTTTTATTTAATTGTAAATATTTTTTATTTTATTTATCCAGGTTTTAAAATTTTGTAGTTTTTTTTTTACTTCATTAATAATCATTGCTTTTGACGTAGCTTCAATTTAAAAGTAGTTTAATTTATGTAGTTATTATTTAAAAATTTAGAATTTCTAATTTTGCATCTACATGAAAAATCTTGAATTATAATTTTTAATATTAAAAATTTTTATAGGTAACAGCAAAGAAAAAGTTTTTAATAATTTAGAGGTAAAATCTAAATTATCATATATGATTTTCAATTAAACTGCATGATTGATAATAAAATATTAATTAACAAAGCTGCATGATTCATTTTATTTCGAATAACAAAAATTTTATGACTTTTAAGGAACGATTTATTATAAAAGCTCTTTAAAAAGTTTCGATGGAGCTTTAAAATAAAAGATTTTTTTATAAAATCTACAGCAGTTTAGAACTATTAATTTAGACTACTGTCACATTTTTAAAAAAAACTTTTTTAAAGCTTCTAAAACTGTTATAGAGCTTTCAAAAACATCAAATAAAACACCATTTGGTCATCCATACTCATTTCACAAGCATGAAACAAATAACACGAGCTTTAGCAAGAAAAAATTAATTAAACCTAAAAATAAAAAAATTTTAATTTAAATAATTGCACTGCATGTTAAAAATTCATTTTTTTTTCAATTATATTTTTCTTTAAAATTTCTGTTTCATGCTTATCTTCTACTTCTTCATCTGGACGCCACACGATATGTTTTATTTTAAATGAAATGATAAAATTTCAACTAAAAAAAACCAAAACATCAAAAATTTCGCTTAAAATGTTCTAAATATGTCTGTCAAAACATGAATTTCCTGCACGAAAAAAAAACTTTGTTTTGGAATGATTTATAATTTTTATACAAATTATATTACCTGGATAATTTTCAATTAATTAATGTTGTTTTAAATTGACATTTTATTTTTGTTAATTTTTTTTTTAACTCTTGGTATATAATGGTTAACGCAAAATATGTCATAATATTTAAATAATAATCAATTAATTAACTTGCACAAATTAAAAATGTATTAATAATATTAAAAAAAAAAATTATTTTTTAATTTATTTTTGTGTCATTACAATAATTAATTAATCAATCATAAAATTATTTGTACAATCTCCTCTGGATAAAAAACAAAAAAAAATGTACTTGGTTGTAAGAATGTATATTCTTGACTTTGATTTCCGATGCATTTAAAAAAAATATGGTAAAAAAAAATCTGAACACTGCCTCGTTTGCTGCATGTGGATCGCCTTAGCAGCCTTAGCCACTGTTGGGGCCCAAGTGGTCCCTCAAAATGCTCACTGTGTCGTCTACACAGACAGCTGCGGACAGGTAGACTCATTATTGTAACCAGTTTTATAATTTCAATTTCAAAATTACATTTTAACTGATTTAATATTTTCAAAACTGCTTTTATAGCTTCTTTTTAATTACAAAAAGTTGAAATGAAATTTTGAAATTATGTTGATGCTGCTAACCTATCAAGATTTAAAATAAAAAAATCTAATGAATTTATTTTAAAAAATGTATATTTTTTTTATTTAAATCTTGGCTAACACGTAGCTTTGTTATTTTTGGGGGTAATTATTTGTTTCCCTCACAACTGCCTCACCGCAACTATAACAGCGAATATTAACCACTTTTTGCCTACAATTTTTTTTAATATAATTATTGTTACCTGGTGTTTGTCTTTTATTATTATTAAAAAATAGTTAAATTATTCTTTATGTTAATTGATTATGAAAATTTATTTATTTTTTTATTTTTTAATTCAACACAAAAAAAAACTGACATAAATATACTCAAGATATTAAAGAATGAAAAGCACGCTTATATATTAAATTATTGATCCATTTTTTTTTTTGTTTTTTTTTTTAATCTAAAAATAAATTTGCAAAAGCTTATTAAATATAATTTATTTTTTTATTTATTATTCTTATCTCTATTGCATTAAAAAAAAGAAAAAAAAATGAAAATGCTTAATATTGTATAATTTTTTGCTATTACTTTTTTTGTATTATATTTTTTGTAAAAATAAGGGGAATAAATTATATGATTAATATTGCTTGCCTCTTTACTTTTTTTTTTACTATAAAATTAGATATAAACTGCTTATGAAATTAATTATTTTTTTATTAATTTTTTTTTTTACTTAAGAATGTAAAAGCTTTTTCATGCAAAATTTCTAATGCTCTCTTTATAGAAACATTAAATATTTTACGCATATTAGGGAAAGTAAAAATTTGAAATTTTAGATAAATAAATTATTTAAGTTTGGTCGCTTTCAATATTTTTGTTCACATTTTTTTGATAATATATCCATAAATACATCCATAAAATTTTTAAGAATATAAAATCTGTTTTAATCAAAATGGCCCAGTTGTGCACAGTAGGAATTTCCAGGTTATGCTTTGAGAGTTTTTTAACATTTTTATCTGTTATCTATGATTTATAGGCGTATGAACAAGCTTTTGGTATCTATTTTACCCAAAATGAATCAGTTGCCCATAAAAAACACCAAGTTTTAAATTCAAGATTAGATTTTTTTTTTTTGCCAGAAAATTTTAAACAAAAACAGATTCCATATTCGTTTTCAGGGAATCAAAAAACATAAGTAATAGATAAAAATGCTATAAAACCCGCAAAAAATAATCTCAAAATTTTGCAAAATTTCTATGGTGGGCAACTAGATTATTTTCAGTAAAATTAAATTTCTTAAAAATGGACTAATACAAACTATTTTTCAGATTTAGATTGTTTGTTCAAATTTTAAAATTTCCCGGGGAGAAATATTTTTTGTTAGAACGAGTATGATCAGCATACGCGACCTCACTTAAAATTTGTTTCCCCGGGAAATTTTTTTTTAATATTTATAAATTGACCAAAAACTTAAATAATTGTAAATACCTTTAACAAAATTCTTACAAATTAAATTTTATACAGTTTATGAAAATTATTCGTCACAAAGTCAAAATAGAAAACTATTTAAAATCCAAGAATATCGCATTGATAAACTAAAATAATAATAAAACAATCCCAAACAATTGTTAATAAATAACGTGAATTGATCAATATTCAAAATTCTATTTAGTAATAATTTTACACATAAATATATATATATGTATATTTTAGGGTTTCTATTGTTATGGTTGCGTTGAGAATCGCAGTTGACCTATATTAGTCTTATTTGCAGTAGAATAATATAAATATATATATATTAAAACTTTCAAAGCTTTGTAACCTTAGTACCCCTTACTTATTGTATAATTTACAAATTTTCTTAAACAAAAGCTTTTATTTTTTTTTTTTTTTAATATCTTTACAAAAAATATAAATATTTTAATTTTTAAATGTATTTTTTTAAAATTGAGATTCATAAATAAATTAAATTGAATTTTTTAAAACAAAAACAAAAAAAAAATAATGCTTGGGTGATTGAAAAGCTATAATAAAAAAATATTTGGATTATACTTTTATTTAAAAGCTTTAAAAAAAACTGATCTAATGTATCATGTATAGTTTGAAAATATTTTTTTTTTTTTTTTGAATTTGCACGCATATAAAAATAAAAAAAAGTAAAATATAATAATCGGCTTTCATAGTATAAATATTTTTATATCAATCTGAACAAAAAAATATAGTATTTTATTTTGTTTTCTCTTTATTTTTTTTTGTTGCAGCTTTTAAAATACAAAATATAAACCGTTAGAAAAAATGATTTAAAATTACAAAGATTTTTATATTGAGTAAAAAATTTGTAATTTTTTATTTAAACATTATTTCTAAGAGTGTATATATTTAAAACTTCTGCTTTAAAATGCATAACTTTAATTAATCTGTATTCTATATATCAAATAATTTAAAGCTTATAATATGCTTTAAAAATAATTAAGGCTTTACTATCTTTTCTATACATAACTTGGTAAGAAAAATAAAAAATAAAAAAAGTAACTATATCACCCAAGCACTAATATAATGAAGAAATTATATACATAAATTATTATTATTACCTTTTTCCCGGGCTATATAAAATAATTTGCATGATGAAACTCTCTGTGTTTTTGTAGTTATATTATTATTATATTATTATATAGAAACTTTTATTCTCTTTTTTGCGCCATTTTGTCATTTATTATTATTACTATTATTATTATTATTATTATTATATATTATGTAATAATTATTAAGTTATTACACACACGCACATTTTTCAATATTAAATAATAAAACAATAACAATTCATGTTTATGTATACTGTTTTTTTCATTTTTAAAATTAATTTTCTACGTTTTATTTTATTTAGTTTCGGAGCCTTTGAGAAAAAAATTTTTTGTCAAAATTATTCTCGCAAGTAAAAAGTTTTCGAAAGGATGAGTAACAATTAGTGAATAAAAACCGACAGAAGAATACTGTAAGATAAATTTTTACGGTTTGAATTATATTTGAGTTTATATAGACGTGTAAGAAGGGTGATATCAAACTCATGGATAACTACTGAAAATTTTTCGTTCTAAAGTCTAAAATTTATAAATTCATCATAATTATCGCTTATTCATTCTAATCAAAAAATGATTATTTTTTATAAAAAAAGTTATTTGAAAGTATTTATGAAACTATTAATAAACTACAGATATTGGAATTTCTTATATAGATTTTAGAATTCATTTCACTTGCGAGAAAAAGTTTATTCATTTCGTAGAATATTTGGATTAAAATTATTCTTGTTAGTAAAGTAAAACTATGTACTCAAAATGCATATGAAAATCGTTTATTATTAATAATAAAAACTATAAGAACCACGTTTTAAGTCTCTGTCTTAAAAATTACAATTTAGCAGAATTTTACAAGCACGTTAACATCCAAAAATGTCTAAAATTAATTTTAGTTAAAATAAAAAATAACAGTATACAAATATTTGATAACAAATACAATAACAAACTATATAATTAACACAAAAACCAATGTTTTTCTTTTGGGTACGCTATATTATTATAAATGTGTGTTTATCTATCAGGTTGTCCTGTTTGGTTTTATGCAATTGCAATTTTTAAAAGAAAAAAAAAAATCTAAAAATATTAAAAATGCAAAATTTCTTGTAATGCTAATTTAGTTTTTTATAGTTAAAAATATCAGCTTACATAGAATTAATATTTCGGTATTTTTTATTAGTGTGATTTTTCTGAAAAACCTCTAAAATAAAAGCCAATTTAATTTTTAAATATCTTTTTTTTTTATCACTGATACTTTAATATCAAAAAAAAATTTTTTTGCACGCTTTTGTTTCAATAATTTTTTTGTTGGTGATTAATAGTAAAAAATGAAAGATTCAAATGCTTTAAGAAAAACTTAAGAAAAAAATATTAAAATTGTAGTTCTGTTTGTTTAACAATGCTTTTTGAAATTTTTTAATTAAAAAATATACTCAGCTATAACATAATTTTTACACAAAAACATCTAATTTTGAAAAAAAAACTTGTTAATGTTATTTCATAAAAATTTTTTTTTTATTTCTTATATTTTAATTTTGCTTTTCAAACAACGAAGCCGTTACTTTTTTTTGCATTAAACAACAAGTTTTTTTTTTATTTACACTAGTTTTTTTTAGTTAAAAAAATCAGCTTTTACAAAAAAAATTTTGTGTGTGAAATTGACTAAATTTTTTGCTTAAATTTTTTGTTTCAACTTTTGATGCTTTTGATTCCATAACGCGTGTGAATAATAAAAATTCAGTAGTTTAGTCTTGTAACTTAAAAAAAAGTGCTTAAAAAAAATAATTTTTTTTTTGTTGCTAAATTATTTTAATAACATTAACAATGTATAAATAAATAACAAATAAAGATACTCAAAATAAAGACTTAAAAAACAGGGCTTTTTTTTTAAATACGAAAACGCATTCAAACTTTCGATAAAAGGATTTGCATAAAATATATAATCCAATAAGTGAAGTTTAAATAAAATAATGGTTTTATAAAAAAAAAATTTTTTATTTGTCTATGTCAGTAAATATCTACGTTTAATGGTCCGTTTAGACTACTTGAAAAAAGGAATAATTTTATTTACACGTTTATTCAAGTACAAATCAATACTTGTCTATATAAATAATAAATTATTCACCAATATTTTTTTTTTTTAGACATTTAAAAATAAAAGAAAAGTAATTAACGTTTTAACGTAAAACACAGGGTTATTTATCATGCAATTTATTTAAGAGTATAATAAATTTTAAAGAATAAGAATTAATCATCAAGTTTTTTTAGTTATTTCTTTAAGGACAATTAAATATTGGGCTAAGAAAAAAAGTTCTACTGCAAATTTTTATTAATTATGTATTTTTTTTTTATTTGTACGAACATTCAGTAATTTACAATTCGAATATTCGTACAAAACTTTTTTTATATGAAAAAAAATTAAGAAATATAATTTTAAGTGGTATTTTTTTTATTTTTTTTTTTAATATATGAAAACTATAAATTAAAATGAAAATTTATATAAAAATATATAAGTATGAGTGTAATTTACGTTGATGTAAAAAAAAAGAATGTATGAAATTAATTGTATATTTTGAATTTTTGTTTTTATCTAATTTTTTTTTATTTTTTAATAACAGTAACTAAAAAGAAAAAGATTTTAATATTTTTTCTTCATTTATTTCTTACAGTTACTGGACACCCTCCCGGTGTGCCAAGATTTTAATCGTCAGTTATGTAACCGTCCAGCCTGCAAGTTTATTCATCTACACGATGGTAAGTTTTTAGTTTTTTTTTTGAATTATATTTGACCTTAATTAGATTTGGTTTAATTGGATTTATAATCAAACGTGAATTAATGTTTCTGAATTAGTCTGATGTGATTATGTAATTATAATGCATTTATGGACTTTAATAAAAACAAATTGTAATTTATAAACCAGATGCAAATTTCAGATTATATCAAATAATTTGATTGGTTAACAACGCCTTATTAAAAACTCGTGTACTCTGGTAAAAAAATAACATGAAATCAGTAGAATTTTAAGGATCTGGGCAGATTTTTGGTTAGAATTTCTGAGACCCAATTTTCTGTACTTGGATAAAAATTCAGGAAAATTTTGATTGGATTTTTGGATTTCTTGGGAAATTTTACCTGAGTCCTTATTTTCAGTCAAAAAGTAATTCAAAAAAGTACACATTTTAAAAAATGTTGAAGTTTCATAAGTTTTTATTTTCTGTTTTTTGGGCAGTGGTTCAAGAATATCTATATAATTTATCTGAAAAACAGGATTTATTAAGTAAATTTTCCCAAGAAATCAGAAAATCGATTTCCATAAATTCTGTCCAGAATCTGTCTAGACCCCAAAAATTTAACTTATTTTATTTAACAGAGAAAATTAAAATTATTTTAAAATATATTTGAAAGTAAAATTTCTAACAATAAAAATTTTTTTTTTCAGTTAACGTTGAAGTAATAGATAACCGAGTAACAGTCTGCAGGGATGCAGTAAAGGGCACATGTACACGTTCTCAATGTAAATATTACCATATACCAGTTGATTTACCTCCGGCACCACTTATGGCTGTAATTTCTGATTCTACTTGTACAACAACAACAACAGCAACAACGTCCAATTGAAATTAATAAAAAAGAAAATTCAAGATTTAATCCTCGTGATATTTATTAATTATAATTTTTTTTGTTTAAAATAAATTTTTATTAATTTAATTAAGTTTTATATTAAAAATAATAGTTTTATAAGAAAAGTTCGATCGATATTTTATATTATATAAACTCAAGTCGACCTTTTATTTTTCTTTCTTTTTGTCATTAGATTTTATATAATTTATTTAATTAATTAAGTTTTAGATAAATATTATCTTTGAGAATTATTATTATTATTAAAAAATTAACTGTTTTTAAGTTAATAAGTAAAATAAAAGAATTTTAAAATATTGTGTAAAGAGAGAAAGAATTGTGTATGCGAGAGAATTTTTAAAATTTAATGTGTGATTTATTTAAATTATATATACTCAATTATATATATTTAAAAATTCGATCAATGTATTTGTTCGATCTCAAATTTTTTTTCTTTGTAAAATGATCATTTTTTTTTTTTTAATTGTTTTATTTAAGATATTTTTTTATTTTTAAAATAAAAAATTATGGTTTTTTTTGTGTTTTTTGTGCAATTTTGTCTAAAAGATGTTAATTTTAAGAAAAACTCGTTTAGAGTATAAATATTTGAGTTAATAAAAAAAGAAAAACAATTTTTAATGTTTAAACACGTTGTTTTTTTTTTGAATTTAATAAAAAATGATCATTTTATAAGAAAATAAAAAGTTAATTTTAGTCATGTAACTATCGAATAGTTAAAAAAAAAAAATTGGAATCTCGATAAATTAGAAATCGTATATTAAAAATATACGTTAATTAAAATATGAATCTTCGAAAATATAGATTAGCTAGGAAATAAACAAAATAAATAAACGAAGAAATCAAAACTTTCTTAATTCAGCAGTGACACCATATTTTCACTTATTTCTTTTATCCAAAAAAAAATGTGCAAAAAAAAATTGTTTTTAACGCACATTAATTTAGTCATATTGCTGTAAATTTAATGCTTGATAAGTAAAATCTGTGATTTTAAGAGAGAGAGATTTTAATTTATAAAAAAATAGTTGATGTACTCGATTGTTCGATTATAATTTTAATTTACGTATACAATAGAAAATGAGAAAAATAATGCACCGTCCACCAAATAAAAATGAATAGAATTAAATAAATATTATCTTCCTTTGTTTTTTAATCGAACTGATATTTAATTAAATGAAATAAGTGAATGTTCCTCTGTAAAAAAAAATCAAAAAAAATTTTTTTTTTTTTTTGATTTCTTCGTTAAAAAAAAATTGTTTTCTTAAATGTAGATAAAAATTGTAAAACACAGATAATTTTTAAGAAATATAAATTTTTTTATAAAAAAAATGATAAGTTCCTTATCGTGATTTATATGTAAATATAAAATTATTAAATTTTATTGTAATTTAAAAAAAAGGTACGAGAAAAACTAAAAAAAATTGATAATTAAAATTAAGGAATATTTAACGATATTATACGATTAATAATAAAAAATGTTTTTATTTTAAAATTGTTATGATTTTTTTTTTCCTTTTTTTTTAACTTTTAAGAAAAATATTCTAAAGTAAAACTTGAGTCAAGGTAAATAAATTTATAAATTATTGTTGGTACCTAAAACTCAAGCTATTAAACTCATTTTAGCAAAAAATGATCGCATTTTTAAGCAGAATATTTTAATTTTTAGACAATCATTTAATTTAAAAAAAAAAAGTTCGATTATTTATGTGATAGAAGCCAGTTTTTCAATGTAGAACGTCTAAAAAAAAGCCTTTAAAATAAAAAACAATAAAAAAAATCATAGCTTTTTCCTCTCTCTATAAAAGATTAGCGATTAGAGTAAAATTAGTCTAAACTTTAAAAAAAAATTTCAATATACTCAAAGTCTAACTAAAATAATCTCTCTAGCTTTTTCCTCAAATTTAAATAAAAGTAGTTTAATTTATAGATAAAAAAACATAACTTTTATTTTTAGCTTTAACCTTGTCATCCTTGACTACAAGTTATAAAAATAATCAAAAAAAAACTAATTGTATATAATTTTTTGTTAAGGAGAAATTTTTTATATGGATAAATATTGGACATAAAATAATAATAATGAAGCACCGGTAATTTAATGTGATATAAATTAATTAATTAAAATATCGTCCAAAATAATAAGATAAGAAAAGTAATAAAGGCGAATTTTTAAAATCTTTTAAATAGTCCAATCAAAAATTTTTTTATTGCCTTTCTCATATAGATTTTAATTAAAAAAGTCTTTTTTTTCTAGAGTCAGAATAAATAATTTCATTTTTTGCAAAAATTACACTAAAATAAAAAATTGTGATTCATAAAAAAAAATATTTGAATTTTTATTTTTCATATAGCCTAAAAAACAATTAAATTTTTACAAAAATATTTAACAAAAAAAAAGTAAATAATAATAATAATAATTCTAATAAAAAATATATTGTAAAATTAAGTAATAACTTAAAATGATCGAACGTATAAATAAAAAAAGGCATTAATATATATCGGCCTATAAATATAACAATTATTAAATTTATCATTTTATATATAAAAAAATTGTTAAATGAGTGAGAGAGCTAGAAATAAAAAATTTTTTTTGAACGAATCATTTTTTCTTTATAAAATAAACTAATGTAATTTAAAATAATTAAAATTGCATAAGATTAAAAAAAATTTCTTTTTATGCAATTTTTTTTATAAATGTAAACAAAAAATTTTATTCTTCGAATAAATAAAAAAAAAAAATAAATTCAATGAAGATAATAATAAAAATAATAATATAAATTATTTAAATTTTAATAATAATAATAGTAATAACAACACAATGTGATGTTTAACTAATCTAAATATATTTAAATTAATTATTATATATATAAAAGGTTAAAGCCCACTGGTTGTGCTTTAATTTTTTTTTTTTATTAAGTAAATTATTAATAATAATAATAACAATATAATAATAATTATAATAAACGATATGTAATAATTTAAATATTTTTATTTATTTATACCTGTATCGAACTTCCTTAATTATTTCTTAATTTAATACATACTATTCCCTAGTTAGATGGATGGCTATTAATTAAATGGTTGATGTGAATGCCATTAAATCCTAAGTAGCCTTTAAAAAATTAATATAATCATTAATATATCTTAATTTATAAAAAATATATGTTGAATACTTTATTCTATTAACCACAGAATCTGAGCTAATATCACTCCTAGATATGTAACTGAATTTGATCTCTGAGGTATGTTTGATCTAGAGCAACCAAAACTAAAATATAAACAGTTTTTTCTAAATTTAAAGTTTATCTATTAGTCAAAAACCAATCTCCAATCAGTGATAAATTTTCATTCGTTAGTGTCTCAGCACTTTTCCAATTATGCGGTACTCCTATATTAATATAAAACAAATCTTTGATACTATCACTACAGTTTACAGCATATTGTCTATTCTTCACTCCTTGGATTGCCTGGGCCAACTTGGCTCCACTGCACAGCGGTTCCTGCTCTCATGGAATATCTTCCGCCAGATGATCCCAGATCGGTTGATTGAGAAAAAAAATGTCCAATTAATTGCAGTCAAAATCTAATGTAAAGGTACTCTTAGAATTTTCCTTTGTCCATTTTTAGTGCCGAACCTCCTATAGCAACAATTCCCACTAGCGACTTCCTTCATAAAAAGACCGTTTTTAGTCAGTCTACTTCTAATTCCTATAATTTTACATATAAAATAACCTCTCAATAGAGACCACTCTATAAAGCGACCGCGACCACTTATTTTGGACAATAAAGAACATCTTTTCTCACATTTTATTTTTTAATACATATTTAACTTTGTAGACAGTATTATTTAAATACTAAGGTGCCAGATTTGATTTAAGCTTGTTTTACAATAAAATTGGTAAAATTTATAGTGCAGAGGGGAGAATTCTGTTTTGACGCTTCCTTTTTGTGAGTTACCGTAGTTTTAGAATTTGTGTATAGTGTAGAGGGGAGAATCGTATATTGGGCTATTTTTTTTCAAAATAAAAAATAATTGAAATGCTTGCTAAAAGAAAATGGTTAACTTTAGAAGAAAAAGTTTCCATCATTAAGGAGTCTGAAAATTCCAAAAGTCAAAGACAACTTGCCGAAAAATTTAACATCAGCAAGAACCAAGTTCAAACAATTTTGAACAAAGAAAAAGAACTTACTGATGAATAGAATCTAAATGGTTTAAGTTAAAATTCTAAAAAAAAAGTTCAAGAGTGAAACTAGCGAATTAGATGCAATCCTTTACGAGTGGTTCTGTGCTGTTAGACAACAGCTGATTCCAGTAACAGGTCCAATGTTATAAGAAAGTTCCAAGTCTGCAAAAAATGTGATGAAAATTTTTTTTTTTACCTCCACCCCAAACCTCTATCTAGAGACCACCTCCTCATAGCGACCATTTATGGCCAGTCTAAATAGTGGTCGCTATTGATAGGTTAGACTTTATTCCCTCCCATGTGTTGCCTCTTTTACGAAGGTAGTTGTAAGACCCCATCGCGCACCTAAAATGTGATCATTCCCTGTGTAATTATCCGTTACCCTACACCAATACTTTGAGATGAGCCTCCTAAGCTTACATCGGAGATTGAGGTGCTTCACCCAGGTCTGTCTGCTTATTTTTTGTATTTTAGTCTTTAAACCACTAGATTACAAATGGCGGTGATAACCACTTCTTGTCCACTGAGATTGTTCCCTATTCCATTGATCTGGTAGTGAGATTAAAGTCTTCGTCAAGAATAAAGTTAGCAGAAACAGATATTGTCCTCGACACTGGTAAGCTATGCAATGAGAACCTTTTCCGGATCATTTAATTCAATATTAAAAATTATAATGTGTAACGAATCCATCCCCCTCAAATGGATTTCAAAATAACATTTTTAGCCTTTTACTTTAAATTTTTCCTCGCAAATTGGATGTTTCAAAATTAATACTTCCATTTAAAACGTCCAAAAAGAAAGAAAATGTGGTGATTTTTTTATTTTTTGATGGCAAAAATGTTAGAGAAAAAATTTTCAAAAAACTAGGTACCAGATCTGAGATATCGAGTAAAAACGATATTTCTAAAATTATTACTTTCGTAGAAAAAAATTAGGTATTACTTCCAAAATAAAAAAAAAAAATCTTATTTTTGTATTTTTTATGGCAAAAATTTTAAGAAACAAATTTTCAAAAAATTAAGTATCCGATTCGAGATATCGAATAAAACCAATATTTCTAAAATAAGTACTTCCAAATAAAAAATTTGGTACTGGAATTTTGAGATAAAGTACAAAGTATGCACTTATAAAAATTGATTTTATTTTCATAATTTATTATTTATTATTAATTTACATAAAATTATTAAAAATTTACTTATAACATTCGCTTCTATTAAATAAATTTATTTTTAAACTAATAAATTTTAATAGCAGATTCAATCCAAGCCCAAAATTTATATACTGCTGTATAAACACCCGGGTTATAATCAGATTCACAATTTCTTGAACCAGATACAACTCCGTATAATAAACCATTCATTACTGCTGGTCCACCGGAATCTCCATAACAGTGATTTGTTAATAAAGTAAATGTACAAAATGAATTTGTTGTTAATAAATCCTCAATTGTGTGAATGTTTAGTGCTTTAATTGTGTCATTTCTGGTTAAGGATAATTTTTTCCCACATAAACTTAAATCTTCAACGTCGACGTAAGCGGCCCTTAGTATTTGAGAAGTAGTATGTAACTAAAATACAAAAAACAAGAAAATTTAAGAGATATTGTTGCTGAATATAATTATGCGATTAAATAATTTAAAATATTTATTTGCTTACATCAATTCTTCCATAACCAGAAATTAAGATAGGACTTCCTACAGCAGGATGTCCAAATCCAATATCAATTTTCTTTTGATTTTCATTAAAAATGATAGGGTCGTAAAGCTAAAAAGTATTTAATAAAAATAATTTTTTTTTTTAATAATAATATAATAATAATAATAAAAAATAAAATCAAAATATAATTATCTTTTTTTTATTTCTTAAAAATTTAAATAATGATTTAATATAAGTCTCTTTCATATTTAATCGTCAAAAGTAAGATATTAAATAGATTTCAAACTATAAATCTTTTGAAATTCAAAGTTTTCTGTATAACAGGAAATACAAAAATTATTTTTACATATATTTGTGCTTCATTTTAGTTTTCGTGTAATCTGATAATTTTGTAATAATGAACTGGTATATTTTTTATAATTCAAAAATCAGCTATATTATCTTCAACACGAAACTAAAGCTATAAAATTTTCTCTTCTTAAGCTGATTTCAAAAATTTTTTGCATAATTTTATTGAGATAATATTTTTAATGACCCAAGAAACAAAAGACTAAATTAAACTATTTTACAATCGTATCAAATTTTTTAAAATTAAATTTTATAAGTTTGTGTTTGAAAATTTTGGGTAGCTTAAAAGAAATCCGGAAGATAACAAACCTTTATGAGTCCAATGTCGCTATCATAAATACTCAATTTTGTATAGTCTGGATGCGCTAAAACTTTACTGACACGATGAATTTCACCTTTTGGATCGTAATGACTATTTTTACCAGTACCAACAGTGTATAGAGCGTTTCGATCCCTAAAAATTTATCAATAAAAATGTTTATATAAAATTATACATAAATTAAAGTTTCATAATTTTGTTAGCAACTTACAAGATACAATGGGCAGCTGTTAGAATCCAATATTCTGAGATAATTACTCCACCACAGCTAAACTGATTATTTAGATATATGATTACCTGCAAAGTTTTAACATTTTTTAAAAACTCTATCCTATTTAAATTATTTAACATTTGTTAAAAAACGTTTACTAACCTGGTAGGGAACTTGATTAATTTTTACTGGTTTAGCATTTGTTATTTTTTGTTTTTCAAGATTTTCGTCTTCATGAAATAATAAAATTAAAAGTTAATTTAATTATTAATTTTAATTGCTGCTCTTATTAAAATAATTTTTAGTTATACAAAGGGATTATTGATATAATACTTGCAGGGATAGTATCAACTGTTTTAGAAGCCGATTTGCTTCTGACTTTTAGGACAGGTTCTGGTAGTTGAAAAAACCTTCCCAATACCCTCACTTTACCTTAATGGACCTCCTTAGCTTAGAAATTAAACCCCTTAGCAGGGTTCTATAATATATAAGATAGGGTCTTTTAGGCTGTATTCTAAATGACGCTGCTATATAAATACTTTCTGGTTGGTCTCTTTTTTTGTGCTTAAGTTTCACTTTTGAACTCCCTAAACCCCATTTTTTTATCAGTAATTCTTTTACCATTATAGGCAGTAATCGAAATGACTATATTTGGCCAAAAATGACCAATTTTTAAAATGCCGACAAAATTGTAATTTTAGACTAAAATGGGTTTTATAGGTCTCCGAAAATTTGTACAAGCTCCTAATTTTTAAAAATTCTTTACTCATCTAATTTTTATTATTTGTTTTCGAGATATGAAAATTTAAAGCCAGAGTCCTGCTTTAAGGTTTTTTAATAAACGCTAATTTTAAACACCATCTTTGTTTAGCTATATCCCGAAAACAACTGAAGCAAAAGAAAAAAGTAAAAAACTCTTGAAAACTAGGAGCTTACACAAAATTTTGAGACTTATAAAACCCATTTTAGTCAAAAATGACGATTTTGGCTGCTATTTAAAAATTGGTAATTTTTGGTCAAGTATGGGCATCGAGAATTCTCATACCGTTTTATACAGTAAACCAAATGGTTTAAAGTAAAATTCGGTTTACTGGGGGATAAAAGTTGAAACTTACACGAAAAAATGAGGACAACTGGAAGGTATTTGGTTGTTTTACAAGGTAGCAGCGTCATTTGGAATATAGCCTAAAACCCCTATTTTATTGCATAGACGCTTATTTTATTGCTATGACGTCTAAGTTCTAGGCCCAAGAGGCCCATTCAGGTAAACTGATGGTATGGGAGATGTTTTTTCACCAGTTGACAGTCCCCTTGTTAATTAAATTTAAGAGTACTTAATTACTTTTCTTTAAAAATATAAAAATTATGAAGAATTTTGATGGAATAATTAGTTATAATGAAATTAACTATAATGAATGAAACAGTAATATGTACTAGTAAAGTCTAAAAATTAGTATTTTTTATAACTCTAAAGATAAAAAAATTAAAACAATCTTAATAAAAATTAACTGCCTGTACTTACCAATGTAATAACCAAATGTCACAGTGATTAATAATAAAAATACAAATAAATTCTGCATCTACATAATATTAAGTTTATAAAACGTGAATTAATATTAATTTAATTTATATTATTTTAGCTATTAAAATTGGTTAATATACCTTTTCTCTTTGGTCTTCTAATTAAAAAATTGAATAAAATTTTTAATGGACTAGATCATTATATATACTTTTATTTTGAATAATATTATCTTTAATTATTTAATTTGATAATGCTTCTATGAAATATTTTTATGTCAGGGTGTTATTAAAATTAATATTTAATTATTATTATAATTTAATTATAAAAAATTTGCATAAAAATAATTCATAGAAACTTGATGTCATTGAAGTCTGGAACGTTCGTGGAAAAATTCCCAACCTAAAAATGAAAAAAAAAAATTATTTTAAAAAGAGAAAAATTCCTAAGTGGATTTTTGCTTAAAATTTTAGCAGTAAATGATTCCTTGTTGCAAAAGCTACAAAATACAAAAAAAAATATCATTTTTGAATCCCGGCAAACGGTAGTAAATGTAAAAATAAAATTTTTAAGAATTCTTTGTATTTCGTTTTTTCTTACATTAGGAATAGTATGCAAAAAAATCATTTGCGATAGTTTACTCTTTCAAATTTAGAATAATTTGATCACAAATTTTTATGATTTTAAGTCCGGCAAAGATATTTAAAGTCTAAAAATAAAAAAACTTGGATAGGTTAGAATCATATTTTTAAAATTTTTCTTTATAATAATTAGGGATTTTGTAAAAAAAACTCTTATCTACATGAGCATTTTTAATAAATACTTCGTTCTATACCAAGTTATACGGATGCACAAGCCTGGAATTCGTTTTTTATGATTTCAAATTAATTATCAAAAACCACCAACAAATTTAGACCCAATATTAAAATTTATATGTTTAGTTTATGAGTCATTCTTAGTAAATTCAGCAAAAGTTTCCAGGTCGGGTCGCTGAAACCGGCTAAAAACTTTTTTTTGCCAATTACCTATCCAAAATGGACTACGTCCCCAAATTTTAGCCCTTAATATTGAAAACTAAGCCCAGGGCGAATTTAAAAAAAAAAAAGACGTTTTCATCTTTCCTCAGCCACCCATTCTTCTTTTATGTGCCATTCCTTCTGGAAATCATTAAAAATAATGAAAAAAGAAGTACTATAGTAAAAATTCCTCAGGAATCCAGTCTTGCCATTAGTTTTTGAAAATTCCTACACGGGGAGCCAGAAAATCGATAAATTCACAGGGTATATTACGGAAACTACAGAAAAATTGTATATCCGAATTTTTTATTCAGCTTCTCAGGAAAAGCGTGTTTTTATATATATTTTCGAATGCCATATCAACCTAGATGCGATCGAACTTCCTAGACCCTAAAATAACCGAAAAATCGTGAATTTTCCTCAATTTTTCTCATTTTTTAGCAGTTTTTTTGAATTTTCCAGCTCTAAATGACTCCGAACGATTTAAACAAGGTGAGATTCGGATTCCCAGGAAAATTTTACAAATTTTCTTTATTTAAATCATTTTTAGGCTTTGATGTAAACGACCTCACACCAAATGCCTTAAATACAAAATTTTGATTTTTATCGTTTTTTAGCAGTTTTCTTGAATTTTCCCGCTCTAAATGACTCCGAACGATTTAAACAAGGTGAGATTCGGATTCCCAGAGAAATATTACATATTTTCTTTATTTAAATCATTTTTAGGCTTTGATGTAAACGAGCTCACACCAAATGCCTTAAATACAAAATTTTGATTTTTATAGTTTTTTAGCAGTTTTCTTGAATTTTCCCGCTCTAAATGACTCCGAACGATTTAAACAAGGTGAGATTCGGATTCCCAGGGAAATTTTACATATTTTCTTTATTTAAATCATTTTTAGGCTTCGATGTAAACGAGCTCACACCAAATGCCTTAAATATAAAATTTTGATTTTTATCGTTTTTTAGCAGTATTTTGGAATTTTGCCGTACTACATGACCCTGTATGATTTAATTAATGTCAAATTCGGGTTTCCAGTAAAATTTTAAACTTTTTCTATACTTTAATAATTTTTTGGCTTTAGTGTAAAAGAGTTCATAGAAAATTCTATAAATTTAAATTATTTTTTAGCTCTATATTGGTCACTAGGTAGAATTCGGAGTTACATTCTATAAAATATAGCTATTCTTTAGAGAAACAAAATTTTTTAAATAATAATGAATGAAATACATATTTTGATAATCTTTAAAAGAATGAGTTTTTTAATAAGAAGAAAATTATTCTATTAAAAAAATTTTTATTGATATTTACATAATATTTAGCTTACAATAATGTATTCAGAAAATATTTTTATAATTTTGATAATTTATTCACAAATAGAATCCAAATTCTTTAGATATTGAGTGTATTTGGAATGAGTATGCCCTAATTTTATTTTTATTTTATCATCTTCATTTGTAGCCGATACATTGTATAAAATTTCATTAAAGCCTACTATAACACGGGTCTCAGTATCAGGCCATTTGTAGATATTTTTTGAAAAACTTTGTAATACAGATATTTTAGCTATTAATTCATCTTCAATTATATCTGTAATAAAATCTACCGCCCAAGTTTTTGAGATTACGAAAGAGACATAAGTATTTGCTGACCATTTATAAGCTATTTTTTTCAACAAATTAAATCTTAAGGAATAACTTTCATCTGAACTTAAATATTTACAGCCAATTATTGTATTTGATAATGGAGTAAAGTCGTGATAATTTCGTGTTCCTGGAATGGTATGCGCCATTGATGATGTTGTGTCACGTTCCAGGCTTAACTCCTCTCTGCTTATTATTATTGTTTTTATTGTAGGTAAATGATGTTCACAAAATTCATGAATGCGGCTTACATTCATTATTTGATTATCAAATTCACGACGTACACTTTCTTTGCTTGTATCTCTTTTTATCGTACCTCCAATGATAGTCAGGGGTATAGTGTGAAAAAAATGGTCAAATCTCTAACTGACTCTGAAAGTGGATGGATTTTGATGAAACCTTTTGCATTCGCTTCAGAAAAATCATACAAACAAAGCGTCGGAAAGGAAAATTGTCGGAAATGTCAAGGGGTGATTTTTCCACCCATTTTTCACCCCTTTTGCCCCCCTAATTTTGAAATATAGTAAAAAATGTTTTTATCGACTTTTATATGATGCTATATGGTTAAATAGGTCACTAAATTAGAATTTTGAGTCAAAAATGACATTTAACAGGTTCCAAGGGGTGAAATTGGCCATTTTTCACCCCTTTCACCTCTAAAAAACTCATTTTGCCAAAAGAACTTATTTTTTTATTTTAAAAGGTCCTAGTAGGTTTTTTTGGACGCTGATTTCAAAAATGGTGTTAAAAATTACATTTAACATGTTCTAAAAGGTGAAATTGGCCATGTTTCACCCCTTTCACCCCTAAAAAACTCATTTTGTCAAAATAATGTATTTATTTATTTTCAAAGGGTCTATTAGGTTTTTTTGGACGCTGATTTCAAAAATGACGTCGAAAATTACATTTAACATGTTCTAAAGGGTGAAATTGGCCATTTTCACCCCTTTCACCCCTAAAAAGCTCATTTTGCCAAAATAATGTATTTATTTATTTTCAAAGGGTCTATTAGGTTTTTTTGGACGCTGATTTCAAAAATGACGTCGAAAATTACATTTAACATGTTCTAAAGAGTGAAATTGGCCATTTTTCACCCCTTTCACCCCTAAAAAACTCATTTTGCCAAAAGAACTTATTTTTTTATTTTCAAAGGTCCTAATAGGTTTTTTTGGACGCTGATTTCAAAAATGATGTCAAGAATTACATTTAACTTATTCTAAAGGGTGAAATTGGCTATTTTTCACCCCTTTCGCCCCTAAAAAACTCATTTTGCCAAAATAATGTATTTATTTATTTTCAAAGGTTCTATTAGGTTTTTATGGACGCTGATTACAAAAATGACGTAGAAAATTACATTTAACATATTAGAAAGGGTGAAATTGGCTATTTTCCACCCCAAATACCCCCTCATGCAAAAATACAGCAGCAGTTCTTGCGCAAGATGACGAAGAAGTTGAAATGCATATTTTGGATGCTCCTGCACAAATTTCAGAATCTGAAGATGAGTCAGATGGTGAAGAAAATTGCCAACAAGTTGAAGAGACTGAAGATAATTAAGTGTAAAAAGAAACGTTTTAAGAACATTTTCTTTTGTAAGTTTCTATTGTAAAATAATGTATTCATACATAAAATATAATTTTTTTTAAAAAAATTATAATGATATATTTTAAAGAGGAAATATAACATTTATTTTTACTTTCGTTTTATTAAAAATTATAAAGAAATAAATAGTTGAGCAAAAATATTTTAAAAAAATACTGTTTAAATTTATAATAAAGTGAATAAAAAGTAAAAAATAAATTTATTTTAGTAAATGTTATAATTTCTCTTATTTTATTACAATATACGGATAATTAAAAAATTCACTATTTAGAACCTATTTAATGTCATTCCTAACATAATTTTTGAAATCAGTGCCCAAAAATTCCTACTAAACCATTTGAAAAGGGGCCAATTTCACCCTTTAGAACATGTTAAATGTAATTTCTGATATCATTTTTGAGATCAGCGACCTAAAAAACCTATTTAGTTCATTTAGTTTTAAAAAAAAGTACCTTAAAGGTTTGTGTCAATGTTGCAGGTATTTGGGGGGAAAAATTGACGGATTCTCCCTTTAGAACCTGTAGTATTTTATTTCTGATTTAATTTTTTAAATCAGCGTCCAAAAAAACCTACTAGAGCCTTTCAAAATAAAAAAATAAGTTCATTTGGCAAAATAAGTTTTTTAGGGGTGAAAGGGGTGAAAAATGGCCAATTTCATCCTTTAGAACATGTTAAATGTAATTTTCAACGTCATTTTTGAAATCAGCGTCCAAAAAAACCTAATAGACCCTTTGAATATAAATAAATACATTATTTTGGCAAAATGAGTTTTTTAGGGGTGAAAGGGGTGAAAAATGGCCAATTTCACCCTTTAGAACATGTTAAATGTAATTTTCGACGTCATTTTTGAAATCAGCGTCCAAAAAAACCTAATAGACCCTTTGAATATAAATAAATACATTATTTTGGCAAAATGAGTTTTTTAGGGGTGAAAGGGGTGAAAAATGGCCAATTTCACCCCTTGGAACCTGTTAAATGTCATTTTTGACCCAAAATTCTAACTTAGTGACCTCAAAGCCTAAAAATGATTTAAATAAAGAAAATATGTAATATTTCTCTGGGAATCCGAATCTCACCTTGTTTAAATCGTTCGAAGTCATTTAGAGCGGGAAAATTCAAAATAACTGCTAAAAAAAGATAAAAATTAAAATTTTGTATTTAAGGCATTTGGTGTGAGCTCGTTTACATCAAAGCCTAAAAATGATTTAAATAAAGAAAATATGTAAAATTTCCCTGGGAATCCGAATCTCACCATGTTTAAATCGTTCGGAGTTATTTAGAGCGGGAAAATTCAAGAAAACTGCTAAAAAACGATAAAAATCAAAATTTTGTATTTAAGGCATTTGGTGTGAGGTCGTTTACATCAAAGCCTAAAAATGATTTAAATAAAGAAAATTTGTAAAATTTTCCTGGGAATCCGAATCTCACCTTGTTTAAATCGTTCGGAGTCATTTAGAGCGGGAAAATTCAAGAAAACTGCTAAAAAACGATAAAAATCAAAATTTTGTATTTAAGGCATTTGGTGTGAGGTCGTTTACATCAAAGCCTAAAAATGATTTAAATAAAGAAAATTTGTAAAATTTTCCTGGGAATCCGAATCTCACCTTGTTTAAATCGTTCGGAGTCATTTAGAGCTGGAAAATTCAAAAAAACTGCTAAAAAATGAGAAAAATTGAGGAAAATTCACGATTTTTCGGTTATTTTAGGGTCTAGGAAGTTCGATCGCATCTAGGTTGATATGGCATCCGAAAATATATATAAAAACACGCTTTTCCTGAGAAGCTGAATAAAAAATTCGGATATACAATTTTTCTGTAGTTTCCGTAAT
Organism: Anagrus nilaparvatae; assembly: GCA_022575985.1. Taxonomy (NCBI): domain Eukaryota; kingdom Metazoa; phylum Arthropoda; class Insecta; order Hymenoptera; family Mymaridae; genus Anagrus; species Anagrus nilaparvatae. The sequence goes on from JAKSXM010000272.1 coordinate 16,248,209, forward strand.
ATACCCTGTGAATTTATCGATTTTCTGGCTCCCCGTGTAGGAATTTTCAAAAACTAATGGCAAGACTGGATTCCTGAGGAATTTTTACTATAGTACCTCTTTTTTCATTATTTTTAATGATTTCCAGAAGGAATGGCACATAAAAGCGACATAAAAGAAGAATGGGTGGCTGAGGAAAGATGAAAACGTCTTTTTTTTTTTTAAATTCGCCCTGGGCTTAGTTTTCAATATTAAGGGCTAAAATTTGGGGACGTAGTCCATTTTGGATAGGTAATTGGCAAAAAAAAGTTTTTAGCCGGTTTCAGCGACCCGACCTGGAAACTTTTGCTGAATTCACTAAGAATGACTCTTATACTTGTTTTTTGGAATTTTGCTGCAATGTGCAATGATTGAAAATTAAGTACTTGTTTGTACATTTAAGTAGTCGGTTAAATATGCAACCAAAGTAATTTAGCCGCGTTAACTTTTGAAAAAACTTATAACTGGTTTGTGTGTTAACACAACCAACGAGCATGCAACATGTTGACTTATAACAGTTTTCACTTATGCTCCCTGATTATTATAAGTCCAAGAACCGAAATTATAATAAATCCCTAAATGGAAAATATTATAAGTCCATTTGACACCCCTCTAAAGATGTCACTTTTTCACACCCCCCCCCCATGTATACATGTATACATACAAATTCCATTTTAATATAGATAAACCCTTAAGCAGGTACTATAGATTTATAAAAAAACCAAATTAATTTCTTTTTATTGTATTTCTTACTCTAAATAAGGAACTCTTTTATAAATTGGGGATTTCTTAGCAGAAACAAAATCGCAATCATTTTTAATACACCAAACCATTTCTTGTGTCCAAGTCGTACCTATAATGTTATAAAAGTATATTTAAAATAGATTATAATTTTATAAACTGATGAATTAATAAAAAATTATACCTGATTTAGGAAATGTACATATCCATGTATCATCATCACGAATTCTAAAATTATCTATCAGCTCTTTATATTCTGGATAATCTTCAAATAATTTAAAACTATGAGATTGTGATTCAATAGATTCCATTTTTACAAGTTACTTTTTAATTATTTTAAATATAAACAATATATCAGTGAAACAGTATCTCAATAGGCTTCTAGAGATGATTCTGAAGGAGAATACAATTTTATGCTTAAATCTTATCAAACAGAATATTCTTATCTAATCAAAACAATTATCATGAAGATCTTGTTTATTGTTCTTAAAATAATACATTATTTGTTCTTTAAATGAGTAAATTTAGTCCAGTGGCCACCCATAAGGCCTGTGTGTATGGTGGATTTTAAAGGAATAGACCTTTGATACTCAAGTTTTTTGGTGTGCTGATAACAAATTTTTAGTTCTTTTTCCGGAAAATGGTCATTTTTTTTACCATAGCCCAATTTAGGTCATTTTTAGCCATTAGTAGTTTTTTCAGAAAATGGTCAGTTTTTCCGCTGTAGCCCATTTTAGGACATTTTGGCTATTCTTTTAATATTCTGAGCTGCCGTATCAGTAAAAAAGTTATTATCAGCCACGTCAGTTATTTTTTTTGATACGCATATTACGAATTTTTCACGAAAAATGGTTAGGTTAAGTTAGTTTTTCAGCTATAGTCCGTTTTAAGGCATTTTTGGCCACTCTTTTAGTGTTTAGAGCTATGGTAAAAACTAAAGTTATCCTAACCACCATCAATTATGTCTTCTGGTAAGTAGATAATAAAAATGTTGGTCATCTTCTCGGAAAATTGTCAGTTTTTCCACTGTATCCCATTTTAGAGAACTTTGGGAAATTTTTTTAGCGTCTTGAGTTCTAGTAACAAAAAAATTAATCCTAACAAATAGAAACTATGTTTTTTTGTGCCTAGATCAATATAAGATTAATATTTAAAAAATGGCTATAAAAATTACCTAATTTGGGCTTTCTGGAAAAGGGACCAAAAAATTGTCATTCAGCACACCGAAAAACTTAAGTATCAAAGGTATCTAGGTCCCTTTAGAATCCACCATGCACACAGGCCTTATGGGCAGCTACTGGACTAATTACTCTATAAGGCAAAATAAGTTTTTAAAGCATTAACTCTTATCCAGAAGAAAAAAAAAATAAATTAAATAGAAAAATATATCTTTGAAAAATCAGAAAAAATATTTACTTATACACACTGTAAAAAGTAACTCTCTTAGATTTACAAAAAAAATAGAATTTTTTCGAAAAATTAGTGAATTTTCAAAAATTTTTGTAAATATTCAATAAAAATCGTAAATTTACTAAATTTAGTATATTATCGAAACATTCGAGAATTCTCGATTTTTTTTTGTGATTTTACGAAAAAAATTGTAAATTATCAATTTTTCTTGCGAACTCACAAAAAAAAAATCGACTCGAATTTTTTGTTAATATACTAAATTTAGTAAATATACGATTTTTTTCGAATATTTACAAATTTTTTCGAAAATTTACTAATTTTTCGAAAATGTTCTAATTTTTTTGTTAATATAAGAAAGTTACTTTTTACAGTGCAAATAAGACTGCGGTATTATACCTATACTCTTTTTTATAAGGTTATTGGCGTGGTGCATCTGGGCAAAGTTTATTCTTAATTCTTTTAATAATATTACAGGTGTATATTACAAATTAAGGTAGTAACCCATATTTCCAGAAAGACAAGTGTCTGTACCTGTGTCTTTAGTAAATTAAAATATTTTGGTTCCTTGTAGAGGAGCTAAAAAACCGGTTTTTAAAAAATTTCTGTGTGTGTGTGTTTCTGGGTGTATATTTATGTATGTATGTATGTACATTTATGTATTTATGTATGTATGTATGTCTGGAACCGGTGATATTTCACAATCTTGACATTACTATCTATAGAAAAAATAATGGAATAATTAGTAATAATTAAAGAATCTAATAATAACTAAAGAAATATTGCAGGCTAATAGGTAGCCTGAAAATTTTATAAAAAAATACAAAAAAAGACACGGCTAAATTTTAATAAACTAAGGAATAGAGGGAAAATGTCAAAACAGAATGGGGCAATATATGCATAAACAAAAAAACTTTATTAACAGCTAAAACTTAACAGCTCGAACATTAGGAAAATACAATTTTTTAATAGTTCAAAAAAAAAATCACTGATAACCGTTGGAATTAGACGTTTGGAAGGCTCTCGAAAACCTAAAAGCCCGTTTTTTTTGGGTTTTTTAGATTTTATTTAATTTTTTCGACCTATAAACAGACATTACTCATAGGCTAGAAAACTTAACATTCCACCACTAATTCATATTTGCGTAGTATTTTTGCATGTAAAATAAACATTATCTGAATAATCCATAATTTATGTAAAAAAAAATTATCAAAAAATTTTATATGATAAATAAAGAAAAACACATCCCAAAAATTTCTTATTTTATTTTTGATTTAAAAAAAAAATGACAATAAATATTTGAATATTTTTTATGTACTATCTGTATTTTACATATTTTTTAATTAAATATATTTATAGTTTTATGAAAATATGAAAATTCATATATATTATAATTATTATACAATATTTTTTATTTATGATTAAAATAAATAAATTTTTAATATTTTTTTTTATATATTAAAAAACTGATGAAAGTATTTATATATATTTATATATACGAAAAATTGAAAATATATAATATTAGATTATTTACTTAATTATTTTTGGCTTTTAATTATTAATTTATTATTAAAAAATATATATTTATATTCGCATTATTCAAATTTTAAATAAATACACTTTTTTTAAAGCAGTCTTACACACACAACATTCATTATTACTTTTGATGTTTTATTTAAAAAATAATAAAATTACATTAAATTTAATTGACTTACAATATTATATGAAAAATTAATGCTTATTTTGTTTTATTTAAGGAGGCACAGTGTTTGTAACTAAGCATATTTTAAAACTGAGGTATTCTAGACATACTTGCTTATAATAATTTTTTAATAAATAATAAATCGATGTTTTTTTGGATTTAGTTTTAGAGATTAAAAAAAAAATTTTTAAAGTCAATTCTGGAATCTTTAGGTTATTTATGACCCGATTTCTAACAAATGAACATTTTCAACTTTTTTTTTTCAAGTTCTGATTCCGAGTCCAAAAAAGTATAAAATAATTATTTAATAAAAAATTATGACTAGCAAATATGGTTAAAACACCTCAAATTTAAAATGTGCTATACAAACAATGTGTGAAGATGCCTCTTTAATAATGACCAAACTCTATAACTAGCTAATATTATAAAAAAATTTTTTTTGCGTTCTGTCTTGCAGAATTACATTTTTTACGCATTAATTAGTACGATGAGATACACAAAGCGTATAATTCGGATTTTTGTTTTGTTTTAATACTATACATAATTATTAACAATACTGAAGATAATTAATATTTTTTTAAAGTCATCACATTTAAAATAAAAGTTATCGCCAAGGCTCAGTTTCATCGAACATTCTTTCTATATTGTCACGTAGCATTTTTTCTTGATCTAAAATAAAATGTAAAAAAAAAATGTTGTATATTTTTCTTAAAATATTTTTATGGTTTATTTATTTAATAAATATTTATTTTACCTTGTGATAAATTTGCTATTATACTTTGTTTTCTTAAGAATTCGAGGCAGAGATTTCTTGGCAGACCAAATGCATGCATATTGCATAAAAAAGTTCTATAAATATTTTAAATAGTATATTTTAATTATAACTTTTTTTTTCACATAAATAATTGAAATATTAAACTAATTTTTACCCTAATTGTCCAAATACAATATTGGCTTGAAATTTTCTATCTTCAGCAGCAGCAATTTGTTGATCTGCTGTTCTAGGTCTTGGAGGCACTGGCTTGGCAGCTCTTTCACATTGGATTGCATCAAAAAACGCTGCAGTCCAAAAACGCATTGATGTCCATATTGGTTGAACCCTTAAATTTGTGTATAAATATTCTCGATATGGTTCAACACCTGGTACTTCAACTATAAACAAAATTTTGATTAGATATTTAAAAACTTCTTCTTTTTGTTTTGTATTCAATAATATTTTATTTACTTTCGTGATAAAATGTGAAACACATGTTCATAAGACTTTTAGCTGGTGCGAAATCATCAGCCTCGTGGCATTCGAATAATGCCACAGCGAAATGTTGAGCCAATGAATAAAATGAATCTTCTGTAACACATGGTTTTGCTCTTCTTGCATTTACGACTCTTGCAAACCATATACGACCAGCTTCAGTCTACAAAAACAAATTAATTTTATTTAAAAAGTTGTTTACTAAAAAAAACCTTGTGAGAGAAATAAAAATATGAAAATTTATTTACTACGAACAATGACCAGAAAAATAAAGCATTTAACCAAAAGATTTTCGGTTGGTCTAATTTTTTTTTTCTTTCAGGTTTTTCTTGAAGCCCCATGAATCGCAATTTTTTTATTACTATTTCTCTCACCATTATAATTGATTAACCGGATGCTAACTCTTAGCTCAAAACGACTAATTTTTAAATTGATGCCAAAATTACAATATTTGATACCAAAAAGTTTTTAGAAGGTGAATGATTCCAAAAATTTCTTTAGTAGCCTCATTTTTAATATTTGGTTGTTATATATAATAACTTAAAGTCAGGGTGCCAAAGAGGGAGGTAAATATTTGGCAAAATCTTCTCTATATATAGTTAGAATTAACTAAAAACTCAGAAAGTGCGTCGCCAAGTTGGATTTTCATTTTAAGACACGGTTTTTACGATATTGGCCAAAATGTGCCCCATTTAAATAACATTAGATAAGTGGTTTTATGAAAATAGCAAAAAAAAAGGGGGGGGGGAATTTTTGAACCTATACCTTTACTCTCCCATCGCCATATAAATAAAACGAGGGACAATACGTGTGCTCATACTTAAACTTTTCCAAGCTGTTTTTTGTAGCCCCTCATTTTTTTGGGGCTATTTCCAAAAAACTACTATTCAGATGTTATTTAAATGGGGTTTATTTTGGCTAATATCGTCAAAAACATGTCTGAAAATGAAAATCCAACTTCGTGACGTTCTTTTTTGCCAAAAAGCACAAATTTCTGGGAATTTGAAGTTAATCCAAATATTGAGCTCTTTAAGATTTTTCAAAAAAAGTCAATTTTTGCCATTATCTTTCTAGAGCCATAATCATTCAAAGCAAAGATTAAAAAGTAAACCAGCTGAAAGTTTTTTGGTAAATACAACGTTATTTAGAAGATAGCTCCAAATTTTCTATCTTTTTAAATAAAACTCGGTGATTTTAGTTTTAGAAACGAAAGACATCTGGGATATTTTTTCATTATAATCAACTGATCCCTTCGTAATTAGTTTATATTCTTTTGGCTTAATTTTTTGTGTTTTTTTACCAAACAAAATATTATAAACAAGAATCATACGTAAAATTTTACGATAATGTGAATACTTATGATAGTAAAATTTAAAATACTTACCAGAACCATTTGCCCAAATTGAGCTTTTTGTTCCTGATTGATTGTACTCGGCGAGTCAAATAATTGAGGCACAAATGTTTTCATAAAATCTGCAGCAGCTTCTTCTGATTGACTTTCTGCTGATAAACTTGATGCCCATGATTGTATCGATCCTGAAGATCCTATATTTTTTAATCAAATAAAAAAAAATAGACTAAATAAATAAATTAATTTTATAAAAAATACATAAAATTATAAATTACCTGATCTAGGCCATTCTTTACCATCATTTGAATCTAAACTAGCATCACGTCCAAAATTATCATATTCACTTGTTGAACTACTCGATGGCATATCTAGAATTTTAAAATAAAAATAAGTTTATAAAATAAATAATTATTTTAAAAACCTAGCTAGTTAAACACAATTCTAAATATATATTTTTTTACATTTAGCTAAAAATTTTAAACAATTTTCTTGTTTTTTAACATTTAACAATAATGTTTTTTTTTGTTATGTTTAAGTGTTCAGTTTAATTTGTTGAAATATTTTTATATTTATATTATAAATGCGATATACAATAATTAATATTCATATTTATTTAAATGCATGCATTATTTTTACACGTGTTTTAAAAAATTTTTTTATTTTTTATTTCTATATTAATAAACAATAGTTATTTAAATAAAATTACATTTTTTAAGTTTTTAATTTATTTAAGCATTTATGTTCTCCGTACCTACATTAAAAAATAAATAAACTACACTGTAAAAAGTAACTTTCTTATATTAACAAATAACTTAGAACATTTTCGAAAAATTAGTTAATTTTTGAAAAAATTTGTAAATGTTCGAAAAAAATCGTATATTTACTAAATTTGGTATATTAACAAAAAATTCGAGTATTCTCGATTTTTTTTGTGAATTCGCAAAAAAAATTGATAATTCAGTTTTTTTTCGAAAATTTTCAAAAAATAGTTGATAGTTTACGAAAAATAGTTGAGAATTTACAACTTTTTTCGTAAATTCACAAAAAAAATCGATAATTCTCGAATTTTTCGATAATATGCTAAATTTAGTAAATTTGCGATTTTTATCGAATACTAACAAAATTTTTGGAAAATCTACTAATTTTTCGAAAAAATTCGATTTTTTTTGTAAATCTAAGAAAGTTACTTTTTACAGTGTATATAGGAATTCAAAAATATTAAAATTAAATATAAAAACCGAATAATTTTCCTACAGTTTGAGTTAAATAACATTAACTCAAATCAAAGAGAATTCCCGTAAGAGATAAAAGTCATGTTTATAATCAAAGTGAATTTGGCATTAGTGTATGTAAAATTTATTGAAAATTCTGAGTAAAATTCTAATTGAAGTTAAACATGCTTATTTATAACTATTTTTTGACATATATCTTGCAAACAAAAACTAATTTATGAGTAGTATAAGAATATGTCTAGTTATACTTCACCCGACCGTAAAATTACTTTACATCAGTTACGTATCTGGAATCTTTCAAATAAATTCATTGTACACGGAAAGACTTTTCGCAAAAAAAGTATCGTGACTGGATGTTCTTCTGCTTATTAGCTAGTTCTAGGAACAATTCTGAGTTTGCTACAGTCATATTTTAATCACGATCACGGTAATCAACTTGCATTGTTATTGCTAACAAATTAGTAAAATGTTAGAAGTAAGCCCTGTAAATATATATAATCAAAATTATTTATTTGCGAAAAATTAGTTAATTTTCGAAAAAATGGCTAATTTACTCATTTTTGTAAAACTGGAAATTCAAAAAACTTCGATTTTTTTAAAAAGGATTCGCAGAAACAGTTTTGTATTCAAAACATTTTTCCTAGTTTCGCAAAATACATTTGTAAATTTTTAATTTTAATTTGCAAAATGTTTTTAAAATTTACAAGTTTTTCGCAAAAAAACTATTTTTTTTTGTCTATTTACAATAGTTACTTTTATTAGCACACTGTGCCAGTATAGACTTTGTAATTTCTTTCGCGTGATTAACTAAAATTTACTGATACTGCACATCTTTAGTTTTATTTTTTTTAAAGTATGAATATCGCCTTCTCGTATGTAGGCTCTAAATTATTATAATATTCGATCTTACAAACTTTAAGTTTACTGACAAAATCTTAACACACAGTGTACTCCGGTCAAATCACGGGGGGGTGGAGGTATTGTTTGTGGCCGCCACCAGATTTGGTCTAATATAGGTTTTTTGGGTCGCTGAACACGAAAATCGGGGTTTTTTCTATGCACAATTGGGGCTTGACCCTTAAATTGGGCAAAACTGCCCCTAAAAAGGGCATTTTTGCTGTATTTATTGTAAGACTTTGAAATTTGGTATACGGGGGTTTTTTGGGTTGCTGATAACGAATATTGCAGTTCTATCTATGAAAAATTACCCCTTCACCCTTAAATTGGGCAAAACTGCCCCTAAAAAGGGAATTTTTGCTGCATTCATTGTATGCCTTTGAAGTTTGGTATACGGGGGTTTTTGGGGTCGCTGATAACGAATATTTCAGTTATAACTATGAAAAATTACCCCTTCACCCTTAAATCGTGCAAAACTGCCCCTAAAAAGAGCAATTTTGCCGTATTCATTGTATGCCTTTGAAATTTGGTATACGGGGGTTTTTTGGGTCGCTAATAACGAATATTTCAGTTATAACTATGAAAAATTACCCCTTCACCCTTAAATCGTGCAAAACTGCCCCTAAAAAGAGCATTTTTGCCGTATTCATTGTATGCCTTTGAAATTTGGTATACGGGGGTTTTTTGGGCCGCTGTTAACGAATATTTCAGTTATAACTATGAAAAATTACCCCTTCACCCTTAAATTGGGCAAAACTGCCCCTAAAAAGGGAATTTTTGCAGTATTCACTGTAAGCCTTTGAAATTTGGTACTAACTAAATAGTCGATAGTATCAAAATTCTCTAAAATTTGCGTTACGTATTTTATGAACGCACCCATGTTAACAATAATACTATAAATGATTTAAACTGATGAAAATCCGCTTAGAAAAAACTGCTTTGAGCTTTTATAAAACAGTTTTCAGTGTATAAATCAGTACCAGTGAAGTAATTTTACGGTCAGAAGAAGCATATTTATCTCTTGAATTATGTAATTTTAAATTTGATCTAAATAACATTATGTATCTTGCATAATATAAATTATACTTTTCATCCTTGTTTTATATTTTTTTATAACAGTCCAAACGTAATAAAAATAAATTTGCTATTAATTTGACTTTGTCTCAGTTGTTAATAATTTTTTATGTAGTGTTAATATAACTTGTTTATGTTCACACAAAAAAATATAAACTACAATACAAAAGCAAAATAACGCTCATTTACAGTTATAAAACTTTAAAGCTAAAAAAAAAAATAATTATATAATAATAGTAACATTTAAAAATAAACAATAATTAAATTACATAAGAGTGAATAATAAAAGACAAATTGTGAGGATAAAAAAAAAAATTTCAGTAATTACTTTATTTTTTTGTGTGTGGCTTATCGCATTTAAGCTAAAAATTAAAATATATAGCGCAAAATTGTAATAAAAATATATAAATAATAAAAAGTAGTACTTTTTTTTTATTGACTAAATAATAAAAAAGCAAATGATACGCATTTCATAGGGTTTTGTCTCTCGAAAAATTGATTTTTAAATTACAGCTATAAATTATATTTTATGTAAGGAAAAATTTTATTTCTTACATTACTTATTTTTAAGGCCAAGGTGGGTTGTATGCTATATTTTTCTTTATCCGGGGCAAAAAAACGCACTTTCACCGGCTGCGTCTAAAAAATTTGATTTAGCTGATTGTGGTAATACCGGAATCTCCATTTTGTAGACAGTTTTTACCCATTACTGGTCGATGAAATTTTTCACAGGGTATTTATCTTTTTTGGATCACTGAGCGCGAATATATAATACCCGTTTTTACTAAAAATGGCCTATATACCAAAATAGGAATTTTTAGGTTATGTTTTTCGGTTTTTTAATTATTTTTGTCGGTTGCGAATGTTTTTGGGTCGCTGAATTCGAATATTTTGAAAAAATATTTCCTTTACAAATAACGTCAAAATTGAATTTTTTAATAAATCCAAACAAATCAGTCAATAAAAACGATTTTAATATCTTGGAAGTCATAAAAAAAAAAACGATTAACTTTGAATATATTATTTTTCGAGAAACAAACCCCTTTAAATAACTAAAGCTCATATAATATAACAAGGGGTATATACACGTTTAATTAAAACTAAAGACATTTAACTGATACACATAAAATACAACACTACATCAATAATAAAAAAAAAAAATTTACCTAAGCGAAAAATGACTGTCTGATAACGATTTGGAGCCCTTGCTTTTATTTTATTTTTTTTTTCAAAGAAAAATAAATAAATGTAATAAATTTTAAAAAAATTTTTACTTAAATATTAAAATAAAAAATATTAAGCTTATCTTAATTAAAATAATTGCAGAATAGAAAAAAAAGTAGATTATTTGATTAAAAAATTTAAATTTTTATAAAATTACTAAAACTCACTGGTTGGATTGCTTTGTTTATCATAATTATCACAAATATTTATTTTATTATTTTTATCCTTATTTTCTAATAAATTAACTAAATTATCTGAACTTTCATCATTAGCACTTGATTTATCCGAATTTGTTTTTAAATGACAACTAACATCGTCGTTAATTATTAATTTTTCTTTATCATCTTTGATCGTTGACGATGTCGTGGTTATTTCTTCGTAGGTCATTTTATGTGGTTCTTCTTCGTTTTCTTGTTTTTTGACACTATTTTTCCGCGATATTCTTGACATTTCTTGATGTTCCAATTTACGTCTAATCATAGCATCGTAATCTTCGTACATAGCACCATTTCTAAATCTAAATATGATCAAAAATAAATAAAATAAAAGCAGAATAAAATAAAAACTAAAAAAATTACCTAGGAAATCTTAATTTTTTTCTATTCTCAATATCACAAGAAGTTAAAGTATTAATATTATTATCATCTTTATCATTTGATTTAATTTTTTGCTGTTGTTTAGATTGTGAAGTTTTTGAGGAAGGCGAAGTTGCTGTTAATTCGCTATCTTCTAAACTACTACTAAATGCAGTACCAATTCTATTACTAAGACCTTGCAAATATTCACCACTACCACCTAATACAGAACGTACTGAACGTAATGCACCACGTGTGCGACCCATTAAACTATTTTCACGATTTAATGTTGTTGATGTTCCTGTTGTTATTGTTGTTGTCGTTGTTGGTAATACTGTTGTTATGTCTACCATTTCTTTCTATAAAAAAAATTCAATTATTACGTGAACTTGTACTCGTGTGAACTTGAACTTTATTCATTAATTCAATGTCCATCTATAGACTTGTCTTTAATCTTATTAAAAATTTATGTGCTTATAAAAAATTTTATTTTTAAAATAATAAATTTTTTTTTTATTTTTATACCTACTGAAAAAAATTTTTTTTTTATTATTAAAAATCGATATATGTACTTTAATGTCTAAAGTTGTATAATAATAACGATTGTGTATACGCAATAAAATTTGCATTTTATATAAATTTATTTGATGTATTGATTATTGTTATTGTTATTAATATTTTTCTGATTGAAAAGTTTAATATTCTTAGGGGGTGGATTAAAAAAAAAAATTATTTTAACATTTAAATTTGTGCTTAGAAATTTTCTTTTTTATTTAAGAAAAATAAGGTCAAAAATATCTTGTATTCTGTAAATGTATGTGTGTTTAATTTAAAATTAGTCTAACAATAAAAACTAACAATGAGTTTTTCATACTTGTTTTTTTAAGTACATACTTAACATTTTTATTTTAATTATTTTGTGTTTAAAAAAAGTATATACCGAGTAAAAAAAAATTTGCCAAAATAGCTAAATAATCAATTTTTTTTTATACATTTACTTTTTATTTGAACAAATGTAAATATTAAGTATCTGCATTGCAGATTAATACAAAAAGTGAATACTTAAAATAAAAAAAATTGCAATAAAAAATTTTTAATAAAGTTTTTAATTATTGTAAACTTTGAAAAAAAATATTTTTTTTTATGATCCATGCGATAGTAAATAACTTTATAAAAGTTTATTACCTATATACTGACTTTAAAATTTATTGCATTAATATTCATAAAAGTGTAAAAATATATTTTTAATTAAGTAATAAATGACATATAATTAAAAAAAATTAATTGAATTGAATTTGCTAAAAAAAAAGGTTTAATGAACTTTTTATAAATATGATAAGCAAAAATATGTAATATTTGCAAATTAATAAAATATGATACAATGAAATATCTTGTAAATTAAATAAATAAATAAATATTTAAAAAAATAAGTTTGACTGTTATACATAATTTTAACAAATAACTTACATTTGTATTTCTTATATTTTCTTATAAATAAATTAAATAACAACATGACAGATTGTATACGGCCATAGGAACTTTTTTATTCTCTTCTCTGTGATGTAAACGAATCTGCAGTATATCTTTTATAATAACATGTGATTTTATACGATTGCACATGCGTTATTTTTAAAATAATCAATAAATTAAATTTACCTCTTTTTTAATATGCAAACAAGTAATTTTCCCAAGTTATCTGATGATAATGTAGAAAATATTATTATCAGCATTTTATTAACAGTGGGTAAGGTTGCTTTCTATAATTTTTTAATAAAAATATTTTTTTTAAATTGATTTTTTTGTAATAATTTTTACAAATTTTTAAACCTCTATCTACATTGTTAGTTACATACCTCAATAAAATTCTTGGCCTCTTTTCATTTTCTTTTATATTTCTTTATTGATATGATTTTTTTCCAAAAAGTCTAAATCAAATATGTATAGTTCAAAAAAATTTACTAATTTAAAATTGTAATTTACCGCTAGAATATTTATTAAATTTTATTTTTTGTTTTAAAAGTGATTAAGAAAATTTCCAAAATTTGCCTTAAAAGGAGGAATCAAATAAAATTTTCTGATGAATCGAATAAACCAGTCAGAATTTTCCCAAATTTTCCCAAAAAAATGGATCCCAGAAATTCCGTCCAGATACTACAAATCAGTGCGGTCAGAAATTCAGTTGCTTTTTACCAGTGTACTGCGTGACCATTTTTTCATGCACGTTGTTTGATAAGCTATAAGTTGGGATGTACTTAATATTTTTTGACGAAATTTGGCATGAGACATTAGTAGGGTTGTAGAAACATGTAGAAAAAAGAATTTTTGAAAAATCTTAATTTGGAAATGAAATAAAAATTTTATTTTTGCGAAAAAAAGTGAAAATGTAAATTTTTTTTTGAAAAATAAAAATTTAAGTATTGAATATGCTATAAAGTAGATAAAGTTTGAAAAATAATCATAAATATTAATTATATTGTAAATAAAAAAAAAAGTTTATTTCTAAAATTTGAATAATAATTAAAAAAATTTATATATCGAACGGCAACTTCAGGTGTAAACTTTTGTCACTAGGTTTGTTCGGAAAATTCCCTAGGTTTTTTTTAAAAATTTACTATACAGTTGGTAGTATAATTGTTTTCTGCTATTAGGTTATAAAAAAACATACTTGCTACCTAATAACAAATTTATTAAAGATTTTTCAAGTTTTATCAAAATGTTTATTATCTTAGATAAGTAATCGGAATTTTACTTTATTATATTAAAGTTTGCGTTATTTTAAAATAAATGTGTAATTTTTATGCAAAGTTTTATTGTAACGACACAAAAAGAGATTGCGTTGTGGATGAAAAATGTGTGCATTATTAAAAACTTGTCGTTTTACTAATAGTAATAAAGATCGTTTATTCTGTATTATTCTTTATATATTTCTTTAATCTCTGTTCATTCAGATTGATAATTATTTGTCCAATTGAATGTTGTGATTCAAGTTATCACAAATACATGGTAAAAATATTTATTTTTTATTATTTTGCTATTACAAGAATATTTTACTTATTTAGCTAAAATGGTCTGTTCAGTTACGTCATTGGTGCATATTTTGGTTTTTTTATTAGCGGATTCAAGAGAGCTTTTTAAATCCAGATAATTAAATTCTGTGGTTGATATTATGATGGATATAGAAAAAATATACAAAGTATACAAAAGTTTTATTCAGATAAGTATAAAATTGTTTAATATTTTTTTTATATTAATGTAAAGAACGTAATTTCTTTGTTTTTATTTTTCAGCATTAGAATATAATTTGAAATTGAAATCCCTGCAACTAGATCTGATTTCAAAATATGTGGTCCTAGGAGTTTTTGATTGATCGAGTAGGTTCTGAGATCTTGAGGATACACTTTCTCGAACATACATCCCTTCACACACCAAGGCAATATAAGCATTTAGAGGCATCGGAATGACTTGGGGACCAAATTTCTCTTTGAATTGGACAATTTGGAGACTTCCATTTTTTAACCTGGCAAACTCATAAGGCACGAATTCATCTATGTATTGCATACATAGGGTGATCGTGCCTAATAAAACCTTATTATCAATTTTAATGACTTTCTGATAATGATTTTAATCTTAATGGATATAATCAACACTTTGACTACAAGTACTTGATTATCGGCATGGCATTTACAGAAAAACTCCTTTTGACTAGTGTGAATAGAACATTCATTTAGAAGTTTTCAAGATTGTACAAGTTGGTCATATTAAGTATTGCAAACAAGATAGAAGTATGACATAGTAAGAATATAAACAAATTTATTTTTTAATATTTCTACTTAGCTTCATTTTAGTATTTGCAAACTTACAGTTTCTAAAAACAAGCTAAATATAAACATTTTTTAAAAACTTGCTTCTTATACCTACTCTGTTATACTTCTATTTTATTTGCAAAACTTAAGTATGACCTTCTCGTATTATTGTATATGATTCCTAGATGAATATTTTATTTACATGAGCCAAAAGAAATATTTTTGTGAATGCTATATCGAAATTCTAGTACTCGTATAGTTAAAAGCTGGTTATATCCTTTGAGATAAAAATTATTATCAATAAATTTTGTAAATGGATAATAAGGGTGTATTTAACATTCTTAGCAAGATAAAATACTAATATTAAAAAAATATTAAGCAAGTTGTCTTTTGACGCCAGCAAAAATCACTTTTAAGTTTACAAGTCAAATTTGCTGATGTCAAAAGTCAATTTGATTTGTATAACTGTAATATTTGGGTTTTACCTTGCTAAGAATATCAAATAAAAGCATATTATCAATTTTAATGATTTTCTGATAATAACTTAAATCTTAATGGATATAATCAAAATTTTGACTTGTACTGTGACAAGTACTTAATTATCGGTATGACATTTACAGAAATGCTCCTTTTGACTAGTGTGAATAGAATATTCAACTAGAAGTTTTCAAGATTGTACAAGATGGTCATATTAAGTATTGCAAACAAGATAACAGTATGACAGAGTAAGTATTTAAAAAAAGTTTGTTTTTAATATTTCTACTTAGCTTCATTTTAGAATTTGTAAGCTTATACATAGTTTCAAAAAAGAAGCTAATTATAAATATTCAAAAAAAAAAATTGCTTACATGCTTACTCTGTTATACTTCTATCTTGTTCGCAATACTTAATATGAACTTCTTGTATTATTTTATGTTTTGTAGAAGAATATATTTTTCTAGTATCTAGTAGTCGTTGTTAAAACCCTTTTAATAACTAGATTTTGCAATTTAGTTCATTTTAGAATAAACTATGCGTATACTCTAAAATAAGTTCTTTCAACTTTTTTTATTCTGAGTAGCAAATTTATGGACAAAAACAAATTTTTCCTCTTAAAAAAATATTTAAAGTGATTTTTTATTTCTCACAGCAATAGTCATTTCTTAATTAAAAATATACATGCTCGAGAAAAGTCTCGGTGCATAATTAACACAAGCGTTGGATCGAGTCCCTTGATCAATAAAATCATGAATGAGTCCCTCGATCAAGATCGAGTCGATTTAACAACTATAAACAATACTTTTCATAAAATAAGTTTTAAAAAAGTACATATATTTTTTTTAAAACTATTCTATTATTAAAATTTACATTTTGGAGGTTAATAGAATAAGGCTTTTTACATAACCTCGTGACTTCCAAGATAGCGATATTTTTTTTGTAAAACATTGTTTATTTGTTTTTATTTACATAGGATTTATATGAGAGCCGTCCACAAATGTATCATTAAAAATTTATGAAAAATGATGTAGCAAAAAGCAAGTGAAAAAATAAATAAATACCTAGTGGTTTTATTTTTAAAAAAAATTGTTGTCATAAATATTTTAAAATATAATAAAAATTAATAAAATTAAGAAAGTGTGATAAGTTATAATTTTAGAAATCAGTAATAAATTTCGAAATGATTTATTTTAAAGGAACTTAAAAATAAACAACATTTTGTTTGTGAATATTTAATCATTCAAGAATTACAGTCATATTTTATACAATTTTATGACAGATTAGCTGTGTAATGTGATAACGACAAAAAAAAATTGAATGCTGAAATAAGCTATGACTTTATAAGAATTTGCTAATTATTTAATTTTCAGGGTAATAGATACAAATAAAAAAAGTTTTTTAATCATTAAAAACTTTATTTTTGTATTGTGAAAATTTTTATTGAACTCAAAAACCTAAATTAAAAAATTAAAGATGTACCGTCCAGTAAAACTTTATTTCTTATTGCAGGTAATAAGCCCAAAGTTTTTGACTTTGAGGTATTTATTTAAATAAAAAAGTTCTATAAATTTTATTTTTCACTTTAAATTACATTATCTACACCTTTGATCAGGCATTCAATAATGTTTATAATAATTTTTTTCAAATCTTTAAGCCACTTCAAGTTACATAAAAAAAAAAATCTTAAGACTAAAGTACCCTATCAAAGATGTAAATGATTTATTTGAAGTGAAAGATAAAATATATAGAGCTTTTTTATTTAAATTAATACCTAAACGTTAAAAACTTGGTACTTGCCATCAATATTAGATATGAAGTTTTACTAGACAATATACATAATCATATAATCTTTAATTTTTTAATTTAGGTTTTTGAGCTAAATAAAAATTGTCACAGCATAAAAATAAAGTTTTTGATAACTAAAAAATGTTTTTTCTTAGTATCTATTATGCTAAAAATTAAATAATTAGTAAATTCTTTCAGGTTCCAATATTTTTGGTGTCGCTATCACATTGCATAGCTAATATGTTATAAAATTTTATAAAATATGACTAGCAATACTTGAATTATTGAATATTCACTAATGAACTATTTTTTATTTTTAATATCCTTTAAAATTAATAATTTTTAAGTTTATTACTAATTTCTAAAATTATAATCTATCACACTTTCTTAATTTTATTAATTTTCATTATATTTTAAAAGCTTTATGGCAACAATTTTTTTTACATAAAAGCAATAAGAATTTATTTATTTATTTTTTTTTTCAATTCTTTTTTGCTAAATCATTTTAAATAATTTTGATCTCATACCGATTTTTTTCAAAATTTTTTCTCAAAATTAAAAAAAGAAAAAAATTAAAAAAACTACAATATTTTTTTTTTTTTAGTGCAAGACCTCATTTAATTTCATAAAAGTACTAATATCTGAAAATATTGTAATTTATTTCCATGAAAGTACATGTATTTGAAAGTTTGATTTTTACTCGATATCTCGAATCTGCTAATTAATTTTTTGAAAATTTTTTTCTCCAAAATTTTCGTCACGAAAAAAATACAAATAGTAATTTTTTGAATCAGATACTTAATTTTTTAAAAATTTTTTTCTAAAAATTAAAAAAACTGCAATATTTTTTTTTTGTGTGTGTAATACTTCATTTAGTTCCATGAAAGTACTTATATTTGAAAATATGATTTTTACTCGATATCTCGAATCTGATAATTTGTTTTTGAAAATTTATTATCATTTATATTTTCAATCATTTATGATTTATTATCAACCAAACTAAGGTGGGGGCGCAGAGACAACTGTATACGCATGTATGTGCAATGCAAAAGATTTTAAAATATACAAATTTTTGAAAAATTTTATAGGTTTACACGTAATTAATTTCACTTTTTGGAAAATCATATACTATTTTCGACATAAACTCAATAAAATCATGATCAAGTTCCTCGATCAATAAAATCATTATCGAGTCTCTCGATCAATAAAATCATGATCGAGTTCCTCGATCAATAAAAAAAACTTTTAAAAGTTAATAGAAATGTATGCATGATTGCATGGTTGTAATCGGTTATATATATGGCATATTGAAGTATTTAGCTCATTGTTTGAGGAACCTTAGTGTCAGCTAGTTGGCAATGTATTTTAATAATAATACATTTGTGGACGGCTCTCATGTAAACCCCATGTAAAAAAAAAACATTGAGCGATTTTACATCGTCGTAGTTAACCCTGGGTTAACTTGACCTAATTTTAACTTAACCACGAGCAAATTAACAAAAACCTGTTTACACTGACAAATGTTGAATTCTCTTAGCTAATCGTAATCGGTGTAAATGGGACGTTGTCCATTTGCTCGTGGTTAAATTAACATTTGGTAAAGTTAACCCAGGGTTAACTACGATGGTGCGAAATCGCTCAATATTTGGTAAAAAAAAATCGCCGTCTTGGAAGTTTATTTTTTGTTTAATGACCAATTGTATTAAGTCATTATCTCACTTAACTATTTGTTGACTTTATTTTTTTTCAGTATGTTTATGCGTTATTCGAAGGGGATATGGCCAAATGAAGAGTAAAAATTAGATATTAACACTAAAAACCTGAAGGTAAAATTTTCGTCTTTAACTATTTTTCATTTTCCAAGATGGCGGACTAAAAACACGAAAAATGAAACTTTCCACATTAGCTGGGGGGTTTTCGAAGTTGAGAAAAACATTTATATGAATAACAATTTTTAATTTTTCAACAGGACCTGTTGGATAATGCATGCGGGGGGACTCTTGGATAATGCAAGCGGGAAGCCTCTTGGATAATCCAAGCGGGATAACCTCTTGGATAAAAGCGGGGAGCCTCTAAGATAATCCAAGCGGTAAAACGTCTTGGATAATGCAAGCGGGGGATCTGTTGGATAATGCAAGCGGGAAGCCTCTAGGATAATCCAAGCGCGATAACCTCTTGGATAATGCAAGCGGGGCACCTGTAGGATAATCCAAGCTGTAAAACGTCTTGGATAATGCAAGCGGGGGATCTGTTGGATAATGCAAGCGGGGGACCTGTTGGATAATGCAAGCGGGAATCCTCTAGGATAATCCAAGCGGGATAACCTCTTAGATAATGCAAGCGGGGAGCCTCTAGGATAATCCAAGCGGTAAAACGTCTTGGATAATGCAAGCGGGGGATCTGTTGGATAATGCAAGCGGGAAGCCTCTAGGATAATCCAAGCGCGATAACCTCTTGGATAATGCAAGCGGGGCACCTGTAGGATAATCCAAGCGGTAAAACGTCTTGGATAATGCAAGCGGGGGATCTGTTGGATAATGCAAGCGGGGGACCTGTTGGATAATGCAAGCGGGAAGCCTCTAGGATAATCCAAGCGGGATAACCTCTTGGATAATGCAGGTGGGTAGACTCTAGGATAATCCAAGCGGGAAAACCTCTAAGATAATGCAAGCGGGGAGCCTCTAAGATATTCCAAGCGATAAAACGTCTTGGATAATGCAAGCGGGGAGCCTCTAGGATAATCCAAGCGGGGGGCCTCTTGGATAATGCAAGCGGGAAAACCTTTTGGATAATCCAAGCACGATAACCTCTTGGATAATGCAAGCGGGGCACCTGTAGGATAATTCAAGCGGGTAAAACTCTTCGATAATGCAAGCGGGGGACCTGTTGGATAATGCAAGCGGGAATCCTCTAGGATAATCCAAGCGGGATAACCTCTTAGATAATGCAAGCGGGGAGCCTCTAGGATAATCCAAGCGGTAAAACGTCTTAGATAATGCAAGCGGGGGATCTGTTGGATAATGCAAGCGGGGGCCTCTTGGATAATGCTAGCCGGGGCCTCTTGGATAATGCAACCGGGAGCCTCTTGGATAATCCAAGCGGGATACCCTCTTGGATAATGCAAGCGGGGGGCCTCTTGGATAATGCAAGCTGGAAACCCTTTTGGATAATCCAAGCGGGATAACCTCTTAGATAATGCAAGCGGGGACCTGTTGGATAATGCAAGCGGGGGGCTTCTTGGATAATGCAAGCGGGGCACCTGTAGGATAATTCAAGCGGGTAAAACTCTTCGATAATGCAAGCGGGAAGCCTCTAGGATAATCGAAGCGGAATAACCTATTGGATAATGCAAGTGGGTATTCTCTAGGATAATCCAAGCGGGAAAACCTCTTGGATAATCCAAGCGGGATAACCTCTAGGATAATCCAAGCGGCGAGCCTCTAGGATAATCCAAGCGGGGGGCCTCTTATATAATGCAAGCGGGAAACCCTTTTGGATAATCCAAGCGGTAAAACGTCTTGGATAATGCAAGCGGGGGATCTGTTGGATAATGCAAGCGGGAAGCCTCTAGGATAATCCAAGCGGGATAACCTCTTGGATAATGCAAGCGGGGCACCTGTAGGATTATCCAAGCTGTAAAACGTCTTGGATAATGCAAGCGGGGGATCTGTTGGATAATGCAAGCGGGGGACCTGTTGGATAATGCAAGCGGGAATCCTCTAGGATAATCCAAGCGGGATAACCTCTTAGATAATGCAAGCGGGGAGCCTCTAGGATAATCCAAGCGGTAAAACGTCTTGGATAATGCAAACGGGGGATCTGTTGGATAATGCAAGCGGGAAGCCTCTAGGATAATCCAAGCGCGATAACCTCTTGGATAATGCAAGCGGGGCACCTGTAGGATAATCCAAGCGGTAAAACGTCTTGGATAATGCAAGCGGGGGATCTGTTGGATAATGCAAGCGGGGGACCTGTTGGATAATGCAAGCGGGAAGCCTCTAGGATAATCCAAGCGGGATAACCTCTTGGATAATGCAGGTGGGTAGACTCTAGGATAATCCAAGCGGGAAAACCTCTAAGATAATGCAAGCGGGGAGCCTCTAAGATATTCCAAGCGATAAAACGTCTTGGATAATGCAAGCGGGGAGCCTCTAGGATAATCCAAGCGGGGGGCCTCTTGGATAATGCAAGCGGGAAAACCTTTTGGATAATCCAAGCGCGATAACCTCTTGGATAATGCAAGCGGGGCACCTGTAGGATAATCCAAGCGGGTAAAACTCTTCGATAATGCAAGCGGGGGACCTGTTGGATAATGCAAGCGGGAATCCTCTAGGATAATCCAAGCGGGATAACCTCTTAGATAATGCAAGCGGGGAGCCTCTAGGATAATCCAAGCGGTAAAACGTCTTGGAGAATGCAAGCGGGGTATCTGTTGGATAATGCAAGCGGGGGCCTCTTGGATAATGCTAGCCGGGGCCTCTTGGATAATGCAACCGGGAGCCTCTTGGATAATCCAAGCGGGATACCCTCTTGGATAATGCAAGCGGGGGGCCTCTTGGATAATGCAAGCTGGAAACCATTTTGGATAATCCAAGCGGGATAACCTCTTGGATAATCCAAGCGGGATAACCTCTTGGATAATGCAAGCGGGGGTAAACGGTTTTTTGCAAATAACTCAAAAAGTAAGCAAAATAAAAAAAAAAGTTTCAAATTAAAGTTGTAGCTGAGAAAATTTCCTATAAAAATGGTCTGTAGCAATTTTTAAGTCGAACGCAATGGAACCGAGTTATAAGCGGTCAAAGTTTAGAAATTTTTTACCAAATTTTCAAAAATCGATATTTCACGCAAATAAATGAAAACGCGTTTTTGATGATTTTTTTGAATTTTTTGGTAGTCAAAAGTGTTAGATATGGGTATGTAAGGTTTTTTACATATAATAGTATGTATGTAGATGTAAAATTTTGCATGTATATGTTTCTGCACCCCCACACATAGGCGTTGCAACCCCTAAAACGTGAATTTTTTTTAAAACAATTTTTTGATGTTTTTAGCTAAAAAATCTTATAAATATGTGCAAATTTATCATGAAATGACTTATTAGAGATCAATACTATGTATTCAAATGAAAATATGCACATATTTCAATGTAATTTTGCCTTAATAAAAAATGATTTTATCTATGATTTTAAAATTTTTAGCATTTTTTGGCCAAAAAACGGTTTTGGACTCAAGCCATTGTACTATTAGGTACAAAAAATATTGCAAATAGTTGAAATATTATAAAAATATATAATAAATCAAATTTTCCAAACGTGCAAAACATATAAATCCAAAAAACCTAATTTTTTAATTTTTTGAAAAAAAATGGTTCTTGTTTGCAAACGCGTTTACATTTTTTTACGTGAAATATCGATTTTTGAAAATATGGTAAAAAATTTCTAAACTTTGACCGCTTATAAGTCGGTCCCATTGCGTCCGACTTAAAAATTGCTAAAGACCATTTTTATAGGAAATTTTCTCAGCTACAACTTTAATTTGAAACTTTTTTTTTTGTTTTGCTTACTTTTTGAGTTATTTGCAAAAAACCGTTTACCCCCGCTTGCATTATCCAAGAGGTTTTCCCGCTTGAATTATCCAAGAGGTTATCCCGCTTGGATTATCCAAAAGGGTTTCCAGCTTGCATTATCCAAGAGGCCCCCCGCTTGTATTATCCAAGAAGGTATCCCGCTTGGATTATCCTAGAGGCACCCCGCTTGCATTATCCAAGAGGTTATCCCGCTTGCATTATCCAAGACGTTTTATCGCTTGGATTATCCTAGAGGCTCACCGCTTGCATTATCTAAGAGGTTTTCCCGCTTGGATTATCCTAGAGGCTACCCGCTTGCATTATCCAAGAGGTTATCCCGCTTAGATTATCCAAGAGGCTCCATGTTGCATTATCCAAGAGGCCCTTGCTTGCATTATCCAACAGATCCCCCGCTTGCATTATCCAAGACGTTTTACCGCTTGGATTTTCCTACAGGTGCCCCGCTTGCATTATCCAAGAGGTTATCGCGCTTGGATTATCCTAGAGGCTTCCCGCTTGCATTATCCAACAGATCCCCCGCTTGCATTATCCAAGACGTTTTACCGCTTGGATTATCCTAGAGACTCCCCGCTTGCATTATCTAAGAGGTTATCCCGCTTGGATTATCCTAGAGGATTCCCGCTTGCATTATCCAACAGGTCCCCCGCTTGCATTATCCAACAGATCCCCCGCTTGCATTATCCAAGACGTTTTACAGCTTGGATTATCCTACAGGTGCCCCGCTTGCATTATCCAAGAGGTTATCCCGCTTGGATTATCCTAGAGGTTATCCCGCTTGGATTATCCAAGAGGTTTTCCCGCTTGGATTATCCTAGAGGCTACCCACTTGCATTAACCAATAGGTTATCCCGCTTCGATTATCCTAGAGGCTTCCCGCTTGCATTATCGAAGAGTTTTACCCGCTTGAATTATCCTACAGGTGCCCCGCTTGCATTATCCAAGAAGCCCCCCGCTTGCATTATCCAACAGGTCCCCGCTTGCATTATCCAAGAGGTTATCCCGCTTGGATTATCCTAAAGGCTCCCCGCTTGCATTGTCCAAGAGGTTATCCCGCTTGGATTATCCTAAAGGCTCCCCGCTTGCATTGTTCAAGAGGTTATCCCGCTTGGATTATCCAAGAGGCTCCCAACTTGCATTATCCAAGAGGCCCCCGCTTGTATTATCCAAGAAGCCCCCGCTTGCATTATCCAAGAGGCCCCCCGCTTGCATTATTTAAGAGGTTATCCCGCTTGGATTATCCTAGAGGCTCCCCGCTTGCATTATTCAAGAGCGTATCCCGCTTGGATTATCCTAGAGGCACCCCGCTTGCATTATCCAAGAGGTTATCCCGCTTGCATTATCCAAGAGGGTATCCCGCTTGGATTATCCTAGAGGCTTCCCGCTTGCATTATCCAAGAGGTTATCCCGCTTGCATTATCCAAGACGTTTTATCGCTTGGATTATCCTAGAGGCTCCCCGCTTGCATTATCTAAGAGGTTATCCCGCATGGATTATCCTAGAGGCTCCCCGCTTCCATTATCCAAGAGGTTATCCCGCTTGCATTATCCAAGACGTTTTATCCCTTGGATTATCCTAGAGGCTCCCCGCTTGCATTATCTATGAGGTTATCCAGCTTGGATTATCTTAGAGGCTCCCCGCTTTTATCCAAGAGGTTATCCCGCTTGGATTATCCAAGAGGCTTCCCGCTTGCATTATCCAAGAGTCCCCCCGCATGCATTATCCAACAGGTCCTGTTGAAAAATTAAAAATTGTTATTCATATAAATGTTTTTCTCAACTTCGAAAACCCCCCAGCTAATGTGGAAAGTTTCATTTTTCGTGTTTTTAGTCCGCCATCTTGGAAAATGAAAAATAGTTAAAGACGAAAATTTTACCTTCAGGTTTTTAGTGTTAATATCTAATTTTTACTCTTCATTTGGCCATATCCCCTTCGAATAACGCATAAACATACTGAAAAAAAATAAAGTCAACAAATAGTTAAGTGAGATAATGACTTAATACAATTGGTCATTAAACAAAAAATAAACTTCCAAGACGGCGATTTTTTTTTACCAAATATTGAGCGATTTCGCACCATCGTAGTTAACCCTGGGTTAACTTTACCAAATGTTAATTTAACCACGAGCAAATGGACAACGTCCCATTTACACCGATTACGATTAGCTAAGAGAATTCAACATTTGTCAGTGTAAACAGGTTTTTGTTAATTTGCTCGTGGTTAAGTTAAAATTAGGTCAAGTTAACCCAGGGTTAACTACGACGATGTAAAATCGCTCAATGTTTTTTTTTTTACATGGGGTTTACATGAGAGCCGTCCACAAATGTATTATTATTAAAATACATTGCCAACTAGCTGACACTAAGGTTCCTCAAACAATGAGCTAAATACTTCAATATGCCATATATATAACCGATTACAACCATGCAATCATGCATACATTTCTATTAACTTTTAAAAGTTTTTTTTATTGATCGAGGAACTCGATCATGATTTTATTGATCGAGAGACTCGATAATGATTTTATTGATCGAGGAACTTGATCATGATTTTATTGAGTTTATGTCGAAAATAGTATATGATTTTCCAAAAAGTGAAATTAATTACGTGTAAACCTATAAAATTTTTCAAAAATTTGTATATTTTAAAATCTTTTGCATTGCACATACATGCGTATACAGTTGTCTCTGCGCCCCCACCTTAGTTTGGTTGATAATAAATCATAAATGATTGAAAATATAAATGATAATAAATTTTCAAAAACAAATTATCAGATTCGAGATATCGAGTAAAAATCATATTTTCAAATATAAGTACTTTCATGGAACTAAATGAAGTATTACACACACAAAAAAAAAATATTGCAGTTTTTTTAATTTTTAGAAAAAAATTTTTAAAAAATTAAGTATCTGATTCAAAAAATTACTATTTGTATTTTTTTCGTGACGAAAATTTTGGAGAAAAAAATTTTCAAAAAATTAATTAGCAGATTCGAGATATCGAGTAAAAATCAAACTTTCAAATACATGTACTTTCATGGAAATAAATTACAATATTTTCAGATATTAGTACTTTTATGAAATTAAATGAGGTCTTGCACTAAAAAAAAAAAAATATTGTAGTTTTTTTAATTTTTTTCTTTTTTTAATTTTGAGAAAAAATTTTGAAAAAAATCGGTATGAGATCAAAATTATTTAAAATGATTTAGCAAAAAAGAATTGAAAAAAAAAATAAATAAATAAATTCTTATTGCTTTTATGTAAAAAAAATTGTTGCCATAAAGCTTTTAAAATATAATGAAAATTAATAAAATTAAGAAAGTGTGATAGATTATAATTTTAGAAATTAGTAATAAACTTAAAAATTATTAATTTTAAAGGATATTAAAAATAAAAAATAGTTCATTAGTGAATATTCAATAATTCAAGTATCGCTAGTCATATTTTATAAAATTTTATAACATATTAGCTATGCAATGTGATAGCAACACCAAAAATATTGGAACCTGAAAGAATTTACTAATTATTTAATTTTTAGCATAATAGATACTAAGAAAAAACATTTTTTAGTTATCAAAAACTTTATTTTTATGCTGTGACAATTTTTATTTAGCTCAAAAACCTAAATTAAAAAATTAAAGATTATATGATTATGTATATTGTCTAGTAAAACTTCATATCTAATATTGATGGCAAGT
This sequence comes from Anagrus nilaparvatae, assembly GCA_022575985.1. NCBI lineage: Eukaryota > Metazoa > Arthropoda > Insecta > Hymenoptera > Mymaridae > Anagrus > Anagrus nilaparvatae. Next base: position 16,275,025 of record JAKSXM010000272.1, read on the forward strand.
ACCAAGTTTTTAACGTTTAGGTATTAATTTAAATAAAAAAGCTCTATATATTTTATCTTTCACTTCAAATAAATCATTTACATCTTTGATAGGGTACTTTAGTCTTAAGATTTTTTTTTTTATGTAACTTGAAGTGGCTTAAAGATTTGAAAAAAATTATTATAAACATTATTGAATGCCTGATCAAAGGTGTAGATAATGTAATTTAAAGTGAAAAATAAAATTTATAGAACTTTTTTATTTAAATAAATACCTCAAAGTCAAAAACTTTGGGCTTATTACCTGCAATAAGAAATAAAGTTTTACTGGACGGTACATCTTTAATTTTTTAATTTAGGTTTTTGAGTTCAATAAAAATTTTCACAATACAAAAATAAAGTTTTTAATGATTAAAAAACTTTTTTTATTTGTATCTATTACCCTGAAAATTAAATAATTTGCAAATTCTTATAAAGTCATAGCTTATTTCAGCATTCAATTTTTTTTTGTCGTTATCACATTACACAGCTAATCTGTCATAAAATTGTATAAAATATGACTGTAATTCTTGAATGATTAAATATTCACAAACAAAATGTTGTTTATTTTTAAGTTCCTTTAAAATAAATCATTTCGAAATTTATTACTGATTTCTAAAATTATAACTTATCACACTTTCTTAATTTTATTAATTTTTATTATATTTTAAAATATTTATGACAACAATTTTTTTTAAAAATAAAACCACTAGGTATTTATTTATTTTTTCACTTGCTTTTTGCTACATCATTTTTCATAAATTTTTAATGATACATTTGTGGACGGCTCTCATATAAATCCTATGTAAATAAAAACAAATAAACAATGTTTTACAAAAAAAATATCGCTATCTTGGAAGTCACGAGGTTATGTAAAAAGCCTTATTCTATTAACCTCCAAAATGTAAATTTTAATAATAGAATAGTTTTAAAAAAAATATATGTACTTTTTTAAAACTTATTTTATGAAAAGTATTGTTTATAGTTGTTAAATCGACTCGATCTTGATCGAGGGACTCATTCATGATTTTATTGATCAAGGGACTCGATCCAACGCTTGTGTTAATTATGCACCGAGACTTTTCTCGAGCATGTATATTTTTAATTAAGAAATGACTATTGCTGTGAGAAATAAAAAATCACTTTAAATATTTTTTTAAGAGGAAAAATTTGTTTTTGTCCATAAATTTGCTACTCAGAATAAAAAAAGTTGAAAGAACTTATTTTAGAGTATACGCATAGTTTATTCTAAAATGAACTAAATTGCAAAATCTAGTTATTAAAAGGGTTTTAACAACGACTACTAGATACTAGAAAAATATATTCTTCTACAAAACATAAAATAATACAAGAAGTTCATATTAAGTATTGCGAACAAGATAGAAGTATAACAGAGTAAGCATGTAAGCAATTTTTTTTTTTGAATATTTATAATTAGCTTCTTTTTTGAAACTATGTATAAGCTTACAAATTCTAAAATGAAGCTAAGTAGAAATATTAAAAACAAACTTTTTTTAAATACTTACTCTGTCATACTGTTATCTTGTTTGCAATACTTAATATGACCATCTTGTACAATCTTGAAAACTTCTAGTTGAATATTCTATTCACACTAGTCAAAAGGAGCATTTCTGTAAATGTCATACCGATAATTAAGTACTTGTCACAGTACAAGTCAAAATTTTGATTATATCCATTAAGATTTAAGTTATTATCAGAAAATCATTAAAATTGATAATATGCTTTTATTTGATATTCTTAGCAAGGTAAAACCCAAATATTACAGTTATACAAATCAAATTGACTTTTGACATCAGCAAATTTGACTTGTAAACTTAAAAGTGATTTTTGCTGGCGTCAAAAGACAACTTGCTTAATATTTTTTTAATATTAGTATTTTATCTTGCTAAGAATGTCAAATACACCCTTATTATCCATTTACAAAATTTATTGATAATAATTTTTATCTCAAAGGATATAACCAGCTTTTAACTATACGAGTACTAGAATTTCGATATAGCATTCACAAAAATATTTCTTTTGGCTCATGTAAATAAAATATTCATCTAGGAATCATATACAATAATACGAGAAGGTCATACTTAAGTTTTGCAAATAAAATAGAAGTATAACAGAGTAGGTATAAGAAGCAAGTTTTTAAAAAATGTTTATATTTAGCTTGTTTTTAGAAACTGTAAGTTTGCAAATACTAAAATGAAGCTAAGTAGAAATATTAAAAAATAAATTTGTTTATATTCTTACTATGTCATACTTCTATCTTGTTTCATGGGGTTGACAACTCAGAAGTTCACCGCACTTCTAAGACTTCTGTGCACTTCTACCGATATCTTTAAAAATAAAAAAAAAAAGGTTTTAAACATATATCTAGGGGTTTTTGGGTGTGCTGAGTCCGAATCTGGCAACCAAATTCCAAAATTCGAAATGGCGACCTCACAATAGGCCAATTTTCGAAAAAAAACATCGAAATTTAAAATAAAAAAAAAAAGATTTTCAATGCATATCTGGGGGTTTTTGGGTGCGCTGAGTCCGAATTTGACAACCGAATTTCAAAATTCGAAATGGTGGCCTCAAAATTGGCCAATTTTGAAAAAAAATACCAAATTTTAAAATAAAAAAAAAAGATTTTAAATGTATATCTGGGGGTTTTTGGGTGTTCTGAGTCCGAATCTGGCAACAAAATTCCGAAATTCGAAATGGCGGCCTCACAATAGGCCACTTTTCGAAAAAAAACATCGAAATTTAAAATAAAAAAAAAAAGATTTTCAATGCATATCTGGGGGTTTTTGGGTGCGCTGAGTCCGAATTTGACAACCGAATTTCAAAATTCGAAATGGTGGCCTCAAAATTGGCCAATTTTGAAAAAAAATACCAAATTTTAAAATAAAAAAAAAAGATTTTAAATGTATATCTGGGGGTTTTTGGGTGCGCTGAGTCCGAATCTGACAACCAAATTTCAAAATTCGAAATGGTGGCCTCAAAATTGGCCAATTTTGAAAAAAAATACCAAATTTTAAAATAAAAAAAAAAGATTTTAAATGTATATCTGGGGGTTTTTGGGTGTGCTGAGTCCGAATCTGGCAACAAAATTCCGAAATTCGAAATGGCGGCTTCACAATAGGCCAATTTTCGAAAAAAAACATCGAAATTTTAAATAAAAAAAAAAAGATTTTCAATGCATATCTGGGGATTTTCGGGTGCGCTGAGTCCGAATTTGACAACCAAATTTCAAAATTCTAAATGGTGGCCTCAAAATTGGCCAATTTTGAAAAAAATACCAAATTTTAAAATAAAAAAAAAAGATTTTAAATGTATATCTGGGGGTTTTCGGGTGCGTTGAGTCCGAATCTGACAACTAAATTTAAAAATTCGAATTGATGGTCTCAAAATTGGCCAATTTTGAAAAAAAAACAAATTTTAAAATAAAAAAAAAGGTTTTAAACACATAATTGGGGATTTTCAGGTGTACTGAGTCAGAATCTTGTATCCGAATTTTGAAATTCAAAATAACAGCCTTAAAAATAAACAATTTTTCAAAACATATAAACCAAATAAAATTAAGAAAAAAAGGTTGTAAATGTAAATTTAAACATTTTATAGGTCTATATATTTTCTGGAATATTGAGTCCAAATCTGGCTACCAATTTTCGAAATTCAAAATGGCATGCTTAAATAAACCTATTTTTTGAAAGATAACCCCAATTTTATAAAATAAATCATATTTTCTATTAGGGTTGTAGTAGTTTTAGGCTTTTTTAGGTCCAAGATTCTATATTTTCAGCTGTAGAAGACCCAAATTTATTTGCTATTCTGTTTTTTAATTTCATTCGATCAAACCGATTAAACCATTTTGGTCATAAGATAATGACATATTTCTGAAATTCCAAATGCTGTCGAAGAACTAGAAGAAATTTCTATTAGGGATTATTGTCTATTTCAGATACCAAAACAGTCGCATTTACTAATTGGATTGATCAAAGGCTTTGCTAATTTGAACGAAAATAATTGGAAAAAAACAGCTTATAAAAAATAATGCATTAAATTTACAGAAGCTAATAAAGAGAAAGTAGGTGTGGCAGCAACGTGGTTTGCAGTTACATTTTCTGAAAAAAAATTAAAAGTTCATAATCCTGGTATTGGCTTTATTTCAGTGTCTAATTATCGGAAAACAATTCAAATTCCTTACGTTATAAGTGGTAAAAGAGATGTAATTCCTGACTCTGTGTATGATTTTATTAAAAACAAGGTAAAAATTATATAAAAAATTTTGTATTCATAGATAATTATATGTACATACCTATACATAAAATAACATATAAAAACATTTTTTTTATTTTAATCTCACATTCGAGTCACATTTTTTGTTAAATACCTAATCAAAGTCTCTTACAAAATCTTATAAAGAGTTTGTCTAAACACAACCAGGAAGCATGGAAAAAAACCTTCTAAAACTACTACAACCCTAATAGAAAATGTGATGCATTTAATAAAATTGGCGTTATTTTTTCAAAAAATAGGCTTATTTAAGCTTGCCATTTTAAATGAATTTCGTAAATTGGCCAGATTTTGACTCAACATACCAGAAAATATACAGAACTACATTTATAGCCTTTTTTCTTAATTTTATTTGGTTTATGTGTTTTGAAATATTGTTTAATTTTGAGGCTGTTATTTTGAATTTAAAAATTCTGTTGCAATATTCTGACTCAGTACACCTGAAAATCCCCAATTATACGTTTAAAACCTTTTTTTTCTTTTTGATTTTTGTATTTTTTTTTTCAAAATTGGCCAATTGTGAGGCCGTCATTTCAAATTTTGAAATTTGGTTGTCAGATTCGGACTCAGCGCACCCAAAAAGCCCTAGATATACATTTAAAATCTTTTTTTTTAATTTTAAAATTTGGTATTTTTTTTTCAAAATTGGCCAATTGTTAGGCCGCTATTTCGAATTTGGAAATTTGGTTGTCAGATTCCGACTCAGCGTACCCAAAAACCCCCAGATATACATTTAAAATTTTTTTTTTTTTATTTCAAAATTTGGTTTTTTTTTTCAAAATTGGCCAATTTCGAGGCCACCATTTCGAATTTTGAAATTTGGTTGTCAGATTCGGACTCAGCGCACCCAAAAACCCCCAGATATGCATTGAAAATCTTTTTTTTTTTATTTTAAATTTCGATGTTTTTTTTTCAAAATTGGCCAATTTCGAGGCCACCGTTTCGAATTTTGAAATTTAAATAGCGGCCTAACAATTGGCCAATTTTCGAAAAAAAAACATCGAAATTGAAAATAAAAAAATAGAGATTTTCAATGCATATCTGGAGGTTTTTGGGTGCGCTGAGTCCGAATTTGACAACCAAATTTCAAAATTCGAAATGGTGGCCTCGAAATTAGCCAATTTTGAAAAAAAATACCAAATTTTAAAATAAAAAAAAAAGATTTTAAATGTATATCTGGGGGTTTTTTGGTGCGCTGAGTCCGAATTTGACAACCAAATTTCCAAATTCGAAATAGCAGCCTCACAATTGGCCAATTTTGAAAAAAAAACATCTAATTTTAATTTAAAAGAAAGAAGATTTAAAATGTATATCTGGGGGTTTTCGGGTGCGTTAAGTCCGAATCTGACAACCAAATTTAAAAATTCGAATTGGTGGCCTCGAAATTGGCCAATTTTGAAAAAAAAACGAAATTTTAAAATAAAAAAAAAAGGTTTTAAACATATAATTGGGGATTTTCAGGTGTACTGAGTCAGAATCTTGTATCCGAATTTTGAAATTCAAAATAACAGCCTCAAAATTAAACAATTTTTCAAAACTTATAAACAAAATAAAATTAAGAAAAAAAGGTTGTAAATTTAAATTTAAACATTTTATAGGTCTAGATATTTTCTGGAATATTGAGTCCAAATCTGGATACCAGTTTTCGAAATTCAAAATGGCATGTTTAAATAAACCTATTTTTTGAAAAGATAACTCCAATTTTATAAAATAAATCATATCTTCTATTAGGGTTGTAGTAGTTTTAGGCTTTTTTAGGTAAAAGAGTCTACTACAACCCTAATAGAAAATGTGATTCATTTTATAAAATTGGCGTTATTTTTTCAAAAAATAGGCTTATTTAAGCTTGCCATTTTGAATTTCGTAAATTGGCCAGATTTTGACTCAACATACCAGAAAATATACAGAACTACATTTATAGCCTTTTTTCTTAATTTTATTTGGTTTATTTGTTTTGAAATATTGTTTAATTTTGAGGCTGTTATATTGAATTTAAAAATTAGGTTGCAATATTCTGACTCAGAACAACTTAAAATCCCCATTTATATGTTTAAAACCTTTTTTTCTATTTGAATTTTGTATTTATTTTTTCAAAATTGGCCAATTGTGAGGCCGCCATTTCAAATTTTGAAATTTGGTTGTCAGATTCGGACTCAGCGCATCCAAAAAGCCCTAGATATACATTTAAAATCTTTTTTTTTAATTTTAAAATTTGGTATTTTTTTTTCAAAATTGGCCAATTGTTAGGCCGCTATTTCGAATTTGGAAATTTGGTTGTCAGATTCCGACTCAGCGCACCCAAAAAGCCCCAGAAATACATTTAAAATCTTTTTTTTTTATTTTAAAATTTGGTATTTTTTTTCAAAATTGGCCAATTTCGAGGGCACCATTTCGAATTTTGAAATTTGGTTGTCAGATTCGGACTCAGCGCACTCAAAAACCCCCAGATATACATTTAAAATCTTTTTTTTTTATTTTAAAATTTGGTATTTTTTTTTCAAAATTGGCCAATTGTTAGGCCGCTATTTCGAATTTGGAAATTTGGTTGTCAAATTCGGATTCAGCGCACCCAAAAACCCCCAGGTATGCATTGAAAATCTTTTTTTTTTAATTTTAAATTTCGATGTTTTTTTTTCGAAAATTGGCCAATTGTGAGGCCGCCATTTCGAATTTTGCAATTTGGTTGCCAGATTCGGACTCAGTACACCCAAAAACCCCTAGATATATGTTTAAAACCTTTTTTTTTTATTTTTAAAGATTTCGGTAGAAGTGCATAGAAGTCTTAGAAGTGCGGTGAACTTCTGAGTTGTCAACCCCTCGTCTTGTTTGCAATACTTAATATGACCAACTTGTACAATCTTGAAAACTTCTAAATGAATGTTCTATTCACACTAGTCAAAAGGAGTTTTTCTGTAAATGCCATGCCGATAATCAAGTACTTGTAGTCAAAGTGTTGATTATATCCATTAAGATTAAAATCATTATCAGAAAGTCATTAAAATTGATAATAAGGTTTTATTAGGCACGATCACCCTATGTATGCAATACATAGATGAATTCGTGCCTTATGAGTTTGCCAGGTTAAAAAATGGAAGTCTCCAAATTGTCCAATTCAAAGAGAAATTTGGTCCCCAAGTCATTCCGATGCCTCTAAATGCTTATATTGCCTTGGTGTGTGAAGGGATGTATGTTCGAGAAAGTGTATCCTCAAGATCTCAGAACCTACTCGATCAATCAAAAACTCCTAGGACCACATATTTTGAAATCAGATCTAGTTGCAGGGATTTCAATTTCAAATTATATTCTAATGCTGAAAAATAAAAACAAAGAAATTACGTTCTTTACATTAATATAAAAAAAATATTAAACAATTTTATACTTATCTGAATAAAACTTTTGTATACTTTGTATATTTTTTCTATATCCATCATAATATCAACCACAGAATTTAATTATCTGGATTTAAAAAGCTCTCTTGAATCCGCTAATAAAAAAACCAAAATATGCACCAATGACGTAACTGAACAGACCATTTTAGCTAAATAAGTAAAATATTCTTGTAATAGCAAAATAATAAAAAATAAATATTTTTACCATGTATTTGTGATAACTTGAATCACAACATTCAATTGGACAAATAATTATCAATCTGAATGAACAGAGATTAAAGAAATATATAAAGAATAATACAGAATAAACGATCTTTATTACTATTAGTAAAACGACAAGTTTTTAATAATGCACACATTTTTCATCCACAACGCAATCTCTTTTTGTGTCGTTACAATAAAACTTTGCATAAAAATTACACATTTATTTTAAAATAACGCAAACTTTAATATAATAAAGTAAAATTCCGATTACTTATCTAAGATAATAAACATTTTGATAAAACTTGAAAAATCTTTAATAAATTTGTTATTAGGTAGCAAGTATGTTTTTTTATAACCTAATAGCAGAAAACAATTATACTACCAACTGTATAGTAAATTTTTAAAAAAAACCTAGGGAATTTTCCGAACAAACCTAGTGACAAAAGTTTACACCTGAAGTTGCCGTTCGATATATAAATTTTTTTAATTATTATTCAAATTTTAGAAATAAACTTTTTTTTTTATTTACAATATAATTAATATTTATGATTATTTTTCAAACTTTATCTACTTTATAGCATATTCAATACTTAAATTTTTATTTTTCAAAAAAAAATTTACATTTTCACTTTTTTTCGCAAAAATAAAATTTTTATTTCATTTCCAAATTAAGATTTTTCAAAAATTCTTTTTTCTACATGTTTCTACAACCCTACTAATGTCTCATGCCAAATTTCGTCAAAAAATATTAAGTTCATCCCAACTTATAGCTTATCAAACAACGTGCATGAAAAAATGGTCACGCAGTATAATTCAGGCAATATTAATTTTGTATTAATTATTTCTCTTCTGAAAGAAAAAAATTTTTTGGTTTAAAAATTATTCAGGGAAAATATCCTTTGAGAATATTCAAAGTATCGCAAATTGTTGCAAATCTATATGCCCATCCCTGTCTGGAGATAATGAAGGCCCACTTGAGATAATAATTGTTACTATTGAGTAACAAAAAAAACTTGAGGCAATAATGTCAATCTTAAATTACAATTATTCTAATTTCCAAAACCCGAATTTATTATAAGTCCCTGTAAATTAAAAATATTCTTAGTCCATGTGACCTTCTCCAAAGAACTTTCATTCTTTACTCCCTCATTTATTTGTTATGCAAATTATAATAACTGCTAACAGAGCATTGAAATTAAAATCTATGTTACTGTTTAATATTTTTTGTCAGCTTTATAAGTAACAAATAAAAAAAATACAGCTAAATTTTTTAATCAAAGTTAGTGCCATTTCTTGCTCATAACAAATGTCTAACGTCCATATCAGTTTGAAACTTGCGAATGCTACATAAACGACAAAATCAAAAAATTACAAAAATATAAAAGTTTTCTCATCACTCAAATCAATAAGCTAAAACAAAGCTGCGAGAGAAATGAAATTACTGATGAACAGATTTATGACCTTCAATCTCTTTTATCCGCTACAAAAGAAAAAATAAAATTTGAATTTTCTACATCTGTAAACTCCTACTGGGGAAAAAAAATAAGATCTATACCCCCTAGCGACTCCAGCGTAACATTTCCTATGATAAACAAAATATTCTTACCCAAAGAGAATCTCTCGATTCCTACACAAAAAGTGCCGCCCGCTAACATAAATCTATTAACAAAAGCAGGCATAGATTTTAATTCTGTTCCGGGGGGGGGGGTCAAATTTGTCCTATTTAGGGGAGGGGTCAAATTTGTCCTTTTTAAGGGGGGGGGTCAAATTTGTCCTATTTAAGGGGGGGGGGTCAAATAAGACTTAGAATAATTAGGTAAGTATATATAAATAAATAAAATACTTTTAAAAGACTTTGAAAAATCTGGGCTTAAGGACATAGGATAATACAGGTTTATGGACTTAGAATAATATCGATTTAGGGACTTGGAATAATTCAGGTTCAGGGACTTATAATAATTCAGGTTTAGGGAATCAAAATAGTTTGGGTTTAGAATCTTAACAACTATAGTAAGGTGATAATTACAAATTACAACAATAGAAAATTGTATTGTAATGTTGAGTAACATTTGTATTATATCTAGTCCTCATTTGGAAGTAAACATGTTCCATGCATTTAGGTTGTGTTTACACAAACCAGTTATAAGTTTTTTAATTAGTGACGAAACAGATAAATTAAACTTAATAGGCGTACACTTTGTGCATACAAACACACAAAACAATCTTCTTGGTAAAGAACAGTTATCTAGGCTTGTTTTATTCAAAACAAATAAATTAAAATGCGAAATGCAAACGAACACTCTAAATAAATATACTTTTTACAATTTTATAACCCATCAGACGACCCTAAAATCACGTCAGGTAACCTCAGTAATTACTTCATCAGTGAAACGCAACTTATGTTAATATTTAGAAATCTTAACAACAAAAAATCTAGCTCTTATGACAATATTCCAATGATAGTTTTAAAAAACCTCCCACCAAATATTATCCATTACTATACAATAATTTTCAACAATGCTCTTAATAACTGCTATTTTCCTACAGCATGGAAAAAAGCTAAATTTATAGCTCTTGTAAAAAAGGGCAAAGACGGGTCATCTGCCTCAAATCTAAGGCCCATTAGCGAGCTTCCCAACATCAGTAAAGTGTTTGAAATAATTATCAATAATCGCATAACTCAGTACTGCAACGAAAATAATATAATCCCTGAAAGTCAATTTGGTTTTCGACATAAGCATTCAACTATTCACGCAATCACAAAACTAACCTCAGATATTTCCTGGACTCTTAACTCAAAACAGATAATAGGAGCGTGCTTAATCGATCTTGAAAAGGCTTTTGATACTGTTTGGACAGAAGGTCTAATCTATAAATTATTAAAAAAGGGTTTTCCTAAACATTTAGTAAAAATTATTTGGAACATGATTTCTAACAAAATTTTTTATACCTCTAATGGATCCCATTGTTCAAGCAAAGAATTTAAAATCTTAAATGGCCTTCAACAAGGTACAGTTAATTCACCAATTCTATTCAATATCTATGTCGCTGAAATATTGCGTGTTTTCGATCAAAATACTTCCCTATTTAAACGCTCAATAGCATTTGCCGACGATTTGATAACATACATTACCCACTGTAAAGCAAAAACTATTATAGATAATCTCCAAGAACTTTTTGAAAAAATCCAATTTTATTTTCATTCTTGGAAACTAAAAATAAATGCAAGTAAGTGCGAAACAATATTATTCCGCCCCCCCCCCCCCTTATCTGAAATTGGATTAAGTAGAAGATACGTCAAAAATTTTCAAATACGTGAAAAAAAAATGAAGGTCAAATCATCCCTCATAAAAGTACTGTCAAATACTTAGGAATTAACATCGATGACCGCCTCTTATTTAAAATACATATCGATATTCAACTTCTAAAAGCTAAGAATGCTTTTATGAAACTAAAAAGGGTATTTTACTCAAAGTATCTAACTAAAAGGACAAAAATTTTATGCTATCAAACATTTATTTGGCCCATTATAACATATGATTGCCCAATCTGGTATAATATTTCAGCTTCTCAAAAGGAAAAAATAAGGGTTTTTAAAAGGAAATGCATTAGAGCTTGCCTGGGAAAATATAGATCCCCAGAAACAGAATTCCGGCACTTTATCAGCAATAAAAAATTATACAATGAAGCAAACATTCACCGAATAGATAGTTTCACTAAATGTTTATGAAAATCCTTTTTAAATAAATTATCCCTCTGTCCTGTTTTAAGTTCAGAGCCCAGGAAATATTTTAGGTTAGTTTTGTGTGAATAATTGAATGCTTATGATGAAATCCAAATTAACTTTCAGGGATTATATTATTTTCGTTGAAACACTGAGTTATGCGATTATTGATAATTATTTCAACACTTTGTTAATATTGGGAAGGAGACTAATGAGCTTTAAATTGGAGGCAGAGGACCCGTCTTTGCCTTTTTTTTAAGAGAGCTATTAATTTAGCTTCTTTCTATTCTGTAGGAAAATAGCAGTTATTTAGAGCATTGTTGAAAATTATTGTATAGTAATGGATAATATTTGGTAGGAGGTTTTTTAGAACTATCAACGGGATTTTGTCACAAGAGCTGCATTTTTTGTTGTTAAGATTTTTAAATATTAACATAAGTTGCGTTCACTAATGAAGTAATTATTGAGGTGTCCTTAGGTGATTTTAGGGTCTGCTGATGGGTTACTTTCTGAAAAATTGAAGAGAGTATATTTATTTAGAGTGTCCGTTTGCATTTCGCATTTTAATTTTTTTTTTATGGATAAAACAAGTCTAGATATCTGTTCTTTACCAAGAAGATCATTTTGTATGTTTGTATGCGCTTAGTGTACGCCTATTAAGATTAATTTATCCGTTTCGTCGCTAATTAAAAAATTATCGTTTTATTCCTGTAGAAAAGAATTAAAATCTGCTATTTCTAAAAGATTTATGTTTGCGAGTTGCAAATGAAATTTTTAACATTTGACTATTTGATAATTGTATCGAGGCTGCAATATTTCTGATTCAAGATTTGGAAGTCATTATTATCGATTCTTATTATGTATTGCAGAGCAGTATTTTTACTAAATGTAATTTAGTTTAATAATTATATTTAATTATTTTGATTGAAAAAAAACTAACGACACACGGCGTTCCTAAACGGTCACCATCCAAGTACTAACCGCGCTCAACTATGCTTAACTTCCGGTATCGGACAAATTCACAATAAACAAAAGAATATTACAATTTTTTAATTACTTAAATAAAGTTTTAAGTCTGAATGTAATATAATTAATAAATATATGGGTAGTTCCAGTACTTTTCGTACAGATTAGGGCACACTCATGTTACCGATTCAGCTCAAATTTTAAGGTATATTTTGGGGTAGTAAAAAAGTCAATGCCGTTGCGTTAGATCAACTCTAAAAAACTTCTAGTTGATTGAACTTTTTTGTCTACTCAAGACTTTTAAAATGCAGCCCTAAAATTTAAAATCGGTAAATTTTAACCAAAGATATTTTGAATTTAGTGGCAGCTGTTTTTGAAAAATGAGTTATTTTGAAAATTTCCGCCCTCTGGCATTTTTTTCTAAGTGCTTTAAAAATCTTTGAAACTTTTAGGAAAATAAGTTCAATATATGTATTACAAATATCATAAAAAATTTCTTTGCTTATTTGCCGTTAAAGGCCTGTTTTGAGTCATCCAAATTCAACCTTCCATTTTCCAGAATTTTCCATTATCCGGCTTTTTCTGTAATCTAATCGAAATTTTGATTCGATTTTTGGATTCCTCGGCAAACTTTACTATAGAGCCTCTTTTTTGAGAAATTTTCTACGTTTCTGTAACTATAAAAAAAAAGAAGAAACAATTTCCTTAAAAATAAAAAAATTGAAATTTTAATAATTTTTTTAATTTTTTTAATTTTTGTTAATTTTATGTTCTTCAGTCTATGCAGTGTTTTTTCTAGGTTAATTAAGAATTAATTAGATTAATTATGTATTGAATGCCCAGCAAATGTGTGAGCTTAATTTATTGATGGTTTGTACAGGTGGAGTGTTTGTGTCGAAAATTGAATTGGTATTCAGAAAGATGTTTTCGTTGCAAAATTGTGTTAATTGGTTGTTAATGATTATTTCATAAACTTTGCTGATGTTTGGTATGAGGCTGATTGGTCTTAGATTTGAAGCAGAAGATCCCTTTTTTAACAAGGGCTATTAGTTTGGGTTTTTCCATGCAGTGGCAAAATAAATATTGTTTAGTGCTTTGTTAAAAATTATTGTGTAATAGTGAATAATATTTTGGGGAAAGTTTTTTAAAAAAATCATTGGGAACTTATCATATTAATTGGATTTTTTATTGTTGAGTTTTTTATTGAGGGGGTCTGAAGTTATATTAGGATTATAAGAAGGATTTTTTTTTGAAAAATTGAATAGAGAATTTTTATTTAAATTGTCATTTACCATTTTAGTAATTTTAATTTGTTGGTTATAGACTTGACTAGTCTAGACAGCTTTTCTCTACCAAGGAGATTATTTTGAGTATTTGTACTTTCAAAATGTACGTCTATTAAATTAAGTTTGTCCGTTTCGTCGTTAATCAGATAATTTCCATCTTTATCCGTAAGAACAGAGTTTACGTCTATGTCTGCTTTTGTTAAAAGATTTAATTTTATGGGTGGGACTATTTGTGTGGGTATTGAAAGGTCTTTTGTTATAAATATTTTATTTAACATAGGAAACGTTACACTATAGAGACACTAGGAGGTATGGATTTAATTTTATTTGTCTAGTATTTGTTAATAGATCTAGAGAACTCTAATTTTAAATATACTTTTGTTTTATCTAAAAGGATTTGTAGGTTATGAATCTGTTCGTCAGTAAATTCATTTATCATGTCAGATTTTTTAAGTTTATAGATTTGAGTGACGAGATAACTTTTGTATTTTTGTAGTTTTTCTATTTGATTATTAATATAACATTCAGAAGAGTTTTTCGATTAAATTATTGGAATAGATACTTCTATGGCTTGTGTTATAATAGAGTTTATTGTTTCTAGGTAAAAATCAATTTCTTCGTTCTAAAGATTTTTATCTTCAGGTAAAGACAAAATGCAATTTTTTTTAAAAAAAGTTTGAAATTTAGGGCAAGTGGTTTTTTGGTCATTAAAGTGAGGGTTAATTGATTCTGAGGGAAATTCTAAATAATTGTCACTAATCAAGATTTCGGTTTGTATAGCGTTATGGTCGCTATCATAGGGTAGATTTTTTAGACTTTTGTACGTTGGGTTATTGTTATGGATGATTCTATTGTCAGATAAATAAAGATCTAAATAAGAGTTTCCGGAAGGATAAAAGGGGGATTTAGACAATAAAAGTTTTGTTCTGTAAATAAGATCATTTTTTTCTAGCCAATAATTTAATAAAATACCCTTGGGCTATTTTCTTAATTACAACCTGCTATTGTGTAGTAGTTATTAAGATCATTGAGTTTGAGATTATCGAATAATTGTGTTAGATCAGATTGAAAATTTCTGTATTTTGTACCAGATACAAAAGCGGAAGTTACAAATAGGTTTTCAAAGTTAGATAAGGATATTTTTATAGTTGTTTTTTCGTGTTATTAAAAGTTATGTTTCAGTATTTTGTATATTTTGTGGTTTTTTTATCAGGATAGCTATCCCACCCGCTTGGTGGTTATTTGGTCTGTCGTTTTTTTATCAGATTATAGTCTTTTTATTCAAGTTTGTGCTGTTTTGTCAATTTGGTTTCACACAGTAAGACTAAGTCTGGTTTATGTTTTTCTAAAAAGCATAGTAAACTGTATCTTTTATGGTTGGATATTAATGAATTTATATTAATGCTAAATTTGTAATTGCTTTAGAACTAGGATTATTCTGAATCATTATTTGTAAAGTTAATATAAAGCTTAATAAAACTATCTAATCTTTCAATTATTTTATTTATTTGTTCTTCTTCTTTTTCTATATAGAGATAAGAAATTGGTTATGAATTGTTTTAGAATGATTGAAACTTTTGTTGTACTGAATTGAACGTATTAATAGGCTCATAGAAGAGTTTTCTGATAATGTGTAATCGCTTTTAGGAGAAAATGGGGCAATATTATTGAGAGGAGTGTATTTGCGTAGCTCATATTAGGTCTGACAAAATTATTTACATGGTATAATTTTTTTGGTTATATTATTCTTATTTGCAAGTTTGGAAATTAATTTCTTTTTTATTTCTAAGATTTTTGGACATTCTCTATGTGAAGCGGGGTGTCCAAAAATTTTACAATGGGCGCAATAATTTTTTTTTTTAATGTTATGTCTTTGGAAAGTTTGCATTCTTTAAGACCATGGTTATCTTTAAATTTTACACACCTATATGATGGGTTGCAATTTGAAGACTAACTACAAATTACGCGAAAAGATTTAATAAACTAGCGTTACCCAGAATGAGTTATCTTCCTGCTGGAAGATTAGCTCACGGTTGCAATTCCTTTGCTCATTGTGGAGTTGACTACTTTGGACCTTTTACAGTAGCCATAGGTAGAAGAATGGAAGAACGTTGGGGTATTTTGTTCCCTTGCCTGACCATGAAGGCGATTCATCTTGAAATAGCAGAAACTTTATCTGCTGATTCGTGCATTGTGGCGATTCAGAGGATGATGGCGAGAGCTGGTTAACCGTCAGTCTTCTATTCGGATAATGGCAGAAATCTACGTGGAGCTCATGAAGAGCTAAAACAAGCTTCAGAAAATTTAGATCTTTAAAAGTTAACTATCTATGGCACTAGTATGGGTTCAAAGTGGCATTTCATTCCTCCAGTTATACCATTTATAGATGGAGTCTGGAAATCTTTAATTAGAAGCGTGAATCATGCTATAAGTGCGACTTTACTAACAAATACTCCTCGCGAAGAAGTCCTTTGAACCCTTTTTGCCGAAGCACGAAGCTACGGTAAATTCTTGGCCTATTACCACCGTATCTGAATTAGGCAATTAGGAAGCTCTAACTCTTAACCGTTTGCTCTTTAAAGCCTTCTCTAAATTTTCGTAGATAATAAATGAGTCCTCGTAGATAATAAATGAGAAGCGTTAGTTATCGTAAGCAAAGGGCAAAAACATCGAGAAAGCTGAATAAAACTAAAATTCTAAAGGAATTTTTTTTTTTTAATGTGGATTTTTAATTATTATATTTTATAATTATTTGTTTTTTAAGTTCTTCAAAACTAAAAAGGTTAAATATCCAGAAATAGAAATTTTAAAAAAGAATTAAAATTTTCTTTTTGAAAAACAGTAATTTTAAGTGCAACAAAAAGGAAAAGAATTTCCCAGTGTTTGAAAAATCCACATTAAAAAAAAAAAATTCCTTTAGAATTTTAGTTTTATTCAGCTTTCTCGATGTTTTTCCAAAAACTGACAGCCGAAATTACTCGCAGTAAGAAGTTTCAGCTATTTACTATGATTGAAAATAGTATTTGAGCTCTGTTCAGAGTGTAAAAAAATTAAAATACAAAATTTACTTAGATTTTCTTTAAAAATTGGAAAATATTTTTAATTAAAAAAACAGCTGCTATTTCAAAATTTTTTAATCCAGAACCATAAAAATTGGTAAGGTGTCATATTTTAACATACTAAATCCAGCCGAATTTGATTTTTCAAAATTCCTGACATTCGTTTTCCTATTAGGTCATTTTCACTAAGAATTACTTGAATAGCTTTTTATAGAAAGTCTAATTTCGTAGAATTGACTATATATATATCAATAGAAAAGTTTTAAAGGCATTAAAAAATAATTTATTTTATAATAAATTTTACATATGAAATCGGTTTTGCTTAAATTTGCATGTAAAAATAGTATTTTTGGCTAAAATTGCATTTCCGAAATCGGAAAATTTCACTTTTTATCGTTATAACTTTTCCGTATGTGAAAATACCCATACCCATATTAATATCAGGTGAAAGTATATGGAATACTCTGTCTCCAGTCCCAGTTTGAAGTTATTTGAAGTGACGGGTTTTGAGCTATGAGCTACAGCCGGTACGGCTCACATTTTCCAATTTTCCGGCTTTCCACGTGAAAATTTTAAAAAACGGTATAGAAATTCGGATAGCCAGGGAAATTTCCGATCGAAACCGTTTTTCTAATAATTTTTTTAACATTTTTTCATGCTTTTATATTACGAAGCAAAAGTTGGTGACTGAGAGCTTTAAAATCGGTCCCAATTTTCAAAAATTCACAGAGACGGCTAGAAACGATTTGAAGACGTAAAAATTGGGGAGTGAGGACATTTTATATGTATAATCACCTGTGCAAAGTTACAGCCCAATCGGAAGACCCCATCTGGAAGTCAACGTACGTTTCACATGGAATTAGCCTGAAGTTAAAAATAAACTCGTTGAACATAAAATGGTCGCGGAAAATAGATCAGCCCCTTTTAGAATTAATTGCTCTTTAAGGGCAAAAAGAACTCCATAGGGCTATAATGAGAATTTGATAAAAAAGTTCTATTACAGACTGGCTGTATCTGAGTTCCGCAAATCGGATTAAAAAATATATGAGTTCCGCAAATTTTAAGCTACTTAATTTTCGAATTTTTTACGAATCCCGCAAAAAGATTATCCCTATTGTTTGAATTTTAATACAGATTATCGCTTTAATCACTTAATAAGATTTTGCGAACTCCGCAAATTAACAAAAAAATTATTTTTGAATATACTTACAAGAATATTATGGCAGTACGAAATGTTTTTACATTAACGAATTTTTGTTATTATATAAAGCTATTATAAAAAAGCTATAAACTATATTGATTGGGTTGCATCTATTAACCCCAATAAGTGAGCCTCGAAGAAGAAACTTTTATAATCATTCGATCAGCTAACGATTTTCGAAGGAAAATAACTGTTTGGTATTAGATACGAAATATCGAGAAACAAGAAGTTTCTGAAAACCGGTACTTCCATATAATAAAGTTTGGTATTATATACCAAACAGTATACTACCTACTGAAAAACATGTTTTTTTGGTAATTAAAAAAAAAAAAAAAAACCAACGTTACGCGGTGTTCCCAAGCGGTCACCCATCCAAGTACTAACCGCGCTCAACTTTGCTTAACTTCTGGGATCGGACGAGACCAGGTACTTTTTTTTTTTTTTTTTATATAAAAGTTTATTGAAGCCTTCTATGAAAAATACAAAAAATTATTACAATAATGAAAATAATTCACAATAAACAAAAAGAATATTACAATATCAGTTGATTAAAGTTTAAAGTCTGTTCACTACGCAGAATCACATAAACATACAATCTTGCCTATTATAAATAATATAGAATTAAAACATTATACAATTTTTTTCTTTTTTGGTAAACATAATATAATAATTATTTTTAACATTTTCGTGTATAATAATTCATCAGAAAACAGGCTGAAAAAAAACTGATGATAAACTTGCACTGACGAGACCAGGTACATTCAAAGTGATATGAACGTTGGACGATAAAGATTGATTTCCCGATAAAGTTCATTTATTCAGACATAAACTAACTTCATTTTTTCCCATTTTTTATTTTATATTGTTACTAGCTACCTCCAGCTCACTTCATCACCCAACAAAGGGCTTTCACCCCCTTGGATCCCTGCAACTTCATTTTTCTAAAGAAATGTTGCTTTATTTTACTCAATATTTTTTATAATAAACTTTTTTTACCAAAAGCATTAAATTTCTTAAATCATAAAAATGACGGACATGGTAACCCAGGCGGGTAATTGGTTAGCGATACAAAGCTTTGCTACTCATCTCTAGGATTCCAAAATATTCCATTTAAAATAATTTCTAAACATTTTTTAGTCCGCAGCATGTTTTTGACGCCAAAAACTGTCCAATTTTTGATATTTTTAAGACCAAAATTAGATCATAACTTTTTGCCTTAAAGAAATAATTCAAAATAAGATTCCATCGTTTTTAGTGACCAAAAAAACTATGAAATACCCCCCGAAGTTTTATTTTTTTGTTGCCTTTTAAATTTAGCAGCTGTAATCTCCCCCGGCGCTCCTGGACCAATTTTAAAAAATCGAAAACGCTTTGGCGCTGTCCAACGACTAAATATTTTTAGTTGCGCTTTACCTAGGGCTTTTTTTTTCATAAAGTGGTACCCAAAAACGCTTGAGCACCTTAAAAAATCGAAAAGTCGATTTTTTTTTGTCAGTCTAATATTCACGTACTACGTCAAACGGAAAAATACTACTAACGGCAAGTAGAAAGGTAGCGGGAAACGGAAACTTCCACTTGCGCCGAACGAAAAAATTCCACTTGCGGTAAAAAGAAATTTTTTTCAGTGTACTGAGTACTCATATTTAATTGTAATTGTAAGCGATAACAATAAAAAACAAAATATTTTTAATAATACAACATAATACCCTCTTTGTTTTATATTTTTGAAGTATAATGTAATGTGTAATACGAAGAATATAAAAATTTGAAACGCATTATTTTATTACAAAAAATTCCCATACTATATAGGTACACCTAATATTATCATAATTATCGTCAAAAATTGTGTTCGTCATTGAATTTTAAAATTTAAATAAATTTTTGGTAACGCGCGCAAATCTTATAAAAATTTTTTAAAAATAATTTTATAATTATGTTAATTTTTGTATATAAGTATATAAAATTTATAACTAAAATATAATCGAGTATAGCTATTATAAAATGTAAAATAAATTTATTTACATATAAATTAAATGATAATTGATAAACATTAACAATATAATAGTAATACATGGTTCTGAAAGATAAAATACAATGTGATATTTAGTGTATTTATTATTATTTAAAAGTTTTGTTTATATACTGTTTCTTTGTAATATACAAACACATACTCATTTTAAGTGTTATTACGTATTTATTTTGTAAATGTGTGTGTATATTGGGCTTATATTTAACGTATATCGCGCAGTCTTCAACGTGCAGGCATCAAAACAAGTGAACGCTCGATTTATATATATTTTTGTATTGTCCTCGAACTTGAAAATAAAATAATTATCATTATTAGTATGAGATATTGATAAAACATTTGATTTTTTATATTTAAAAAAACTATTTTTTTTAATACTTTTTATTCTCATTTAAATATACTGTTGTGTAGTTATTATAGTGTGATAGTTTTAAAATACTTTGGATTTTTTATCAACAATTTTATATTACTTTATTTATTTATCAATATAATTAATATGGAGTATTTCAGAAGTTATTATGTAAGTAAATAATTATGCCTATTTTATTATTGTTTTAAAAAAAGAATAAGCAATTATTTTCAAAAAAACAGAAAGACCTTGAAAATTCGTTGAGAATTCACGTTTTTTTTGCTTCTTCACACAATGTAAACAAACATTTTCGCGCGCCTATATTTATGTTGCATTAAATTGTCAAGCGCCCTCGAATTTTATAATAGGCTTTTTAAAAATAAACATTCGTCAAGAGGCACTTTATTTTTTGTGTTGTAGATAGAAAAGTTTTGATACTGATGAAAATAAGTTTAGTAAAATCGGTCTCTTATTTTTTCTTCTTTTAAACCACATCGATAATCATGAAGATTTCATGGAGAGATAGAGATAGAGTAATTTAAAACTATTAGAATTTAATTTAATAATTTTTAATATAATAACTTAATTCCTAATCAAATTTTTAAAATCTCAACACATAATTAATTTTTATAGTTTCGTTATTATCTAACAAAATTTTTTTTTTTTAATTTACAGGATTTTCGGAAGCCATTGGTTGGTGGGGAAACTACAGCACAACAATTATTAAATATTCTACAAACTACGAGAGTTGGTTTCAAGCGATTACCTTCAAATAATAATGGAAGTTTATTTAATTTACCATATTATCGATTTCATCATAATGAAAGTGTTGATTGCGATGAAGTTTTTCCAAATGTTTATATTGGAGATGGGTAAGAAAAAAACTTATTACTTACTGTAAATTATTTATAGAAAGAAATTAACTTTTTAATTTTTATTTTTACCATTTTTAGTATCACTGCAAGAAACAAAGATTATCTTAGAAGACTTGGAATCACTCATGTTGTAAATGCTGCTGAAGGCAAACATTATGGTTTTGTTAATACAAACAAAGCATTTTATAAAGACACAATAATTAAATATCTTGGATTACCAATGGCAGATTGGGCAAGTACTGATATTAGTCAATATTTTTATTCAGTATCAGATTTTATCGAACAAGCTGTTGCTTCTGGTGGTGAGTTATATGAAACCATCTGCACGATCATTTTTATGTTTTAAATTAAACACTTTTTTTTATTATTTAGGCAAAGTTTTTGTGCACTGTGTTCAAGGGGTTTCCAGAAGTGCAACTCTTGTAATAGCATACCTGATGATAAAAAAAGATATGAGGGCTATGGATGCTGTACGTATTGTTCGCTTAAGTAGAAATATATATCCGAATGAAGGGTTTCTTCGTCAATTAGCTCAACTTGATAATTATTTACGTAGAAGGCGATTACTTTAATTTAAAATGTATGAATGATCTTAAATTCACTTTTAACTTATTAAAATATTGATTTCATTTTTTTTTTTATTGAAAAACATTAAACACAATTTAAAATGTGTATAATAAATTACTTAATAAATTTTCTTAGATTTTTACTAATTATAATACTTATATAGCTCAAATTTGAGCTTAATTGCATTAATTATAAACAAAAATCATTTATAAACTAAAATCTATTTTAAGTTTACTATAATATATTAATTATAAAACGCTGAGCGTTAAAAAAAAAATTATGAAAAATTATTTATTTTTTTGCATATATGTAAATTATTTATTTCATTAATAATACCTATTTTTTATTCTTTTATAATAATATAAGTATACATTAATTTTTACAAGTAAAACATATAATAATGTAATAAAATATAATATATAAATTTTTAAATTTTGTAAAAAAAAAAAAATATGAAAATATAAATTGATATACTAATTATAAAATAAATATTTTTATTAAAAATTATAAATTTAAAACAATAAATTGATTTTGATTATTTCATAAAATTTTATAGTAGTACCCAAGAAAAATATTTGAAAAAAATTATAATTTATAAATATAATATTTAATTAAAAAATTATATTTATCAGCTGTTAAAATGAAAATAAATTGTTTTTTTTTTTAGTTAGGTAAGATTTAAAAGAAATTCCGCTTGTCTGTTTCTCACGAGATTTCTCAAACGTTTTACCAGCGTCCTAAAATTTCAGACTTACAAAAAAACATTTATAAATAAAATTAAAAAATTACATAAAACTGAATGATTTTCAATAAAAATTTAAGAAAAACCCGATAAAGGAATCAAATACTGGTCAGCTAAATTGAAAATTTCACCCTACTTACGTCGGTCATTAAATTCACACAAAAATTTATTTGGCCAACCAGAGAGACAAGATCTAGTGAATTTATACATATAATAATGTCCCAAAAATTTATATACATTTCTAAATCCCAATGTCCACACTTTTTAATTGCCCTGTTTGCATCTTGTTCAAAATCACGACGTATTAATGAAAGAAGCTGAACGAAATTATTCACACTAAAATCGGTCCAAACTTCTATTTTCAATCTGAAAGTAAAAGTTAGCCTGAAGTTTTGATGAATTACAAACATTTTAAAAAAAAGTGATTTTGTATCAAGATATACAAAATTTTTTTTATTATACGCTGCAAAAAAGATCTACTTTCTTACTTTCGGGCGATCTTTTTTTCGCTTTTAATGAAAAACTATGTGCATGGGAAAAAATGTAGAAATTTCTTTCAATGCTGTCTGAACTCAATGCAGCAATAGAGCTGCATTGAAAGCCAAATCCTACTTTTTTTCCCTTGTTGAACAAATAGATATTTTGTTTCTATAGAATACAGTTTCTACACACCTATATATATGAAAAAACTATCAAAAACTCATATATAAATAATACAAAAGTATAAACAATTAATTTTTTTTTGGTTTTATTTATTATTTTTTTTCAAATTTTAATAATGAATGCAAGTGTAGATGACATTTTTAACATTGAAATTGTTTCACGGCTTTTTTATACACTGTAAAAATATATATTGCTTGAAAAATTCAAGTAGTTTAAAAACAATTTGATGATGATCATATGGGTAAAAATTAATTAAAATAAATAAAAATGTGTAAATTATCCTAAGCAAACTAAAAAAATTTGATTAAAAAGATTTTGCTTGAATTTTCATGCCATATATTTTTAGAGTGTATGTTAAAATTTAATAGGTTTAATTTATAGACAAATAATCAATTTTTAATAATTTTTAAAATTGTTATTATGCGATTATTATGTATTAATTTAATAAGCTAATAAATAAACTATGCAAATAATAATATATTTTAATATTAAATTACATCTATTTGATATTAAAAAATGATATCTTAAATTAATCTGAAAAAAATGACTAAACTATTAAAATAGAGTTTTTAATAATATATTCCCCATTGTTTAAATTATTCCTGGTTTTATTTCAATTTCTTGCAATACAAAAGATCTGTATGTTCAAATAAATTTTTTTGAATTTATTAAATTAAAATTCCACGAGATGGAGTAGTGGTTCACGTGGTGCGATTTTTGGAGTTGCCCCTCTTTATTATTTTTGTAGCGACCTAATCAGTAATCACATGTGCGCTTAAAATATAAACAAATAAAAAAGTAGTTATTGTTTACTAAACTTTATTAAAAAAGGAGATAGATAAGTTAAATACATTGTTGTTATTTTTATGTCAAAAATTCAAAAGAAACTTTATTTCTAGTTTTAAAAAATTGGTAATTAGATTTTAATATTCAAAAAACCTTAAATAACACTTGTGTTTCAAAGTAAGTACCCCTAGTACAGCAATATATTTTTTTCTGTTTTATACAAAAAATTTAAATTTTCATATTTTTGATTATTATAGGCATAGGAGATCATATGAAGTTTAGTTCTAATATCTTTTTGAATTTTTATAACTATCAAAGCCACAAACTGTAGATGACAAAAGTGATTTTTTAATTAGAATTTGGGTTATATTCCTAACATTATGTGCATTTAATTTTAAGTAAATGTTTCTTTTAAATTTTAACTCAGTATTTACTTTTTTGTTAAATGCCTATAAAATTCAATTCATAATTTACTTATATTACTTTATAAGTTAAGAGCAAATTATTATCAAAGCTTAGTTTTTGATACAATTATACAGTTATTTTGATACAATTCGGATAATAAAAAATCAAAAGTACAATGAATAGCTCTATTGTAAATGATCAAGATTTATCTATTGGAAGTTTAGATTCATGGAGCACTCAAGTTATTGATTGGAAAATAAAAAATTCAAAAAAATTATTTAAGCTTAAAGAAGGTCAGTATGTCATGTCTCCAAAATTTATTGACAATGAAAGCAATTCCTGGTTTATTAAATTTTTTCCAAATGGTTGTGTACATAGTGATAGGAAGTATGTTTCTGTTTTTCTTGCTTTGTCAAATAAAAATAATAATGAAAACAAACAATTTAAAGTAACATATGAGTTATCGATTTTAAATAATGATGAAGAACCGTATTATACAAAAAGATCTAAAAATGATGATGTATTTAATACGGCTAACCAAGGTAGTCAAGATGATATTGAATTTGATGCAAGACCATTTAATGCAAAAGATCCAATTAATGTGCAAGCAATAACTGATGGAAAAGATGGATTTACTTTAGTTAATGAAAATAATTCACAAGCATCAAATTATGTGTGCCGAGGATGGAATTATTTTTTTATGAGTAAAGATATAGAAAGAAATTTGCTTCAATTAATTGATGAAAATGGAAATTTACATGTTCGTTGTCTTATAAGATATAAGCCAAGTTTTAAAAGAGCAAGAATAGAAACAATGGAAACTGGCACTGTTAAAATTGAAAAAAGTATAAATGATTCAACTTTTTTAGATAATGAAATGACAATAGTACAATGTGATAAGTGTAAGAAATGTACATGTGATTCTTTACATAAAAATAAATTTGAAAAATTAGTAAACAACGAAAATAATTATGACGTTATCATTGTTAACAAAGAAAAAGCAATTTTTGCTCACAAAGTATTCTTATCATTAAAAAGTAAATATTTTGAACAATTTTTTTCAACTTCTAATCAAATTGATTTAAATAGAAAAAGAAGTAATCTTATTAATAAAAATTTCAATAGCAATACATTATATATCGAAATTAATGATTTTAGTGAAAATGTTATTTTAAAAATGCTTAAATTTATTTATGTTGAAAATATTGATGATATTGAAGGCGATGATGCATTGGATTTGTATAAAATAGCTTTTAAATATAAAATTGAACATTTGAAAGAAGTATGTGAATTAGAGTTACTAAAAAATATATCAATAACTAACTGTATTAAGAATCTTGTGTTATCTGATCAGTGTAATATTATAAAATTAAAAAATGAATCGTTAAAAATTGTTATTAATAATTTAAATGATTTAATTGATACCGATGATTGGAATCAATTAAATTTTAAATTAGTTACAGAAATTATGAGATCGCAAATTAAGAAATAAAATTAAAAGTATATTCATTAATGATACAAAAATACAAATTAATCAGCACTCTCCGTGTAATAAAATTTTTTTTTGTAAATTATATTACCTACGTCTTTTAATATTAATTAAAAAATTCTTATGGATAACCAGTAACTATTAATTTGTTTAAAAATTTTGTTTATTTGTTTAATGATTTTAAAATTTTTTTATGATTTTTTATTAATAAATAAAATAAAAAATGTACCTAACGCATAATATATGATCAGAAACTTTTGTAAATTAAAAATTTTCCTCCAATTGATTTTTTCCCCAAAAAAGTAAGCAGAGTTAATTTTTTTAATATTTGCTGTTACTTATATACTTATACTTTGTAAAGAAATATAAAATAAAGTTTTTTAATTTTATAAATTTTTGTATCTTAAACAATAAAAATTTGTATAGCTTTTTACTGTAATTATGTTAACAGTATACTTTAATAGTTTGTACAATTTAATAAAAATAAATATTTTTTGATAATAAATTAGGATTTCTTTATACCAACCCAAGTACCAACGTTTTTAGAGTGCCTGTTATTATGGATGACAAATTATTTTCATAAAAAATTTTATACCTTTGATTTTTTATAAATTTCCACAAATTTATTTATATCAAAATACACTATTCTAATTAAATTGGTAAAAAAAATTTCTATTTTTTGTAAATTTTTTTCAAAAATTCTGATATAATTCTCTTTACAAAAATCCAAAAATTAAACATAATTATTTTTAATTTATTCCCAGTACAGGTCAATAATAAAGAAAAGTGCATATTATATTAAACATAATTATATAATATATTGAAAAAATGAAAAAGAAAAGCTTAAAAAAAGATGTTAACTGAATTTATAATTATATAATTTATTTTAATAAAAAATGCGCCTCAAGAACTTAATTTTCAGCGTTTTAACGAAACGTTTTTTTCACCATTTTGGCCAATTTTAGGGTTTTCGGGTCGTTAATTACGATTTCGGGGTCTCTTCTATAATAAATTAGGGCTTCACTCTGCAATTCGCAAAAACTACCTCAAAAAGGGGTATTTTTGATGTTTTCAATGTTTGAGTATCAAAATTTGGTCCTTACAGGTTTTTTGGGCTCCTGATGACGAATTTCGGGGCCTGTCTATGAGAAATTGAACCTATATATACTAGGAAGAGTGTATAAACCTACACTCGCGTCATTTTTTTTTTCAACATTTTTAGTTAATTTTCGTTTTTTTTTTTCAATTAGAATTTTTTTTTGCATTTATTCAAAGTAGTATAGTCTCACATTCTTTATTAAATTTAGAATATTTTGGCATAAAAATTATTTTAATTTAATAAAAAAATAGGCATGAGTTGGTCAGAAAAATTTTTTATTGAAAAAAATTTACTCGGAATTTTTCTGACCAACTCATCAAAGGGTTTACGCTAAAATATTCTAAATTTCATTAAATTTATTTCTAGAACGTGAAACTACTTTAAATTAATGCGAAAAAAATTTTCTTAAATAAAAAAACGAAAATTAAAGAAAAATTTTGAAGAACAAAATGACGTGGGTGTAGGACTCTTAAATAACTTTGCACGTTGAAAATAAATCAAAAATCATTGATCTAATAATTTTTAAAAATATGTTACTTATTTTATGCTGTGAGTGAGTAAAATAATTTTCAAAAAATTGCTTTAGTGATTTAAAAGTATTTGAATCTAAAAGCAAATTTTCTGGTAAAATTATTTATAATTTAAAAAAGCAATAGGTAGAAATAATGAGACATCTATAGAAAAACGATGAAAATGTGAAAAAACGATGATAAAATAAATTTCTATATACCAAAAGATAAAGAAAAATAATGCTTACCAACTACAAGTAGTAGTTGAAAGATGGAGTATTTCGATTTAAAAAATATAAAAAAAAAAGAAAAATTGGTTCTAAATCCATTAAAATTGCTTTTATATTTCTTAATAAAAAAAAAAAAAAAAAAAAAAAAAAAAGAAAACAAAATTTAATTTTATCAAGATTAATTTTGACAAAATTTAACGTAGACTACCTTTTAATATTCAAAAAATTTATCGACTTTATTTTCTATAACATAAAACTTTCTTAAAATTTTATTTTATCATACAAGGAGTTCGAAAAATTTACTACTGTAAAAAATCATATTACTTGGTTTTATTAGAAAATAATAGTAAATTTTTAAACGGGTCTTAGAAAAGTTTATTTTTTACACAAAAATAATCCCATTTGTGCAGGAATGATATCAAAAACTATAGTGATCTGAAAGTTGCTTATTTGTTGATAAAAATTTTTTTTCTAAATTTAAAAAATATTCATTATGATTCCTTTTACTTGAGATTTCGCAGGTGACACTTTCAGTTAGTCCACGCTAAAATAGCCCAAAAGGACCCCGCACAAAAGGATAGGAAATGGCCGTTCGGTCAAATTGGCTGAATTTTGGATATGTTATAGATTTCATCATTCTGAACAAAAGTCTCAATGGGCTCAAAGCTCAAAAGTCCCAACTTTGGCTGTTACAGAGCATGAAAGCTCCAAAGCTCCATCATAACAAAATTGCTTAAAAACCTTTTTTCTTTTATATTTAAAGTATATCTTTATATTTTTGAAGTCGCTGATTTCGAATTTGATGTCAGATTGACAAGATTGTCAATTGACAGCTGTCAATTAGCTGTCAAAACTGTAAATCACCATGTAAAACTTTATAGATTAGCTGGTATTTATGTTTTTGAGGTCACTGATTTCGAATTTGAAATCAGATTGAAAAGATTATTAATTGACAGCTGTCAATTAGCTGTCAAAACGGTAAAACATCGTAGAAAACTTTCTAGATTAGCCGAGATTTATGTTTTTGAGATCGCTGATTTCAAATTAACATTATTGATAGTTGGAAGCTGTCAATTAATTTTTAAAATAGCCAAAAAAAAAATTATATAACAATAGATTTTAAAAAGATCATATGTTTCTGAAGTCACTAATTGTTAAATATTATATTATATCATACTAGGCAAAGCTGATAGTTGACCGCTGTTAATTTAAATAGCCCATTAAAGTTAAATAACTTTTTTAGTCATAAAAATCTGTTTTTAGCTTTACCCAGGACCAACGACGTGGACGTAATGGATACTGATCCCTGTGTAAAAGTTAAAATTCGATTACGAACCAAGAATTCGACAGTTGTCAGCTGTCAAATAAAAGTTAAAATAACTAATAAGAAACGTATGGTATTGTATAAAGGTTTTTAACTTACAAAAAATAATGCATGGCTGATTAATCACTTTTTATTATTTAAAAGGTAATTAACAGTTATCAACTGTCAACTGTCAACTTTTTTCAAATTGCTATCTAATTTATGATCAGTAACCTCAAAATTATTTACTTTCTTTAAAATGTAAAGTTTTTTTTTAGCATTTGGTAGCTAATTGACAGCTGTCAAATCTTAACATTGTCAATTCAATGACAAACTCATAATAAGTGACATAAGAAGCATAAGATCTTTTTAAAATCTATTGTTATATTTTTTTTAAAAGTAAGTTGACAGCTGCCAACTATCAATAATGTTAATTTGACATCAGATTTGAAATCAGCGATCTCAAAAACATAAATCTCGGCTAATCTAGAAAGTTTTCTACGGCATTTTAGAGTTTTGACAGCTAATTGACAGCTTTCAATTAATAATCTTGTCAATCTGATTTCAAATTCTAAATCATTGACCTCAAAAACATAAATACCAGCTAATCTATAAAGTTTTAAATGGTGATTTACAGTTTTGACAGCTAATTGACAGCTGTCAATTGACAATATTATCAATCTGACATCAAATTCGAAATCAGCGACTTCAAAAATATAAAGATATACTTTAAAAATAAAAGAAAAAAGGTTTTGAAGCAATTTTGTTAAGATGGAGCTTTGGAGCTTTCAAGCTCCGTTGCAGCCAAAGTTGGGACTTTTGAGCTTTATGCCCATTGAGACTTTTGTTCAGAATGATTAAATCTATAACATATCCAAAATTCAGCCAATTTGACCGAACGGCCATTTCCTATCCTTTTGTGCGGGTCCTTTTCAACCACATAATATCAGATACATGAATTAATAACAAAAAAATTTAGGACACATAAAAGAAATATCAATTCAGCCCACTTCAAAATAGGAATCAAACATTTCGGACACCTTAAATTTATCATTTTTAGTTTTGCCCACAAACAAAATATATACAATTTTAGGTAGTTGAATTAAAAAATCAAAACTTAAAAATTTTTTTTATTTATAGGCCAATATAAAAAATTTTGCCATTTTTGGGCAAAACTAAAAATGATAAATTGATGGTGTCCGGAAATTCCTTATTGAAGGCGTCCTTCTCAGGGCAATGCAGAGATATTTTTATTGTCTTGTTGTCAAATTTAAATTAAAAAAAATTTTTTTTCTTTCCTAAACGGTATGTAAGACGGCAAATACTATTAATATAATTTATATGAATAAGAATAAGTTGTTGCATGCTCCTGTGTTTAGGCAACTGGCCTGCAACACTTTGTCTAACCATACTCGACTTTTTCTACTTAAATAATAATTGTATAGTATTAAGATGTCCATTTAGTCACAGCAAAAAATCTGCACGCCTTTCGTTGTTAACGTTTTACAATTATTTTACTAACTAATGTTTATCACTGAATTTTTTATAATATTTTAATTTTTTCAGATAATTTCATTGTTGAGAGTGAATATAAAAATTGCTCTGTAAATAAGAATAAAATTTTTTTTAAATTATGTTAAAAAATTGTGTTACAGAATTTCTTAATATTTTTATTTAAGAAAAATATATATAAAAAAAAGGAAAAAATTATAAGTTTAAATCTTATTTAAATAAAATTAGAAAAACATTGTTAATTTTTAATGATTAAATAATTAATTTAAGTTTTGTAACAATGTCCTAACCATCAGAATATTTGCCAAAAATAATATAATTTTTAAAATTTAAAACTGACAAATCTTTATTGTAACATAAATTATAATGAATTATTATTTTGCTTAAACTTTAACTGTTTATCTATTTTAAAAACCAATGCAATGACATAAGCCAGACATGGGCCATTAGGCCTATGTGCTTGATAGATTCAAAAGGAAGAGGCCATTGTAACTTAGGTTTTCGGTGTGATTAATTTCTTGGTCCATTTTCCGAAAAATAGCCACGTTTCCCACTATGGGCCAATTTAGGTAATTCTAAAAGTTTATTAGAACTGGTCGTTTTCTTGTATCAGATTTTCGTACCAGAAAACATAATTTCCTATGGTTACGATATCTTTTTTATAGTTACAAGTACAAGAAATGATTTTATAGGCACAAGACCAAGAAACTTAAGTTGCAATAGCCTCTTCCTTTTAAGAACACCACGCATACAGGCCTTATGGACCGAGTCTGGACTAAAAGTATATAAAAAGAAAAATATTTTTTAAATTAATATTTTAATCACATATTTTAAAAAATTAAAATTTCTAAAAAAAAAAATCATAATAAATTTTAATATTTTTTGAAGCATAAAAAATTTATAAAAAATTAATGTTATAGTAAAATAATACATGATAATATATTTCTACATAAATACAATGCGTATATATTTATAAAAAAGGAAAGATTTTTTTTTCGAGGTACTTATTATAATAAACAAGAGAACCTTATTAATTCGAAGCACAAACTTCGTATATCATACACAAGAACAACAAAATTTAAATATTTAGGTATAAAAAATTCAAGAAATGTCGTATATACACAAACATCTAAATAAGTCAAACAATAGTTTTTTAGAGAAATTTCATCTGAATTTACTGAAAAATTTTTATAATTTTTTCTTGGACATACTTTTAAATGTAAATTTTTCATTCATATTAGTTAGTTTTTGTACTTTATAGAAGGTCCAGAAATAGCTGATGTTTTAGGAGTGATATATCCAAACTATTGGCTTTTATTTTTCATATTATCAACTAGAAATTAAATGCAACTTTTTTATTCAAAATTTTAATTTTTTAATAATTTTTTTTTTTTAATTTAAACCTAAATTTCGATGGCCTTAACATACAAAGGGTCAAAAAAACTCAAAATGTAATAGTGAAAAATCCAAATTAATTTTAAATAATTTTGCTTGAAGTGCTAAAATTTAATTTTTTAAAACAAACTGTCAAATTTTATTGTATAACCCGGCCTAAAATTTAACAAAAGATTTCGATCCATCTATAAAACAAAACAAAATAGTAACTTTTCATCCGTGACCAAAATTTTATTTTTATATTTAAATAAAATTTTTTATTTATTTTTTACTGCATTGAATACCTAAAGTGAGTTTCTAAATAATTTTAGGGGATAATATTGTAAAAATATTTAAACTTTTATAGCGCGGATTTAAGTTTATTTTTTTTTATGGATGGATTAAGACCTTTCCAAAATTTATAGAAAAATTCATGATATAAAATAATTATTTATATTAAATAATTTATTAATTTCTATTTTATTTAATTTTCGTCCCCTATAAAATATCTAAAATAAGTATACGAAAAATTCTATGAAAACTAAAGCAGTGCAAGTTAATAGTACAGAAAAAAGAGATAAAAAGAGAAAAAAATTTTCTTTATTTTTGTTCTAGAGATCTAATGAAACAAAGAGACATGTGCGACAAGCATTGCAATCGCTGTACTTACTTATTACCACAAAATTCACAAACAATATATACAGTAAGCAAATTATAATTCCATACATATATACAACGATCATATATACCTACATAGAAAAATATTTAGATATATTATGCTAAAAAAATTTGCAGAATTTCAGATACTTTTTATTGTGAAAAAAAGAGAAAATAGTAATAATAAATATTTTAATTATTAAAAAAGTTTTATTACTTTTTATTTTAGTATGCACAATGCAACTCTTTTTTTTTAGTTTATTAAACTTCTACTTAATAATAGGTACTATAAATATTTTAATTTTTTTTTTTGAATAACAATTTTTTGTATAGTTTGGCATTATTTATATTTTTTATTAAAATTTATTTTTATGATTTTTAGATTAAAAGTTTAAACAAACTTCAAAATTTGTTAAAATTTAAAAAAACTTATGATGAATTTGAATTTTAATGAACTTTTTGTAAAAATTATTCAGGCTCAATTATACAGAATTTCTAATTTTTAATTCTGATTTACTTCAATTTACATAATTAATAAAGGTTTTCTTTCTGGACAAAAAAAAATTCAATAAATACACTGTAAAAAGTAACTTTCTTAGATTCACAAAAAAAATAGAATATTTTCGAAAAATTTGTAAATATTTGATAAAAATCGTAAATAATTGGAGAATTCTCGATTTTTTCTTGTGAATTTACGAAAAACTTTATAAATTAGCAAATATTTTTGATCTTACAATTCTTTTTACTTTACTAGTTAACAATTAAAGTTTGAAAAAAAAAACAAACAATAAAGGATTTTTATAATTAGTTCCATTTATAGATTGCAACAAAGTAAATAATCCGAATTTCAAATGGCGGACAGCTTATTTCAGGATTTGGCTGGCCTGTTTAAAAAAAAAAAAAATGGCGAATTAACCTTCATAATTACAAAGAAAGAAAATATTTTTTGCATGCTTTAGATTCCCTAAACATCCTCATTAAAGGGTGAAAAAAGGGTCTATTTTCATACTTTTTTTCAGGCGCTCCTATTTTATCATATTTTTTTCTAAATGTGGTTAATTCTCAGGTAAGACAACTTCCTTTTTACGAAATTTTTTGGTTTTTTTGTTTCAGACTTGCCGTTTTCGAGATAAACTGTCCGCCATGAGCCAATGCAATTTTTCGGGCCATCTATAAATAAAACTAATTCTGAAAATAATTTTTGTTGTTATTTTTTTCAAAATTTAATTGTTAAGTAATAAAAGAAAAAAATTTATAAGGTGTAATACACAATAAAGCAGGTGAGAAAAAAATATAAAAAAATATGCTTATGAAATAGAATTTCTAATACGAGGCACATTTTTAGTTTTATTTTCATTGTAATACTTCTTCAAAATTCAATAAATAATAATCATCTAAAATTTACGAAAATTTATAAAACTTAAGTTACTTCAATATTTAAATCAAGTAATTTTCATTAAAATATATTTAATATCAAAAGTATTTATTAAAAAGAAAAATAAAAGATAAAAAAGTTTTATTGATAAAATTAAATTAAATTTTGGATAAAAATACTTTGAAAATTTCAATATTTAAGTATAAAAAACAGAATTTTTTTAATAAAGAGAAAAAAATAAAATAATATCGAAAGAATTGAAAATTAGTTATGATAAAATATAATCTTTTGCCATGTAAATAATATTAGTATATATAGGTAATTCTATCGTCACTCGTGCCGAAACTTATATCTTATATATATCTTCAAAATTAATTCAGACGTCTTGGCACGTCTTTGTCGGTATACTGTTGGTGATAAAGTTTAGTATGCTAATTTCTAGAACAGCTGCACAGTTATAGAACTCACCTGGTTTTATACCACACCAATCTTTTCTTAACTATAAGACACACACACACACATACACATTATATATGCATTAATATGATGTATTATTAATTCTTAACTTTAGGAAATATGAAAATTATTGAATTTAAATTGCTGTAATTATAGAGATGAGCTATACATGTCGTCTATATATTTTATTCAATTTATATTTATTTAGTTACGTATGAGCAATTTTCACGGATATTGTTCATTGCAGGTCTTAAAGTAATTTTTTATTACATTTATTTTTGGCAAATAGAAAAGTTCTTGTAATTAGTTTTTCTTTTCCTGAAATTAATCTTCAAATATTTTAATTTGAATTTATAGAAATTTTCAGTACTTAAATTTTCACTCAAAATCAAATTTACTCATATAAAATAATGATTTAAATATTTTAATATGCATCTGCGTTTTATAGAGAAAATAATAGAAAATTTTCAACTGCTTATGTATATGTAGACGAATAATCTCGTATAATTGTTGATAAACTTATAATTTTGAGAAATCTTATGTAAGTTTGATTGAAAGACAATATAGTTATAGCTATACCAAAGTTTATAATTGTAAATTTTTATTATAAACTAAATTTAATAACATTTCATGTATAAAATTACAAATTTTATGCAACTATAAAAATATATAGTAAGTTTTACAACGATAGTGGAACGTATTTATAAATTCTAGAACCAAGATTATAAGTCCTAAAGTATTCAAAGGTCTTGCTTTTATCAGGTCCTGATCAGGTTCTGATTCTGCTTTCAAATTATTTTAATCCCATTTGAACCTAAAAACGCAACTTCTTTAACCCCCTCTACTTCAAGGAATTTTTCGGGTATCTCTCCCTATGAACATATTCACGGCTCGGCGGGGGTGTAAATGGGTGAAATATTGACGTTTTTAGGGGGGGGGGGATGAAATGGACTTAGAATATTTTCAATTTAGGGACTTGGAATTTAATTTGAAGTGGGAGTCAGGACCTGATCAGGCCCTGATAACAATAACAACTTTAAGAATAAAGAATACTTTAAGTTTATGGACTTAGGATAGTTTATATTTCAGGATTTATTATAATTTCGGTTTTTGGATTATTACTGTTATGAGTGAACATGTTCCATGCTCGTTGGCTGTGTAGTTACACAAACCGGTTATACAATTTTTTAGATGAGTTTTGTAGGGCAAGTTTAGAGGCTTTGCAAGTTTTTAAAGCTTTTAAAAGAATGCTAATCAAAAAATTTCATCCTATCTTATTCGTTTAAAAAGTATTTGTTGTAAATTCATGGGAAATTGAGTCCAACAAGTAAATAAAATTTTTGCGCTGTATAACCTAATTGCATTTCTAACACATACATTTTTTGTTTTTTAAAATAATTATATTTTGATACTTTATAATTCTCAATAGCCTCGTTTATACGAGTATTAAGTTGGACTGAATTGAGCAAGAGAAGCCAAAATTTTAAAGTCAGCAAAGCTTGCAAGTTGCTAAGAATAAATTTCAAATTTTTATTAAATATATTTTAAAATATATTTGTTCTTTACATAAATGATATGATTTTAAAAAAGAGAATTAAATAATTCAAGTTTATTTTTTGCATTTTATATTTTAGCTTAAAATTAGATTGATTTTAATCAAAAATATCTGCAGAAAACTTAAATACATTAAATCTATTTATGTATAAGTAGAATGAATAAATTTAAATAATTTTAAATAAAGTGTATTTTGATTATTTGAAAACCTAATACAAATAGTAAGTGATATAAATCAGCAGAGATTGTTTTAATGGGCAGTCGTGGCAAATTTAGGTAGCTGTAAAGTCGAAATGGGCAATCGTAAATTTGGAATTCGGCAGTTGTGTTTTTTTGTGATTTATACATTTTATTTGAGCATTTGTAATTATATTAATTTACTTTTATGTAAATTCTTAATTTTTGGTAAACTTAAAGTAATAGACAAAAAAAAACAAATATTTAGGGAAGATTGGTTGACATATATAAAAATGACATCATTTTCTGCAGTTGTAAAAAATTCTTAGAATAATCTCTGTTAACACCAGGTATAAAATTGATATTACTTGAACCAATCGGACTGGTACTTATAAGGTACCTAAGGTACTATATAACCTAACAATGACTTTATACTTTGTAACGAAGGAGATTTCAAGCTCCTAAATATTTTGTCAATTTTCTAAAGTGGATTTTAAATCGTAACAATTAGGTATTAAAATTGAGTTCTTGGGTAATAAATAATATGAAGTTAATGTAAAAAAAACCAACGGAAGTCTAAATTTTACAAATAAAAAATACATTAAGTAACTTACAATATATAAAAGAAAATTATCTTTTTTTTTTACTTTGTCATTTACATTTCATTTCGCACTTTATAAAATATATTCATATAACATATACTTGGTTTTAAGTTTTTCATTTCTTTTAGAAAAAATATTTTACATTTTTTTTTATATTAATGTCAATCAACCAAATTTTTTTTTTCTTAAATGTCATAATATATAAAATGTAAATTTTTCAAGATGTTTTGAGTATAATCTTCATTTATTTTAATATTTTAACTTGGAACATTTTTATAGGGAGGGGTACGATGAGAATTCAAAAATCAGGGATGGTCAAATAGGTTTGATTTAAGAAGGGAAAATGGGACTAAGAATAATCCGAGTTTAGAGACTTAAAATAATTTAAATTTAGGGACTTAGAATAATTCAAGTTTAGGGATTTAAAATAATCCAGGCTAGTTGTAATAATTCGGTTTAAGGGACTTGGTATAATTTTGATTTAGGACTAATTGTAAGAATAATCCGAGTTTAGGGACTTAAAATAATTCAATTTTAGGGACTTAAAATATTTAAGCTTAGGGACCTACAATAATCCGTGTTTTGGGAGTTGTAATAATTTTGATTAAGGGGATTAGAATATTTTTGATTAAGGGACTTAGAATAATACGGGCTTAACATCTAAAGGTGATAATTAAAAATGATAAAATTAGAAAATTGTATTGTAAAGTTGCGTAACATTTGCATTATACATAGCCCTCAGCTGTAATAAACATGTTTCATATATTTAGGTTGTTTGTATACAATGATTTTCTTTTTTATATAATCTGTATTGAGTTCATTTTAACTGTTAGAAAATTTTTATTAGTGTGGTAAAAAGACACTGATTTATTAAGACACTTTCATTATTATGAATTAACAGGTTTCCAGGCTACCCTCTAGAAATATGTTCCATGTTAAAAAAACTAACTTTAAAAAGCGAATACATCAAAAATACTCCTTTTTGGGAATAAATACAGCATCTGTACAACCAAAACCGTGATTTAACTGGAGTATTATTTTTTTAATAATGAAAAAAGTTAAAAAAAGTTTAGTAATCGAATACAAAAACCATTGAATTAGTTCAGAAAATTCGGGCTTGATAGAAATTTCAGTCAATGCAATTGGTTCCTCATAGAGGAACCTTTGTGATAGATGAAATTTTGATTTTTGATTTTTTGGCGTATAAGCACGTTTTGGGACCTCAGGAAGCTAAAAAACCGGTTTTTAAAAAAAGTCTGTATGTGTGTGTGTGTGTGTGTGTGTGTGTGTATGTATGTAACCGGTGAAATTTCACAACCATTATGGAATTAAGACCTAATTTTTTTTTCAAAAATTTTTTCATCAAAAAATCTCAAACTACTTTTTTTTTTTTTTAATTTGGATGTAATACCTCATTTATTTCCATGAAAGTACTTATATTTGAAAGTACGATTTTTACTCGGTATCTGGAATCTGATAACTAATTTTTTGAAAATTTTTTTCTCAAAATTTTTTTCACAAAAAAATACAAAAAACACTAATTCTTTTTTTCTTTTTGGACGTAGTACCTAATTTATTTCTTTGAGAGTACTAGTTTTAGAAATATAGTTTATAGCATTTTTTTGGACCTGAAACCTAATTTTTTCAAAATTTTTTTCTCAAAATTTTTGTTGCCAAAAAATACAAAAAATGCCAAAATTTTTTTTATTTTAGGACGTAATACTTAGTTTTTTTCTATGAAAGTACTAATATTTGAAAATTTTGCAATCGGTGGTATTTAACAACCATTATGGAATTAAGATCTAATTTTTTTTTCAAAACTTTTTTCATCAAAAAATCTCAAACTACTTTTTTTTTTTTTTAATTTGGATGTAATACCTCATTTATTTCCATGAAAGTACTTGTATTTGAAGGTACGATTTTTACTCGATATCTCGAATCTGATAACTAATTTTTTGAAAATTTTTTTCCCAAAATTTTTTTCACCAAAAAATACAAAAAAAACTTAATTTTTTTTTATTTTTGGATGTAGTACCTAATTGATTTCTATGAGAGTACTATTTTTAGAAATATCGTTTATAGTAATTTTTTGGACCTGAAACTTAATTATTTCAAAATTTTTTTCTTAAAATTAAAAAAACAAAAAAATTAAAAAATCTGTAATATTTTTTTTTTTTTTTAGTGTAATACTTCCTTTAATTCCATGAAAGTACTAATATTTGAAAATTTTGCAATCGGTGGTATTTAACAACCATTATGGAATTAAGAACTAATTTTTTTTTTCGAAAATTTTTTCATCAAGAGATTTCAAAATACTTTTTTTTTTTTTTTAATTTAGGTGTAATACCTCATTTATTTCCATAAAAGTACTTATATTTGAAAGTATGGTTTTTACTCGATATCTCAAGTCTGATAATTAATTTTTTGAAAATTTTTTTGACAAAAAAATACAAAGAATACCAAATTTTTTTTTTGTTCGGACGTAGTACCTAATTAATTTCTATGAGAGTACTAGTTTTAGAAAGCTTATTCATAGTAATTTTTTGGATCTGATACCGAATTTTTTCAAAATTTTTTTTCAACATTAATAAAACAAAAAAATTAAAAAATCTGTAATATTGTTTTTTTTTATGTGTAATACCTAGTTTATTGAAATTTTTTTCTAAAAATTTGTTAAATAAAAAACATTAAATCACAGCAACATTTTTTTTCTTTTAAAATACGGTATTTAACTTTTTTTTATGAAATACTGATATCTCAAATTATAATTTTTATTAGATAAAATAGACCATTATAAATATTTTGCTATTGTTAATGAGGAACCATAGTGCCAATCACTCGTTTTTTTTCTAAAAATACAATATTTTTGATACCTATTTAAATTTTTATATATTGTTTTTTTATTTCTCAGGCCTTTTGGACTGTATTTGTTAAGGTTTTTCTCTATTTTACATATTTTTTCATTATAAGTAAACTTGTTTTATAAAAATTTTAACCTATTCAAATGGTTTCATGAAAGTGAATCCACCTTTTCTAAATATACAATAATTTTAATACTTATTTAATTTATTTATATCTTGTTTTTTAATTACGCTGGCCTGAAGGGCCGTATTTGTTTAAGTTTTTCTCTACGTAGAATATTCTCTCATTATTAGTAAAATTGGTTTATAAAAATTTTAACCAATTCAAATGAATTCATAAAAGTGGATCCAAAGATTCTAAAAATACAATATTTTTGATACCTATTTAAATTTTTATATCTTGTTTTTTTATTTCTCAGGCCTTTTGGACTGTATTTGTTAAGGTTTTTCTCTATTTTACATATTTTTTCATTATAAGTAAACTTGTTTTATAAAAATTTTAACCTATTCAAATGGTTTCATGAAAGTGGATCCACCTTTTCTAAATATACAATAATATTAATACTTATTTAATTTATTTATATCTTGTTTTTTAATTACGCTGGCCTGGTGGGCCGTATTTGTTTTAGTTTTCCTCTACGTAGAATATTCTCTTATTATTAGTAAACTTGGTTTATAAAAATTTTAACCAATTCAAATGGTTTCAAGCAAGTAGATCCAATGATCTAAAAATACAATATTTTTGATACCTATTTATATTTTTATATCTTGTTTTTTTATTTCTCAGGCCTTTTGGACTGTATTTGTTAAGGTTTTTCTCTATTTTACATATTTTTTCATTATAAGTAAACTTGTTTTATAAAAATTTTAACCTATTCAAATGGTTTCATGAAAGTGGATCCACCTTTTCTAAATATACAATAATTTTAATACTTATTTAATTTATTTATATCTTGTTTTTTAATTACGCTGGCCTGAAGGGCCGTATTTGTTTTAGTATTCCTCTACGTAGAATATTCTCTTATTATTAGTAAATTTGGTTTATAAAAATTTTAAGCAATTCAAATGGTTTCATGCAAGTAGATCCAAAGATTCTAAAAATACAATATTTTTGATACCTATTTATATTTTTATATCTTGTTTTTTTATTTCTCAGGCCTTTTGGACTGTATTTGTTTAGATTTTTCTCTATTTTACATATTTTTTCATTATAAGTAAACCTGTTTTCTAAAAATTTTAACCTATTCAAATGGTTTCATGAAAGTGGATCCACCTTTTCTAAATATACAATAATTTTAATACTTATTTAATTTATTTATATCTTGTTTTTTAATTACGCTGGCCTGGTGGGCCGTATTTGTTTTAGTTTTCCTCTACGTAGAATATTCTCTTATTATTAGTAAACTTGGTTTATAAAAATTTTAACCAATTCAAATGGTTTCAAGCAAGTAGATCCAATGATCTAAAAATACAATATTTTTGATACCTATTTATATTTTTATATCTTGTTTTTTATTTCTCAGGCCTTTTGGACTGTATTTGTTAAGGTTTTTCTCTATTTTACATATTTTTTCATTATAAGTAAACTTGTTTTATAAAAATTTTAACCTATTCAAATGGTTTCATGAAAGTGGATCCACCTTTTCTAAATATACAATAATTTTAATACTTATTTAATTTATTTATATCTTGTTTTTTAATTACGCTGGCCTGGTGGGGCGTATTTGTTTAAGTTTTTCTCTACGTAGAATATTCTCTTATTATTAGTAAAATTGGTTTATAAAAATTTTAACCAATTCAAATGAATTCATAAAAGTGAATCCACCTTTTCTAAATTTACAATAATTTTAATAATTATTTTAATTATTTATACCTTGTTTTTTAATTACGCTGGCCTGGTGAGCCGTATTTGTTTTAGTTTTCTTCTACGTAGAATATTCTCTTATTATTAGTAAAATTGGTTTATAAAAATTTTAACCAATTCAAATAATTTCATGCAAGTGGATCCAACGTTTATAAAAATACAATAACTTTGATACTTAATTAAATTTTTTATATCTTGTTTTTTTATTTCTCAGGCCTTTTGGACTGTATTTGTTTAGGTTTTTCTCTATTTTACATATTTTTTCATTATAAGTAAACTTGTTTTATAAAAATTTTGACCTATTCAAATGGTTTCATGAAAGTGGATCCACCTTTTCTAAATATACAATAATTTTAATACTTATTTAATTTATTTATATCTTGTTTTTTAATTACGCTGGCCTGGTGGGGCGTATTTGTTTAAGTTTTTCTCTACGTAGAATATTCTCTTATTATTAGTAAAATTGGTTTATAAAAATTTTAACCAATTCAAATGAATTCATAAAAGTGAATCCACCTTTTCTAAATTTACAATAATTTTAATACTTATTTAAATTATTTATATCTTGTTTTTTTATTTCTCAGGCCTTGTGGACTGTATTTGTTTAGGTTTTCCTCTATTTTAAATATTTTTTCATTATAAGTAAACATGGTTTATATAAATTTTAACCAATTCAAATGGTTTCATGAAAGTGGATCCTCCATTTCTATATAAACAATAATTTTAATAATTATTTTAATTATTTATATCTTGTTTTTTAATTACGCTGGCCTGGTGGGCCGTATTTGTTTTAGTTTTCCTCTACGTAGAATATTATCTTATTATTAGTAAACTTGGTTTATAAAAATTTTAACCAATTCAAAAGGTTTCAAGCAAGTTGATCCAAAGATTCTAAAAATACAATATTTTTGATACCTATTTAAATTTTTATATCTTGTTTTTTTATTTCTCAGGCATTTTGGACTGTATTTGTTTAGGTTTTTCTCTATTTTACATATTTTTTCATTATAAGTAAACTTGTTTTATAAAAATTTTAACCTATTCAAATGGTTTCATGAAAGTGGATCCACCTTTTCTAAATATACAATAATATTAATACTTATTTAATTTATTTATATCTTGTTTTTTAATTACGCTGGCCTGGTGGGCCGTATTTGTTTTAGTTTTCCTCTACGTAGAATATTCTCTTATTATTAGTAAACTTGGTTTATAAAAATTTTAACCAATTCAAATGGTTTCAAGCAAGTAGATCCAATGATCTAAAAATACAATATTTTTGATACCTATTTATATTTTTATATCTTGTTTTATTATTTATCAGGCCTTTTGGACTGTATTTGTTTAAGTTTTCCTCTATTTTAAATATTTATTCATTATAAGTAAACATGGTTTATAAAAATTTTAACCAATTCAAATGGTTTCATGAAAGTGGATCCTCCATTTCTATATAAACAATAATTTTAATAATTATTTTAATTATTTATATCTTGTTTTTTAATTACGCTGGCCTGGTGGGCCGTATTTGTTTTAGTTTTCCTCTACGTAGAATATTCTCTTATTATTAGTAAACTTGGTTTATAAAAATTTTAACCAATTCAAAAGGTTTCAAGCAAGTAGATCCAAAGATTCTAAAAATACAATATTTTTGATACCTATTTAAATTTTTATATCTTGTTTTTTTATTTCTCAGGCATTTTGGTCTGTATTTGTTTAGGTTTTTCTCTATTTTACATATTTTTTCATTATAAGTAAACTTGTTTTATAAAAATTTTAACCTATTCAAATGGTTTCATGAAAGTGGATCCACCTTTTCTAAATATACAATAATTTTAATACTTATTTAATTTATTTATATCTTTTTTTTTAATTACGCTGGCCTGAAGGGCCGTATTTGTTTAAGTTTTTCTCTACGTAGAATATTCTCTCATTATTAGTAAACTGGGTTTATAAAAATTTTAACCAATTCAAATGGTTTCATGCAAGTGGATCCAACTTTTATAAAAATACAATAATTTTGGTACCTAATTAAATTTTTTATATCTTGTTTTTTTATTTCTCAGGCCTTTTGGACTGTATTTGTTTAGGTTTTTCTCTATTTTACATATTTTTTCATTATAAGTAAACTTGGTTTATAAGAATTTTAACCAATTCAAATGGTTTCATGAAAGTGGATCCACCTTTTCTAAATATACAATAATTTTAATACTTATTTAATTTATTTATATCTTGTTTTTTAATTACGCTGACCTGGTGGGCCGTATTTGTTTTAGTTTTCCTCTACGTAGAATATTCTCTTATTATTAGTAAACTTGGTTTATAAAAATTTTAACCAATTCAAATGGTTTCATGCAAGTGGATCCAACTTTTATAAAAATACAATAATTTTGATACCTAATTAAATTTTTTATATCTTGTTTTTTTATTTCTCAGGCCTTTTGGACTGTATTTGTTTAGGTTTTTCTCTATTTTACAAATTTTTTTATTAT
Organism: Anagrus nilaparvatae; assembly: GCA_022575985.1. Lineage (NCBI taxonomy): Eukaryota > Metazoa > Arthropoda > Insecta > Hymenoptera > Mymaridae > Anagrus > Anagrus nilaparvatae. Next base: position 16,319,125 of record JAKSXM010000272.1, read on the forward strand.
AAATAAACTTGTTTTATAAAAATTTTAACATTTTCAAATGGTTTCATGAAAGTGGATCCACCTTTTCTAAATATACAATAATTTTAATACTTATTTAATTTATTTATATCTTGTTTTTTAATTATGCTGGCCTGGTGGGGCGTATTTGTTTAAGTTTTTCTCTACGTAGAATATTCTATCATTATTAGTAAAATTGGTTTATAAAAATTATAACCAATTCAAATGAATTCATAAAAGTGGATCCACCTTTTCTAAATATACAATAATTTTAATACTTATTTAATTTATTTATATCTTGTTTTTTAATTACGCTGGCCTGAAGGGCCGTATTTGTTTAAGTTTTTCTCTACGTAGAATATTCTCTCATTATTAATAAACTGGGTTTATAAAAATTTTAACCAATTCAAATGGTTTCATGCAAGTGGATCCAACTTTTATAAAAATACAATAATTTTGGTACCTAATTAAATTTTTTATATCTTGTTTTTTTATTTCTCAGGCCTTTTGGACTGTATTTGTTTAGGTTTTTCTCTATTTTACATATTTTTTCATTATAAGTAAACTTGGTTTATAAGAATTTTAACCAATTCAAATGGTTTCATGAAAGTGGATCAACCTTTTCTAAATATACAATAATTTTAATACTTATTTAATTTATTTATATCTTGTTTTTTAATTACGCTGGCCTGAAGGGCCGTATTTGTTCAAGTTTTTCTCTACGTAGAATATTCTCTCATTATTAGTAAACTGGGTTTATAAAAATTTTAACCAATTCAAATGGTTTCATGCAAGTGGATCCAACTTTTATAAAAATACAATAATTTTGGTACCTAATTAAATTTTTTATATCTTGTTTTTTTATTTCTCAGGCCTTTTGGACTGTATTTGTTAAGGTTTTTCTCTATTTTACATATTTTTTCATTATAAGTAAACTTGTTTTATAAAAATTTTAACCTATTCAAATGGTTTCATGAAAGTGGATCCACCTTTTCTAAATATACAATAATTTTAATACTTATTTAATTTATTTATATCTTGTTTTTTAATTACGCTGGCCTGAAGGGCCGTATTTCTTTTAGTTTTCCTCTACGTAGAATATTCTCTTATTATTAGTAAATTTGTTTTATAAAAATTTTAACCAATTCAAATGGTTTTATGCAAGTAGATCCAACGTTTATAAAAATACAATAATTTTGATACCTAATTAAATTTTTTATATCTTGTTTTTTTATTTCTCAGGCCTTTTTGACTGTGTTTGTTTAGGTTTTTCTCTATTTTACATATTTTTTCATTATAAGTAAACTTGTTTTATAAAAATTTTAACCTATTCAAATGGTTTCATGCAAGTGGATCCAACGTTTATAAAAATACAACAATTTTGATACCTATTTAAATTTTTAAATTATGTTTTTTTATTTCTCAGGCCTTTTGGACTGTATTTTTTTAAGTTTTTCTCTATTTTATATATTTTTCTATTATAAGTAAACTTGGTTTATAAGAATTTTAACCAATTCAAATGGTTTCATGAAAGTGGATCCACCTTTTCTAAATATACAATAATTTTAATACTTATTTAAATTATTTATATCTTGTTTTTTAATTACGCTGGCCTGGTGGGCCGTATTTGTTTTAGTTTTCCTCTACATAGAATATTCTCTTATTATTAGTAAACTTGGTTTATAAAAATTTTAACCAATTCAAATGGTTTCAAGCAAGTAGATCCAAAGATTCTAAAAATACAATATTTTTGATACCTATTTATATTTTTATATCTTGTTTTTTTATTTCTCAGGCCTTTTGGACTGTATTTGTTAAGGTTTTTCTCTATTTTACATATTTTTTCATTATAAGTAAACTTGTTTTATAAAAATTTTAACCTATTCAAATGGTTTCATGAAAGTGGATCCACCTTTTCTAAATATACAATAATTTTAATACTTATTTAATTTATTTATATCTTGTTTTTTAATTACGCTGGCCTGAAGGGCCGTATTTGTTTTAGTTTTCCTCTACGTAGAATATTCTTTTATTATTAGTAAACTTGGTTTATAAAAATTTTAACCAATTCAAATGGTTTCAAGCAAGTAGATCCAATGATCTAAAAATACAATATTTTTGATACCTATTTATATTTTTATATCTTGTTTTATTATTTATCAGGCCTTTTGGACTGTATTTGTTTAAGTTTTCCTCTATTTTAAATATTTATTCATTATAAGTAAACATGGTTTATAAAAATTTTAACCAATTCAAATGGTTTCATGAAAGTGGATCCTCCATTTCTATATAAACAATAATTTTAATAATTATTTTAATTATTTATATCTTGTTTTTTAATTACGCTGGCCTGGTGGGCCGTATTTGTTTTAGTTTTCCTCTACGTAGAATATTCTCTTATTATTAGTAAACTTGGTTTATAAAAATTTTAACCAATTCAAAAGGTTTCAAGCAAGTAGATCCAAAGATTCTAAAAATACAATATTTTTGATACCTATTTAAATTTTTATATCTTGTTTTTTTATTTCTCAGGCATTTTGGTCTGTATTTGTTTAGGTTTTTCTCTATTTTACATATTTTTTCATTATAAGTAAACTTGTTTTATAAAAATTTTAACCTATTCAAATGGTTTCATGAAAGTGGATCCACCTTTTCTAAATATACAATAATTTTAATACTTATTTAATTTATTTATATCTTTTTTTTTAATTACGCTGGCCTGAAGGGCCGTATTTGTTTAAGTTTTTCTCTACGTAGAATATTCTCTCATTATTAGTAAACTGGGTTTATAAAAATTTTAACCAATTCAAATGGTTTCATGCAAGTGGATCCAACTTTTATAAAAATACAATAATTTTGGTACCTAATTAAATTTTTTATATCTTGTTTTTTTATTTCTCAGGCCTTTTGGACTGTATTTGTTTAGGTTTTTCTCTATTTTACATATTTTTTCATTATAAGTAAACTTGGTTTATAAGAATTTTAACCAATTCAAATGGTTTCATGAAAGTGGATCCACCTTTTCTAAATATACAATAATTTTAATACTTATTTAATTTATTTATATCTTGTTTTTTAATTACGCTGACCTGGTGGGCCGTATTTGTTTTAGTTTTCCTCTACGTAGAATATTCTCTTATTATTAGTAAACTTGGTTTATAAAAATTTTAACCAATTCAAATGGTTTCATGCAAGTGGATCCAACTTTTATAAAAATACAATAATTTTGATACCTAATTAAATTTTTTATATCTTGTTTTTTTATTTCTCAGGCCTTTTGGACTGTATTTGTTTAGGTTTTTCTCTATTTTACAAATTTTTTTATTATAAATAAACTTGTTTTATAAAAATTTTAACATTTTCAAATGGTTTCATGAAAGTGGATCCACCTTTTCTAAATATACAATAATTTTAATACTTATTTAATTTATTTATATCTTGTTTTTTAATTATGCTGGCCTGGTGGGGCGTATTTGTTTAAGTTTTTCTCTACGTAGAATATTCTATCATTATTAGTAAAATTGGTTTATAAAAATTATAACCAATTCAAATGAATTCATAAAAGTGGATCCACCTTTTCTAAATATACAATAATTTTAATACTTATTTAATTTATTTATATCTTGTTTTTTAATTACGCTGGCCTGAAGGGCCGTATTTGTTTAAGTTTTTCTCTACGTAGAATATTCTCTCATTATTAATAAACTGGGTTTATAAAAATTTTAACCAATTCAAATGGTTTCATGCAAGTGGATCCAACTTTTATAAAAATACAATAATTTTGGTACCTAATTAAATTTTTTATATCTTGTTTTTTTATTTCTCAGGCCTTTTGGACTGTATTTGTTTAGGTTTTTCTCTATTTTACATATTTTTTCATTATAAGTAAACTTGGTTTATAAGAATTTTAACCAATTCAAATGGTTTCATGAAAGTGGATCAACCTTTTCTAAATATACAATAATTTTAATACTTATTTAATTTATTTATATCTTGTTTTTTAATTACGCTGGCCTGAAGGGCCGTATTTGTTCAAGTTTTTCTCTACGTAGAATATTCTCTCATTATTAGTAAACTGGGTTTATAAAAATTTTAACCAATTCAAATGGTTTCATGCAAGTGGATCCAACTTTTATAAAAATACAATAATTTTGGTACCTAATTAAATTTTTTATATCTTGTTTTTTTATTTCTCAGGCCTTTTGGACTGTATTTGTTAAGGTTTTTCTCTATTTTACATATTTTTTCATTATAAGTAAACTTGTTTTATAAAAATTTTAACCTATTCAAATGGTTTCATGAAAGTGGATCCACCTTTTCTAAATATACAATAATTTTAATACTTATTTAATTTATTTATATCTTGTTTTTTAATTACGCTGGCCTGAAGGGCCGTATTTCTTTTAGTTTTCCTCTACGTAGAATATTCTCTTATTATTAGTAAATTTGTTTTATAAAAATTTTAACCAATTCAAATGGTTTTATGCAAGTAGATCCAACGTTTATAAAAATACAATAATTTTGATACCTAATTAAATTTTTTATATCTTGTTTTTTTATTTCTCAGGCCTTTTTGACTGTGTTTGTTTAGGTTTTTCTCTATTTTACATATTTTTTCATTATAAGTAAACTTGTTTTATAAAAATTTTAACCTATTCAAATGGTTTCATGCAAGTGGATCCAACGTTTATAAAAATACAACAATTTTGATACCTATTTAAATTTTTAAATTATGTTTTTTTATTTCTCAGGCCTTTTGGACTGTATTTTTTTAAGTTTTTCTCTATTTTATATATTTTTCTATTATAAGTAAACTTGGTTTATAAGAATTTTAACCAATTCAAATGGTTTCATGAAAGTGGATCCACCTTTTCTAAATATACAATAATTTTAATACTTATTTAAATTATTTATATCTTGTTTTTTAATTACGCTGGCCTGGTGGGCCGTATTTGTTTTAGTTTTCCTCTACATAGAATATTCTCTTATTATTAGTAAACTTGGTTTATAAAAATTTTAACCAATTCAAATGGTTTCAAGCAAGTAGATCCAAAGATTCTAAAAATACAATATTTTTGATACCTATTTATATTTTTATATCTTGTTTTTTTATTTCTCAGGCCTTTTGGACTGTATTTGTTAAGGTTTTTCTCTATTTTACATATTTTTTCATTATAAGTAAACTTGTTTTATAAAAATTTTAACCTATTCAAATGGTTTCATGAAAGTGGATCCACCTTTTCTAAATATACAATAATTTTAATACTTATTTAATTTATTTATATCTTGTTTTTTAATTACGCTGGCCTGAAGGGCCGTATTTGTTTTAGTTTTCCTCTACGTAGAATATTCTTTTATTATTAGTAAACTTGTTTTATAAAAATTTTAACCAATTCAAATGGTTTCATGCAAGTAGATCCAAAGATTCTAAAAATACAATATTTTTGATACCTATTTAAATTTTTATATCTATTTTTTTTATTTCTCAGGCTTTTTGGACTGTATTTGTTAAGGTTTTTCTCTATTTTACATAACTAGGGGGCAAGCCCCCTGCGCGCTAAAGCGCGCCAACCCCCTCAGATTATATTTTATGTTTAACCGAAAAGAGTTTTAATTCACAAATAAAAACAATTGTACAGTGAGATGTCAATTTCAAATAATGAACTTTTTTCATAATTTTAATAAACCTTTCATTATTTTTATTTTCAAAATTTATTTAAAAAAAAAAAATATTGCATTATTGTCCCTCGGTGCTACGCACCTCGGGCCAGAATCCTTTTCATCCCTCAAAATAAATTTTTCTTCTGTTCTGCCCTGGTAGAAATAACCTCCTTGCCCACAACCTTTACTTTAACGTTGCAGGGAACATTGCATACAACATTTCATGGAAGGTTATATTTTAATGTTTGAAATGTAAGGTTCCGTGCAATGTTGCATGGCACGTTCTATAAAACGTGAATTGAAAAAAGGTTTTTTTTTTATTAATAAATTAAATATAATAATACATATATTTTTTTAAATTAAAAAACAAACAAATTCATATTTATTAAGAAATTTTATTTATAAGGTTAATAAAAAATAATAATTATTTTTTTACATTTCTTCATGCATATAACATTAATTTAAAAACACTGGACAACTGTTACATGATTTTTTTTGAAAAGTAAGAAGTCATCTTGGCTGAAAAAAATATTTAAACAAAGTAAAATGTCATAAAAAAAATTATTATAAAATTTTAAAAGTATATGCTTATCTAATCTTAGTTGAATACTAAATTCTCTATCTCTGCCAGAAGAAAAAAATAAATTCATCGATGCATCTTTCAAATCAACGTTAGCAAAGAAATGTTTTTGAGGTGACTATACACTGGAAAGTGAAAAATTAAACTAGTAATCATAAGGAAACCATTTGTAGTTTCTCTGCTTCTACTCGTGGATTAGAACTATATCTGAAAGATTCAATGTTCTATCTCATTTAGGAAAAAAGATATTGATGATTCTATATCAATTAAGTTAATACGAACAAAAACTTTTTTTTAAAGTGACTATCTTAGATGGTGAAAAATCAAACTAATGAGAATAAGAGAACCATTTGCAGTTTTTCTGCTTCTACTTATTAATTAGAATTACATCTGAAAGATTCCATGTTCTATCTGTTTTAGGAAAAAATATATTCATAATTCTATATCATAAAAGTTTACGATCTCGAAGAATCATTAACTTGCATGATATAGAATTATTAGTATATTTTTTCTTAAAAGAGATAGAAAATGTAATCTCCCAGACATAATTCTAATTAATGATTAGAAGCAGAAAAATTGTAAATGGTTTTCTTATTCTAATTAGTTTGGTTTTTCACCATCTAAGATAGTCACTTTAAAAAAACTTGTTTGTTCTTATTTACTTAATTGATATAAAATCATCAATATCTTTTTTCCTAAAAGAGATAGAACATGGAATCTTTCAGATATAATTCTAATTAATAAGTAGAAGCAGAAAAACTGCAAATGGTTTTCTTATTCTCATTAGTTTGATTTTTCACCATCTAAGATAGTCACTTTAAAAAAAAGTTTTTGTTCGTATTAACTTAATTGATATAGAATCATCAATATCTTTTTTCCTAAATGAGATAGAACATTGAATCTTTCAGATATAGTTCTAATCCACGAGTAGAAGCAGAGAAACTACAAATGTTTTCCTTATGATTACTAGTTTAATTGTTCACTTTCCAGTGTATAGTCACCTCAAAAACATTTCTTTGCTACCGTTGATTTGAAAGATGCATCGATGAATTTATTTTTTTCTTCTGGCAGAGATAGAGAATTTAGTATTCAACTAAGATTAGATAAGCATATACTTTTAAAATTTTATAATAATTTTTTTTATGACATTTTACTTTGTTTAAATATTTTTTTCAGCCAAGATGACTTCTTACTTTTCAAAAAAAATCATGTAACAGTTGTCCAGTGTTTTTAAATTAATGTTATATGCATGAAGAAATGTAAAAAAATAATTATTATTTTTTATTAACCTTATAAATAAAATTTCTTAATAAATATGAATTTGTTTGTTTTTTAATTTAAAAAAATATATGTATTATTATATTTAATTTATTAATAAAAAAAAACCTTTTTTCAATTCACGTTTTATAGAACGTGCCATGCAACATTGCACGGAACCTTACATTTCAAACATTAAAATATAACCTTCCATGAAATGTTGTATGCAATGTTCCCTGCAACGTTAAAGTAAAGGTTGTGGGCAAGGAGGTTATTTCTACCAGGGTGGTCGGCGAAATTTTTTAATAGGATGACGAAATACTGGAATTAATTTTCATGTTATTATACAAATATAATTAATTTTCTATTAGTTCAAACATTTTTCATTAAAATTTATAATTATTTTTACAGTTTATATTTCAATTGAGCTTAAAACGACCTTGCTGGACAAATTATAAGGAAAAATTCTCGGAAAAATTCAAAAAACTTTGATTTTCACTCTTGTCAATATTTCATTCTCAATCTGAGAACCTCTTCAGGACCTTTATTTTTTAGAAATAATTTTTTAATTTTACAAAATATGACATTCAATTTTCAAAAAGTTTATATTATATAAATTAATATTTACAATTAATTGTCTACAAATTTGTATACAGCGCGCCGCTAACAGTACAGATCATCAATGAAACGGCCAATTAGATAAAGATGACGAAATTTTTAGGAGATTGTATAATAAAATAATTATGGTATTTCTTATTTCTGTATTTTTTACACAAAATTTTATTAATAATTAAGTATTTTAAAAGATAATAAAAATTAGAACTATAATGAAATAAATAATGAAAAAATCAGCGCAACCAATCACGAATAAATTAGACGAAAAATTATGTCACATGAGTTTTTTAGAGATAGATAGTTACCTCAAGAAAAAAATATTTAATATCGCATCTGAATGGAATTACTGATTACTATACCTCGAACTAAATTTTTATTTTGTCCTGGACGGAGAAATTTTACACTTGGATGACGAAATACGCCAATGAGTTTTCATATATTATCATAAATAAAAACCAATATTATTTTTATTTTCAAAATTTATTTCAAGAAAAAAATAGATATCGTATCTGAATGCAAATATTGATTACTGTCCCTCGGTGCTACGCACCTCGGGCTAGAACCTTTTTCAACCCTCGACATTAATTTTTTTTTTGTCCTGGACAGCGAAATCTTATAATAGGATGACGAAATACTCGAATGATTTTCATATATTATTTATGTCGCATCTACAGTTGTAATGTTTTATTATAGTTTAAATTTTTTATTAAAATTTATAATTATTTTGACAGTTTATAATAATAAATTAAAAAATTAATATTTAAAATTGTTTTACAAATTTTTTATACAGCGCGCGCGGCTGACACTACAGAGAAAAAATGAATCGATTAATTAGATAAAATCGAAGACGAAATTTTTAAAAGATTGTATAATAAAATGAGAAAATTATTATATTTCTTATTTATATTTAATTATAATGAAAAATACCCAAAATTTTATTATTAATTAATGAAAGATTCAATTATAATTTAATAATAATAAAAATTATTTAACGCGCGAGAGTATAGTGCTATTAAAATATTACAGCGCGTGCGCCAGAGTAAATCGATGACAAAATTCGTTACATTTCAGTTTTCTAGAGAAAGATTTTTCATTATAAGTAAACTTGTTTTATAAAAATTTTAACCTATTCAAATGGTTTCATGAAAGTGGATCCACCTTTTCTAAATATACAATAATTTTAATACTTATTTAATTTATTTATATCTTGTTTTTTAATTACGCTGGCCTGAAGGGCCGTATTTGTTTTAGTTTTCCTCTACGTAGAATATTCTCTTATTATTAGTAAATTTGGTTTATAAAAATTTTAACCAATTCAAATGGTTTTATGCAAGTAGATCCAACGTTTATAAAAATACAATAATTTTGATACCTAATTAAATTTTTTATATCTTGTTTTTTTATTTCTCAGGCCTTTTTGACTGTGTTTGTTTAGATTTTTCTCTATTTTACATATTTTTTCATTATAAGTAAACTTGTTTTATAAAAATTTTAACCTATTCAAATGGTTTCATGCAAGTGGATCCAACGTTTATAAAAATACAACAATTTTGATACCTATTTAAATTTTTAAATTATGTTTTTTTATTTCTCAGGCCTTTTGGACTGTATTTTTTTAAGTTTTTCTCTATTTTATATATTTTTCTATTATAAGTAAACTTGGTTTATAAGAATTTTAACCAATTCAAATGGTTTCATGAAGGTGGATCCACCTTTTCTAAATATACAATAATTTTAATACTTATTTAAATTATTTATATCTTGTTTTTTAATTACGCTGGCCTGGTGGGCCGTATTTGTTTTAGTTTTCCTCTACATAGAATATTCTCTTATTATTAGTAAACTTGGTTTATAAAAATTTTAACCAATTCAAATGGTTTCAAGCAAGTAGATCCAAAGATTCTAAAAATACAATATTTTTGATACCTATTTATACTTTTTTTATCTTGTTTTTTTATTTCTCAGGCCTTTTGGACTGTATTTGTTAAGGTTTTTCTCTATTTTACATATTTTTTCATTATAAGTAAACTTGTTTTATAAAAATTTTAACCTATTCAAATGGTTTCATGAAAGTGGATCCACCTTTTCTAAATATACAATAATTTTAATACTTATTTAATTTATTTATATCTTGTTTTTTAATTACGCTGGCCTGAAGGGCCGTATTTGTTTTAGTTTTCCTCTACGTAGAATATTCTTTTATTATTAGTAAACTTGTTTTATAAAAATTTTAACCAATTCAAATGGTTTCATGCAAGTAGATCCAAAGATTCTAAAAATACAATATTTTTGATACCTATTTAAATTTTTATATCTATTTTTTTTATTTCTCAGGCTTTTTGGACTGTATTTGTTAAGGTTTTTCTCTATTTTACATAACTAGGGGGCAAGCCCCCTGCGCGCTAAAGCGCGCCAACCCCCTCAGATTATATTTTATGTTTAACCGAAAAGAGTTTTAATTCACAAATAAAAACAATTGTACAGTGAGATGTCAATTTCAAATAATGAACTTTTTTCATAATTTTAATAAACCTTTCATTATTTTTATTTTCAAAATTTATTTAAAAAAAAAAAATATTGCATTATTGTCCCTCGGTGCTACGCACCTCGGGCCAGAATCCTTTTCATCCCTCAAAATAAATTTTTCTTCTGTTCTGGTCGGCGAAATTTTTTAATAGGATGACGAAATACTGGAATTAATTTTCATGTTATTATACAAATATAATTAATTTTCTATTAGTTCAAACATTTTTCATTAAAATTTATAATTATTTTTACAGTTTATATTTCAATTGAGCTTAAAACGACCTTGCTGGACAAATTATAAGGAAAAATTCTCGGAAAAATTCAAAAAACTTTGATTTTCACTCTTGTCAATATTTCATTCTCAATCTGAGAACCTCTTCAGGACCTTTATTTTTTAGAAATAATTTTTTAATTTTACAAAATATGACATTCAATTTTCAAAAAGTTTATATTATATAAATTAATATTTACAATTAATTGTCTACAAATTTGTATACAGCGCGCCGCTAACAGTACAGATCATCAATGAAACGGCCAATTAGATAAAGATGACGAAATTTTTAGGAGATTGTATAATAAAATAATTATGGTATTTCTTATTTCTGTATTTTTTACACAAAATTTTATTAATAATTAAGTATTTTAAAAGATAATAAAAATTAGAACTATAATGAAATAAATAATGAAAAAATCAGCGCAACCAATCACGAATAAATTAGACGAAAAATTATGTCACATGAGTTTTTTAGAGATAGATAGTTACCTCAAGAAAAAAATATTTAATATCGCATCTGAATGGAATTACTGATTACTATACCTCGAACTAAATTTTTATTTTGTCCTGGACGGAGAAATTTTACACTTGGATGACGAAATACGCCAATGAGTTTTCATATATTATCATAAATAAAAACCAATATTATTTTTATTTTCAAAATTTATTTCAAGAAAAAAATAGATATCGTATCTGAATGCAAATATTGATTACTGTCCCTCGGTGCTACGCACCTCGGGCTAGAACCTTTTTCAACCCTCGACATTAATTTTTTTTTTGTCCTGGACAGCGAAATCTTATAATAGGATGACGAAATACTCGAATGATTTTCATATATTATTTATGTCGCATCTACAGTTGTAATGTTTTATTATAGTTTAAATTTTTTATTAAAATTTATAATTATTTTGACAGTTTATAATAATAAATTAAAAAATTAATATTTAAAATTGTTTTACAAATTTTTTATACAGCGCGCGCGGCTGACACTACAGAGAAAAAATGAATCGATTAATTAGATAAAATCGAAGACGAAATTTTTAAAAGATTGTATAATAAAATGAGAAAATTATTATATTTCTTATTTATATTTAATTATAATGAAAAATACCCAAAATTTTATTATTAATTAATGAAAGATTCAATTATAATTTAATAATAATAAAAATTATTTAACGCGCGAGAGTATAGTGCTATTAAAATATTACAGCGCGTGCGCCAGAGTAAATCGATGACAAAATTCGTTACATTTCAGTTTTCTAGAGAAAGATTTTTCATTATAAGTAAACTTGTTTTATAAAAATTTTAACCTATTCAAATGGTTTCATGAAAGTGGATCCACCTTTTCTAAATATACAATAATTTTAATACTTATTTAATTTATTTATATCTTGTTTTTTAATTACGCTGGCCTGAAGGGCCGTATTTGTTTTAGTTTTCCTCTACGTAGAATATTCTCTTATTATTAGTAAATTTGGTTTATAAAAATTTTAACCAATTCAAATGGTTTTATGCAAGTAGATCCAACGTTTATAAAAATACAATAATTTTGATACCTAATTAAATTTTTTATATCTTGTTTTTTTATTTCTCAGGCCTTTTTGACTGTGTTTGTTTAGGTTTTTCTCTATTTTACATATTTTTTCATTATAAGTAAACTTGTTTTATAAAAATTTTAACCTATTCAAATGGTTTCATGCAAGTGGATCCAACGTTTATAAAAATACAACAATTTTGATACCTATTTAAATTTTTAAATTATGTTTTTTTATTTCTCAGGCCTTTTGGACTGTATTTTTTTAAGTTTTTCTCTATTTTATATATTTTTCTATTATAAGTAAACTTGGTTTATAAGAATTTTAACCAATTCAAATGGTTTCATGCAAGTGGATCCAACTTTTATAAAAATACAATAATTTTGATACCTAATTAAATTTTTTATATCTTGTTTTTTTATTTCTCAGGCCTTTTGGACTGTATTTGTTTAGGTTTTTCTCTATTTTACAAATTTTTTTATTATAAATAAACTTGTTTTATAAAAATTTTAACATTTTCAAATGGTTTCATGAAAGTGGATCCACCTTTTCTAAATATACAATAATTTTAATACTTATTTAATTTATTTATATCTTGTTTTTTAATTATGCTGGCCTGGTGGGGCGTATTTGTTTAAGTTTTTCTCTACGTAGAATATTCTATCATTATTAGTAAAATTGGTTTATAAAAATTATAACCAATTCAAATGAATTCATAAAAGTGGATCCACCTTTTCTAAATATACAATAATTTTAATACTTATTTAATTTATTTATATCTTGTTTTTTAATTACGCTGGCCTGAAGGGCCGTATTTGTTTAAGTTTTTCTCTACGTAGAATATTCTCTCATTATTAGTAAACTGGGTTTATAAAAATTTTAACCAATTCAAATGGTTTCATGCAAGTGGATCCAACTTTTATAAAAATACAATAATTTTGGTACCTAATTAAATTTTTTATATCTTGTTTTTTTATTTCTCAGGCCTTTTGGACTGTATTTGTTTAGGTTTTTCTCTATTTTACATATTTTTTCATTATAAGTAAACTTGGTTTATAAGAATTTTAACCAATTCAAATGGTTTCATGAAAGTGGATCCACCTTTTCTAAATATACAATAATTTTAATACTTATTTAATTTATTTATATCTTGTTTTTTAATTACGCTGGCCTGAAGGGCCGTATTTGTTCAAGTTTTTCTCTACGTAGAATATTCTCTCATTATTAGTAAACTGGGTTTATAAAAATTTTAACCAATTCAAATGGTTTCATGCAAGTGGATCCAACTTTTATAAAAATACAATAATTTTGGTACCTAATTAAATTTTTTATATCTTGTTTTTTTATTTCTCAGGCCTTTTGGACTGTATTTGTTAAGGTTTTTCTCTATTTTACATATTTTTTCATTATAAGTAAACTTGTTTTATAAAAATTTTAACCTATTCAAATGGTTTCATGAAAGTGGATCCACCTTTTCTAAATATACAATAATTTTAATACCTATTTAATTTATTTATATCTTGTTTTTTAATTACGCTGGCCTGAAGGGCCGTATTTGTTTAAGTTTTTCTCTACGTAGAATATTCTCTCATTATTAGTAAAATTGGTTTATAAAAATTTTAACCAATTCAAATGAATTCATAAAAGTGGATCCAAAGATTCTAAAAATACAATATTTTTGATACCTATTTAAATTTTTATATCTTGTTTTTTTATTTCTCAGGCCTTTTGGACTGTATTTGTTAAGGTTTTTCTCTATTTTACATATTTTTTCATTATAAGTAAACTTGTTTTATAAAAATTTTAACCTATTCAAATGGTTTCATGAAAGTGGATCCACCTTTTCTAAATATACAATAATTTTAATACTTATTTAATTTATTTATATCTTGTTTTTTAATTACGCTGGCCTGGTGGGCCGTATTTGTTTTAGTTTTCCTCTACATAGAATATTCTCTTATTATTAGTAAACTTGGTTTATAAAAATTTTAACCAATTCAAATGAATTCATAAAAGTGGATCCAAAGATTCTAAAAATACAATATTTTTGATACCTATTTAAATTTTTATATCTTGTTTTTTTATTTCTCAGGCCTTTTGGACTGTATTTATTAAGGTTTTTCTCTATTTTACATATTTTTTCATTATAAGTAAACTTGTTTTATAAAAATTTTAACCTATTCAAATGGTTTCATGAAAGTGGATCCACCTTTTCTAAATATACAATAATTTTAATACTTATTTAATTTATTTATATCTTGTTTTTTAATTACGCTGGCCTGAAGGGCCGTATTTGTTTTAGTTTTCCTCTACGTAGAATATTCTCTTATTATTAGTAAATTTGGTTTATAAAAATTTTAACCAATTCAAATGGTTTTATGCAACTAGATCCAACGTTTATAAAAATACAATAATTTTGATACCTAATTAAATTTTTTATATCTTGTTTTTTTATTTCTCAGGCCTTTTTGACTGTATTTGTTTAGGTTTTTCTCTATTTTACATATTTTTTCATTATAAGTAAACTTGTTTTATAAAAATTTTAACCTATTCAAATGGTTTCATGCAAGTGGATCCAACGTTTATAAAAATACAATAATTTTGATACCTATTTAAATTTTTTATATTATGTTTTTTTATTTCTCAGGCCTTTTGGACTGTATTTGTTTAAGTTTTTCTCTATTTTATATATTTTTCTATTATAAGTAAACTTGGTTTATAAGAATTTTAACCAATTCAAATGGTTTCATGAAAGTGGATCCACCTTTTCTAAATATACAATAATTTTAATACTTATTTGAATTATTTATATCTTGTTTTTTAATTACGCTGGCCTGGTGGGCCGTATTTGTTTTAGTTTTCCTCTACATAGAATATTCTCTTATTATTAGTAAACTTGGTTTATAAAAATTTTAACCAATTCAAATGGTTTCATGCAAGTAGATCCAAAGATTCTAAAAATACAATATTTTTGATACCTATTTAAATTTTTATATCTTGTTTTTTTATTTCTCAGGCTTTTTGGACTGTATTTGTTAAGGTTTTTCTCTATTTTACATATTTTTTCATTATAAGTAAACTTGTTTTATAAAAATTTTAACCTATTCAAATGGTTTCATGAAAGTGGATCCACCTTTTCTAAATATACAATAATTTTAATACTTATTTAATTTATTTATATCTTGTTTTTTAATTACGCTGGCCTGAAGGGCCGTATTTGTTTTAGTTTTCCTCTACGTAGAATATTCTCTTATTATTAGTAAATTTGGTTTATAAAAATTTTAACCAATTCAAATGGTTTTATGCAAGTAGATCCAACGTTTATAAAAATACAATAATTTTGATACCTAATTAAATTTTTTATATCTTGTTTTTTTATTTCTCAGGCCTTTTTGACTGTGTTTGTTTAGATTTTTCTCTATTTTACATATTTTTTCATTATAAGTAAACTTGTTTTATAAAAATTTTAACCTATTCAAATGGTTTCATGCAAGTGGATCCAACGTTTATAAAAATACAACAATTTTGATACCTATTTAAATTTTTAAATTATGTTTTTTTATTTCTCAGGCCTTTTGGACTGTATTTTTTTAAGTTTTTCTCTATTTTATATATTTTTCTATTATAAGTAAACTTGGTTTATAAGAATTTTAACCAATTCAAATGGTTTCATGAAGGTGGATCCACCTTTTCTAAATATACAATAATTTTAATACTTATTTAAATTATTTATATCTTGTTTTTTAATTACGCTGGCCTGGTGGGCCGTATTTGTTTTAGTTTTCCTCTACATAGAATATTCTCTTATTATTAGTAAACTTGGTTTATAAAAATTTTAACCAATTCAAATGGTTTCAAGCAAGTAGATCCAAAGATTCTAAAAATACAATATTTTTGATACCTATTTATATTTTTATATCTTGTTTTTTTATTTCTCAGGCCTTTTGGACTGTATTTGTTAAGGTTTTTCTCTATTTTACATATTTTTTCATTATAAGTAAACTTGTTTTATAAAAATTTTAACCTATTCAAATGGTTTCATGAAAGTGGATCCACCTTTTCTAAATATACAATAATTTTAATACTTATTTAATTTATTTATATCTTGTTTTTTAATTACGCTGGCCTGAAGGGCCGTATTTGTTTTAGTTTTCCTCTACGTAGAATATTCTTTTATTATTAGTAAACTTGTTTTATAAAAATTTTAACCAATTCAAATGGTTTCATGCAAGTAGATCCAAAGATTCTAAAAATACAATATTTTTGATACCTATTTAAATTTTTATATCTATTTTTTTTATTTCTCAGGCTTTTTGGACTGTATTTGTTAAGGTTTTTCTCTATTTTACATAACTAGGGGGCAAGCCCCCTGCGCGCTAAAGCGCGCCAACCCCCTCAGATTATATTTTATGTTTAACCGAAAAGAGTTTTAATTCACAAATAAAAACAATTGTACAGTGAGATGTCAATTTCAAATAATGAACTTTTTTCATAATTTTAATAAACCTTTCATTATTTTTATTTTCAAAATTTATTTAAAAAAAAAAAATATTGCATTATTGTCCCTCGGTGCTACGCACCTCGGGCCAGAATCCTTTTCATCCCTCAAAATAAATTTTTCTTCTGTTCTGGTCGGCGAAATTTTTTAATAGGATGACGAAATACTGGAATTAATTTTCATGTTATTATACAAATATAATTAATTTTCTATTAGTTCAAACATTTTTCATTAAAATTTATAATTATTTTTACAGTTTATATTTCAATTGAGCTTAAAACGACCTTGCTGGACAAATTATAAGGAAAAATTCTCGGAAAAATTCAAAAAACTTTGATTTTCACTCTTGTCAATATTTCATTCTCAATCTGAGAACCTCTTCAGGACCTTTATTTTTTAGAAATAATTTTTTAATTTTACAAAATATGACATTCAATTTTCAAAAAGTTTATATTATATAAATTAATATTTACAATTAATTGTCTACAAATTTGTATACAGCGCGCCGCTAACAGTACAGATCATCAATGAAACGGCCAATTAGATAAAGATGACGAAATTTTTAGGAGATTGTATAATAAAATAATTATGGTATTTCTTATTTCTGTATTTTTTACACAAAATTTTATTAATAATTAAGTATTTTAAAAGATAATAAAAATTAGAACTATAATGAAATAAATAATGAAAAAATCAGCGCAACCAATCACGAATAAATTAGACGAAAAATTATGTCACATGAGTTTTTTAGAGATAGATAGTTACCTCAAGAAAAAAATATTTAATATCGCATCTGAATGGAATTACTGATTACTATACCTCGAACTAAATTTTTATTTTGTCCTGGACGGAGAAATTTTACACTTGGATGACGAAATACGCCAATGAGTTTTCATATATTATCATAAATAAAAACCAATATTATTTTTATTTTCAAAATTTATTTCAAGAAAAAAATAGATATCGTATCTGAATGCAAATATTGATTACTGTCCCTCGGTGCTACGCACCTCGGGCTAGAACCTTTTTCAACCCTCGACATTAATTTTTTTTTTGTCCTGGACAGCGAAATCTTATAATAGGATGACGAAATACTCGAATGATTTTCATATATTATTTATGTCGCATCTACAGTTGTAATGTTTTATTATAGTTTAAATTTTTTATTAAAATTTATAATTATTTTGACAGTTTATAATAATAAATTAAAAAATTAATATTTAAAATTGTTTTACAAATTTTTTATACAGCGCGCGCGGCTGACACTACAGAGAAAAAATGAATCGATTAATTAGATAAAATCGAAGACGAAATTTTTAAAAGATTGTATAATAAAATGAGAAAATTATTATATTTCTTATTTATATTTAATTATAATGAAAAATACCCAAAATTTTATTATTAATTAATGAAAGATTCAATTATAATTTAATAATAATAAAAATTATTTAACGCGCGAGAGTATAGTGCTATTAAAATATTACAGCGCGTGCGCCAGAGTAAATCGATGACAAAATTCGTTACATTTCAGTTTTCTAGAGAAAGATTTTTCATTATAAGTAAACTTGTTTTATAAAAATTTTAACCTATTCAAATGGTTTCATGAAAGTGGATCCACCTTTTCTAAATATACAATAATTTTAATACTTATTTAATTTATTTATATCTTGTTTTTTAATTACGCTGGCCTGAAGGGCCGTATTTGTTTTAGTTTTCCTCTACGTAGAATATTCTCTTATTATTAGTAAATTTGGTTTATAAAAATTTTAACCAATTCAAATGGTTTTATGCAAGTAGATCCAACGTTTATAAAAATACAATAATTTTGATACCTAATTAAATTTTTTATATCTTGTTTTTTTATTTCTCAGGCCTTTTTGACTGTGTTTGTTTAGGTTTTTCTCTATTTTACATATTTTTTCATTATAAGTAAACTTGTTTTATAAAAATTTTAACCTATTCAAATGGTTTCATGCAAGTGGATCCAACGTTTATAAAAATACAACAATTTTGATACCTATTTAAATTTTTAAATTATGTTTTTTTATTTCTCAGGCCTTTTGGACTGTATTTTTTTAAGTTTTTCTCTATTTTATATATTTTTCTATTATAAGTAAACTTGGTTTATAAGAATTTTAACCAATTCAAATGGTTTCATGCAAGTGGATCCAACTTTTATAAAAATACAATAATTTTGATACCTAATTAAATTTTTTATATCTTGTTTTTTTATTTCTCAGGCCTTTTGGACTGTATTTGTTTAGGTTTTTCTCTATTTTACAAATTTTTTTATTATAAATAAACTTGTTTTATAAAAATTTTAACATTTTCAAATGGTTTCATGAAAGTGGATCCACCTTTTCTAAATATACAATAATTTTAATACTTATTTAATTTATTTATATCTTGTTTTTTAATTATGCTGGCCTGGTGGGGCGTATTTGTTTAAGTTTTTCTCTACGTAGAATATTCTATCATTATTAGTAAAATTGGTTTATAAAAATTATAACCAATTCAAATGAATTCATAAAAGTGGATCCACCTTTTCTAAATATACAATAATTTTAATACTTATTTAATTTATTTATATCTTGTTTTTTAATTACGCTGGCCTGAAGGACCGTATTTGTTTAAGTTTTTCTCTACGTAGAATATTCTCTCATTATTAGTAAACTGGGTTTATAAAAATTTTAACCAATTCAAATGGTTTCATGCAAGTGGATCCAACTTTTATAAAAATACAATAATTTTGGTACCTAATTAAATTTTTTATATCTTGTTTTTTTATTTCTCAGGCCTTTTGGACTGTATTTGTTTAGGTTTTTCTCTATTTTACATATTTTTTCATTATAAGTAAACTTGGTTTATAAGAATTTTAACCAATTCAAATGGTTTCATGAAAGTGGATCCACCTTTTCTAAATATACAATAATTTTAATACTTATTTAATTTATTTATATCTTGTTTTTTAATTACGCTGGCCTGAAGGGCCGTATTTGTTCAAGTTTTTCTCTACGTAGAATATTCTCTCATTATTAGTAAACTGGGTTTATAAAAATTTTAACCAATTCAAATGGTTTCATGCAAGTGGATCCAACTTTTATAAAAATACAATAATTTTGGTACCTAATTAAATTTTTTATATCTTGTTTTTTTATTTCTCAGGCCTTTTGGACTGTATTTGTTAAGGTTTTTCTCTATTTTACATATTTTTTCATTATAAGTAAACTTGTTTTATAAAAATTTTAACCTATTCAAATGGTTTCATGAAAGTGAATCCACCTTTTCTAAATATACAATAATTTTAATACCTATTTAATTTATTTATATCTTGTTTTTTAATTACGCTGGCCTGAAGGGCCGTATTTGTTTAAGTTTTTCTCTACGTAGAATATTCTCTCATTATTAGTAAAATTGGTTTATAAAAATTTTAACCAATTCAAATGAATTCATAAAAGTGGATCCAAAGATTCTAAAAATACAATATTTTAGATACCTATTTAAATTTTTATATCTTGTTTTTTTATTTCTCAGGCCTTTTGGACTGTATTTGTTAAGGTTTTTCTCTATTTTACATATTTTTTCATTATAAGTAAACTTGTTTTATAAAAATTTTAACCTATTCAAATGGTTTCATGAAAGTGGATCCACCTTTTCTAAATATACAATAATTTTAATACTTATTTAATTTATTTATATCTTGTTTTTTAATTACGCTGGCCTGAAGGGCCGTATTTGTTTTAGTTTTCCTCTACGTAGAATATTCTCTTATTATTAGTAAATTTGGTTTATAAAAATTTTAACCAATTCAAATGGTTTTATGCAAGTAGATCCAACGTTTATAAAAATACAATAATTTTGATACCTAATTAAATTTTTTATATCTTGTTTTTTTATTTCTCAGGCCTTTTTGACTGTGTTTGTTTAGGTTTTTCTCTATTTTACATATTTTTTCATTATAAGTAAACTTGTTTTATAAAAATTTTAACCTATTCAAATGGTTTCATGCAAGTGGATCCAACGTTTATAAAAATACAACAATTTTGATACCTATTTAAATTTTTAAATTATGTTTTTTTATTTCTCAGGCCTTTTGGACTGTATTTTTTTAAGTTTTTCTCTATTTTATATATTTTTCTATTATAAGTAAACTTGGTTTATAAGAATTTTAACCAATTCAAATGGTTTCATGAAAGTGGATCCACCTTTTCTAAATATACAATAATTTTAATACTTATTTAAATTATTTATATCTTGTTTTTTAATTACGCTGGCCTGGTGGGCCGTATTTGTTTTAGTTTTCCTCTACATAGAATATTCTCTTATTATTAGTAAACTTGGTTTATAAAAATTTTAACCAATTCAAATGGTTTCAAGCAAGTAGATCCAAAGATTCTAAAAATACAATATTTTTGATACCTATTTAAATTTTTATATCTTGTTTTTTTATTTCTCAGGCTTTTTGGACTGTATTTGTTAAGGTTTTTCTCTATTTTACATATTTTTTCATTATAAGTAAACTTGTTTTATAAAAATTTTAACCTATTCAAATGGTTTCATGAAAGTGGATCCACCTTTTCTAAATATACAATAATTTTAATACTTATTTAATTTATTTATATCTTGTTTTTTAATTACGCTGGCCTGAAGGGCCGTATTTGTTTTAGTTTTCCTCTACGTAGAATATTCTCTTATTATTAGTAAATTTGGTTTATAAAAATTTTAACCAATTCAAATGGTTTTATGCAAGTAGATCCAACGTTTATAAAAATACAATAATTTTGATACCTAATTAAATTTTTTATATCTTGTTTTTTTATTTCTCAGGCCTTTTTGACTGTGTTTGTTTAGGTTTTTCTCTATTTTACATATTTTTTCATTATAAGTAAACTTGTTTTATAAAAATTTTAACCTATTCAAATGGTTTCATGCAAGTGGATCCAACGTTTATAAAAATACAACAATTTTGATACCTATTTAAATTTTTAAATTATGTTTTTTTATTTCTCAGGCCTTTTGGACTGTATTTTTTTAAGTTTTTCTCTATTTTATATATTTTTCTATTATAAGTAAACTTGGTTTATAAGAATTTTAACCAATTCAAATGGTTTCATGAAAGTGGATCCACCTTTTCTAAATATACAATAATTTTAATACTTATTTAAATTATTTATATCTTGTTTTTTAATTACGCTGGCCTGGTGGGCCGTATTTGTTTTAGTTTTCCTCTACATAGAATATTCTCTTATTATTAGTAAACTTGGTTTATAAAAATTTTAACCAATTCAAATGGTTTCAAGCAAGTAGATCCAAAGATTCTAAAAATACAATATTTTTGATACCTATTTATATTTTTATATCTTGTTTTTTTATTTCTCAGGCCTTTTGGACTGTATTTGTTAAGGTTTTTCTCTATTTTACATATTTTTTCATTATAAGTAAACTTGTTTTATAAAAATTTTAACCTATTCAAATGGTTTCATGAAAGTGGATCCACCTTTTCTAAATATACAATAATTTTAATACTTTTTTAATTTATTTATATCTTGTTTTTTAATTGCGCTGGCCTGAAGGGCCGTATTTGTTTCAGTTTTCCTCTACGTAGAATATTCTCTTATTATTAGTAAACTTGGTTTATAAAAATTTTAACCAATTCAAATGGTTTCATGCAAGTAGATCCAAAGATTCTAAAAATACAATATTTTTGATACCTATTTAAATTTTTATATCTTGTTTTTTTATTTCTCAGGCTTTTTAAACTGTATTTGTTAAGGTTTTTCTCTATTTTACATATTTTTTCATTATAAGTAAACTTGTTTTATAAAAATTTTAACCTATTCAAATGTTTTCATGAAAGTGGATCCACCTTTTCTAAATATACAATAATATTAATACTTATTTAATTTATTTATATCTTGTTTTTTAATTACGCTGGCCTGAAGGGCCGTATTTGTTTTAGTTTTCCTCTACGTAGAATATTCTCTTATTATTAGTAAATTTGGTTTATAAAAATTTTAACCAATTCAAATGGTTTCATGCAAGTAGATCCAACGTTTATAAAAATACAATAATTTTGATACCTAATTAAATTTTTTATATCTTGTTTTTTTATTTCTCAGGCCTTTTTGACTGTATTTGTTTAGGTTTTTCTCTATTTTACATATTTTTTCATTATAAGTAAACTTGTTTTATAAAAATTTTAACCTATTCAAATGGTTTCATGCAAGTGGATCCAACGTTTATAAAAATACAATAATTTTGATACCTATTTAAATTTTTTATATTATGTTTTTTTATTTCTCAGGCCTTTTGGACTGTATTTGTTTAAGTTTTTCTCTATTTTATATATTTTTCTATTATAAGTAAACTTGGTTTATAAGAATTTTAACCAATTCAAATGGTTTCATGAAAGTGGATCCACCTTTTGTAAATATACAATAATTTTAATACTTATTTAAATTATTTATATCTTGTTTTTTAATTACGCTGGCCTGGTGGGCCGTATTTGTTTTAGTTTTCCTCTACATAGAATATTCTCTTATTATTAGTAAACTTGGTTTATAAAAATTTTAACCAATTCAAATGGTTTCAAGCAAGTAGATCCAAAGATTCTAAAAATACAATATTTTTGATACCTATTTATATTTTTATATCTTGTTTTTTTATTTCTCAGGCTTTTTGGACTGTATTTGTTAAGGTTTTTCTCTATTTTACATATTTTTTCATTATAAGTAAACTTGTTTTATAAAAATTTTAACCTATTCAAATGGTTTCATGAAAGTGGATCCACCTTTTCTAAATATACAATAATTTTAATACTTATTTAATTTATTTATATCTTGTTTTTTAATTACGCTGGCCTGAAGGGCCGTATTTGTTCAAGTTTTTCTCTACGTAGAATATTCTCTCATTATTAGTAAACTGGGTTTATAAAAATTTTAACCAATTCAAATGGTTTCATGCAAGTGGATCCAACTTTTATAAAAATACAATAATTTTGGTACCTAATTAAATTTTTTATATCTTGTTTTTTTATTTCTCAGGCCTTTTGGACTGTATTTGTTAAGGTTTTTCTCTATTTTACATATTTTTTCATTATAAGTAAACTTGTTTTATAAAAATTTTAACCAATTCAAATGGTTTCATGCAAGTGGATCCAACTTTTATAAAAATACAATAATTTTGGTACCTAATTAAATTTTTTATATCTTGTTTTTTTATTTCTCAGGCCTTTTTGACTGTGTTTGTTTAGGTTTTTCTCTATTTTACATATTTTTTCATTATAAGTAAACTTGTTTTATAAAAATTTTAACCTATTCAAATGGTTTCATGCAAGTGGATCCAACGTTTATAAAAATACAACAATTTTGATACCTATTTAAATTTTTAAATTATGTTTTTTTATTTCTCAGGCCTTTTGGACTGTATTTTTTTAAGTTTTTCTCTATTTTATATATTTTTCTATTATAAGTAAACTTGGTTTATAAGAATTTTAACCAATTCAAATGGTTTCATGCAAGTGGATCCAACTTTTATAAAAATACAATAATTTTGATACCTAATTAAATTTTTTATATCTTGTTTTTTTATTTCTCAGGCCTTTTGGACTGTATTTGTTTAGGTTTTTCTCTATTTTACAAATTTTTTTATTATAAATAAACTTGTTTTATAAAAATTTTAACATTTTCAAATGGTTTCATGAAAGTGGATCCACCTTTTCTAAATATACAATAATTTTAATACTTATTTAATTTATTTATATCTTGTTTTTTAATTATGCTGGCCTGGTGGGGCGTATTTGTTTAAGTTTTTCTCTACGTAGAATATTCTATCATTATTAGTAAAATTGGTTTATAAAAATTATAACCAATTCAAATGAATTCATAAAAGTGGATCCACCTTTTCTAAATATACAATAATTTTAATACTTATTTAATTTATTTATATCTTGTTTTTTAATTACGCTGGCCTGAAGGACCGTATTTGTTTAAGTTTTTCTCTACGTAGAATATTCTCTCATTATTAGTAAACTGGGTTTATAAAAATTTTAACCAATTCAAATGGTTTCATGCAAGTGGATCCAACTTTTATAAAAATACAATAATTTTGGTACCTAATTAAATTTTTTATATCTTGTTTTTTTATTTCTCAGGCCTTTTGGACTGTATTTGTTTAGGTTTTTCTCTATTTTACATATTTTTTCATTATAAGTAAACTTGGTTTATAAGAATTTTAACCAATTCAAATGGTTTCATGAAAGTGGATCCACCTTTTCTAAATATACAATAATTTTAATACTTATTTAATTTATTTATATCTTGTTTTTTAATTACGCTGGCCTGAAGGGCCGTATTTGTTCAAGTTTTTCTCTACGTAGAATATTCTCTCATTATTAGTAAACTGGGTTTATAAAAATTTTAACCAATTCAAATGGTTTCATGCAAGTGGATCCAACTTTTATAAAAATACAATAATTTTGGTACCTAATTAAATTTTTTATATCTTGTTTTTTTATTTCTCAGGCCTTTTGGACTGTATTTGTTAAGGTTTTTCTCTATTTTACATATTTTTTCATTATAAGTAAACTTGTTTTATAAAAATTTTAACCTATTCAAATGGTTTCATGAAAGTGAATCCACCTTTTCTAAATATACAATAATTTTAATACCTATTTAATTTATTTATATCTTGTTTTTTAATTACGCTGGCCTGAAGGGCCGTATTTGTTTAAGTTTTTCTCTACGTAGAATATTCTCTCATTATTAGTAAAATTGTTTTATAAAAATTTTAACCAATTCAAATGAATTCATAAAAGTGGATCCAAAGATTCTAAAAATACAATATTTTAGATACCTATTTAAATTTTTATATCTTGTTTTTTTATTTCTCAGGCCTTTTGGACTGTATTTGTTAAGGTTTTTCTCTATTTTACATATTTTTTCATTATAAGTAAACTTGTTTTATAAAAATTTTAACCTATTCAAATGGTTTCATGAAAGTGGATCCACCTTTTCTAAATATACAATAATTTTAATACTTATTTAATTTATTTATATCTTGTTTTTTAATTACGCTGGCCTGAAGGGCCGTATTTGTTTTAGTTTTCCTCTACGTAGAATATTCTCTTATTATTAGTAAATTTGGTTTATAAAAATTTTAACCAATTCAAATGGTTTTATGCAAGTAGATCCAACGTTTATAAAAATACAATAATTTTGATACCTAATTAAATTTTTTATATCTTGTTTTTTTATTTCTCAGGCCTTTTTGACTGTGTTTGTTTAGGTTTTTCTCTATTTTACATATTTTTTCATTATAAGTAAACTTGTTTTATAAAAATTTTAACCTATTCAAATGGTTTCATGCAAGTGGATCCAACGTTTATAAAAATACAACAATTTTGATACCTATTTAAATTTTTAAATTATGTTTTTTTATTTCTCAGGCCTTTTGGACTGTATTTTTTTAAGTTTTTCTCTATTTTATATATTTTTCTATTATAAGTAAACTTGGTTTATAAGAATTTTAACCAATTCAAATGGTTTCATGAAAGTGGATCCACCTTTTCTAAATATACAATAATTTTAATACTTATTTAAATTATTTATATCTTGTTTTTTAATTACGCTGGCCTGGTGGGCCGTATTTGTTTTAGTTTTCCTCTACATAGAATATTCTCTTATTATTAGTAAACTTGGTTTATAAAAATTTTAACCAATTCAAATGGTTTCAAGCAAGTAGATCCAAAGATTCTAAAAATACAATATTTTTGATACCTATTTAAATTTTTATATCTTGTTTTTTTATTTCTCAGGCTTTTTGGACTGTATTTGTTAAGGTTTTTCTCTATTTTACATATTTTTTCATTATAAGTAAACTTGTTTTATAAAAATTTTAACCTATTCAAATGGTTTCATGAAAGTGGATCCACCTTTTCTAAATATACAATAATTTTAATACTTATTTAATTTATTTATATCTAGTTTTTTAATTACGCTGGCCTGAAGGGCCGTATTAGTTTTAGTTTTCCTCTACGTAGAATATTCTCTTATTATTAGTAAATTTGGTTTATAAAAATTTTAACCAATTCAAATGGTTTTATGCAAGTAGATCCAACGTTTATAAAAATACAATAATTTTGATACCTAATTAAATTTTTTATATCTTGTTTTTTTATTTCTCAGGCCTTTTTGACTGTGTTTGTTTAGGTTTTTCTCTATTTTATATATTTTTTCATTATAAGTAAACTTGTTTTATAAAAATTTTAACCTATTCAAATGGTTTCATGCAAGTGGATCCAACGTTTATAAAAATACAACAATTTTGATACCTATTTAAATTTTTAAATTATGTTTTTTTATTTCTCAGGCCTTTTGGACTGTATTTTTTTAAGTTTTTCTCTATTTTATATATTTTTCTATTATAAGTAAACTTGGTTTATAAGAATTTTAACCAATTCAAATGGTTTCATGAAAGTGGATCCACCTTTTCTAAATATACAATAATTTTAATACTTATTTAAATTATTTATATCTTGTTTTTTAATTACGCTGGCCTGGTGGGCCGTATTTGTTTTAGTTTTCCTCTACATAGAATATTCTCTTATTATTAGTAAACTTGGTTTATAAAAATTTTAACCAATTCAAATGGTTTCAAGCAAGTAGATCCAAAGATTCTAAAAATACAATATTTTTGATACCTATTTATATTTTTATATCTTGTTTTTTTATTTCTCAGGCCTTTTGGACTGTATTTGTTAAGGTTTTTCTCTATTTTACATATTTTTTCATTATAAGTAAACTTGTTTTATAAAAATTTTAACCTATTCAAATGGTTTCATGAAAGTGGATCCACCTTTTCTAAATATACAATAATTTTAATACTTTTTTAATTTATTTATATCTTGTTTTTTAATTGCGCTGGCCTGAAGGGCCGTATTTGTTTCAGTTTTCCTCTACGTAGAATATTCTCTTATTATTAGTAAACTTGGTTTATAAAAATTTTAACCAATTCAAATGGTTTCATGCAAGTAGATCCAAAGATTCTAAAAATACAATATTTTTGATACCTATTTAAATTTTTATATCTTGTTTTTTTATTTCTCAGGCTTTTTAAACTGTATTTGTTAAGGTTTTTCTCTATTTTACATATTTTTTCATTATAAGTAAACTTGTTTTATAAAAATTTTAACCTATTCAAATGTTTTCATGAAAGTGGATCCACCTTTTCTAAATATACAATAATATTAATACTTATTTAATTTATTTATATCTTGTTTTTTAATTACGCTGGCCTGAAGGGCCGTATTTGTTTTAGTTTTCCTCTACGTAGAATATTCTCTTATTATTAGTAAATTTGGTTTATAAAAATTTTAACCAATTCAAATGGTTTCATGCAAGTAGATCCAACGTTTATAAAAATACAATAATTTTGATACCTAATTAAATTTTTTATATCTTGTTTTTTTATTTCTCAGGCCTTTTTGACTGTATTTGTTTAGGTTTTTCTCTATTTTACATATTTTTTCATTATAAGTAAACTTGTTTTATAAAAATTTTAACCTATTCAAATGGTTTCATGCAAGTGGATCCAACGTTTATAAAAATACAATAATTTTGATACCTATTTAAATTTTTTATATTATGTTTTTTTATTTCTCAGGCCTTTTGGACTGTATTTGTTTAAGTTTTTCTCTATTTTATATATTTTTCTATTATAAGTAAACTTGGTTTATAAGAATTTTAACCAATTCAAATGGTTTCATGAAAGTGGATCCACCTTTTGTAAATATACAATAATTTTAATACTTATTTAAATTATTTATATCTTGTTTTTTAATTACGCTGGCCTGGTGGGCCGTATTTGTTTTAGTTTTCCTCTACATAGAATATTCTCTTATTATTAGTAAACTTGGTTTATAAAAATTTTAACCAATTCAAATGGTTTCAAGCAAGTAGATCCAAAGATTCTAAAAATACAATATTTTTGATACCTATTTATATTTTTATATCTTGTTTTTTTATTTCTCAGGCCTTTTGGACTGTATTTGTTAAGGTTTTTCTCTATTTTACATATTTTTTCATTATAAGTAAACTTGTTTTATAAAAATTTTAACCTATTCAAATGGTTTCATGAAAGTGGATCCACCTTTTCTAAATATACAATAATTTTAATACTTATTTAATTTATTTATATCTTGTTTTTTAATTACGCTGGCCTGAAGGGCCGTATTTGTTTTAGTTTTCCTCTACGTAGAATATTCTCTTATTATTAGTAAATTTGGTTTATAAAAATTTTAACCAATTCAAATGGTTTTATGCAAGTAGATCCAACGTTTATAAAAATACAATAATTTTGATTCCTAACTAAATTTTTTATATCTTGTTTTTTTATTTCTCAGGCCTTTTTGACTGTATTTGTTTAGGTTTTTCTCTATTTTACATATTTTTTCATTATAAGTAAACTTGTTTTATAAAAATTTTGACCTATTCAAATGGTTTCATGAAAGTGGATCCACCTTTTCTAAATATACAATAATTTTAATACTTATTTAATTTATTTATATCTTGTTTTTTAATTACGCTGGCCTGGTGGGGCGTATTTGTTTAAGTTTTTCTCTACGTAGAATATTCTCTTATTATTAGTAAAATTGGTTTATAAAAATTTTAACCAATTCAAATGAATTCATAAAAGTGAATCCACCTTTTCTAAATTTACAATAATTTTAATACTTATTTAAATTATTTATATCTTGTTTTTTTATTTCTCAGGCCTTGTGGACTGTATTTGTTTAGGTTTTCCTCTATTTTAAATATTTTTTCATTATAAGTAAACATGGTTTATAAAAATTTTAACCAATTCAAATGGTTTCATGAAAGTAGATCCTCCATTTCTATATAAACAATAATTTTAATAATTATTTTAATTATTTATATCTTGTTTTTTAATTACGCTGGCCTGGTGGGCCGTATTTGTTTTAGTTTTCCTCTACGTAGTTTATTCTCTTATTATTAGTAAACTTGGTTTATAAAAATTTTAACCAATTCAAAAGGTTTCAAGCAAGTAGATCCAAAGATTCTAAAAATACAATATTTTTGATACCTATTTAAATTTTTATATCTTGTTTTTTTATTTCTCAGGCATTTTGGACTGTATTTGTTAAGGTTTTTCTCTATTTTACATATTTTTTCATTATAAGTAAACTTGTTTTATAAAAATTTTAACCTATTCAAATGGTTTCATGAAAGTGGATCCACCTTTTCTAAATATACAATAATTTTAATACTTATTTAATTTATTTATATCTTTTTTTTTAATTACGCTGGCCTGAAGGGCCGTATTTGTTTAAGTTTTTCTCTACGTAGAATATTCTCTCATTATTAGTAAACTGGGTTTATAAAAATTTTAACCAATTCAAATGGTTTCATGCAAGTGGATCCAACTTTTATAAAAATACAATAATTTTGGTACCTAATTAAATTTTTTATATCTTGTTTTTTTATTTCTCAGGCCTTTTGGACTGTATTTGTTTAGGTTTTTCTCTATTTTACATATTTTTTCATTATAAGTAAACTTGGTTTATAAGAATTTTAACCAATTCAAATGGTTTCATGAAAGTGGATCCACCTTTTCTAAATATACAATAATTTTAATACTTATTTAATTTATTTATATCTTGTTTTTTAATTACGCTGACCTGGTCGGCCGTATTTGTTTTAGTTTTCCTCTACGTAGAATATTCTCTTATTATTAGTAAATTTGGTTTATAAAAATTTTAACCAATTCAAATGGTTTCATGCAAGTAGATCCAAAGATTCTAAAAATACAATATTTTTGATACCTATTTAAATTTTTATATCTATTTTTTTTATTTCTCAGGCTTTTTGGACTGTATTTGTTAAGGTTATTCTCTATTTTACATAATTTTTCATTATAAGTAAACCTGTTTTATAAAAATTTTAACCTATTTAAATGGTTTCATGAAA
The DNA here is from genome assembly GCA_022575985.1 of Anagrus nilaparvatae. Taxonomy (NCBI): domain Eukaryota; kingdom Metazoa; phylum Arthropoda; class Insecta; order Hymenoptera; family Mymaridae; genus Anagrus; species Anagrus nilaparvatae. The sequence goes on from JAKSXM010000272.1 coordinate 16,350,053, forward strand.
GTGGATCCACCTTTTCTAAATATACAATAATTTTAATACTTTTTTAATTTATTTATATCTTGTTTTTTAATTACGCTGGCCTGAAGGGCCGTATTTGTTTTAGTTTTCCTCTACGTAGAATATTCTTTTATTATTAGTAAACTTGTTTTATAAAAATTTTGACCAATTCAAATGGTTTCATGCAAGTAGATCCAAAGATTCTAAAAATACAATATTTTTGATACCTATTTAAATTTTTATATCTATTTTTTTTATTTCTCAGGCTTTTTGGACTGTATTTGTTAAGGTTATTCTCTATTTTACATAATTTTTCATTATAAGTAAACTTGTTTTATAAAAATTTTAACCTATTCAAATGGTTTCATGCAAGTGGATCCAACGTTTATAAAAATACAATAATTTTGATACCTATTTAAATTTTTTATATTATGTTTTTTTATTTCTCAGGCCTTTTGGACTGTATTTGTTTAAGTTTTTCTCTATTTTATATATTTTTCTATTATAAGTAAACTTGGTTTATAAGCATTTTAACCAATTCAAATGGTTTCATGAAAGTGGATCCACCTTTTGTAAATATACAATAATTTTAATACTTATTTAAATTATTTATATCTTGTTTTTTAATTACGCTGGCCTGGTGGGCCGTATTTGTTTTAGTTTTCCTCTACATAGAATATTCTCTTATTATTAGTAAACTTGGTTTATAAAAATTTTAACCAATTCAAATGGTTTCAAGCAAGTAGATCCAAAGATTCTAAAAATACAATATTTTTGATACCTATTTATATTTTTATATCTTGTTTTTTTATTTCTCAGGCTTTTTGGACTGTATTTGTTAAGGTTTTTCTCTATTTTACATATTTTTTCATTATAAGTAAACTTGTTTTATAAAAATTTTAACCTATTCAAATGGTTTCATGAAAGTGGATCCACCTTTTCTAAATATACAATAATTTTAATACTTATTTAATTTATTTATATCTTGTTTTTTAATTATGCTGGCCTGGTGGGGCGTATTTGTTTAAGTTTTTCTCTACGTAGAATATTCTATCATTATTAGTAAAATTGGTTTATAAAAATTATAACCAATTCAAATGAATTCATAAAAGTGGATCCACCTTTTCTAAATATACAATAATTTTAATACTTATTTAATTTATTTATATCTTGTTTTTTAATTACGCTGGCCTGAAGGACCGTATTTGTTTAAGTTTTTCTCTACGTAGAATATTCTCTCATTATTAGTAAACTGGGTTTATAAAAATTTTAACCAATTCAAATGGTTTCATGCAAGTGGATCCAACTTTTATAAAAATACAATAATTTTGGTACCTAATTAAATTTTTTATATCTTGTTTTTTTATTTCTCAGGCCTTTTGGACTGTATTTGTTTAGGTTTTTCTCTATTTTACATATTTTTTCATTATAAGTAAACTTGGTTTATAAGAATTTTAACCAATTCAAATGGTTTCATGAAAGTGGATCCACCTTTTCTAAATATACAATAATTTTAATACTTATTTAATTTATTTATATCTTGTTTTTTAATTACGCTGGCCTGAAGGGCCGTATTTGTTCAAGTTTTTCTCTACGTAGAATATTCTCTCATTATTAGTAAACTGGGTTTATAAAAATTTTAACCAATTCAAATGGTTTCATGCAAGTGGATCCAACTTTTATAAAAATACAATAATTTTGGTACCTAATTAAATTTTTTATATCTTGTTTTTTTATTTCTCAGGCCTTTTGGACTGTATTTGTTAAGGTTTTTCTCTATTTTACATATTTTTTCATTATAAGTAAACTTGTTTTATAAAAATTTTAACCTATTCAAATGGTTTCATGAAAGTGAATCCACCTTTTCTAAATATACAATAATTTTAATACCTATTTAATTTATTTATATCTTGTTTTTTAATTACGCTGGCCTGAAGGGCCGTATTTGTTTAAGTTTTTCTCTACGTAGAATATTCTCTCATTATTAGTAAAATTGGTTTATAAAAATTTTAACCAATTCAAATGAATTCATAAAAGTGGATCCAAAGATTCTAAAAATACAATATTTTAGATACCTATTTAAATTTTTATATCTTGTTTTTTTATTTCTCAGGCCTTTTGGACTGTATTTGTTAAGGTTTTTCTCTATTTTACATATTTTTTCATTATAAGTAAACTTGTTTTATAAAAATTTTAACCTATTCAAATGGTTTCATGAAAGTGGATCCACCTTTTCTAAATATACAATAATTTTAATACTTATTTAATTTATTTATATCTTGTTTTTTAATTACGCTGGCCTGAAGGGCCGTATTTGTTTTAGTTTTCCTCTACGTAGAATATTCTCTTATTATTAGTAAATTTGGTTTATAAAAATTTTAACCAATTCAAATGGTTTTATGCAAGTAGATCCAACGTTTATAAAAATACAATAATTTTGATACCTAATTAAATTTTTTATATCTTGTTTTTTTATTTCTCAGGCCTTTTTGACTGTGTTTGTTTAGGTTTTTCTCTATTTTACATATTTTTTCATTATAAGTAAACTTGTTTTATAAAAATTTTAACCTATTCAAATGGTTTCATGCAAGTGGATCCAACGTTTATAAAAATACAACAATTTTGATACCTATTTAAATTTTTAAATTATGTTTTTTTATTTCTCAGGCCTTTTGGACTGTATTTTTTTAAGTTTTTCTCTATTTTATATATTTTTCTATTATAAGTAAACTTGGTTTATAAGAATTTTAACCAATTCAAATGGTTTCATGAAAGTGGATCCACCTTTTCTAAATATACAATAATTTTAATACTTATTTAAATTATTTATATCTTGTTTTTTAATTACGCTGGCCTGGTGGGCCGTATTTGTTTTAGTTTTCCTCTACATAGAATATTCTCTTATTATTAGTAAACTTGGTTTATAAAAATTTTAACCAATTCAAATGGTTTCAAGCAAGTAGATCCAAAGATTCTAAAAATACAATATTTTTGATACCTATTTAAATTTTTATATCTTGTTTTTTTATTTCTCAGGCTTTTTGGACTGTATTTGTTAAGGTTTTTCTCTATTTTACATATTTTTTCATTATAAGTAAACTTGTTTTATAAAAATTTTAACCTATTCAAATGGTTTCATGAAAGTGGATCCACCTTTTCTAAATATACAATAATTTTAATACTTATTTAATTTATTTATATCTTGTTTTTTAATTACGCTGGCCTGAAGGGCCGTATTTGTTTTAGTTTTCCTCTACGTAGAATATTCTCTTATTATTAGTAAATTTGGTTTATAAAAATTTTAACCAATTCAAATGGTTTTATGCAAGTAGATCCAACGTTTATAAAAATACAATAATTTTGATACCTAATTAAATTTTTTATATCTTGTTTTTTTATTTCTCAGGCCTTTTTGACTGTGTTTGTTTAGGTTTTTCTCTATTTTACATATTTTTTCATTATAAGTAAACTTGTTTTATAAAAATTTTAACCTATTCAAATGGTTTCATGCAAGTGGATCCAACGTTTATAAAAATACAACAATTTTGATACCTATTTAAATTTTTAAATTATGTTTTTTTATTTCTCAGGCCTTTTGGACTGTATTTTTTTAAGTTTTTCTCTATTTTATATATTTTTCTATTATAAGTAAACTTGGTTTATAAGAATTTTAACCAATTCAAATGGTTTCATGAAAGTGGATCCACCTTTTCTAAATATACAATAATTTTAATACTTATTTAAATTATTTATATCTTGTTTTTTAATTACGCTGGCCTGGTGGGCCGTATTTGTTTTAGTTTTCCTCTACATAGAATATTCTCTTATTATTAGTAAACTTGGTTTATAAAAATTTTAACCAATTCAAATGGTTTCAAGCAAGTAGATCCAAAGACTCTAAAAATACAATATTTTTGATACCTATTTATATTTTTATATCTTGTTTTTTTATTTCTCAGGCCTTTTGGACTGTATTTGTTAAGGTTTTTCTCTATTTTACATATTTTTTCATTATAAGTAAACTTGTTTTATAAAAATTTTAACCTATTCAAATGGTTTCATGAAAGTGGATCCACCTTTTCTAAATATACAATAATTTTAATACTTTTTTAATTTATTTATATCTTGTTTTTTAATTGCGCTGGCCTGAAGGGCCGTATTTGTTTCAGTTTTCCTCTACGTAGAATATTCTCTTATTATTAGTAAACTTGGTTTATAAAAATTTTAACCAATTCAAATGGTTTCATGCAAGTAGATCCAAAGATTCTAAAAATACAATATTTTTGATACCTATTTAAATTTTTATATCTTGTTTTTTTATTTCTCAGGCTTTTTAAACTGTATTTGTTAAGGTTTTTCTCTATTTTACATATTTTTTCATTATAAGTAAACTTGTTTTATAAAAATTTTAACCTATTCAAATGTTTTCATGAAAGTGGATCCACCTTTTCTAAATATACAATAATATTAATACTTATTTAATTTATTTATATCTTGTTTTTTAATTACGCTGGCCTGAAGGGCCGTATTTGTTTTAGTTTTCCTCTACGTAGAATATTCTCTTATTATTAGTAAATTTGGTTTATAAAAATTTTAACCAATTCAAATGGTTTCATGCAAGTAGATCCAACGTTTATAAAAATACAATAATTTTGATACCTAATTAAATTTTTTATATCTTGTTTTTTTATTTCTCAGGCCTTTTTGACTGTATTTGTTTAGGTTTTTCTCTATTTTACATATTTTTTCATTATAAGTAAACTTGTTTTATAAAAATTTTAACCTATTCAAATGGTTTCATGCAAGTGGATCCAACGTTTATAAAAATACAATAATTTTGATACCTATTTAAATTTTTTATATTATGTTTTTTTATTTCTCAGGCCTTTTGGACTGTATTTGTTTAAGTTTTTCTCTATTTTATATATTTTTCTATTATAAGTAAACTTGGTTTATAAGAATTTTAACCAATTCAAATGGTTTCATGAAAGTGGATCCACCTTTTGTAAATATACAATAATTTTAATACTTATTTAAATTATTTATATCTTGTTTTTTAATTACGCTGGCCTGGTGGGCCGTATTTGTTTTAGTTTTCCTCTACATAGAATATTCTCTTATTATTAGTAAACTTGGTTTATAAAAATTTTAACCAATTCAAATGGTTTCAAGCAAGTAGATCCAAAGATTCTAAAAATACAATATTTTTGATACCTATTTATATTTTTATATCTTGTTTTTTTATTTCTCAGGCCTTTTGGACTGTATTTGTTAAGGTTTTTCTCTATTTTACATATTTTTTCATTATAAGTAAACTTGTTTTATAAAAATTTTAACCTATTCAAATGGTTTCATGAAAGTGGATCCACCTTTTCTAAATATACAATAATTTTAATACTTATTTAATTTATTTATATCTTGTTTTTTAATTACGCTGGCCTGAAGGGCCGTATTTGTTTTAGTTTTCCTCTACGTAGAATATTCTCTTATTATTAGTAAATTTGGTTTATAAAAATTTTAACCAATTCAAATGGTTTTATGCAAGTAGATCCAACGTTTATAAAAATACAATAATTTTGATTCCTAACTAAATTTTTTATATCTTGTTTTTTTATTTCTCAGGCCTTTTTGACTGTATTTGTTTAGGTTTTTCTCTATTTTACATATTTTTTCATTATAAGTAAACTTGTTTTATAAAAATTTTGACCTATTCAAATGGTTTCATGAAAGTGGATCCACCTTTTCTAAATATACAATAATTTTAATACTTATTTAATTTATTTATATCTTGTTTTTTAATTACGCTGGCCTGGTGGGGCGTATTTGTTTAAGTTTTTCTCTACGTAGAATATTCTCTTATTATTAGTAAAATTGGTTTATAAAAATTTTAACCAATTCAAATGAATTCATAAAAGTGAATCCACCTTTTCTAAATTTACAATAATTTTAATACTTATTTAAATTATTTATATCTTGTTTTTTTATTTCTCAGGCCTTGTGGACTGTATTTGTTTAGGTTTTCCTCTATTTTAAATATTTTTTCATTATAAGTAAACATGGTTTATAAAAATTTTAACCAATTCAAATGGTTTCATGAAAGTAGATCCTCCATTTCTATATAAACAATAATTTTAATAATTATTTTAATTATTTATATCTTGTTTTTTAATTACGCTGGCCTGGTGGGCCGTATTTGTTTTAGTTTTCCTCTACGTAGTTTATTCTCTTATTATTAGTAAACTTGGTTTATAAAAATTTTAACCAATTCAAAAGGTTTCAAGCAAGTAGATCCAAAGATTCTAAAAATACAATATTTTTGATACCTATTTAAATTTTTATATCTTGTTTTTTTATTTCTCAGGCATTTTGGACTGTATTTGTTAAGGTTTTTCTCTATTTTACATATTTTTTCATTATAAGTAAACTTGTTTTATAAAAATTTTAACCTATTCAAATGGTTTCATGAAAGTGGATCCACCTTTTCTAAATATACAATAATTTTAATACTTATTTAATTTATTTATATCTTTTTTTTTAATTACGCTGGCCTGAAGGGCCGTATTTGTTTAAGTTTTTCTCTACGTAGAATATTCTCTCATTATTAGTAAACTGGGTTTATAAAAATTTTAACCAATTCAAATGGTTTCATGCAAGTGGATCCAACTTTTATAAAAATACAATAATTTTGGTACCTAATTAAATTTTTTATATCTTGTTTTTTTATTTCTCAGGCCTTTTGGACTGTATTTGTTTAGGTTTTTCTCTATTTTACATATTTTTTCATTATAAGTAAACTTGGTTTATAAGAATTTTAACCAATTCAAATGGTTTCATGAAAGTGGATCCACCTTTTCTAAATATACAATAATTTTAATACTTATTTAATTTATTTATATCTTGTTTTTTAATTACGCTGACCTGGTCGGCCGTATTTGTTTTAGTTTTCCTCTACGTAGAATATTCTTTTATTATTAGTAAACTTGTTTTATAAAAATTTTGACCAATTCAAATGGTTTCATGCAAGTAGATCCAAAGATTCTAAAAATACAATATTTTTGATACCTATTTAAATTTTTATATCTATTTTTTTTATTTCTCAGGCTTTTTGGACTGTATTTGTTAAGGTTATTCTCTATTTTACATAATTTTTCATTATAAGTAAACTTGTTTTATAAAAATTTTAACCTATTCAAATGGTTTCATGCAAGTGGATCCAACGTTTATAAAAATACAATAATTTTGATACCTATTTAAATTTTTTATATTATGTTTTTTTATTTCTCAGGCCTTTTGGACTGTATTTGTTTAAGTTTTTCTCTATTTTATATATTTTTCTATTATAAGTAAACTTGGTTTATAAGAATTTTAACCAATTCAAATGGTTTCATGAAAGTGGATCCACCTTTTGTAAATATACAATAATTTTAATACTTATTTAAATTATTTATATCTTGTTTTTTAATTACGCTGGCCTGGTGGGCCGTATTTGTTTTAGTTTTCCTCTACATAGAATATTCTCTTATTATTAGTAAACTTGGTTTATAAAAATTTTAACCAATTCAAATGGTTTCAAGCAAGTAGATCCAAAGATTCTAAAAATACAATATTTTTGATACCTATTTATATTTTTATATCTTGTTTTTTTATTTCTCAGGCTTTTTGGACTGTATTTGTTAAGGTTTTTCTCTATTTTACATATTTTTTCATTATAAGTAAACTTGTTTTATAAAAATTTTAACCTATTCAAATGGTTTCATGAAAGTGGATCCACCTTTTCTAAATATACAATAATTTTAATACTTATTTAATTTATTTATATCTTGTTTTTTAATTACGCTGGCCTGAAGGGCCGTATTTGTTCAAGTTTTTCTCTACGTAGAATATTCTCTCATTATTAGTAAACTGGGTTTATAAAAATTTTAACCAATTCAAATGGTTTCATGCAAGTGGATCCAACTTTTATAAAAATACAATAATTTTGGTACCTAATTAAATTTTTTATATCTTGTTTTTTTATTTCTCAGGCCTTTTGGACTGTATTTGTTAAGGTTTTTCTCTATTTTACATATTTTTTCATTATAAGTAAACTTGTTTTATAAAAATTTTAACCAATTCAAATGGTTTCATGCAAGTGGATCCAACTTTTATAAAAATACAATAATTTTGGTACCTAATTAAATTTTTTATATCTTGTTTTTTTATTTCTCAGGCCTTTTTGACTGTGTTTGTTTAGATTTTTCTCTATTTTACATATTTTTTCATTATAAGTAAACTTGTTTTATAAAAATTTTAACCTATTCAAATGGTTTCATGCAAGTGGATCCAACGTTTATAAAAATACAACAATTTTGATACCTATTTAAATTTTTAAATTATGTTTTTTTATTTCTCAGGCCTTTTGGACTGTATTTTTTTAAGTTTTTCTCTATTTTATATATTTTTCTATTATAAGTAAACTTGGTTTATAAGAATTTTAACCAATTCAAATGGTTTCATGCAAGTGGATCCAACTTTTATAAAAATACAATAATTTTGATACCTAATTAAATTTTTTATATCTTGTTTTTTTATTTCTCAGGCCTTTTGGACTGTATTTGTTTAGGTTTTTCTCTATTTTACAAATTTTTTTATTATAAATAAACTTGTTTTATAAAAATTTTAACATTTTCAAATGGTTTCATGAAAGTGGATCCACCTTTTCTAAATATACAATAATTTTAATACTTATTTAATTTATTTATATCTTGTTTTTTAATTATGCTGGCCTGGTGGGGCGTATTTGTTTAAGTTTTTCTCTACGTAGAATATTCTATCATTATTAGTAAAATTGGTTTATAAAAATTATAACCAATTCAAATGAATTCATAAAAGTGGATCCACCTTTTCTAAATATACAATAATTTTAATACTTATTTAATTTATTTATATCTTGTTTTTTAATTACGCTGGCCTGAAGGACCGTATTTGTTTAAGTTTTTCTCTACGTAGAATATTCTCTCATTATTAGTAAACTGGGTTTATAAAAATTTTAACCAATTCAAATGGTTTCATGCAAGTGGATCCAACTTTTATAAAAATACAATAATTTTGGTACCTAATTAAATTTTTTATATCTTGTTTTTTTATTTCTTAGGCCTTTTGGACTGTATTTGTTTAGGTTTTTCTCTATTTTACATATTTTTTCATTATAAGTAAACTTGGTTTATAAGAATTTTAACCAATTCAAATGGTTTCATGAAAGTGGATCCACCTTTTCTAAATATACAATAATTTTAATACTTATTTAATTTATTTATATCTTGTTTTTTAATTACGCTGGCCTGAAGGGCCGTATTTGTTCAAGTTTTTCTCTACGTAGAATATTCTCTCATTATTAGTAAACTGGGTTTATAAAAATTTTAACCAATTCAAATGGTTTCATGCAAGTGGATCCAACTTTTATAAAAATACAATAATTTTGGTACCTAATTAAATTTTTTATATCTTGTTTTTTTATTTCTCAGGCCTTTTGGACTGTATTTGTTAAGGTTTTTCTCTATTTTACATATTTTTTCATTATAAGTAAACTTGTTTTATAAAAATTTTAACCTATTCAAATGGTTTCATGAAAGTGAATCCACCTTTTCTAAATATACAATAATTTTAATACCTATTTAATTTATTTATATCTTGTTTTTTAATTACGCTGGCCTGAAGGGCCGTATTTGTTTAAGTTTTTCTCTACGTAGAATATTCTCTCATTATTAGTAAAATTGGTTTATAAAAATTTTAACCAATTCAAATGAATTCATAAAAGTGGATCCAAAGATTCTAAAAATACAATATTTTAGATACCTATTTAAATTTTTATATCTTGTTTTTTTATTTCTCAGGCCTTTTGGACTGTATTTGTTAAGGTTTTTCTCTATTTTACATATTTTTTCATTATAAGTAAACTTGTTTTATAAAAATTTTAACCTATTCAAATGGTTTCATGAAAGTGGATCCACCTTTTCTAAATATACAATAATTTTAATACTTATTTAATTTATTTATATCTTGTTTTTTAATTACGCTGGCCTGAAGGGCCGTATTTGTTTTAGTTTTCCTCTACGTAGAATATTCTCTTATTATTAGTAAATTTGGTTTATAAAAATTTTAACCAATTCAAATGGTTTTATGCAAGTAGATCCAACGTTTATAAAAATACAATAATTTTGATACCTAATTAAATTTTTTATATCTTGTTTTTTTATTTCTCAGGCCTTTTTGACTGTGTTTGTTTAGGTTTTTCTCTATTTTACATATTTTTTCATTATAAGTAAACTTGTTTTATAAAAATTTTAACCTATTCAAATGGTTTCATGCAAGTGGATCCAACGTTTATAAAAATACAACAATTTTGATACCTATTTAAATTTTTAAATTATGTTTTTTTATTTCTCAGGCCTTTTGGACTGTATTTTTTTAAGTTTTTCTCTATTTTATATATTTTTCTATTATAAGTAAACTTGGTTTATAAGAATTTTAACCAATTCAAATGGTTTCATGAAAGTGGATCCACCTTTTCTAAATATACAATAATTTTAATACTTATTTAAATTATTTATATCTTGTTTTTTAATTACGCTGGCCTGGTGGGCCGTATTTGTTTTAGTTTTCCTCTACATAGAATATTCTCTTATTATTAGTAAACTTGGTTTATAAAAATTTTAACCAATTCAAATGGTTTCAAGCAAGTAGATCCAAAGATTCTAAAAATACAATATTTTTGATACCTATTTATATTTTTATATCTTGTTTTTTTATTTCTCAGGCCTTTTGGACTGTATTTGTTAAGGTTTTTCTCTATTTTACATATTTTTTCATTATAAGTAAACTTGTTTTATAAAAATTTTAACCTATTCAAATGGTTTCATGAAAGTGGATCCACCTTTTCTAAATATACAATAATTTTAATACTTTTTTAATTTATTTATATCTTGTTTTTTAATTGCGCTGGCCTGAAGGGCCGTATTTGTTTCAGTTTTCCTCTACGTAGAATATTCTCTTATTATTAGTAAACTTGGTTTATAAAAATTTTAACCAATTCAAATGGTTTCATGCAAGTAGATCCAAAGATTCTAAAAATACAATATTTTTGATACCTATTTAAATTTTTATATCTTGTTTTTTTATTTCTCAGGCTTTTTAAACTGTATTTGTTAAGGTTTTTCTCTATTTTACATATTTTTTCATTATAAGTAAACTTGTTTTATAAAAATTTTAACCTATTCAAATGTTTTCATGAAAGTGGATCCACCTTTTCTAAATATACAATAATATTAATACTTATTTAATTTATTTATATCTTGTTTTTTAATTACGCTGGCCTGAAGGGCCGTATTTGTTTTAGTTTTCCTCTACGTAGAATATTCTCTTATTATTAGTAAATTTGGTTTATAAAAATTTTAACCAATTCAAATGGTTTCATGCAAGTAGATCCAACGTTTATAAAAATACAATAATTTTGATACCTAATTAAATTTTTTATATCTTGTTTTTTTATTTCTCAGGCCTTTTTGACTGTATTTGTTTAGGTTTTTCTCTATTTTACATATTTTTTCATTATAAGTAAACTTGTTTTATAAAAATTTTAACCTATTCAAATGGTTTCATGCAAGTGGATCCAACGTTTATAAAAATACAATAATTTTGATACCTATTTAAATTTTTTATATTATGTTTTTTTATTTCTCAGGCCTTTTGGACTGTATTTGTTTAAGTTTTTCTCTATTTTATATATTTTTCTATTATAAGTAAACTTGGTTTATAAGAATTTTAACCAATTCAAATGGTTTCATGAAAGTGGATCCACCTTTTGTAAATATACAATAATTTTAATACTTATTTAAATTATTTATATCTTGTTTTTTAATTACGCTGGCCTGGTGGGCCGTATTTGTTTTAGTTTTCCTCTACATAGAATATTCTCTTATTATTAGTAAACTTGGTTTATAAAAATTTTAACCAATTCAAATGGTTTCAAGCAAGTAGATCCAAAGATTCTAAAAATACAATATTTTTGATACCTATTTATATTTTTATATCTTGTTTTTTTATTTCTCAGGCCTTTTGGACTGTATTTGTTAAGGTTTTTCTCTATTTTACATATTTTTTCATTATAAGTAAACTTGTTTTATAAAAATTTTAACCTATTCAAATGGTTTCATGAAAGTGGATCCACCTTTTCTAAATATACAATAATTTTAATACTTATTTAATTTATTTATATCTTGTTTTTTAATTACGCTGGCCTGAAGGGCCGTATTTGTTTTAGTTTTCCTCTACGTAGAATATTCTCTTATTATTAGTAAATTTGGTTTATAAAAATTTTAACCAATTCAAATGGTTTTATGCAAGTAGATCCAACGTTTATAAAAATACAATAATTTTGATTCCTAACTAAATTTTTTATATCTTGTTTTTTTATTTCTCAGGCCTTTTTGACTGTATTTGTTTAGGTTTTTCTCTATTTTACATATTTTTTCATTATAAGTAAACTTGTTTTATAAAAATTTTGACCTATTCAAATGGTTTCATGAAAGTGGATCCACCTTTTCTAAATATACAATAATTTTAATACTTATTTAATTTATTTATATCTTGTTTTTTAATTACGCTGGCCTGGTGGGGCGTATTTGTTTAAGTTTTTCTCTACGTAGAATATTCTCTTATTATTAGTAAAATTGGTTTATAAAAATTTTAACCAATTCAAATGAATTCATAAAAGTGAATCCACCTTTTCTAAATTTACAATAATTTTAATACTTATTTAAATTATTTATATCTTGTTTTTTTATTTCTCAGGCCTTGTGGACTGTATTTGTTTAGGTTTTCCTCTATTTTAAATATTTTTTCATTATAAGTAAACATGGTTTATAAAAATTTTAACCAATTCAAATGGTTTCATGAAAGTAGATCCTCCATTTCTATATAAACAATAATTTTAATAATTATTTTAATTATTTATATCTTGTTTTTTAATTACGCTGGCCTGGTGGGCCGTATTTGTTTTAGTTTTCCTCTACGTAGTTTATTCTCTTATTATTAGTAAACTTGGTTTATAAAAATTTTAACCAATTCAAAAGGTTTCAAGCAAGTAGATCCAAAGATTCTAAAAATACAATATTTTTGATACCTATTTAAATTTTTATATCTTGTTTTTTTATTTCTCAGGCATTTTGGACTGTATTTGTTAAGGTTTTTCTCTATTTTACATATTTTTTCATTATAAGTAAACTTGTTTTATAAAAATTTTAACCTATTCAAATGGTTTCATGAAAGTGGATCCACCTTTTCTAAATATACAATAATTTTAATACTTATTTAATTTATTTATATCTTTTTTTTTAATTACGCTGGCCTGAAGGGCCGTATTTGTTTAAGTTTTTCTCTACGTAGAATATTCTCTCATTATTAGTAAACTGGGTTTATAAAAATTTTAACCAATTCAAATGGTTTCATGCAAGTGGATCCAACTTTTATAAAAATACAATAATTTTGGTACCTAATTAAATTTTTTATATCTTGTTTTTTTATTTCTCAGGCCTTTTGGACTGTATTTGTTTAGGTTTTTCTCTATTTTACATATTTTTTCATTATAAGTAAACTTGGTTTATAAGAATTTTAACCAATTCAAATGGTTTCATGAAAGTGGATCCACCTTTTCTAAATATACAATAATTTTAATACTTATTTAATTTATTTATATCTTGTTTTTTAATTACGCTGACCTGGTCGGCCGTATTTGTTTTAGTTTTCCTCTACGTAGAATATTCTCTTATTATTAGTAAATTTGGTTTATAAAAATTTTAACCAATTCAAATGGTTTCATGCAAGTAGATCCAAAGATTCTAAAAATACAATATTTTTGATACCTATTTAAATTTTTATATCTATTTTTTTTATTTCTCAGGCTTTTTGGACTGTATTTGTTAAGGTTATTCTCTATTTTACATAATTTTTCATTATAAGTAAACCTGTTTTATAAAAATTTTAACCTATTTAAATGGTTTCATGAAAGTGGATCCACCTTTTCTAAATATACAATAATTTTAATACTTTTTTAATTTATTTATATCTTGTTTTTTAATTACGCTGGCCTGAAGGGCCGTATTTGTTTTAGTTTTCCTCTACGTAGAATATTCTTTTATTATTAGTAAACTTGTTTTATAAAAATTTTGACCAATTCAAATGGTTTCATGCAAGTAGATCCAAAGATTCTAAAAATACAATATTTTTGATACCTATTTAAATTTTTATATCTATTTTTTTTATTTCTCAGGCTTTTTGGACTGTATTTGTTAAGGTTATTCTCTATTTTACATAATTTTTCATTATAAGTAAACTTGTTTTATAAAAATTTTAACCTATTCAAATGGTTTCATGCAAGTGGATCCAACGTTTATAAAAATACAATAATTTTGATACCTATTTAAATTTTTTATATTATGTTTTTTTATTTCTCAGGCCTTTTGGACTGTATTTGTTTAAGTTTTTCTCTATTTTATATATTTTTCTATTATAAGTAAACTTGGTTTATAAGAATTTTAACCAATTCAAATGGTTTCATGAAAGTGGATCCACCTTTTGTAAATATACAATAATTTTAATACTTATTTAAATTATTTATATCTTGTTTTTTAATTACGCTGGCCTGGTGGGCCGTATTTGTTTTAGTTTTCCTCTACATAGAATATTCTCTTATTATTAGTAAACTTGGTTTATAAAAATTTTAACCAATTCAAATGGTTTCAAGCAAGTAGATCCAAAGATTCTAAAAATACAATATTTTTGATACCTATTTATATTTTTATATCTTGTTTTTTTATTTCTCAGGCCTTTTGGACTGTATTTGTTAAGGTTTTTCTCTATTTTACATATTTTTTCATTATAAGTAAACTTGTTTTATAAAAATTTTAACCTATTCAAATGGTTTCATGAAAGTGGATCCACCTTTTCTAAATATACAATAATTTTAATACTTATTTAATTTATTTATATCTTGTTTTTTAATTACGCTGGCCTGAAGGGCCGTATTTGTTTTAGTTTTCCTCTACGTAGAATATTCTCTTATTATTAGTAAATTTGGTTTATAAAAATTTTAACCAATTCAAATGGTTTTATGCAAGTAGATCCAACGTTTATAAAAATACAATAATTTTGATTCCTAACTAAATTTTTTATATCTTGTTTTTTTATTTCTCAGGCCTTTTTGACTGTATTTGTTTAGGTTTTTCTCTATTTTACATATTTTTTCATTATAAGTAAACTTGTTTTATAAAAATTTTGACCTATTCAAATGGTTTCATGAAAGTGGATCCACCTTTTCTAAATATACAATAATTTTAATACTTATTTAATTTATTTATATCTTGTTTTTTAATTACGCTGGCCTGGTGGGGCGTATTTGTTTAAGTTTTTCTCTACGTAGAATATTCTCTTATTATTAGTAAAATTGGTTTATAAAAATTTTAACCAATTCAAATGAATTCATAAAAGTGAATCCACCTTTTCTAAATTTACAATAATTTTAATACTTATTTAAATTATTTATATCTTGTTTTTTTATTTCTCAGGCCTTGTGGACTGTATTTGTTTAGGTTTTCCTCTATTTTAAATACTTTTTCATTATAAGTAAACATGGTTTATAAAAATTTTAACCAATTCAAATGGTTTCATGAAAGTAGATCCTCCATTTCTATATAAACAATAATTTTAATAATTATTTTAATTATTTATATCTTGTTTTTTAATTACGCTGGCCTGGTGGGCCGTATTTGTTTTAGTTTTCCTCTACGTAGTTTATTCTCTTATTATTAGTAAACTTGGTTTATAAAAATTTTAACCAATTCAAAAGGTTTCAAGCAAGTAGATCCAAAGATTCTAAAAATACAATATTTTTGATACCTATTTAAATTTTTATATCTTGTTTTTTTATTTCTCAGGCATTTTGGACTGTATTTGTTAAGGTTTTTCTCTATTTTACATATTTTTTCATTATAAGTAAACTTGTTTTATAAAAATTTTAACCTATTCAAATGGTTTCATGAAAGTGGATCCACCTTTTCTAAATATACAATAATTTTAATACTTATTTAATTTATTTATATCTTTTTTTTTAATTACTCTGGCCTGAAGGGCCGTATTTGTTTAAGTTTTTCTCTACGTAGAATATTCTCTCATTATTAGTAAACTGGGTTTATAAAAATTTTAACCAATTCAAATGGTTTCATGCAAGTGGATCCAACTTTTATAAAAATACAATAATTTTGGTACCTAATTAAATTTTTTATATCTTGTTTTTTTATTTCTCAGGCCTTTTGGACTGTATTTGTTTAGGTTTTTCTCTATTTTACATATTTTTTCATTATAAGTAAACTTGGTTTATAAGAATTTTAACCAATTCAAATGGTTTCATGAAAGTGGATCCACCTTTTCTAAATATACAATAATTTTAATACTTATTTAATTTATTTATATCTTGTTTTTTAATTACGCTGACCTGGTCGGCCGTATTTGTTTTAGTTTTCCTCTACGTAGAATATTCTCTTATTATTAGTAAATTTGGT
This sequence comes from Anagrus nilaparvatae, assembly GCA_022575985.1. NCBI lineage: Eukaryota > Metazoa > Arthropoda > Insecta > Hymenoptera > Mymaridae > Anagrus > Anagrus nilaparvatae. The sequence goes on from JAKSXM010000272.1 coordinate 16,366,642, forward strand.
TTATAAAAATTTTAACCAATTCAAATGGTTTCATGCAAGTAGATCCAAAGATTCTAAAAATACAATATTTTTGATACCTATTTAAATTTTTATATCTATTTTTTTTATTTCTCAGGCTTTTTGGACTGTATTTGTTAAGGTTATTCTCTATTTTACATAATTTTTCATTATAAGTAAACTTGTTTTATAAAAATTTTAACCTATTTAAATGGTTTCATGAAAGTGGATCCACCTTTTCTAAATATACAATAATTTTAATACTTTTTTAATTTATTTATATCTTGTTTTTTAATTACGCTGGCCTGAAGGGCCGTATTTGTTTTAGTTTTCCTCTACGTAGAATATTCTTTTATTATTAGTAAACTTGTTTTATAAAAATTTTGACCAATTCAAATGGTTTCATGCAAGTAGATCCAAAGATTCTAAAAATACAATATTTTTGATACCTATTTAAATTTTTATATCTATTTTTTTTATTTCTCAGGCTTTTTGGACTGTATTTGTTAAGGTTATTCTCTATTTTACATAATTTTTCATTATAAGTAAACTTGTTTTATAAAAATTTTAACCTATTCAAATGGTTTCATGAAAGTGGATCCACCTTTTCTAAATATACAATAATTTTAATACTTATTTAATTTATTTATATCTTGTTTTTTAATTACGCTGGCCTGAAGGGCCGTATTTGTTTTAGTTTTCCTCTACGTAGAATATTCTCTTATTATTAGTAAATTTGGTTTATAAAAATTTTAACCAATTCAAATGGTTTTATGCAAGTAGATCCAACGTTTATAAAAATACAATAATTTTGATACCTAATTAAATTTTTTATATCTTGTTTTTTTATTTCTCAGGCCTTTTTGACTGTATTTGTTTTAATTTTCCTCTACATAGAATATTCTCTTATTATTAGTAAACTTGGTTTATAAAAATTTTAACCAATTCAAATGGTTTCAAGCAAGTAGATCCAAAGATTCTAAAAATACAATATTTTTGATACCTATTTATATTTTTATATCTTGTTTTTTTATTTCTCAGGCCTTTTGGACTGTATTTGTTAAGGTTTTTCTCTATTTTACATATTTTTTCATTATAAGTAAACTTGTTTTATAAAAATTTTAACCTATTCAAATGGTTTCATGCAAGTGGATCCAACGTTTATAAAAATACAATAATTTTGATACCTATTTAAATTTTTTATATTATGTTTTTTTATTTCTCAGGCCTTTTGGACTGTATTTGTTTAAGTTTTTCTCTATTTTATATATTTTTCTATTATAAGTAAACTTGGTTTATAAGAATTTTAACCAATTCAAATGGTTTCATGAAAGTGGATCCACCTTTTCTAAATATACAATAATTTTAATACTTATTTAAATTATTTATATCTTGTTTTTTAATTACGCTGGCCTGGTGGGCCGTATTTGTTTTAGTTTTCCTCTACATAGAATATTCTCTTATTATTAGTAAACTTGGTTTATAAAAATTTTAACCAATTCAAATGGTTTCAAGCAAGTAGGTCCAAAGATTCTAAAAATACAATATTTTTGATACCTATTTATATTTTTATATCTTGTTTTTTTATTTCTCAGGCCTTTTGGACTGTATTTGTTAAGGTTTTTCTCTATTTTACATATTTTTTCATTATAAGTAAACTTGTTTTATAAAAATTTTAACCTATTCAAATGGTTTCATGAAAGTGGATCCACCTTTTCTAAATATACAATAATTTTAATACTTATTTAATTTATTTATATCTTGTTTTTTAATTACGCTGGCCTGAAGGGCCGTATTTGTTTTAGTTTTCCTCTACGTAGAATATTCTCTTATTATTAGTAAATTTGGTTTATAAAAATTTTAACCAATTCAAATGGTTTTATGCAAGTAGATCCAACGTTTATAAAAATACAATAATTTTGATTCCTAACTAAATTTTTTATATCTTGTTTTTTTATTTCTCAGGCCTTTTTGACTGTATTTGTTTAGGTTTTTCTCTATTTTACATATTTTTTCATTATAAGTAAACTTGTTTTATAAAAATTTTGACCTATTCAAATGGTTTCATGAAAGTGGATCCACCTTTTCTAAATATACAATAATTTTAATACTTATTTAATTTATTTATATCTTGTTTTTTAATTACGCTGGCCTGGTGGGGCGTATTTGTTTAAGTTTTTCTCTACGTAGAATATTCTCTTATTATTAGTAAAATTGGTTTATAAAAATTTTAACCAATTCAAATGAATTCATAAAAGTGAATCCACCTTTTCTAAATTTACAATAATTTTAATACTTATTTAAATTATTTATATCTTGTTTTTTTATTTCTCAGGCCTTGTGGACTGTATTTGTTTAGGTTTTCCTCTATTTTAAATACTTTTTCATTATAAGTAAACATGGTTTATAAAAATTTTAACCAATTCAAATGGTTTCATGAAAGTAGATCCTCCATTTCTATATAAACAATAATTTTAATAATTATTTTAATTATTTATATCTTGTTTTTTAATTACGCTGGCCTGGTGGGCCGTATTTGTTTTAGTTTTCCTCTACGTAGTTTATTCTCTTATTATTAGTAAACTTGGTTTATAAAAATTTTAACCAATTCAAAAGGTTTCAAGCAAGTAGATCCAAAGATTCTAAAAATACAATATTTTTGATACCTATTTAAATTTTTATATCTTGTTTTTTTATTTCTCAGGCATTTTGGACTGTATTTGTTAAGGTTTTTCTCTATTTTACATATTTTTTCATTATAAGTAAACTTGTTTTATAAAAATTTTAACCTATTCAAATGGTTTCATGAAAGTGGATCCACCTTTTCTAAATATACAATAATTTTAATACTTATTTAATTTATTTATATCTTTTTTTTTAATTACTCTGGCCTGAAGGGCCGTATTTGTTTAAGTTTTTCTCTACGTAGAATATTCTCTCATTATTAGTAAACTGGGTTTATAAAAATTTTAACCAATTCAAATGGTTTCATGCAAGTGGATCCAACTTTTATAAAAATACAATAATTTTGGTACCTAATTAAATTTTTTATATCTTGTTTTTTTATTTCTCAGGCCTTTTGGACTGTATTTGTTTAGGTTTTTCTCTATTTTACATATTTTTTCATTATAAGTAAACTTGGTTTATAAGAATTTTAACCAATTCAAATGGTTTCATGAAAGTGGATCCACCTTTTCTAAATATACAATAATTTTAATACTTATTTAATTTATTTATATCTTGTTTTTTAATTACGCTGACCTGGTCGGCCGTATTTGTTTTAGTTTTCCTCTACGTAGAATATTCTCTTATTATTAGTAAATTTGGTTTATAAAAATTTTAACCAATTCAAATGGTTTCATGCAAGTAGATCCAAAGATTCTAAAAATACAATATTTTTGATACCTATTTAAATTTTTATATCTATTTTTTTTATTTCTCAGGCTTTTTGGACTGTATTTGTTAAGGTTATTCTCTATTTTACATAATTTTTCATTATAAGTAAACTTGTTTTATAAAAATTTTAACCTATTTAAATGGTTTCATGAAAGTGGATCCACCTTTTCTAAATATACAATAATTTTAATACTTTTTTAATTTATTTATATCTTGTTTTTTAATTACGCTGGCCTGAAGGGCCGTATTTGTTTTAGTTTTCCTCTACGTAGAATATTCTTTTATTATTAGTAAACTTGTTTTATAAAAATTTTGACCAATTCAAATGGTTTCATGCAAGTAGATCCAAAGATTCTAAAAATACAATATTTTTGATACCTATTTAAATTTTTATATCTATTTTTTTTATTTCTCAGGCTTTTTGGACTGTATTTGTTAAGGTTATTCTCTATTTTACATAATTTTTCATTATAAGTAAACTTGTTTTATAAAAATTTTAACCTATTCAAATGGTTTCATGAAAGTGGATCCACCTTTTCTAAATATACAATAATTTTAATACTTATTTAATTTATTTATATCTTGTTTTTTAATTACGCTGGCCTGAAGGGCCGTATTTGTTTTAGTTTTCCTCTACGTAGAATATTCTCTTATTATTAGTAAATTTGGTTTATAAAAATTTTAACCAATTCAAATGGTTTTATGCAAGTAGATCCAACGTTTATAAAAATACAATAATTTTGATACCTAATTAAATTTTTTATATCTTGTTTTTTTATTTCTCAGGCCTTTTTGACTGTATTTGTTTTAATTTTCCTCTACATAGAATATTCTCTTATTATTAGTAAACTTGGTTTATAAAAATTTTAACCAATTCAAATGGTTTCAAGCAAGTAGATCCAAAGATTCTAAAAATACAATATTTTTGATACCTATTTATATTTTTATATCTTGTTTTTTTATTTCTCAGGCCTTTTGGACTGTATTTGTTAAGGTTTTTCTCTATTTTACATATTTTTTCATTATAAGTAAACTTGTTTTATAAAAATTTTAACCTATTCAAATGGTTTCATGCAAGTGGATCCAACGTTTATAAAAATACAATAATTTTGATACCTATTTAAATTTTTTATATTATGTTTTTTTATTTCTCAGGCCTTTTGGACTGTATTTGTTTAAGTTTTTCTCTATTTTATATATTTTTCTATTATAAGTAAACTTGGTTTATAAGAATTTTAACCAATTCAAATGGTTTCATGAAAGTGGATCCACCTTTTCTAAATATACAATAATTTTAATACTTATTTAAATTATTTATATCTTGTTTTTTAATTACGCTGGCCTGGTGGGCCGTATTTGTTTTAGTTTTCCTCTACATAGAATATTCTCTTATTATTAGTAAACTTGGTTTATAAAAATTTTAACCAATTCAAATGGTTTCAAGCAAGTAGGTCCAAAGATTCTAAAAATACAATATTTTTGATACCTATTTATATTTTTATATCTTGTTTTTTTATTTCTCAGGCCTTTTGGACTGTATTTGTTAAGGTTTTTCTCTATTTTACATATTTTTTCATTATAAGTAAACTTGTTTTATAAAAATTTTAACCTATTCAAATGGTTTCATGAAAGTGGATCCACCTTTTCTAAATATACAATAATTTTAATACTTATTTAATTTATTTATATCTTGTTTTTTAATTACGCTGGCCTGAAGGGCCGTATTTGTTTTAGTTTTCCTCTACGTAGAATATTCTCTTATTATTAGTAAATTTGGTTTATAAAAATTTTAACCAATTCAAATGGTTTTATGCAAGTAGATCCAACGTTTATAAAAATACAATAATTTTGATTCCTAACTAAATTTTTTATATCTTGTTTTTTTATTTCTCAGGCCTTTTTGACTGTATTTGTTTAGGTTTTTCTCTATTTTACATATTTTTTCATTATAAGTAAACTTGTTTTATAAAAATTTTGACCTATTCAAATGGTTTCATGAAAGTGGATCCACCTTTTCTAAATATACAATAATTTTAATACTTATTTAATTTATTTATATCTTGTTTTTTAATTACGCTGGCCTGGTGGGGCGTATTTGTTTAAGTTTTTCTCTACGTAGAATATTCTCTTATTATTAGTAAAATTGGTTTATAAAAATTTTAACCAATTCAAATGAATTCATAAAAGTGAATCCACCTTTTCTAAATTTACAATAATTTTAATACTTATTTAAATTATTTATATCTTGTTTTTTTATTTCTCAGGCCTTGTGGACTGTATTTGTTTAGGTTTTCCTCTATTTTAAATACTTTTTCATTATAAGTAAACATGGTTTATAAAAATTTTAACCAATTCAAATGGTTTCATGAAAGTAGATCCTCCATTTCTATATAAACAATAATTTTAATAATTATTTTAATTATTTATATCTTGTTTTTTAATTACGCTGGCCTGGTGGGCCGTATTTGTTTTAGTTTTCCTCTACGTAGTTTATTCTCTTATTATTAGTAAACTTGGTTTATAAAAATTTTAACCAATTCAAAAGGTTTCAAGCAAGTAGATCCAAAGATTCTAAAAATACAATATTTTTGATACCTATTTAAATTTTTATATCTTGTTTTTTTATTTCTCAGGCATTTTGGACTGTATTTGTTAAGGTTTTTCTCTATTTTACATATTTTTTCATTATAAGTAAACTTGTTTTATAAAAATTTTAACCTATTCAAATGGTTTCATGAAAGTGGATCCACCTTTTCTAAATATACAATAATTTTAATACTTATTTAATTTATTTATATCTTTTTTTTTAATTACTCTGGCCTGAAGGGCCGTATTTGTTTAAGTTTTTCTCTACGTAGAATATTCTCTCATTATTAGTAAACTGGGTTTATAAAAATTTTAACCAATTCAAATGGTTTCATGCAAGTGGATCCAACTTTTATAAAAATACAATAATTTTGGTACCTAATTAAATTTTTTATATCTTGTTTTTTTATTTCTCAGGCCTTTTGGACTGTATTTGTTTAGGTTTTTCTCTATTTTACATATTTTTTCATTATAAGTAAACTTGGTTTATAAGAATTTTAACCAATTCAAATGGTTTCATGAAAGTGGATCCACCTTTTCTAAATATACAATAATTTTAATACTTATTTAATTTATTTATATCTTGTTTTTTAATTACGCTGACCTGGTCGGCCGTATTTGTTTTAGTTTTCCTCTACGTAGAATATTCTCTTATTATTAGTAAATTTGGTTTATAAAAATTTTAACCAATTCAAATGGTTTCATGCAAGTAGATCCAAAGATTCTAAAAATACAATATTTTTGATACCTATTTAAATTTTTATATCTATTTTTTTTATTTCTCAGGCTTTTTGGACTGTATTTGTTAAGGTTATTCTCTATTTTACATAATTTTTCATTATAAGTAAACTTGTTTTATAAAAATTTTAACCTATTTAAATGGTTTCATGAAAGTGGATCCACCTTTTCTAAATATACAATAATTTTAATACTTTTTTAATTTATTTATATCTTGTTTTTTAATTACGCTGGCCTGAAGGGCCGTATTTGTTTTAGTTTTCCTCTACGTAGAATATTCTCTTATTATTAGTAAATTTGGTTTATAAAAATTTTAACCAATTCAAATGGTTTTATGCAAGTAGATCCAACGTTTATAAAAATACAATAATTTTGATACCTAATTAAATTTTTTATATCTTGTTTTTTTATTTCTCAGGCCTTTTTGACTGTATTTGTTTTAATTTTCCTCTACATAGAATATTCTCTTATTATTAGTAAACTTGGTTTATAAAAATTTTAACCAATTCAAATGGTTTCAAGCAAGTAGATCCAAAGATTCTAAAAATACAATATTTTTGATACCTATTTATATTTTTATATCTTGTTTTTTTATTTCTCAGGCCTTTTGGACTGTATTTGTTAAGGTTTTTCTCTATTTTACATATTTTTTCATTATAAGTAAACTTGTTTTATAAAAATTTTAACCTATTCAAATGGTTTCATGCAAGTGGATCCAACGTTTATAAAAATACAATAATTTTGATACCTATTTAAATTTTTTATATTATGTTTTTTTATTTCTCAGGCCTTTTGGACTGTATTTGTTTAAGTTTTTCTCTATTTTATATATTTTTCTATTATAAGTAAACTTGGTTTATAAGAATTTTAACCAATTCAAATGGTTTCATGAAAGTGGATCCACCTTTTCTAAATATACAATAATTTTAATACTTATTTAAATTATTTATATCTTGTTTTTTAATTACGCTGGCCTGGTGGGCCGTATTTGTTTTAGTTTTCCTCTACATAGAATATTCTCTTATTATTAGTAAACTTGGTTTATAAAAATTTTAACCAATTCAAATGGTTTCAAGCAAGTAGGTCCAAAGATTCTAAAAATACAATATTTTTGATACCTATTTATATTTTTATATCTTGTTTTTTTATTTCTCAGGCCTTTTGGACTGTATTTGTTAAGGTTTTTCTCTATTTTACATATTTTTTCATTATAAGTAAACTTGTTTTATAAAAATTTTAACCTATTCAAATGGTTTCATGAAAGTGGATCCACCTTTTCTAAATATACAATAATTTTAATACTTTTTTAATTTATTTATATCTTGTTTTTTAATTACGCTGGCCTGAAGGGCCGTATTTGTTTTAGTTTTCCTCTACGTAGAATATTCTCTTATTATTAGTAAACTTGGTTTATAAAAATTTTAACCAATTCAAATGGTTTCATGCAAGTAGATCCAAAGATTCTAAAAATACAATATTTTTGATACCTATTTAAATTTTTATATCTTGTTTTTTTATTTCTCAGGCTTTTTGGACTGTATTTGTTAAGGTTTTTCTCTATTTTACATATTTTTTCATTATAAGTAAACTTGTTTTATAAAAATTTTAACCTATTCAAATGGTTTCATGAAAGTGGATCCACCTTTTCTAAATATACAATAATATTGATACTTATTTAATTTATTTATATCTTGTTTTTTAATTACGCTGGCCTGAAGGGCGGTATTTGTTTTAGTTTTCCTCTACGTAGAATATTCTCTTATTATTAGTAAATTTGGTTTATAAAAATTTTAACCAATTCAAATGGTTTCATGCAAGTAGATCCAACGTTTATAAAAATACAATAATTTTGATACCTATTTAAATTTTTTATATTATGTTTTTTTATTTCTCAGGCCTTTTGGACTGTATTTGTTTAAGTGTTTCTCTATTTTATATATTTTTCTATTATAAGTAAACTTGGTTTATAAGAATTTTAACCAATTCAAATGGTTTCATGAAAGTGGATCCACCTTTTCTAAATATACAATAATTTTAATACTTATTTGAATTATTTATATCTTGTTTTTTAATTACGCTGGCCTGGTGGGCCGTATTTGTTTTAGTTTTCCTCTACATAGAATATTCTCTTATTATTAGTAAACTTGGTTTATAAAAATTTTAACCAATTCAAATGGTTTCATGCAAGTAGATCCAAAGATTCTAAAAATACAATATTTTTGATACCTATTTAAATTTTTATATCTTGTTGTTTTATTTCTCAGGCTTTTTGGACTGTATTTGTTAAGGTTTTTCTCTATTTTACATATTTTTTCATTATAAGTAAACTTGTTTTATAAAAATTTTAACCTATTCAAATGGTTTAATGAAAGTGGATCCACCTTTTCTAAATATACAATAATTTTAATACTTATTTAATTTATTTATATCTTGTTTTTTAATTACGCTGGCCTGAAGGGCCGTATTTGTTTTAGTTTTCCTCTACGTAGAATATTCTCTTATTATTAGTAAATTTGGTTTATAAAAATTTTAACCAATTCAAATGGTTTTATGCAAGTAGATCCAACGTTTATAAAAATACAATAATTTTGATACCTATTTAAATTTTTAAATTATGTTTTTTTATTTCACAGGCCTTTTGGACTGTATTTTTTTAAGTTTTTCTCTATTTTATATATTTTTCTATTATAAGTAAACTTGGTTTATAAGAATTTTAACCAATTCAAATGGTTTCATGAAAGTGGATCCACCTTTTCTAAATATACAATAATTTTAATACTTATTTAAATTATTTATATCTTGTTTTTTAATTACGCTGGCCTGGTGGGCCGTATTTGTTTTAGTTTTCCTCTACATAGAATATTCTCTTATTATTAGTAAACTTGGTTTATAAAAATTTTAACCAATTCAAATGGTTTCAAGCAAGTAGATCCAAAGATTCTAAAAATACAATATTTTTGATACCTATTTATATTTTTATATCTTGTTTTTTTATTTCTCAGGCCTTTTGGACTGTATTTGTTAAGGTTTTTCTCTATTTTACATATTTTTTCATTATAAGTAAACTTGTTTTATAAAAATTTTAACCTATTCAAATGGTTTCATGAAAGTGGATCCACCTTTTCTAAATATACAATAATTTTAATACTTATTTAATTTATTTATATCTTGTTTTTTAATTACGCTGGTCTGAAGGGCCGTATTTGTTTTAGTTTTCATCTACGTAGAATATTCTCTTATTATTAGTAAATTTGGTTCATAAAAATTTTAACCAATTCAAATGGTTTCATGCAAGTAGATCCAAAGATTCTAAAAATACAATATTTTTGATACCTATTTAAATTTTTATATCTCGTTTTTTTATTTCTCAGGCCTTTTGGACTGTATTTGTTAAGGTTTTTCTCTATTTTACATATTTTTTCATTATAAGTAAACTTGTTTTATAAAAATTTTAACCTATTCAAATGGTTTCATGAAAGTGGATCCACCTTTTCTAAATATACAATAATTTTAATACTTATTTAATTTATTTATATCTTGTTTTTTAATTACGCTGGCCTGGTGGGCCGTATTTGTTTTAGTTTTCCTCTACATAGAATATTCTCTTATTATTAGTAAACTTGGTTTATAAAAATTTTAACCAATTCAAATGGTTTCAAGCAAGTAGATCCAAAGATTCTAAAAATACAATATTTTTGATACCTATTTATATTTTTATATCTTGTTTTTTTATTTCTCAGGCCTTTTGGACTGTATTTGTTAAGGTTTTTCTCTATTTTACATATTTTTTCATTATAAGTAAACTTGTTTTATAAAAATTTTAACCTATTCAAATGGTTTCATGAAAGTGGATCCACCTTTTCTAAATATACAATATTTTTAATACTTATTTAATTTATTTATATCTTGTTTTTTAATTACGCTGGCCTGAAGGGCCGTATTTGTTTTAGTTTTCCTCTACGTAGAATATTCTCTTATTATTAGTAAATTTGGTTTATAAAAATTTTAACCAATTCAAATGGTTTTATGCAAGTAGATCCAACGTTTATAAAAATACAATAATTTTGATACCTAATTAAATTTTTTATATCTTGTTTTTTTATTTCTCAGGCCTTTTGGACTGTATTTGTTAAGGTTTTTCTCTATTTTACATATTTTTTCATTATAAGTAAACTTGTTTTATAAAAATTTTAACCTATTCAAATGGTTTCATGAAAGTGGATCCACCTTTTCTAAATATACAATAATTTTAATACTTATTTAATTTATTTATATCTTGTTTTTTAATTACGCTGGCCTGGTGGGCCGTATTTGTTTTAGTTTTCCTCTACATAGAATATTCTCTTATTATTAGTAAACTTGGTTTATAAAAATTTTAACCAATTCAAATGGTTTCAAGCAAGTAGGTCCAAAGATTCTAAAAATACAATATTTTTGATACCTATTTATATTTTTATATCTTGTTTTTTTATTTCTCAGGCCTTTTGGACTGTATTTGTTAAGGTTTTTCTCTATTTTACATATTTTTTCATTATAAGTAAACTTGTATTATAAAAAGTTTAACCTATTCAAATGGTTTCATGAAAGTGGATCCACCTTTTCTAAATATACAATAATTTTAATACTTTTTTAATTTATTTATATCTTGTTTTTTAATTACGCTGGCCTGAAGGGCCGTATTTGTTTTAGTTTTCCTCTACGTAGAATATTCTCTTATTATTAGTAAACTTGGTTTATAAAAATTTTAACCAATTCAAATGGTTTCATGCAAGTAGATCCAAAGATTCTAAAAATACAATATTTTTGATACCTATTTAAATTTTTATATCTTGTTTTTTTATTTCCCAGGCTTTTTGGACTGTATTTGTTAAGGTTTTTCTCTATTTTACATATTTTTTCATTATAAGTAAACTTGTTTTATAAAAATTTTAACCTATTCAAATGGTTTCATGAAAGTGGATCCACCTATATTAATACTTATTTAATTTATTTATATCTTGTTTTTTAATTACGCTGGCCTGAAGGGCCGTATTTGTTTTAGTTTTCCTCTACGTAGAATATTCTCTTATTATTAGTAAATTTGGTTTATAAAAATTTTAACCAATTCAAATGGTTTTATGCAAGTAGATCCAACGTTTATAAAAATACAATAATTTTGATACCTATTTAAATTTTTTATATCTTGTTTTTTTATTTCTCAGGCCTTTTGGACTGTATTTGTTAAGGTTTTTCTCTATTTTACATATTTTTTCATTATAAGTAAACTTGTTTTATAAAAATTTTAACCTATTCAAATGGTTTCATGAAAGTGGATCCACCTTTTCTAAATATACAATAATTTTAATACTTATTTGAATTATTTATATCTTGTTTTTTAATTACGCTGGCCTGGTGGGCCGTATTTGTTTTAGTTTTCCTCTACATAGAATATTCTCTTATTATTAGTAAACTTGGTTTATAAAAATTTTAACCAATTCAAATGGTTTCATGCAAGTAGATCCAAAGATTCTAAAAATACAATATTTTTGATACCTATTTAAATTTTTATATCTTGTTGTTTTATTTCTCAGGCTTTTTGGACTGTATTTGTTAAGGTTTTTCTCTATTTTACATATTTTTTCATTATAAGTAAACTTGTTTTATAAAAATTTTAACCTATTCAAATGGTTTAATGAAAGTGGATCCACCTTTTCTAAATATACAATAATTTTAATACTTATTTAATTTATTTATATCTTGTTTTTTAATTACGCTGGCCTGAAGGGCCGTATTTGTTTTAGTTTTCCTCTACGTAGAATATTCTCTTATTATTAGTAAATTTCGTTTATAAAAATTTTAACCAATTCAAATGGTTTTATGCAAGTAGATCCAACGTTTATAAAAATACAATAATTTTGATACCTATTTAAATTTTTAAATTTTGTTTTTTTATTTCTCAGGCCTTTTGGACTGTATTTTTTTAAGTTTTTCTCTATTTTATATATTTTTCTATTATAAGTAAACTTGGTTTATAAGAATTTTAACCAATTCAAATGGTTTCATGAAAGTGGATCCACCTTTTCTAAATATACAATAATTTTAATACTTATTTAAATTATTTATATCTTGTTTTTTAATTACGCTGGCCTGGTGGGCCGTATTTGTTTTAGTTTTCCTCTACATAGAATATTCTCTTATTATTAGTAAACTTGGTTTATAAAAATTTTAACCAATTCAAATGGTTTCAAGCAAGTAGATCCAAAGATTCTAAAAATACAATATTTTTGATACCTATTTATATTTTTATATCTTGTTTTTTTATTTCTCAGGCCTTTTGGACTGTATTTGTTAAGGTTTTTCTCTATTTTACATATTTTTTCATTATAAGTAAACTTGTTTTATAAAAATTTTAACCTATTCAAATGGTTTCATGAAAGTGGATCCACCTTTTCTAAATATACAATAATTTTAATACTTATTTAATTTATTTATATCTTGTTTTTTAATTACGCTGGCCTGGTGGGCCGTATTTGTTTTAGTTTTCCTCTACATAGAATATTCTCTTATTATTAGTAAACTTGGTTTATAAAAATTTTAACCAATTCAAATGGTTTCAAGCAAGTAGATCCAAAGATTCTAAAAATACAATATTTTTGATACCTATTTATATTTTTATATCTTGTTTTTTTATTTCTCAGGCCTTTTGGACTGTATTTGTTTAGGTTTTTCTCTATTTTACATATTTTTTCATTATAAGTAAACTTGTTTTATAAAAATTTTAACCTATTCAAATGGTTTCATGCAAGTGGATCCAACGTTTATAAAAATACAATAATTTTGATACCTATTTAAATTTTTTATATTATGTTTTTTTATTTCTCAGGCCTTTTGGACTGTATTTGTTAAGGTTTTTCTCTATTTTACATATTTTTTCATTATAAGTAAACTTGTTTTATAAAAATTTTAACCTATTCAAATGGTTTCATGAAAGTGGATCCACCTTTTCTAAATATACAATAATTTTAATACTTATTTAATTTATTTATATCTTGTTTTTTAATTACGCTGGCCTGGTGGGCCGTATTTGTTTTAGTTTTCCTCTACATAGAATATTCTCTTATTATTAGTAAACTTGGTTTATAAAAATTTTAACCAATTCAAATGGTTTCAAGCAAGTAGATCCAAAGATTCTAAAAATACAATATTTTTGATACCTATTTATATTTTTATATCTTGTTTTTTTATTTCTCAGGCCTTTTGGACTGTATTTGTTAAGGTTTTTCTCTATTTTACATATTTTTTCATTATAAGTAAACTTGTTTTATAAAAATTTTAACCTATTCAAATGGTTTCATGAAAGTGGATCCACCTTTTCTAAATATACAATATTTTTAATACTTATTTAATTTATTTATATCTTGTTTTTTAATTACGCTGGCCTGAAGGGCCGTATTTGTTTTAGTTTTCCTCTACGTAGAATATTCTCTTATTATTAGTAAATTTGGTTTATAAAAATTTTAACCAATTCAAATGGTTTTATGCAAGTAGATCCAACGTTTATAAAAATACAATAATTTTGATACCTAATTAAATTTTTTATATCTTGTTTTTTTATTTCTCAGGCCTTTTTGACTGTATTTGTTTTAGTTTTCCTCTACATAGAATATTCTCTTATTATTAGTAAACTTGGTTTATAAAAATTTTAACCAATTCAAATGGTTTCAAGCAAGTAGATCCAAAGATTCTAAAAATACAATATTTTTGATACCTATTTATATTTTTATATCTTGTTTTTTTATTTCTCAGGCCTTTTGGACTGTATTTGTTAAGGTTTTTCTCTATTTTACATATTTTTTCATTATAAGTAAACTTGTTTTATAAAAATTTTAACCTATTCAAATGGTTTCATGAAAGTGGATCCACCTTTTCTAAATATACAATAATTTTAATACTTTTTTAATTTATTTATATCTTGTTTTTTAATTACGCTGGCCTGAAGGGCCGTATTTGTTTTAGTTTTCCTCTACGTAGAATATTCTCTTATTATTAGTAAACTTGGTTTATAAAAATTTTAACCAATTCAAATGGTTTCATGCAAGTAGATCCAAAGATTCTAAAAATACAATAATTTTGATACCTATTTAAATTTTTAAATTTTGTTTTTTTATTTCTCAGGCCTTTTGGACTGTATTTTTTTAAGTTTTTCTCTATTTTATATATTTTTCTATTATAAGTAAACTTGGTTTATAAGAATTTTAACCAATTCAAATGGTTTCATGAAAGTGGATCCACCTTTTCTAAATATACAATAATTTTAATACTTATTTAAATTATTTATATCTTGTTTTTTAATTACGCTGGCCTGGTGGGCCGTATTTGTTTTAGTTTTCCTCTACATAGAATATTCTCTTATTATTAGTAAACTTGGTTTATAAAAATTTTAACCAATTCAAATGGTTTCAAGCAAGTAGATCCAAAGATTCTAAAAATACAATATTTTTGATACCTATTTATATTTTTATATCTTGTTTTTTTATTTCTCAGGCCTTTTGGACTGTATTTGTTAAGGTTTTTCTCTATTTTACATATTTTTTCATTATAAGTAAACTTGTTTTATAAAAATTTTAACCTATTCAAATGGTTTCATGAAAGTGGATCCACCTTTTCTAAATATACAATAATTTTAATACTTATTTAATTTATTTATATCTTGTTTTTTAATTACGCTGGCCTGGTGGGCCGTATTTGTTTTAGTTTTCCTCTACATAGAATATTCTCTTATTATTAGTAAACTTGGTTTATAAAAATTTTAACCAATTCAAATGGTTTCAAGCAAGTAGATCCAAAGATTCTAAAAATACAATATTTTTGATACCTATTTATATTTTTATATCTTGTTTTTTTATTTCTCAGGCCTTTTGGACTGTATTTGTTTAGGTTTTTCTCTATTTTACATATTTTTTCATTATAAGTAAACTTGTTTTATAAAAATTTTAACCTATTCAAATGGTTTCATGCAAGTGGATCCAACGTTTATAAAAATACAATAATTTTGATACCTATTTAAATTTTTTATATTATGTTTTTTTATTTCTCAGGCCTTTTGGACTGTATTTGTTAAGGTTTTTCTCTATTTTACATATTTTTTCATTATAAGTAAACTTGGTTTATAAAAATTTTAACCAATTCAAATGGTTTCATGCAAGTAGATCCAAAGATTCTAAAAATACAATATTTTTGATACCTATTTAAATTTTTATATCTTGTTGTTTTATTTCTCAGGCTTTTTGGACTGTATTTGTTAAGGTTTTTCTCTATTTTACATATTTTTTCATTATAAGTAAACTTGTTTTATAAAAATTTTAACCTATTCAAATGGTTTCATGAAAGTGGATCCACCTTTTCTAAATATACAATAATTTTAATACTTATTTAATTTATTTATATCTTGTTTTTTAATTACGCTGGCCTGGTGGGCCGTATTTGTTTTAGTTTTCCTCTACATAGAATATTCTCTTATTATTAGTAAACTTGGTTTATAAAAATTTTAACCAATTCAAATGGTTTCAAGCAAGTAGATCCAAAGATTCTAAAAATACAATATTTTTGATACCTATTTATATTTTTATATCTTGTTTTTTTATTTCTCAGGCCTTTTGGACTGTATTTGTTAAGGTTTTTCTCTATTTTACATATTTTTTCATTATAAGTAAACTTGTTTTATAAAAATTTTAACCTATTCAAATGGTTTCATGAAAGTGGATCCACCTTTTCTAAATATACAATAATTTTAATACTTATTTAATTTATTTATATCTTGTTTTTTAATTACGCTGGCCTGGTGGGCCGTATTTGTTTTAGTTTTCCTCTACATAGAATATTCTCTTATTATTAGTAAACTTGGTTTATAAAAATTTTAACCAATTCAAATGGTTTCAAGCAAGTAGATCCAAAGATTCTAAAAATACAATATTTTTGATACCTATTTATATTTTTATATCTTGTTTTTTTATTTCTCAGGCCTTTTGGACTGTATTTGTTAAGGTTTTTCTCTATTTTACATATTTTTTCATTATAAGTAAACTTGTTTTATAAAAATTTTAACCTATTCAAATGGTTTCATGAAAGTGGATCCACCTTTTCTAAATATACAATATTTTTAATACTTATTTAATTTATTTATATCTTGTTTTTTAATTACGCTGGCCTGAAGGGCCGTATTTGTTTTAGTTTTCCTCTACGTAGAATATTCTCTTATTATTAGTAAATTTGGTTTATAAAAATTTTAACCAATTCAAATGGTTTTATGCAAGTAGATCCAACGTTTATAAAAATACAATAATTTTGATACCTAATTAAATTTTTTATATCTTGTTTTTTTATTTCTCAGGCCTTTTTGACTGTATTTGTTTTAGTTTTCCTCTACATAGAATATTCTCTTATTATTAGTAAACTTGGTTTATAAAAATTTTAACCAATTCAAATGGTTTCAAGCAAGTAGATCCAAAGATTCTAAAAATACAATATTTTTGATACCTATTTATATTTTTATATCTTGTTTTTTTATTTCTCAGGCCTTTTGGACTGTATTTGTTAAGGTTTTTCTCTATTTTACATATTTTTTCATTATAAGTAAACTTGTTTTATAAAAATTTTAACCTATTCAAATGGTTTCATGAAAGTGGATCCACCTTTTCTAAATATACAATAATTTTAATACTTTTTTAATTTATTTATATCTTGTTTTTTAATTACGCTGGCCTGAAGGGCCGTATTTGTTTTAGTTTTCCTCTACGTAGAATATTCTCTTATTATTAGTAAACTTGGTTTATAAAAATTTTAACCAATTCAAATGGTTTCATGCAAGTAGATCCAAAGATTCTAAAAATACAATATTTTTGATACCTATTTAAATTTTTATATCTTGTTGTTTTATTTCTCAGGCTTTTTGGACTGTATTTGTTAAGGTTTTTCTCTATTTTACATATTTTTTCATTATAAGTAAACTTGTTTTATAAAAATTTTAACCTATTCAAATGGTTTAATGAAAGTGGATCCACCTTTTCTAAATATACAATAATTTTAATACTTATTTAATTTATTTATATCTTGTTTTTTAATTACGCTGGCCTGTAGGGCCGTATTTGTTTTAGTTTTCCTCTACGTAGAATATTCTCTTATTATTAGTAAATTTGGTTTATAAAAATTTTAACCAATTCAAATGGTTTTATGCAAGTAGATCCAACGTTTATAAAAATACAATAATTTTGATACCTATTTAAATTTTTAAATTATGTTTTTTTATTTCTCAGGCCTTTTGGACTGTATTTTTTTAAGTTTTTCTCTATTTTATATATTTTTCTATTATAAGTAAACTTGGTTTATAAGAATTTCAACCAATTCAAATGGTTTCATGAAAGTGGATCCACCTTTTCTAAATATACAATAATTTTAATACTTATTTAAATTATTTATATCTTGTTTTTTAATTACGCTGGCCTGGTGGGCCGTATTTGTTTTAGTTTTCCTCTACATAGAATATTCTCTTATTATTAGTAAACTTGGTTTATAAAAATTTTAACCAATTCAAATGGTTTCAAGCAAGTAGGTCCAAAGATTCTAAAAATACAATATTTTTGATACCTATTTATATTTTTATATCTTGTTTTTTTATTTCTCAGGCCTTTTGGACTATATTTGTTAAGGTTTTTCTCTATTTTACATATTTTTTCATTATAAGTAAACTTGTTTTATAAAAATTTTAACCTATTCAAATGGTTTCATGAAAGTGGATCCACCTTTTCTAAATATACAATAATTTTAATACTTATTTAATTTATTTATATCTTGTTTTTTAATTACGCTGGCCTGGTGGGCCGTATTTGTTTTAGTTTTCCTCTACATAGAATATTCTCTTATTATTAGTAAACTTGGTTTATAAAAATTTTAACCAATTCAAATGGTTTCAAGCAAGTAGATCCAAAGATTCTAAAAATACAATATTTTTGATACCTATTTATATTTTTATATCTTGTTTTTTTATTTCTCAGGCCTTTTGGACTGTATTTGTTTAGGTTTTTCTCTATTTTACATATTTTTTCATTATAAGTAAACTTGTTTTATAAAAATTTTAACCTATTCAAATGGTTTCATGCAAGTGGATCCAACGTTTATAAAAATACAATAATTTTGATACCTATTTAAATTTTTTATATTATGTTTTTTTATTTCTCAGGCCTTTTGGACTGTATTTGTTAAGGTTTTTCTCTATTTTACATATTTTTTCATTATAAGTAAACTTGTTTTATAAAAATTTTAACCTATTCAAATGGTTTCATGAAAGTGGATCCACCTTTTCTAAATATACAATAATTTTAATACTTATTTAATTTATTTATATCTTGTTTTTTAATTACGCTGGCCTGGTGGGCCGTATTTGTTTTAGTTTTCCTCTACATAGAATATTCTCTTATTATTAGTAAACTTGGTTTATAAAAATTTTAACCAATTCAAATGGTTTCAAGCAAGTAGATCCAAAGATTCTAAAAATACAATATTTTTGATACCTATTTATATTTTTATATCTTGTTTTTTTATTTCTCAGGCCTTTTGGACTGTATTTGTTAAGGTTTTTCTCTATTTTACATATTTTTTCATTATAAGTAAACTTGTTTTATAAAAATTTTAACCTATTCAAATGGTTTCATGAAAGTGGATCCACCTTTTCTAAATATACAATAATTTTAATACTTATTTAATTTATTTATATCTTGTTTTTTAATTACGCTGGCCTGGTGGGCCGTATTTGTTTTAGTTTTCCTCTACATAGAATATTCTCTTATTATTAGTAAACTTGGTTTATAAAAATTTTAACCAATTCAAATGGTTTCAAGCAAGTAGATCCAAAGATTCTAAAAATACAATATTTTTGATACCTATTTATATTTTTATATCTTGTTTTTTTATTTCTCAGGCCTTTTGGACTGTATTTGTTTAGGTTTTTCTCTATTTTACATATTTTTTCATTATAAGTAAACTTGTTTTATAAAAATTTTAACCTATTCAAATGGTTTCATGCAAGTGGATCCAACGTTTATAAAAATACAATAATTTTGATACCTATTTAAATTTTTTATATTATGTTTTTTTATTTCTCAGGCCTTTTGGACTGTATTTGTTAAGGTTTTTCTCTATTTTACATATTTTTTCATTATAAGTAAACTTGTTTTATAAAAATTTTAACCTATTCAAATGGTTTCATGAAAGTGGATCCACCTTTTCTAAATATACAATAATTTTAATACTTATTTAATTTATTTATATCTTGTTTTTTAATTACGCTGGCCTGGTGGGCCGTATTTGTTTTAGTTTTCCTCTACATAGAATATTCTCTTATTATTAGTAAACTTGGTTTATAAAAATTTTAACCAATTCAAATGGTTTCAAGCAAGTAGATCCAAAGATTCTAAAAATACAATATTTTTGATACCTATTTATATTTTTATATCTTGTTTTTTTATTTCTCAGGCCTTTTGGACTGTATTTGTTAAGGTTTTTCTCTATTTTACATATTTTTTCATTATAAGTAAACTTGTTTTATAAAAATTTTAACCTATTCAAATGGTTTCATGAAAGTGGATCCACCTTTTCTAAATATACAATATTTTTAATACTTATTTAATTTATTTATATCTTGTTTTTTAATTACGCTGGCCTGAAGGGCCGTATTTGTTTTAGTTTTCCTCTACGTAGAATATTCTCTTATTATTAGTAAATTTGGTTTATAAAAATTTTAACCAATTCAAATGGTTTTATGCAAGTAGATCCAACGTTTATAAAAATACAATAATTTTGATACCTAATTAAATTTTTTATATCTTGTTTTTTTATTTCTCAGGCCTTTTTGACTGTATTTGTTTTAGTTTTCCTCTACATAGAATATTCTCTTATTATTAGTAAACTTGGTTTATAAAAATTTTAACCAATTCAAATGGTTTCAAGCAAGTAGATCCAAAGATTCTAAAAATACAATATTTTTGATACCTATTTATATTTTTATATCTTGTTTTTTTATTTCTCAGGCCTTTTGGACTGTATTTGTTAAGGTTTTTCTCTATTTTACATATTTTTTCATTATAAGTAAACTTGTTTTATAAAAATTTTAACCTATTCAAATGGTTTCATGAAAGTGGATCCACCTTTTCTAAATATACAATAATTTTAATACTTTTTTAATTTATTTATATCTTGTTTTTTAATTACGCTGGCCTGAAGGGCCGTATTTGTTTTAGTTTTCCTCTACGTAGAATATTCTCTTATTATTAGTAAACTTGGTTTATAAAAATTTTAACCAATTCAAATGGTTTCATGCAAGTAGATCCAAAGATTCTAAAAATACAATATTTTTGATACCTATTTAAATTTTTATATCTTGTTTTTTTATTTCCCAGGCTTTTTGGACTGTATTTGTTAAGGTTTTTCTCTATTTTACATATTTTTTCATTATAAGTAAACTTGTTTTATAAAAATTTTAACCTATTCAAATGGTTTCATGAAAGTGGATCCACCTTTTCTAAATATACAATAATATTAATACTTATTTAATTTATTTATATCTTGTTTTTTAATTACGCTGGCCTGAAGGGCGGTATTTGTTTTAGTTTTCCTCTACGTAGAATATTCTCTTATTATTAGTAAATTTGGTTTATAAAAATTTTAACCAATTCAAATGGTTTCATGCAAGTAGATCCAACGTTTATAAAAATACAATAATTTTGATACCTATTTAAATTTTTTATATTATGTTTTTTTATTTCTCAGGCCTTTTGGACTGTATTTGTTTAAGTTTTTCTCTATTTTATATATTTTTCTATTATAAGTAAACTTGGTTTATAAGAATTTTAACCAATTCAAATGGTTTCATGAAAGTGGATCCACCTTTTCTAAATATACAATAATTTTAATACTTATTTGAATTATTTATATCTTGTTTTTTAATTACGCTGGCCTGGTGGGCCGTATTTGTTTTAGTTTTCCTCTACATAGAATATTCTCTTATTATTAGTAAACTTGGTTTATAAAAATTTTAACCAATTCAAATGGTTTCATGCAAGTAGATCCAAAGATTCTAAAAATACAATATTTTTGATACCTATTTAAATTTTTATATCTTGTTGTTTTATTTCTCAGGCTTTTTGGACTGTATTTGTTAAGGTTTTTCTCTATTTTACATATTTTTTCATTATAAGTAAACTTGTTTTATAAAAATTTTAACCTATTCAAATGGTTTCATGAAAGTGGATCCACCTTTTCTAAATATACAATAATTTTAATACTTATTTAATTTATTTATATCTTGTTTTTTAATTACGCTGGCCTGGTGGGCCGTATTTGTTTTAGTTTTCCTCTACATAGAATATTCTCTTATTATTAGTAAACTTGGTTTATAAAAATTTTAACCAATTCAAATGGTTTCAAGCAAGTAGATCCAAAGATTCTAAAAATACAATATTTTTGATACCTATTTATATTTTTATATCTTGTTTTTTTATTTCTCAGGCCTTTTGGACTGTATTTGTTAAGGTTTTTCTCTATTTTACATATTTTTTCATTATAAGTAAACTTGTTTTATAAAAATTTTAACCTATTCAAATGGTTTCATGAAAGTGGATCCACCTTTTCTAAATATACAATAATTTTAATACTTATTTAATTTATTTATATCTTGTTTTTTAATTACGCTGGCCTGGTGGGCCGTATTTGTTTTAGTTTTCCTCTACATAGAATATTCTCTTATTATTAGTAAACTTGGTTTATAAAAATTTTAACCAATTCAAATGGTTTCAAGCAAGTAGATCCAAAGATTCTAAAAATACAATATTTTTGATACCTATTTATATTTTTATATCTTGTTTTTTTATTTCTCAGGCCTTTTGGACTGTATTTGTTTAGGTTTTTCTCTATTTTACATATTTTTTTATTATAAGTAAACTTGTTTTATAAAAATTTTAACCTATTCAAATGGTTTCATGCAAGTGGATCCAACGTTTATAAAAATACAATAATTTTGATACCTATTTAAATTTTTTATATTATGTTTTTTTATTTCTCAGGCCTTTTGGACTGTATTTGTTAAGGTTTTTCTCTATTTTACATATTTTTTCATTATAAGTAAACTTGTTTTATAAAAATTTTAACCTATTCAAATGGTTTCATGAAAGTGGATCCACCTTTTCTAAATATACAATAATTTTAATACTTATTTAATTTATTTATATCTTGTTTTTTAATTACGCTGGCCTGGTGGGCCGTATTTGTTTTAGTTTTCCTCTACATAGAATATTCTCTTATTATTAGTAAACTTGGTTTATAAAAATTTTAACCAATTCAAATGGTTTCAAGCAAGTAGATCCAAAGATTCTAAAAATACAATATTTTTGATACCTATTTATATTTTTATATCTTGTTTTTTTATTTCTCAGGCCTTTTGGACTGTATTTGTTAAGGTTTTTCTCTATTTTACATATTTTTTCATTATAAGTAAACTTGTTTTATAAAAATTTTAACCTATTCAAATGGTTTCATGAAAGTGGATCCACCTTTTCTAAATATACAATATTTTTAATACTTATTTAATTTATTTATATCTTGTTTTTTAATTACGCTGGCCTGAAGGGCCGTATTTGTTTTAGTTTTCCTCTACGTAGAATATTCTCTTATTATTAGTAAATTTGGTTTATAAAAATTTTAACCAATTCAAATGGTTTTATGCAAGTAGATCCAACGTTTATAAAAATACAATAATTTTGATACCTAATTAAATTTTTTATATCTTGTTTTTTTATTTCTCAGGCCTTTTTGACTGTATTTGTTTAGGTTTTTCTCTATTTTACATATTTTTTCATTATAAGTAAACTTGTTTTATAAAAATTTTAACCTATTCAAATGGTTTCATGCAAGTGGATCCAACGTTGATAAAAATACAATAATTTTGATACCTATTTAAATTTTTTATATTATGTTTTTTTATTTCTCAGGCCTTTTGGACTGTATTTGTTTAAGTTTTTTTCTATTTTATATATTTTTCTATTATAAGTAAACTTGGTTTATAAGAATTTTAACCAATTCAAATGGTTTCATGAAAGAGGATCCACCTTTTGTAAATATACAATAATTTTAATACTTATTTAAATTATTTATATCTTGTTTTTTAATTACGCAGGCCTGGTGGGCCGTATTTGTTTTAGTTTTCCTCTACATAGAATATTCTCTTATTATTAGTAAACTTGGTTTATAAAAATTTTAACCAATTCAAATGGTTTCAAGCAAGTAGATCCAAAGATTCTAAAAATACAATATTTTTGATACCTATTTATATTTTTATATCTTGTTTTTTTATTTCTCAGGCCTTTTGGACTGTATTTGTTTAAGTTTTTCTCTATTTTATATATTTTTCTATTATAAGTAAACTTGGTTTATAAGAATTTTAACCAATTCAAATGGTTTCATGAAAGTGGATCCACCTTTTCTAAATATACAATAATTTTAATACTTATTTAATTTATTTATATCTTGTTTTTTAATTACGCTGGCCTGAAGGGCCGTATTTGTTCTAGTTTTCCTCTACGTAGAATATTCTCTTATTATTAGTAAATTTGGTTTATAAAAATTTTAACCAATTCAAATGGTTTTATGCAAGTAGATCCATCGTTTATAAAAATACAATAATTTTGATACCTAATTAAATTTTTTATATCTTGTTTTTTTATTTCTCAGGCCTTTTTGACTGTATTTGTTTAGGTTTTTCTCTATTTTACATATTTTTTCATTATAAGTAAACTTGTTTTATAAAAATTTTAACCTATTCAAATGGTTTCATGCAAGTGGATCCAACGTTTATAAAAATACAATAATTTTGATACCTATTTAAATTTTTTATATTATGTTTTTTTAATTCTCAGGCCTTTTGGACTGTATTTGTTTAAGTTTTTCTCTATTTTATATATTTTTCTATTATAAGTAAACTTGGTTTATAAGAATTTTAACCAATTCAAATGGTTTCACGAAAGTGGATCCACCTTTTGTAAATATACAATAATTTTAATACTTATTTAAATTATTTATATCTTGTTTTTTAATTACGCTGGCCTGGTGGGCCGTATTTGTTTTAGTTTTCCTCTACATAGAATATTCTCTTATTATTAGTAAACTTGGTTTATAAAAATTTTAACCAATTCAAATGGTTTCAAGCAAGTAGATCCAAAGATTCTAAAAATACAATATTTTTGATACCTATTTATATTTTTATATCTTGTTTTTTTATTTCTCAGGCCTTTTGGACTGTATTTGTTAAGGTTTTTCTCTATTTTACATATTTTTTCATTATAAGTAAACTTGTTTTATAAAAATTTTAACCTATTCAAATGGTTTCATGAAAGTGGATACACCTTTTCTAAATATACAATAATTTTAATACTTTTTTAATTTATTTATATCTTGTTTTTTAATTACGCTGGCCTGAAGGGCCGTATTTGTTTTAGTTTTCCTCTACGTAGTATATTCTCTTATTATTAGTAAATTTGGTTTATAAAAATTTTAACCAATTCAAATGGTTTCATGCAAGTAGATCCAAAGATTCTAAAAATACAATATTTTTGATACCTATTTAAATTTTTATATCTTGTTTTTTTATTTCTCAGGCCTTTTGGACTGTATTTGTTAAGGTTTTTCTCTATTTTACATATTTTTTCATTATAAGTAAACTTGTTTTATAAAAATTTTAACCTATTCAAATGGTTTCATGAAAGTGGATCCACCTTTTCTAAATATACAATAATTTTAATACTTATTTAATTTATTTATATCTTGTTTTTTAATTACGCTGGCCTGAAGGGCCGTATTTGTTTAAGTTTTTCTCTACGTAGAATATTCTCTCATTATTAGTAAAATTGGTTTATAAAAATTTTAACCAATTCAAATGAATTCATAAAAGTGGATCCAAAGATTCTAAAAATACAATATTTTTGATACCTATTTAAATTATTATATCTTGTTTTTTTATTTCTCAGGCCATTTGGACTGTATTTGTTAAGGTTTTTCTCTATTTTACATATTTTTTCATTATAAGTAAACTTGTTTTATAAAAATTTTAACCTATTCAAATGGTTTCATGAAAGTGGATCCACCTTTTCTAAATATACAATAATTTTAATACTTATTTAATTTATTTATATCTTGTTTTTTAATTACGCTGGCCTGGTGGGCCGTATTTGTTTTAGTTTTCCTCTACATAGAATATTCTCTTATTATTAGTAAACTTGGTTTATAAAAATTTTAACCAATTCAAATGGTTTCAAGCAAGTAGATCCAAAGATTCTAAAAATACAATATTTTTGATACCTATTTATATTTTTATATCTTGTTTTTTTATTTCTCAGGCCTTTTGGACTGTATTTGTTAAGGTTTTTCTCTATTTTACATATTTTTTCATTATAAGTAAACTTGTTTTATAAAAATTTTAACCTATTCAAATGGTTTCATGAAAGTGGATACACCTTTTCTAAATATACAATAATTTTAATACTTTTTTAATTTATTTATATCTTGTTTTTTAATTACGCTGGCCTGAAGGGCCGTATTTGTTTTAGTTTTCCTCTACGTAGAATATTCTCTTATTATTAGTAAATTTGGTTTATAAAAATTTTAACCAATTCAAATGGTTTCATGCAAGTAGATCCAAAGATTCTAAAAATACAATATTTTTGATACCTATTTAAATTTTTATATCTTTTTTTTTTATTTCTCAGGCCTTTTGGACTGTATTTGTTAAGGTTTTTCTCTATTTTACATATTTTTTCATTATAAGTAAACTTGTTTTATAAAAATTTTAACCTATTCAAATGGTTTCATGAAAGTGGATCCACCTTTTCTAAATATACAATAATTTTAATACTTATTTAATTTATTTATATCTTGTTTTTTAATTACGCTGGCCTGAAGGGCCGTATTTGTTTTAGTTTTCCTCTACGTAGAATATTCTCTTATTATTAGTAAATTTGGTTTATAAAAATTTTAACCAATTCAAATGGTTTTATGCAAGTAGATCCAACGTTTATAAAAATACAATAATTTTGATACCTAATTAAATTTTTTATATCTTGTTTTTTTATTTCTCAGGCCTTTTTGACTGTATTTGTTTAGGTTTTTCTCTATTTTACATATTTTTTCATTATAAGTAAACTTGTTTTATAAAAATTTTAACCTATTCAAATGGTTTCATGCAAGTGGATCCAACGTTTATAAAAATACAATAATTTTGATACCTATTTAAATTTTTTATATCTTGTTTTTTTATTTCTCAGGCCTTTTTGACTGTATTTGATTAGGTTTTTCTCTATTTTACATATTTTTTCATTATAAGTAAACTTGTTTTATAAAAATTTTAACCTATGTTTTTTTATTTCTCAGGCCTTTTGGACTGTATTTGTTTAAGTTTTTCTCTATTTTATATATTTTTCTATTATAAGTAAACTTGGTTTATAAGAATTTTAACCAATTCAAATGGTTTCATGAAAGTGGATCCACCTTTTGTAAATATACAATAATTTTAATACTTATTTAAATTATTTATATCTTGTTTTTTAATTACGCTGGCCTGGTGGGCCGTATTTGTTTTAGTTTTCCTCTACGTAGAATATTCTCTTATTATTAGTAAACTTGGTTTATAAAAATTTTAACCAATTCAAATGGTTTCAAGCAAGTAGATCCAAAGATTCTAAAAATACAATATTTTTGATACCTATTTATATTTTTATATCTTGTTTTTTTATTTCTCAGGCCTTTTGGACTGTATTTGTTTAAGTTTTTCTCTATTTTATATATTTTTCTATTATAAGTAAACTTGGTTTATAAGAATTTTAACCAATTCAAATGGTTTCATGAAAGTGGATCCACCTTTTCTAAATATACAATAATTTTAATACTTATTTAAATTATTTATATCTTGTTTTTTAATTACGCTGGCCTGAAGGGCCGTATTTGTTTTAGTTTTCCTCTACGTAGAATATTCTCTTCTTATTAGTAAACTTGTTTTATAAAAATTTTAACCTATTCAAATGGTTTCATGCAAGTGGATCCAACGTTTATAAAAATACAATAATTTTGATACCTATTTAAATTTCAAATGGTTTCATGCAAGTGGATCCAACGTTTATAAAAATACAATAATTTTGATACCTATTTAAATTTTTATATCTTGTTTTTTTATTTCTCAGGCCTTTTGGACTGTATTTGTTAAGGTTTTTCTCTATTTTATATATTTTTCTATTATAAGTAAACTTGGTTTATAAGAATTTTAACCAATTCAAATGGTTTCATGAAAGTGGATCCACCTTTTCTAAGTATACAATAATTTTAATACTTATTTAAATTATTTATATCTTGTTTTTTAATTACGCTGGCCTGGTGGGCCGTATTTGTTTTAGTTTTCCTCTACATAGAATATTCTCTTATTATTAGTAAACTTGGTTTATAAAAATTTTAACCAATTCAAATGGTTTCAAGCAAGTAGATCCAAAGATTCTAAAAATACAATATTTTTGATACCTATTTATATTTTTATATCTTGTTTTTTTATTTCTCAGGCCTTTTGGACTGTATTTGTTAAGGTTTTTCTCTATTTTACATATTTTTTCATTATAAGTAAACTTGTTTTATAAAAATTTTAACCTATTCAAATGGTTTCATGAAAGTGGATCCACCTTTTCTAAATATAAAATAATTTTAATACTTTTTTAATTTATTTATATCTTGTTTTTTAATTACGCTGGCCTGAAGGGCCGTATTTGTTTTAGTTTTCCTCTACGTAGAATATTCTCTTATTATTAGTAAACTTGGTTTATAAAAATTTTAACCAATTCAAATGGTTTCATGCAAGTAGATCCAAAGATTCTAAAAATACAATATTTTTGATACCTATTTAAATTTTTATATCTTGTTTTTTTATTTCTCAGGCCTATTGGACTGTATTTGTTAAGGTTTTTCTCTATTTTACATATTTTTTCATTATAAGTAAACTTGTTTTATAAAAATTTTAACCCATTCAAATGGTTTCATGAAAGTGGATCCACCTTTTCTAAATATACAATAATTTTAATACTTATTTAATTTATTTATATCTTGTTTTTTAATTACACTGGCCTGAAGGGCCGTATTTGTTTAAGTTTTTCTCTACGTAGAATATTCTCTCATTATTAGTAAAATTGGTTTATAAAAATTTTAACCAATTCAAATGGTTTTATGCAAGTAGATCCAACGTTTATAAAAATACAATAATTTTGATACCTAATTAAATTTTTTATATCTTGTTTTTTTATTTCTCAGGCCTTTTGGACTGTATTTGTTAAGGTTTTTCTCTATTTTATATATTTTTCTATTATAAGTAAACTTGGTTTATAAGAATTTTAACCAATTCAAATGGTTTCATGAAAGTGGATCCACCTTTTCTAAGTATACAATAATTTTAATACTTATTTAAATTATTTATATCTTGTTTTTTAATTACGCTGGCCTGGTGGGCCGTATTTGTTTTAGTTTTCCTCTACATAGAATATTCTCTTATTATTAGTAAACTTGGTTTATAAAAATTTTAACCAATTCAAATGGTTTCAAGCAAGTAGATCCAAAGATTCTAAAAATACAATATTTTTGATACCTATTTAAATTATTATATCTTGTTTTTTTATTTCTCAGGCCTTTTGGACTGTATTTGTTAAGGTTTTTCTCCATTTTACATATTTTTTCATTATAAGTAAACTTGTTTTATAAAAATTTTAACCTATTCAAATGGTTTCATGAAAGTGGATACACCTTTTCTAAATATACAATAATTTTAATACTTTTTTAATTTATTTATATCTTGTTTTTTAATTACGCTGGCCTGAAGGGCCGTATTTGTTTTAGTTTTCCTCTACGTAGAATATTCTCTTATTATTAGTAAATTTGGTTTATAAAAATTTTAACCAATTCAAATGGTTTCATGCAAGTAGATCCAAAGATTCTAAAAATACAATATTTTTGATACCTATTTAAATTTTTATATCTTGTTTTTTTATTTCTCAGGCCTTTTGGACTGTATTTGTTAAGGTTTTTCTATATTTTACATATTTTTTCATTATAAGTAAACTTGTTTTATAAAAATTTTAACCTATTCAAATGGTTTCATAAAAGTGGATCCACCTTTTCTAAATATACAATAATTTTAATACTTATTTAATTTATTTATATCTTGTTTTTTAATTACGCTGGCCTGAAGGGCCGTATTTGTTTAAGTTTTTCTCTACGTAGAATATTCTCTTATTATTAGTAAATTTGGTTTATAAAAATTTTAACCAATTCAAATGGTTTTATGCAAGTAGATCCAACGTTTATAAAAATACAATAATTTTGATACCTAATTAAATTTTTTATATCTTGTTTTTTTATTTCTCAGGCCTTTTTGACTGTATTTGTTTAGGTTTTTCTCTATTTTACATATTTTTTCATTATAAGTAAACTTGTTTTATAAAAATTTTAACCTATTCAAATGGTTTCATGCAAGTGGATCCAACGTTTATAAAAATACAATAATTTTGATACCTATTTAAATTTTTTATATTATGTTTTTTTATTTCTCAGGCCTTTTGGACTGTATTTGTTTAAGTTTTTCTCTATTTTATATATTTTTCTATTATAAGTAAACTTGGTTTATAAGAATTTTAACCAATTCAAATGGTTTCATGAAAGTGGATCCACCTTTTGTAAATATACAATAATTTTAATACTTATTTAAATTATTTATATCTTGTTTTTTAATTACGCTGGCCTGGTGGGCCGTATTTGTTTTAGTTTTCCTCTACATAGAATATTCTCTTATTATTAGTAAACTTGGTTTATAAAAATTTTAACCAATTCAAATGATTTCAAGCAAGTAGATCCAAAGATTCTAAAAATACAATATTTTTGATACCTATTTATATTTTTATATCTTGTTTTTTTATTTCTCAGGCCTTTTGGACTGTATTTGTAAAGGTTTTTCTCTATTTTACATATTTTTTCATTATAAGTAAACTTGTTTTATAAAAATTTTAACCTATTCAAATGGTTTCATGAAAGTGGATCCACCTTTTCTAAATATAAAATAATTTTAATACTTTTTTAATTTATTTATATCTTGTTTTTTAATTACGCTGGCCTGAAGGGCCGTATTTGTTTTAGTTTTCCTCTACGTAGAATATTCTCTTATTATTAGTAAACTTGGTTTATAAAAATTTTAACCAATTCAAATGGTTTCATGCAAGTAGATCCAAAGATTCTAAAAATACAATATTTTTGATACCTATTTATATTTTTATATCTTGTTTTTTTATTTCTCAGGCCTTTTGGACTGTATTAGTTAAGGTTTTTCTCTATTTTACATATTTTTTCATTATAAGTAAACTTGTTTTATAAAAATTTTAACCTATTCAAATGGTTTCATGAAAGTGGATCCACCTTTTCTAAATATACAATAATTTTAATACTTATTTAATTTATTTATATCTTGTTTTTTAATTACACTGGCCTGCAGGGCCGTATTTGTTTAAGTTTTTCTCTACGTAGAATATTCTCTCATTATTAGTAAAATTGGTTTATAAAAATTTTAACCAATTCAAATGAATTCATAAAAGTGGATCCAAAGATTCTAAAAATACAATATTTTTGATACCTATTTAAATTATTATATCTTGTTTTTTTATTTCTCAGGCCTTTTGGACTGTATTTGTTAAGGTTTTTCTCTATTTTACATATTTTTTCATTATAAGTAAACTTGTTTTATAAAAATTTTAACCTATTCAAATGGTTTCATGAAAGTGGATACACCTTTTCTATATATACAATAATTTTAATACTTTTTTAATTTATTTATATCTTGTTTTTTAATTACGCTGGCCTGAAGGGCCGTATTTGTTTTAGTTTTCCTCTACGTAGAATATTCTCTTATTATTAGTAAATTTGGTTTATAAAAATTTTAACCAATTCAAATGGTTTCATGCAAGTAGATCCAAAGATTCTAAAAATACAATATTTTTGATACCTATTTAAATTTTTATATCTTGTTTTTTTATTTCTCAGGCCTTTTGGACTGTATTTGTTAAGGTTTTTCTCTATTTTACATATTTTTTCATTATAAGTAAACTTGTTTTATAAAAATTTTAACCTATTCAAATGGTTTCATGAAAGTGGATCCACCTTTTCTAAATATACAATAATTTTAATACTTATTTAATTTATTTATATCTTGTTTTTTAATTACGCTGGCCTGAAGGGCCGTATTTGTTTTAGTTTTCCTCTACGTAGAATATTCTCTTATTATTAGTAAATTTGGTTTATAAAAATTTTAACCAATTCAAATGGTTTTATGCAAGTAGATCCAACGTTTATAAAAATACAATAATTTTGATACCTAATTAAATTTTTTATATCTTGTTTTTTTA
Organism: Anagrus nilaparvatae; assembly: GCA_022575985.1. NCBI lineage: Eukaryota > Metazoa > Arthropoda > Insecta > Hymenoptera > Mymaridae > Anagrus > Anagrus nilaparvatae. The sequence continues at coordinate 16,398,849 of JAKSXM010000272.1, forward strand.
TTTCTCAGGCCTTTTTGACTGTATTTGTTTAGGTTTTTCTCTATTTTACATATTTTTTCATTATAAGTAAACTTGTTTTATAAAAATTTTAACCTATTCAAATGGTTTCATGCAAGTGGATCCAACGTTTATAAAAATACAATAATTTTGATACCTATTTAAATTTTTTATATTATGTTTTTTTATTTCTCAGGCCTTTTGGACTGTATTTGTTAAAGTTTTTCTCTATTTTATATATTTTTCTATTATAAGTAAACTTGGTTTATAAGAATTTTAACCAATTCAAATGGTTTCATGAAAGTGGATCCACCTTTTGTAAATATACAATAATTTTAATACTTATTTAAATTATTTATATCTTGTTTTTTAATTACGCTGGCCTGGTGGGCCGTATTTGTTTTAGTTTTCCTCTACATAGAATATTCTCTTATTATTAGTAAACTTGGTTTATAAAAATTTTAACCAATTCAAATGATTTCAAGCAAGTAGATCCAAAGATTCTAAAAATACAATATTTTTGATACCTATTTATATTTTTATATCTTGTTTTTTTATTTCTCAGGCCTTTTGGACTGTATTTGTTAAGGTTTTTCTCTATTTTACATATTTTTTCATTATAAGTAAACTTGTTTTATAAAAATTTTAACCTATTCAAATGGTTTCATGAAAGTGGATCCACCTTTTCTAAATATACAATAATTTTAATACTTTTTTAATTTATTTATATCTTGTTTTTTAATTACGCTGGTCTGAAGGGCCGTATTTGTTTTAGTTTTCCTCTACGTAGAATATTCTCTTATTATTAGTAAACTTGGTTTATAAAAATTTTAACCAATTCAAATGGTTTCATGCAAGTAGATCCAAAGATTCTAAAAATACAATATTTTTGATACCTATTTAAATTTTTATATCTTGTTTTTTTATTTCTCAGGCTTTTTGGACTGTATTTGTTAAGGTTTTTCTCTATTTTACAAATTTTTCCATTATAAGTAAACTTGTTTTATAAAAATTTTAACCTATTCAAATGGTTTCATGAAAGTGGATCTACCTTTTCTAAATATACAATAATTTTAATACTTATTTAAATTATTTATATCTTGTTTTTTAATTACGCTGGCCTGAAGGGCCGTATTTGTTTAAGTTTTTCTCAACGTAGAATATTCTCTCATAATTAGTAAAATTGGATTATAAAAATTTTAACCAATTCAAATGAATTCATAAAAGTGGATCCAAAGATTCTAAAAATACAATAATTTTGATACCTATTTAAATTTTTTATATTATGTTTTTTTATTTCTCAGGCCTTTTGGACTGTATTTGTTTAAGTTTTTCTCTATTTTATATATTTTTCTATTATAAGTAAACTTGGTTTATAAGAATTTTAACCAATTCAAATGGTTTCATGAAAGTGGATCCACCTTTTGTAAATATACAATAATTTTAATACTTATTTAAATTATTTATATCTTGTTTTTTAATTACGCTGGCCTGGTGGGCCGTATTTGTTTTAGTTTTCCTCTACATAGAATATTCTCTTATTATTAGTAAACTTGGTTTATAAAAATTTTAATCATTTCAAATGGTTTCATGCAAGTAGATCCAAAGATTCTAAAAATACAATATTTTTGATACCTATTTATATTTTTATATCTTGTTTTTTTATTTCTCAGGCCTTTTGGACTGTATTTGTTAAGGTTTTTCTCTATTTTACATATTTTTTCATTATAAGTAAACTTGTTTTATAAAAATTTTAACCTATTCAAATGGTTTCATGAAAGTGGATACACCTTTTCTAAATATACAATAATTTTAATACTTTTTTAATTTATTTATATCTTGTTTTTTAATTACGCTGGCCTGAAGGGCCGTATTTGTTTTAGTTTTCCTCTACGTAGAATATTCTCTTCTTATTAGTAAACTTTTTTTATAAAAATTTTAACCTATTCAAATGGTTTCATGCAAGTGGATCCAACGTTTATAAAAATACAATAATTTTGATACCTATTTAAATTTTTTATATTATGTTTTTTTATTTCTCAGGCCTTTTGGACTGTATTTGTTTAAGTTTTTCTCTATTTTATATATTTTTCTATTATAAGTAAACTTGGTTTATAAGAATTTTAACCAATTCAAATGGTTTCATGAAAGTGGATCCACCTTTTCTAAATATACAATAATTTTAAAACTTATTTAAATTATTTATATCTTGTTTTTTAATTACGCTGGCCTGGTGGGCCGTATTTGTTTTAGTTTTCCTCTACATAGAATATTCTCTTATTATTAGTAAACTTGGTTTATAAAAATTTTAACCAATTCAAATGGTTTCAAGCAAGTAGATCCAAAGATTCTAAAAATACAATATTTTTGATACCTATTTATATTTTTATATCTTGTTTTTTTATTTCTCAGGCCTTTTGGACTGTATTTGTTAAGGTTTTTCTCTATTTTACATATTTTTTCATTATAAGTAAACTTGTTTTATAAAAATTTTAACCTATTCAAATGGTTTCATGAAAGTGGATCCACCTTTTCTAAATATACAATAATTTTAATACTTTTTTAATTTATTTATATCTTGTTTTTTAATTACGCTGGCCTGAAGGGCCGTATTTGTTTTAGTTTTCCTCTACGTAGAATATTCTCTTATTATTAGTAAACTTGGTTTATAAAAATTTTAACCAATTCAAATGGTTTCATGCAAGTAGATCCAAAGATTCTAAAAATACAATATTTTTGATACCTATTTAAATTTTTATATCTTGTTTTTTTATTTCTCAGGCTTTTTGGACTGTATTTGTTAAGGTTTTTCTCTATTTTACATATTTTTTCATCATAAGTAAACTTGTTTTATAAAAATTTTAACCTATTCAAATGGTTTCATGAAAGTGGATCCACCTTTTCTAAATATACAATAATTTTAATACTTATTTAAATTATTTATATCTTGTTTTTTAATTACGCTGGCCTGAAGGGCCGTATTTGTTTTAGTTTTCCTCTATGTAGAATATTCTCTTATTATTAGTAAACTTGGTTTATAAAAATTTTAACCAATTCAAATGGTTTCATGCAAGTAGATCCAAAGATTCTAAAAATACAATATTTTTGATACCTATTTAAATTTTTATATCTTGTTTTTTTATTTCTCAGGCCTTTTGGACTGTATTTGTTAAGGTTTTTCTCTATTTTACATATTTTTTCATTATAAGTAAACTTGTTTTATAAAAATTTTAACCTATTCAAATGGTTTCATGAAAGTGGATACACCTTTTCTAAATATACAATAATTTTAATACTTATTTAATTTATTTATATCTTGTTTTTTAATTACACTGGCCTGAAGGGCCGTATTTGTTTAAGTTTTTCTCTACGTAGAATATTCTCTCATTATTAGTAAAATTGGTTTATAAAAATTTTAACCAATTCAAATGAATTCATAAAAGTGGATCCAAAGATTCTAAAAATACAATATTTTTGATACCTATTTAAATTATTATATCTTGTTTTTTTATTTCTCAGGCCTTTTGGACTGTATTTGTTAAGGTTTTTCTCTATTTTACATATTTTTTCATTATAAGTAAACTTGTTTTATAAAAATTTTAACCTATTCAAATGGTTTCATGAAAGTGGATACACCTTTTCTAAATATACAATAATTTTAATACTTTTTTAATTTATTTATATCTTGTTTTTTAATTACGCTGGCCTGAAGGGCCGTATTTGTTTTAGTTTTCCTCTACGTAGAATATTCTCTTATTATTAGTAAATTTGGTTTATAAAAATTTTAACCAATTCAAATGGTTTCATGCAAGTAGATCCAAAGATTCTAAAAATACAATATTTTTGATACCTATTTAAATTTTTATATCTTGTTTTTTTATTTCTCAGGCCTTTTGGACTGTATTTGTTAAGGTTTTTCTCTATTTTACATATTTTTTCATTATAAGTAAACTTGTTTTATAAAAATTTTAACCTATTCAAATGGTTTCATGAAAGTGGATCCACCTTTTCTAAATATACAATAATTTTAATACTTATTTAATTTATTTATATCTTGTTTTTTAATTACGCTGGCCTGAAGGGCCGTATTTGTTTTAGTTTTCCTCTACGTAGAATATTCTCTTATTATTAGTAAATTTGGTTCATAAAAATTTTAACCAATTCAAATGGTTTTATGCAAGTAGATCCAACGTTTATAAAAATACAATAATTTTGATACCTAATTAAATTTTTTATATCTTGTTTTTTTATTTCTCAGGCCTTTTTGACTGTATTTGTTTAGGTTTTTCTCTATTTTACATATTTTTTCATTATAAGTAAACTTGTTTTATAAAAATTTTAACCTATTCAAATGGTTTCATGCAAGTGGATCCAACGTTTATAAAAATACAATAATTTTGATACCTATTTAAATTTTTATATCTTGTTTTTTTATTTCTCAGGCCTTTTGGACTGTATTTGTTAAGGTTTTTCTCTATTTTATATATTTTTCTATTATAAGTAAACTTGGTTTATAAGAATTTTAACCAATTCAAATGGTTTCATGAAAGTGGATCCACCTTTTCTAAATATACAATAATTTTAATACTTATTTAAATTATTTATATCTTGTTTTTTAATTACGCTGGCCTGGTGGGCCGTATTTGTTTTAGTTTTCCTCTACATAGAATATTCTCTTATTATTAGTAAACTTGGTTTATTAAATTTTAACCAATTCAAATGGTTTCAAGCATTTAGATCCAAAGATTCTAAAAATACAATATTTTTGATACCTATTTATATTTTTATATCTTGTTTTTTTATTTCTCAGGCCTTTTGGACTGTATTTGTTAAGGTTTTTCTCTATTTTACATATTTTTTCATTATAAGTAAACTTGTTTTATAAAAATTTTAACCTATTCAAATGGTTTCATGCAAGTGGATCCAACGTTTATAAAAATACAATAATTTTGATACCTATTTAAATTTTTTATATTATGTTTTTTTAATTCTCAGGCCTTTTGGACTGTATTTGTTTAAGTTTTTCTCTATTTTATATATTTTTCTATTATAAGTAAACTTGGTTTATAAGAATTTTAACCAATTCAAATGGTTTCACGAAAGTGGATCCACCTTTTGTAAATATACAATAATTTTAATACTTATTTAAATTATTTATATCTTGTTTTTTAATTACGCTGGCCTGGTGGGCCGTATTTGTTTTAGTTTTCCTCTACATAGAATATTCTCTTATTATTAGTAAACTTGGTTTATAAAAATTTTAACCAATTCAAATGGTTTCAAGCAAGTAGATCCAAAGATTCTAAAAATACAATATTTTTGATACCTATTTATATTTTTATATCTTGTTTTTTTATTTCTCAGGCCTTTTGGACTGTATTTGTTAAGGTTTTTCTCTATTTTACATATTTTTTCATTATAAGTAAACTTGTTTTATAAAAATTTTAACCTATTCAAATGGTTTCATGAAAGTGGATACACCTTTTCTAAATATACAATAATTTTAATACTTTTTTAATTTATTTATATCTTGTTTTTTAATTACGCTGGCCTGAAGGGCCGTATTTGTTTTAGTTTTCCTCTACGTAGTATATTCTCTTATTATTAGTAAATTTGGTTTATAAAAATTTTAACCAATTCAAATGGTTTCATGCAAGTAGATCCAAAGATTCTAAAAATACAATATTTTTGATACCTATTTAAATTTTTATATCTTGTTTTTTTATTTCTCAGGCCTTTTGGACTGTATTTGTTAAGGTTTTTCTCTATTTTACATATTTTTTCATTATAAGTAAACTTGTTTTATAAAAATTTTAACCTATTCAAATGGTTTCATGAAAGTGGATCCACCTTTTCTAAATATACAATAATTTTAATACTTATTTAATTTATTTATATCTTGTTTTTTAATTACGCTGGCCTGGTGGGCCGTATTTGTTTTAGTTTTCCTCTACATAGAATATTCTCTTATTATTAGTAAACTTGGTTTATAAAAATTTTAACCAATTCAAATGGTTTCAAGCAAGTAGATCCAAAGATTCTAAAAATACAATATTTTTGATACCTATTTATATTTTTATATCTTGTTTTTTTATTTCTCAGGCCTTTTGGACTGTATTTGTTAAGGTTTTTCTCTATTTTACATATTTTTTCATTATAAGTAAACTTGTTTTATAAAAATTTTAACCTATTCAAATGGTTTCATGAAAGTGGATACACCTTTTCTAAATATACAATAATTTTAATACTTTTTTAATTTATTTATATCTTGTTTTTTAATTACGCTGGCCTGAAGGGCCGTATTTGTTTTAGTTTTCCTCTACGTAGAATATTCTCTTATTATTAGTAAATTTGGTTTATAAAAATTTTAACCAATTCAAATGGTTTCATGCAAGTAGATCCAAAGATTCTAAAAATACAATATTTTTGATACCTATTTAAATTTTTATATCTTTTTTTTTTATTTCTCAGGCCTTTTGGACTGTATTTGTTAAGGTTTTTCTCTATTTTACATATTTTTTCATTATAAGTAAACTTGTTTTATAAAAATTTTAACCTATTCAAATGGTTTCATGAAAGTGGATCCACCTTTTCTAAATATACAATAATTTTAATACTTATTTAATTTATTTATATCTTGTTTTTTAATTACGCTGGCCTGAAGGGCCGTATTTGTTTTAGTTTTCCTCTACGTAGAATATTCTCTTATTATTAGTAAATTTGGTTTATAAAAATTTTAACCAATTCAAATGGTTTTATGCAAGTAGATCCAACGTTTATAAAAATACAATAATTTTGATACCTAATTAAATTTTTTATATCTTGTTTTTTTATTTCTCAGGCCTTTTTGACTGTATTTGTTTAGGTTTTTCTCTATTTTACATATTTTTTCATTATAAGTAAACTTGTTTTATAAAAATTTTAACCTATTCAAATGGTTTCATGCAAGTGGATCCAACGTTTATAAAAATACAATAATTTTGATACCTATTTAAATTTTTTATATTATGTTTTTTTATTTCTCAGGCCTTTTGGACTGTATTTGTTTAAGTTTTTCTCTATTTTATATATTTTTCTATTATAAGTAAACTTGGTTTATAAGAATTTTAACCAATTCAAATGGTTTCATGAAAGTGGATCCACCTTTTGTAAATATACAATAATTTTAATACTTATTTAAATTATTTATATCTTGTTTTTTAATTACGCTGGCCTGGTGGGCCGTATTTGTTTTAGTTTTCCTCTACATAGAACATTCTCTTATTATTAGTAAACTTGGTTTATAAAAATTTTAACCAATTCAAATGGTTTCAAGCAAGTAGATCCAAAGATTCTAAAAATACAATATTTTTGATACCTATTTATATTTTTATATCTTGTTTTTTTATTTCTCAGGCCTTTTGGACTGTATTTGTTTAAGTTTTTCTCTATTTTATATATTTTTCTATTATAAGTAAACTTGGTTTATAAGAATTTTAACCAATTCAAATGGTTTCATGAAAGTGGATCCACCTTTTCTAAATATACAATAATTTTAATACTTATTTAAATTATTTATATCTTGTTTTTTAATTACGCTGGCCTGAAGGGCCGTATTTGTTTTAGTTTTCCTCTACGTAGAATATTCTCTTCTTATTAGTAAACTTGTTTTATAAAAATTTTAACCTATTCAAATGGTTTCATGCAAGTGGATCCAACGTTTATAAAAATACAATAATTTTGATACCTATTTAAATTTTTATATATTGTTTTTTTATTTCTCAGGCCTTTTGGACTGTATTTGTTAAGGTTTTTCTCTATTTTATATATTTTTCTATTATAAGTAAACTTGGTTTATAAGAATTTTAACCAATTCAAATGGTTTCATGAAAGTGGATCCACCTTTTCTAAATATACAATAATTTTAATACTTATTTAAATTATTTATATCTTGTTTTTTAATTACGCTGGCCTGGTGGGCCGTATTTGTTTTAGTTTTCCTCTACATAGAATATTCTCTTATTATTAGTAAACTTGGTTTATAAAAATTTTAACCAATTCAAATGGTTTCAAGCAAGTAGATCCAAAGATTCTAAAAATACAATATTTTTGATACCTATTTATATTTTTATATCTTGTTTTTTTATTTCTCAGGCCTTTTGGACTGTATTTGTTAAGGTTTTTCTCTATTTTACATATTTTTTCATTATAAGTAAACTTGTTTTATAAAAATTTTAACCTATTCAAATGGTTTCATGAAAGTGGATACACTTTTTCTAAATATACAATAATTTTAATACTTTTTTAATTTATTTATATCTTGTTTTTTAATTACGCTGGCCTGAAGGGCCGTATTTGTTTTAGTTTTCCTCTACGTAGAATATTCTCTTATTATTAGTAAATTTGGTTTATAAAAATTTTAACCAATTCAAATGGTTTTATGCAAGTAGATCCAACGTTTATAAAAATACAATAATTTTGATACCTAATTAAATTTTTTATATCTTGTTTTTTTATTTCTCAGGCCTTTTTGACTGTATTTGTTTAGGTTTTTCTCTATTTTACATATTTTTTCATTATAAGTAAACTTGTTTTATAAAAATTTTAACCTATTCAAATGGTTTCATGCAAGTGGATCCAACGTTTATAAAAATACAATAATTTTGATACCTATTTAAATTTTTTATATTATGTTTTTTTATTTCTCAGGCCTTTTGGACTGTATTTGTTTAAGTTTTTCTCTATTTTATATATTTTTCTATTATAAGTAAACTTGGTTTATAAGAATTTTAACCAATTCAAATGGTTTCATGAAAGTGGATCCACCTTTTGTAAATATACAATAATTTTAATACTTATTTAAATTATTTATATCTTGTTTTTTAATTACGCTGGCCTGGTGGGCCGTATTTGTTTTAGTTTTCCTCTACATAGAATATTCTCTTATTATTAGTAAACTTGGTTTATAAAAATTTTAACCAATTCAAATGGTTTCAAGCAAGTAGATCCAAATATTCTAAAAATACAATATTTTTGATACCTATTTATATTTTTATATCTTGTTTTTTTATTTCTCAGGCCTTTTGGACTGTATTTGTTTAAGTTTTTCTCTATTTTATATATTTTTCTATTATAAGTAAACTTGGTTTATAAGAATTTTAACCAATTCAAATGGTTTCATGAAAGTGGATCCACCTTTTCTAAATATACAATAATTTTAATACTTATTTAAATTATTTATATCTTGTTTTTTAATTACGCTGGCCTGAAGGGCCGTATTTGTTTTAGTTTTCCTCTACGTAGAATATTCTCTTCTTATTAGTAAACTTGTTTTATAAAAATTTTAACCTATTCAAATGGTTTCATGCAAGTGGATCCAACGTTTATAAAAATACAATAATTTTGATACCTATTTAAATTTTTATATCTTGTTTTTTTATTTCTCAGGCCTTTTGGACTGTATTTGTTAAGGTTTTTCTCTATTTTATATATTTTTCTATTATAAGTAAACTTGGTTTATAAGAATTTTAACCAATTCAAATGGTTTCATGAAAGTGGATCCACCTTTTCTAAGTATACAATAATTTTAATACTTATTTAAATTATTTATATCTTGTTTTTTAATTACGCTGGCCTGGTGGGCCGTATTTGTTTTAGTTTTCCTCTACATAGAATATTCTCTTATTATTAGTAAACTTGGTTTATAAAAATTTTAACCAATTCAAATGATTTCAAGCAAGTAGATCCAAAGATTCTAAAAATACAATATTTTTGATACCTATTTATATTTTTATATCTTGTTTTTTTATTTCTCAGGCCTTTTGGACTGTATTTGTTAAGGTTTTTCTCTATTTTACATATTTTTTCATTATAAGTAAACTTGTTTTATAAAAATTTTAACCTATTCAAATGGTTTCATGAAAGTGGATCCACCTTTTCTAAATATAAAATAATTTTAATACTTTTTTAATTTATTTATATCTTGTTTTTTAATTACGCTGGCCTGAAGGGCCGTATTTGTTTTAGTTTTCCTCTACGTAGAATATTCTCTTATTATTAGTAAACTTGGTTTATAAAAATTTTAACCAATTCAAATGGTTTCATGCAAGTAGATCCAAAGATTCTAAAAATACAATATTTTTGATACCTATTTATATTTTTATATCTTGTTTTTTTATTTCTCAGGCCTTTTGGACTGTATTTGTTAAGGTTTTTCTCTATTTTACATATTTTTTCATTATAAGTAAACTTGTTTTATAAAAATTTTAACCTATTCAAATGGTTTCATGAAAGTGGATCCACCTTTTCTAAATATACAATAATTTTAATACTTATTTAATTTATTTATATCTTGTTTTTTAATTACACTGGCCTGAAGGGCCGTATTTGTTTAAGTTTTTCTCTACGTAGAATATTCTCTCATTATTAGTAAAATTGGTTTATAAAAATTTTAACCAATTCAAATGAATTCATAAAAGTGGATCCAAAGATTCTAAAAATACAATATTTTTGATACCTATTTAAATTATTATATCTTGTTTTTTTATTTCTCAGGCCTTTTGGACTGTATTTGTTAAGGTTTTTCTCTATTTTACATATTTTTTCATTATAAGTAAACTTGTTTTATAAAAATTTTAACCTATTCAAATGGTTTCATGAAAGTGGATACACCTTTTCTATATATACAATAATTTTAATACTTTTTTAATTTATTTATATCTTGTTTTTTAATTACGCTGGCCTGAAGGGCCGTATTTGTTTTAGTTTTCCTCTACGTAGAATATTCTCTTATTATTAGTAAATTTGGTTTATAAAAATTTTAACCAATTCAAATGGTTTCATGCAAGTAGATCCAAAGATTCTAAAAATACAATATTTTTGATACCTATTTAAATTTTTATATCTTGTTTTTTTATTTCTCAGGCCTTTTGGACTGTATTTGTTAAGGTTTTTCTCTATTTTACATATTTTTTCATTATAAGTAAACTTGTTTTATAAAAATTTTAACCTATTCAAATGGTTTCATGAAAGTGGATCCACCTTTTCTAAATATACAATAATTTTAATACTTTTTTAATTTATTTATATCTTGTTTTTTAATTACGCTGGCCTGAAGGGCCGTATTTGTTTTAGTTTTCCTCTACGTAGAATATTCTCTTCTTATTAGTAAACTTTTTTTATAAAAATTTTAACCTATTCAAATGGTTTCATGCAAGTGGATCCAACGTTTATAAAAATACAATAATTTTGATACCTATTTAAATTTTTTATATTATGTTTTTTTATTTCTCAGGCCTTTTGGACTGTATTTGTTTAAGTTTTTCTCTATTTTATATATTTTTCTATTATAAGTAAACTTGGTTTATAAGAATTTTAACCAATTCAAATGGTTTCATGAAAGTGGATCCACCTTTTCTAAATATACAATAATTTTAAAACTTATTTAAATTATTTATATCTTGTTTTTTAATTACGCTGGCCTGGTGGGCCGTATTTGTTTTAGTTTTCCTCTACATAGAATATTCTCTTATTATTAGTAAACTTGGTTTATAAAAATTTTAACCAATTCAAATGGTTTCAAGCAAGTAGATCCAAAGATTCTAAAAATACAATATTTTTGATACCTATTTATATTTTTATATCTTGTTTTTTTATTTCTCAGGCCTTTTGGACTGTATTTGTTAAGGTTTTTCTCTATTTTACATATTTTTTCATTATAAGTAAACTTGTTTTATAAAAATTTTAACCTATTCAAATGGTTTCATGAAAGTGGATCCACCTTTTCTAAATATACAATAATTTTAATACTTTTTTAATTTATTTATATCTTGTTTTTTAATTACGCTGGCCTGAAGGGCCGTATTTGTTTTAGTTTTCCTCTACGTAGAATATTCTCTTATTATTAGTAAACTTGGTTTATAAAAATTTTAACCAATTCAAATGGTTTCAAGCAAGTAGATCCAAAGATTCTAAAAATACAATATTTTTGATACCTATTTATATTTTTATATCTTGTTTTTTTATTTCTCAGGCCTTTTGGACTGTATTTGTTTAAGTTTTTCTCTATTTTATATATTTTTCTATTATAAGTAAACTTGGTTTATAAGAATTTTAACCAATTCAAATGGTTTCATGAAAGTGGATCCACCTTTTCTAAATATACAATAATTTTAATACTTATTTAAATTATTTATATCTTGTTTTTTAATTACGCTGGCCTGAAGGGCCGTATTTCTTTTAGTTTTCCTCTATGTAGAATATTCTCTTATTATTAGTAAACTTGGTTTATAAAAATTTTAACCAATTCAAATGGTTTCATGCAAGTAGATCCAAAGATTCTAAAAATACAATATTTTTGATACCTATTTAAATTTTTATATCTTGTTTTTTTATTTCTCAGGCCTTTTGGACTGTATTTGTTAAGGTTTTTCTCTATTTTACATATTTTTTCATTATAAGTAAACTTGTTTTATAAAAATTTTAACCTATTCAAATGGTTTCATGAAAGTGGATACACCTTTTCTAAATATACAATAATTTTAATACTTATTTAATTTATTTATATCTTGTTTTTTAATTACACTGGCCTGAAGGGCCGTATTTGTTTAAGTTTTTCTCTACGTAGAATATTCTCTCATTATTAGTAAAATTGGTTTATAAAAATTTTAACCAATTCAAATGAATTCATAAAAGTGGATCCAAAGATTCTAAAAATACAATATTTTTGATACCTATTTAAATTATTATATCTTGTTTTTTTATTTCTCAGGCCTTTTGGACTGTATTTGTTAAGGTTTTTCTCTATTTTACATATTTTTTCATTATAAGTAAACTTGTTTTATAAAAATTTTAACCTATTCAAATGGTTTCATGAAAGTGGATACACCTTTTCTAAATATACAATAATTTTAATACTTTTTTAATTTATTTATATCTTGTTTTTTAATTACGCTGGCCTGAAGGGCCGTATTTGTTTTAGTTTTCCTCTACGTAGAATATTCTCTTATTATTAGTAAATTTGGTTTATAAAAATTTTAACCAATTCAAATGGTTTCATGCAAGTAGATCCAAAGATTCTAAAAATACAATATTTTTGATACCTATTTAAATTTTTATATCTTGTTTTTTTATTTCTCAGGCCTTTTGGACTGTATTTGTTAAGGTTTTTCTCTATTTTACATATTTTTTCATTATAAGTAAACTTGTTTTATAAAAATTTTAACCTATTCAAATGGTTTCATGAAAGTGGATCCACCTTTTCTAAATATACAATAATTTTAATACTTACTTAATTTATTTATATCTTGTTTTTTAATTACGCTGGCCTGAAGGGCCGTATTTGTTTTAGTTTTCCTCTACGTAGAATATTCTCTTATTATTAGTAAATTTGGTTCATAAAAATTTTAACCAATTCAAATGGTTTTATGCAAGTAGATCCAACGTTTATAAAAATACAATAATTTTGATACCTAATTAAATTTTTTATATCTTGTTTTTTTATTTCTCAGGCCTTTTTGACTGTATTTGTTTAGGTTTTTCTCTATTTTACATATTTTTTCATTATAAGTAAACTTGTTTTATAAAAATTTTAACCTATTCAAATGGTTTCATGCAAGTGGATCCAACGTTTATAAAAATACAATAATTTTGATACCTATTTAAATTTTTATATCTTGTTTTTTTATTTCTCAGGCCTTTTGGACTGTATTTGTTAAGGTTTTTCTCTATTTTATATATTTTTCTATTATAAGTAAACTTGGTTTATAAGAATTTTAACCAATTCAAATGGTTTCATGAAAGTGGATCCACCTTTTCTAAATATACAATAATTTTAATACTTATTTAAATTATTTATATCTTGTTTTTTAATTACGCTGGCCTGGTGGGCCGTATTTGTTTTAGTTTTCCTCTACATATAATATTCTCTTATTATTAGTAAACTTAGTTTATAAAAATTTTAACCAATTCAAATGGTTTCAAGCAAGTAGATCCAAAGATTCTAAAAATACAATATTTTTGATACCTATTTATATTTTTATATCTTGTTTTTTTATTTCTCAGGCCTTTTGGACTGTATTTGTTAAGGTTTTTCTCTATTTTACATATTTTTTCATTATAAGTAAACTTGTTTTATAAAAATTTTAACCTATTCAAATGGTTTCATGAAAGTGGATCCACCTTTTCTAAATATACAATAATTTTAATACTTTTTTAATTTATTTATATCTTGTTTTTTAATTACGCTGGCCTGAAGGGCCGTATTTGTTTTAGTTTTCCTCTACGTAGAATATTCTCTTATTATTAGTAAACTTGGTTTATAAAAATTTTAACCAATTCAAATGGTTTCATGCAAGTAGATCCAAAGATTCTAAAAATACAATATTTTTGATACCTATTTAAATTATTATATCTTGTTTTTTTATTTCTCAGGCCTTTTGGACTGTATTTGTTAAGGTTTTTCTCTATTTTACATATTTTTTCATTATAAGTGAACTTGTTTTATAAAAATTTTAACCTATTCAAATGGTTTCATGAAAGTGGATCCACCTTTTCTAAATATACAATAATTTTAATACTTATTTAAATTATTTATATCTTGTTTTTTAATTACGCTGGCCTGGTGGGCCGTATTTGTTTTAGTTTTCCTCTACATATAATATTCTCTTATTATTAGTAAACTTGGTTTATAAAAATTTTAACCAATTCAAATGGTTTTATGCAAGTAGATCCAACGTTTATAAAAATACAATAATTTTGATACCTAATTAAATTTTTTATATCTTGTTTTTTTATTTCTCAGGCCTTTTTGACTGTATTTGTTTAGGTTTTTCTCTATTTTACATATTTTTTCATTATAAGTAAACTTGTTTTATAAAAATTTTAACCTATTCAAATGGTTTCATGCAAGTGGATCCAACGTTTATAAAAATACAATAATTTTGATACCTATTTAAATTTTTTATATTATGTTTTTTTATTTCTCAGGCCTTTTGGACTGTATTTGTTTAAGTTTTTCTCTATTTTATATATTTTTCTATTATAAGTAAACTTGGTTTATAAGAATTTTAACCAATTCAAATGGTTTCATGAAAGTGGATCCACCTTTTGTAAATATTCAATAATTTTAATACTTATTTAAATTATTTATATCTTGTTTTTTAATTACGCTGGCCTGGTAGGCCGTATTTGTTTTAGTTTTCCTCTACATAGAATATTCTCTCATTATTAGTAAACTTGGTTTATAAAAATTTTAACCAATTCAAATGGTTTCAAGCAAGTAGATCTAAAGATTCTAAAAATACAATATTTTTGATACCTATTTATATTTTTATATCTTGTTTTTTTATTTCTCAGGCCTTTTGGACTGTATTTGTTTAAGTTTTTCTCTATTTTATATATTTTTCTATTATAAGTAAA
Source organism: Anagrus nilaparvatae (assembly GCA_022575985.1). Lineage (NCBI taxonomy): Eukaryota > Metazoa > Arthropoda > Insecta > Hymenoptera > Mymaridae > Anagrus > Anagrus nilaparvatae. The sequence continues at coordinate 16,414,242 of JAKSXM010000272.1, forward strand.
CTTGGTTTATAAGAATTTTAACCAATTCAAATGGTTTCATGAAAGTGGATCCACCTTTTCTAAATATACAATAATTTTAATACTTATTTAATTTATTTATATCTTGTTTTTTAATTACGCTGGCCTGAAGGGCCGTATTTGTTTAAGTTTTTCTCTACGTAGAATATTCTCTAATTATTAGTAAACTTGGTTTATAAAAATTTTAACCAATTCAAATGGTTTCAAGCAAGTAGATCTAAAGATTCTAAAAATACAATATTTTTGATACCTATTTATATTTTTATATCTTGTTTTTTTATTTCTCAGGCCTTTTGGACTGTATTTGTTTAAGTTTTTCTCTATTTTATATATTTTTCTATTATAAGTAAACTTGGTTTATAAAAATTTTAACCAATACAAATGATTTCAAGCAAGTAGATCCAAAGATTCTAAAAATACAATATTTTTGATACCTATTTATATTTTTATATCTTGTTTTTTTATTTCTCAGGCCTTTTTGACTGTATTTGTTTAGGTTTTTCTCTATTTTACATATTTTTTCATTATTAGTAAACTTGGTTTATAAAAATTTTAACCAATACAAATGATTTCAAGCAAGTAGATCCAAAGATTCTAAAAATACAATATTTTTGATACCTATTTATATTTTTATATCTTGTTTTTTTATTTCTCAGGCCTTTTGGACTGTATTTGTTAAGGTTTTTCTCTATTTTACATATTTTTTCATTATAAGTAAACTTGTTTTATAAAAATTTTAACCTATTCAAATGGTTTCATGAAAGTGGATCCACCTTTTCTAAATATACAATAATTTTAATACTTTTTTAATTTATTTATATCTTGTTTTTTAATTACGCTGGTCTGAAGGGCCGTATTTGTTTTAGTTTTCCTCTACGTAGAATATTCTCTAATTATTAGTAAACTTGGTTTATAAAAATTTTAACCAATTCAAATGGTTTCAAGCAAGTAGATCTAAAGATTCTAAAAATACAATATTTTTGATACCTATTTATATTTTTATATCTTGTTTTTTTATTTCTCAGGCCTTTTGGACTGTATTTGTTTAAGTTTTTCTCTATTTTATATATTTTTCTATTATAAGTAAACTTGGTTTATAAGAATTTTAACCAATTCAAATGGTTTCATGAAAGTGGATCCACCTTTTCTAAATATACAATAATTTTAATACTTATTTAATTTATTTATATCTTGTTTTTTAATTACGCTGGCCTGAAGGGCCGTATTTGTTTAAGTTTTTCTCTACGTAGAATATTCTCTCATTATTAGTAAAATTGGTTTATAAAAATTTTAACCAATTCAAATGAATTCATAAAAGTGGATCCAAAGATTCTAAAAATACAATATTTTTGATACCTATTTAAATTATTATATCTTGTTTTTTTATTTCTCAGGCCTTTTGGACTGTATTTGTTAAGGTTTTTCTCTATTTTACATATTTTTTCATTATAAGTAAACTTGTTTTATAAAAATTTTAACCTATTCAAATGGTTTCATGAAAGTGGATCCACCTTTTCTAAATATACAATAATTTTAATACTTATTTAATTTATTTATATCTTGTTTTTTAATTACGCTGGCCTGGTGGGCCGTATTTGTTTTAGTTTTCCTCTACATAGAATATTCTCTTATTATTAGTAAACTTGGTTTATAAAAATTTTAACCAATTTAAATGGTTTCAAGCAAGTAGATCCAAAGATTCTAAAAATACAATATTTTTGATACCTATTTATATTTTTATATCTTGTTTTTTTATTTCTCAGGCCTTTTGGACTGTATTTGTTAAGGTTTTTCTCTATTTTACATATTTTTTCATTATAAGTAAACTTGTTTTATAAAAATTTTAACCTATTCAAATGGTTTCATGAAAGTGGATCCACCTTTTCTAAATATACAATAATTTTAATACTTTTTTAATTTATTTATATCTTGTTTTTTAATTACGCTGGCCTGAAGGGCCGTATTTGTTTTAGTTTTCCTCTACGTAGAATATTCTCTTATTATTAGTAAACTTGGTTTATAAAAATTTTAACCAATTCAAATGGTTTCATGCAAGTAGATCCAAAGATTCTAAAAATACAATATTCCTGATACCTATTTAAATTTTTATATCTTGTTTTTTTATTTCTCAGTCTTTTTGGACTGTATTTGTTAAGGTTTTTCTCTATTTTACATATTTTTTCATTATAAGTAAACTTGTTTTATAAAAATTTTAACCTATTCAAATGGTTTCATGAAAGTGGATCCACCTTTTCTAAATATACAATAATTTTATTACTTATTTAATTTATTTATATCTTGTTTTTTAATTACGCTGGCCTGAAGGGCCGTATTTGTTTTAGTTTTCCTCTACGTAGAATATTCTCTTATTATTAGTAAATTTGGTTTATAAAAATTTTAACCAATTCAAATGGTTTTATGCAAGTAGATCCAACGTTTATAAAAATACAATAATTTTGATACCTAACTAAATTTTTTATATCTTGTTTTTTTATTTCTCAGGCCTTTTTGACTGTATTTGTTTAGGTTTTTCTCTATTTTACATATTTTTTCATTATAAGTAAACTTGTTTTATAAAAATTTTAACCTATTCAAATGGTTTCATGCAAGTGGATCCAACGTTTATAAAAATACAACAATTTTGATACCTATTTAAATTTTTAAATTATGTTTTTTTATTTCTCAGGCCTTTTGGACTGTATTTTTTTAAGTTTTTCTCTATTTTATATATTTTTCTATTATAAGTAAACTTGGTTTATAAGAATTTTAACCAATTCAAATGGTTTCATGAAAGTGGATCCACCTTTTCTAAATATACAATAATTTTAATACTTATTTAATTTATTTATATCTTGTTTTTTAATTACGCTGGCCTGAAGGGCCGTATTTGTTTTAGTTTTCCTCTACGTAGAATATTCTCTTATTATTAGTAAATTTGGTTTATAAAAATTTTAACCAATTCAAATGGTTTTATGCAAGTAGATCCAACGTTTATAAAAATACAATAATTTTGATACCTAACTAAATTTTTTATATCTTGTTTTTTTATTTCTCAGGCCTTTTTGACTGTATTTGTTTAGGTTTTTCTCTATTTTACATATTTTTTCATTATAAGTAAACTTGTTTTATAAAAATTTTAACCTATTCAAATGGTTTCATGCAAGTGGATCCAACGTTTATAAAAATACAATATTTTTGATACCTATTTAAATTTTTATATCTTGTTTTTTTATTTCTCAGGCCTTTTGGACTGTATTTGTTAAGGTTTTTCTCTATTTTACATATTTTTTCATTATAAGTAAACTTGTTTTATAAAAATTTTAACCTATTCAAATGGTTTAATGAAAGTGGATCCACCTTTTCTAAATATACAATAATTTTAATACTTATTTAATTTATTTATATCTTGTTTTTAATTACGCTGGCCTGAAGGGCCGTATTTGTTTAAGTTTTTCTCTACGTAGAATATTCTCTCATTATTAGTAAAATTGGTTTATAAAAATTTTAACCAATTCAAATGAATTCATAAAAGTGGATCCAAAGATTCTAAAAATACAATATTTTTGATACCTATTTAAATTTTTATATCTTGTTTTTTTATTTCTCAGGCCTTTTGGACTGTATTTGTTAAGGTTTTTCTCTATTTTACATATTTTTTCATTATAAGTAAACTTGTTTTTTAAAAATTTTAACCTATTCAAATGGTTTCATGAAAGTGGATCCACCTTTTCTAAATATACAATAATTTTAATACTTATTTAATTTATTTATATCTTGTTTTTTAATTACGCTGGCCTGAAGGGCCGTATTTGTTTTAGTTTTCCTCTGCGTAGAATATTCTCTTATTATTAGTAAATTTGGTTTATAAAAATTTTAACCAATTCAAATGGTTTTATGCAAGTAGATCCAACGTTTATAAAAATACAATAATTTTGATACCTATTTAAATTTTTTATATTATGTTTTTTTATTTCTCAGGCCTTTTGGACTGTATTTGTTTAAGTTTTTCTCTATTTTATATATATTTTCTATTATAAGTAAACTTGGTTTATAAGAATTTTAACCAATTCAAATGGTTTCATGAAAGTGGATCCACCTTTTCTAAATATTCGTTCCCTGCGAGGGGCGTGGTTTAGTAGGTCACGTGGTGTTCTTAATTTTTTCGGGCATAATTATACGTGTAGCATAGGAAAGTTCAGGAAAAACATTAATTATTCAATTTAAAGAAGTTTATTTCACAATTTAACCATTGAAAAACCTGTTAAATATATTAAGTAAATTCTGGAAGCAATTGAAGAAAAATATGTATTTAATTTTTTGTAAATAGTAAGCTATTTTTTATGTTAATAAGGTTATGTGTTTTGTTGTGTATACATTTAATTTAAAATAATAATTTTTAAAAATTGATAGGAAAATTAAAAATTTTACTTTTTTTCATTTAAATATATTTTTTTAATTAATTTTTTATCATTTATTTCATTTTTTTTCAATTATTAAATTTTATTTCACTTATTTCTTTGATTTTCTCTCTTCTTTGTGTTAGGAAAATAAATTAATTTTATTCCGGAGTTTTTATTAAATCTATTTTAATAATTTACAATACAATAATCTATCACAAATTTTTTAATATTAAAATAATTAATACTTTTTATAAATTTTGCATGCTATTATAAACAAATATGCCCGAAAAATAATTGTTTAACCTGCACCGAGGGCGCATCAATCGAATCTCAATTCTCCCCTCTACCTCGACGCAGGGAGCGAATACAATAATTTTAATACTTATTTAAATTATTTATATCTTGTTTTTTAATTACGCTTGCCTGGTGGGCCGTATTTGTTTTAGTTTTCCTCTACATAGAATATTCTCTTATTATTAGTAAACTTGGTTTATAAAAATTTTAACCAATTCAAATGGTTTCAAGCAAGTAGATCCAAAGATTCTAAAAATACAATATTTTTGATACCTATTTATATTTTTATATCTTGTTTTTTTATTTCTCAGGCCTTTTGGACTGTATTTGTTAAGGTTTTTCTCTATTTTACATATTTTTTCATTATAAGTAAACTTGTTTTATAAAAATTTTAGACCTATTCAAATAGTTTCATGAAAGTGGATCCACCTTTTCTAAATATACAATAATTTTAATACTTTTTTAATTTATTTATATCTTGTTTTTTAATTACGCTGGCCTGAAGGGCCGTATTTGTTTTAGTTTTCCTCTACGTAGAATATTCTCTTATTATTAGTAAACTTGGTTTATAAAAATTTTAACCAATTCAAATGGTTTCATGCAAGTAGATCCAAAGATTCTAAAAATACAATATTTTTGATACCTATTTAAATTTTTATATCTTGTTTTTTTATTTCTCAGGCTTTTTGGACTGTATTTGTTAAGGTTTTTCTCTATTTTACATATTTTTTCATTATAAGTAAACTTGTTTTATAAAAATTTTAACCTATTCAAATGGTTTCATGAAAGTGGATCCACCTTTTCTAAATATACAATAATTTCATTACTTATTTAATTTATTTATATCTTGTTTTTTAATTACGCTGGCCTGAAGGGCCGTATTTGTTTTAGTTTTCCTCTACGTAGAATATTCTCTTATTATTAGTAAATTTGGTTTATAAAAATTTTAACCAATTCAAATGGTTTCATGCAAGTAGATCCAAAGATTCTAAAAATACAATATTTTTGATACCTATTTAAATTTTTATATCTTGTTTTTTTATTTCTCAGGCCTTTTGGACTGTATTTGTTAAGGTTTTTCTCTATTTTACATATTTTTTCATTATAAGTAAACTTGTTTTATAAAAATTTTAACCTATTCAAATGGTTTCATGAAAGTGGATCCACCTTTTCTAAATATACAATAATTTTAATACTTATTTAATTTATTTATATCTTGTTTTTTAATTACGCTGGCCTGAAGGGCCGTATTTGTTTTAGTTTTCCTCTACGTAGAATATTCTCTTATTATTAGTAAATTTGGTTTATAAAAATTTTAACCAATTCAAATGGTTTTATGCAAGTAGATCCAACGTTTATAAAAATACAATAATTTTGATACCTAACTAAATTTTTTATATCTTGTTTTTTTATTTCTCAGGCCTTTTTGACTGTATTTGTTTAGGTTTTTCTCTATTTTACATATTTTTTCATTATAAGTAAACTTGTTTTATAAAAATTTTAACCTATTCAAATGGTTTCATGCAAGTGGATCCAACGTTTATAAAAATACAATAATTTTGATACCTATTTAAATTTTTTATATCTTGTTTTTTAATTACGCTGGCCTGGTGGGCCGTATTTGTTTTAGTTTTCCTCTACATAGAATATTCTCTTATTATTAGTAAACTTGGTTTATAAAAATTTTAACCAATTCAAATGGTTTCAAGCAAGTAGATCCAAAGATTCTAAAAATACAATATTTTTGATACCTATTTATATTTTTATATCTTGTTTTTTTATTTCTCAGGCCTTTTGGACTGTATTTGTTAAGGTTTTTCTGTATTTTACATATTTTTTCATTATAAGTAAACTTGTTTTATAAAAATTTTAACCTATTCAAATGGTTTCATGAAAGTGGATCCACCTTTTCTAAATATACAATAATTTTAATACTTATTTAATTTATTTATATCTTGTTTTTTAATTACGCTGGCCTGAAGGGCCGTATTTGTTTTAGTTTTCCTCTACGTAGAATATTCTCTTATTATTAGTAAATTTGGTTTATAAAAATTTTAACCAATTCAAATGGTTTTATGCAAGTAGATCCAACGTTTATAAAAATACAATAATTTTGATACCTAACTAAATTTTTTATATCTTGTTTTTTTATTTCTCAGGCCTTTTTGACTGTATTTGTTTAGGTTTTTCTCTATTTTACATATTTTTTCATTATAAGTAAACTTGTTTTATAAAAATTTTAACCTATTCAAATGGTTTCATGCAAGTGGATCCAACGTTTATAAAAATACAATATTTTTGATACCTATTTAAATTTTTATATCTTGTTTTTTTATTTCTCAGGCCTTTTGGACTGTATTTGTTAAGGTTTTTCTCTATTTTACATATTTTTTCATTATAAGTAAACTTGTTTTATAAAAATTTTAACCTATTCAAATGGTTTCATGAAAGTGGATCCACCTTTTCTAAATATACAATAATTTTAATACTTATTTAATTTATTTATATCTTGTTTTTTAATTACGCTGGCCTGAAGGGCCGTATTTGTTTTAGTTTTCCTCTACGTAGAATATTCTCTTATTATTAGTAAATTTGGTTTATAAAAATTTTAACCAATTCAAATGGTTTCATGCAAGTAGATCCAAAGATTCTAAAAATACAATATTTTTGATACCTATTTAAATTTTTATATCTTGTTTTTTTATTTCTCAGGCCTTTTGGACTGTATTTGTTTAGGTTTTTCTCTATTTTACATATTTTTTCATTATAAGTAAACTTGTTTTATAAAAATTTTAACCTATTCAAATGGTTTCATGCAAGTGGATCAAACGTTTATAAAAATACAATAATTTTGATACCTATTTAAATTTTTTATATCTTGTTTTTTAATTATGCTGGCCTGGTGGGCCGTATTTGTTTTAGTTTTCCTCTTCATAGAATATTCTCTTATTATTAGTAAACTTGGTTTATAAAAATTTTAACCAATTCAAATAGTTTCAAGCAAGTAGATCCAAAGATTCTAAAAATACAATATTTTTGATACCTATTTATATTTTTATATCTTGTTTTTTTATTTCTCAGGCCTTTTGGACTGTAGTTGTTAAGGTTTTTCTGTATTTTACATATTTTTTCATTATAAGTTAACTTGTTTTATAAAAATTTTAACCTATTCAAATGGTTTCATGAAAGTGGATCCACCTTTTCTAAATATACAATAATTTTAATACTTATTTAATTTATTTATATCTTGTTTTTTAATTACGCTGGCCTGAAGGGCCGTATTTGTTTTAGTTTTCCTCTACGTAGAATATTTTCTTATTATTAGTAAATTTGGTTTATAAAAATTTTAACCAATTCAAATGGTTTTATGCAAGTAGATCCAACGTTTATAAAAATACAATAATTTTGATACCTAACTAAATTTTTTATATCTTGTTTTTTTATTTCTCAGGCCTTTTTGACTGTATTTGTTTAGGTTTTTCTCTATTTTACATATTTTTTCATTATAAGTAAACTTGTTTTATAAAAATTTTAACCTATTCAAATGGTTTCATGCAAGTGGATCCAACGTTTATAAAAATACAATAATTTTGATACCTATTTAAATTTTTAAATTATGTTTTTTTATTTCTCAGGCCTTTTGGACTGTATTTTTTTAAGTTTTTCTCTATTTTATATATTTTTCTATTATAAGTAAACTTGGTTTATAAGAATTTTAACCAATTCAAATGGTCTCATGAAAGTGGATCCACCTTTTCTAAATATACAATAATTTTAATACTTATTTAAATTATTTATATCTTGTTTTTTAATTACGCTGGCCTGGTGGGCCGTATTTGTTTTAGTTTTCCTCTACATAGAATATTCTCTTATTATTAGTAAACTTGGTTTATAAAAATTTTAACCAATTCAAATGGTTTCAAGCAAGTAGATCGAAAGATTCTTAAAATACAATATTTTTGATACCTATTTATATTTTTATATCTTGTTTTTTTATTTCTCAGGCCTTTTGGACTGTATTTGTTAAGGTTTTTCTCTATTTTACATATTTTTTCATTATAAGTAAACTTGTTTTATAAAAATTTTAACCTATTCAAATGGTTTCATGAAAGTGGATCCACCTTTTCTAAATATACAATAATTTTAATACTTTTTTAATTTATTTATATCTTGTTTTTTAATTACGCTGGCCTGAAGGGCCGTATTTGTTTTAGTTTTCCTCTACGTAGAATATTCTCTTATTATTAGTAAATTTGGTTTATAAAAATTTTAACCAATTCAAATGGTTTTATGCAAGTAGATCCAACGTTTATAAAAATACAATAATTTTGATACCTAACTAAATTTTTTATATCTTGTTTTTTTATTTCTCAGGCCTTTTTGACTGTATTTGTTTAGGTTTTTCTCTATTTTACATATTTTTTCATTATAAGTAAACTTGTTTTATAAAAATTTTAACCTATTCAAATGGTTTCATGCAAGTGGATCCAACGTTTATAAAAATACAATATTTTTGATACCTATTTAAATTTTTATATCTTGTTTTTTTATTTCTCAGGCCTTTTGGACTGTATTTGTTAAGGTTTTTCTCTATTTTACATATTTTTTCATTATAAGTAAACTTGTTTTATAAAAATTTTAACCTATTCAAATGGTTTCATGAAAGTGGATCCACCTTTTCTAAATATACAATAATTTTAATACTTATTTAATTTATTTATATCTTGTTTTTTAATTACGCTGGCCTGAAGGGCCGTATTTGTTTTAGTTTTCCTCTACGTAGAATATTCTCTTATTATTAGTAAATTTGGTTTATAAAAATTTTAACCAATTCAAATGGTTTCATGCAAGTAGATCCAAAGATTCTAAAAATACAATATTTTTGATACCTATTTAAATTTTTATATCTTGTTTTTTTATTTCTCAGGCCTTTTGGACTGTATTTGTTTAGGTTTTTCTCTATTTTACATATTTTTTCATTATAAGTAAACTTGTTTTATAAAAATTTTAACCTATTCAAATGGTTTCATGCAAGTGGATCAAACGTTTATAAAAATACAATAATTTTGATACCTATTTAAATTTTTTATATCTTGTTTTTTAATTATGCTGGCCTGGTGGGCCGTATTTGTTTTAGTTTTCCTCTTCATAGAATATTCTCTTATTATTAGTAAACTTGGTTTATAAAAATTTTAACCAATTCAAATAGTTTCAAGCAAGTAGATCCAAAGATTCTAAAAATACAATATTTTTGATACCTATTTATATTTTTATATCTTGTTTTTTTATTTCTCAGGCCTTTTGGACTGTAGTTGTTAAGGTTTTTCTGTATTTTACATATTTTTTCATTATAAGTTAACTTGTTTTATAAAAATTTTAACCTATTCAAATGGTTTCATGAAAGTGGATCCACCTTTTCTAAATATACAATAATTTTAATACTTATTTAATTTATTTATATCTTGTTTTTTAATTACGCTGGCCTGAAGGGCCGTATTTGTTTTAGTTTTCCTCTACGTAGAATATTTTCTTATTATTAGTAAATTTGGTTTATAAAAATTTTAACCAATTCAAATGGTTTTATGCAAGTAGATCCAACGTTTATAAAAATACAATAATTTTGATACCTAACTAAATTTTTTATATCTTGTTTTTTTATTTCTCAGGCCTTTTTGACTGTATTTGTTTAGGTTTTTCTCTATTTTACATATTTTTTCATTATAAGTAAACTTGTTTTATAAAAATTTTAACCTATTCAAATGGTTTCATGCAAGTGGATCCAACGTTTATAAAAATACAATAATTTTGATACCTATTTAAATTTTTAAATTATGTTTTTTTATTTCTCAGGCCTTTTGGACTGTATTTTTTTAAGTTTTTCTCTATTTTATATATTTTTCTATTATAAGTAAACTTGGTTTATAAGAATTTTAACCAATTCAAATGGTCTCATGAAAGTGGATCCACCTTTTCTAAATATACAATAATTTTAATACTTATTTAAATTATTTATATCTTGTTTTTTAATTACGCTGGCCTGGTGGGCCGTATTTGTTTTAGTTTTCCTCTACATAGAATATTCTCTTATTATTAGTAAACTTGGTTTATAAAAATTTTAACCAATTCAAATGGTTTCAAGCAAGTAGATCGAAAGATTCTTAAAATACAATATTTTTGATACCTATTTATATTTTTATATCTTGTTTTTTTATTTCTCAGGCCTTTTGGACTGTATTTGTTAAGGTTTTTCTCTATTTTACATATTTTTTCATTATAAGTAAACTTGTTTTATAAAAATTTTAACCTATTCAAATGGTTTCATGAAAGTGGATCCACCTTTTCTAAATATACAATAATTTTAATACTTTTTTAATTTATTTATATCTTGTTTTTTAATTACGCTGGCCTGAAGGGCCGTATTTGTTTTAGTTTTCCTCTACGTAGAATATTCTCTTATTATTAGTAAACTTGGTTTATAAAAATTTAAACCAATTCAAATGGTTTCATGCAAATAGATCCAACGTTTATAAAAATACAATAATTTTGATACCTAATTAAATTTTTTATATCTTGTTTTTTTATTTCTCAGGCCTTTTTGACTGTATTTGTTTAGGTTTTTCTCTATTTTACATATTTTTTCATTATAAGTAAACTTGTTTTAAAAAAATTTTAACTTATTCAAATGGTTTCATGCAAGTGGATCCAACGTTTATAAAAATACAATAATTTTGATACCTATTTAAATATTTTATATTATGTTTTTTTATTTCTCAGGCCTTTTGGACTGTATTTGTTTAAGTTTTTCTCTATTTTATATATTTTTCTATTATAAGTAAACTTGGTTTATAAGAATTTTAACCAATTCAAATGGTTTCATGAAAGTGGATCCACCTTTTCTAAATATACAATAATTTTAATACTTATTTAATTTATTTATATCTTGTTTTTTAATTACGCTGGCCTGGTGGCCGTATTTGTTTTAGTTTTCCTCTACATAGAATATTCTCTTATTATTAGTAAACTTGGTTTATAAAAATTTTAACCAATTCAAATGGTTTCAAGCAAGTAGATCCAAAGATTCTAAAAATACAATATTTTTGATACCTATTTATATTTTTATATCTTGTTTTTTTATTTCTCAGGCCTTTTGGACTGTATTTGTTAAGGTTTTTCTCTATTTTACATATTTTTTCATTATAAGTAAACTTGTTTTATAAAAATTTTAACCTATTCAAATGGTTTCATGAAAGTGGATACACCTTTTCTAAATATACAATAATTTTAATACTTTTTTAATTTATTTATATCTTGTTTTTTAATTACGCTGGCCTGAAGGGCCGTATTTGTTTTAGTTTTCCTCTACGTAGAATATTCTCTTATTATTAGTAAATTTGGTTTATAAAAATTTTAACCAATTCAAATGGTTTCATGCAAGTAGATCCAAAGATTCTAAAAATATAATATTTTTGATACCTATTTAAATTTTTATATCTTGTTTTTTTATTTCTCAGGCCTTTTGGACTGTATTTGTTAAGGTTTTTCTCTATTTTACATATTTTTTCATTATAAGTAAACTTGTTTTATAAAAATTTTAACCTATTCAAATGGTTTCATGAAAGTGGATCCACCTTTTCTAAATATACAATAATTTTAATACTTATTTAATTTATTTATATCTTGTTTTTTAATTACGCTGGCCTGAAGGGCCGTATTTGTTTTAGTTTTCCTCTACGTAGAATATTCTCTTATTATTAGTAAATTTGGTTTATAAAAATTTTAACCAATTCAAATGGTTTTATGCAAGTAGATCCAACGTTTATAAAAATACAATAATTTTGATACCTAATTAAATTTTTTATATATTGTTTTTTTATTTCTCAGGCCTTTTTGACTGTATTTGTTTAGGTTTTTCTCTATTTTACATATTTTTTCATTATAAGTAAACTTGTTTTATAAAAATTTTAACCTATTCAAATGGTTTCATGCAAGTGGATCCAACGTTTATAAAAATACAATAATTTTGATACCTATTTAAATTTTTTATATTATGTTTTTTTATTTCTCAGGCCTTTTGGACTGTATTTGTTTAAGTTTTTCTCTATTTTATATATTTTTCTATTATAAGTAAACTTGGTTTATAAGAATTTTAACCAATTCAAATGGTTTAATGAAAGTGGATCCACCTTTTGTAAATATACAATAATTTTAATACTTATTTAAATTATTTATATCTTGTTTTTTAATTACGCTGGCCTGGTGGGCCGTATTTGTTTTAGTTTTTCTCTACATAGAATATTCTCTTATTATTAGTAAACTTGGTTTATAAAAATTTTAACCAATTCAAATGGTTTCAAGCAAGTAGATCTAAAGATTCTAAAAATACAATATTTTTGATACCTATTTATATTTTTATATCTTGTTTTTTTATTTCTCAGGCCTTTTGGACTGTATTTGTTTAAGTTTTTCTCTATTTTATATATTTTTCTATTATAAGTAAACTTGGTTTATAAGAATTTTAACCAATTCAAATGGTTTCATGAAAGTGGATCCACCTTTTCTAAATATACAATAATTTTAATACTTATTTAAATTATTTATATCTTGTTTTTTAATTACGCTGGCCTGAAGGGCCGTATTTGTTTTAGTTTTCCTCTACGTAGAATATTCTCTTATTATTAGTAAACTTGGTTTATAAAAATTTTAACCAATTCAAATGGTTTCATGCAAGTAGATCCAAAGATTCTAAAAATACAATATTTTTGATACCTATTTAAATTTTTATATCTTGTTTTTTTATTTCTCAGGCCTTTTGGACTGTATTTGTTAAGGTTTTTCTCTATTTTACATATTTTTTCATTATAAGTAAACTTGTTTTATAAAAATTTTAACCTATTCAAATGGTTTCATGAAAGTGGATCCACCTTTTCTAAATATACAATAATTTTAATACTTATTTAATTTATTTATATCTTGTTTTTTAATTACGCTGGCCTGAAGGGCCGTATTTGTTTAAGTTTTTCTCTACGTAGAATATTCTCTCATTATTAGTAAAATTGGTTTATAAAAATTTTAACCAATTCAAATGAATTCATAAAAAGGGGACCCAAAGATTCTAAAAATACAATATTTTTGATACCTATTTAAATTATTATATCTTGTTTTTTTATTTCTCAGGCCTTTTGGACTGTATTTGTTAAGGTTTTTCTCTATTTTACATATTTTTTCATTATAAGTAAACTTGTTTTATAAAAATTTTAACCTATTCAAATGGTTTCATGAAAGTGGATCCACCTTTTCTAAATATACAATAATTTTAATACTTATTTAATTTATTTATATCTTGTTTTTTAATTACGCTGGCCTGGTGGGCCGTATTTGTTTTAGTTTTCCTCTACATAGAATATTCACTTATTATTAGTAAACTTGGTTTATAAAAATTTTAACCAATTCAAATGGTTTCAAGCAAGTAGATCCAAAGATTCTAAAAATACAATATTTTTGATACCTATTTATATTTTTATATCTTGTTTTTTTATTTCTCAGGCCTTTTGGACTGTATTTGTTAAGGTTTTTCTCTATTTTACATATTTTTTCATTATAAGTAAACTTGTTTTATAAAAATTTTAACCTATTCAAATGGTTTCATGAAAGTGGATACACCTTTTCTAAATATACAATAATTTTAATACTTTTTTAATTTATTTATATCTTATTTTTTAATTACGCTGGCCTGAAGGGCCGTATTTGTTTTAGTTTTCCTCTACGTAGAATATTCTCTTATTATTAGTAAATTTGGTTTATAAAAATTTTAACCAATTCAAATGGTTTCATGCAAGTAGATCCAAAGATTCTAAAAATACAATATTTTTGATACCTATTTAAATTTTTATATCTTGTTTTTTTATTTCTCAGGCCTTTTGGACTGTATTTGTTAAGGTTTTTCTCTAGTTTACTTATTTTTTCATTATAAGTAAACTTGTTTTATAAAAATTTTAACCTATTCAAATGGTTTCATGAAAGTGGATCCACCTTTTCTAAATATACAATAATTTTAATACTTATTTAATTTATTTATATCTTGTTTTTTAATTACGCTGGTCTGAAGGGCCGTATTTGTTTTAGTTTTCCTCTACGTAGAATATTCTCTTATTATTAGTAAACTTGGTTTATAAAAATTTTAACCAATTCAAATGGTTTCATGCAAGTAGATCCAAAGATTCTAAAAATACAATATTTTTGGTACCTATTTAAATTTTTATATCTTGTTTTTTTATTTCTCAGGCTTTTTGGACTGTATTTGTTAAGGTTTTTCTCTATTTTACATATTTTTTCATTATAAGTAAACTTGTTTTATAAAAATGTTAACCTATTCAAATGGTTTCATGAAAGTGGATCCACCTTTTCTAAATATACAATAATTTTAATACTTATTTAAATTATTTATATCTTGTTTTTTAATTACGCTGGCCTGAAGGGCCGTATTTGTTTAAGTTTTTCTCAACGTAGAATATTCTCTCATTATTAGTAAAATTGGTTTATAAAAATTTTAACCAATTCAAATGAATTCATAAAAGTGGATCCAAAGATTCTAAAAATACAATATTTTTGATACCTATTTAAATTTTTATATCTTGTTTTTTTATTTCTCAGGCCTTTTGGACTGTATTTGTTAAGGTTTTTCTCTATTTTACATATTTTTTCATTATAAGTAAACTTGTTTTATAAAAATTTTAACCTATTCAAATGGTTTCATGAAAGTGGTTCCACCTTTTCTAAATATACAATAATTTTAATACTTATTTAATTTATTTATATCTTGTTTTTTAATTACGCTGGCCTGGTGGGCCGTATTTGTTTTAGGTTTCTTCTACATAGAATATTCTCTTATTATTAGTAAACTTGGTTTATAAAAATTTTAACCAATTCAAATGGTTTCAAGCAAATAGATCCAAAGATTCTAAAAATACAATATTTTTGATACCTATTTATATTTTTATATCTTGTTTTTTTATTTCTCAGGCCTTTTGGACTGTATTTGTTAAGGTTATTCTCTATTTTACATATTTTTTCATTATAATTAAACTTGTTTTATAAAAATTTTAACCTATTCAAATGGTTTCATGAAAGTGGATACACCTTTTCTAAATATACAATAATTTTAATACTTATTTAATTTATTTATATCTTGTTTTTTAATTACGCTGGCCTGGTGGGCCGTATTTGTTTTAGGTTTCTTCTACATAGAATATTCTCTTATTATTAGTAAACTTTGTTTATAAAAATTTTAACCAATTCAAATGGTTTCAAGCAAATACATCCAAAGATTCTAAAAATACAATATTTTTGATACCTATTTATATTTTTATATCTTGTTTTTTTATTTCTCAGGCCTTTTGGACTGTATTTGTTAAGGTTTTTCTCTATTTTACATATTTTTTCATTATAAGTAAACTTGTTTTATAAAAATTTTAACCAATTCAAATGGTTTCATGCAAGTAGATCCAAAGATTCCAAAAATACAATAATTTTGATACCTAATTAAATTTTTTATATCTTTTTTTTTTATTTCTCAGGCCTTTTTGACTGTATTTGTTTAGGTTTTTCTCTATTTTACATATTTTTTCATTATAAGTAAACTTGTTTTATAAAAATTTAACCTATTCAAATGGTTTCATGCAAGTGGATCCAACGTTTATAAAAATACAATAATTTTGATACCTATTTAAATTTTTAAATTATGTTTTTTTATTTCTCAGGCCTTTTGGACTGTATTTTTTTAAGTTTTTCTCTATTTTATATATTTTTCTATTATAAGTAAACTTGGTTTATAAGAATTTTAACCAATTCAAATGGTCTCATGAAAGTGGATCCACCTTTTCTAAATATACAATAATTTTAATACTTATTTAATTTATTTATATCTTGTTTTTTAATTACGCTGGCCTGGTGGGCCGTATTTGTTTTAGGTTTCTTCTACATAGAATATTCTCTTATTATTAGTAAACTTGGTTTATAAAAATTTTAACCAATTCAAATGGTTTCAAGCAAATAGATCCAAAGATTCTAAAAATACAATATTTTTGATACCTATTTATATTTTTATATCTTGTTTTTTTATTTCTCAGGCCTTTTGGACTGTATTTGTTAAGGTTTTTCTCTATTTTACATATTTTTTCATTATAAGTAAACTTGTTTTATAAAAATTTTAACCAATTCAAATGGTTTCATGCAAGTAGATCCAAAGATTCTAAAAATACAATAATTTTGATACCTAATTAAATTTTTTATATCTTTTTTTTTTATTTCTCAGGCCTTTTTGACTGTATTTGTTTAGGTTTTTCTCTATTTTACATATTTTTTCATTATAAGTAAACTTGTTTTATAAAAATTTAACCTATTCAAATGGTTTCATGCAAGTGGATCCAACGTTTATAAAAATACAATAATTTTGATACCTATTTAAATTTTTAAATTATGTTTTTTTATTTCTCAGGCCTTTTGGACTGTATTTTTTTAAGTTTTTCTCTATTTTATATATTTTTCTATTATAAGTAAACTTGGTTTATAAGAATTTTAACCAATTCAAATGGTCTCATGAAAGTGGATCCACCTTTTCTAAATATACAATAATTTTAATACTTATTTAAATTATTTAAATCTTGTTTTTTAATTACGCTGGCCTGGTGGGCCGTATTTGTTTTAGTTTTCCTCTACATAGAATATTCTCTTATTATTAGTAAACTTGGTTTATAAAAATTTTAACCAATTCAAATGGTTTCAAGCAAGTAGATCGAAAGATTCTAAAAATACAATATTTTTGATACCTATTTATATTTTTATATCTTGTTTTTTTATTTCTCAGGCCTTTTGGACTGTATTTGTTAAGGTTTTTCTCTATTTTACATATTTTTTCATTATAAGTAAACTTGTTTTATAAAAATTTTAACCTATTCAAATGGTTTCATGAAAGTGGATCCACCTTTTCTAAATATACAATAATTTTAATACTTTTTTAATTTATTTATATCTTGTTTTTTAATTACGCTGGCCTGAAGGGCCGTATTTGTTTTAGTTTTCCTCTACGTAGAATATTCTCTTATTATTAGTAAACTTGGTTTATAAAAATTTTAACCAATTCAAATGGTTTCATGCAAATAGATCCAACGTTTATAAAAATACAATAATTTTGATACCTAATTAAATTTTTTATATCTTGTTTTTTTATTTCTCAGGCCTTTTTGACTGTATTTGTTTAGGTTTTTCTCTATTTTACATATTTTATCATTATAAGTAAACTTGTTTTATAAAAATTTTAACCTATTCAAATGGTTTCATGCAAGTGGATCCAACGTTTATAAAAATACAATAATTTTGATACCTATTTAAATTTTTTATATTATGTTTTTTTATTTCTCAGGCCTTTTGGACTGTATTTGTTTAAGTTTTTCTCTATTTTATATATTTTTCTATTATAAGTAAACTTGGTTTATAAGAGTTTTAACCAATTCAAATGGTTTCATGATTGTGGATCCACCTTTTCTAAATATACAATAATTTTAATACTTATTTAAATTATTTATATCTTGTTTTTTAATTACGCTGGCCTGGTGGGCCGTATTTGTTTTAGTTTTCCTCTACATAGAATATTCTCTTATTATTAGTAAATTTGGTTTATAAAAATTTTAACCAATTCAAATGGTTTTATGCAAGTAGATCCGACGTTTATAAAAATACAATAATTTTGATACCTAATTAAATTTTTTATATCTTGTTTTTTTATTTCTCAGGCCTTTTTGACTGTATTTGTTTAGGTTTTTCTCTATTTTACATATTTTTTCATTATAAGTAAACTTGTTTTATAAAAATTTTAACTTATTCAAATGGTTTCATGCAAGTGGATCCAACGTTTATAAAAATACAATAATTTTGATACCTATTTAAATTTTTTATATTATGTTTTTTTATTTCTCAGGCCTTTTGGACTGTATTTGTTTAAGTTTTTCTCTATTTTATATATTTTTCTATTATAAGTAAACTTGGTTTATAAGAATTTTAACCAATTCAAATGGTTTCATGAAAGTGGATCCACCTTTTCTAAATATACAATAATTTTAATACTTATTTAAATTATTTATATCTTGTTTTTTAATTACGCTTGCCTGGTGGGCCGTATTTGTTTTAGTTTTCCTCTACATAGAATATTCTCTTATTATTAGTAAACTTGGTTTATAAAAATTTTAACCAATTCAAATGGTTTCATGCAAGTAGATCCAAAGATTCTAAAAATACAATATTTTTGATACCTATTTAAATTTTTATATCTTGTTTTTTTATTTCTCAGGCCTTTTGGACTGTATTTGTTAAGGTTTTTCTCTATTTTACATATTTTTTCATTATAAGTAAACTTGTTTTATAAAAATTTTAACCTATTCAAATGGTTTCATGAAAGTGGATCCACCTTTTCTAAATATACAATAATTTTAATACTTATTTAATTTATTTATATCTTGTTTTTTAATTACGCTGGCCTGAAGGGCCGTATTTGTTTAAGTTTTTCTCTACGTAGAATATTCTCTCATTATTAGTAAAATTGGTTTATAAAAATTTTAACCAATTCAAATGAATTCATAAAAAGGGGACCCAAAGATTCTAAAAATACAATATTTTTGATACCTATTTAAATTATTATATCTTGTTTTTTTATTTCTCAGGCCTTTTGGACTGTATTTGTTAAGGTTTTTCTCTATTTTACATATTTTTTCATTATAAGTAAACTTGTTTTATAAAAATTTTAACCAATTCAAATGGTTTCATGCAAGTAGATCCAAAGATTCTAAAAATACAATAATTTTGATACCTAATTAAATTTTTTATATCTTTTTTTTTTATTTCTCAGGCCTTTTTGACTGTATTTGTTTAGGTTTTTCTCTATTTTACATATTTTTTCATTATAAGTAAACTTGTTTTATAAAAATTTAACCTATTCAAATGGTTTCATGCAAGTGGATCCAACGTTTATAAAAATACAATAATTTTGATACCTATTTAAATTTTTAAATTATGTTTTTTTATTTCTCAGGCCTTTTGGACTGTATTTTTTTAAGTTTTTCTCTATTTTATATATTTTTCTATTATAAGTAAACTTGGTTTATAAGAATTTTAACCAATTCAAATGGTCTCATGAAAGTGGATCCACCTTTTCTAAATATACAATAATTTTAATACTTATTTAATTTATTTATATCTTGTTTTTTAATTACGCTGGCCTGGTGGGCCGTATTTGTTTTAGGTTTCTTCTACATAGAATATTCTCTTATTATTAGTAAACTTGGTTTATAAAAATTTTAACCAATTCAAATGGTTTCAAGCAAATAGATCCAAAGATTCTAAAAATACAATATTTTTGATACCTATTTATATTTTTATATCTTGTTTTTTTATTTCTCAGGCCTTTTGGACTGTATTTGTTAAGGTTTTTCTCTATTTTACATATTTTTTCATTATAAGTAAACTTGTTTTATAAAAATTTTAACCAATTCAAATGGTTTCATGCAAGTAGATCCAAAGATTCTAAAAATACAATAATTTTGATACCTAATTAAATTTTTTATATCTTTTTTTTTTATTTCTCAGGCCTTTTTGACTGTATTTGTTTAGGTTTTTCTCTATTTTACATATTTTTTCATTATAAGTAAACTTGTTTTATAAAAATTTAACCTATTCAAATGGTTTCATGCAAGTGGATCCAACGTTTATAAAAATACAATAATTTTGATACCTATTTAAATTTTTAAATTATGTTTTTTTATTTCTCAGGCCTTTTGGACTGTATTTTTTTAAGTTTTTCTCTATTTTATATATTTTTCTATTATAAGTAAACTTGGTTTATAAGAATTTTAACCAATTCAAATGGTCTCATGAAAGTGGATCCACCTTTTCTAAATATACAATAATTTTAATACTTATTTAAATTATTTAAATCTTGTTTTTTAATTACGCTGGCCTGGTGGGCCGTATTTGTTTTAGTTTTCCTCTACATAGAATATTCTCTTATTATTAGTAAACTTGGTTTATAAAAATTTTAACCAATTCAAATGGTTTCAAGCAAGTAGATCGAAAGATTCTAAAAATACAATATTTTTGATACCTATTTATATTTTTATATCTTGTTTTTTTATTTCTCAGGCCTTTTGGACTGTATTTGTTAAGGTTTTTCTCTATTTTACATATTTTTTCATTATAAGTAAACTTGTTTTATAAAAATTTTAACCTATTCAAATGGTTTCATGAAAGTGGATCCACCTTTTCTAAATATACAATAATTTTAATACTTTTTTAATTTATTTATATCTTGTTTTTTAATTACGCTGGCCTGAAGGGCCGTATTTGTTTTAGTTTTCCTCTACGTAGAATATTCTCTTATTATTAGTAAACTTGGTTTATAAAAATTTTAACCAATTCAAATGGTTTCATGCAAATAGATCCAACGTTTATAAAAATACAATAATTTTGATACCTAATTAAATTTTTTATATCTTGTTTTTTTATTTCTCAGGCCTTTTTGACTGTATTTGTTTAGGTTTTTCTCTATTTTACATATTTTATCATTATAAGTAAACTTGTTTTATAAAAATTTTAACCTATTCAAATGGTTTCATGCAAGTGGATCCAACGTTTATAAAAATACAATAATTTTGATACCTATTTAAATTTTTTATATTATGTTTTTTTATTTCTCAGGCCTTTTGGACTGTATTTGTTTAAGTTTTTCTCTATTTTATATATTTTTCTATTATAAGTAAACTTGGTTTATAAGAGTTTTAACCAATTCAAATGGTTTCATGATTGTGGATCCACCTTTTCTAAATATACAATAATTTTAATACTTATTTAAATTATTTATATCTTGTTTTTTAATTACGCTGGCCTGGTGGGCCGTATTTGTTTTAGTTTTCCTCTACATAGAATATTCTCTTATTATTAGTAAATTTGGTTTATAAAAATTTTAACCAATTCAAATGGTTTTATGCAAGTAGATCCAACGTTTATAAAAATACAATAATTTTGATACCTAATTAAATTTTTTATATCTTGTTTTTTTATTTCTCAGGCCTTTTGGACTGTATTTGTTAAGGTTTTTCTCTATTTTACATATTTTTTCATTATAAGTAAACTTGTTTTATAAAAATTTTAACCTATTCAAATGGTTTCATGAAAGTGGATCCACCTTTTCTAAATATACAATAATTTTAATACTTATTTAATTTATTTATATCTTGTTTTTTAATTACGCTGGCCTGAAGGACCGTATTTGTTTTAGTTTTCCTCTACGTAGAATATTCTCTTATTATTAGTAAATTTGGTTTATAAAAATTTTAACCAATTCAAATGGTTTTATGCAAGTAGATCCAACGTTTATAAAAATACAATAATTTTGATACCTAATTAAATTTTTTATATCTTGTTTTTTTATTTCTCAGGCCTTTTTGACTGTATTTGTTTAGGTTTTTCTCTATTTTACATATTTTTTCATTATAAGTAAACTTGTTTTATAAAAATTTTAACTTATTCAAATGGTTTCATGCAAGTGGATCCAACGTTTATAAAAATACAATAATTTTGATACCTATTTAAATTTTTTATATTATGTTTTTTTATTTCTCAGGCCTTTTGGACTGTATTTGTTTAAGTTTTTCTCTATTTTTATATTTTTCTATTATAAGTAAACTTGGTTTATAAGAATTTTAACCAATTCAAATGGTTTCATGAAAGTGGATCCACCTTTTCTAAATATACAATAATTTTAATACTTATTTAAATTATTTATATCTTGTTTTTTAATTACGCTTGCCTGGTGGGCCGTATTTGTTTTAGTTTTCCTCTACATAGAATATTCTCTTATTATTAGTAAACTTGGTTTATAAAAATTTTAACCAATTCAAATGGTTTCAAGCAAGTAGATCCAAAGATTATAAAAATACAATATTTTTGATACCTATTTATATTTTTATATCTTGTTTTTTTATTTCTCAGGCCTTTTGGACTGTATTTGTTAAGGTTTTTCTGTATTTTACATATTTTTTCATTATAAGTAAACTTGTTTTATAAAAATTTTAACCTATTCAAATGGTTTCATGAAAGTGGATCCACCTTTTCTAAATATACAATAATTTTAATACTTATTTAATTTATTTATATCTTGTTTTTTAATTACGCTGGCCTGAAGGGCCGTATTTGTTTTAGTTTTCCTCTACGTAGAATATTCTCTTATTATTAGTAAATTTGGTTTATAAAAATTTTAACCAATTCAAATGGTTTTATGCAAGTAGATCCAACGTTTATAAAAATACAATAATTTTGATACCTAATTAAATTTTTTATATCTTGTTTTTTTATTTCTCAGGCCTTTTTGACTATATTTGTTTAGGTTTTTCTCTATTTTACATATTTTTTCATTATAAGTAAACTTGTTTTATAAAAATTTTAACCTATTCAAATGGTTTCATGCAATTGAATCCAACGTTTATAAAAATACAACAATTTTGATACCTATTTAAATTTTTAAATTATGTTTTTTTATTTCTCAGGCCTTTTGGACTGTATTTTTTTAAGTTTTTCTCTATTTTATATATTTTTCTATTATAAGTAAACTTGGTTTATAAGAATTTTAACCAATTCAAATGGTCTCATGAAAGTGGATCCACCTTTTCTAAATATACAATAATTTTAATACTTATTTAAATTATTTATATCTTGTTTTTTAATTACGCTGGCCTGGTGGGCCGTATTTGTTTTAGTTTTCCTCTACATAGAATATTCTCTTATTATTAGTAAACTTGGTTTATAAAAATTTTAACCAATTCAAATGGTTTCAAGCAAGTAGATCGAAAGATTCTTAAAATACAATATTTTTGATACCTATTTATATTTTTATATCTTGTTTTTTTATTTCTCAGGCCTTTTGGACTGTATTTGTTAAGGTTTTTCTGTATTTTACATATTTTTTCATTATAAGTAAACTTGTTTTATAAAAATTTTAACCTATTCAAATGGTTTCATGAAAGTGGATCCACCTTTTCTAAATATACAATAATTTTAATACTTATTTAATTTATTTATATCTATTTTTTTAATTACGCTGGCCTGAAGGGCCGTATTTGTTTTAGTTTTCCTCTACGTAGAATATTCTCTTATTATTAGTAAATTTGGTTTATAAAAATTTTAACCAATTCAAATGGTTTCATGCAAGTAGATCCAAAGATTCTAAAAATACAATATTTTTGGTACCTATTTAAATTTTTATATCTTGTTTTTTTATTTCTCAGGCTTTTTGGACTGTATTTGTTAAGGTTTTTCTCTATTTTACATATTTTTTCATTATAAGTAAACTTGTTTTATAAAAATGTTAACCTATTCAAATGGTTTCATGAAAGTGGATCCACCTTTTCTAAATATACAATAATTTTAATACTTATTTAAATTATTTATATCTTGTTTTTTAATTACGCTGGCCTGAAGGGCCGTATTTGTTTAAGTTTTTCTCAACGTAGAATATTCTCTCATTATTAGTAAAATTGGTTTATAAAAATTTTAACCAATTCAAATGAATTCATAAAAGTGGATCCAAAGATTCTAAAAATACAATATTTTTGATACCTATTTAAATTTTTATATCTTGTTTTTTTATTTCTCAGGCCTTTTGGACTGTATTTGTTAAGGTTTTTCTCTATTTTACATATTTTTTCATTATAAGTAAACTTGTTTTATAAAAATTTTAACCTATTCAAATGGTTTCATGAAAGTGGTTCCACCTTTTCTAAATATACAATAATTTTAATACTTATTTAATTTATTTATATCTTGTTTTTTAATTACGCTGGCCTGGTGGGCCGTATTTGTTTTAGGTTTCTTCTACATAGAATATTCTCTTATTATTAGTAAACTTGGTTTATAAAAATTTTAACCAATTCAAATGGTTTCAAGCAAATAGATCCAAAGATTCTAAAAATACAATATTTTTGATACCTATTTATATTTTTATATCTTGTTTTTTTATTTCTCAGGCCTTTTGGACTGTATTTGTTAAGGTTTTTCTCTATTTTACATATTTTTTCATTATAAGTAAACTTGTTTTATAAAAATTTTAACCTATTCAAATGGTTTCATGAAAGTGGTTCCACCTTTTCTAAATATACAATAATTTTAATACTTATTTAATTTATTTATATCTTGTTTTTTAATTACGCTGGCCTGGTGGGCCGTATTTGTTTTAGGTTTCTTCTACATAGAATATTCTCTTATTATTAGTAAACTTGGTTTATAAAAATTTTAACCAATTCAAATGGTTTCAAGCAAATAGATCCAAAGATTCTAAAAATACAATATTTTTGATACCTATTTATATTTTTATATCTTGTTTTTTTATTTCTCAGGCCTTTTGGACTGTATTTGTTTAAGTTTTTCTCTATTTTATATATTTTTCTATTATAAGTAAACTTGGTTTATAAGAGTTTTAACCAATTCAAATGGTTTCATGATTGTGGATCCACCTTTTCTAAATATACAATAATTTTAATACTTATTTAAATTATTTATATCTTGTTTTTTAATTACGCTGGCCTGGTGGGCCGTATTTGTTTTAGTTTTCCTCTACATAGAATATTCTCTTATTATTAGTAAATTTGGTTTATAAAAATTTTAACCAATTCAAATGGTTTTATGCAAGTAGATCCAACGTTTATAAAAATACAATAATTTTGATACCTAATTAAATTTTTTATATCTTGTTTTTTTATTTCTCAGGCCTTTTGGACTGTATTTGTTAAGGTTTTTCTCTATTTTACATATTTTTTCATTATAAGTAAACTTGTTTTATAAAAATGTTAACCTATTCAAATGGTTTCATGAAAGTGGATCCACCTTTTCTAAATATACAATAATTTTAATACTTATTTAAATTATTTATATCTTGTTTTTTAATTACGCTGGCCTGAAGGGCCGTATTTGTTTAAGTTTTTCTCAACGTAGAATATTCTCTCATTATTAGTAAAATTGGTTTATAAAAATTTTAACCAATTCAAATGAATTCATAAAAGTGGATCCAAAGATTCTAAAAATACAATATTTTTGATACCTATTTAAATTTTTATATCTTGTTTTTTTATTTCTCAGGCCTTTTGGACTGTATTTGTTTAAGTTTTTCTCTATTTTATATATTTTTCTATTATAAGTAAACTTGGTTTATAAGAGTTTTAACCAATTCAAATGGTTTCATGATTGTGGATCCACCTTTTCTAAATATACAATAATTTTAATACTTATTTAAATTATTTATATCTTGTTTTTTAATTACGCTGGCCTGGTGGGCCGTATTTGTTTTAGTTTTCCTCTACATAGAATATTCTCTTATTATTAGTAAATTTGGTTTATAAAAATTTTAACCAATTCAAATGGTTTTATGCAAGTAGATCCAACGTTTATAAAAATACAATAATTTTGATACCTAATTAAATTTTTTATATCTTGTTTTTTTATTTCTCAGGCCTTTTTGACTGTATTTGTTTAGGTTTTTCTCTATTTTACATATTTTATCATTATAAGTAAACTTGTTTTATAAAAATTTTAACCTATTCAAATGGTTTCAAGCAAATAGATCCAAAGATTCTAAAAATACAATATTTTTGATACCTATTTATATTTTTATATCTTGTTTTTTTATTTCTCAGGCCTTTTGGACTGTATTTGTTTAAGTTTTTCTCTATTTTATATATTTTTCTATTATAAGTAAACTTGGTTTATAAGAGTTTTAACCAATTCAAATGGTTTCATGATTGTGGATCCACCTTTTCTAAATATACAATAATTTTAATACTTATTTAAATTATTTATATCTTGTTTTTTAATTACGCTGGCCTGGTGGGCCGTATTTGTTTTAGTTTTCCTCTACATAGAATATTCTCTTATTATTAGTAAATTTGGTTTATAAAAATTTTAACCAATTCAAATGGTTTTATGAAAGTAGATCCAACGTTTATAAAAATACAATAATTTTGATACCTAATTAAATTTTTTATATCTTGTTTTTTTATTTCTCAGGCCTTTTGGACTGTATTTGTTAAGGTTTTTCTCTATTTTACATATTTTTTCATTATAAGTAAACTTGTTTTATAAAAATTTTAACCTATTCAAATGGTTTCATGAAAGTGGATCCACCTTTTCTAAATATACAATAATTTTAATACTTATTTAATTTATTTATATCTTGTTTTTTAATTACGCTGGCCTGAAGGACCGTATTTGTTTTAGTTTTCCTCTACGTAGAATATTCTCTTATTATTAGTAAATTTGGTTTATAAAAATTTTAACCAATTCAAATGGTTTTATGCAAGTAGATCCAACGTTTATAAAAATACAATAATTTTGATACCTAATTAAATTTTTTATATCTTGTTTTTTTATTTCTCAGGCCTTTTTGACTGTATTTGTTTAGGTTTTTCTCTATTTTACATATTTTTTCATTATAAGTAAACTTGTTTTATAAAAATTTTAACTTATTCAAATGGTTTCATGCAAGTGGATCCAACGTTTATAAAAATACAATAATTTTGATACCTATTTAAATTTTTTATATTATGTTTTTTTATTTCTCAGGCCTTTTGGACTGTATTTGTTTAAGTTTTTCTCTATTTTATATATTTTTCTATTATAAGTAAACTTGGTTTATAAGAATTTTAACCAATTCAAATGGTTTCATGAAAGTGGATCCACCTTTTCTAAATATACAATAATTTTAATACTTATTTAAATTATTTATATCTTGTTTTTTAATTACGCTTGCCTGGTGGGCCGTATTTGTTTTAGTTTTCCTCTACATAGAATATTCTCTTATTATTAGTAAACTTGGTTTATAAAAATTTTAACCAATTCAAATGGTTTCAAGCAAGTAGATCCAAAGATTATAAAAATACAATATTTTTGATACCTATTTATATTTTTATATCTTGTTTTTTTATTTCTCAGGCCTTTTGGACTGTATTTGTTAAGGTTTTTCTGTATTTTACATATTTTTTCATTATAAGTAAACTTGTTTTATAAAAATTTTAACCTATTCAAATGGTTTCATGAAAGTGGATCCACCTTTTCTAAATATACAATAATTTTAATACTTATTTAATTTATTTATATCTTGTTTTTTAATTACGCTGGCCTGAAGGGCCGTATTTGTTTTAGTTTTCCTCTACGTAGAATATTCTCTTATTATTAGTAAATTTGGTTTATAAAAATTTTAACCAATTCAAATGGTTTTATGCAAGTAGATCCAACGTTTATAAAAATACAATAATTTTGATACCTAATTAAATTTTTTATATCTTGTTTTTTTATTTCTCAGGCCTTTTTGACTATATTTGTTTAGGTTTTTCTCTATTTTACATATTTTTTCATTATAAGTAAACTTGTTTTATAAAAATTTTAACCTATTCAAATGGTTTCATGCAAGTGAATCCAACGTTTATAAAAATACAACAATTTTGATACCTATTTAAATTTTTAAATTATGTTTTTTTATTTCTCAGGCCTTTTGGACTGTATTTTTTTAAGTTTTTCTCTATTTTATATATTTTTCTATTATAAGTAAACTTGGTTTATAAGAATTTTAACCAATTCAAATGGTCTCATGAAAGTGGATCCACCTTTTCTAAATATACAATAATTTTAATACTTATTTAAATTATTTATATCTTGTTTTTTAATTACGCTGGCCTGGTGGGCCGTATTTGTTTTAGTTTTCCTCTACATAGAATATTCTCTTATTATTAGTAAACTTGGTTTATAAAAATTTTAACCAATTCAAATGGTTTCAAGCAAGTAGATCGAAAGATTCTTAAAATACAATATTTTTGATACCTATTTATATTTTTATATCTTGTTTTTTTATTTCTCAGGCCTTTTGGACTGTATTTGTTAAGGTTTTTCTGTATTTTACATATTTTTTCATTATAAGTAAACTTGTTTTATAAAAATTTTAACCTATTCAAATGGTTTCATGAAAGTGGATCCACCTTTTCTAAATATACAATAATTTTAATACTTATTTAATTTATTTATATCTATTTTTTTAATTACGCTGGCCTGAAGGGCCGTATTTGTTTTAGTTTTCCTCTACGTAGAATATTCTCTTATTATTAGTAAATTTGGTTTATAAAAATTTTAACCAATTCAAATGGTTTCATGCAAGTAGATCCAAAGATTCTAAAAATACAATATTTTTGGTACCTATTTAAATTTTTATATCTTGTTTTTTTATTTCTCAGGCTTTTTGGACTGTATTTGTTAAGGTTTTTCTCTATTTTACATATTTTTTCATTATAAGTAAACTTGTTTTATAAAAATGTTAACCAATTCAAATGGTTTCATGAAAGTGGATCCACCTTTTCTAAATATACAATAATTTTAATACTTATTTAAATTATTTATATCTTGTTTTTTAATTACGCTGGCCTGAAGGGCCGTATTTGTTTTAGTTTTCCTCTACGTAGAATATTCTCTTATTATTAGTAAACTTGGTTTATAAAAATTTTAACCAATTCAAATGGTTTCATGCAAGTAGATCCAAAGATTCTAAAAATACAATATTTTTGATACCTATTTAAATTTTTATATCTTGTTTTTTTATTTCTCAGGCCTTTTGGACTGTATTTGTTAAGGTTTTTCTCTATTTTACATATTTTTTCATTATAAGTAAACTTGTTTTATAAAAATTTTAACCTATTCAAATGGTTTCATGAAAGTGGATCCACCTTTTCTAAATATACAATAATTTTAATACTTATTTAATTTATTTATATCTTGTTTTTTAATTACGCTGGCCTGAAGGGCCGTATTTGTTTAAGTTTTTCTCTACGTAGAATATTCTCTCATTATTAGTAAAATTGGTTTATAAAAATTTTAACCAATTCAAATGAATTCATAAAAGTGGATCCAAAGATTCTAAAAATACAATATTTTTGATACCTATTTAAATTATTATATCTTGTTTTTTTATTTCTCAGGCCTTTTGGACTGTATTTGTTAAGGTTTTTCTCTATTTTACATATTTTTTCATTATAAGTAAACTTGTTTTATAAAAATTTTAACCTATTCAAATGGTTTCATGAAAGTGGATCCACCTTTTCTAAATATACAATAATTTTAATACTTATTTAATTTATTTATATCTTGTTTTTTAATTACGCTGGCCTGGTGGGCCGTATTTGTTTTAGTTTTCCTCTACATAGAATATTCACTTATTATTAGTAAACTTGGTTTATAAAAATTTTAACCAATTCAAATGGTTTCATGAAAGTGGATACACCTTTTCTAAATATACAATAATTTTAATACTTTTTTAATTTATTTATATCTTATTTTTTAATTACGCTGGCCTGAAGGGCCGTATTTGTTTTAGTTTTCCTCTACGTAGAATATTCTCTTATTATTAGTAAATTTGGTTTATAAAAATTTTAACCAATTCAAATGGTTTCATGCAAGTAGATCCAAAGATTCTAAAAATACAATATTTTTGATACCTATTTAAATTTTTATATCTTGTTTTTTTATTTCTCAGGCTTTTTGGACTGTATTTGTTAAGGTTTTTCTCTATTTTACATATTTTTTCATTATAAGTAAACTTGTTTTATAAAAATGTTAACCTATTCAAATGGTTTCATGAAAGTGGATCCACCTTTTCTAAATATACAATAATTTTAATACTTATTTAAATTATTTATATCTTGTTTTTTAATTACGCTGGCCTGAAGGGCCGTATTTGTTTAAGTTTTTCTCAACGTAGAATATTCTCTCATTATTAGTAAAATTGGTTTATAAAAATTTTAACCAATTCAAATGAATTCATAAAAGTGGATCCAAAGATTCTAAAAATACAATATTTTTGATACCTATTTAAATTTTTATATCTTGTTTTTTTATTTCTCAGGCCTTTTGGACTGTATTTGTTAAGGTTTTTCTCTATTTTACATATTTTTTCATTATAAGTAAACTTGTTTTATAAAAATTTTAACCTATTCAAATGGTTTCATGAAAGTGGATCCACCTTTTCTAAATATACAATAATTTTAATACTTATTTAATTTATTTATATCTTGTTTTTTAATTACGCTGGCCTGGTGGGCCGTATTTGTTTTAGGTTTCTTCTACATAGAATATTCTCTTATTATTAGTAAACTTGGTTTATAAAAATTTTAACCAATTCAAATGGTTTCAAGCAAATAGATCCAAAGATTCTAAAAATACAATATTTTTGATACCTATTTATATTTTTATATCTTGTTTTTTTATTTCTCAGGCCTTTTGGACTGTATTTGTTAAGGTTTTTCTCTATTTTACATATTTTTTCATTATAATTAAACTTGTTTTATAAAAATTTTAACCTATTCAAATGGTTTCATGAAAGTGGATACACCTTTTCTAAATATACAATAATTTTAATACTTATTTAATTTATTTATATCTTGTTTTTTAATTACGCTGGCCTGGTGGGCCGTATTTGTTTTAGGTTTCTTCTACATAGAA
The DNA here is from genome assembly GCA_022575985.1 of Anagrus nilaparvatae. NCBI lineage: Eukaryota > Metazoa > Arthropoda > Insecta > Hymenoptera > Mymaridae > Anagrus > Anagrus nilaparvatae. The sequence continues at coordinate 16,445,522 of JAKSXM010000272.1, forward strand.
TATTCTCTTATTATTAGTAAACTTGGTTTATAAAAATTTTAACCAATTCAAATGGTTTCAAGCAAATAGATCCAAAGATTCTAAAAATACAATATTTTTGATACCTATTTATATTTTTATATCTTGTTTTTTTATTTCTCAGGCCTTTTGGACTGTATTTGTTAAGGTTTTTCTCTATTTTACATATTTTTTCATTATAAGTAAACTTGTTTTATAAAAATTTAACCTATTCAAATGGTTTCATGCAAGTGAATCCAACGTTTATAAAAATACAATAATTTTGATACCTATTTAAATTTTTAAATTATGTTTTTTTATTTCTCAGGCCTTTTGGACTGTATTTTTTTAAGTTTTTCTCTATTTTATATATTTTTCTATTATAAGTAAACTTGGTTTATAAGAATTTTAACCAATTCAAATGGTCTCATGAAAGTGGATCCACCTTTTCTAAATATACAATAATTTTAATACTTATTTAAATTATTTAAATCTTGTTTTTTAATTACGCTGGCCTGGTGGGCCGTATTTGTTTTAGTTTTCCTCTACATAGAATATTCTCTTATTATTAGTAAACTTGGTTTATAAAAATTTTAACCAATTCAAATGGTTTCAAGCAAGTAGATCGAAAGATTCTAAAAATACAATATTTTTGATACCTATTTATATTTTTATATCTTGTTTTTTTATTTCTCAGGCCTTTTGGACTGTATTTGTTAAGGTTTTTCTCTATTTTACATATTTTTTCATTATAAGTAAACTTGTTTTATAAAAATTTTAACCTATTCAAATGGTTTCATGAAAGTGGATCCACCTTTTCTAAATATACAATAATTTTAATACTTTTTTAATTTATTTATATCTTGTTTTTTAATTACGCTGGCCTGAAGGGCCGTATTTGTTTTAGTTTTCCTCTACGTAGAATATTCTCTTATTATTAGTAAACTTGGTTTATAAAAATTTTAACCTATTCAAATGGTTTCATGCAAGTGGATCCAACGTTTATAAAAATACAATAATTTTGATACCTATTTAAATTTTTTATATTATGTTTTTTTATTTCTCAGGCCTTTTGGACTGTATTTGTTTAAGTTTTTCTCTATTTTATATATTTTTCTATTATAAGTAAACTTGGTTTATAAGAATTTTAACCAATTCAAATAGTTTCATGAAAGTGGATCCACCTTTTGTAAATATACAATAATTTTAATACTTATTTAAATTATTTATATCTTGTTTTTTAATTACGCTGGCCTGGTGGGCCGTATTTGTTTTAGTTTTTCTCTACATAGAATATTCTCTTATTATTAGTAAACTTGGTTTATAAAAATTTTAACCAATTCAAATGGTTTCAAGCAAGTAGATCTAAAGATTCTAAAAATACAATATTTTTGATACCTATTTATATTTTTATATCTTGTTTTTTTATTTCTCAGGCCTTTTGGACTGTATTTGTTTAAGTTTTTCTCTATTTTATATATTTTTCTATTATAAGTAAACTTGGTTTATAAGAATTTTAACCAATTCAAATGGTTTCATGAAAGTGGATCCACCTTTTCTAAATATACAATAATTTTAATACTTATTTAAATTATTTATATCTTGTTTTTTAATTACGCTGGCCTGAAGGGCCGTATTTGTTTTAGTTTTCCTCTACGTAGAATATTCTCTTATTATTAGTAAACTTGGTTTATAAAAATTTTAACCAATTCAAATGGTTTCATGCAAGTAGATCCAAAGATTCTAAAAATACAATATTTTTGATACCTATTTAAATTTTTATATCTTGTTTTTTTATTTCTCAGGCCTTTTGGACTGTATTTGTTAAGGTTTTTCTCTATTTTACATATTTTTTCATTATAAGTAAACTTGTTTTATAAAAATTTTAACCTATTCAAATGGTTTCATGAAAGTGGATCCACCTTTTCTAAATATACAATAATTTTAATACTTATTTAATTTATTTATATCTTGTTTTTTAATTACGCTGGCCTAAAGGGCCGTATTTGTTTAAGTTTTTCTCTACGTAGAATATTCTCTCATTATTAGTAAAATTGGTTTATAAAAATTTTAACCAATTCAAATGAATTCATAAAAAGGGGACCCAAAGATTCTAAAAATACAATATTTTTGATACCTATTTAAATTATTATATCTTGTTTTTTTATTTCTCAGGCCTTTTGGACTGTATTTGTTAAGGTTTTTCTCTATTTTACATATTTTTTCATTATAAGTAAACTTGTTTTATAAAAATTTTAACCTATTCAAATGGTTTCATGAAAGTGGATCCACCTTTTCTAAATATACAATAATTTTAATACTTATTTAATTTATTTATATCTTATTTTTTAATTACGCTGGCCTGAAGGGCCGTATTTGTTTTAGTTTTCCTCTACGTAGAATATTCTCTTATTATTAGTAAACTTGGTTTATAAAAATTTTAACCAATTCAAATGGTTTCAAGCAAATAGATCCAAAGATTCTAAAAATACAATATTTTTGATACCTATTTATATTTTTATATCTTGTTTTTTTATTTCTCAGGCCTTTTGGACTGTATTTGTTAAGGTTTTTCTCTATTTTACATATTTTTTCATTATAATTAAACTTGTTTTATAAAAATTTTAACCTATTCAAATGGTTTCATGAAAGTGGATACACCTTTTCTAAATATACAATAATTTTAATACTTATTTAATTTATTTATATCTTGTTTTTTAATTACGCTGGCCTGGTGGGCCGTATTTGTTTTAGGTTTCTTCTACATAGAATATTCTCTTATTATTAGTAAACTTGGTTTATAAAAATTTTAACCAATTCAAATGGTTTCAAGCAAATAGATCCAAAGATTCTAAAAATACAATATTTTTGATACCTATTTATATTTTTATATCTTGTTTTTTTATTTCTCAGGCCTTTTGGACTGTATTTGTTAAGGTTTTTCTCTATTTTACATATTTTTTCATTATAAGTAAACTTGTTTTATAAAAATTTTAACCAATTCAAATGGTTTCATGCAAGTAGATCCAAAGATTCTAAAAATACAATAATTTTGATACCTAATTAAATTTTTTATATCTTTTTTTTTTATTTCTCAGGCCTTTTTGACTGTATTTGTTTAGGTTTTTCTCTATTTTACATATTTTTTCATTATAAGTAAACTTGTTTTATAAAAATTTAACCTATTCAAATGGTTTCATGCAAGTGGATCCAACGTTTATAAAAATACAATAATTTTGATACCTATTTAAATTTTTAAATTATGTTTTTTTATTTCTCAGGCCTTTTGGACTGTATTTTTTTAAGTTTTTCTCTATTTTATATATTTTTCTATTATAAGTAAACTTGGTTTATAAGAATTTTAACCAATTCAAATGGTCTCATGAAAGTGGATCCACCTTTTCTAAATATACAATAATTTTAATACTTATTTAATTTATTTATATCTTGTTTTTTAATTACGCTGGCCTGGTGGGCCGTATTTGTTTTAGGTTTCTTCTACATAGAATATTCTCTTATTATTAGTAAACTTGGTTTATAAAAATTTTAACCAATTCAAATGGTTTCAAGCAAATAGATCCAAAGATTCTAAAAATACAATATTTTTGATACCTATTTATATTTTTATATCTTGTTTTTTTATTTCTCAGGCCTTTTGGACTGTATTTGTTAAGGTTTTTCTCTATTTTACATATTTTTTCATTATAAGTAAACTTGTTTTATAAAAATTTTAACCAATTCAAATGGTTTCATGCAAGTAGATCCAAAGATTCTAAAAATACAATAATTTTGATACCTAATTAAATTTTTTATATCTTTTTTTTTTATTTCTCAGGCCTTTTTGACTGTATTTGTTTAGGTTTTTCTCTATTTTACATATTTTTTCATTATAAGTAAACTTGTTTTATAAAAATTTAACCTATTCAAATGGTTTCATGCAAGTGGATCCAACGTTTATAAAAATACAATAATTTTGATACCTATTTAAATTTTTAAATTATGTTTTTTTATTTCTGAGGCCTTTTGGACTGTATTTTTTTAAGTTTTTCTCTATTTTATATATTTTTCTATTATAAGTAAACTTGGTTTATAAGAATTTTAACCAATTCAAATGGTCTCATGAAAGTGGATCCACCTTTTCTAAATATACAATAATTTTAATACTTATTTAAATTATTTAAATCTTGTTTTTTAATTACGCTGGCCTGGTGGGCCGTATTTGTTTTAGTTTTCCTCTACATAGAATATTCTCTTATTATTAGTAAACTTGGTTTATAAAAATTTTAACCAATTCAAATGGTTTCAAGCAAGTAGATCGAAAGATTCTAAAAATACAATATTTTTGATACCTATTTATATTTTTATATCTTGTTTTTTTATTTCTCAGGCCTTTTGGACTGTATTTGTTAAGGTTTTTCTCTATTTTACATATTTTTTCATTATAAGTAAACTTGTTTTATAAAAATTTTAACCTATTCAAATGGTTTCATGAAAGTGGATCCACCTTTTCTAAATATACAATAATTTTAATACTTTTTTAATTTATTTATATCTTGTTTTTTAATTACGCTGGCCTGAAGGGCCGTATTTGTTTTAGTTTTCCTCTACGTAGAATATTCTCTTATTATTAGTAAACTTGGTTTATAAAAATTTTAACCAATTCAAATGGTTTCATGCAAATAGATCCAACGTTTATAAAAATACAATAATTTTGATACCTAATTAAATTTTTTATATCTTGTTTTTTTATTTCTCAGGCCTTTTTGACTGTATTTGTTTAGGTTTTTCTCTATTTTACATATTTTATCATTATAAGTAAACTTGTTTTATAAAAATTTTAACCTATTCAAATGGTTTCATGCAAGTGGATCCAACGTTTATAAAAATACAATAATTTTGATACCTATTTAAATTTTTTATATTATGTTTTTTTATTTCTCAGGCCTTTTGGACTGTATTTGTTTAAGTTTTTCTCTATTTTATATATTTTTCTATTATAAGTAAACTTGGTTTATAAGAGTTTTAACCAATTCAAATGGTTTCATGAATGTGGATCCACCTTTTCTAAATATACAATAATTTTAATACTTATTTAAATTATTTATATTTTGTTTTTTAATTACGCTGGCCTGGTGGGCCGTATTTGTTTTAGTTTTCCTCTACATAGAATATTCTCTTATTATTAGTAAATTTGGTTTATAAAAATTTTAACCAATTCAAATGGTTTTATGCAAGTAGATCCAACGTTTATAAAAATACAATAATTTTGATACCTAATTAAATTTTTTATATCTTGTTTTTTTATTTCTCAGGCCTTTTGGACTGTATTTGTTAAGGTTTTTCTCTATTTTACATATTTTTTCATTATAAGTAAACTTGTTTTATAAAAATTTTAACCTATTCAAATGGTTTCATGAAAGTGGATCCACCTTTTCTAAATATACAATAATTTTAATACTTATTTAATTTATTTATATCTTGTTTTTTAATTACGCTGGCCTGAAGGACCGTATTTGTTTTAGTTTTCCTCTACGTAGAATATTCTCTTATTATTAGTAAATTTGGTTTATAAAAATTTTAACCAATTCAAATGGTTTTATGCAAGTAGATCCAACGTTTATAAAAATACAATAATTTTGATACCTAATTAAATTTTTTATATCTTGTTTTTTTATTTCTCAGGCCTTTTTGACTGTATTTGTTTAGGTTTTTCTCTATTTTACATATTTTTTCATTATAAGTAAACTTGTTTTATAAAAATTTTAACTTATTCAAATGGTTTCATGCAAGTGGATCCAACGTTTATAAAAATACAATAATTTTGATACCTATTTAAATTTTTTATATTATGTTTTTTTATTTCTCAGGCCTTTTGGACTGTATTTGTTTAAGTTTTTCTCTATTTTATATATTTTTCTATTATAAGTAAACTTGGTTTATAAGAATTTTAACCAATTCAAATGGTTTCATGAAAGTGGATCCACCTTTTCTAAATATACAATAATTTTAATACTTATTTAAATTATTTATATCTTGTTTTTTAATTACGCTGGCCTGGTGGGCCGTATTTGTTTTAGTTTTCCTCTACATAGAATATTCTCTTATTATTAGTAAACTTGGTTTATAAAAATTTTAACCAATTCAAATGGTTTCAAGCAAGTAGATCCAAAGATTCTAAAAATACAATATTTTTGATACCTATTTATATTTTTATATCTTGTTTTTTTATTTCTCAGGCCTTTTGGACTGTATTTGTTAAGGTTTTTCTCTATTTTACATATTTTTTCATTATAAGTAAACTTGTTTTATAAAAATTTTAACCTATTCAAATGGTTTCATGAAAGTGGATACACCTTTTCTAAATATACAATAATTTTAATACTTTTTTAATTTATTTATATCTTGTTTTTTAATTACGCTGGCCTGAAGGGCCGTATTTGTTTTAGTTTTCCTCTACGTAGAATATTCTCTTATTATTAGTAAACTTGGTTTATAAAAATTTTAACCAATTCAAATGGTTTCATGCAAGTAGATCCAGAGATTCTAAAAATACAATATTTTTGATACCTATTTATATTTTTATATCTTGTTTTTTTATTTCTCAGGCCTTTTGGACTGTATTTGTTAAGGTTTTTCTCTATTTTACATATTTTTTCATTATAAGTAAACTTGTTTTATAAAAATTTTAACCTATTCAAATGGTTTCATGAAAGTGGATCCACCTTTTCTAAATATACAATAATTTTAATACTTATTTAATTTATTTATATCTTGTTTTTTAATTACGCTGGCCTGGTGGGCCGTATTTGTTTTAGTTTTCCTCTACATAGAATATTCTCTTATTATTAGTAAACTTGGTTTATAAAAATTTTAACCAATTCAAATGGTTTCAAGCAAGTAGATCCAAAGATTCTAAAAATACAATATTTTTGATACCTATTTAAATTTTTATATCTTGTTTTTTTATTTCTCAGGCTTTTTGGACTGTATTTGTTAAGGTTTTTCTCTATTTTACATATTTTTTCATTATAAGTAAACTTGTTTTATAAAAATTTTAACCTATTCAAATGGTTTCATGAAAGTGGATACACCTTTTCTAAATATACAATAATTTCATTACTTATTTGATTTATTTATATCTTGTTTTTTAATTACGCTGGCCTGAAGGGCCGTATTTGTTTTAGTTTTCCTCTACGTAGAATATTCTCTTATTATTAGTAAATTTGGTTTATAAAAATTTTAACCAATTCAAATGGTTTCATGCAAGTAGATCCAAAGATTCTAAAAATACAATAATTTTGATACCTAATTAAATTTTTTATATCTTGTTTTTTTATTTCTCAGGCCTTTTTGACTGTATTTGTTTAGGTTTTTCTCTATTTTACATATTTTATCATTATAAGTAAACTTGTTTTATAAAAATTTTAACCTATTCAAATGGTTTCATGCAAGTGGATCCAACGTTTATAAAAATACAATAATTTTGATACCTATTTAAATTTTTTATATTATGTTTTTTTATTTCTCAGGCCTTTTGGACTGTATTTGTTTAAGTTTTTCTCTATTTTATATATTTTTCTATTATAAGTAAACTTGGTTTATAAGAGTTTTAACCAATTCAAATGGTTTCATGAATGTGGATCCACCTTTTCTAAATATACAATAATTTTAATACTTATTTAAATTATTTATATCTTGTTTTTTAATTACGCTGGCCTGGTGGGCCGTATTTGTTTTAGTTTTCCTCTACATAGAATATTCTCTTATTATTAGTAAATTTGGTTTATAAAAATTTTAACCAATTCAAATGGTTTTATGCAAGTAGATCCAACGTTTATAAAAATACAATAATTTTGATACCTAATTAAATTTTTTATATCTTGTTTTTTTATTTCTCAGGCCTTTTGGACTGTATTTGTTAAGGTTTTTCTCTATTTTACATATTTTTTCATTATAAGTAAACTTGTTTTATAAAAATTTTAACCTATTCAAATGGTTTCATGAAAGTGGATCCACCTTTTCTAAATATACAATAATTTTAATACTTATTTAATTTATTTATATCTTGTTTTTTAATTACGCTGGCCTGAAGGGCCGTATTTGTTTAAGTTTTTCTCTACGTAGAATATTCTCTCATAATTAGTAAAATTGGTTTATAAAAATTTTAACCAATTCAAATGAATTCATAAAAGTGGATCCAAAGATTCTAAAAATACAATATTTTTGATACCTATTTAAATTATTATATCTTGTTTTTTTATTTCTCAGGCCTTTTGGACTGTATTTGTTAAGGTTTTTCTCTATTTTACATATTTTTTCATTATAAGTAAACTTGGTTTATAAGAGTTTTAACCAATTCAAATGGTTTCATGAATGTGGATCCACCTTTTCTAAATATACAATAATTTTAATACTTATTTAAATTATTTATATCTTGTTTTTTAATTACGCTGGCCTGGTGGGCCGTATTTGTTTTAGTTTTCCTCTACATAGAATATTCTCTTATTATTAGTAAATTTGGTTTATAAAAATTTTAACCAATTCAAATGGTTTTATGCAAGTAGATCCAACGTTTATAAAAATACAATAATTTTGATACCTAATTAAATTTTTTATATCTTGTTTTTTTATTTCTCAGGCCTTTTGGACTGTATTTGTTAAGGTTTTTCTCTATTTTACATATTTTTTCATTATAAGTAAACTTGTTTTATAAAAATTTTAACCTATTCAAATGGTTTCATGAAAGTGGATCCACCTTTTCTAAATATACAATAATTTTAATACTTATTTAATTTATTTATATCTTGTTTTTTAATTACGCTGGCCTGAAGGGCCGTATTTGTTTAAGTTTTTCTCTACGTAGAATATTCTCTCATAATTAGTAAAATTGGTTTATAAAAATTTTAACCAATTCAAATGAATTCATAAAAGTGGATCCAAAGATTCTAAAAATACAATATTTTTGATACCTATTTAAATTATTATATCTTGTTTTTTTATTTCTCAGGCCTTTTGGACTGTATTTGTTAAGGTTTTTATCTATTTTACATATTTTTTCATTATAAGTAAACTAGTTTTATAAAAATTTTAAACTATTCAAATGGTTTCATGAAAGTGGATCCACCTTTTCTAAATATACAATAATTTTAATACTTTTTTAATTTATTTATATCTTGTTTTTTAATTACGCTGGTCTGAAGGGCCGTATTTGTTTTAGTTTTCCTCTACGTAGAATATTCTCTTATTATTAGTAAACTTGGTTTATAAAAATTTTAACCAATTCAAATGGTTTCATGCAAGTAGATCCAAAGATTCTAAAAATACAATATTTTTGGTACCTATTTAAATTTTTATATCTTGTTTTTTTATTTCTCAGGCTTTTTGGACTGTATTTGTTAAGGTTTTTCTCTATTTTACATATTTTTTCATTATAAGTAAACTTGTTTTATAAAAATGTTAACCTATTCAAATGGTTTCATGAAAGTGGATCCACCTTTTCTAATTATACAATAATTTTAATACTTATTTAAATTATTTATATCTTGTTTTTTAATTACGCTGGCCTGAAGAGCCGTATTTTTTTAAGTTTTTCTCAACGTAGAATATTCTCTCATTATTAGTAAAATTGGTTTATAAAAATTTTAACCAATTCAAATGAATTCATAAAAGTGGATCCAAAGATTCTAAAAATACAATATTTTTGATACCTATTTAAATTTTTATACCTTGTTTTTTTATTTCTCAGGCCTTTTGGACTGTATTTGTTAAGGTTTTTCTCTATTTTACATATTTTTTCATTATAAGTAAACTTGTTTTATAAAAATTTTAACCTATTCAAATGGTTTCATGAAAGTGGATCCACCTTTTCTAAATATACAATAATTTTAATACTTATTTAATTTATTTATATCTTGTTTTTTAATTACGCTGGCCTGGTGGGCCGTATTTGTTTTAGTTTTCCTCTACATAGAATATTCTCTTATTATTAGTAAACTTGGTTTATAAAAATTTTAACCAATTCAAATGGTTTCAAGCAAGTAGATCCAAAGATTCTAAAAATACAATATTTTTGATACCTATTTATATTTTTATATCTTGTTTTTTTATTTCTCAGGCCTTTTGGACTGTATTTGTTAAGGTTTTTCTCTATTTTACATATTTTTTCATTATAAGTAAACTTGTTTTATAAAAATGTTAACCTATTCAAATGGTTTCATGAAAGTGGATCCACCTTTTCTAAATATACAATAATTTTAATACTTATTTAAATTATTTATATCTTGTTTTTTAATTACGCTGGCCTGAAGGGCCGTATTTTTTTAAGTTTTTCTCAACGTAGAATATTCTCTCATTATTAGTAAAATTGGTTTATAAAAATTTTAACCAATTCAAATGAATTCATAAAAGTGGATCCAAAGATTCTAAAAATACAATATTTTTGATACCTATTTAAATTTTTATATCTTGTTTTTTTATTTCTCAGGCCTTTTGGACTGTATTTGTTAAGGTTTTTCTCTATTTTACATATTTTTTCATTATAAGTAAACTTGTTTTATAAAAATTTTAACCTATTCAAATGGTTTCATGAAAGTGGATCCACCTTTTCTAAATATACAATAATTTTAATACTTATTTAATTTATTTATATCTTGTTTTTTAATTACGCTGGCCTGGTGGGCCGTATTTGTTTTAGTTTTCCTCTACATAGAATATTCTCTTATTATTAGTAAACTTGGTTTATAAAAATTTTAACCAATTCAAATGGTTTCAAGCAAGTAGATCCAACGTTTATAAAAATACAATAATTTTGATACCTAATTAAATTTTTTATATCTTGTTTTTTTATTTCTCAGGCCTTTTGGACTGTATTTGTTAAGGTTTTTCTCTATTTTACATATTTTTTCATTATAAGTAAACTTGTTTTATAAAAATTTTAACCTATTCAAATGGTTTCATGAAAGTGGATCCACCTTTTCTAAATATACAATAATTTTAATACTTATTTAATTTATTTATATCTTGTTTTTTAATTACGCTGGCCTGAAGGGCCGTATTTGTTTAAGTTTTTCTCTACGTAGAATATTCTCTCATTATTAGTAAAATTGGTTTATAAAAATTTTAACCAATTCAAATGAATTCATAAAAGTGGATCCAAAGATTCTAAAAATACAATATTTTTGATACCTATTTAAATTATTATATCTTGTTTTTTTATTTCTCAGGCCTTTTGGACTGTATTTGTTAAGGTTTTTCTCTATTTTACATATTTTTTCATTATAAGTAAACTAGTTTTATAAAAATTTTAACCTATTCAAATGGTTTCATGAAAGTGGATCCACCTTTTCTAAATATACAATAATTTTAATACTTTTTTAATTTATTTATATCTTGTTTTTTAATTACGCTGGTCTGAAGGGCCGTATTTGTTTTAGTTTTCCTCTACGTAGAATATTCTCTTATTATTAGTAAACTTGGTTTATAAAAATTTTAACCAATTCAAATGGTTTCATGCAAGTAGATCCAAAGATTCTAAAAATACAATATTTTTGGTACCTATTTAAATTTTTATATCATGTTTTTTTATTTCTCAGGCTTTTTGGACTGTATTTGTTAAGGTTTTTCTCTATTTTACATATTTTTTCATTATAAGTAAACTTGTTTTATAAAAATGTTAACCTATTCAAATGGTTTCATGAAAGTGGATCCACCTTTTCTAAATATACAATAATTTTAATACTTATTTAAATTATTTATATCTTGTTTTTTAATTACGCTGGCCTGAAGGGCCGTATTTTTTTAAGTTTTTCTCAACGTAGAATATTCTCTCATTATTAGTAAAATTGGTTTATAAAAATTTTAACCAATTCAAATGAATTCATAAAAGTGGATCCAAAGATTCTAAAAATACAATATTTTTGATACCTATTTAAATTTTTATATCTTGTTTTTTTATTTCTCAGGCCTTTTGGACTGTATTTGTTAAGGTTTTTCTCTATTTTACATATTTTTTCATTATAAGTAAACTTGTTTTATAAAAATTTTAACCTATTCAAATGGTTTCATGAAAGTGGATCCACCTTTTCTAAATATACAATAATTTTAATACTTATTTAATTTATTTATATCTTGTTTTTTAATTACGCTGGCCTGGTGGGCCGTATTTGTTTTAGTTTTCCTCTACATAGAATATTCTCTTATTATTAGTAAACTTGGTTTATAAAAATTTTAACCAATTCAAATGGTTTCAAGCAAGTAGATCCAAAGATTCTAAAAATACAATATTTTTGATACCTATTTATATTTTTATATCTTGTTTTTTTATTTCTCAGGCCTTTTGGACTGTATTTGTTAAGGTTTTTCTCTATTTTACATATTTTTTCATTATAAGTAAACTTGTTTTATAAAAATTTTAACCTATTCAAATGGTTTCATGAAAGTGGATACACCTTTTCTAAATATACAATAATTTTAATACTTTTTTAATTTATTTATATCTTGTTTTTTAATTACGCTGGCCTGAAGGGCCGTATTTGTTTTAGTTTTCCTCTACGTAGAATATTCTCTTATTATTAGTAAACTTGGTTTATAAAAATTTTAACCAATTCAAATGGTTTCATGCAAGTAGATCCAAAGATTCTAAAAATACAATATTTTTGATACCTATTTATATTTTTATATCTTGTTTTTTTATTTCTCAGGCCTTTTGGACTGTATTTGTTAAGGTTTTTCTCTATTTTACATATTTTTTCATTATAAGTAAACTTGTTTTATAAAAATTTTAACCTATTCAAATGGTTTCATGAAAGTGGATACACCTTTTCTAAATATACAATAATTTCATTACTTATTTGATTTATTTATATCTTGTTTTTTAATTACGCTGGCCTGAAGGGCCGTATTTGTTTTAGTTTTCCTCTACGTAGAATATTCTCTTATTATTAGTAAATTTGGTTTATAAAAATTTTAACCAATTCAAATGGTTTCATGCAAGTAGATCCAAAGATTCTAAAAATACAATAATTTTGATACCTAATTAAATTTTTTATATCTTGTTTTTTTATTTCTCAGGCCTTTTTGACTGTATTTGTTTAGGTTTTTCTCTATTTTACATATTTTATCATTATAAGTAAACTTGTTTTATAAAAATTTTAACCTATTCAAATGGTTTCATGCAAGTGGATCCAACGTTTATAAAAATACAATAATTTTGATACCTATTTAAATTTTTTATATTATGTTTTTTTATTTCTCAGGCCTTTTGGACTGTATTTGTTTAAGTTTTTCTCTATTTTATATATTTTTCTATTATAAGTAAACTTGGTTTATAAGAGTTTTAACCAATTCAAATGGTTTCATGAATGTGGATCCACCTTTTCTAAATATACAATAATTTTAATACTTATTTAAATTATTTATATCTTGTTTTTTAATTACGCTGGCCTGGTGGGCCGTTTTTGTTTTAGTTTTCCTCTACATAGAATATTCTCTTATTATTAGTAAATTTGGTTTATAAAAATTTTAACCAATTCAAATGGTTTTATGCAAGTAGATCCAACGTTTATAAAAATACAATAATTTTGATACCTAATTAAATTTTTTATATCTTGTTTTTTTATTTCTCAGGCCTTTTTGACTGTATTTGTTTAGGTTTTTCTCTATTTTACATATTTTTTCATTATAAGTAAACTTGTTTTATAAAAATTTTAACTTATTCAAATGGTTTCATGCAAGTGGATCCAACGTTTATAAAAATACAATAATTTTGATACCTATTTAAATTTTTTATATTATGTTTTTTTATTTCTCAGGCCTTTTGGACTGTATTTGTTTAAGTTTTTCTCTATTTTATATATTTTTCTATTATAAGTAAACTTGGTTTATAAGAATTTTAACCAATTCAAATGGTTTCATGAAAGTGGATCCACCTTTTCTAAATATACAATAATTTTAATACTTATTTAAATTATTTATATCTTGTTTTTTAATTACGCTGGCCTGAAGGGCCGTATTTGTTTTAGTTTTCCTCTACGTAGAATATTCTCTTATTATTAGTAAACTTGGTTTATAAAAATTTTAACCAATTCAAATGGTTTCATGCAAGTAGATCCAAAGATTCTAAAAATACAATACTTTTGATACCTATTTAAATTTTTATATCTTGTTTTTTTATTTCTCAGGCCTTTTGGACTGTATTTGTTAAGGTTTTTCTCTATTTTACATATTTTTTCATTATAAGTAAACTTGTTTTATAAAAATTTTAACCTATTCAAATGGTTTCATGAAAGTGGATCCACCTTTTCTAAATATACAATAATTTTAATACTTATTTAATTTATTTATATCTTGTTTTTTAATTACGCTGGCCTGGTGGGCCGTATTTGTTTTAGTTTTCCTCTACGTAGAATATTCTCTTATTATTAGTAAACTTGGTTTATAAAAATTTTAACCAATTCAAATGGTTTCATGCAAGTAGATCCAAAGATTCTAAAAATACAATATTTTTGGTACCTATTTAAATTTTTATATCTTGTTTTTTTATTTCTCAGGCTTTTTGGACTGTATTTGTTAAGGTTTTTCTCTATTTTACATATTTTTTCATTATAAGTAAACTTGTTTTATAAAAATGTTAACCTATTCAAATGGTTTCATGAAAGTGGATCCACCTTTTCTAAATATACAATAATTTTAATACTTATTTAAATTATTTATATCTTGTTTTTTAATTACGCTGGCCTGAAGAGCCGTATTTTTTTAAGTTTTTCTCAACGTAGAATATTCTCTCATTATTAGTAAAATTGGTTTATAAAAATTTTAACCAATTCAAATGAATTCATAAAAGTGGATCCAAAGATTCTAAAAATACAATATTTTTGATACCTATTTAAATTTTTATACCTTGTTTTTTTATTTCTCAGGCCTTTTGGACTGTATTTGTTAAGGTTTTTCTCTATTTTACATATTTTTTCATTATAAGTAAACTTGTTTTATAAAAATTTTAACCTATTCAAATGGTTTCATGAAAGTGGATCCACCTTTTCTAAATATACAATAATTTTAATACTTATTTAATTTATTTATATCTTGTTTTTTAATTACGCTGGCCTGGTGGGCCGTATTTGTTTTAGTTTTCCTCTACATAGAATATTCTCTTATTATTAGTAAACTTGGTTTATAAAAATTTTAACCAATTCAAATGGTTTCAAGCAAGTAGATCCAAAGATTCTAAAAATACAATATTTTTGATACCTATTTATATTTTTATATCTTGTTTTTTTATTTCTCAGGCCTTTTGGACTGTATTTGTTAAGGTTTTTCTCTATTTTACATATTTTTTCATTATAAGTAAACTTGTTTTATAAAAATGTTAACCTATTCAAATGGTTTCATGAAAGTGGATCCACCTTTTCTAAATATACAATAATTTTAATACTTATTTAAATTATTTATATCTTGTTTTTTAATTACGCTGGCCTGAAGGGCCGTATTTTTTTAAGTTTTTCTCAACGTAGAATATTCTCTCATTATTAGTAAAATTGGTTTATAAAAATTTTAACCAATTCAAATGAATTCATAAAAGTGGATCCAAAGATTCTAAAAATACAATATTTTTGATACCTATTTAAATTTTTATATCTTGTTTTTTTATTTCTCAGGCCTTTTGGACTGTATTTGTTAAGGTTTTTCTCTATTTTACATATTTTTTCATTATAAGTAAACTTGTTTTATAAAAATTTTAACCTATTCAAATGGTTTCATGAAAGTGGATCCACCTTTTCTAAATATACAATAATTTTAATACTTATTTAATTTATTTATATCTTGTTTTTTAATTACGCTGGCCTGGTGGGCCGTATTTGTTTTAGTTTTCCTCTACATAGAATATTCTCTTATTATTAGTAAACTTGGTTTATAAAAATTTTAACCAATTCAAATGGTTTCAAGCAAGTAGATCCAACGTTTATAAAAATACAATAATTTTGATACCTAATTAAATTTTTTATATCTTGTTTTTTTATTTCTCAGGCCTTTTGGACTGTATTTGTTAAGGTTTTTCTCTATTTTACATATTTTTTCATTATAAGTAAACTTGTTTTATAAAAATTTTAACCTATTCAAATGGTTTCATGAAAGTGGATCCACCTTTTCTAAATATACAATAATTTTAATACTTATTTAATTTATTTATATCTTGTTTTTTAATTACGCTGGCCTGAAGGACCGTATTTGTTTTAGTTTTCCTCTACGTAGAATATTCTCTTATTATTAGTAAATTTGGTTTATAAAAATTTTAACCAATTCAAATGGTTTTATGCAAGTAGATCCAACGTTTATAAAAATACAATAATTTTGATACCTAATTAAATTTTTTATATCTTGTTTTTTTATTTCTCAGGCCTTTTTGACTGTATTTGTTTAGGTTTTTCTCTATTTTACATATTTTTTCATTATAAGTAAACTTGTTTTATTAAAATTTTAACTTATTCAAATGGTTTCATGCAAGTGGATCCAACGTTTATAAAAATACAATAATTTTGATACCTATTTAAATTTTTTATATTATGTTTTTTTATTTCTCAGGCCTTTTGGACTGTATTTGTTTAAGTTTTTCTCTATTTTATATATTTTTCTATTATAAGTAAACTTGGTTTATAAGAGTTTTAACCAATTCAAATGGTTTCATGAATGTGGATCCACCTTTTCTAAATATACAATAATTTTAATACTTATTTAAATTATTTATATCTTGTTTTTTAATTACGCTGGCCTGGTGGGCCGTATTTGTTTTAGTTTTCCTCTACATAGAATATTCTCTTATTATTAGTAAATTTGGTTTATAAAAATTTTAACCAATTCAAATGGTTTTATGCAAGTAGATCCAACGTTTATAAAAATACAATAATTTTGATACCTAATTAAATTTTTTATATCTTGTTTTTTTATTTCTCAGGCCTTTTGGACTGTATTTGTTAAGGTTTTTCTCTATTTTACATATTTTTTCATTATAAGTAAACTTGTTTTATAAAAATTTTAACCTATTCAAATGGTTTCATGAAAGTGGATCCACCTTTTCTAAATATACAATAATTTTAATACTTATTTAATTTATTTATATCTTGTTTTTTAATTACGCTGGCCTGAAGGACCGTATTTGTTTTAGTTTTCCTCTACGTAGAATATTCTCTTATTATTAGTAAATTTGGTTTATAAAAATTTTAACCAATTCAAATGGTTTTATGCAAGTAGATCCAACGTTTATAAAAATACAATAATTTTGATACCTAATTAAATTTTTTATATCTTGTTTTTTTATTTCTCAGGCCTTTTTGACTGTATTTGTTTAGGTTTTTCTCTATTTTACATATTTTTTCATTATAAGTAAACTTGTTTTATAAAAATTTTAACTTATTCAAATGGTTTCATGCAAGTGGATCCAACGTTTATAAAAATACAATAATTTTGATACCTATTTAAATTTTTTATATTATGTTTTTTTATTTCTCAGGCCTTTTGGACTGTATTTGTTTAAGTTTTTCTCTATTTTATATATTTTTCTATTATAAGTAAACTTGGTTTATAAGAATTTTAACCAATTCAAATGGTTTCATGAAAGTGGATCCACCTTTTCTAAATATACAATAATTTTAATACTTATTTAAATTATTTATATCTTGTTTTTTAATTACGCTGGCCTGGTGGGCCGTATTTGTTTTAGTTTTCCTCTACATAGAATATTCTCTTATTATTAGTAAATTTGGTTTATAAAAATTTTAACCAATTCAAATGGTTTTATGCAAGTAGATCCAACGTTTATAAAAATACAATAATTTTGATACCTAATTAAATTTTTTATATCTTGTTTTTTTATTTCTCAGGCCTTTTGGACTGTATTTGTTAAGGTTTTTCTCTATTTTACATATTTTTTCATTATAAGTAAACTTGTTTTATAAAAATTTTAACCTATTCAAATGGTTTCATGAAAGTGGATCCACCTTTTCTAAATATACAATAATTTTAATACTTATTTAATTTATTTATATCTTGTTTTTTAATTACGCTGGCCTGAAGGGCCGTATTTGTTTAAGTTTTTCTCTACGTAGAATATTCTCTCATTATTAGTAAAATTGGTTTATAAAAATTTTAACCAATTCAAATGAATTCATAAAAGTGGATCCAAAGATTCTAAAAATACAATATTTTTGATACCTATTTAAATTATTATATCTTGTTTTTTTATTTCTCAGGCCTTTTGGACTGTATTTGTTAAGGTTTTTCTCTATTTTACATATTTTTTCATTATAAGTAAACTAGTTTTATAAAAATTTTAACCTATTCAAATGGTTTCATGAAAGTGGATCCACCTTTTCTAAATATACAATAATTTTAATACTTTTTTAATTTATTTATATCTTGTTTTCTAATTACGCTGGTCTGAAGGGCCGTATTTGTTTTAGTTTTCCTCTACGTAGAATATTCTCTTATTATTAGTAAACTTGGTTTATAAAAATTTTAACCAATTCAAATGGTTTCATGCAAGTAGATCCAAAGATTCTAAAAATACAATATTTTTGGTACCTATTTAAATTTTTATATCTTGTTTTTTTATTTCTCAGGCTTTTTGGACTGTATTTGTTAAGGTTTTTCTCTATTTTACATATTTTTTCATTATAAGTAAACTTGTTTTATAAAAATGTTAACCTATTCAAATGGTTTCATGAAAGTGGATCCACCTTTTCTAAATATACAATAATTTTAATACTTATTTAAATTATTTATATCTTGTTTTTTAATTACGCTGGCCTGAAGGGCCGTATTTTTTTAAGTTTTTCTCAACGTAGAATATTCTCTCATTATTAGTAAAATTGGTTTATAAAAATTTTAACCAATTCAAATGAATTCATAAAAGTGGATCCAAAGATTCTAAAAATACAATATTTTTGATACCTATTTAAATTTTTATATCTTGTTTTTTTATTTCTCAGGCCTTTTGGACTGTATTTGTTAAGGTTTTTCTCTATTTTACATATTTTTTCATTATAAGTAAACTTGTTTTATAAAAATTTTAACCTATTCAAATGGTTTCATGAAAGTGGATCCACCTTTTCTAAATATACAATAATTTTAATACTTATTTAATTTATTTATATCTTGTTTTTTAATTACGCTGGCCTGGTGGGCCGTATTTGTTTTAGTTTTCCTCTACATAGAATATTCTCTTATTATTAGTAAACTTGGTTTATAAAAATTTTAACCAATTCAAATGGTTTCAAGCAAGTAGATCCAAAGATTCTAAAAATACAATATTTTTGATACCTATTTATATTTTTATATCTTGTTTTTTTATTTCTCAGGCCTTTTGGACTGTATTTGTTAAGGTTTTTCTCTATTTTACATATTTTTTCATTATAAGTAAACTTGTTTTATAAAAATTTTAACCTATTCAAATGGTTTCATGAAAGTGGATCCACCTTTTCTAAATATACAATAATTTTAATACTTTTTTAATTTATTTATATCTTGTTTTTTAATTACGCTGGCCTGAAGGGCCGTATTTGTTTTAGTTTTCCTCTACGTAGAATATTCTCTTATTATTAGTAAACTTGGTTTATAAAAATTTTAACCAATTCAAATGGTTTCATGCAAGTAGATCCAAAGATTCTAAAAATACAATATTTTTGATACCTATTTATATTTTTATATCTTGTTTTTTTATTTCTCAGGCCTTTTGGACTGTATTTGTTAAGGTTTTTCTCTATTTTACATATTTTTTCATTATAAGTAAACTTGTTTTATAAAAATTTTAACCTATTCAAATGGTTTCATGAAAGTGGATCCACCTTTTCTAAATATACAATAATTTTAATACTTATTTAATTTATTTATATCTTGTTTTTTAATTACGCTGGCCTGGTGGGCCGTATTTGTTTTAGTTTTCCTCTACATAGAATATTCTCTTATTATTAGTAAACTTGGTTTATAAAAATTTTAACCAATTCAAATGGTTTCAAGCAAGTAGATCCAAAGATTCTAAAAATACAATATTTTTGATACCTATTTAAATTTTTATATCTTGTTTTTTATTTCTCAGGCTTTTTGGACTGTATTTGTTAAGGTTTTTCTCTATTTTACATATTTTTTCATTATAAGTAAACTTGTTTTATAAAAATTTTAACCTATTCAAATGGTTTCATGAAAGTGGATACACCTTTTCTAAATATACAATAATTTCATTACTTATTTGATTTATTTATATCTTGTTTTTTAATTACGCTGGCCTGAAGGGCCGTATTTGTTTTAGTTTTCCTCTACGTAGAATATTCTCTTATTATTAGTAAATTTGGTTTATAAAAATTTTAACCAATTCAAATGGTTTCATGCAAGTAGATCCAAAGATTCTAAAAATACAATAATTTTGATACCTAATTAAATTTTTTATATCTTGTTTTTTTATTTCTCAGGCCTTTTTGACTGTATTTGTTTAGGTTTTTCTCTATTTTACATATTTTATCATTATAAGTAAACTTGTTTTATAAAAATTTTAACCTATTCAAATGGTTTCATGCAAGTGGATCCAACGTTTATAAAAATACAATAATTTTGATACCTATTTAAATTTTTTATATTATGTTTTTTTATTTCTCAGGCCTTTTGGACTGTATTTGTTTAAGTTTTTCTCTATTTTATATATTTTTCTATTATAAGTAAACTTGGTTTATAAGAGTTTTAACCAATTCAAATGGTTTCATGAATGTGGATCCACCTTATCTAAATATACAATAATTTTAATACTTATTTAAATTATTTATATCTTGTTTTTTAATTACGCTGGCCTGGTGGGCCGTATTTGTTTTAGTTTTCCTCTACATAGAATATTCTCTTATTATTAGTAAATTTGGTTTATAAAAATTTTAACCAATTCAAATGGTTTTATGCAAGTAGATCCAACGTTTATAAAAATACAATAATTTTGATACCTAATTAAATTTTTTATATCTTGTTTTTTTATTTCTCAGGCCTTTTTGACTGTATTTGTTTAGGTTTTTCTCTATTTTACATATTTTTTCATTATAAGTAAACTTGTTTTATAAAAATTTTAACTTATTCAAATGGTTTCATGCAAGTGGATCCAACGTTTATAAAAATACAATAATTTTGATACCTATTTAAATTTTTTATATTATGTTTTTTTATTTCTCAGGCCTTTTGGACTGTATTTGTTTAAGTTTTTCTCTATTTTATATATTTTTCTATTATAAGTAAACTTGGTTTATAAGAATTTTAACCAATTCAAATGGTTTCATGAATGTGGATCCACCTTTTCTAAATATACAATAATTTTAATACTTATTTAAATTATTTATATCTTGTTTTTTAATTACGCTGGCCTGAAGGGCCGTATTTGTTTTAGTTTTCCTCTACGTAGAATATTCTCTTATTATTAGTAAACTTGGTTTATAAAAATTTTAACCAATTCAAATGGTTTCATGCAAGTAGATCCAAAGATTCTAAAAATACAATACTTTTGATACCTATTTAAATTTTTATATCTTGTTTTTTTATTTCTCAGGCCTTTTGGACTGTATTTGTTAAGGTTTTTCTCTATTTTACATATTTTTTCATTATAAGTAAACTTGTTTTATAAAAATTTTAACCTATTCAAATGGTTTCATGAAAGTGGATCCACCTTTTCTAAATATACAATAATTTTAATACTTATTTAATTTATTTATATCTTGTTTTTTAATTACGCTGGCCTGAAGGGCCGTATTTGTTTAAGTTTTTCTCTACGTAGAATATTCTCTCATAATTAGTAAAATTGGTTTATAAAAATTTTAACCAATTCAAATGAATTCATAAAAGTGGATCCAAAGATTCTAAAAATACAATATTTTTGATACCTATTTAAATTATTATATCTTGTTTTTTTATTTCTCAGGCCTTTTGGACTGTATTTGTTAAGGTTTTTCTCTATTTTACATATTTTTTCATTATAAGTAAACTAGTTTTATAAAAATTTTAACCTATTCAAATGGTTTCATGAAAGTGGATCCACCTTTTCTAAATATACAATAATTTTAATACTTTTTTAATTTATTTATATCTTGTTTTTTAATTACGCTGGTCTGAAGGGCCGTATTTGTTTTAGTTTTCCTCTACGTAGAATATTCTCTTATTATTAGTAAACTTGGTTTATAAAAATTTTAACCAATTCAAATGGTTTCATGCAAGTAGATCCAAAGATTCTAAAAATACAATATTTTTGATACCTATTTATATTTTTATATCTTGTTTTTTTATTTCTCAGGCCTTTTGGACTGTATTTGTTAAGGTTTTTCTCTATTTTACATATTTTTTCATTATAAGTAAACTTGTTTTATAAAAATGTTAACCTATTCAAATGGTTTCATGAAAGTGGATCCACCTTTTCTAAATATACAATAATTTTAATACTTATTTAAATTATTTATATCTTGTTTTTTAATTACGCTGGCCTGAAGGGCCGTATTTTTTTAAGTTTTTCTCAACGTAGAATATTCTCTCATTATTAGTAA
This sequence comes from Anagrus nilaparvatae, assembly GCA_022575985.1. Lineage (NCBI taxonomy): Eukaryota > Metazoa > Arthropoda > Insecta > Hymenoptera > Mymaridae > Anagrus > Anagrus nilaparvatae. The sequence continues at coordinate 16,468,069 of JAKSXM010000272.1, forward strand.
AATTGGTTTATAAAAATTTTAACCAATTCAAATGAATTCATAAAAGTGGATCCAAAGATTCTAAAAATATAATATTTTTGATACCTATTTAAATTTTTATATCTTGTTTTTTTATTTCTCAGGCCTTTTGGACTGTATTTGTTAAGGTTTTTCTCTATTTTACATATTTTTTCATTATAAGTAAACTTGTTTTATAAAAATTTTAACCTATTCAAATGGTTTCATGAAAGTGGATCCACCTTTTCTAAATATACAATAATTTTAATACTTATTTAATTTATTTATATCTTGTTTTTTAATTACGCTGGCCTGGTGGGCCGTATTTGTTTTAGTTTTCCTCTACATAGAATATTCTCTTATTATTAGTAAACTTGGTTTATAAAAATTTTAACCAATTCAAATGGTTTCAAGCAAGTAGATCCAACGTTTATAAAAATACAATAATTTTGATACCTAATTAAATTTTTTATATCTTGTTTTTTTATTTCTCAGGCCTTTTGGACTGTATTTGTTAAGGTTTTTCTCTATTTTACATATTTTTTCATTATAAGTAAACTTGTTTTATAAAAATTTTAACCTATTCAAATGGTTTCATGAAAGTGGATCCACCTTTTCTAAATATACAATAATTTTAATACTTATTTAATTTATTTATATCTTGTTTTTTAATTACGCTGGCCTGAAGGACCGTATTTGTTTTAGTTTTCCTCTACGTAGAATATTCTCTTATTATTAGTAAATTTGGTTTATAAAAATTTTAACCAATTCAAATGGATTTATGCAAGTAGATCCAACGTTTATAAAAATACAATAATTTTGATACCTAATTAAATTTTTTATATCTTGTTTTTTTATTTCTCAGGCCTTTTTGACTGTATTTGTTTAGGTTTTTCTCTATTTTACATATTTTTTCATTATAAGTAAACTTGTTTTATAAAAATTTTAACTTATTCAAATGGTTTCATGCAAGTGGATCCAACGTTTATAAAAATACAATAATTTTGATACCTATTTAAATTTTTTATATTATGTTTTTTTATTTCTCAGGCCTTTTGGACTGTATTTGTTTAAGTTTTTCTCTATTTTATATATTTTTCTATTATAAGTAAACTTGGTTTATAAGAATTTTAACCAATTCAAATGGTTTCATGAAAGTGGATCCACCTTTTCTAAATATACAATAATTTTAATACTTATTTAAATTATTTATATCTTGTTTTTTAATTACGCTGGCCTGAAGGGCCGTATTTGTTTTAGTTTTCCTCTACGTAGAATATTCTCTTATTATTAGTAATCTTGGTTTATAAAAATTTTAACCAATTCAAATGGTTTCATGCAAGTAGATCCAAAGATTCTAAAAATACAATATTTTTGATACCTATTTAAATTTTTATATCTTGTTTTTTTATTTCTCAGGCCTTTTGGACTGTATTTGTTAAGGTTTTTCTCTATTTTACATATTTTTTCATTATAAGTAAACTTGTTTTATAAAAATTTTAACCTATTCAAATGGTTTCATGAAAGTGGATCCACCTTTTCTAAATATACAATAATTTTAATACTTATTTAATTTATTTATATCTTGTTTTTTAATTACGCTGGCCTGAAGGGCCGTATTTGTTTAAGTTTTTCTCTACGTAGAATATTCTCTCATTATTAGTAAAATTGGTTTATAAAAATTTTAACCAATTCAAATGAATTCATAAAAGTGGATCCAAAGATTCTAAAAATACAATATTTTTGATACCTATTTAAATTATTATATCTTGTTTTTTTATTTCTCAGGCCTTTTGGACTGTATTTGTTAAGGTTTTTCTCTATTTTACATATTTTTTCATTATAAGTAAACTAGTTTTATAAAAATTTTAACCTATTCAAATGGTTTCATGAAAGTGGATCCACCTTTTCTAAATATACAATAATTTTAATACTTTTTTAATTTATTTATATCTTGTTTTTTAATTACGCTGGTCTGAAGGGCCGTATTTGTTTTAGTTTTCCTCTACGTAGAATATTCTCTTATTATTAGTAAACTTGGTTTATAAAAATTTTAACCAATTCAAATGGTTTCATGCAAGTAGATCCAAAGATTCTAAAAATACAATATTTTTGGTACCTATTTAAATTTTTATATCTTGTTTTTTTATTTCTCAGGCTTTTTGGACTGTATTTGTTAAGGTTTTTCTCTATTTTACATATTTTTTCATTATAAGTAAACTTGTTTTATAAAAATGTTAACCTATTCAAATGGTTTCATGAAAGTGGATCCACCTTTTCTAAATATACAATAATTTTAATACTTATTTAAATTATTTATATCTTGTTTTTTAATTACGCTGGCCTGAAGGGCCGTATTTTTTTAAGTTTTTCTCAACGTAGAATATTCTCTCATTATTAGTAAAATTGGTTTATAAAAATTTTAACCAATTCAAATGAATTCATAAAAGTGGATCCAAAGATTCTAAAAATACAATATTTTTGATACCTATTTAAATTTTTATATCTTGTTTTTTTATTTCTCAGGCCTTTTGGACTGTATTTGTTAAGGTTTTTCTCTATTTTACATATTTTTTCATTATAAGTAAACTTGTTTTATAAAAATTTTAACCTATTCAAATGGTTTCATGAAAGTGGATACACCTTTTCTAAATATACAATAATTTTAATACTTTTTTAATTTATTTATATCTTGTTTTTTAATTACGCTGGCCTGAAGGGCCGTATTTGTTTTAGTTTTCCTCTACGTAGAATATTCTCTTATTATTAGTAAACTTGGTTTATAAAAATTTTAACCAATTCAAATGGTTTCATGCAAGTAGATCCAAAGATTCTAAAAATACAATATTTTTGATACCTATTTATATTTTTATATCTTGTTTTTTTATTTCTCAGGCCTTTTGGACTGTATTTGTTAAGGTTTTTCTCTATTTTACATATTTTTTCATTATAAGTAAACTTGTTTTATAAAAATTTTAACCTATTCAAATGGTTTCATGAAAGTGGATCCACCTTTTCTAAATATACAATAATTTTAATACTTATTTAATTTATTTATATCTTGTTTTTTAATTACGCTGGCCTGGTGGGCCGTATTTGTTTTAGTTTTCCTCTACATAGAATATTCTCTTATTATTAGTAAACTTGGTTTATAAAAATTTTAACCAATTCAAATGGTTTCAAGCAAGTAGATCCAAAGATTCTAAAAATACAATATTTTTGATACCTATTTAAATTTTTATATCTTGTTTTTTTATTTCTCAGGCTTTTTGGACTGTATTTGTTAAGGTTTTTCTCTATTTTACATATTTTTTCATTATAAGTAAACTTGTTTTATAAAAATTTTAACCTATTCAAATGGTTTCATGAAAGTGGATACACCTTTTCTAAATATACAATAATTTCATTACTTATTTGATTTATTTATATCTTGTTTTTTAATTACGCTGGCCTGAAGGGCCGTATTTGTTTTAGTTTTCCTCTACGTAGAATATTCTCTTATTATTAGTAAATTTGGTTTATAAAAATTTTAACCAATTCAAATGGTTTCATGCAAGTAGATCCAAAGATTCTAAAAATACAATAATTTTGATACCTAATTAAATTTTTTATATCTTGTTTTTTTATTTCTCAGGCCTTTTTGATTGTATTTGTTTAGGTTTTTCTCTATTTTACATATTTTATCATTATAAGTAAACTTGTTTTATAAAAATTTTAACCTATTCAAATGGTTTCATGCAAGTGGATCCAACGTTTATAAAAATACAATAATTTTGATACCTATTTAAATTTTTTATATTATGTTTTTTTATTTCTCAGGCCTTTTGGACTGTATTTGTTTAAGTTTTTCTCTATTTTATATATTTTTCTATTATAAGTAAACTTGGTTTATAAGAGTTTTAACCAATTCAAATGGTTTCATGAATGTGGATCCACCTTATCTAAATATACAATAATTTTAATACTTATTTAAATTATTTATATCTTGTTTTTTAATTACGCTGGCCTGGTGGGCCGTATTTGTTTTAGTTTTCCTCTACATAGAATATTCTCTTATTATTAGTAAATTTGGTTTATAAAAATTTTAACCAATTCAAATGGTTTTATGCAAGTAGATCCAACGTTTATAAAAATACAATAATTTTGATACCTAATTAAATTTTTTATATCTTGTTTTTTTATTTCTCAGGCCTTTTTGACTGTATTTGTTTAGGTTTTTCTCTATTTTACATATTTTTTCATTATAAGTAAACTTGTTTTATAAAAATTTTAACTTATTCAAATGGTTTCATGCAAGTGGATCCAACGTTTATAAAAATACAATAATTTTGATACCTATTTAAATTTTTTATATTATGTTTTTTTATTTCTCAGGCCTTTTGGACTGTATTTGTTTAAGTTTTTCTCTATTTTATATATTTTTCTATTATAAGTAAACTTGGTTTATAAGAATTTTAACCAATTCAAATGGTTTCATGAATGTGGATCCACCTTTTCTAAATATACAATAATTTTAATACTTATTTAAATTATTTATATCTTGTTTTTTAATTACGCTGGCCTGAAGGGCCGTATTTGTTTTAGTTTTCCTCTACGTAGAATATTCTCTTATTATTAGTAAACTTGGTTTATAAAAATTTTAACCAATTCAAATGGTTTCATGCAAGTAGATCCAAAGATTCTAAAAATACAATACTTTTGATACCTATTTAAATTTTTATATCTTGTTTTTTTATTTCTCAGGCCTTTTGGACTGTATTTGTTAAGGTTTTTCTCTATTTTACATATTTTTTCATTATAAGTAAACTTGTTTTATAAAAATTTTAACCTATTCAAATGGTTTCATGAAAGTGGATCCACCTTTTCTAAATATACAATAATTTTAATACTTATTTAATTTATTTATATCTTGTTTTTTAATTACGCTGGCCTGAAGGGCCGTATTTGTTTAAGTTTTTCTCTACGTAGAATATTCTCTCATAATTAGTAAAATTGGTTTATAAAAATTTTAACCAATTCAAATGAATTCATAAAAGTGGATCCAAAGATTCTAAAAATACAATATTTTTGATACCTATTTAAATTATTATATCTTGTTTTTTTATTTCTCAGGCCTTTTGGACTGTATTTGTTAAGGTTTTTCTCTATTTTACATATTTTTTCATTATAAGTAAACTAGTTTTATAAAAATTTTAACCTATTCAAATGGTTTCATGAAAGTGGATCCACCTTTTCTAAATATACAATAATTTTAATACTTTTTTAATTTATTTATATCTTGTTTTTTAATTACGCTGGTCTGAAGGGCCGTATTTGTTTTAGTTTTCCTCTACGTAGAATATTCTCTTATTATTAGTAAACTTGGTTTATAAAAATTTTAACCAATTCAAATGGTTTCATGCAAGTAGATCCAAAGATTCTAAAAATACAATATTTTTGATACCTATTTATATTTTTATATCTTGTTTTTTTATTTCTCAGGCCTTTTGGACTGTATTTGTTAAGGTTTTTCTCTATTTTACATATTTTTTCATTATAAGTAAACTTGTTTTATAAAAATGTTAACCTATTCAAATGGTTTCATGAAAGTGGATCCACCTTTTCTAAATATACAATAATTTTAATACTTATTTAAATTATTTATATCTTGTTTTTTAATTACGCTGGCCTGAAGGGCCGTATTTTTTTAAGTTTTTCTCAACGTAGAATATTCTCTCATTATTAGTAAAATTGGTTTATAAAAATTTTAACCAATTCAAATGAATTCATAAAAGTGGATCCAAAGATTCTAAAAATATAATATTTTTGATACCTATTTAAATTTTTATATCTTGTTTTTTTATTTCTCAGGCCTTTTGGACTGTATTTGTTAAGGTTTTTCTCTATTTTACATATTTTTTCATTATAAGTAAACTTGTTTTATAAAAATTTTAACCTATTCAAATGGTTTCATGAAAGTGGATCCACCTTTTCTAAATATACAATAATTTTAATACTTATTTAATTTATTTATATCTTGTTTTTTAATTACGCTGGCCTGGTGGGCCGTATTTGTTTTAGTTTTCCTCTACATAGAATATTCTCTTATTATTAGTAAACTTGGTTTATAAAAATTTTAACCAATTCAAATGGTTTCAAGCAAGTAGATCCAACGTTTATAAAAATACAATAATTTTGATACCTAATTAAATTTTTTATATCTTGTTTTTTTATTTCTCAGGCCTTTTGGACTGTATTTGTTAAGGTTTTTCTCTATTTTACATATTTTTTCATTATAAGTAAACTTGTTTTATAAAAATTTTAACCTATTCAAATGGTTTCATGAAAGTGGATCCACCTTTTCTAAATATACAATAATTTTAATACTTATTTAATTTATTTATATCTTGTTTTTTAATTACGCTGGCCTGAAGGACCGTATTTGTTTTAGTTTTCCTCTACGTAGAATATTCTCTTATTATTAGTAAATTTGGTTTATAAAAATTTTAACCAATTCAAATGGATTTATGCAAGTAGATCCAACGTTTATAAAAATACAATAATTTTGATACCTAATTAAATTTTTTATATCTTGTTTTTTTATTTCTCAGGCCTTTTTGACTGTATTTGTTTAGGTTTTTCTCTATTTTACATATTTTTTCATTATAAGTAAACTTGTTTTATAAAAATTTTAACTTATTCAAATGGTTTCATGCAAGTGGATCCAACGTTTATAAAAATACAATAATTTTGATACCTATTTAAATTTTTTATATTATGTTTTTTTATTTCTCAGGCCTTTTGGACTGTATTTGTTTAAGTTTTTCTCTATTTTATATATTTTTCTATTATAAGTAAACTTGGTTTATAAGAATTTTAACCAATTCAAATGGTTTCATGAAAGTGGATCCACCTTTTCTAAATATACAATAATTTTAATACTTATTTAAATTATTTATATCTTGTTTTTTAATTACGCTGGCCTGAAGGGCCGTATTTGTTTTAGTTTTCCTCTACGTAGAATATTCTCTTATTATTAGTAATCTTGGTTTATAAAAATTTTAACCAATTCAAATGGTTTCATGCAAGTAGATCCAAAGATTCTAAAAATACAATATTTTTGATACCTATTTAAATTTTTATATCTTGTTTTTTTATTTCTCAGGCCTTTTGGACTGTATTTGTTAAGGTTTTTCTCTATTTTACATATTTTTTCATTATAAGTAAACTTGTTTTATAAAAATTTTAACCTATTCAAATGGTTTCATGAAAGTGGATCCACCTTTTCTAAATATACAATAATTTTAATACTTATTTAATTTATTTATATCTTGTTTTTTAATTACGCTGGCCTGAAGGGCCGTATTTGTTTAAGTTTTTCTCTACGTAGAATATTCTCTCATTATTAGTAAAATTGGTTTATAAAAATTTTAACCAATTCAAATGAATTCATAAAAGTGGATCCAAAGATTCTAAAAATACAATATTTTTGATACCTATTTAAATTATTATATCTTGTTTTTTTATTTCTCAGGCCTTTTGGACTGTATTTGTTAAGGTTTTTCTCTATTTTACATATTTTTTCATTATAAGTAAACTAGTTTTATAAAAATTTTAACCTATTCAAATGGTTTCATGAAAGTGGATCCACCTTTTCTAAATATACAATAATTTTAATACTTTTTTAATTTATTTATATCTTGTTTTTTAATTACGCTGGTCTGAAGGGCCGTATTTGTTTTAGTTTTCCTCTACGTAGAATATTCTCTTATTATTAGTAAACTTGGTTTATAAAAATTTTAACCAATTCAAATGGTTTCATGCAAGTAGATCCAAAGATTCTAAAAATACAATATTTTTGGTACCTATTTAAATTTTTATATCTTGTTTTTTTATTTCTCAGGCTTTTTGGACTGTATTTGTTAAGGTTTTTCTCTATTTTACATATTTTTTCATTATAAGTAAACTTGTTTTATAAAAATGTTAACCTATTCAAATGGTTTCATGAAAGTGGATCCACCTTTTCTAAATATACAATAATTTTAATACTTATTTAAATTATTTATATCTTGTTTTTTAATTACGCTGGCCTGAAGGGCCGTATTTTTTTAAGTTTTTCTCAACGTAGAATATTCTCTCATTATTAGTAAAATTGGTTTATAAAAATTTTAACCAATTCAAATGAATTCATAAAAGTGGATCCAAAGATTCTAAAAATACAATATTTTTGATACCTATTTAAATTTTTATATCTTGTTTTTTTATTTCTCAGGCCTTTTGGACTGTATTTGTTAAGGTTTTTCTCTATTTTACATATTTTTTCATTATAAGTAAACTTGTTTTATAAAAATTTTAACCTATTCAAATGGTTTCATGAAAGTGGATACACCTTTTCTAAATATACAATAATTTTAATACTTTTTTAATTTATTTATATCTTGTTTTTTAATTACGCTGGCCTGAAGGGCCGTATTTGTTTTAGTTTTCCTCTACGTAGAATATTCTCTTATTATTAGTAAACTTGGTTTATAAAAATTTTAACCAATTCAAATGGTTTCATGCAAGTAGATCCAAAGATTCTAAAAATACAATATTTTTGATACCTATTTATATTTTTATATCTTGTTTTTTTATTTCTCAGGCCTTTTGGACTGTATTTGTTAAGGTTTTTCTCTATTTTACATATTTTTTCATTATAAGTAAACTTGTTTTATAAAAATTTTAACCTATTCAAATGGTTTCATGAAAGTGGATCCACCTTTTCTAAATATACAATAATTTTAATACTTATTTAATTTATTTATATCTTGTTTTTTAATTACGCTGGCCTGGTGGGCCGTATTTGTTTTAGTTTTCCTCTACATAGAATATTCTCTTATTATTAGTAAACTTGGTTTATAAAAATTTTAACCAATTCAAATGGTTTCAAGCAAGTAGATCCAAAGATTCTAAAAATACAATATTTTTGATACCTATTTAAATTTTTATATCTTGTTTTTTTATTTCTCAGGCTTTTTGGACTGTATTTGTTAAGGTTTTTCTCTATTTTACATATTTTTTCATTATAAGTAAACTTGTTTTATAAAAATTTTAACCTATTCAAATGGTTTCATGAAAGTGGATACACCTTTTCTAAATATACAATAATTTCATTACTTATTTGATTTATTTATATCTTGTTTTTTAATTACGCTGGCCTGAAGGGCCGTATTTGTTTTAGTTTTCCTCTACGTAGAATATTCTCTTATTATTAGTAAATTTGGTTTATAAAAATTTTAACCAATTCAAATGGTTTCATGCAAGTAGATCCAAAGATTCTAAAAATACAATAATTTTGATACCTAATTAAATTTTTTATATCTTGTTTTTTTATTTCTCAGGCCTTTTTGACTGTATTTGTTTAGGTTTTTCTCTATTTTACATATTTTTTCATTATAAGTAAACTTGTTTTATAAAAATTTTAACCTATTCAAATGGTTTCATGAAAGTGGATCCACCTTTTCTAAATATACAATAATTTTAATACTTATTTAATTTATTTATATCTTGTTTTTTAATTACGCTGGCCTGGTGGGCCGTATTTGTTTTAGTTTTCCTCTACATAGAATATTCTCTTATTATTAGTAAACTTGGTTTATAAAAATTTTAACCTATTCAAATGGTTTCATGCAAGTGGATCCAACGTTTATAAAAATACAATAATTTTGATACCTATTTAAATTTTTTATATTATGTTTTTTTATTTCTCAGGCCTTTTGGACTGTATTTGTTTAAGTTTTTCTCTATTTTATATATTTTTCTATTATAAGTAAACTTGGTTTATAAGAGTTTTAACCAATTCAAATGGTTTCATGAATGTGGATCCACCTTTTCTAAATATACAATAATTTTAATACTTATTTAAATTATTTATATCTTGTTTTTTAATTACGCTGGCCTGATGGGCCGTATTTGTTTTAGTTTTCCTCTACATAGAATATTCTCTTATTATTAGTAAATTTGGTTTATAAAAATTTTAACCAATTCAAATGGTTTTATGCAAGTAGATCCAACGTTTATAAAAATACAATAATTTTGATACCTAATTAAATTTTTTATATCTTGTTTTTTATTTCTCAGGCCTTTTTGACTGTATTTGTTTAGGTTTTTCTCTATTTTACATATTTTTTCATTATAAGTAAACTTGTTTTATAAAAATTTTAACTTATTCAAATGGTTTCATGCAAGTGGATCCAACGTTTATAAAAATACAATAATTTTGATACCTATTTAAATTTTTTATATTATGTTTTTTTATTTCTCAGGCCTTTTGGACTGTATTTGTTTAAGTTTTTCTCTATTTTATATATTTTTCTATTATAAGTAAACTTGGTTTATAAGAATTTTAACCAATTCAAATGGTTTCATGAAAGTGGATCCACCTTTTCTAAATATACAATAATTTTAATACTTATTTAAATTATTTATATCTTGTTTTTTAATTACGCTGGCCTGAAGGGCCGTATTTGTTTTAGTTTTCCTCTACGTAGAATATTCTCTTATTATTAGTAAACTTGGTTTATAAAAATTTTAACCAATTCAAATGGTTTCATGCAAGTAGATCCAAAGATTCTAAAAATACAATACTTTTGATACCTATTTAAATTTTTATATCTTGTTTTTTTATTTCTCAGGCCTTTTGGACTGTATTTGTTAAGGTTTTTCTCTATTTTACATATTTTTTCATTATAAGTAAACTTGTTTTATAAAAATTTTAACCTATTCAAATGGTTTCATGAAAGTGGATCCACCTTTTCTAAATATACAATAATTTTAATACTTATTTAATTTATTTATATCTTGTTTTTTAATTACGCTGGCCTGAAGGGCCGTATTTGTTTAAGTTTTTCTCTACGTAGAATATTCTCTCATAATTAGTAAAATTGGTTTATAAAAATTTTAACCAATTCAAATGAATTCATAAAAGTGGATCCAAAGATTCTAAAAATACAATATTTTTGATACCTATTTAAATTATTATATCTTGTTTTTTTATTTCTCAGGCCTTTTGGACTGTATTTGTTAAGGTTTTTCTCTATTTTACATATTTTTTCATTATAAGTAAACTAGTTTTATAAAAATTTTAACCTATTCAAATGGTTTCATGAAAGTGGATCCACCTTTTCTAAATATACAATAATTTTAATACTTTTTTAATTTATTTATATCTTGTTTTTTAATTACGCTGGTCTGAAGGGCCGTATTTGTTTTAGTTTTCCTCTACGTAGAATATTCTCTCATTATTAGTAAAATTGGTTTATAAAAATTTTAACCAATTCAAATGAATTCATAAAAGTGGATCCAAAGATTCTAAAAATACAATATTTTTGATACCTATTTAAATTTTTATACCTTGTTTTTTTATTTCTCAGGCCTTTTGGACTGTATTTGTTAAGGTTTTTCTCTATTTTACATATTTTTTCATTATAAGTAAACTTGTTTTATAAAAATTTTAACCTATTCAAATGGTTTCATGAAAGTGGATCCACCTTTTCTAAATATACAATAATTTTAATACTTATTTAATTTATTTATATCTTGTTTTTTAATTACGCTGGCCTGGTGGGCCGTATTTGTTTTAGTTTTCCTCTACATAGAATATTCTCTTATTATTAGTAAACTTGGTTTATAAAAATTTTAACCAATTCAAATGGTTTCAAGCAAGTAGATCCAAAGATTCTAAAAATACAATATTTTTGATATCTATTTATATTTTTATATCTTGTTTTTTTATTTCTCAGGCCTTTTGGACTGTATTTGTTAAGGTTTTTCTCTATTTTACATATTTTTTCATTATAAGTAAACTTGTTTTATAAAAATTTTAACCTATTCAAATGGTTTCATGAAAGTGGATACACCTTTTCTAAATATACAATAATTTTAATACTTTTTTAATTTATTTATATCTTGTTTTTTAATTACGCTGGCCTGAAGGGCCGTATTTGTTTTAGTTTTCCTCTACGTAGAATATTCTCTTATTATTAGTAAACTTGGTTTATAAAAATTTTAACCAATTCAAATGGTTTCATGCAAGTAGATCCAAAGGTTCTAAAAATACAATATTTTTGATACCTATTTAAATTATTATATCTTGTTTTTTTATTTCTCAGGCCTTTTGGACTGTATTTGTTAAGGTTTTTCTCTATTTTACATATTTTTTCATTATAAGTAAACTAGTTTTATAAAAATTTTAACCTATTCAAATGGTTTCATGAAAGTGGATCCACCTTTTCTAAATATACAATAATTTTAATACTTTTTTAATTTATTTATATCTTGTTTTTTAATTACGCTGGTCTGAAGGGCCGTATTTGTTTTAGTTTTCCTCTACGTAGAATATTCTCTTATTATTAGTAAACTTGGTTTATAAAAATTTTAACCAATTCAAATGGTTTCATGCAAGTAGATCCAAAGATTCTAAAAATACAATATTTTTGGTACCTATTTAAATTTTTATATCTTGTTTTTTTATTTCTCAGGCTTTTTGGACTGTATTTGTTAAGGTTTTTCTCTATTTTACATATTTTTTCATTATAAGTAAACTTGTTTTATAAAAATGTTAACCTATTCAAATGGTTTCATGAAAGTGGATCCACCTTTTCTAAATATACAATAATTTTAATACTTATTTAAATTATTTATATCTTGTTTTTTAATTACGCTGGCCTGAAGAGCCGTATTTTTTTAAGTTTTTCTCAACGTAGAATATTCTCTCATTATTAGTAAAATTGGTTTATAAAAATTTTAACCAATTCAAATGAATTCATAAAAGTGGATCCAAAGATTCTAAAAATACAATATTTTTGATACCTATTTAAATTTTTATACCTTGTTTTTTTATTTCTCAGGCCTTTTGGACTGTATTTGTTAAGGTTTTTCTCTATTTTACATATTTTTTCATTATAAGTAAACTTGTTTTATAAAAATTTTAACCTATTCAAATGGTTTCATGAAAGTGGATCCACCTTTTCTAAATATACAATAATTTTAATACTTATTTAATTTATTTATATCTTGTTTTTTAATTACGCTGGCCTGGTGGGCCGTATTTGTTTTAGTTTTCCTCTACATAGAATATTCTCTTATTATTAGTAAACTTGGTTTATAAAAATTTTAACCAATTCAAATGGTTTCAAGCAAGTAGATCCAAAGATTCTAAAAATACAATATTTTTGATACCTATTTATATTTTTATATCTTGTTTTTTTATTTCTCAGGCCTTTTGGACTGTATTTGTTAAGGTTTTTCTCTATTTTACATATTTTTTCATTATAAGTAAACTTGTTTTATAAAAATTTTAACCTATTCAAATGGTTTCATGAAAGTGGATACACCTTTTCTAAATATACAATAATTTTAATACTTTTTTAATTTATTTATATCTTGTTTTTTAATTACGCTGGCCTGAAGGGCCGTATTTGTTTTAGTTTTCCTCTACGTAGAATATTCTCTTATTATTAGTAAACTTGGTTTATAAAAATTTTAACCAATTCAAATGGTTTCATGCAAGTAGATCCAAAGGTTCTAAAAATACAATATTTTTGATACCTATTTAAATTATTATATCTTGTTTTTTTATTTCTCAGGCCTTTTGGACTGTATTTGTTAAGGTTTTTCTCTATTTTACATATTTTTTCATTATAAGTAAACTAGTTTTATAAAAATTTTAACCTATTCAAATGGTTTCATGAAAGTGGATCCACCTTTTCTAAATATACAATAATTTTAATACTTTTTTAATTTATTTATATCTTGTTTTTTAATTACGCTGGTCTGAAGGGCCGTATTTGTTTTAGTTTTCCTCTACGTAGAATATTCTCTTATTATTAGTAAACTTGGTTTATAAAAATTTTAACCAATTCAAATGGTTTCATGCAAGTAGATCCAAAGATTCTAAAAATACAATATTTTTGGTACCTATTTAAATTTTTATATCTTGTTTTTTTATTTCTCAGGCTTTTTGGACTGTATTTGTTAAGGTTTTTCTCTATTTTACATATTTTTTCATTATAAGTAAACTTGTTTTATAAAAATGTTAACCTATTCAAATGGTTTCATGAAAGTGGATCCACCTTTTCTAAATATACAATAATTTTAATACTTATTTAAATTATTTATATCTTGTTTTTTAATTACGCTGGCCTGAAGAGCCGTATTTTTTTAAGTTTTTCTCAACGTAGAATATTCTCTCATTATTAGTAAAATTGGTTTATAAAAATTTTAACCAATTCAAATGAATTCATAAAAGTGGATCCAAAGATTCTAAAAATACAATATTTTTGATACCTATTTAAATTTTTATACCTTGTTTTTTTATTTCTCAGGCCTTTTGGACTGTATTTGTTAAGGTTTTTCTCTATTTTACATATTTTTTCATTATAAGTAAACTTGTTTTATAAAAATTTTAACCTATTCAAATGGTTTCATGAAAGTGGATCCACCTTTTCTAAATATACAATAATTTTAATACTTATTTAATTTATTTATATCTTGTTTTTTAATTACGCTGGCCTGGTGGGCCGTATTTGTTTTAGTTTTCCTCTACATAGAATATTCTCTTATTATTAGTAAACTTGGTTTATAAAAATTTTAACCAATTCAAATGGTTTCAAGCAAGTAGATCCAAAGATTCTAAAAATACAATATTTTTGATACCTATTTATATTTTTATATCTTGTTTTTTTATTTCTCAGGCCTTTTGGACTGTATTTGTTAAGGTTTTTCTCTATTTTACATATTTTTTCATTATAAGTAAACTTGTTTTATAAAAATTTTAACCTATTCAAATGGTTTCATGAAAGTGGATACACCTTTTCTAAATATACAATAATTTTAATACTTTTTTAATTTATTTATATCTTGTTTTTTAATTACGCTGGCCTGAAGGGCCGTATTTGTTTTAGTTTTCCTCTACGTAGAATATTCTCTTATTATTAGTAAACTTGGTTTATAAAAATTTTAACCAATTCAAATGGTTTCATGCAAGTAGATCCAAAGGTTCTAAAAATACAATATTTTTGATACCTATTTATATTTTTATATCTTGTTTTTTTATTTCTCAGGCATTTTGGACTGTATTTGTTAAGGTTTTTCTCTATTTTACATATTTTTTCATTATAAGTAAACTTGTTTTATAAAAGTTTTAACCTATTCAAATGGTTTCATGAAAGTGGATCCACCTTTTCTAAATATACAATAATTTTAATACTTATATAATTTATTTATATCTTGTTTTTTAATTACGCTGGCCTGGTGGGCCGTATTTGTTTTAGTTTTCCTCTACATAGAATATTCTCTTATTATTAGTAAACTTGGTTTATAAAAATTTTAACCAATTCAAATGGTTTCAAGCAAGTAGATCCAAAGATTCTAAAAATACAATATTTTTGATACCTATTTAAATTTTTATATCTTGTTTTTTTATTTCTCAGGCTTTTTGGACTGTATTTGTTAAGGTTTTTCTCTATTTTACATATTTTTTCATTATAAGTAAACTTGTTTTATAAAAATTTTAACCTATTCAAATGGTTTCATGAAAGTGGATCCACCTTTTCTAAATATACAATAATTTCATTACTTATTTAATTTATTTATATCTTGTTTTTTAATTACGCTGGCCTGAAGGGCCGTATTTGTTTTAGTTTTCCTCTACGTAGAATATTCTCTTATTATTAGTAAATTTGGTTTATAAAAATTTTAACCAATTCAAATGGTTTCATGCAAGTAGATCCAAAGATTCTAAAAATACAATATTTTTGATACCTATTTAAATTTTTATATCTTGTTTTTTTATTTCTCAGGCTTTTTGGACTGTATTTGTTAAGGTTTTTCTCTATTTTACATATTTTTTCATTATAAGTAAACTTGTTTTATAAAAATTTTAACCTATTCAAATGGTTTCATGCAAGTGGATCCAACGTTTATAAAAATACAATAATTTTGATACCTATTTAAATTTTTTATATTATGTTTTTTTATTTCTCAGGCCTTTTGGACTGTATTTGTTTAAGTTTTTCTCTATTTTATATATTTTTCTATTATAAGTAAACTTGGTTTATAAGAATTTTAACCAATTCAAATGGTTTCATGAAAGTGGATCGACCTTTTCTAAATATACAATAATATTAATACTTATTTAATTTATTTATATCTTGTTTTTTAATTACGCTGGCCTGAAGGGCCGTATTTGTTTTAGTTTTCCTCTACATAGAATATTCTCTTATTATTAGTAAACTTGGTTTATAAAAATTTTAACCAATTCAAATAGTTTCAAGCAAGTAGAACCAAAGATTCTAAAAATACAATATTTTTGATACCTATTTATATTTTTATATCTTGTTTTTTTATTTCTCAGGCCTTTTGGACTGTATTTGTTAAGGTTTTTCTCTATTTTACATATTTTTTCATTATAAGTAAACTTGTTTTATAAAAATTTTAACCTATTCAAATGGTTTCATGAAAGTGGATCCACCTTTTCTAAATATACAATAATTTTAATACTTATTTAATTTATTTATATCTTGTTTTTTAATTACGCTGGCCTGAAGGGCCGTATTTGTTTTAGTTTTCCTCTACGTAGAATATTCTCTTATTATTAGTAAATTTGGTTTATAAAAATTTTAACCAATTCAAATGGTTTTATGCAAGTAGATCCAACGTTTATAAAAATACAATAATTTTGATACCTAACTAAATTTTTTATATCTTGTTTTTTTATTTCTCAGGCCTTTTTGACTGTATTTGTTTAGGTTTTTCTCTATTTTACATATTTTTTCATTATAAGTAAACTTGTTTTATAAAAATTTTAACCTATTCAAATGGTTTCATGCAAGTGGATCCAACGTTTATAAAAATACAACAATTTTGATACCTATTTAAATTTTTAAATTATGTTTTTTTATTTCTCAGGCCTTTTGGACTGCATTTTTTTAAGTTTTTCTCTATTTTATATATTTTTCTATTATAAGTAAACTTGGTTTATAAGAATTTTAACCAATTCAAATGGTTTCATGAAAGTGGATCGACCTTTTCTAAATATACAATAATATTAATACTTATTTAATTTATTTATATCTTGTTTTTTAATTACGCTGGCCTGAAGGGCCGTATTTGTTTTAGTTTTCCTCTACGTAGAATATTCTCACATTATTAGTAAATTTGGTTTATAAAAATTTTAACCAATTCAAATGGTTTCATGCAAGTAGATCCAACGTTTATAAAAATACAATAATTTTGATACCTAATTAAATTTTTTATATCTTGTTTTTTTATTTCTCAGGCCTTTTGGACTGTATTTGTTTAGGTTTTTCTCTATTTTACATATTTTTTCATTATAAGTAAACTTGTTTTATAAAAATTTTAACCTATTCAAATGGTTTCATGCAAGTGGATCCAACGTTTATAAAAATACAATAATTTTGATACATATTTAAATTTTTTATATTATGTTTTTTTATTTCTCAGGCCTTTTGGACTGTATTTGTTAAGGTTTTTCTCTATTTTACATATTTTTTCATTATAAGTAAACTTGTTTTATAAAAATTTTAACCTATTCAAATGGTTTCATGAAAGTGGATACACCTTTTCTAAATATACAATAATTTTAATACTTTTTTAATTTATTTATATCTTGTTTTTTAATTACGCTGGCCTGAAGGGCCGTATTTGTTTTAGTTTTCCTCTACGTAGAATATTCTCTTATTATTAGTAAACTTGGTTTATAAAAATTTTAACCAATTCAAATGGTTTCATGCAAGTAGATCCAAAGGTTCTAAAAATACAATATTTTTGATACCTATTTAAATTATTATACCTTGTTTTTTTATTTCTCAGGCCTTTTGGACTGTATTTGTTAAGGTTTTTCTCTATTTTACATATTTTTTCATTATAAGTAAACTTGTTTTATAAAAATTTTAACCTATTCAAATGGTTTCATGAAAGTGGATCCACCTTTTCTAAATATACAATAATTTTAATACTTATTTAATTTATTTATATCTTGTTTTTTAATTACGCTGGCCTGGTGGGCCGTATTTGTTTTAGTTTTCCTCTACATAGAATATTCTCTTATTATTAGTAAACTTGGTTTATAAAAATTTTAACCAATTCAAATGGTTTCAAGCAAGTAGATCCAAAGATTCTAAAAATACAATATTTTTGATACCTATTTATATTTTTATATCTTGTTTTTTTATTTCTCAGGCCTTTTGGACTGTATTTGTTAAGGTTTTTCTCTATTTTACATATTTTTTCATTATAAGTAAACTTGTTTTATAAAAATTTTAACCTATTCAAATGGTTTCATGAAAGTGGATACACCTTTTCTAAATATACAATAATTTTAATACTTTTTTAATTTATTTATATCTTGTTTTTTAATTACGCTGGCCTGAAGGGCCGTATTTGTTTTAGTTTTCCTCTACGTAGAATATTCTCTTATTATTAGTAAACTTGGTTTATAAAAATTTTAACCAATTCAAATGGTTTCATGCAAGTAGATCCAAAGGTTCTAAAAATACAATATTTTTGATACCTATTTATATTTTTATATCTTGTTTTTTTATTTCTCAGGCATTTTGGACTGTATTTGTTAAGGTTTTTCTCTATTTTACATATTTTTTCATTATAAGTAAACTTGTTTTATAAAAGTTTTAACCTATTCAAATGGTTTCATGAAAGTGGATCCACCTTTTCTAAATATACAATAATTTTAATACTTATATAATTTATTTATATCTTGTTTTTTAATTACGCTGGCCTGGTGGGCCGTATTTGTTTTAGTTTTCCTCTACATAGAATATTCTCTTATTATTAGTAAACTTGGTTTATAAAAATTTTAACCAATTCAAATGGTTTCAAGCAAGTAGATCCAAAGATTCTAAAAATACAATATTTTTGATACCTATTTAAATTTTTATATCTTGTTTTTTTATTTCTCAGGCTTTTTGGACTGTATTTGTTAAGGTTTTTCTCTATTTTACATATTTTTTCATTATAAGTAAACTTGTTTTATAAAAATTTTAACCTATTCAAATGGTTTCATGAAAGTGGATCCACCTTTTCTAAATATACAATAATTTCATTACTTATTTAATTTATTTATATCTTGTTTTTTAATTACGCTGGCCTGAAGGGCCGTATTTGTTTTAGTTTTCCTCTACGTAGAATATTCTCTTATTATTAGTAAATTTGGTTTATAAAAATTTTAACCAATTCAAATGGTTTCATGCAAGTAGATCCAAAGATTCTAAAAATACAATATTTTTGATACCTATTTAAATTTTTATATCTTGTTTTTTTATTTCTCAGGCTTTTTGGACTGTATTTGTTAAGGTTTTTCTCTATTTTACATATTTTTTCATTATAAGTAAACTTGTTTTATAAAAATTTTAACCTATTCAAATGGTTTCATGCAAGTGGATCCAACGTTTATAAAAATACAATAATTTTGATACCTATTTAAATTTTTTATATTATGTTTTTTTATTTCTCAGGCCTTTTGGACTGTATTTGTTTAAGTTTTTCTCTATTTTATATATTTTTCTATTATAAGTAAACTTGGTTTATAAGAATTTTAACCAATTCAAATGGTTTCATGAAAGTGGATCGACCTTTTCTAAATATACAATAATATTAATACTTATTTAATTTATTTATATCTTGTTTTTTAATTACGCTGGCCTGAAGGGCCGTATTTGTTTTAGTTTTCCTCTACATAGAATATTCTCTTATTATTAGTAAACTTGGTTTATAAAAATTTTAACCAATTCAAATAGTTTCAAGCAAGTAGATCCAAAGATTCTAAAAATACAATATTTTTGATACCTATTTATATTTTTATATCTTGTTTTTTTATTTCTCAGGCCTTTTGGACTGTATTTGTTAAGGTTTTTCTCTATTTTACATATTTTTTCATTATAAGTAAACTTGTTTTATAAAAATTTTAACCTATTCAAATGGTTTCATGAAAGTGGATCCACCTTTTCTAAATATACAATAATTTTAATACTTATTTAATTTATTTATATCTTGTTTTTTAATTACGCTGGCCTGAAGGGCCGTATTTGTTTTAGTTTTCCTCTACGTAGAATATTCTCTTATTATTAGTAAATTTGGTTTATAAAAATTTTAACCAATTCAAATGGTTTTATGCAAGTAGATCCAACGTTTATAAAAATACAATAATTTTGATACCTAACTAAATTTTTTATATCTTGTTTTTTTATTTCTCAGGCCTTTTTGACTGTATTTGTTTAGGTTTTTCTCTATTTTACATATTTTTTCATTATAAGTAAACTTGTTTTATAAAAATTTTAACCTATTCAAATGGTTTCATGCAAGTGGATCCAACGTTTATAAAAATACAACAATTTTGATACCTATTTAAATTTTTAAATTATGTTTTTTTATTTCTCAGGCCTTTTGGACTGCATTTTTTTAAGTTTTTCTCTATTTTATATATTTTTCTATTATAAGTAAACTTGGTTTATAAGAATTTTAACCAATTCAAATGGTTTCATGAAAGTGGATCGACCTTTTCTAAATATACAATAATATTAATACTTATTTAATTTATTTATATCTTGTTTTTTAATTACGCTGGCCTGAAGGGCCGTATTTGTTTTAGTTTTCCTCTACGTAGAATATTCTCACATTATTAGTAAATTTGGTTTATAAAAATTTTAACCAATTCAAATGGTTTCATGCAAGTAGATCCAACGTTTATAAAAATACAATAATTTTGATACCTAATTAAATTTTTTATATCTTGTTTTTTTATTTCTCAGGCCTTTTGGACTGTATTTGTTTAGGTTTTTCTCTATTTTACATATTTTTTCATTATAAGTAAACTTGTTTTATAAAAATTTTAACCTATTCAAATGGTTTCATGCAAGTGGATCCAACGTTTATAAAAATACAATAATTTTGATACATATTTAAATTTTTTATATTATGTTTTTTTATTTCTCAGGCCTTTTGGACTGTATTTGTTAAGGTTTTTCTCTATTTTACATATTTTTTCATTATAAGTAAACTTGTTTTATAAAAATTTTAACCTATTCAAATGGTTTCATGAAAGTGGATACACCTTTTCTAAATATACAATAATTTTAATACTTTTTTAATTTATTTATATCTTGTTTTTTAATTACGCTGGCCTGAAGGGCCGTATTTGTTTTAGTTTTCCTCTACGTAGAATATTCTCTTATTATTAGTAAACTTGGTTTATAAAAATTTTAACCAATTCAAATGGTTTCATGCAAGTAGATCCAAAGGTTCTAAAAATACAATATTTTTGATACCTATTTAAATTATTATATCTTGTTTTTTTATTTCTCAGGCCTTTTGGACTGTATTTGTTAAGGTTTTTCTCTATTTTACATATTTTTTCATTATAAGTAAACTAGTTTTATAAAAATTTTAACCTATTCAAATGGTTTCATGAAAGTGGATCCACCTTTTCTAAATATACAATAATTTTAATACTTATTTAATTTATTTATATCTTGTTTTTTAATTACGCTGGCCTGAAGGACCGTATTTGTTTTAGTTTTCCTCTACGTAGAATATTCTCTTATTATTAGTAAATTTGGTTTATAAAAATTTTAACCAATTCAAATGGTTTTATGCAAGTAGATCCAACGTTTATAAAAATACAATAATTTTGATACCTAATTAAATTTTTTATATCTTGTTTTTTTATTTCTCAGGCCTTTTTGACTGTATTTGTTTAGGTTTTTCTCTATTTTACATATTTTTTCATTATAAGTAAACTTGTTTTATAAAAATTTTAACTTATTCAAATGGTTTCATGCAAGTGGATCCAACGTTTATAAAAATACAATAATTTTGATACCTATTTAAATTTTTTATATTATGTTTTTTTATTTCTCAGGCCTTTTGGACTGTATTTGTTTAAGTTTTTCTCTATTTTATATATTTTTCTATTATAAGTAAACTTGGTTTATAAGAATTTTAACCAATTCAAATGGTTTCATGAAAGTGGATCCACCTTTTCTAAATATACAATAATTTTAATACTTATTTAAATTATTTATATCTTGTTTTTTAATTACGCTTGCCTGGTGGGCCGTATTTGTTTTAGTTTTCCTCTACATAGAATATTCTCTTATTATTAGTAAACTTGGTTTATAAAAATTTTAACCAATTCAAATGGTTTTATGCAAGTAGATCCAACGTTTATAAAAATACAATAATTTTGATACCTAATTAAATTTTTTATATCTTGTTTTTTTATTTCTCAGGCCTTTTTGACTATATTTGTTTAGGTTTTTCTCTATTTTACATATTTTTTCATTATAAGTAAACTTGTTTTATAAAAATTTTAACCTATTCAAATGGTTTCATGCAAGTGGATCCAACGTTTATAAAAATACAACAATTTTGATACCTATTTAAATTTTTAAATTATGTTTTTTTATTTCTCAGGCCTTTTGGACTGTATTTTTTTAAGTTTTTCTCTATTTTATATATTTTTCTATTATAAGTAAACTTGGTTTATAAGAATTTTAACCAATTCAAATGGTCTCATGAAAGTGGATCCACCTTTTCTAAATATACAATAATTTTAATACTTATTTAAATTATTTATATCTTGTTTTTTAATTACGCTGGCCTGGTGGGCCGTATTTGTTTTAGTTTTCCTCTACATAGAATATTCTCTTATTATTAGTAAACTTGGTTTATAAAAATTTTAACCAATTCAAATGGTTTCAAGCAAGTAGATCGAAAGATTCTTAAAATACAATATTTTTGATACCTATTTATATTTTTATATCTTGTTTTTTTATTTCTCAGGCCTTTTGGACTGTATTTGTTAAGGTTTTTCTCTATTTTACATATTTTTTCATTATAAGTAAACTTGTTTTATAAAAATTTTAACCTATTCAAATGGTTTCATGAAAGTGGATCCACCTTTTCTAAATATACAATAATTTTAATACTTATTTAATTTATTTATATCTTGTTTTTTAATTACGCTGGCCTGAAGGGCCGTATTTGTTTTAGTTTTCCTCTACGTAGAATATTCTCTTATTATTAGTAAATTTGGTTTATAAAAATTTTAACCAATTCAAATGGTTTTATGCAAGTAGATCCAACGTTTATAAAAATACAATAATTTTGATACCTAACTAAATTTTTTATATCTTGTTTTTTTATTTCTCAGGCCTTTTTGACTGTATTTGTTTAGGTTTTTCTCTATTTTACATATTTTTTCATTATAAGTAAACTTGTTTTATAAAAATTTTAACCTATTCAAATGGTTTCATGCAAGTGGATCCAACGTTTATAAAAATACAACAATTTTGATACCTATTTAAATTTTTAAATTATGTTTTTTTATTTCTCAGGCCTTTTGGACTGCATTTTTTTAAGTTTTTCTCTATTTTATATATTTTTCTATTATAAGTAAACTTGGTTTATAAGAATTTTAACCAATTCAAATGGTTTCATGAAAGTGGATCGACCTTTTCTAAATATACAATAATATTAATATTTATTTAATTTATTTATATCTTGTTTTTTAATTACGCTGGCCTGAAGGGCCGTATTTGTTTTAGTTTTCCTCTACGTAGAATATTCTCACATTATTAGTAAATTTGGTTTATAAAAATTTTAACCAATTCAAATGGTTTCATGCAAGTAGATCCAACGTTTATAAAAATACAATAATTTTGATACCTAATTAAATTTTTTATATCTTGTTTTTTTATTTCTCAGGCCTTTTGGACTGTATTTGTTTAGGTTTTTCTCTATTTTACATATTTTTTCATTATAAGTAAACTTGTTTTATAAAAATTTTAACCTATTCAAATGGTTTCATGCAAGTGGATCCAACGTTTATAAAAATACAATAATTTTGATACATATTTAAATTTTTTATATTATGTTTTTTTATTTCTCAGGCCTTTTGGACTGTATTTGTTTAAGTTTTTCTCTATTTTATATATTTTTCTATTATAAGTAAACTTGGTTTATAAGAGTTTTAACCAATTCAAATGGTTTCATGATTGTGGATCCACCTTTTCTAAATATACAATAATTTTAATACTTATTTAAATTATTTATATCTTGTTTTTTAATTACGCTGGCCTGGTGGGCCGTATTTGTTTTAGTTTTCCTCTACATAGAATATTCTCTTATTATTAGTAAATTTGGTTTATAAAAATTTTAAC
The DNA here is from genome assembly GCA_022575985.1 of Anagrus nilaparvatae. Classification (NCBI taxonomy): domain Eukaryota; kingdom Metazoa; phylum Arthropoda; class Insecta; order Hymenoptera; family Mymaridae; genus Anagrus; species Anagrus nilaparvatae. The sequence goes on from JAKSXM010000272.1 coordinate 16,492,281, forward strand.
CAATTCAAATGGTTTTATGCAAGTAGATCCAACGTTTATAAAAATACAATAATTTTGATACCTAATTAAATTTTTTATATCTTGTTTTTTTATTTCTCAGGCCTTTTGGACTGTATTTGTTAAGGTTTTTCTCTATTTTACATATTTTTTCATTATAAGTAAACTTGTTTTATAAAAATTTTAACCTATTCAAATGGTTTCATGAAAGTGGATCCACCTTTTCTAAATATACAATAATTTTAATACTTATTTAATTTATTTATATCTTGTTTTTTAATTACGCTGGCCTGAAGGACCGTATTTGTTTTAGTTTTCCTCTACGTAGAATATTCTCTTATTATTAGTAAATTTGGTTTATAAAAATTTTAACCAATTCAAATGGTTTTATGCAAGTAGATCCAACGTTTATAAAAATACAATAATTTTGATACCTAATTAAATTTTTTATATCTTGTTTTTTTATTTCTCAGGCCTTTTTGACTGTATTTGTTTAGGTTTTTCTCTATTTTACATATTTTTTCATTATAAGTAAACTTGTTTTATAAAAATTTTAACTTATTCAAATGGTTTCATGCAAGTGGATCCAACGTTTATAAAAATACAATAATTTTGATACCTATTTAAATTTTTTATATTATGTTTTTTTATTTCTCAGGCCTTTTGGACTGTATTTGTTTAAGTTTTTCTCTATTTTATATATTTTTCTATTATAAGTAAACTTGGTTTATAAGAATTTTAACCAATTCAAATGGTTTCATGAAAGTGGATCCACCTTTTCTAAATATACAATAATTTTAATACTTATTTAAATTATTTATATCTTGTTTTTTAATTACGCTTGCCTGGTGGGCCGTATTTGTTTTAGTTTTCCTCTACGTAGAATATTCTCTTATTATTAGTAAATTTGGTTTATAAAAATTTTAACCAATTCAAATGGTTTTATGCAAGTAGATCCAACGTTTATAAAAATACAATAATTTTGATACCTAATTAAATTTTTTATATCTTGTTTTTTTATTTCTCAGGCCTTTTTGACTATATTTGTTTAGGTTTTTCTCTATTTTACATATTTTTTCATTATAAGTAAACTTGTTTTATAAAAATTTTAACCTATTCAAATGGTTTCATGCAAGTGGATCCAACGTTTATAAAAATACAACAATTTTGATACCTATTTAAATTTTTAAATTATGTTTTTTTATTTCTCAGGCCTTTTGGACTGTATTTTTTTAAGTTTTTCTCTATTTTATATATTTTTCTATTATAAGTAAACTTGGTTTATAAGAATTTTAACCAATTCAAATGGTCTCATGAAAGTGGATCCACCTTTTCTAAATATACAATAATTTTAATACTTATTTAAATTATTTATATCTTGTTTTTTAATTACGCTGGCCTGGTGGGCCGTATTTGTTTTAGTTTTCCTCTACATAGAATATTCTCTTATTATTAGTAAACTTGGTTTATAAAAATTTTAACCAATTCAAATGGTTTCAAGCAAGTAGATCGAAAGATTCTTAAAATACAATATTTTTGATACCTATTTATATTTTTATATCTTGTTTTTTTATTTCTCAGGCCTTTTGGACTGTATTTGTTACGGTTTTTCTCTATTTTACATATTTTTTCATTATAAGTAAACTTGTTTTATAAAAATTTTAACCTATTCAAATGGTTTCATGAAAGTGGATCCACCTTTTCTAAATATACAATAATTTTAATACTTTTTTAATTTATTTATATCTTGTTTTTTAATTACGCTGGCCTGAAGGGCCGTATTTGTTTTAGTTTTCCTCTACGTAGAATATTCTCTTATTATTAGTAAACTTGGTTTATAAAAATTTTAACCAATTCAAATGGTTTCATGCAAGTAGATCCAAAGATTCTAAAAATACAATATTTTTGATACCTATTTAAATTTTTATATCTTGTTTTTTTATTTCTCAGGCCTTTTGGACTGTATTTGTTAAGGTTTTTCTCTATTTTACATATTTTTTCATTATAAGTAAACTTGTTTTATAAAAATTTTAACCTATTCAAATGGTTTCATGAAAGTGGATCCACCTTTTCTAAATATACAATAATTTTAATACTTTTTTAATTTATTTATATCTTGTTTTTTAATTACGCTGGCCTGAAGGGCCGTATTTGTTTTAGTTTTCCTCTACGTAGAATATTCTCTTATTATTAGTAAACTTGGTTTATAAAAATTTTAACCAATTCAAATGGTTTCATGCAAGTAGATCCAAAGATTCTAAAAATACAATATTTTTGATACCTATTTAAATTTTTATATCTTGTTTTTTTATTTCTCAGGCCTTTTGGACTGTATTTGTTAAGGTTTTTCTCTATTTTACATATTTTTTCATTATAAGTAAACTTGTTTTATAAAAATTTTAACCAATTCAAATGGTTTCATGCAAGTAGATCCAAAGATTCTAAAAATACAATATTTTTGATACCTATTTAAATTTTTATATCTTGTTTTTTTATTTCTCAGGCCTTTTGGACTGTATTTGTTAAGGTTTTTCTCTATTTTACATATTTTTTCATTATAAGTAAACTTGTTTTATAAAAATTTTAACCTATTCAAATGGTTTCATGAAAGTGGATCCACCTTTTCTAAATATACAATAATTTTAATACTTATTTAATTTATTTATATCTTGTTTTTTAATTACGCTGGCCTGGTGGGCCGTATTTGTTTTAGTTTTCCTCTACATAGAATATTCTCTTATTCATAGTAAACTTGGTTTATAAAAATTTTAACCAATTCAAATGGTTTCAAGCAAGTAGATCCAAAGATTCTAAAAATACAATATTTTTGATACCTATTTATATTTTTATATCTTGTTTTTTTATTTCTCAGGCCTTTTGGACTGTATTTGTTAAGGTTTTTCTCTATTTTACATATTTTTTCATTATAAGTAAACTTGTTTTATAAAAATTTTAACCTATTCAAATGGTTTCATGAAAGTGGATACACCTTTTCTAAATATACAATAATTTTAATACTTTTTTAATTTATTTATATCTTGTTTTTTAATTACGCTGGCCTGAAGGGCCGTATTTGTTTTAGTTTTCCTCTACGTAGAATATTCTCTTATTATTAGTAAATTTGGTTTATAAAAATTTTAACCAATTCAAATGGTTTCATGCAAGTAGATCCAAAGATTCTAAAAATATAATATTTTTGATACCTATTTAAATTTTTATATCTTGTTTTTTTATTTCTCAGGCCTTTTGGACTGTATTTGTTAAGGTTTTTCTCTATTTTACATATTTTTTCATTATAAGTAAACTTGTTTTATAAAAATTTTAACCTATTCAAATGGTTTCATGAAAGTGGATCCACCTTTTCTAAATATACAATAATTTTAATACTTATTTAATTTATTTATATCTTGTTTTTTAATTACGCTGGCCTGAAGGGCCGTATTTGTTTTAGTTTTCCTCTACGTAGAATATTCTCTTATTATTAGTAAATTTGGTTTATAAAAATTTTAACCAATTCAAATGGTTTTATGCAAGTAGATCCAACGTTTATAAAAATACAATAATTTTGATACCTAATTAAATTTTTTATATCTTGTTTTTTTATTTCTCAGGCCTTTTTGACTGTATTTGTTTAGGTTTTTCTCTATTTTACATATTTTTTCATTATAAGTAAACTTGTTTTATAAAAATTTTAACCTATTCAAATGGTTTCATGCAAGTGGATCCAACGTTTATAAAAATACAATAATTTTGATACCTATTTAAAATTTTTATATTATGTTTTTTTATTTCTCAGGCCTTTTGGACTGTATTTGTTTAAGTTTTTCTCTATTTTATATATTTTTCTATTATAAGTAAACTTGGTTTATAAGAATTTTAACCAATTCAAATGGTTTCATGAAAGTGGATCCACCTTTTCTAAATATACAATAATTTTAATACTTATTTAAATTATTTATATCTTGTTTTTTAATTACGCTGGCCTGAAGGGCCGTATTTGTTTTAGTTTTCCTCTACGTAGAATATTCTCTTATTATTAGTAAACTTGGTTTATAAAAATTTTAACCAATTCAAATGGTTTCATGCAAGTAGATCCAAAGATTCTAAAAATACAATATTTTTGATACCTATTTAAATTTTTATATCTTGTTTTTTTATTTCTCAGGCCTTTTGGACTGTATTTGTTAAGGTTTTTCTCTATTTTACATATTTTTTCATTATAAGTAAACTTGTTTTATAAAAATTTTAACCTATTCAAATGGTTTCATGAAAGTGGATCCACCTTTTCTAAATATACAATAATTTTAATACTTATTTAATTTATTTATATCTTGTTTTTTAATTACGCTGGCCTGAAGGGCCGTATTTGTTTAAGTTTTTCTCTACGTAGAATATTCTCTCATTATTAGTAAAATTGGTTTATAAAAATTTTAACCAATTCAAATGAATTCATAAAAGTGGATCCAAAGATTCTAAAAATACAATATTTTTGATACCTATTTAAATTATTATATCTTGTTTTTTTATTTCTCAGGCCTTTTGGACTGTATTTGTTAAGGTTTTTCTCTATTTTACATATTTTTTCATTATAAGTAAACTTGTTTTATAAAAATTTTAACCTATTCAAATGGTTTCATGAAAGTGGATCCACCTTTTCTAAATATACAATAATTTTAATACTTATTTAATTTATTTATATCTTGTTTTTTAATTACGCTGGCCTGGTGGGCCGTATTTGTTTTAGTTTTCCTCTACATAGAATATTCACTTATTATTAGTAAACTTGGTTTATAAAAATTTTAACCAATTCAAATGGTTTCATGAATGTGGATACACCTTTTCTAAATATACAATAATTTTAATACTTTTTTAATTTATTTATATCTTATTTTTTAATTACGCTGGCCTGAAGGGCCGTATTTGTTTTAGTTTTCCTCTACGTAGAATATTCTCTTATTATTAGTAAATTTGGTTTATAAAAATTTTAACCAATTCAAATGGTTTCATGCAAGTAGATCCAAAGATTCTAAAAATACAATATTTTTGATACCTATTTAAATTTTTATATCTTGTTTTTTTATTTCTCAGGCCTTTTGGACTGTATTTGTTAAGGTTTTTCTCTAGTTTACTTATTTTTTCATTATAAGTAAACTTGTTTTATAAAAATTTTAACCTATTCAAATGGTTTCATGAAAGTGGATCCACCTTTTCTAAATATACAATAATTTTAATACTTATTTAATTTATTTATATCTTGTTTTTTAATTACGCTGGTCTGAAGGGCCGTATTTGTTTTAGTTTTCCTCTACGTAGAATATTCTCCTATTATTAGTAAACTTGGTTTATAAAAATTTTAACCAATTCAAATGGTTTCATGCAAGTAGATCCAAAGATTCTAAAAATACAATATTTTTGGTACCTATTTAAATTTTTATATCTTGTTTTTTTATTTCTCAGGCTTTTTGGACTGTATTTGTTAAGGTTTTTCTCTATTTTACATATTTTTTCATTATAAGTAAACTTGTTTTATAAAAATGTTAACCTATTCAAATGGTTTCATGAAAGTGGATCCACCTTTTCTAAATATACAATAATTTTAATACTTATTTAAATTATTTATATCTTGTTTTTTAATTACGCTGGCCTGAAGGGCCGTATTTGTTTAAGTTTTTCTCAACGTAGAATATTCTCTCATTATTAGTAAAATTGGTTTATAAAAATTTTAACCAATTCAAATGAATTCATAAAAGTGGATCCAAAGATTCTAAAAATACAATATTTTTGATACCTATTTAAATTTTTATATCTTGTTTTTTTATTTCTCAGGCCTTTTGGACTGTATTTGTTAAGGTTTTTCTCTATTTTACATATTTTTTCATTATAAGTAAACTTGTTTTATAAAAATTTTAACCTATTCAAATGGTTTCATGAAAGTGGATCCACCTTTTCTAAATATACAATAATTTTAATACTTATTTAATTTATTTATATCTTGTTTTTTAATTACGCTGGCCTGGTGGGCCGTATTTGTTTTAGGTTTCTTCTACATAGAATATTCTCTTATTATTAGTAAACTTGGTTTATAAAAATTTTAACCAATTCAAATGGTTTCAAGCAAATAGATCCAAAGATTCTAAAAATACAATATTTTTGATACCTATTTATATTTTTATATCTTGTTTTTTTATTTCTCAGGCCTTTTGGACTGTATTTGTTAAGGTTTTTCTCTATTTTACATATTTTTTCATTATAATTAAACTTGTTTTATAAAAATTTTAACCTATTCAAATGGTTTCATGAAAGTGGATACACCTTTTCTAAATATACAATAATTTTAATACTTATTTAATTTATTTATATCTTGTTTTTTAATTACGCTGGCCTGGTGGGCCGTATTTGTTTTAGGTTTCTTCTACATAGAATATTCTCTTATTATTAGTAAACTTGGTTTATAAAAATTTTAACCAATTCAAATGGTTTCAAGCAAATAGATCCAAAGATTCTAAAAATACAATATTTTTGATACCTATTTATATTTTTATATCTTGTTTTTTTATTTCTCAGGCCTTTTGGACTGTATTTGTTAAGGTTTTTCTCTATTTTACATATTTTTTCATTATAAGTAAACTTGTTTTATAAAAATTTTAACCAATTCAAATGGTTTCATGCAAGTAGATCCAAAGATTCTAAAAATACAATAATTTTGATACCTAATTAAATTTTTTATATCTTTTTTTTTTATTTCTCAGGCCTTTTTGACTGTATTTGTTTAGGTTTTTCTCTATTTTACATATTTTTTCATTATAAGTAAACTTGTTTTATAAAAATTTAACCTATTCAAATGGTTTCATGCAAGTGAATCCAACGTTTATAAAAATACAATAATTTTGATACCTATTTAAATTTTTAAATTATGTTTTTTTATTTCTCAGGCCTTTTGGACTGTATTTTTTTAAGTTTTTCTCTATTTTATATATTTTTCTATTATAAGTAAACTTGGTTTATAAGAATTTTAACCAATTCAAATGGTCTCATGAAAGTGGATCCACCTTTTCTAAATATACAATAATTTTAATACTTATTTAAATTATTTAAATCTTGTTTTTTAATTACGCTGGCCTGGTGGGCCGTATTTGTTTTAGTTTTCCTCTACATAGAATATTCTCTTATTATTAGTAAACTTGGTTTATAAAAATTTTAACCAATTCAAATGGTTTCAAGCAAGTAGATCGAAAGATTCTAAAAATACAATATTTTTGATACCTATTTATATTTTTATATCTTGTTTTTTTATTTCTCAGGCCTTTTGGACTGTATTTGTTAAGGTTTTTCTCTATTTTACATATTTTTTCATTATAAGTAAACTTGTTTTATAAAAATTTTAACCTATTCAAATGGTTTCATGAAAGTGGATCCACCTTTTCTAAATATACAATAATTTTAATACTTTTTTAATTTATTTATATCTTGTTTTTTAATTACGCTGGCCTGAAGGGCCGTATTTGTTTTAGTTTTCCTCTACGTAGAATATTCTCTTATTATTAGTAAACTTGGTTTATAAAAATTTTAACCAATTCAAATGGTTTCATGCAAATAGATCCAACGTTTATAAAAATACAATAATTTTGATACCTAATTAAATTTTTTATATCTTGTTTTTTTTTATTTCTCAGGCCTTTTTGACTGTATTTGTTTAGGTTTTTCTCTATTTTACATATTTTTTCATTATAAGTAAACTTGTTTTATAAAAATTTTAACCTATTCAAATGGTTTCATGCAAGTGGATCCAACGTTTATAAAAATACAATAATTTTGATACCTATTTAAATTTTTTATATTATGTTTTTTTATTTCTCAGGCCTTTTGGACTGTATTTGTTTAAGTTTTTCTCTATTTTATATATTTTTCTATTATAAGTAAACTTGGTTTATAAGAATTTTAACCAATTCAAATGGTTTCATGAAAGTGGATCCACCTTTTGTAAATATACAATAATTTTAATACTTATTTAAATTATTTATATCTTGTTTTTTAATTACGCTGGCCTGGTGGGCCGTATTTGTTTTAGTTTTTCTCTACATAGAATATTCTCTTATTATTAGTAAACTTGGTTTATAAAAATTTTAACCAATTCAAATGGTTTCAAGCAAGTAGATCTAAAGATTCTAAAAATACAATATTTTTGATACCTATTTATATTTTTATATCTTGTTTTTTTATTTCTCAGGCCTTTTGCACTGTATTTGTTTAAGTTTTTCTCTATTTTATATATTTTTCTATTATAAGTAAACTTGGTTTATAAGAATTTTAACCAATTCAAATGGTTTCATGAAAGTGGATCCACCTTTTCTAAATATACAATAATTTTAATACTTATTTAAATTATTTATATCTTGTTTTTTAATTACGCTGGCCTGAAGGGCCGTATTTGTTTTAGTTTTCCTCTACGTAGAATATTCTCTTATTATTAGTAAACTTGGTTTATAAAAATTTTAACCAATTCAAATGGTTTCATGCAAGTAGATCCAAAGATTCTAAAAATACAATATTTTTGATACCTATTTAAATTTTTATATCTTGTTTTTTTATTTCTCAGGCCTTTTGGACTGTATTTGTTAAGGTTTTTCTCTATTTTACATATTTTTTCATTATAAGTAAACTTGTTTTATAAAAATTTTAACCTATTCAAATGGTTTCATGAAAGTGGATCCACCTTTTCTAAATATACAATAATTTTAATACTTATTTAATTTATTTATATCTTGTTTTTTAATTACGCTGGCCTGAAGGGCCGTATTTTTTTAAGTTTTTCTCTACGTAGAATATTCTCTCATTATTAGTAAAATTGGTTTATAAAAATTTTAACCAATTCAAATGAATTCATAAAAAGGGGACCCAAAGATTCTAAAAATACAATATTTTTGATACCTATTTAAATTATTATATCTTGTTTTTTTATTTCTCAGGCCTTTTGGACTGTATTTGTTAAGGTTTTTCTCTATTTTACATATTTTTTCATTATAAGTAAACTTGTTTTATAAAAATTTTAACCTATTCAAATGGTTTCATGAAAGTGGATCCACCTTTTCTAAATATACAATAATTTTAATACTTATTTAATTTATTTATATCTTGTTTTTTAATTACGCTGGCCTGGTGGGCCGTATTTGTTTTAGTTTTCCTCTACATAGAATATTCACTTATTATTAGTAAACTTGGTTTATAAAAATTTTAACCAATTCAAATGGTTTCAAGCAAGTAGATCCAAAGATTCTAAAAATACAATATTTTTGATACCTATTTATATTTTTATATCTTGTTTTTTTATTTCTCAGGCCTTTTGGACTGTATTTGTTAAGGTTTTTCTCTATTTTACATATTTTTTCATTATAAGTAAACTTGTTTTATAAAAATTTTAACCTATTCAAATGGTTTCATGAAAGTGGATACACCTTTTCTAAATATACAATAATTTTAATACTTTTTTAATTTATTTATATCTTATTTTTTAATTACGCTGGCCTGAAGGGCCGTATTTGTTTTAGTTTTCCTCTACGTAGAATATTCTCTTATTATTAGTAAATTTGGTTTATAAAAATTTTAACCAATTCAAATGGTTTCATGCAAGTAGATCCAAAGATTCTAAAAATACAATATTTTTGATACCTATTTAAATTTTTATATCTTGTTTTTTTATTTCTCAGGCCTTTTGGACTGTATTTGATAAGGTTTTTCTCTAGTTTACTTATTTTTTCATTATAAGTAAACTTGTTTTATAAAAATTTAACCTATTCAAATGGTTTCATGCAAGTGGATCCAACGTTTATAAAAATACAATAATTTTGATACCTATTTAAATTTTTAAATTATGTTTTTTTATTTCTCAGGCCTTTTGGACTGTATTTTTTTAAGTTTTTCTCTATTTTATATATTTTTCTATTATAAGTAAACTTGGTTTATAAGAATTTTAACCAATTCAAATGGTCTCATGAAAGTGGATCCACCTTTTCTAAATATACAATAATTTTAATACTTATTTAATTTATTTATATCTTGTTTTTTAATTACGCTGGCCTGGTGGGCCGTATTTGTTTTAGGTTTCTTCTTCATAGAATATTCTCTTATTATTAGTAAACTTGGTTTATAAAAATTTTAACCAATTCAAATGGTTTCAAGCAAATAGATCCAAAGATTCTAAAAATACAATATTTTTGATACCTATTTATATTTTTATATCTTGTTTTTTTATTTCTCAGGCCTTTTGGACTGTATTTGTTAAGGTTTTTCTCTATTTTACATATTTTTTCATTATAAGTAAACTTGTTTTATAAAAATTTTAACCAATTCAAATGGTTTCATGCAAGTAGATCCAAAGATTCTAAAAATACAATAATTTTGATACCTAATTAAATTTTTTATATCTTTTTTTTTTATTTCTCAGGCCTTTTTGACTGTATTTGTTTAGGTTTTTCTCTATTTTACATATTTTTTCATTATAAGTAAACTTGTTTTATAAAAATTTAACCTATTCAAATGGTTTCATGCAAGTGGATCCAACGTTTATAAAAATACAATAATTTTGATACCTATTTAAATTTTTAAATTATGTTTTTTTATTTCTCAGGCCTTTTGGACTGTATTTTTTTAAGTTTTTCTCTATTTTATATATTTTTCTATTATAAGTAAACTTGGTTTATAAGAATTTTAACCAATTCAAATGGTCTCATGAAAGTGGATCCACCTTTTCTAAATATACAATAATTTTAATACTTATTTAAATTATTTAAATCTTGTTTTTTAATTACGCTGGCCTGGTGGGCCGTATTTGTTTTAGTTTTCCTCTACATAGAATATTCTCTTATTATTAGTAAACTTGGTTTATAAAAATTTTAACCAATTCAAATGGTTTCAAGCAAGTAGATCGAAAGATTCTAAAAATACAATATTTTTGATACCTATTTATATTTTTATATCTTGTTTTTTTATTTCTCAGGCCTTTTGGACTGTATTTGTTAAGGTTTTTCTCTATTTTACATATTTTTTCATTATAAGTAAACTTGTTTTATAAAAATTTTAACCTATTCAAATGGTTTCATGAAAGTGGATCCACCTTTTCTAAATATACAATAATTTTAATACTTTTTTAATTTATTTATATCTTGTTTTTTAATTACGCTGGCCTGAAGGGCCGTATTTGTTTTAGTTTTCCTCTACGTAGAATATTCTCTTATTATTAGTAAACTTGGTTTATAAAAATTTTAACCAATTCAAATGGTTTCATGCAAATAGATCCAACGTTTATAAAAATACAATAATTTTGATACCTAATTAAATTTTTTATATCTTGTTTTTTTATTTCTCAGGCCTTTTTGACTGTATTTGTTTAGGTTTTTCTCTATTTTACATATTTTATCATTATAAGTAAACTTGTTTTATAAAAATTTTAACCTATTCAAATGGTTTCATGCAAGTGGATCCAACGTTTATAAAAATAAAATAATTTTGATACCTATTTAAATTTTTTATATTATGTTTTTTTATTTCTCAGGCCTTTTGGACTGTATTTGTTTAAGTTTTTCTCTATTTTATATATTTTTCTATTATAAGTAAACTTGGTTTATAAGAGTTTTAACCAATTCAAATGGTTTCATGAATGTGGATCCACCTTTTCTAAATATACAATAATTTTAATACTTATTTAAATTATTTATATCTTGTTTTTTAATTACGCTGGCCTGGTGGGCCGTATTTGTTTTAGTTTTCCTCTACATAGAATATTCTCTTATTATTAGTAAATTTGGTTTATAAAAATTTTAACCAATTCAAATGGTTTTATGCAAGTAGATCCAACGTTTATAAAAATACAATAATTTTGATACCTAATTAAATTTTTTATATCTTGTTTTTTTATTTCTCAGGCCTTTTGGACTGTATTTGTTAAGGTTTTTCTCTATTTTACATATTTTTTCATTATAAGTAAACTTGTTTTATAAAAATTTTAACCTATTCAAATGGTTTCATGAAAGTGGATCCACCTTTTCTAAATATACAATAATTTTAATACTTATTTAATTTATTTATATCTTGTTTTTTAATTACGCTGGCCTGAAGGACCGTATTTGTTTTAGTTTTCCTCTACGTAGAATATTCTCTTATTATTAGTAAATTTGGTTTATAAAAATTTTAACCAATTCAAATGGTTTTATGCAAGTAGATCCAACGTTTATAAAAATACAATAATTTTGATACCTAATTAAATTTTTTATATCTTGTTTTTTTATTTCTCAGGCCTTTTTGACTGTATTTGTTTAGGTTTTTCTCTATTTTACATATTTTTTCATTATAAGTAAACTTGTTTTATAAAAATTTTAACTTATTCAAATGGTTTCATGCAAGTGGATCCAACGTTTATAAAAATACAATAATTTTGATACCTATTTAAATTTTTTATATTATGTTTTTTTATTTCTCAGGCCTTTTGGACTGTATTTGTTTAAGTTTTTCTCTATTTTATATATTTTTCTATTATAAGTAAACTTGGTTTATAAGAATTTTAACCAATTCAAATGGTTTCATGAAAGTGGATCCACCTTTTCTAAATATACAATAATTTTAATACTTATTTAAATTATTTATATCTTGTTTTTTAATTACGCTGGCCTGAAGGGCCGTATTTGTTTTAGTTTTCCTCTACGTAGAATATTCTCTTATTATTAGTAATCTTGGTTTATAAAAATTTTAACCAATTCAAATGGTTTCATGCAAGTAGATCCAAAGATTCTAAAAATACAATATTTTTGATACCTATTTAAATTTTTATATCTTGTTTTTTTATTTCTCAGGCCTTTTGGACTGTATTTGTTAAGGTTTTTCTCTATTTTACATATTTTTTCATTATAAGTAAACTTGTTTAAAAAAATTTTAACCTATTCAAATGGTTTCATGAAAGTGGATCCACCTTTTCTAAATATACAATAATTTTAATACTTATTTAATTTATTTATATCTTGTTTTTTAATTACGCTGGCCTGAAGGGCCGTATTTGTTTAAGTTTTTCTCTACGTAGAATATTCTCTCATTATTAGTAAAATTGGTTTATAAAAATTTTAACCAATTCAAATGAATTCATAAAAGTGGATCCAAAGATTCTAAAAATACAATATTTTTGATACCTATTTAAATTATTATATCTTGTTTTTTTATTTCTCAGGCCTTTTGGACTGTATTTGTTAAGGTTTTTCTCTATTTTACATATTTTTTCATTATAAGTAAACTAGTTTTATAAAAATTTTAACCTATTCAAATGGTTTCATGAAAGTGGATCCACCTTTTCTAAATATACAATAATTTTAATACTTTTTTAATTTATTTATATCTTGTTTTTTAATTACGCTGGTCTGAAGGGCCGTATTTGTTTTAGTTTTCCTCTACGTAGAATATTCTCTTATTATTAGTAAACTTGGTTTATAAAAATTTTAACCAATTCAAATGGTTTCATGCAAGTAGATCCAAAGATTCTAAAAATACAATATTTTTGGTACCTATTTAAATTTTTATATCTTGTTTTTTTATTTCTCAGGCTTTTTGGACTGTATTTGTTAAGGTTTTTCTCTATTTTACATATTTTTTCATTATAAGTAAACTTGTTTTATAAAAATGTTAACCTATTCAAATGGTTTCATGAAAGTGGATCCACCTTTTCTAAATATACAATAATTTTAATACTTATTTAAATTATTTATATCTTGTTTTTTAATTACGCTGGCCTGAAGGGCCGTATTTTTTTAAGTTTTTCTCAACGTAGAATATTCTCTCATTATTAGTAAAACTGGTTTATAAAAATTTTAACCAATTCAAATGAATTCATAAAAGTGGATCCAAAGATTTTAAAAATACAATATTTTTGATACCTATTTAAATTTTTATATCTTGTTTTTTTATTTCTCAGGCCTTTTGGACTGTATTTGTTAAGGTTTTTCTCTATTTTACATATTTTTTCATTATAAGTAAACTTGTTTTATAAAAATTTTAACCTATTCAAATGGTTTCATGAAAGTGGATCCACCTTTTCTAAATATACAATAATTTTAATACTTATTTAATTTATTTATATCTTGTTTTTTAATTACGCTGGCCTGGTGGGCCGTATTTGTTTTAGTTTTCCTCTACATAGAATATTCTCTTATTATTAGTAAACTTGGTTTATAAAAATTTTAACCAATTCAAATGGTTTCAAGCAAGTAGATCCAAAGATTCTAAAAATACAATATTTTTGATACCTATTTATATTTTTATATCTTGTTTTTTTATTTCTCAGGCCTTTTGGACTGTATTTGTTAAGGTTTTTCTCTATTTTACATATTTTTTCATTATAAGTAAACTTGTTTTATAAAAATTTTAACCTATTCAAATGGTTTCATGAAAGTGGATACACCTTTTCTAAATATACAATAATTTTAATACTTTTTTAATTTATTTATATCTTGTTTTTTAATTACGCTGGCCTGAAGGGCCGTATTTGTTTTAGTTTTCCTCTACGTAGAATATTCTCTTATTATTAGTAAACTTGGTTTATAAAAATTTTAACCAATTCAAATGGTTTCATGCAAGTAGATCCAAAGATTCTAAAAATACAATATTTTTGATACCTATTTATATTTTTATATCTTGTTTTTTTATTTCTCAGGCCTTTTGGACTGTATTTGTTAAGGTTTTTCTCTATTTTACATATTTTTTCATTATAAGTAAACTTGTTTTATAAAAATTTTAACCTATTCAAATGGTTTCATGAAAGTGGATCCACCTTTTCTAAATATACAATAATTTTAATACTTATTTAATTTATTTATATCTTGTTTTTTAATTACGCTGGACTGGTGGGCCGTATTTGTTTTAGTTTTCCTCTACATAGAATATTCTCTTATTATTAGTAAACTTGGTTTATAAAAATTTTAACCAATTCAAATGGTTTCAAGCAAGTAGATCCAAAGATTCTAAAAATACAATATTTTTGATACCTATTTAAATTTTTATATCTTGTTTTTTTATTTCTCAGGCTTTTTGGACTGTATTTGTTAAGGTTTTTCTCTATTTTACATATTTTTTCATTATAAGTAAACTTGTTTTATAAAAATTTTAACCTATTCAAATGGTTTCATGAAAGTGGATACACCTTTCTAAATATACAATAATTTCATTACTTATTTGATTTATTTATATCTTGTTTTTTAATTACGCTGGCCTGAAGGGCCGTATTTGTTTTAGTTTTCCTCTACGTAGAATATTCTCTTATTATTAGTAAATTTGGTTTATAAAAATTTTAACCAATTCAAATGGTTTCATGCAAGTAGATCCAAAGATTCTAAAAATACAATATTTTTGATACCTATTTAAATTTTTATATCTTGTTTTTTTATTTCTCAGGCCTTTTGGACTGTATTTGTTAAGGTTTTTCTCTATTTTACATATTTTTTCATTATAAGTAAACTTGTTTATAAAAATTTTAACCAATTCAAATGGTTTCATGCAAGTAGATCCAAAGATTCTAAAAATACAATATTTTTGATACCTATTTAAATTTTTATATCTTGTTTTTTTATTTCTCAGGCCTTTTGGACTGTATTTGATAAGGTTTTTCTCTAGTTTACTTATTTTTTCATTATAAGTAAACTTGTTTTATAAAAATTTAACCTATTCAAATGGTTTCATGCAAGTGGATCCAACGTTTATAAAAATACAATAATTTTGATACCTATTTAAATTTTTAAATTATGTTTTTTTATTTCTCAGGCCTTTTGGACTGTATTTTTTTAAGTTTTTCTCTATTTTATATATTTTTCTATTATAAGTAAACTTGGTTTATAAGAATTTTAACCAATTCAAATGGTCTCATGAAAGTGGATCCACCTTTTCTAAATATACAATAATTTTAATACTTATTTAATTTATTTATATCTTGTTTTTTAATTACGCTGGCCTGGTGGGCCGTATTTGTTTTAGTTTTCCTCTACATAGAATATTCTCTTATTATTAGTAAACTTGTTTTATAAAAATTTTAACTTATTCAAATGGTTTCATGCAAGTGGATCCAACGTTTATAAAAATACAATAATTTTGATACCTATTTAAATTTTTTATATTATGTTTTTTTATTTCTCAGGCCTTTTGGACTGTATTTGTTTAAGTTTTTCTCTATTTTATATATTTTTCTATTATAAGTAAACTTGGTTTATAAGAATTTTAACCAATTCAAATGGTTTCATGAAAGTGGATCCACCTTTTCTAAATATACAATAATTTTAATACTTATTTAAATTATTTATATCTTGTTTTTTAATTACGCTGGCCTGAAGGGCCGTATTTGTTTTAGTTTTCCTCTACGTAGAATATTCTCTTATTATTAGTAATCTTGGTTTATAAAAATTTTAACCAATTCAAATGGTTTCATGCAAGTAGATCCAAAGATTCTAAAAATACAATATTTTTGATACCTATTTAAATTTTTATATCTTGTTTTTTTATTTCTCAGGCCTTTTGGACTGTATTTGTTAAGGTTTTTCTCTATTTTACATATTTTTTCATTATAAGTAAACTTGTTTAAAAAAATTTTAACCTATTCAAATGGTTTCATGAAAGTGGATCCACCTTTTCTAAATATACAATAATTTTAATACTTATTTAATTTATTTATATCTTGTTTTTTAATTACGCTGGCCTGAAGGGCCGTATTTGTTTTAGTTTTCCTCTACGTAGAATATTCTCTTATTATTAGTAAACTTGGTTTATAAAAATTTTAACCAATTCAAATGGTTTCATGCAAATAGATCCAACGTTTATAAAAATACAATAATTTTGATACCTAATTAAATTTTTTATATCTTGTTTTTTTTTATTTCTCAGGCCTTTTTGACTGTATTTGTTTAGGTTTTTCTCTATTTTACATATTTTTTCATTATAAGTAAACTTGTTTTATAAAAATTTTAACCTATTCAAATGGTTTCATGCAAGTGGATCCAACGTTTATAAAAATACAATAATTTTGATACCTATTTAAATTTTTTATATTATGTTTTTTTATTTCTCAGGCCTTTTGGACTGTATTTGTTTAAGTTTTTCTCTATTTTATATATTTTTCTATTATAAGTAAACTTGGTTTATAAGAATTTTAACCAATTCAAATGGTTTCATGAAAGTGGATCCACCTTTTGTAAATATACAATAATTTTAATACTTATTTAAATTATTTATATCTTGTTTTTTAATTACGCTGGCCTGGTGGGCCGTATTTGTTTTAGTTTTTCTCTACATAGAATATTCTCTTATTATTAGTAAACTTGGTTTATAAAAATTTTAACCAATTCAAATGGTTTCAAGCAAGTAGATCTAAAGATTCTAAAAATACAATATTTTTGATACCTATTTATATTTTTATATCTTGTTTTTTTATTTCTCAGGCCTTTTGCACTGTATTTGTTTAAGTTTTTCTCTATTTTATATATTTTTCTATTATAAGTAAACTTGGTTTATAAGAATTTTAACCAATTCAAATGGTTTCATGAAAGTGGATCCACCTTTTCTAAATATACAATAATTTTAATACTTATTTAAATTATTTATATCTTGTTTTTTAATTACGCTGGCCTGAAGGGCCGTATTTGTTTTAGTTTTCCTCTACGTAGAATATTCTCTTATTATTAGTAAACTTGGTTTATAAAAATTTTAACCAATTCAAATGGTTTCATGCAAGTAGATCCAAAGATTCTAAAAATACAATATTTTTGATACCTATTTAAATTTTTATATCTTGTTTTTTTATTTCTCAGGCCTTTTGGACTGTATTTGTTAAGGTTTTTCTCTATTTTACATATTTTTTCATTATAAGTAAACTTGTTTTATAAAAATTTTAACCTATTCAAATGGTTTCATGAAAGTGGATCCACCTTTTCTAAATATAAAATAATTTTAATACTTATTTAATTTATTTATATCTTGTTTTTTAATTACGCTGGCCTGAAGGGCCGTATTTTTTTAAGTTTTTCTCTACGTAGAATATTCTCTCATTATTAGTAAAATTGGTTTATAAAAATTTTAACCAATTCAAATGAATTCATAAAAAGGGGACCCAAAGATTCTAAAAATACAATATTTTTGATACCTATTTAAATTATTATATCTTGTTTTTTTATTTCTCAGGCCTTTTGGACTGTATTTGTTAAGGTTTTTCTCTATTTTACATATTTTTTCATTATAAGTAAACTTGTTTTATAAAAATTTTAACCTATTCAAATGGTTTCATGAAAGTGGATCCACCTTTTCTAAATATACAATAATTTTAATACTTATTTAATTTATTTATATCTTGTTTTTTAATTACGCTGGCCTGGTGGGCCGTATTTGTTTTAGTTTTCCTCTACATAGAATATTCACTTATTATTAGTAAACTTGGTTTATAAAAATTTTAACCAATTCAAATGGTTTCAAGCAAGTAGATCCAAAGATTCTAAAAATACAATATTTTTGATACCTATTTATATTTTTATATCTTGTTTTTTTATTTCTCAGGCCTTTTGGACTGTATTTGTTAAGGTTTTTCTCTATTTTACATATTTTTTCATTATAAGTAAACTTGTTTTATAAAAATTTTAACCTATTCAAATGGTTTCATGAAAGTGGATACACCTTTTCTAAATATACAATAATTTTAATACTTTTTTAATTTATTTATATCTTATTTTTTAATTACGCTGGCCTGAAGGGCCGTATTTGTTTTAGTTTTCCTCTACGTAGAATATTCTCTTATTATTAGTAAATTTGGTTTATAAAAATTTTAACCAATTCAAATGGTTTCATGCAAGTAGATCCAAAGATTCTAAAAATACAATATTTTTGATACCTATTTAAATTTTTATATCTTGTTTTTTTATTTCTCAGGCCTTTTGGACTGTATTTGATAAGGTTTTTCTCTAGTTTACTTATTTTTTCATTATAAGTAAACTTGTTTTATAAAAATTTAACCTATTCAAATGGTTTCATGCAAGTGGATCCAACGTTTATAAAAATACAATAATTTTGATACCTATTTAAATTTTTAAATTATGTTTTTTTATTTCTCAGGCCTTTTGGACTGTATTTTTTTAAGTTTTTCTCTATTTTATATATTTTTCTATTATAAGTAAACTTGGTTTATAAGAATTTTAACCAATTCAAATGGTCTCATGAAAGTGGATCCACCTTTTCTAAATATACAATAATTTTAATACTTATTTAATTTATTTATATCTTGTTTTTTAATTACGCTGGCCTGGTGGGCCGTATTTGTTTTAGGTTTCTTCTTCATAGAATATTCTCTTATTATTAGTAAACTTGGTTTATAAAAATTTTAACCAATTCAAATGGTTTCAAGCAAATAGATCCAAAGATTCTAAAAATACAATATTTTTGATACCTATTTATATTTTTATATCTTGTTTTTTTATTTCTCAGGCCTTTTGGACTGTATTTGTTAAGGTTTTTCTCTATTTTACATATTTTTTCATTATAAGTAAACTTGTTTTATAAAAATTTTAACCAATTCAAATGGTTTCATGCAAGTAGATCCAAAGATTCTAAAAATACAATAATTTTGATACCTAATTAAATTTTTTATATCTTTTTTTTTTATTTCTCAGGCCTTTTTGACTGTATTTGTTTAGGTTTTTCTCTATTTTACATATTTTTTCATTATAAGTAAACTTGTTTTATAAAAATTTAACCTATTCAAATGGTTTCATGCAAGTGGATCCAACGTTTATAAAAATACAATAATTTTGATACCTATTTAAATTTTTAAATTATGTTTTTTTATTTCTCAGGCCTTTTGGACTGTATTTTTTTAAGTTTTTCTCTATTTTATATATTTTTCTATTATAAGTAAACTTGGTTTATAAGAATTTTAACCAATTCAAATGGTCTCATGAAAGTGGATCCACCTTTTCTAAATATACAATAATTTTAATACTTATTTAAATTATTTAAATCTTGTTTTTTAATTACGCTGGCCTGGTGGGCCGTATTTGTTTTAGTTTTCCTCTACATAGAATATTCTCTTATTATTAGTAAACTTGGTTTATAAAAATTTTAACCAATTCAAATGGTTTCAAGCAAGTAGATCGAAAGATTCTAAAAATACAATATTTTTGATACCTATTTATATTTTTATATCTTGTTTTTTTATTTCTCAGGCCTTTTGGACTGTATTTGTTAAGGTTTTTCTCTATTTTACATATTTTTTCATTATAAGTAAACTTGTTTTATAAAAATTTTAACCTATTCAAATGGTTTCATGAAAGTGGATCCACCTTTTCTAAATATACAATAATTTTAATACTTTTTTAATTTATTTATATCTTGTTTTTTAATTACGCTGGCCTGAAGGGCCGTATTTGTTTTAGTTTTCCTCTACGTAGAATATTCTCTTATTATTAGTAAACTTGGTTTATAAAAATTTTAACCAATTCAAATGGTTTCATGCAAATAGATCCAACGTTTATAAAAATACAATAATTTTGATACCTAATTAAATTTTTTATATCTTGTTTTTTTATTTCTCAGGCCTTTTTGACTGTATTTGTTTAGGTTTTTCTCTATTTTACATATTTTATCATTATAAGTAAACTTGTTTTATAAAAATTTTAACCTATTCAAATGGTTTCATGCAAGTGGATCCAACGTTTATAAAAATAAAATAATTTTGATACCTATTTATATTTTTATATCTTGTTTTTTTATTTCTCAGGCCTTTTGGACTGTATTTGTTAAGGTTTTTCTCTATTTTACATATTTTTTCATTATAAGTAAACTTGTTTTATAAAAATTTTAACCTATTCAAATGGTTTCATGAAAGTGGATCCACCTTTTCTAAATATACAATAATTTTAATACTTTTTTAATTTATTTATATCTTGTTTTTTAATTACGCTGGCCTGAAGGGCCGTATTTGTTTTAGTTTTCCTCTACGTAGAATATTCTCTTATTATTAGTAAACTTGGTTTATAAAAATTTTAACCAATTCAAATGGTTTTATGCAAGTAGATCCAACGTTTATAAAAATACAATAATTTTGATACCTAATTAAATTTTTTATATCTTGTTTTTTTATTTCTCAGGCCTTTTGGACTGT
Source organism: Anagrus nilaparvatae (assembly GCA_022575985.1). Classification (NCBI taxonomy): domain Eukaryota; kingdom Metazoa; phylum Arthropoda; class Insecta; order Hymenoptera; family Mymaridae; genus Anagrus; species Anagrus nilaparvatae. The sequence goes on from JAKSXM010000272.1 coordinate 16,513,435, forward strand.
ATTTGTTAAGGTTTTTCTCTATTTTACATATTTTTTCATTATAAGTAAACTTGTTTTATAAAAATTTTAACCTATTCAAATGGTTTCATGAAAGTGGATCCACCTTTTCTAAATATACAATAATTTTAATACTTATTTAATTTATTTATATCTTGTTTTTTAATTACGCTGGCCTGAAGGACCGTATTTGTTTTAGTTTTCCTCTACGTAGAATATTCTCTTATTATTAGTAAATTTGGTTTATAAAAATTTTAACCAATTCAAATGGTTTTATGCAAGTAGATCCAACGTTTATAAAAATACAATAATTTTGATACCTAATTAAATTTTTTATATCTTGTTTTTTTATTTCTCAGGCCTTTTTGACTGTATTTGTTTAGGTTTTTCTCTATTTTACATATTTTTTCATTATAAGTAAACTTGTTTTATAAAAATTTTAACTTATTCAAATGGTTTCATGCAAGTGGATCCAACGTTTATAAAAATACAATAATTTTGATACCTATTTAAATTTTTTATATTATGTTTTTTTATTTCTCAGGCCTTTTGGACTGTATTTGTTTAAGTTTTTCTCTATTTTATATATTTTTCTATTATAAGTAAACTTGGTTTATAAGAATTTTAACCAATTCAAATGGTTTCATGAAAGTGGATCCACCTTTTCTAAATATACAATAATTTTAATACTTATTTAAATTATTTATATCTTGTTTTTTAATTACGCTGGCCTGAAGGGCCGTATTTGTTTTAGTTTTCCTCTACGTAGAATATTCTCTTATTATTAGTAATCTTGGTTTATAAAAATTTTAACCAATTCAAATGGTTTCATGCAAGTAGATCCAAAGATTCTAAAAATACAATATTTTTGATACCTATTTAAATTTTTATATCTTGTTTTTTTATTTCTCAGGCCTTTTGGACTGTATTTGTTAAGGTTTTTCTCTATTTTACATATTTTTTCATTATAAGTAAACTTGTTTAAAAAAATTTTAACCTATTCAAATGGTTTCATGAAAGTGGATCCACCTTTTCTAAATATACAATAATTTTAATACTTATTTAATTTATTTATATCTTGTTTTTTAATTACGCTGGCCTGAAGGGCCGTATTTGTTTAAGTTTTTCTCTACGTAGAATATTCTCTCATTATTAGTAAAATTGGTTTATAAAAATTTTAACCAATTCAAATGAATTCATAAAAGTGGATCCAAAGATTCTAAAAATACAATATTTTTGATACCTATTTAAATTATTATATCTTGTTTTTTTATTTCTCAGGCCTTTTGGACTGTATTTGTTAAGGTTTTTCTCTATTTTACATATTTTTTCATTATAAGTAAACTAGTTTTATAAAAATTTTAACCTATTCAAATGGTTTCATGAAAGTGGATCCACCTTTTCTAAATATACAATAATTTTAATACTTTTTTAATTTATTTATATCTTGTTTTTTAATTACGCTGGTCTGAAGGGCCGTATTTGTTTTAGTTTTCCTCTACGTAGAATATTCTCTTATTATTAGTAAACTTGGTTTATAAAAATTTTAACCAATTCAAATGGTTTCATGCAAGTAGATCCAAAGATTCTAAAAATACAATATTTTTGGTACCTATTTAAATTTTTATATCTTGTTTTTTTATTTCTCAGGCTTTTTGGACTGTATTTGTTAAGGTTTTTCTCTATTTTACATATTTTTTCATTATAAGTAAACTTGTTTTATAAAAATGTTAACCTATTCAAATGGTTTCATGAAAGTGGATCCACCTTTTCTAAATATACAATAATTTTAATACTTATTTAAATTATTTATATCTTGTTTTTTAATTACGCTGGCCTGAAGGGCCGTATTTTTTTAAGTTTTTCTCAACGTAGAATATTCTCTCATTATTAGTAAAACTGGTTTATAAAAATTTTAACCAATTCAAATGAATTCATAAAAGTGGATCCAAAGATTCTAAAAATACAATATTTTTGATACCTATTTAAATTTTTATATCTTGTTTTTTTATTTCTCAGGCCTTTTGGACTGTATTTGTTAAGGTTTTTCTCTATTTTACATATTTTTTCATTATAAGTAAACTTGTTTTATAAAAATTTTAACCTATTCAAATGGTTTCATGAAAGTGGATCCACCTTTTCTAAATATACAATAATTTTAATACTTATTTAATTTATTTATATCTTGTTTTTTAATTACGCTGGCCTGGTGGGCCGTATTTGTTTTAGTTTTCCTCTACATAGAATATTCTCTTATTATTAGTAAACTTGGTTTATAAAAATTTTAACCAATTTAAATGGTTTCAAGCAAGTAGATCCAAAGATTCTAAAAATACAATATTTTTGATACCTATTTATATTTTTATATCTTGTTTTTTTATTTCTCAGGCCTTTTGGACTGTATTTGTTAAGGTTTTTCTCTATTTTACATATTTTTTCATTATAAGTAAACTTGTTTTATAAAAATTTTAACCTATTCAAATGGTTTCATGAAAGTGGATACACCTTTTCTAAATATACAATAATTTTAATACTTTTTTAATTTATTTATATCTTGTTTTTTAATTACGCTGGCCTGAAGGGCCGTATTTGTTTTAGTTTTCCTCTACGTAGAATATTCTCTTATTATTAGTAAACTTGGTTTATAAAAATTTTAACCAATTCAAATGGTTTCATGCAAGTAGATCCAAATATTCTAAAAATACAATATTTTTGATACCTATTTATATTTTTATATCTTGTTTTTTTATTTCTCAGGCCTTTTGGACTGTATTTGTTAAGGTTTTTCTCTATTTTACATATTTTTTCATTATAAGTAAACTTGTTTTATAAAAATTTTAACCTATTCAAATGGTTTCATGAAAGTGGATCCACCTTTTCTAAATATACAATAATTTTAATACTTATTTAATTTATTTATATCTTGTTTTTTAATTACGCTGGCCTGAAGGGCCGTATTTGTTTAAGTTTTTCTCTACGTAGAATATTCTCTCATAATTAGTAAAATTGGTTTATAAAAATTTTAACCAATTCAAATGAATTCATAAAAGTGGATCCAAAGATTCTAAAAATACAATATTTTTGATACCTATTTAAATTATTATATCTTGTTTTTTTATTTCTCAGGCCTTTTGGACTGTATTTGTTAAGGTTTTTCTCTATTTTACATATTTTTTCATTATAAGTAAACTAGTTTTATAAAAATTTTAACCTATTCAAATGGTTTCATGAAAGTGGATCCACCTTTTCTAAATATACAATAATTTTAATACTTTTTTAATTTATTTATATCTTGTTTTTTAATTACGCTGGTCTGAAGGGCCGTATTTGTTTTAGTTTTCCTCTACGTAGAATATTCTCTTATTATTAGTAAACTTGGTTTATAAAAATTTTAACCAATTCAAATGGTTTCATGCAAGTAGATCCAAAGATTCTAAAAATACAATATTTTTGGTACCTATTTAAATTTTTATATCTTGTTTTTTTATTTCTCAGGCTTTTTGGACTGTATTTGTTAAGGTTTTTCTCTATTTTACATATTTTTTCATTATAAGTAAACTTGTTTTATAAAAATGTTAACCTATTCAAATGGTTTCATGAAAGTGGATCCACCTTTTCTAAATATACAATAATTTTAATACTTATTTAAATTATTTATATCTTGTTTTTTAATTACGCTGGCCTGAAGAGCCGTATTTTTTTAAGTTTTTCTCAACGTAGAATATTCTCTCATTATTAGTAAAATTGGTTTATAAAAATTTTAACCAATTCAAATGAATTCATAAAAGTGGATCCAAAGATTCTAAAAATACAATATTTTTGATACCTATTTAAATTTTTATACCTTGTTTTTTTATTTCTCAGGCCTTTTGGACTGTATTTGTTAAGGTTTTTCTCTATTTTACATATTTTTTCATTATAAGTAAACTTGTTTTATAAAAATTTTAACCTATTCAAATGGTTTCATGAAAGTGGATCCACCTTTTCTAAATATACAATAATTTTAATACTTATTTAATTTATTTATATCTTGTTTTTTAATTACGCTGGCCTGGTGGGCCGTATTTGTTTTAGTTTTCCTCTACATAGAATATTCTCTTATTATTAGTAAACTTGGTTTATAAAAATTTTAACCAATTCAAATAGTTTCAAGCAAGTAGATCCAAAGATTCTAAAAATACAATATTTTTGATACCTATTTATATTTTTATATCTTGTTTTTTTATTTCTCAGGCTTTTTGGACTGTATTTGTTAAGGTTTTTCTCTATTTTACATATTTTTTCATTATAAGTAAACTTGTTTTATAAAAATTTTAACCTATTCAAATGGTTTCATGAAAGTGGATCCACCTTTTCTAAATATACAATAATTTTAATACTTATTTAATTTATTTATATCTTGTTTTTTAATTACGCTGGCCTGAAGGGCCGTATTTGTTTTAGTTTTCCTCTACGTAGAATATTCTCTTATTATTAGTAAATTTGGTTTATAAAAATTTTAACCAATTCAAATGGTTTTATGCAAGTAGATCCAACGTTTATAAAAATACAATAATTTTGATACCTAACTAAATTTTTTATATCTTGTTTTTTTATTTCTCAGGCCTTTTTGACTGTATTTGTTTAGGTTTTTCTCTATTTTACATATTTTTTCATTATAAGTAAACTTGTTTTATAAAAATTTTAACCTATTCAAATGGTTTCATGCAAGTGGATCCAACGTTTATAAAAATACAACAATTTTGATACCTATTTAAATTTTTAAATTATGTTTTTTTATTTCTCAGGCCTTTTGGACTGCATTTTTTTAAGTTTTTCTCTATTTTATATATTTTTCTATTATAAGTAAACTTGGTTTATAAGAATTTTAACCAATTCAAATGGTTTCATGAAAGTGGATCGACCTTTTCTAAATATACAATAATATTAATACTTATTTAATTTATTTATATCTTGTTTTTTAATTACGCTGGCCTGAAGGGCCGTATTTGTTTTAGTTTTCCTCTACGTAGAATATTCTCTTATTATTAGTAAATTTGGTTTATAAAAATTTTAACCAATTCAAATGGTTTCATGCAAGTAGATCCAACGTTTATAAAAATACAATAATTTTGATACCTAATTAAATTTTTTATATCTTGTTTTTTTATTTCTCAGGCCTTTTGGACTGTATTTGTTTAGGTTTTTCTCTATTTTACATATTTTTTCATTATAAGTAAACTTGTTTTATAAAAATTTTAACCTATTCAAATGGTTTCATGCAAGTGGATCCAACGTTTATAAAAATACAATAATTTTGATACCTATTTAAATTTTTTATATCTTGTTTTTTAATTACGCTGGCCTGGTGGGCCGTATTTGTTTTAGTTTTCCTCTACATAGAATATTCTCTTATTATTAGTAAACTTGGTTTATAAAAATTTTAACCAATTCAAATAGTTTCAAGCAAGTAGATCCAAAGATTCTAAAAATACAATATTTTTGATACCTATTTATATTTTTATATCTTGTTTTTTTATTTCTCAGGCCTTTTGGACTGTATTTGTTAAGGTTTTTCTGTATTTTACATATTTTTTCATTATAAGTTAACTTGTTTTATAAAAATTTTAACCTATTCAAATGGTTTCATGAAAGTGGATCACACTTTTCTAAATATACAATAATTTTAATACTTATTTAAATTATTTATATCTTGTTTTTTAATTACGCTTGCCTGGTGGGCCGTATTTGTTTTAGTTTTCCTCTACATAGAATATTCTCTTATTATTAGTAAACTTGGTTTATAAAAATTTTAACCAATTCAAATGGTTTCAAGCAAGTAGATCCAAAGATTCTAAAAATACAATATTTTTGATACCTATTTATATTTTTATATCTTGTTTTTTTATTTCTCAGGCCTTTTGGACTGTATTTGTTAAGGTTTTTCTCTATTTTACATATTTTTTCATTATAATTAAACTTGTTTTATAAAAATTTTAACCTATTCAAATGGTTTCATGAAAAGGGATACACCTTTTCTAAATATACAATAATTTTAATACTTATTTAATTTATTTATATCTTGTTTTTTAATTACGCTGGCCTGGTGGGCCGTATTTGTTTTAGTTTTCCTCTACATAGAATATTCTCTTATTATTAGTAAACTTGGTTTATAAAAATTTTAACCAATTCAAATGGTTTCAAGCAAGTAGATCCAAAGATTCTAAAAATACAATATTTTTGATACCTATTTAAATTTTTATATCTTGTTTTTTTATTTCTCAGGCTTTTTGGACTGTATTTGTTAAGGTTTTTCTCTATTTTACATATTTTTTCATTATAAGTAAACTTGTTTTATAAAAATTTTAACCTATTCAAATGGTTTCATGAAAGTGGATACACCTTTCTAAATATACAATAATTTCATTACTTATTTGATTTATTTATATCTTGTTTTTTAATTACGCTGGCCTGAAGGGCCGTATTTGTTTTAGTTTTCCTCTACGTAGAATATTCTCTTATTATTAGTAAATTTGGTTTATAAAAATTTTAACCAATTCAAATGGTTTCATGCAAGTAGATCCAAAGATTCTAAAAATACAATAATTTTGATACCTAATTAAATTTTTTATATCTTGTTTTTTTATTTCTCAGGCCTTTTTGACTGTATTTGTTTAGGTTTTTCTCTATTTTACATATTTTATCATTATAAGTAAACTTGTTTTATAAAAATTTTAACCTATTCAAATGGTTTCATGCAAGTGGATCCAACGTTTATAAAAATACAATAATTTTGATACCTATTTAAATTTTTTATATTATGTTTTTTTATTTCTCAGGCCTTTTGGACTGTATTTGTTTAAGTTTTTCTCTATTTTATATATTTTTCTATTATAAGTAAACTTGGTTTATAAGAGTTTTAACCAATTCAAATGGTTTCATGAATGTGGATCCACCTTTTCTAAATATACAATAATTTTAATACTTATTTAAATTATTTATATCTTGTTTTTTAATTACGCTGGCCTGGTGGGCCGTATTTGTTTTAGTTTTCCTCTACATAGAATATTCTCTTATTATTAGTAAATTTGGTTTATAAAAATTTTAACCAATTCAAATGGTTTTATGCAAGTAGATCCAACGTTTATAAAAATACAATAATTTTGATACCTAATTAAATTTTTTATATCTTGTTTTTTTATTTCTCAGGCCTTTTGGACTGTATTTGTTAAGGTTTTTCTCTATTTTACATATTTTTTCATTATAAGTAAACTTGTTTTATAAAAATTTTAACCTATTCAAATGGTTTCATGAAAGTGGATCCACCTTTTCTAAATATACAATAATTTTAATACTTATTTAATTTATTTATATCTTGTTTTTTAATTACGCTGGCCTGAAGGGCCGTATTTGTTTAAGTTTTTCTCTACGTAGAATATTCTCTCATAATTAGTAAAATTGGTTTATAAAAATTTTAACCAATTCAAATGAATTCATAAAAGTGGATCCAAAGATTCTAAAAATACAATATTTTTGATACCTATTTAAATTATTATATCTTGTTTTTTTATTTCTCAGGCCTTTTGGACTGTATTTGTTAAGGTTTTTCTCTATTTTACATATTTTTTCATTATAAGTAAACTAGTTTTATAAAAATTTTAACCTATTCAAATGGTTTCATGAAAGTGGATCCACCTTTTCTAAATATACAATAATTTTAATACTTTTTTAATTTATTTATATCTTGTTTTTTAATTACGCTGGTCTGAAGGGCCGTATTTGTTTTAGTTTTCCTCTACGTAGAATATTCTCTTATTATTAGTAAACTTGGTTTATAAAAATTTTAACCAATTCAAATGGTTTCATGCAAGTAGATCCAAAGATTCTAAAAATACAATATTTTTGGTACCTATTTAAATTTTTATATCTTGTTTTTTTATTTCTCAGGCTTTTTGGACTGTATTTGTTAAGGTTTTTCTCTATTTTACATATTTTTTCATTATAAGTAAACTTGTTTTATAAAAATGTTAACCTATTCAAATGGTTTCATGAAAGTGGATCCACCTTTTCTAAATATACAATAATTTTAATACTTATTTAAATTATTTATATCTTGTTTTTTAATTACGCTGGCCTGAAGAGCCGTATTTTTTTAAGTTTTTCTCAACGTAGAATATTCTCTCATTATTAGTAAAATTGGTTTATAAAAATTTTAACCAATTCAAATGAATTCATAAAAGTGGATCCAAAGATTCTAAAAATACAATATTTTTGATACCTATTTAAATTTTTATACCTTGTTTTTTTATTTCTCAGGCCTTTTGGACTGTATTTGTTAAGGTTTTTCTCTATTTTACATATTTTTTCATTATAAGTAAACTTGTTTTATAAAAATTTTAACCTATTCAAATGGTTTCATGAAAGTGGATCCACCTTTTCTAAATATACAATAATTTTAATACTTATTTAATTTATTTATATCTTGTTTTTTAATTACGCTGGCCTGGTGGGCCGTATTTGTTTTAGTTTTCCTCTACATAGAATATTCTCTTATTATTAGTAAACTTGGTTTATAAAAATTTTAACCAATTCAAATAGTTTCAAGCAAGTAGATCCAAAGATTCTAAAAATACAATATTTTTGATACCTATTTATATTTTTATATCTTGTTTTTTTATTTCTCAGGCCTTTTGGACTGTATTTGTTAAGGTTTTTCTCTATTTTACATATTTTTTCATTATAAGTAAACTTGTTTTATAAAAATTTTAACCTATTCAAATGGTTTCATGAAAGTGGATCCACCTTTTCTAAATATACAATAATTTTAATACTTATTTAATTTATTTATATCTTGTTTTTTAATTACGCTGGCCTGAAGGGCCGTATTTGTTTTAGTTTTCCTCTACGTAGAATATTCTCTTATTATTAGTAAATTTGGTTTATAAAAATTTTAACCAATTCAAATGGTTTTATGCAAGTAGATCCAACGTTTATAAAAATACAATAATTTTGATACCTAACTAAATTTTTTATATCTTGTTTTTTTATTTCTCAGGCCTTTTTGACTGTATTTGTTTAGGTTTTTCTCTATTTTACATATTTTTTCATTATAAGTAAACTTGTTTTATAAAAATTTTAACCTATTCAAATGGTTTCATGCAAGTGGATCCAACGTTTATAAAAATACAACAATTTTGATACCTATTTAAATTTTTAAATTATGTTTTTTTATTTCTCAGGCCTTTTGGACTGCATTTTTTTAAGTTTTTCTCTATTTTATATATTTTTCTATTATAAGTAAACTTGGTTTATAAGAATTTTAACCAATTCAAATGGTTTCATGAAAGTGGATCGACCTTTTCTAAATATACAATAATATTAATACTTATTTAATTTATTTATATCTTGTTTTTTAATTACGCTGGCCTGAAGGGCCGTATTTGTTTTAGTTTTCCTCTACGTAGAATATTCTCTTATTATTAGTAAATTTGGTTTATAAAAATTTTAACCAATTCAAATGGTTTCATGCAAGTAGATCCAACGTTTATAAAAATACAATAATTTTGATACCTAATTAAATTTTTTATATCTTGTTTTTTTATTTCTCAGGCCTTTTGGACTGTATTTGTTTAGGTTTTTCTCTATTTTACATATTTTTTCATTATAAGTAAACTTGTTTTATAAAAATTTTAACCTATTCAAATGGTTTCATGCAAGTGGATCCAACGTTTATAAAAATACAATAATTTTGATACCTATTTAAATTTTTTATATCTTGTTTTTTAATTACGCTGGCCTGGTGGGCCGTATTTGTTTTAGTTTTCCTCTACATAGAATATTCTCTTATTATTAGTAAACTTGGTTTATAAAAATTTTAACCAATTCAAATAGTTTCAAGCAAGTAGATCCAAAGATTCTAAAAATACAATATTTTTGATACCTATTTATATTTTTATATCTTGTTTTTTTATTTCTCAGGCCTTTTGGACTGTATTTGTTAAGGTTTTTCTGTATTTTACATATTTTTTCATTATAAGTTAACTTGTTTTATAAAAATTTTAACCTATTCAAATGGTTTCATGAAAGTGGATCCACCTTTTCTAAATATACAATAATTTTAATACTTATTTAAATTATTTATATCTTGTTTTTTAATTACGCTTGCCTGGTGGGCCGTATTTGTTTTAGTTTTCCTCTACATAGAATATTCTCTTATTATTAGTAAACTTGGTTTATAAAAATTTTAACCAATTCAAATGGTTTCAAGCAAGTAGATCCAAAGATTCTAAAAATACAATATTTTTGATACCTATTTATATTTTTATATCTTGTTTTTTTATTTCTCAGGCCTTTTGGACTGTATTTGTTAAGGTTTTTCTCTATTTTACATATTTTTTCATTATAATTAAACTTGTTTTATAAAAATTTTAACCTATTCAAATGGTTTCATGAAAGTGGATACACCTTTTCTAAATATACAATAATTTTAATACTTATTTAATTTATTTATATCTTGTTTTTTAATTACGCTGGCCTGGTGGGCCGTATTTGTTTTAGGTTTCTTCTACATAGAATATTCTCTTATTATTAGTAAACTTGGTTTGTAAAAATTTTAACCAATTCAAATGGTTTCAAGCAAATAGATCCAAAGATTCTAAAAATACAATATTTTTGATACCTATTTATATTTTTATATCTTGTTTTTTTATTTCTCAGGCCTTTTGGACTGTATTTGTTAAGGTTTTTCTCTATTTTACATATTTTTTCATTATAAGTAAACTTGTTTTATAAAAATTTTAACCAATTTAAATGGTTTCATGCAAGTAGATCCAAAGATTCTAAAAATACAATAATTTTGATACCTAATTAAATTTTTTATATCTTTTTTTTTTATTTCTCAGGCCTTTTTGACTGTATTTGTTTAGGTTTTTCTCTATTTTACATATTTTTTCATTATAAGTAAACTTGTTTTATAAAAATTTAACCTATTCAAATGGTTTCATGCAAGTGGATCCAACGTTTATAAAAATACAATAATTTTGATACCTATTTAAATTTTTAAATTATGTTTTTTTATTTCTCAGGCCTTTTGGACTGTATTTTTTTAAGTTTTTCTCTATTTTATATATTTTTCTATTATAAGTAAACTTGGTTTATAAGAATTTTAACCAATTCAAATGGTCTCATGAAAGTGGATCCACCTTTTCTAAATATACAATAATTTTAATACTTATTTAAATTATTTATATCTTGTTTTTTAATTACGCTGGCCTGGTGGGCCGTATTTGTTTTAGTTTTCCTCTACATAGAATATTCTCTTATTATTAGTAAACTTGGTTTATAAAAATTTTAACCAATTCAAATGGTTTCAAGCAAGTAGATCGAAAGATTCTAAAAATACAATATTTTTGATACCTATTTATATTTTTATATCTTGTTTTTTTATTTCTCAGGCCTTTTGGACTGTATTTGTTAAGGTTTTTCTCTATTTTACATATTTTTTCATTATAAGTAAACTTGTTTTATAAAAATTTTAACCTATTCAAATGGTTTCATGAAAGTGGATCCACCTTTTCTAAATATACAATAATTTTAATACTTTTTTAATTTATTTATATCTTGTTTTTTAATTACGCTGGCCTGAAGGGCCGTATTTGTTTTAGTTTTCCTCTACGTAGAATATTCTCTTATTATTAGTAAACTTGGTTTATAAAAATTTTAACCAATTCAAATGGTTTCATGCAAATAGATCCAACGTTTATAAAAATACAATAATTTTGATACCTAATTAAATTTTTTATATCTTGTTTTTTTATTTCTCAGGCCTTTTTGACTGTATTTGTTTAGGTTTTTCTCTATTTTACATATTTTATCATTATAAGTAAACTTGTTTTATAAAAATTTTAACCTATTCAAATGGTTTCATGCAAGTGGATCCAACGTTTATAAAAATACAATAATTTTGATACCTATTTAAATTTTTTATATTATGTTTTTTTATTTCTCAGGCCTTTTGGACTGTATTTGTTTAAGTTTTTCTCTATTTTATATATTTTTCTATTATAAGTAAACTTGGTTTATAAGAGTTTTAACCAATTCAAATGGTTTCATGAATGTGGATCCACCTTTTCTAAATATACAATAATTTTAATACTTATTTAAATTATTTATATCTTGTTTTTTAATTACGCTGGCCTGGTGGGCCGTATTTGTTTTAGTTTTCCTCTACATAGAATATTCTCTTATTATTAGTAAATTTGGTTTATAAAAATTTTAACCAATTCAAATGGTTTTATGCAAGTAGATCCAACGTTTATAAAAATACAATAATTTTGATACCTAATTAAATTTTTTATATCTTGTTTTTTTATTTCTCAGGCCTTTTGGACTGTATTTGTTAAGGTTTTTCTCTATTTTACATATTTTTTCATTATAAGTAAACTTGTTTTATAAAAATTTTAACCTATTCAAATGGTTTCATGAAAGTGGATCCACCTTTTCTAAATATACAATAATTTTAATACTTATTTAATTTATTTATATCTTGATTTTTAATTACGCTGGCCTGAAGGGCCGTATTTGTTTTAGTTTTCCTCTACGTAGAATATTCTCTTATTATTAGTAAATTTGGTTTATAAAAATTTTAACCAATTTAAATGGTTTTATGCAAGTAGATCCAACGTTTATAAAAATACAATAATTTTGATACCTAATTAAATTTTTTATATCTTGTTTTTTTATTTCTCAGGCCTTTTTGACTGTATTTGTTTAGGTTTTTCTCTATTTTACATATTTTTCTATTATAAGTAAACTTGGTTTATAAGAATTTTAACCAATTCAAATGGTTTCATGAAAGTGGATCCACCTTTTGTAAATATACAATAATTTTAATACTTATTTAAATTATTTATATCTTGTTTTTTAATTACGCTGGCCTGGTGGGCCGTATTTGTTTTAGTTTTCCTCTACATAGAATATTCTCTTATTTTAAGTAAACTTGGTTTATAAAAATTTTAACCAGTCCAAATGGTTTCAAGCAAGTAGATCCAAAGATTCTAAAAATACAATATTTTTGATATCTATTTATATTTTTATATCTTGTTTTTTTATTTCTCAGGCATTTTGGACTGTATTTTTTTAAGTTTTTCTCTATTTTATATATTTTTCTATTATAAGTAAACTTGGTTTATAAGAATTTTAACCAATTCAAATGGTTTCATGAAAGTGGATCCACCTTTTCTAAATATACAATAATTTTAATACTTATTTAAATTATTTATATCTTGTTTTTTAATTACGCTGGCGTGAAGGGCCGAATTTGTTTTAGTTTTCCTCTACGTAGAATATTCTCTTATTATTAGTAAACTTGGTTTATAAAAATTTTAACCAATTCAAATGGTTTCATGCAAGTAGATCCAAAGATTCTAAAAATACAATATTTTTGATACCTATTTAAATTTTTATATCTTGTTTTTTTATTTCTCAGGCCTTTTGGACTGTATTTGTTAAGGTTTTTCTCTATTTTACATATTTTTTCATTATAAGTAAACTTGTTTTATAAAAATTTTAACCTATTCAAATGATTTCATGAAAGTGGATCCACCTTTTCTAAATATACAATAATTTTAATACTTATTTAATTTATTTATATCTTGTTTTTTAATTACGCTGGCCTGAAGGGCCGTATTTGTTTAAGTTTTTCTCTACGTAGAATATTCTCTCATTATTAGTAAAATTGGTTTATAAAAATTTTAACCAATTCAAATGAATTCATAAAAGTGGATCCAAAGATTCTAAAAATACAATATTTTTGATACCTATTTAAATTATTATATCTTGTTTTTTTATTTCTCAGGCCTTTTGGACTGTATTTGTTAAGGTTTTTCTCTATTTTACATATTTTTTCATTATAAGTAAACTTGTTTTATAAAAATTTTAACCTATTCAAATGGTTTCATGCAAGTGGATCCAACGTTTATAAAAATACAATAATTTTGATACCTATTTAAATTTTTTATATTATGTTTTTTTATTTCTCAGGCCTTTTGGACTGTATTTGTTTAAGTTTTTCTCTATTTTATATATTTTTCTATTATAAGTAAACTTGGTTTATAAGAATTTTAACCAATTCAAATGGTTTCATGAAAGTGGATCCACCTTTTGTAAATATACAATAATTTTAATACTTATTTAAATTATTTATATCTTGTTTTTTAATTACGCTGGCCTGGTGGGCCGTATTTGTTTTAGTTTTCCTCTACATAGAATATTCTCTTATTATTAGTAAACTTGGTTTATAAAAATTTTAACCAATTCAAATAGTTTCAAGCAAGTAGATCCAAAGATTCTAAAAATACAATATTTTTGATACCTATTTATATTTTTATATCTTGTTTTTTTATTTCTCAGGCCTTTTGGACTGTATTTGTTAAGGTTTTTCTCTATTTTACATATTTTTTCATTATAAGTAAACTTGTTTTATAAAAATTTTAACCTATTCAAATGGTTTCATGAAAGTGGATCCACCTTTTCTAAATATACAATAATTTTAATACTTATTTAATTTATTTATATCTTGTTTTTTAATTACGCTGGCCTGAAGGGCCGTATTTGTTTTAGTTTTCCTCTACGTAGAATATTCTCTTATTATTAGTAAATTTGGTTTATAAAAATTTTAACCAATTCAAATGGTTTTATGCAAGTAGATCCAACGTTTATAAAAATACAATAATTTTGATACCTAACTAAATTTTTTATATCTTGTTTTTTTATTTCTCAGGCCTTTTTGACTGTATTTGTTTAGGTTTTTCTCTATTTTACATATTTTTTCATTATAAGTAAACTTGTTTTATAAAAATTTTAACCTATTCAAATGGTTTCATGCAAGTGGATCCAACGTTTATAAAAATACAACAATTTTGATACCTATTTAAATTTTTAAATTATGTTTTTTTATTTCTCAGGCCTTTTGGACTGCATTTTTTTAAGTTTTTCTCTATTTTATATATTTTTCTATTATAAGTAAACTTGGTTTATAAGAATTTTAACCAATTCAAATGGTTTCATGAAAGTGGATCGACCTTTTCTAAATATACAATAATATTAATACTTATTTAATTTATTTATATCTTGTTTTTTAATTACGCTGGCGTGAAGGGCCGTATTTGTTTTAGTTTTCCTCTACGTAGAATATTCTCTTATTATTAGTAAATTTGGTTTATAAAAATTTTAACCAATTCAAATGGTTTCATGCAAGTAGATCCAACGTTTATAAAAATACAATAATTTTGATACCTAATTAAATTTTTTATATCTTGTTTTTTTATTTCTCAGGCCTTTTGGACTGTATTTGTTTAGGTTTTTCTCTATTTTACATATTTTTTCATTATAAGTAAACTTGTTTTATAAAAATTTTAACCTATTCAAATGGTTTCATGCAAGTGGATCCAACGTTTATAAAAATACAATAATTTTGATACCTATTTAAATTTTTTATATCTCGTTTTTTAATTACGCTGGCCTGGTGGGCCGTATTTGTTTTAGTTTTCCTCTACATAGAATATTCTCTTATTATTAGTAAACTTGGTTTATAAAAATTTTAACCAATTCAAATAGTTTCAAGCAAGTAGATCCAAAGATTCTAAAAATACAATATTTTTGATACCTATTTATATTTTTATATCTTGTTTTTTTATTTCTCAGGCCTTTTGGACTGTATTTGTTAAGGTTTTTCTGTATTTTACATATTTTTTCATTATAAGTTAACTTGTTTTATAAAAATTTTAACCTATTCAAATGGTTTCATGAAAGTGGATCCACCTTTTCTAAATATACAATAATTTTAATACTTATTTAAATTATTTATATCTTGTTTTTTAATTACGCTTGCCTGGTGGGCCGTATTTGTTTTAGTTTTCCTCTACATAGAATATTCTCTTATTATTAGTAAACTTGGTTTATAAAAATTTTAACCAATTCAAATGGTTTCAAGCAAGTAGATCCAAAGATTCTAAAAATACAATATTTTTGATACCTATTTATATTTTTATATCTTGTTTTTTTATTTCTCAGGCCTTTTGGACTGTATTTGTTAAGGTTTTTCTCTATTTTACATATTTTTTCATTATAATTAAACTTGTTTTATAAAAATTTTAACCTATTCAAATGGTTTCATGAAAGTGGATACACCTTTTCTAAATATACAATAATTTTAATACTTATTTAATTTATTTATATCTTGTTTTTTAATTACGCTGGCCTGGTGGGCCGTATTTGTTTTAGGTTTCTTCTACATAGAATATTCTCTTATTATTAGTAAACTTGGTTTATAAAAATTTTAACCAATTCAAATGGTTTCAAGCAAATAGATCCAAAGATTCTAAAAATACAATATTTTTGATACCTATTTATATTTTTATATCTTGTTTTTTTATTTCTCAGGCCTTTTGGACTGTATTTGTTAAGGTTTTTCTCTATTTTACATATTTTTTCATTATAAGTAAACTTGTTTTATAAAAATTTTAACCAATTCAAATGGTTTCATGCAAGTAGATCCAAAGATTCTAAAAATACAATAATTTTGATACCTAATTAAATTTTTTATATCTTTTTTTTTTATTTCTCAGGCCTTTTTGACTGTATTTGTTTAGGTTTTTCTCTATTTTACATATTTTTTCATTATAAGTAAACTTGTTTTATAAAAATTTAACCTATTCAAATGGTTTCATGCAAGTGGATCCAACGTTTATAAAAATACAATAATTTTGATACCTATTTAAATTTTTAAATTATGTTTTTTTATTTCTCAGGCCTTTTGGACTGTATTTTTTTAAGTTTTTCTCTATTTTATATATTTTTCTATTATAAGTAAACTTGGTTTATAAGAATTTTAACCAATTCAAATGGTCTCATGAAAGTGGATCCACCTTTTCTAAATATACAATAATTTTAATACTTATTTAAATTATTTAAATCTTGTTTTTTAATTACGCTGGCCTGGTGGGCCGTATTTGTTTTAGTTTTCCTCTACATAGAATATTCTCTTATTATTAGTAAACTTGGTTTATAAAAATTTTAACCAATTCAAATGGTTTCAAGCAAGTAGATCGAAAGATTCTAAAAATACAATATTTTTGATACCTATTTATATTTTTATATCTTGTTTTTTTATTTCTCAGGCCTTTTGGACTGTATTTGTTAAGGTTTTTCTCTATTTTACATATTTTTTCATTATAATTAAACTTGTTTTATAAAAATTTTAACCTATTCAAATGGTTTCATGAAAGTGGATACACCTTTTCTAAATATACAATAATTTTAATACTTATTTAAATTATTTATATCTTGTTTTTTAATTACGCTGGCCTGGTGGGCCGTATTTGTTTTAGTTTTCCTCTACATAGAATATTCTCTTATTATTAGTAAACTTGGTTTATAAAAATTTTAACCAATTCAAATGGTTTCAAGCAAGTAGATCGAAAGATTCTAAAAATACAATATTTTTGATACCTATTTATATTTTTATATCTTGTTTTTTTATTTCTCAGGCCTTTTGGACTGTATTTGTTAAGGTTTTTCTCTATTTTACATATTTTTTCATTATAAGTAAACTTGTTTTATAAAAATTTTAACCTATTCAAATGGTTTCATGAAAGTGGATCCACCTTTTCTAAATATACAATAATTTTAATACTTTTTTAATTTATTTATATCTTGTTTTTTAATTACGCTGGCCTAAAGGGCCGTATTTGTTTTAGTTTTCCTCTACGTAGAATATTCTCTTATTATTAGTAAACTTGGTTTATAAAAATTTTAACCAATTCAAATGGTTTCATGCAAATAGATCCAACGTTTATAAAAATACAATAATTTTGATACCTAATTAAATTTTTTATATCTTGTTTTTTTATTTCTCAGGCCTTTTTGACTGTATTTGTTTAGGTTTTTCTCTATTTTACATATTTTATCATTATAAGTAAACTTGTTTTATAAAAATTTTAACCTATTCAAATGGTTTCATGCAAGTGGATCCAACGTTTATAAAAATACAATAATTTTGATACCTATTTAAATTTTTTATATTATGTTTTTTTATTTCTCAGGCCTTTTGGACTGTATTTGTTTAAGTTTTTCTCTATTTTATATATTTTTCTATTATAAGTAAACTTGGTTTATAAGAGTTTTAACCAATTCAAATGGTTTCATGAATGTGGATCCACCTTTTCTAAATATACAATAATTTTAATACTTATTTAAATTATTTATATCTTGTTTTTTAATTACGCTGGCCTGGTGGGCCGTATTTGTTTTAGTTTTCCTCTACATAGAATATTCTCTTATTATTAGTAAATTTGGTTTATAAAAATTTTAACCAATTCAAATGGTTTTATGCAAGTAGATCCAACGTTTATAAAAATACAATAATTTTGATACCTAATTAAATTTTTTATATCTTGTTTTTTTATTTCTCAGGCCTTTTGGACTGTATTTGTTAAGGTTTTTCTCTATTTTACATATTTTTTCATTATAAGTAAACTTGTTTTATAAAAATTTTAACCTATTCAAATGGTTTCATGAAAGTGGATCCACCTTTTCTAAATATACAATAATTTTAATACTTATTTAATTTATTTATATCTTGATTTTTAATTACGCTGGCCTGAAGGGCCGTATTTGTTTTAGTTTTCCTCTACGTAGAATATTCTCTTATTATTAGTAAATTTGGTTTATAAAAATTTTAACCAATTCAAATGGTTTTATGCAAGTAGATCCAACGTTTATAAAAATACAATAATTTTGATACCTAATTAAATTTTTTATATCTTGTTTTTTTATTTCTCAGGCCTTTTTGACTGTATTTGTTTAGGTTTTTCTCTATTTTACATATTTTTCTATTATAAGTAAACTTGGTTTATAAGAATTTTAACCAATTCAAATGGTTTCATGAAAGTGGATCCACCTTTTGTAAATATACAATAATTTTAATACTTATTTAAATTATTTATATCTTGTTTTTTAATTACGCTGGCCTGGTGGGCCGTATTTGTTTTAGTTTTCCTCTACATAGAATATTCTCTTATTTTAAGTAAACTTGGTTTATAAAAATTTTAACCAGTCCAAATGGTTTCAAGCAAGTAGATCCAAAGATTCTAAAAATACAATATTTTTGATACCTATTTATATTTTTATATCTTGTTTTTTTATTTCTCAGGCATTTTGGACTGTATTTTTTTAAGTTTTTCTCTATTTTATATATTTTTCTATTATAAGTAAACTTGGTTTATAAGAATTTTAACCAATTCAAATGGTTTCATGAAAGTGGATCCACCTTTTCTAAATATACAATAATTTTAATACTTATTTAAATTATTTATATCTTGTTTTTTAATTACGCTGGCGTGAAGGGCCGAATTTGTTTTAGTTTTCCTCTACGTAGAATATTCTCTTATTATTAGTAAACTTGGTTTATAAAAATTTTAACCAATTCAAATGGTTTCATGCAAGTAGATCCAAAGATTCTAAAAATACAATATTTTTGATACCTATTTAAATTTTTATATCTTGTTTTTTTATTTCTCAGGCCTTTTGGACTGTATTTGTTAAGGTTTTTCTCTATTTTACATATTTTTTCATTATAAGTAAACTTGTTTTATAAAAATTTTAACCTATTCAAATGATTTCATGAAAGTGGATCCACCTTTTCTAAATATACAATAATTTTAATACTTATTTAATTTATTTATATCTTGTTTTTTAATTACGCTGGCCTGAAGGGCCGTATTTAATTAAGTTTTTCTCTACGTAGAATATTCTCTCATTATTAGTAAAATTGGTTTATAAAAATTTTAACCAATTCAAATGAATTCATAAAAGTGGATCCAAAGATTCTAAAAATACAATATTTTTGATACCTATTTAAATTATTATATCTTGTTTTTTTATTTCTCAGGCCTTTTGGACTGTATTTGTTAAGGTTTTTCTCTATTTTACATATTTTTTCATTATAAGTAAACTTGTTTTATAAAAATTTTAACCTATTCAAATGGTTTCATGAAAGTGGATCCACCTTTTCTAAATATACAATAATTTTAATACTTATTTAATTTATTTATATCTTGTTATTTAATTACGCTTGCCTGAAGGGCCGTATTTGTTTTAGTTTTCCTCTACGTAGAATATTCTCTTATTATTAGTAAATTTGGTTTATAAAAATTTTAACCAATTCAAATGGTTTTATGCAAGTAGATCCAACGTTTATAAAAATACAATAATTTTGATACTTAATTAAATTTTTTATATCTTGTTTTTTTATTTCTCAGGCCTTTTTGACTGTATTTGTTTAGGTTTTTCTCTATTTTACATATTTTTTCATTATAAGTAAACTTGTTTTATAAAAATTTTAACCTATTCAAATGGTTTCAGGCAAGTGGATCCAACGTTTATAAAAATACAATAATTTTGATACCTATTTAAATTTTTTATATTATGTTTTTTTATTTCTCAGGCCTTTTGGACTGTATTTGTTTAAGTTTTTCTCTATTTTATATATTTTTCTATTATAAGTAAACTTGGTTTATAAGAATTTTAACCAATTCAAATGGTTTCATGAAAGTGGATCCACCTTTTGTAAATATACAATAATTTTAATACTTATTTAAATTATTTATATCTTGGTTTTTAATTACGCTGGCCTGGTGGGCCGTATTTGTTTTAGTTTTCCTCTACATAGAATATTCTCTTATTATTAGTAAACTTGCTTTATAAAAATTTTAACCAATTCAAATGGTTTCAAGCAAGTAGATCCAAAGATTCTAAAAATACAATATTTTTGGTACCTATTTAAATTTTTATATCTTGTTTTTTTATTTCTCAGGCTTTTTGGACTGTATTTGTTAAGGTTTTTCTCTATTTTACATATTTTTTCATTATAAGTAAACTTGTTTTATAAAAATGATAACCTATTCAAATGGTTTCATGAAAGTGGATCCACCTTTTCTAAATATACAATAATTTTAATACTTATTTAAATTATTTATATCTTGTTTTTTAATTACGCTGGCCTGAAGGGCCGTATTTGTTTAAGTTTTTCTCAACGTAGAATATTCTCTCATTATTAGTAAAATTGGTTTATAAAAATTTTAACCAATTCAAATGAATTCATAAAAGTGGATCCAAAGATTCTAAAAATACAATATTTTTGATACCTATTTAAATTTTTATATCTTGTTTTTTTATTTCTCAGGCCTTTTGGACTGTATTTGTTAAGGTTTTTCTCTATTTTACATATTTTTTCATTATAAGTAAACTTGTTTTATAAAAATTTTAACCTATTCAAATGGTTTCATGAAAGTGGATCCACCTTTTCTAAATATACAATAATTTTAATACTTATTTAATTTATTTATATCTTGTTATTTAATTACGCTTGCCTGAAGGGCCGTATTTGTTTTAGTTTTCCTCTACGTAGAATATTCTCTTATTATTAGTAAATTTGGTTTATAAAAATTTTAACCAATTCAAATGGTTTTATGCAAGTAGATCCAACGTTTATAAAAATACAATAATTTTGATACTTAATTAAATTTTTTATATCTTGTTTTTTTATTTCTCAGGCCTTTTTGACTGTATTTGTTTAGGTTTTTCTCTATTTTACATATTTTTTCATTATAAGTAAACTTGTTTTATAAAAATTTTAACCTATTCAAATGGTTTCAGGCAAGTGGATCCAACGTTTATAAAAATACAATAATTTTGATACCTATTTAAATTTTTTATATTATGTTTTTTTATTTCTCAGGCCTTTTGGACTGTATTTGTTTAAGTTTTTCTCTATTTTATATATTTTTCTATTATAAGTAAACTTGGTTTATAAGAATTTTAACCAATTCAAATGGTTTCATGAAAGTGGATCCACCTTTTGTAAATATACAATAATTTTAATACTTATTTAAATTATTTATATCTTGTTTTTTAATTACGCTGGCCTGGTGGGCCGTATTTGTTTTAGTTTTCCTCTACATAGAATATTCTCTTATTATTAGTAAACTTGCTTTATAAAAATTTTAACCAATTCAAATGGTTTCAAGCAAGTAGATCCAAAGATTCTAAAAATACAATATTTTTGGTACCTATTTAAATTTTTATATCTTGTTTTTTTATTTCTCAGGCTTTTTGGACTGTATTTGTTAAGGTTTTTCTCTATTTTACATATTTTTTCATTATAAGTAAACTTGTTTTATAAAAATGATAACCTATTCAAATGGTTTCATGAAAGTGGATCCACCTTTTCTAAATATACAATAATTTTAATACTTATTTAAATTATTTATATCTTGTTTTTTAATTACGCTGGTCTGAAGGGCCGTATTTGTTTAAGTTTTTCTCAACGTAGAATATTCTCTCATTATTAGTAAAATTGGTTTATAAAAATTTTAACCAATTCAAATGAATTCATAAAAGTGGATCCAAAGATTCTAAAAATACAATATTTTTGATACCTATTTAAATTTTTATATCTTGTTTTTTTATTTCTCAGGCCTTTTGGACTGTATTTGTTAAGGTTTTTCTCTATTTTACATATTTTTTCATTATAATTAAACTTGTTTTATAAAAATTTTAACCTATTCAAATGGTTTCATGAAAGTGGATCCACCTTTTCTAAATATACAATAATTTTAATACTTATTTAATTTATTTATATCTTGTTTTTTAATTACGCTGGCCTGAAGGGCCGTATTTGTTTAAGTTTTTCTCTACGTAGAATATTCTCTCATTATTAGTAAAATTGGTTTATAAAAATTTTAACCAATTCAAATGGTTTCATGCAAGTAGATCCAAAGATTCTAAAAATACAATATTTTTGATACCTATTTATATTTTTATATCTTGTTTTTTTATTTCTCAGGCCTTTTGGACTGTATTTGTTAAGGTTTTTCTCTATTTTACATATTTTTTCATTATAAGTAAACTTGTTTTATAAAAATTTTAACCTATTCAAATGGTTTCATGAAAGTGGATCCACCTTTTCTAAATATACAATAATTTTAATACTTATTTAATTTATTTATATCTTGTTTTTTAATTACGCTGGCCTGGTGGGCCGTATTTGTTTTAGGTTTCTTCTACATAGAATATTCTCTTATTATTAGTAAACTTGGTTTATAAAAATTTTAACCAATTCAAATGGTTTCAAGCAAATAGATCCAAAGATTCTAAAAATACAATATTTTTGATACCTATTTATATTTTTATATCTTGTTTTTTTATTTCTCAGGCCTTTTGGACTGTATTTGTTAAGGTTTTTCTCTATTTTACATATTTTTTCATTATAATTAAACTTGTTTTATAAAAATTTTAACCTATTCAAATGGTTTCATGAAAGTGGATACACCTTTTCTAAATATACAATAATTTTAATACTTTTTTAATTTATTTATATCTTGTTTTTTAATTACGCTGGCCTGGTGGGCCGTATTTGTTTTAGGTTTCTTCTACATAGAATATTCTCTTATTATTAGTAAACTTGGTTTATAAAAATTTTAACCAATTCAAATGGTTTCAAGCAAATAGATCCAAAGATTCTAAAAATACAATATTTTTGATACCTATTTATATTTTTATATCTTGTTTTTTTATTTCTCAGGCCTTTTGGACTGTATTTGTTAAGGTTTTTCTCTATTTTACATATTTTTTCATTATAAGTAAATTTGTTTTATAAAAATTTTAACCAATTCAAATGGTTTCAAGCAAATAGATCCAAAGATTCTAAAAATACAATATTTTTGATACCTATTTATATTTTTATATCTTGTTTTTTTATTTCTCAGGCCTTTTGGACTGTATTTGTTAAGGTTTTTCTCTATTTTACATATTTTTTCATTATAAGTAAACTTGTTTTATAAAAATTTTAACCTATTCAAATGGTTTCATGCAAGTGGATCCAACGTTTATAAAAATACAATAATTTTGATACCTATTTAAATTTTTTATATTATGTTTTTTTAATTCTCAGGCCTTTTGGACTGTATTTGTTTAAGTTTTTCTCTATTTTATATATTTTTCTATTATAAGTAAACTTGTTTTATAAGAATTTTAACCAATTCAAATGGTTTCATGAAAGTGGATCCACCTTTTCTAAATATACAATAATATTAATACTTATTTAATTTATTTATATCTTGTTTTTTAATTACGCTGGCCTGGTGGGCCGTATTTGTTTTAGTTTTCCTCTACGTAGAATATTCTCTTATTATTAGTAAACTTGGTTTATAAAAATTTTAACCAATTCAAATGGTTTCAAGCAAGTAGATCCAACGTTTATAAAAATACAATAATTTTGATACCTAATTAAATTTTTTATATCTTGTTTTTTTATTTCTCAGGCCTTTTTGACTGTATTTGTTTAGGTTTTTCTCTATTTTACATATTTTTTCATTATAAGTAAACTTGTTTTATAAAAATTTTAACCTATTCAAATGGTTTCATGAAAGTGGATCCACCTTTTCTAAATATACAATAATTTTAATACTTATTTAATTTATTTATATCTTGTTTTTTAATTACGCTGGCCTGAAGGGCCGTATTTGTTTAAGTTTTTCTCTACGTAGAATATTCTCTCATTATTAGTAAAATTGGTTTATAAAAATTTTAACCAATTCAAATGGTTTTATGCAAGTAGATCCAACGTTTATAAAAATACAATAATGTTGATACCTAATTAAATTTTTTATATCTTGTTTTTTTATTTCTCAGGCCTTTTTGACTGTATTTGTTTAGGTTTTTCTCTATTTTACATATTTTTTCATTATAAGTAAACTTGTTTTATAAAAATTTTAACCTATTCAAATGGTTTCATGCAAGTGGATCCAACGTTTATAAAAATACAATAATTTTGATACCTATTTAAATTTTTTATATTATGTTTTTTTATTTCTCAGGCCTTTTGGACTGTATTTGTTTAAGTTTTTCTCTATTTTATATATTTTTCTATTATAAGTAAACTTGGTTTATAAGAATTTTAACCAATTCAAATGGTTTCATGAAAGTGGATCCACCTTTTCTAAATATACAATAATTTTAATACTTATTTAATTTATTTATATCTTGTTTTTTAATTACGCTGGCCTGGTGGGCCGTATTTGTTTTAGTTTTCCTCTACATAGAATATTCTCTTATTATTAGTAAACTTGGTTTATAAAAATTTTAACCAATTCAAATGGTTTCAAGCAAGTAGATCCAAAGATTCTAATAATACAATATTTTTGATACCTATTTATATTTTTATATCTTGTTTTTTTATTTCTCAGGCCTTTTGGACTGTATTTGTTAAGGTTTTTCTCTATTTTACATATTTTTGGTTCCTCATAGAGGAACCTTTGTGATAGGTGAAATTTTGATTTTCCATATTTTGGCATATAAGCACGTTTTGAGACCTCAGGAAGCTAAAAAACCGGTTTTTAAAAAAAGTCTGTGTGTGTGTGTGTGTGTGTGTGTGTATGTATGTATGTATGTATGTATGTATGTATGTCGCACTGTAACCGGTGATATTTCACAGCCAACACGACATTAAGACCTAATTTTTTTTTCAAAATTTTTTTCACCAAAAAAGCTCGAGGTACTTTTTTTTTTTTTAATTTGGATGTAATACCTCATTTATTTCCACGAAAGTACTTATATGTGAAAGTATGGTTTTTACTCGATATCTCGAATCTGATACTTAATTTTTTGAAAATTTTTTTCTCAAAATTTTTTTCACCAAAAAATACAAAAAATACCAATTTTTTTTTTCTTTACGGACGCAGTACTTAATTTATTTCTGTGGAAGTACTAGTTTTAGAAATATCGTTTATAGTAATTTTTAGGACCTGATACTTAATTTTTTCAAAATTTTTTTCTCAAAATTTTTGTCGCCAAAAAATACAAAAAATGCCAAAATTTTTTTTATTTTAGGACGTAATACTTAATTTTTTCCTATCAAAGTACGAATATCTAAAATTATCGTTTGTAAAGGATTTCTCCATCTGATACGTAATTTTTCGAAATGTTTTTTTTTCAATACTTTTTACATAAAAAAATTAAAAAAACACTATATTTTTTTTTCTTTTTGGATGTAGTACCTCATTTTTTTCCATGAAAGTACTGATATCTAGAAGTATCGTTTTTACTCGATATCTCGAACCTTATGATTTATTTTTGAAAATTTTTTTCTCAAAATTTTTTTCACAAAAAAATACAAAAAATACCAATTTTTTTTTCTTTACTGACGCAGTACTTAATTTATTTCTGTGGAAGTACTAGTTTTAGAAATATCGTTTATAGTAATTTTTTGGACCTGATACTTAATTTTTTCAAAATTTTTGTTCTCAACATTTAAAAAAAATAAAAATAAAAAAAACTGCAATATTTTATTTCTTTTTGGATATGGTACCTAAGTTTTGCTTATGAAAGTGCCAATATCTGAAAATATCGTTATTACTCGATATCTCCAATCTGACACTTAATTTTTTGAACTTTTTTTTCTCAAAACTTTTTGCTTAAAAAAATAAAAAAAACAGCAATATTTTTTTGCTTTTTGAAAGTAGTACCTCATTTTTTTCTGTGGGAGTACTAGATTTAGAAGTATGCTTTTTAGTCAATATTTTGGTACTGAAACTTAATTTTTTGATAATTTTTCTCTCAAAATTTTTTGCATAAAAAAAATTAAAAAATAGCAATATCTTTTTTCTTTTGGGACGTAGTATTTAATTTTTTCCCATGAAAGTACTAATATCTAGAATTATCATTTTTATTAGATTAAATAAAGATTAAGAACATTTTGTTATTGTTAATGAGGAACCATAGTGCCAATCACTTGGCAGCGTTTTTTTTTTTGTTTTTTTTCAATGCAAATTTTTGTTGAATTAATAATACTAAGTCAATTTTCCATTGGGTATACCTTTGACTTAAAATATTATTTGAATTTGGTCCAAATAATAATTTAAGATAACAACTTATTGTTCTACTGATTTTAAGGATAAAAAAGTTATAAACTAAGTAATTAATGATCCCAAAATGTTTTTGAAAAGAAAAATTAAGAAACAATTTCGGTCAAAATCAATGAAAATTCTTATTGAAAGCTTAATAGATTCGTTGCAAGCATCAAAGTATATTCATGTACGTAGTTTACTTTCTTATACTTTAAAAGTATTTTATTGGTAAAACTTGTTCAAAACTTTCTTAAAGAGCCTTAACCTGATCACCCTTTTGAAAATAATTATATTGTTATTTTTTAAAATTTTCAAAATTAGATACTAAAAATTCACAAATGAATATAAGATAATTATCATCATCTTAAGTATTCTTCAAATTGTATTTAAAATTCTTAAAAAGGTACTTATTGAAAAATCGTTAATTAATCTTTAATTGTAAGACAATAAAAAAAAAGGCTAAAAAAAAGTCCAATTAATAAAGCACTTATCTTTCAGAAGTATTTCATCAAAATAATACAAAAAAAATGTAAAGGAAAGCATTAATTTTAAAGAATCTATTTTAAATATATAGATAATTTTATTTATTAGTAACACAAATTACATAAATATATGACAGTAGCAGAGATTAATATAAACAAAGATAAAAAATAAAAAATATAGGATATATATATGAGAAAGTGTTAGGGAAGTATGATATAGTTTTAATCGCTTCCTGTGCACTTGGCCTAGCCTATTGTCGGTTTTTCTATATATAATAATTTAATGTCATACATATATAATATAAGTTACTCATTGGTTGGCATTATGCCAATATTCCGGTTCATTCATTTTCACAACTCGCTATATAAAGTCTAAAAGATTTTTTTTTTCTATACCTTTCATTCTCAACTATATCTTATACCTATTTATTATATGAAAAAAAGGATTCTTATGAATTTTATAAATTTATTAACTATATTGTTAATGATTTGATAAATTTTCTTTTTATAAACTTTACTTTAT
Source organism: Anagrus nilaparvatae (assembly GCA_022575985.1). Classification (NCBI taxonomy): domain Eukaryota; kingdom Metazoa; phylum Arthropoda; class Insecta; order Hymenoptera; family Mymaridae; genus Anagrus; species Anagrus nilaparvatae. The sequence goes on from JAKSXM010000272.1 coordinate 16,541,379, forward strand.
ATATTTAATTTATTTTTTTTATATATTAGCCTGGAATTCATAAAAAAAAACTTTTATATTAAAATCTGTCATAATTTTTCAGTTATTTAATATACATTACAATTTACTTAATTGGAATAAAAAAGTCATAGTTTTAAAATCCAGAAAAATATTTTCACTGATGCAGTTTCATATCTTGATGTTATCTTAAAATGTGCTGTCAAGGTTACTACCTCCTGGAATTTTATTGTTAAATTTTATAAAATCATTAAAAATTTTGAATGAATGATAATGCTCAATGGCCTAAAGTTTGCGAATCCTTTTGCCTAATTTGCGTCTTGACTATAGTGACCCAAATGATTGATGCATCATTCATTTCAGTGCATGAAGATAATGTACAAACAATTGGGTTTTATCATGAAAAAAATTTTAAAATTCTATTTGGTTAGTTTTGTAGCTGGCTTTAAAATATTTGATACGTAATTTTTTATTTTTAATTTAAACAAAGTTTAACCCGAGAAATAATAGATTTAATTTTTGAATTAGCGACGTCAGAAATTTATACAGAGTTATATGTAGCGTTTTTAGCAATATGGCGTCGCTACCCACCACTAACAGTTTTTAAGGTTTTGAAATCGCTATATCTTCGTTAAAAATCATTTTTATTAAAAATAAAAAAATATGTATCGAATATTTTTTTGAATATTTTTAGAATATCCAAAAACCTGAATACCGTGAGAAAGCCCAATTGAAGAAAAATATTTTTTAATGATGATGAATATGGATGTTGGCAACTTGCAGAATCTTCTATAGATAATTGCTATAGGTAACTGAAAGGCTAAGGGACATAATAGTTTTCATGATTAAGTTATGTTCTAGGGGTCAAATTTCATTGGATTTAAGTTCGTTATTCGCTAATTTTATAAGTGAAAAAAATTGCAAATGGTTACTCAGGAATATTGAAAAATAATAAAGAACCCAAATAAAGAAGTTTACAATCATAAAAAGTAAATTATATTGCAAAAATCTACCAAAAAAATTAATTATGGAAAAAACGTAGGATTACAAATTTTAGCATTCATGGCAACCAAACTAGCAGATAAAAAATTGATCTAAATAGTACCTCAATTCTCAAGAAGTGGATTTATTTAAGTGGACTTATCTATAAAGTGAGTTGAAATTAGCTTTGTTCAGATAAATACAATTAATGTACACTTGCAATAATAAAACCCAAGAAAAAAAAAGAAGGCTTAATCTTCACGCCTTACCTTTCTGATTGTAGGATAGGTTTTAGAAACTCGTGAAACCTTATGATCTCAATACTTACGAATTGACGATATTAACGAGTAAAAGTCAACTTTTTTATAATTCTGCTAATTTTCTCTGTCAAAGTCTTGGATATTTGGTAAATGCAAGATTTTATACCATCGTGGTTAACTTACCCAAATAGTTAAGTTTACCGAAGGCTAAGTTCACCAAATAGCTTAAGAACGTTTTTACCGTAAAGCTATAAATTTTTTTAAAGTAATTTACCTCAAAAAGTTTAATTTTCGTAAAGTCTCAACGGGCCCTTGGCTCGTGACTAACTGAATCAATTTGGCTATTGGGCAAGTAAACTACAATCTGAAAATCAAGAAGGGGATTTATAATTTATAATCCGATTTAAGGAGAAGAGGTCAAAAGTGTCGGATTTAAAGGGGCGGGGGGTTAATGTGTCCCATTTAAGGGGGGGAGTCAAATGGGACTTACTATTATTTCGATTTGATTTCTTAGAATAATCCGAGTTTAGGGACTTAAAATAATTCAATTTAGGGACTTAGAATAATTCAAGTTTAAGTTATTAGAATAATCCGGGTTTAGGGACTTATAGATTAATTTTGTTTTAGGGACCTAGAATAGAATGCGTTTAGGGACTTACAATGATTCGGGTTTAGAATCTTAACATCTATAAAAATTGATAATTACTAATTATAAAAATAGCAAATTGTATTGTAATGTTGCGTAACATTTATGCATTACACCCAGCCCTTGCAAATAAAAATGTTTCACGCATTTAGGTTGTGTTCACCAAACCGGTTACAAGTTTTTTTTTACGATTCCAAAAATTCTAGATTTGTTCCATTTTTAAGAAAAGATTGAACTATATTTAACTTCCATGTTAAAATAAAATTGCAGGGCTTTATTAATAGAAGCATTTTAGTTCTAAAATATTTAAGTTCATAAGTCTATTTTTAATTCAAATAATTAACATGTCATCTTACAACATCAAGAGTTTGTCAAAAAATTTTCTATTCACTGTTCACCTATAAATTTTTATCATTACATAAAAATGGCTGGGCTAAAATTTTCAGGATTTTATTGTAGGCATACAAGCCTTTTAAGATTCTTGAGGTATTAATGAGCGAATTTTTAAGTAGGATCCAAACTAATGTAAAAGCATAAAGTTACCAAAGTCTTTATTAGTAAAATAGATAAAATATACTTCTATTGATATATTACGATAATCAATAAAAAGAATTATTTCATATTTCCGATTACAAAGTTTCAATATAAAAATTCTTGAATGACACTTTCTTATACTTTTACATTATAATATGCTTTTTTTTATATAAAATCGCTTGAAGGCTAAAATTAAAATTTTTTAAAGAAATCATCACGAGATAATGCATTTGATCTATACTAGATAATACATTCATTTTCTTTACTTTTATTACTCAAGTAAATGTCTTTTTTTTCTTTTAAAATAAAAAAAAAAATGAAAAGTTTTAAAAACTTTTGATGGTACTTTAACTTCTGAAAAATAATTTTTTTTTTTTAATTTGTATATAATATATAAGTTTTATAATTTATTCTTAAGTAATATTTCTTGCTTATATAAAAATGTGCTGCCAAGTTATTGGTACTAGGGTTCCTCGAGCAATGAGAAAATAATCATAAGGTGTAAAAATTTTTTTAAATGTATAATAATAAAAAAAAATTAAACATAATTTTTTTTTAATTACCATTTCAAATTTCCAACATAAGGCTGGTTCCACAATACCTGCAAATGCAAATTTGCTTGCAAACGTGCTTGTTGCCAACCTAACGAAATTTTTCTTGTAATCCAGGATCACGTGTAAAAATTTTTTTAGATTTTTTATGAATATTCCCGGATTACCTGAAAAATTTTATTAAGTTGGCAACATGTAAATTTGTTAGTTATATTGGTTATTAATAAGATAATTTTTTTATTTATTTAGGATTTAAAACAGAGAAATGGAAAAATAAGAAATTTCTTAAAACTAGAACTTAAGTGGAAAATAATTCAGTAGTACGTCCAAATTGAATGACGCAAAGAATTATTAGACAAAATTGTCACAAATTTAAGTATTAGGTCCGTAAAATCCGGATTTTGGTTTCCATGGAAAAAAATTAATATTTTAAGAACTCAAAGCAATAAGCATGATAATAACTCTATTTAGAACAAGCACGGGCTTCAGCTGGTGATCCCGAAAACGGAGACTGCTGACTCGTCGAAAAGATTCCACCGAGATCAACGTAATTATCGACGATGGTGGAAATTAGAACAGCGATTAAGTACCTAGCAGATCTGCTTGACAACAAGCTGAACTTCTGGGAACATTTTCAGAGGTCGTGTGAAAAGGCTGCGTCGGTCGCAACCTCCTTGTGAAGGCTCATGGCCAACATAAGGGGGCCCAAACAAGGGAATCGAAAACTGCTGACGTCAGTGTTAAACTGTGTCCTGCTTTACGGATCGAAAGTCTGGACGGATATTACCAAATATGCCAAGTACAGACAAAAAATATCGTCTGTACAACGGCAAGCGGCACGGAGGATCGCCGGTGCATATCATACGGTATCCCAAGCGGCGATTCAGATAGTAGCATCAGGTGGGAGGTAGATTTCAACCTTACCCAATTTTTAACAGGCCACGGATACTTCCGTACTTTTTTGCCTGCTAAAAGAGTGGCTAAAGGTGGCTACGGGACAGTGCTTGTACTGCCCCGGCAAGAAGGACACAGTGGAGCACACATTCTTTGGATGTGTGTGCTACTCGGAAGGGTGCCTGCCCTTCCCGAATTGAAGGCCAGAGACAGGTATTAAAAAGATATTATATAATAAAATTGCAATAATTGGTGAAGAATCAGTTATCTTCGCCTCGATACAGAAATCTTTTTAAACGAGCTTGGTACAAAAGTGTTTACATTGAACAAAAACCAGAAAATTTTGACAATCCAGTTACAATTGGTTTTGGAAAATCTGGAACGCAATTCGAAATACCTGTTTATAGTAACGTAGCTATTATAAAATGCTCATGGTATCAAAAATCACTATACCTTAAACATTTTTTTGAAGGCCATTATATTTTTTCTAATAATATGTAAACCATGAATATAAAAAATGAGAATTAATAAAAAAATTATTATTTATGTGTTTTTGATATGAACTATATAATTTTGTTTATTGTATTAAATAAATTCGGGTATTAAATAGACTTCAACCTCAATTTTAAAATTAATCGATCAAATTATTAAAGTAAAAATGAGAAAAAACGTTGACCCATTTACGCCCAAGTGGACGTAAACGGAAAGTAAAAAAAAAATAGGTTCCTGTATAGATAGAGGCTTTTAAATTACATGTGTATAGTAAAATTTCATGCTCTTACCTCAAACTTCAAATATTATTTTTTTAGTTCCGAATCGGTTCTAATAAGCAAATTTTACTCTTAATTCCATTTTTTGAATTTGCTTTGAGCTAAAACGCTTCTGTGAGCGTAAATATAGGGGTAATCAGGGCTAAATGGAACCTTTAGAATTTATTATTTTTATATAGGAAACTAAATTTTAGAATTTTACGCTCACAGAAGCGTTTTAGCTCAAATCAAATTCAAAAAATGGAACTAGGAGTAAAATTTACCTATTAGAACCGATTTGGAACTAAAAAAACAATATTTGAAATTTTTGGGAAAAACTAACCCTATTTCCAATATAAGGGTTGAAATCGAATTCAATATCCCATAAACCAAAAAAATGTAAGTTTTTTGCACAAAGAAGTAATTTTAAATATTTTTTGGTATCATTTATTTATTTTTATAATGATTTTTCCGTCATTTTTATTTTAGCTTCTTTTTCACCCCCATTACCCCTACTTTAGGGGCATTTGAAATGGTTGTAAGTACAATCTGACTTCAGATTCGGTAAGAGCATGAAATTTTACTATAGACATGCAATTTAAAAGCCTCTATCTATACGGGAACCTATTTTTTTTTTACTTTCCGTTTACGTCCGCTTAGGCGTAAATGGGTTAAAAAAATCTAATATACTAGGCACTACATAAAATAATTAAAAAGTACTTCAGGGTAGATTCAGGGTTTGAAAGCAGGCTTATAATCAGAAAAATAAAAAAAAGTTAGGGGTAGTTTAACCCTTATATTCAAATTATCGCAAAAATCCTGAAATATATCAACTTGTTTTTATAATTGTGAGTAAAATGTTATAAGTTTAAAATTATTTGACTTGACTATAAATTTCTTTAAAAAGAAAATATTAAGAATAAAAAATTTTTAAGAAATACCTCAGTTTTTTCAAATTTTTAATTGCAATACTCGATAAATCGTTATGTTTATTGAAATTCTGAAATTTTAATCGTAATAAGTGGCCTCAAAAACATAAATCCTATGGTTTATTTTAATTTTATGTTTTGAATTAAAAAAGAACTCTTTAGGGGTAAGTTAGGAGTAGTTTCACCCTTATATTCAAACTATCGCAAAAATCCTGAAACACGTCAAGTTTCTTTCACAATTTTGAGTACATTGACATGATTTAAAAATTTCTTTCATCAACTCCAGATTAAAAAATAAAAATCATTTGTTAACAACCGTTTTTCCTTAAAAAAAATAGGGTTTGCAACTCTTAGTAAAACAACTCATATCAAGTCCAATCAAATGTAAAATAACGTCGTTGGTTTTATTCCATTATCTTGAATACTTTTAAAGAAACAGCTAAAAAAGTGTTTTTTAGGGTCAATGTTAGGGGTGGTTTTTACCCCTTAAAAACTTTTTTTTGGCCGAATCAAAAATATACCTACATTATTTTTTGATACTCTACAACATATTTAAGTTTCATTAAAATCAGAGGGGGACAGCTTGGGAGGTTCTCTTGTAAAAAAATTTTCCATATTAGAGTGGGTCAGGCCTTAGATAATTATAATTCAAGGGAAAATTTGGGAAATATATGTGCTATTATATTTGCGTCTTAAACGATTTTCAGGATTCTGAGCCATACTTTAAAAAATTTTTTTTGAAACTTGGATTTTTTATATTATAGAGTAGAGTACAATGAAGTAGAAATTAAACAGTTATTTGATTTTTATATTCAGATTTATGGTATTTTGCAACATATTTAGACTTTTCTAAAATTTTGTTTTTGTGGTTTTTTGACTTTTAAAAGGTTTAAAAGCCTAAAAAGCTCATTCTTTTATCATTTTGAAAAAATAGGGTTAATCACTTATGAATATTGCTACCAATTACATGAGTTCTTATAGGACCAAAAATTGTTTTGAAAATCCCACGTATTTTTTGGTACCACTTTAGAGTCGTTTTAATTTTGGTACTTCTCAGAATCTAATTTGAGGAGAAAATGAACATTTTTTTCCCTCATAAAGCTCAAAATTAGAATTTTTTTTTTATTTGGCAGACTAATATATAATGAATAATATTTGATTTTCGATTAAAGTTTCTTAATACATTGTAAAATAAAATCAATTATTCTTATTTGAAGCTTTTAATAATTAAGTGGGTTCTGTAATTAAAGGGAATATTTTGAATTTTGAGTATATTCTCTATCTATCTGTCTATATATATATGAAAATAATTGTATTGAATAAAATTATACATAGATAGACAGCTCAGCATCAACTGATTTAATTTCCTAAAATATGTATTTTAAATACACTGTGCATATATTTATGCATACATTATATTTAGAAAATATCATATATAAATATAGAAGTAAAATCAAGAATGAATTATCGTAAATATAGGTGATACAAATATTGATAAAGTAAATAGAGAAAAAAAGACCTATATAAATATATTTATATTTTAACATTTATTTGCATTGCTTTAAGTATATCTGTATTATATTATATGTATATATAGTTGAAGTCTATATTATATATAAAAGATAGTTTCTGTCCGCAACACGTATCTGCTCTCAAGCAATGAAATGTTACCTTAGGGTAAAATGCTTGAAGGTATCAAAATTTACTTACAACTTCAATGCCAACTTCTCAATAGTCGTATCAATTATCTTTCTCAAGCTTTTACCTTTTTTCTTTATAATTCAATATACTTTTAAGGTATAAAACATTTTATAGAAATAAAGTATTTAATTTTTTTTTTTTTTAATATTGCATTTATAATTACGAGTATAATTATTTATTTTTTGTTTTTTAATACTTAAATAAGAAATTAAATAAACATCAACTTTAAAATAAAAAAATAAATATATTTTATTGAAAAAAATTTTTTAGAAAATAAATTAATGATGCATAATTTAAATGTTATACGTGAGTCAAAATATGAATTTTTAGTACTTTTTTTTAAACTAAAAGATTTTTTCATGTTTTACTATCTTGCACAAGGCAAAGGACCTGGCACAAAAACATAGGAAATGGCCGTACAGTGAAAATGGCTGAATTTTTGATATGTTGTTATTCAAGTCATCCTGATCAAATGTTCTCATGGGCACTAAGCTTCAAAATCAATATTTTGGCAGCTGCCAAGCTCCCAAGTTCCGTGGCTCCAAAATAGCTAATGTTCTATGACTAAGTTATTAACCTTTTTAAACATTCTTTTTTATTTATTTTATAAATATATTTTATATTATTGAAGTCATTGAGTTTTAATCTGCTGTCAAATTCATAAAATTGACAGTTGACAACTGTCAAATAGATGTCAAATACTCTTTTAAACATAAAAAGGCTACATTTTTTGCATTTAAATAGGTTCTCGAGGACACTGGTTTTAAATCTGATAAAGAATTGATATTTGTGACATTTGACAGCTGTCAATTAGCTGTCAACTGACAGTTTTATTTTATTTTTTTGAGTGAATATAAAATCAGTGTTCTCAAAAACATAGCGCAAAGCCAAAAAAATATTTTTTTTATGTTCACAATGGTAATTGACAATTAATTAACAGCTGTCATTTATTAATTTTTAGTAATCAATCCTTAAAAATATATCTTTTGCATCCTAAATCTCACACTATTGGTCTGATGTCCGACATTTAAACATGTATCCAAATTCATAAATACACTACACTTACTTATAATTTATACGCAAACACAAACACTTACATTATTACTTACACAAGGGATCAGTATCCATCACGTCCACGTCGTAGATCCTGGGTAAAGAAGAGAACGGGTAAAACTGTCAACTGTCAGTTTTATTATTTTTTTTAGCAGAAATGAAATCAGCCTTCTTAAAAACAGTATACAGCAAAAAAAATGTACTTTTTTATGTTTAAAATGGTAACTGACAGTTAATTGACAGCTGTCAACTGTCAACTTTATGAATTTGACAGCAGATTAGAACTCAACGAATATAAAATATATTAATAAAATAAATAAAAAAGAATGTTTAAAAAGGTTAATAACTTAGTCATAGAACATTAGCTATTTTGGAGCTACGGAACTTGGGAGCTTGGCAGCTGCCAAAATATTGATTTTGAAGCTTAGTGCCCATGAGAACATTTGATCAGGATGACTTGAATAACAACATATCGAAAATTCAGCCATTTTCACTGTACGGCCATTTCCTATGTTTTTGTGCCAGGTCCTTTAAATTTAAGTTTTCCTTTTTAGGTATGATAAGGTAATAATTTAAAAGTATAGTTGTTAATTAAAAACGATATTAAAAAATAAAACTTATTTTAAAAAATAATTTTTTCAAGCATAAAAATTTGATAAGTTGCTAAATTTTTTGTCTTTTTCACCCTCAAAAAAGCTGTTTATGCTCTTTTTAAAACTAAAATTCCTCTGCCTAGTGATAAACAAGGATTTTTGCCAGGGAAGAAACTTTTGTAAGTGAAGAATTTTCTACTAGTTTTAATCTACAACCTCTAAATATAGACAAAAAATTATGGTAAAAGGTTAAAGCAGACATTTTTCCCAATTCCAAAAGTCTCTTCGTCGGCGTAAGTGTATGAAGGATATCTACTACAAACTCTTCCTACACCTTTACTCCTACAAACAAGATAAAGAATACCTCTAATTTAGAAAATTAATTTAAATAAACACACAAATTTTGTGATAACTTTTAACTTCATTAAGTTAGAATAAAAATTCAAAAAAAAAAATTTCAAATGGAGAAATATGGATCCAAACCAGTGGTTCATACCAGTGGTTCATACCAGTGGTATTTTTAGTCACTAAAACGGTTTTGAAGGTTTCATCCATTTTCCGACAGTTCGCTTTGAGTATAACTAAGCCTATATCGCCAAAAATAACCAAAAAAATATAAATTTTTGAAAAATATTGCTAATTGGGACGAATTTTGGTATTGAGTCCGGGCTTTTTTATATTTCCCTTTCTCTTTATACTGAATAGCGCCAATCGTGGATTTTGAAGTTAAAAATTGAGAAAAGGCGGGATTTAGAGTCCGCCATTTTGAATTTAAAAAGTCTGCTTTCGGAATCCTCATTAGCGATCCCGGAAACCTAAGTGGTATACCAAAATTTGGCTCAATCAGCACTAGTTTCAAAAAATTGTATTTTTTCTGTTTATTTTGGGCGATTCAACGTTAATTACCTAAAACTGGCCATTAGAAAATGAATGAAACATTCTAAATCATTTTTAGCAACTAAAAATAAGTATAATCCACTGGGTGAGATCCATATTACTCCATTTGAAATTTTTGGATGTATTTATATTGGTGGCGCATTGACGGTTAGTGATAGCGATCGTTAATAAATAGTGTTATTTTCAGTAGAAGCTTCCTGAATTATTTATTCTTTGATTTATGTAATAGGTGGCCCTAAAAAGGGCCGGTGGTTTTTTTTTAGCATTTGAAGCGTGGCTTTAGCCAGGCGTTGTAAAAATCAATAAATCAGAAGCACACAACAAATTCAATCACCAAGGTCACAAACATACACAAACATACAAAAGATAAATAACACTCACATTTATTTCAATACGAGCATCTCGTGCTCAGGTGACTTCTCCTGTCCAGGAATTTCAATGTCTACCTCTTCAAGCCTACGAGCTCGGAAAATTGCACTAAGCGATTCAACAATCGCAGCGTACGAGCTGCTTTAATGAGGATTCAACGCCCGAAAGCCATGGACTCCTTGAAGTGCAAGCACAACATCAACAAGCAAACCAGCAAAACAATCTCTCATCCATAGCATAGCGGAGGTGTCAAGGGTAGCCGCGTGCGCGAAAGCTGAAGTCAGGACAGAAAATGCTGCTTTGGTTTTTTTTTTAGGAAGAAAATAGCCCCTCCTCGCTACTTTCCGTAAGGATGAACCACTGAAGGCGCGACGCAAGCACCTGCATACAAGTATGCAGATGCATTGTTCCTCTCCATTAGAAACGAAATAATCTTGATTTAGAGGTATTGAGTGCGTCACAATATTATGCGTTTACACTCTATCATGAACTTAGAAGAAAATGACGGGTGATAGTTAGCATGAATAATCAGGCAAAAACCCTACGTGGGGAAAAACCATGAATGAATTTATTTGAAAGTAACTTTAGATTAAATGACTTTTAGATAAAAGGCGTGGCCTCCTATCTCCTAAAAAATATTGATAGTTATAGAATATTCTTCTCCTACGTGGAAAACAGGTTCTAAAAGATCAAAATTATAAGTTAATAGTTATATTTAGCTTTTTAATTAGCCCTTGTTATTTTGACTGAAACAAAATAATATTAATTAATTTGTCCTAAAATAAAATTTTTTGGCATTTTATTTGTATCTTGATAATCGTAACTAATATTACTGATAGTCTGATACTTAGAGTTCTTACATTTTTCACAAAAGTTTTTGGTTAACTTAGTTGTATATTCCTTGACCGTTTCAACGTTTAGAACTTCATGGATTTTCGACAGCCTCGTATACATGGGAGCGTTCTTAAATATTTTTAGTATTTTATTTTGAATAACTTGTAGTTTATTAAGACTATGGTCGGACGTGTTACCCCAAATAGCTGGAGCATATGTAAAAACTGTCCTAATGAGCATTTTATATATAAGTAGTCCATTTTTTATGCATAGTGCAGAATGCCACTTTAATATATTGGCATAGGTTTGCCAATTACACCGTAGGTATGATTTCTTTTATTTGTGATATGATTACAAAAATTTAATTGACGATCAAGAGTAACTCCCAGATACTTGATGCTGCGCTTCCAATCAATCGGAACGTTATTATATTTCGGAGGGTCAGCATCCTCACCTTTTAGACCTCGTGTAAAGATGATTGCTTCTGATTTATCAGCATTTATTTTTATACGCCATTTTGTGCACCATTCGTGCGTCAAATCTAATTGATTATTTAATTCGCAAACTATTTTATTGCTATCTTTAGACAAGGTATAATATATTCTTTCGTCCACATAAACTGCAGTCTCCACACCTACATGTCTTAGCATATCGTCAATATATAAGTTAAAAACTTTGAGACCGATCAGGCTTCCTTGAGGGACACCCGTCTCAATAGCAAATTCCTCAGACATTGCATTGTTTACTTGGACTACAAATTTACGATTTTTAAGATAAGAATTTAGGAAATGAATGAAGCAGTCGGGTGCTTCATGTTCTATTAATTTGCGTTAAAGGCCATTATGCCAGATGCTATCAAAAGCCTTGGCAACGTCAAGCAAAACAGCATAAACTTTATGTTTATTCTTGATACTACTTTTGTTAAATTTGCGTGTGATATATTCTGTGACTTTTAGAATTTGCTATTGAGTTGAGTGTTCATGACGAAAGCCAAACTGTTCGTCACATATTAATTTATTTTCATCGATAAAAGTTTGTAGACGGGCCATGAACATTGCTTCATGAGCTTTGCTCATGGTATTGAGAAGGCTTATAGGTCTGTAACTACTGGCTAACTTACCGTTACCTTTAAAAATTACCATGATAACAGCTTTTTTCCAAGCCGGAGGAAAGTAGTTTAATTTAAAACATGCGTTGAAAATTTCAACTATGAATTCTAATACAATGTCGGGGAGATTTTTGAGCACGAAATTAGACATACCATAAATTCCTGGGGCTTTGTTATTTTTGGTACTTTTTATGTAGTATTTGAGTTGTTCAAGGGTTCTAAAATCAATTTCTGATTCACAAGGTTTCTTAAGCAAGTCCTCCACAAATTTATTAGCCTCTTCAATGAAAATTTGGTCAGAGGGCTCCACATGGGGGACATGGTTGTAGCTAAGTAAAGTAGCTACCAAGTCGACTGGCTTTATCTTTAGGTAAAAAGTACTTTAGTTCGACATTCTCATTCTTTAACGGTGGAATATTTCGCGGGGATCTTGTAAGAACTTTAGTCATTTGATTAAAGAGTATGATCTTTAATTTTAAAATTTTTAATAGTATTTTGCCACAAGTTGAATTTATTTATTTCATCTGTAATTTAACGTCGTAAGTTATTTATTAAATTTTTGGTAATGGGACTGAAGTGCTTACGATTTACTCACTTCAGTTTATTTCAGGTTTTAATCTAGATCTTTAATTTCTTTAGGCAATTCGTTGAAAACAAATTTACCTGTTTTAACAGGTGTGGATTTTTCCAATGCGCAGGTTATGTTCTTCGTAATAGTTTCAATCGCGTCATCAATTTTTTGGGTTGAGTCTAGTGCTGTTGGTTTCGGGTGGGTTTTTTCAAGAGATTCATTGAAGATGAACCAATTGGTCTTTGAGAAGTTATACCTGGGAGTCCGTACGTCAAAGTTATGAGAAATGCTGCTTTGGCCAGAGTCGCGGTTATATTAATTGGCTTTCACTGACTTCTACCTCGTTCGATGATTGGAGCGGGTGCGAAAAAATCGTTACGAAGTTCACCATGCATGCCATGAGCAAAAGGAGCAAAAGAAATAGTATTCCCGCTATGAGCAAAGCGAGGCGAAGCCAAGCCAAAAGCTACGCGCGGCTAAGCTCGTGGCAAGGCTGTCAAGAAGAACAGCAAGGCTAGAGGTCCGCGGCAAGCTGATATTTTTTTTTATGTGCCTAAAAGTAACAAATAGTGTTTGCAAAAAGAGTCGAATTTCAGATTCTTTTTACTTCTTTTTTTACGTGATGCTTACGAAATTATTTAGTAGTACGATAAGGAGGCATGTTAAAAAGCAATATTAAGACAGTTTGAAAAATGAATTAATCAAATTATGCCCTTTGTTTAAAAATGGGTAAAATTTTCTTTAAAATTTGTAACCCAAATTCACATTTTGATTCATATATTTAGCTAAACCAGAAAGTTTAAAAATTTTATAAAATAAAAGCATTTTAAAAAAAATTATCAAAACGTTTTATAACTTTATAAAAGATTAAATAGCATTATTAAAATTTAAATATATTATTTATATAAAATAAGTAATTAAAAAAGCAAAGCTCATAAAACGATAAAACTAATTAAGTACTTTAACTATAAAACCTTTGAAATGGAAATATGATTCTTGAATATCATGTTTCCTTTTCTATATATATATTCTTTATATTAATAAATGAATAACAAAAGAATATTTATTTAAAAAACAATTTTTTATATTCAAAAATCAAAAAAACATTTAAAAAATTGAAACGTGTATTTTAATAAATAGTTTTAAAAAAATGAACTCGTTAAACGCAAATTATTAAAGTTACATATATATATATAACTCTTCAAAACCTCAATAGATTCATCAAAATGGTAAATTTAAAGTACACTCGTTAAAATTATCAAGAAGTTAACTTGTGTATATATATTCACACTTTTATGTTCATTTTATACATATGAATGAATATAAGTGTTCGTTCATTTATTCATTTTTGCATTAAATTCTTTATCTTTATTGTTTTAATATCATTTTAATATACTTTTTTATAAATAAATCTGAATTTATTTTTATTTTTTAATTTATTTTTTTTTTACTAAAAAAAAAATTAGTTCAATTTAAAGATAAATTGATTTATTTTTTAAATTTCATACTTCAAAAAAAAAAAATCTCGATTGATTTATATTTCGTGTGCATACCTTGAAATAATGAATCTTTCATCAATTTTTAATTGTTTTATTGAGTACACGTATAATTAATTTAATTAAAATAATAATAAAAAAAAAATATTTTCAACAATAATTAAAATATTTTAATTGTTTAAAAACTCAATTAAAGATATAATTATTTAATATACACTAGAATATAATTGTGTATAAAGTTCGTTCAAATATATTAATGTGTACTTTTTGCCTTTCTATATGTATACTTTATTATATGTACTCTTTAAGTTTAAAACATCTCTTCCCCTGGTTTTGTGGTAAACTTCTCTATAATTATGTACCTTTGCCAGTTGATAATTTTCTGTAATTATAGAATAGTTACAGCTATGTACTAGCCTACTTTTTGATGGTGTTTTATTTCGTCAACCTAAAGGATTTTCTCTTCTATTATACAATTTTATAAATATTATTATACACATTTATTCACATTAGACTGGACCCTCAATTTTCAAAGTATACCAGCATCTAAGTATACTCCAGCAAAAATGGACACTTTTAGTCTTGGAACTAATTTTTAAGTTCAAAATTTAATTTTTTTAAAGAAGCCTTTAGTTTTGATAAGAATAAATTTAGTTGCTGATTTCTTCACTTTTTGAGATTCCAAATATGAAAACACCAGTCACAGCGCGTGTACGAATACCTGTGAGTTTAAGTTTATAAGTGCTTGTGTGAAACTATATACACGCGTGTGTTAATACAGCTGGGGTGGAATTTTTGTTTTTCACTGCACACACTAACCTTAATCTTGTTTTCCATTTTCAAGTATTTTGTGTTTTTCTGTCATACCGCAGAAAACTATAAAATACTAGAAAACGGAAAGCAAAAATTAGGTTAGTGCGCGTATGTGAAAAACAAAAATTTCACCCCTGTGAATATTTCTGATACATTAGTGTAGAAAAATATTCCGATCATGTTCATCCTAATTTACACAGAAAAAAAAAATTTTTTTGGCCTCTATCCGAGTTCTGGAATTTAAGTTTTGGAATTTTTCCTTTTGTTTTAAGGGTTGCAAATGGCTTCAAACGTAAGAAAATTAAAAAAAAAATTAGTTTCACATATTTAAAATGTGAGCATCAAGGCATGGTAGTTATTAAAAAACTTTTCTTAAGTAGGTTTTATTTCATTTACAAACATTTAAAAATAAAAATTTTTTTTAATTTTTTTTTGTTGGAATTTTGGTAGCACTAAACGAATTTTTTTTTCAGTGTAAGTGTTACAAAATTAGACCCTGAATCCAAAAAAAGAAAATAAAATTTAAATCGGTCAATTAGTTTTTGTTATTGCAAGGGCAGTTTTTGAAAAGTTTTTTTGAGATAAGCGCGCTTAAAGATTTAAATCGGATTTCAGTACTTTGCCGATTCGTACTTTGAAGCACTTCTTATTAATGTCGGGATTGAATTAAAAACTTTTTTCAATATTTCAAAAGGGACTTCAAATAATTTAAATTTAGGGATTTTGAGTTTTTGGACTTTATTTGAGTTTAGGGATTTATACGATTTTAGAAGGTACTTCAGAAAACTATGATATTTGTAATAGATAAGTGGTCAGTAAATATTGTACATACGAAAAATCGTTATAAATTTTTTAATTGTAGTAAAAGCTGCTAAATCAAAGCCAAAATTGGCACGAGGTCATTACGAATCATCCTGAGGAACTCCAAATTTAAAATTAATATTTCTAATCTTAACCAAATGAAAATCTAACGATCAAATAAAAAAGTTATATGTCTATATAAATTTTTCTGAGGAATTCGAATTTCGGGTCAGATTTTCATTTGATGAAATGACTTAGTGGGATATTCAAAAATTTTTGTTCTGGAACTTTCAGATGAGCGTATTCCACAGATTTCTTTTATGATGGGGGGGGGGAGTAAATTAGCTTATACATCAATAAATTTAAGCATAGGTAAATATCAAGCTTGCATTTTTTTTTACTTAAGCTGAAAGCCGTAATAATGAAATTTTTATATCAAGAGGTTCTTTTAAGTCAGAAAAAAATTCACTTTCTTAAAATATGACAACGGCTAAAAATATTTTTTTAGGTAATCATAACTATTTGCATTATACTCTTTTATAATAAAAATATGAATCATTTGTAAATAAAAGACCATATTGTTTGTACAATTTAAAAAAATTAAGCAGATTATTTCTTTCACGAATAAGGTATTTGTTATATTAAAAATGTAAATTTACTGTGGCCGATTTTATAAAATCAAAATATCGAAACCTTTTTAAATTTTATTTTTTTTTAAAGTATAGTCCTTATTGTTATTATATTATGTTATTAGGTTGCTGTATCAATAAACTCGGCTTTTAATTATTTTATCTGATGCGACGATTCCACAACTATCCACTTGCCATATTATAAAATATGTACTATACTTCTACATATAGGCGTTTCTACCTAACCGTTACTATTTCGATAATTTTTTTTTTAAAGTTAAAATTTTAGGCACACTTGTAAAATTTATACAGTTTATTCATAATACTAAATATTTGTAAGAAATAATCTTGTAACTGCTAATTACCAGACGGTATAAGAGAAAAATGCATTAATTTAAGTATTCGCATTTTAGGTTAAAGCAGGCTCTAAATATTAATTTTAATCCTAATTAATTTTTGGTTGGAAGTTATTTTTTTCTTTTTTTTTATTCTTAGATCAAAATGAACTTCTAAAATAATCTAATTCTTACAATTGATACGTTAGGATGTCTGAGCTATTGTACTTTAGTATAACTAAAGAAAATCCTGAGACTTGTATTACGTTTTTTATGATATGGAACGTGCGTTTTTTGAATAGTTTTTTAAAATGAAACTTACTTTAAAAAAAGCAGCATAATTTGAAAAAAATTCATTTAAATTGTTAGATGTTGTTAGCAAAATTTATATAAAACACAAATCAAATTTTCACCTTTGTTGCAATACCTTGTTATTTTTTCTCTAAAATTGTTATCATTTTATTTATTTTTTTATGATTTCAGAAATTTTTTTTAAAAAAATACTTTTTTACCCAAAGATTCCTCAAAAGCATTAAAAAATAATCATTCTTTGGTATTCCTGGAAAAATTTTGGTGGTTTGGGTAGTTCCCTTAAGTATTATCTAAGAATAAGGATTCAGAAAATTTATGAATTTATTCACATGATACCTAAAATAAAAAATTTAATTTTCATCTATAATATTATACAAATTACGTCTCAATCAGTTACTCAACGTGTTTACAGTATCTAATTACTATTTCAAAATTAAACTGATAATAATTAAAATTTAACCTAAAAACATGTAAACAAACAAAATAGTGGTATCAATACTAAATAATTTTTTTTTATTATCAGAATTATAAAATTTTTAGTGAAAACTTTACGTTACCGACTTAACAAGAAGAAAAAAAATAATTTTTATTATCGATCACAATATTTGTAAAGTTAATAAATTTATTAAATTTCACGTGCTGTTTAAAAAATATGAGTTTTTTATAAAGTTACGCTTGCGGCACTAGTGATTTCGCTTGTATTTAATTGCTTAAAATAAAACGCACAATCATCAAGTTTACTTCATTTTACTCGCTATCGCCTATAGAATATTTCAAAAAAACTAAATTTAAATTACAATAGACGGTAAGAACGTAAAAGAACGTAAACTGGTGAAAATTTCAAATTACTGGATTCCGAGCTACGTCTTTTTAATCGAGTATAAATTTACTACGATTGATAGCACAATATTTTCCTTAGTGAAAATTTAATATTCAACTTCTTAATTATCACATAGGGTCAAGGATGGGGTTTTGAACACTTTAAGGAAATTCGTGACTTTAGTAACGAATAAAAATAAAAAATATAGTAGTTTTTAACTTAATAACTTTTTAAATAGGAATAATGAACATAATTCTTGAGGAATAAACGGTGATTTGCCTGATACGATCAATATTTTAATTTTAAATAGAGGTCTAATAGCGAAAACCTAGAATACCAGGGTTTTGGACACTAAGTACAGGGTTTTGGACATGAAATTTATGGGGTTTTGGACACCATTCTTAAAACTATCTACATAATACATTTTTTTAAAATAATAATCAGAAAAATTATAAACAATCGGTATATAACGGCATTTAATAAATTTTTAAATAAAAATAGAACTATTTATATAAAAATTTTTAATTATTAATTATTACCAATTTTTAATCAATTATAAAAATTCATGCTACTAACGACTTGTCGAGTATAGGTGAACATAAGAAAATATTTTAATTAAAAGTTTTTGTTTATACTAATTAATTGTAAATAAACAAAAAAAGGGAACAAGAGAAAAAGAAAAAAGTCGGAGTAGTGAGAGTTCTTCTCGCTAATCGACATCACTGCATTACCAATTGGGATACAGCGGCAATAAATTTTTATTTTCAATCGAAATTAAATTTTATGTAATAATTTTTAATATTTCCTTTTAGATTGGACAACATTTAACAATTAGATACTGTTAAGATTAGAGATATTACCTTTATTTTTAACGAAATAATCAAATGTTCAAAACTAAAATCCGTGTATGCTGTTTTGGACATTCAAATAAAATACATGTCCAAAACCACATTTTTAAGTATATTTAGGATGGGATCTTAGACATATTAATTAAACGCATAAAAAAAGAAGAAAATGATTTTTTTTTGTTATGAATTTAATGTTTGATGATTACTTGATCAAATAAATGCAAAAAAGTTGTTATTGTTAAAAAAATATAAACAAAATATCAATTTTACGTATCTCGTATTCTTAGTATTTTTGTTAAAAAACGATACCATATCAAGTAGTCTATTTTGATTCAAGCTTTTATTATTATAAATAATTAATAATTTTCAAAAAAACTAGATAGAGAAGAAAGTAACCGTTTAAAGAATATTTTTTTTTAGATAAAATATCTTTTCACTTATTTCTATCTTAGTTATTTGGTAAAATAACGCTTGGTGTTCAAAACCGCATCGATGTCCACCACCCCATCCTTGACTACTCTAAGTATAAGTTATTCCTTTGAACGGTACAGAAATGGCATTAACTATTAGAAGTAAGATCGCGATCTCCACAGAGCTGATTTTCATAATTTTACTGATATTGCTCTTTATATTTACGTTATTAGCAAATTTTTTATTGTAAAAATAATTGATATAGTTGGGATATAGTTTGCTTAATAATTTTTGACAAATAAAAAAAAAAAAAATTAATATACATAAAGCCTATTCATTCAAAGCGCTGCATTACAGAAATAGTAACAGTTAGGTAGAATCGCCTATATATCAATTTGATGAGTTTGTTTTTAAATAATAAACACGATCTACTTGGAGCTATAAAAGTATACCTTTTTTCATTATTTCGACAAAATTTTCAAAAAATTTTTTGAAAAAATTATTTTAACATTTTATACTTAAAGGTACTGTCTGCCAGTTTTGAAATTGAAAATCGATTTTTTTTTTTATTGATTTGTGTTCAGAAAGTATTCAAGAATATGGAAAAAAAATTGCAAATGAATCCCGCAAATAATAAAGAAATGACAGCGCCTAAAAGTGAAATTATTACTATGCAAGAATACAAGATCCGAAACTTTAAACGCGTTTTTCTCGAAACGAACTCTTTGAAAATTGCCCACACGATAAAAAAAAAACTATTGGTCCGATTTCAAATTTTTTTTTTTTAATCGATTTGTTATGAAATTCTACATTTTCTGATCTACAATCAACCTGATCGGTAAATTTTTTTGGTCTCTAGGCTCTGTTTTGTGGCTAAAAATATGGTCAAATTTTGACTTTTTTCTAATTACCTTCATAACTTTTTTAATTTTTAATATTTTTTATTGATTGTAGATAACTAAAAGCAAAAACTCATGTACTTTATGGTATTTTTTTTTTTTTTATTTCAGATGATTTTAAACCGAGTTATGATGTGGGCAAATTCGGAACTTTTTTTTTAGGCACCAACTTCAGCGCCATCTCATTTATGTAAAAAAAGAGATAATAAAAAAAAAAAAAAATTTGTGTTCATTATGAGTGTATAAAATAGCTGTAAAAAAATTTTTTTATTATGCAATAAACTTTTTGAGAAAACTACTCAGAAAAAAACCGTGATTTTTACTCAAAACTTGCAGACAGTACCCTTAATCCTTAAAAAAAATTTTTTTTTTTAAAGTTGGTTTGATGACTTCTTTAATGCGAGAGTGTGGGAAAAAGGGAACTTTTCTTCTTCTATTTAAAAAATTTAAGTCTTTTTTCTTTTATTTGTTTATTTTTGTTTTTGTAAATTATTAAACATTTTTTTGTTTGTTTTTTTGTTGTTCATATGTAAAAAGCAGAAAATAGGGATTACACTGATGAGACTCACCCTGTTTTCTTGCTCGAAATGGACATTTCGAAATGGACAAAGATTTTTCATTTTTTAAATCTTTTTAACATCAGAAAAATAAATTTTTAACATCATACAACTTTTTTCAATAATAATTATTCTGTGTGACAAAGGGAGGCTCAGTTCTCAGTAACCCAGATAAGAATAATGAAAAAAGTTATACTTTTATAGTTCCATGTATAGATTGTGTTTACTTTTTATAATAAACTCATCAAATTAATTTAATTAATTGGAACGAAAAACAGTATTTAAACTGTTATCTCATTATTATTATTTTACATGTATCGTCTATGAAATTATCTGATTTGATTTTCATGAATAAATATAAGTATGTTAACGCTTTTAACGAAAATTCCGCCATCTACTATATATAGCATAAAATATGTCTGGATCTTCATCAGTAGTGTCGATATATTATTGTATACATGTATGTTACGAAATTATCTACAGTAAATTGCACTTCGACAGTAATCGCATCAGCAGTTCCTCAGTTTATCTTCATTACTCAACCAGATACATTTATAAATATTTACATGCGTAAATAAATGTGTAATAAATATCAGTAAATATAAAAATTTTTTTTTTATTTTTTGAAATTTTTTTATAGAAAGAGAAATTTAATTAAGGCCACCAACAAAAGTGGGGTTAAAAAATAAATTTAAAATATTTTAGTCTGAATTCGTGTCACTTACACCCCTAATTATTACTGCGTTATTGGAAAATTACTACTATTAGTAAAATTAATACAATTTGTAGTAAGATTACTATTTTTGTAGTAATATTTCTAAATTGTAGTAAAATTAATAAACTGTAGTTAAATTATTTTATTATTTCTAAATTGTAGTAAAATTAATAAACTGTAGTTATATTGTGTTTATTTTTTTTACAGTGTAGTTTTTATGTAAAGTATCCTCCAAAGTACCTAATTAAGTATGTACTACACTGAAAAAAAAAATCGGTTCCCGCTCCCGGAATCCCGGTTGTGGTAGCCAAAATTTTTGTTATCTTTCAAATGGTTTCAAATAATATAAAAAGTACAGAAAAGTTGAAAAAAATTTTTAAGTTGTCTAAATATTTATATTTTAAGTCCAATTATGTCACGGTGCTCCCATTTTAAGAGTGAAAATCATTTTATTTTTTAATTTTCTATACGTTTTGAAATCATTTAAGACCACTGTTTAAGAGAAAAAAAAAATTACGGCTTTCACAACATCGGGATTCTGGTTGCGTTAATTCGAATTCTCAGGTAGCGGGAACCCAACGGGAACCGCAATTCTGGCATCCGTAATTAATAAAAATTTAAAAAATCCGTCCAATTCTTTTCCTCAGTGGAGTACTTATTATATAGCATTGCTTAGCATTAAATATCAAGTGTTAATATATTAAGGTAGTAATTCCACATTATACATCTTTATATGACCGTTTGATGTGTAAACATTAAGTTTTTTTTATAAGAAAAATATCCAAAATCGATGGGTTATTTACACGTTACAAAATATAATACAATGAACAGTGAAAAATAATACAAGAATAATCTGCAAATACTTCAATTGGA
The DNA here is from genome assembly GCA_022575985.1 of Anagrus nilaparvatae. Lineage (NCBI taxonomy): Eukaryota > Metazoa > Arthropoda > Insecta > Hymenoptera > Mymaridae > Anagrus > Anagrus nilaparvatae. The sequence continues at coordinate 16,563,555 of JAKSXM010000272.1, forward strand.
TTATTTTTATAACCATTGAGAGACTCATTCTTAGGTTTGAGAGAGTCGTCAAAATAGAACACAACTTTTGAACTTCTAAAACACATTCAAATTTCCTGCGAAACTCAAATTTGAAAATATCCTTATTTCAATTCTCGAATTTAAACAGACTTATATGTTATTCCTCTTTAAATTTCCATTATAATCTTTAAATATTTTTGGAAGAGTAATCAAATGCAATTTCATGCATTAAAGTTTACATATTTAATTAACAAGTAAAAATGATATTTTTTCCATTTTTAACAATTTTAAATTTAAACTATAATGATTTTAAAAATATTTGAATATTTTAAATGAATATTAAAATCATAAATAAATTACACCTGTTAAGTAAAAAGATACATATAAATAGAAGAATTAAAAAAAAATTGCAAAAATGCTGAAAAATTTAGAAAATAAAATACCACAAGGATATTTTTTCATAATATTTTTAACTGTATAAGCTTTACTCTACTTTGCTTTGATTAAAAAAATTAATAGGTGACAAAATATAAATAAAAAAAAATAAAATAATTTTTTTAATATGCTAACATAATAATTTTTTTTGTAAAACCACAGAAATAGTAAATAAAAAATAATTAAAATTTACTAATTAAAAATTTTAATAATTAATTTTAAATTAATAAGGAAAAGCTCTAGTTTATTTAAATAAAAAATTACTTGGTTTCTTATCCTGGCATAAAAATATTTTGTTATGCTAGAGAGATTTAAGAAAATCTTTTAGAAAATTATATGATAAAAAAAAAATTATATTTTTTTTTCTTCATATTTATTTGTTTGTTAATTTTTTAATTAAAAAAAAAAAAAATGTATAAAACAATTTATTAAAAATCAAAACCATAAAATTGTAATAAACTCAATTGAATAGCTTTTAGATACTTTAATTGTGCATTATTTTGTATATTATATACATTATGATACGTGTTTGTGAGCGTATAATAAGTGAATATTTATTTGTTTGGAAAATGAAATGTAGTATTTTATGGAGCGGACATTTTGTAAAAAATACATGTATATATTTATAAATTTAGATTATTTAAATAATATATACATGAGTATTTGACATCAAGCTAAAATTTTTATTCATTAACCTAAACTTTTTTTATAATAAAATATTATTTAGTAAAAACGGAAAAAAGTGTGAGTTTTTCTCTTTTTCTTCACCAGTAATTTTAGAAAATTAATACTTTTTTATCACCAAGAAAGCATTGATTTTTGAATTTCGAAAATAGGTCAGTTCTCAGAACTTTAAAATCTAGATTTTCGAAAATAGGACCATAAATGAATTTTGCGGAAAAATTCAATTTCGGATTCGTAAAATTAGAATACATCAAAATTTAGAATGAGATAATTTTCGAAATTTATTTTATGTAACTTTGTATTTCATGGTATATTTCTGCTTTTTACAAACAATACAACCTTTGATGATATTTTGGCTCGCCGATATTTATCAAATTCGCATTGCTTTATAGGAATTTTGGTGTTTCTGTTTTTTAACTCTTTTAGTTTTCATCAAAAAAATTTTATGCTTGATTTTCGGGATTCTGTTTCAGATGGACAGTGATAATTATGACCAGTGAATGGCACCCAAAGCAATTATTTGTCCCAATTACTAATTTCACGGCCATAGCCATTTATAAAATTTTCAGATTTCATCAGCCTCCATACTTGATTGCCTTTTTCATACATATTACTTACTTACTTCATGTTACTCATTTATTGTTACATTATTTACAAGCAATCATTATTTTATTTTACTTTGTTTTATGTAATTACAAATTATTTACTAATGTTATACTATTTATAAACAAATTATTTACTGCATTAATTTTTGTTCAATTGCAAATAAATATACAAGTACAATTACAATTACAACTAATACTAACAATGGGAGGTAGTGATGAGTAAAAACATCTTGGAAACAGAATGGGTCTCTCGAGCTTAGAAGCATAGAAATGATATTTTTAATGGGGTAGTTTTTAGGTATTCTTTCATATAACGATGCAACCTCGCAAGTTAACCACCTTTTTTGGCCCAAAATGACCAATTTTTAAATTGATGCCATCTTGGCATATATTTGTAATTTTCGATAGAAATGGTTTTTGGGCGCAGGTCTCAAAAATTTTTTACAAGCTTAAAGTTTTCAAGTTTTTTTTTTTTTGATGTTTGAATAAAATTTAAAAGTTTATAAATTTATTAAAAATATATTATGTTGCAGCAGCATACGAATTCAAGTATTATACATGTATATAGTGGGTGCATAATTAATAAATGTTAGGTACAAAAGTAATTATATTTAAAGTAGGTATAAACTTAAAAGAAACTTTATTATATATAATTTATATAAATAGAAAATTTTCATAAATGTTTGTAACAATAATAAATTCAACGTAATTACAGAATCTCTTATGACGAGTTTGAATGATATAAAGTTCGTTATCTGTAGAAATCAACAGCAGAAAAGTTATGTAGGTATATTCACTGTTTCTTGAATTTATCATGATAAACCTTTTCCTTTCTCTTGAGAAATACAATCGTTACAACATGTTCAAGAACATTATAAGGGTTTAACTCCTCTTTTAAATGTGGTTATGATTTAATAATAAAATATGTCATTTTATATATACATGAATACATAGAGTTACAAATTTTATTTTATTCGTTTTAAAATATTCATAATTTTATTAAGAAACTCAAGTCTTATTTAATATCGATTTAATATATTGTTAAAAATAATTGACGATGTTCTGGTATCTTTTGTAAATACTGCAACTTTCTTTAATGCAAAAAAAATTAATTTAAATTATTTTTAATTGGCAAATAAATTTTTTATATTAGCATAGTTGAGAGCAGTTCCATAAAAAAAAATTTTCTATTCTAGTAAAGTCATAATCTTAAATTTGTTTTTCGAATATGCAAGATCTACTATTTTTTTACAATTAGTATTTTCCGCCATTTTCCTAGAAAATTTATAGATGAGTATGGCCCCCTTGGTACCCCCCTTGATACACATGCCCGGTGTTCCTTTAAAGATAATGTTCTACTGAGAACAAAGTTCTCAAATAATCCTGAGTTTATTCTACCTATGCAAAATCAATTAATTTTCGTGTACTTTTTCCAGATTTATATTTTTCCTGCATACGGCAAAAAATAAACTGAAAAAAAACAAATTAAAATTTTTTGTCTGCGAAAAAGCTGTATAGATTTTTAAAGATTTTGAAATTTTTAAAAACTTTTAAATTTCTCAAAAATAGTAAAAATTGAATATCTCCAAAGAAAAAAGTACAATAGCCGAGTCGCAAAACTATGACCTAAATCACCCGCAGAATTTTTTTCTTCATTTTGACACTGGTTTTATGTAAATTGGTTCGGCGGATCTTTAGTTATGAACCAACAAACACACACACACAGACACACAAATAAATTTTCAAATATATAGAGTAGTAATAAATCAAAGTTAATTTACAAAATATTTTTTTAAAAATTCAAAATCAGAATCTGCCGATAATCTACAAAAATAAATGAAAAATGAAATAATAGCTAAGCACCAAAAGAGTTTAAGAGTTTTGGCCAAGTTTTGAAAAATATTTCGAGTATCAAAGTTAAATTTTTTTATAGTTGTAATTTGTCCCTTATTGAAAATTTTATGTTTTTTTTTTTACTTGCATTGACTATAAATTAGAATCTTTTTGAATTTGTAGAAATTTTTTGTAAAACATGAAAAGAAAATTACAATGCCTCTTCTGTAACTCTTTAAGGAACCAAAAGTTATTGGAAAAAAATTTTATTATAAAACGCCCATCCATCACTTTTTGTACAGTAAATACAACCATCTAATTTCAAGATATTTGCAATAAATATATTGAGCATACATATTTAAAAATAATATTTATAAGATTTATTATTTAACCTAATAATAAGTGAGAAGATTGTATTAGGTATGTATAATACAAAGATTTTTTGGCAAATAGCCAATTTTATTTCGCGCTCGGTTTATCCCGATCTATTCATGTCACACGCATGACGCTACTTAACACTAAATTATAGACAAGGTATTCCAAAAACTCTTCATTTAATTCATTTATATATATTTAAAATCGCATACTATTTCATGTCTAATAAAATTTTTTTATTTTTAAATTGCATAAAAATTATTCGTTTATTTCGAATTTTAAAATAATTTATGTATAAAGCAAATTCAGGTCTTGTGAAAATTTTGTTTAGATAAATTATGTAACAAAAATAGGCCTGTATGGATAGAATGCATTAAATTTAATTATTCACAAAATGTTTATATTTTACACTGAGACCCAATTTTTAATTTTATATAGAAAATGATTGTAACACATTATTATCTCTGTGTAAGCTAACAGTTAGATCAAGTTATGTTTGCATGGGTTGAAATTTTAAAACTCAAATTTAAATTCAAATTTATTTATCTAATTACTATTTTCATTTCGAGAAAGTAGAACTTTTTCAGGGACTTGATGATTAAGAATATTTTATAGTCTAAGATATTTGAATTCAGCAACTTCAATAACGTTTTTTAAAGTTAACTCAACAGCTGCTGTAGAGCTAAAATTCATGTAGCTGATTTATGTAAATATTTGCATGCATTTTTTCAGTGGTCAAGAATTAGTAAGCATGTGACTGAATTTTGTTTTGAATTCCAAGTCCTCGAAAACAGGCTATTTTGAATTTATTTTGAATTTTTTAGTTTTTTACCTTAAGATGACCCATTAATCGATAGCTGTCAAGACTTTAATTCAAATTATCTGTAAAACATAAACAATAAACATCACAAATAATAAAGTTGACAAATATTTGACCTTGACCTGTAAGATCATAATTTTTCTGGAATTTAAAATCGATTTTAATTACCAAAATGAAATTCCGCAACCAAAATTTTAGAGAATGGAAAACGTTTTTCACTTCACCTCGTTTGGAAAAAAACTCACGTTTAAAGTTCAAGGTTATATTATTAGACAAGGATTTTAAAAAGAGGTTACATCTTTATAAATTAATGTAATTAAATTACTGTTTCTGGTCAGCGGCCGTGCGTCCGCAAAGATGTGTTTTCTCGCCACTGACGCAAAAAAATTTTATATTTTATATCCTTGTCCATAAATAAAGAATACCCCAAATCGCAGCCCTATTCTTTACTTTTCTGAACCCTAAATATACTATTAAAATATTTTTAATTTTCTAAAAGTTCCATAACCTACATATTTTTTTTTTATTTAAAAAAAATAAAAATTTATATTTATTTATATTTATTAAGATAATAAATTTGTTCCAAGACTAAAATAACCAATACAATAGATTTTAAATAAAATAAAAAAAAAAATTTATTGAATATAAACTATCAATTCTTTCTTTTTATAAATTGAATGCTTTTCTTAAAGTTAATCCATTTTCCATTTTATCAAATTCATATAGATACTTTAAAAAGTAGTATTGTGCTATATTTTTTTTTTTGTATTCTGGATTCTTTCCAAGTTATGGGTAAATAAATATATGCAACTTTTTTTTTTAAATTTCCGTATTTTATATATCAGAAACGTTTAAAGAAATCAAGGCTATTATATAATGTAACTAAATATATATGCATATTTTTATAGAAATATCTTTGAAATGGGTAGAAATTTTCTACTTTATCAATCTGTCAGTAATACAATAAATGTACTATGAAAGTGTTGATATTTATTTTTAAAAAAATTTAGTTAAATTTATAGTTACTTGCATATGAGTAATTCTTAGTGAAACTGACCAAAGCGATAGGTAAGAGTCTGGGATCTTAAAAAAATTGGACTGGTTTCAGCATATAAAAACATGATATAATGCTAATTTTTAAGTTTCTAGGTACAAGGGTTTCGGAATGGTAGCTGTTTAACGATTTTAAAGTTGATTCCAATTTGCTACAAAAATCTGAGCTAATTTTTCGATTTTAATTTTTCTAAGCTCTATATACAGTAGGGTTGTGCACTAAAAAAAAAAAAGTGCGCCAAAAATGTTCTTCCTAAAGTATGTTGAAGTTTAGGTGACAAAATGATCCCATACCAATTTTCAGCTCATTTGAGAACGATTTAGGGATCGCACAAACCCAGGGTAGCTCTCAAGTGGTTGGCTAATACCGACAATTAGTGCGAACGACAAAAATTTTTTTCAGAATACGTTTTCTATGCTTCCTAATATGTTTTTGGTGTTGCTAAACTCGAAAATAAGGTCCTCAGAGTCCGAAAATACCTTAATCACCCTTAAACACCAAAAACAGCCCTTTTTTTACTAAAAATTTTTGGATTTTATAGCGAAAATCGTATATATTCGAAACATCTCGATTTTAAATTACAATTGATGACTTAAAAATGTTGAAAAAATACCGAAAACTCCTTCCGTTTATTCCAACGTGCCTTCTTGGCCGAGAAACGCAGGGCTCAATTCTATAACAATGTTATAAGATAGGGTTTTTAGGCAATTTTCCAAATAACGCTGTCATATTTCCATTCTATTTAAATACTACCGTTTGGTCTCATTTTTTTCGTATAAGTTCTACCTTTCAAACGCCGTAAACCGCAATTTTTCATCACCGATTTTCTCATCGCTATATAAAACATTTCAATTTTTTCGGTCAATTTTAAAATTGGCCATTTTTGCCAAAGAATTGGTATTTGATTTATTGTCTATAGCTGTAATTGTCTATAGCTGTAAGAGAATTAATTATGAAAATTTTTAGCCTACGGGTCTGGTAAGGTGATGCTACAAAAAAATTTAGATCAACTGGGTGTTGGTAGGTTAAGAAACAAGTTTACAGCAACATTTTGAATACAGCTTAAGAACCCATATCTTATAACATTGAATCTATTCTAAGCCCAAAAGGCCGATCGGACTAAACAAAGAATGAGTAATATGTTTTTTTAACATATAATAAACTGATTTTATCTATCAATTTTGTTTCATTTGGTGTTCTGAATGTACTGACCCTCCCTTCTTAGTGCGCAGCAATCCCGTTCCGGAAACTCCTGAAAAATCAGAAAAGCTTATTTTTTCATACTGTTTCACGCATACAAAAAATTAGTAAATATAACTAAAATTACGATGTTGTTTACTAAATTCAGTTTGGTTAAAAGTCACAATAAATTATTAGTAAAATTTACTAATAAAATTTGTTCATAAAACTAAAACCTCAATTTTTTTAAAAAAATCTACTAATTTTTTGGTTATATTTACCAATCTATGTTAATTTGTTTTTACTACATTTTTATAGGTTAATTTTACTATTCTTTTTTTTGCGTGTTTATAAGTGAAAGTGATCCATATATAAATTGAATATTTGATTTTAAAACTTGATAAATAATGCGTTAACTGCACGTATAAAAAATATTAAATTAAAAAGAATTATCCATGTATATAAAGTATTTTATGAAATTAATAAAAAAAATGTTTAAGATGTAATCCTTTGAGTGAATACTTTCTAATCCCCTTTTATTCTTTTTTTTTTTACTTATTATCATTATGCAGCATAATAAGAACGATCTGAATTAAAATATAAAGCAATTTTTCAAATCCCGTTTTTAATGTTTTTTAATTATAAAATTATACCGTATTACAATATTTTTAATTAATATCGTATTGGAATTACAAAAAAAAGATATATACACATATTTTATAAAAAATGTATATAACAAAAATTTATAATAAAAAATGTAAATGAATAAATTCATATAAAAGTAAATGAATGTTTGAAATTTGAGATTCCAAATTTTTTTTGTAAAATATATTCTATTTTGAAAGTACAAAAATTTATAGTCAATTTGTTAGCAACTTCAATTCAAGCCATTCCAATAATATCGAAGTACAGTAACAAAGTGTTTTGTATAAAAAGATTGAGGTAGAACGTGATCAAAACCTTTAACGTTGAAAAAATAGGTGCTTCAAAAAAATTGACTCATTTTAGTGAAAACGCTCGGTGAAAAATCTTGGAAACTTTTTGTAAATTTTGCAAGCTTAGTTTTATTTTAAGGACAAATAAATTTTGTGTATTTTACGAATATTAATTTTAATTTGGTTAATTCTAATAATTAAATTTTTTGAGCATAAAATCACCAAACTTTATGATGTAAATATAACCATTTTTGGATATGGTTAACAATTTTTTCCTCCGTGTAACTAACGACGGAGCCTTTGTTTAAGCTTTTCCGTTGGCGTGGTCTTCGACGCACTCATTGCTATAGGTAATAAGATCAAAAATGAAGCAATAATAAAAAAAATGTCTCAAGACTCATCTTATTCCAAAAGATTATTTTGACCACAAACATTCTATTTATTTTCTGCCCTAGGGAGACGGCTTTTTTTTACCATTATATGTAATAGCTATTTATTAAACAAGGGATAAAATATTGGTTCTGGCTTTGCATGCAGTTGTATGAAAGAGATGACAGCATTCAAAAGTCGAATCCCATATTTTGTCCCGTGTTCTAAAATATAGTTTTACATATAATGGGCAAAAAAGCCGGCTCCCTAGGGGAGAAAATAGGCTTTTTTGCCCTAGATATGTAAAACTATTTTTTAAATCACGGGAAAAAATATTGGGTTTCACTTCAAATTATTTTAAGTCCCTAAATCAAAAATATTCTAAGTCCATTTCACCCCCCCCCCCCCCCAAAAAAAAACGTCACTTCTCTCGCTGCCGAGCTAAACTTTTTCAAATACCACATTTAATGAACATGTTCCATATTAATAGCTTAAAACCGCAACTAGAATTCTGGTTGCTGGAACTAAATTTTTTTTTTTGAATCCATAATTTAGAGTTCCAAATTTCACTCCTTACCTAAATATTTTGGAAAAAAAATAAAATTTTAGCATCCCTTAAAATTTATCAAAAAACATAAAAACTTAATTAAATTCCCATAGGAAAAAAAATATTGTTATTTTAAAATAACGTTTACTTTATCAGCGAAAAGTATCTTAAAAAATAATCAAGATACAGTTTAGATATTTTGCATTATACTAGTAATATAATTTTGCAAGTGTGTACATGTTAGTAAGAGAGTGAACGAGAGAAGAGGTGTTTTAGGTTATTGAATAATTCAATATATAGATAACGAGTCGACAACTCGTTGTTATATAGTTGTCCTATAAGAGAAAATTACCAGGAAACTCTTGGAAGATAAGACGAAGACACACCAAACAACAACAAGTGATATTTACAAATGTTTACTATCTTTATTATAGATGTATAAAATCAGTAAAGAACGAATGAAATCGCGACGAAGAAAGTTGAAACTTAATGTTTCTATATATGGGTATTTGATTAAATAAAAGATGTCATAGTTGACAATGAAAATGTTTAAAAGACTTTTAAACGTGTTGATATTTTCTTATCTATTTATTATAATATAAAACAATACTTTTTCTTATCACATAATCAAATTCAGTAAGTGTTTTTTGTTTTACTTTTACAAAAGAGGCTTTTTTTAATGATTTATTAAAATTAACTTTTAAAATTAACTCTTGAAATAGGTAATATTAATAAATTTTATTCTGTTACTATTGAAAAGTTTTTTTTTGTTTCTTAGGAGGTTTTAATTATGTACTAGATATCGTCAAAGATGGGTAGAGCGAAGCTGATTATGTTTTAAAAAAGCAAAAAAAAAGTTACAGTAATTTTTTGAAGTTTTGTTATAAAAATTTCACCTATCAAAACTGATCTATTTTTACATGTAAAAACTAAAACATCTGTTTTTTTATACATTACAAATAATTTTAGAGAAATTTATTATTTAAAAGGTAAAATATTTAATAAAATTTTGAAACTCAAAAATTTTAATAATTTTATTATAAACTAAAACATTCTACGTATAAAATTAGAAATTTTATTATTAGTTATCGAATTTAATAATTTGAAGCTATTTTAAAAGTGTATAAAACTTTGTACTTTTTTTTTTTATTTTAATTATAATATGTATTTATGAAACTGTCAGTGAATTAAAAATTTGAGTTTTTATAAATTTATAGTTTTATTTTTAATTTTAATATTTAAATAATATATCTTAAACTTTTTAATTAAATTAAAATTAATTTTCATATTATATATGTTAATGAATCTCGAATTACACTTATAAAGTAAGTTATTTATTTTAAAATTAAATTCAAACCAATTCTAACTAAAATTCTTAATTTTTAAGATAATAATTTTTTCTTTATTGAGTTATTTTTACAATTGTATGCCCACATTTCGCAGACTTTCAGTATTCATTTTCAAGGCTAAAAATTATACAATTTACAATATCTTACAAAATAAAATTTTTTTATTTCTTTAAATTAATGTACAGAACACCAAATTATACTAAATGGTTATAAAAAAGTTTGTTATGTTGAAAAAACATGACTAACGATCATACCAATGGGCCTTCTAGGTCTAGAAACGTAAGGCTCAATGTTATAAAATAGGGTTTTTTTGGTAATTTTCCATGTAACGCTAAAACCTCGCAAATTTCTTATTTATTTGGTGTAACTATCGTCTTTTGAACGCCGTAAATCACAATTTTTTATCACTCATTCCCTCATCGCTAAGCCCAATTAACCTAATGATAATTTATGGTCCAAAAAGATCAATTTTTAAATTGCTGCTATAATTGCAAATTTGATTAAAAAAAATTTTATAGGCCTCAAAAATTTGATGTAAATGCCAAATTTTCAAAAATTCTTTACTCGTCTCATTTCCCTGATACATTTTGGGAAATGGCTCTTCAAAGTTAGCATTAAAAATGAGCTTTTTTAAAAAATCATAAAATTGGGACGATGACTTCAAATTCTCATATCAAGTTAACAAATAACTGGAATAAGAATTTTTGGAAACTTGTTATTTAGTTAATTCACTATATTGATGAGAAAATTAAAGATAAAAAATTTCGGTTTACGGGGCTTGAAATGTGATACTTACACCAAAAAAATGAAACCAATCAGAAGAGTTTCGGTTAACTTGTGAGGGTTTAGCTTAACATTAAAATTTACCAAAAAACCATATTTTGTAACATTGAGCCCTGAATTTCCAGGCCCAGAAGGCCCATTGGCATGAACGAAGGGTAGTTGGAATGTTTTGGTTCCTCAAAGAGGAACCATTGTGTTAGGTCAAAATTTGATTTTCTATTTTTTGGCATATAAGCACGTTTTGGGACCCCAGGAAGCTAAAAAACCTGTTTTTAAAAAAAGTCTGTATGTGTGTGTGTGTGTGTGTGTGTGTGTGTGTGTGTGTGTGTGTGTGTGTGTGTGTGTGTGTGTACGTATGTATGTAATCGGTGATATTTCACAAATATTATGGAATTAAGACCTAATTTTTTTTTCAAAAATTTTTTCACCAAAAAAGCTCGAGGTACTTTTTTTTTTTTTTGATTTGGATGTAATACCTCATTTATTTCCATGAAAGTACTTATATTTGAAAGTATGGTTTTTACATTATATCTCGAATCGGATACTTAATTTTCTGAAAATTTTTTTTCTAAAATTTTTTTCACAAAAAAATACAAAAAATACAAATTTTTTTTTTCTTTTTGGACGTAGTACCTAATTTATTTCCATGGAAGTACTAGTTTTAAGAACCTTGTTTATTGTTATTTTTTGGATCTGATACTTAATTTTTTCAAAATTTTTTTTGTCAAAATGAAAAAAATAGAAAAATAAAAAAAAATGCAATATTTTTTTTTTTTTTGGGTGTAATACCTCATTTAATTCTATGAAAGTACTAATATCTGAAAATATTATAACTAGTGATATTTCAAAACCATTATCGAATTAAGACCTAATTTTTTTTTCAAACATTTTTTTATCAAAAAATCTCAAACCCCCCCTTTTTTTTTTATTTGGATGTAATACCTCATTTATTTCCATGAAAGTACTTATATTTGAAAGTATGGTTTTTACATTATATCTCGAATCGGATACTTAATTTTCTGAAAATTTTTTTTCTAAAATTTTTTTCACAAAAAAATACAAAAAATACAAATTTTTTTTTTCTTTTTGGACGTAGTACCTAATTTATTTCCATGGAAGTACTAGTTTTAAGAACCTTGTTTATTGTTATTTTTTGGATCTGATACTTAATTTTTTCAAAATTTTTTTTGTCAAAATGAAAAAAATAGAAAAATAAAAAAAAATGCAATATTTTTTTTTTTTTGGGTGTAATACCTCATTTAATTCTATGAAAGTACTAATATCTGAAAATATTGTAACTAGTGATATTTCAAAACTATTATCGAAGTAAGACCTAATTTTTTTTTCAAACATTTTTTTATCAAAAAATCTCAAACCCCCCCTTTTTTTTTTAATTTGGATGTAATACCTCATTTATTTCCATGAAAGTACTTATATTTGAAAGTATAGTTTTCAAATGATATCTCGAATCGGATACTTAATTTTCTGAAAATTTTTTTTCTAAAATTTTTTTCACAAAAAAATACAAAAAATACTAATTTTTTTTTCTTTTTGGACTTAGTACCTAATTTATTTTCATGGAAGTACTAGTTTTAAGAACCTTGTTTATTGTAATTTTTTGGATCTGACACTTAATTTTTTCAAATTTTTTTTTGTCAAAATTAAAAAAAAAGAAAAATAAAAAAAACTGCAATATATTTTTTTTTGTTGGTGTAATACCTCATTTAATTCTATGAAAGTACTAATATCTTAATTTTTTAAAACTTAATTTTTTGAAAATTTTTTTCCTAAAATTTTTTTCACAAAAAAATACAAAAAATACGAAACTTTTTTTTCTTTTTGGACGTAGTACCTAATTTATTTCCATGGAAGTACTAGTTTTAAGAACCTCGTTTACAGTAATTTTTTGGAATTGATACTTAATTTTTTCAAAATTTTTATTCTCTAAATTAAAAAAAAAGAAAAATAAAAAAAATTGCAATATTTTTTTGGTGTAATACCTCTTTTAATTCTATGAAAGTACTAATATTTTAAAATATTGTAACCAGTGATATTCCAAAACAATTATCGAACGAATACCTAACTTTTTTTTCTAAAAATTTTTTTATTAAAAAAATCTCAAAATACTTTTTTTTTTTTAATTTGGATGTAATACCTCATTCATTTCCATGAAAGTACTTATACTTGAAAGTATGGTTTTTATTCGATATCTTGAATCTGATAATTAATTTTTTGAAAATTTTTTTCTTCAAAATCTTCGTTACAAAAAAATACATAAAACATCAAATTTATTTTTCGTATTGGACATATCTAATTTATTTTAATGAGAGTACAAATTTTATAAATTTAGTTTATAGTAATTTTTTGTATCCGATCACAATTTTTTTTTTATTTTGATATAAATTATAACACACAAGAAAGAGTGATGGAAATCTTGCCTCTTTTTGACTTCCTTGGATTATTTTGCTCGTTGCTATGTTTATTTATGTATGCAGCTTAATGAAATTATAAACAATAATAAACAGCCTAAAAATATTAAATGGTTATGTTTGAATTTTAAAATTAAGATGCCAACCATTTTAAAATTAAGTTGCCAACCATTTCTTTGACTAAACAAAAAAATCATGTTCAATCATGTTCAATATTTTAATTATTAAGGGATAAAATTTTTTGAAATAATAACAGCCTTTACGAGCAAATTTTATTAAGGGATAATTATATATTCTAATAAAATTTTACAAAAAAATAATAAAATTAGCTTTTTTTATATTTATCTCTTTTTAATTATGCAAAAATGATTTAAAATCCATTAACGCCGGCGCGATCAATCCATGGACGCTAGAATTTTTACTTTAATAACAAAATAATCTTAATGGTCTACTTTACCTAGTAAAAAAGAAAAATGTATGTATAATTGCATGGTTGCAATCAATAATATTTGTTGTAAATTAAGATTACAGTCCATTGTTTGAGGAATCTCAGTGCCAGCTAGTTGGCAGGGTATTTTCAATATAACTCATGCATAATTAGTTGGTGTAATTTGATGTTCCAAAGGTAATGAACTCCCCTTGTAAGTAAAGAATATAATTATAATATTCTTCGCTAAGTAACGATTTTATACTTATCTGGGTCTCAAAGTAAAGCACAAGTGCTAAAATAAAAGTAATGCGGTTGCCAGGAAATCCTCCGGATTGGCTAACTTTGAAATAAATAAATTTCAATTAAATAAATTATGTATTTTTAATCTAGATGATTTTATGATATCATCGAATCGTCGGTAAATTTATTTTTTTACAGTTTATACAATAATTAATAAAGTAATAAATTTAAGGAACTTTAATTGCTGTACTAAGATTTTTACTAAAAAATTTAATTTTTATTATTTTAAAAATGAAAGGGATATAAATTATATAAAACTACTTCATGTAGAAAAAAAAAAGAAAAAATAATCAATACTATGGGAAACGTGAATAAAGCAGGAAAATTGACTAACAAAAAGGTGTTAAGTTACCAAAAGTTTTTAGAGGTATGGACAGTGGCAATTGTAAGTTCCCATTAGCTAACTATTACAACCTGTCTATTAATTTTCTTCTACTATGTTATCTCAAATTTACATCTTTTACTTTGTATTTTTTTTTCAATTTCATTTTTGTTATTTTTAGAATTTTTTATTTTCACGTAAAAATAATAAAAGACGTACTGACGTTAATTTAATTTAAAAAAAGATTTATTTTTTTTTTATAAAAAAATAATTATTACTTATATTAAAAAATTTTTATGAAGTAATTTATTACAAAAACAAAAATAAATTGAAAACTATACAAACATACATATAAAATAAAAAAAAGTATTAAAAAAAAAAAAATAATGTTATTTTTAAAGAAAAGAGGTCATTTTTGTTTTTGAATTAGTTCTTTTACTTCATTTTTCTCTTTCTTGATTAACTATAGAGAGATATCTAAAGTTGTAAATAAAACTTTCTCTTGAAATTAAGTATAAAAACTTAAAAAAAAAAGGATGAGAAAAAGTACTAAATAAAGTAAAAAAAATTATTTATATATGAGCTGGTCTAAGAGATTTTGAGGGATCTACATTAATTTTAAGCAAACTTTCAGTTTTAATTAGATTTTAAATTTCTAATTATTTTGCTTCACTTCTTATTTACAAGATATTAAATCTGTTTTAATTTTTTTTTTTTTTTTAATATTTAGAGGTAGAGGTAGATTAATTTTACCTCATTATAACTCTATAATGCTTTTTGCTCTATTGCTATTGTTTATTTTGGTGATACTAAAGGAAGGATTTTTGATATTTTCATAAGAACTTTGTCTTCACTAAAACCTAGTATTAAAACTTTTAAGCCCTTGATACATAGTACAATATTTAAGATTTAGTACAATATTCAAATTTTGAAGCTTTTTTTAAATTTATCTATTAAAAATGATTAGAATTGTCCGTTTCTAATACATGAAAACAAACTCGTTCCATTTGCAAAATTTTCAGGAAAAGAGTTTAGGAATATGAAGTTATCCCGATTTCCTCTTTTTCACTACATTTTTCATTTTTAGGGAAGCTTTTTGTAACTATGTGAAAGACACAGTTTTATTATAAAGGGGACACAAAATTAAAAAAAAATTTAAAACAGTTTTTTTGATTTTTAACAAAATTTATTGATTTAATTTTTAAAAATTTAGTCTCATACTCTCCACAATAAAAAAAATTCGTTAAAATAGTCTAAAAAAATTTTAAATTTTATCATCCCTTCCAGAATTTTTGGTAATTCGGAAATCTAGAATTGGAGAAAAAAAAACAATGCAAAAAACTTATAACTAATTTGTGTATATACACAAATATACACAACCGAAATGCATTGAACATGTTTATTACAGCTGAGGTCTAGTTATCAAGCATAAAACTTATACAATATTACAATACAAATTGCTATTCTTATAATTTGTAATTATCACCTTATTCCAAATCCCTTAACCTAAATTATTAGCCCCTAAATCGAAATTATTCTATTACCCCGATTTATTTTTGGATTCCCAGGTTTCTCCTTCTTATGAATATGTTCCATATTAAAATTAAAATTAAAGCAGCACATTGAAAATTGATCATTTTGGGACAAATATGGGCATTCAGTTTACTAACTGTAACGAAGAGCATTTAAGATAAAAAATTAAAAAGATAAAGTATTTATTAAACAAATAATTCTAAAGAACAAATAAAGAATTTTTAGAAATTTAAATTTTTAAGAAAATTTTTGAGACCTAAAATACCCATTTTCGTCTAAATTGCAATTTTTTAGGTAATCAGCAAAATTACCAAAAAACTCTATTTAAAAGCATTGCGCCTTGTGTTTCTATGCCTAGAAAGCTCATTAGAATAAGCGGAGGTTATTGAGTTTTTCTTTGAACATTTTGAAGTTGAACATCATCTTTGAACCAAAGAATAAGACATTTTTAAAACTAGATCAGCATCATCAGCAGATCCAATGGGGGGTGAAGGGAGCAATTGCCCGCTCCTGACAAACTAAAATGTACATATTTTTTGATAAAATTTTGTGTAATCGTACCTGCCAGTGACTAGATGGCGCGACGTAGCGTATTAATATCTCATAAAAGAAAAATATTTAATACAGTATATAAAGACGAAGATTCAATGCAGGATTCATCTAAATTATTTAATCAAAAAATTTTATATACATGAATTGACTCTACAGCTTTGGTAGCTGGTTAATACTTTTTTCTTATTCATTAACCTGCATTAACCCACATAATTATAATGGGATGTTGCCTCTATACAATATCTCTATGGCATTAGCCAATTAAATGTTTTGAGCTCTATAGAATACACATAACCATAATAATAAAATTGCTATAATTTATTTAGTAATGTAGTAACAATTAAGTGTAATTCATTATCTACCATGATATATTTGTTAATCAATATTTTGGTTATTAAATATGGTTTGAAAAATCTTTTATTAAATTATCAAATTTAGTATGAGAATTCTGTATAATTAAGTTTTCGATTGTAATCCAAATCGATCAAAATGTCTTTAATAATAAACTTCAAAGATGATGTTCTTTGGTTTTCTGTTATTTGGTTTCCTAAAAGAAGCGGTCTCTTGTTAACGAAAGTAAAGAGTTGTCGAAGAATCTGCCCCTTTTTTCACAACCTCGTTAACTTTTTGTAGAAGGGAACTTAAAAAAAAATTTCTTCCTGCAAAATCTTTGATATTTTTCAGGATTCAAAGCAAGTTAAAATACGATAAAATATTCTCAAATACGAGATTAAAAAAAAAGTAAAAAAAAAATTACATCGTGTTTTTACGATTTTCGCTTACTCTGGAGACAGTTTTCAACCTCAATAATTAGCTTTAATATTCCTTTTTTGATACAGAACCAAATAATAAACTCAATATTCAGTTAATTACTCTTAAAATTGGCACTTATTTTGTATTCTTATTGGCTCTTAATTTGATCATTAGTTCCAAAATATTGTTAAAAAACCCATAATACTCCAGTCAAAATACGGGAAGGGGGTGGACTAATGGTTGCAAATACGAGATTTGCTCTAGTATAGGTTTTTTGGGTCGCTGAACACGAAAATCGGGGTCATTTGGCTAAGAAAATGGGGCTTCACCCTTAAATTTGCAAAAACTACCCCAAAAGGGGGTATTTTTGATGTATATTCTAATTTTTTCGGCCACGTGTTTTGGAAAAAGTTATGAGTACACAAAAATGGCCATTTTTTAAAAAAAAACTAAAAGTAAGTATGAAACCCCGGAATAGGCTAGGTTTTTAACTAAGACCAAAACATAATAAGTTTATATTTGACATTTTACGATATATTAATTCTGGAGAGACATGTCGGGCCATTGAAGACCTTTATCCGAGCTCAAAATCATGTAAACTATAAACTAAGAGCGTGAATAAACGGCGGGTCTTCAATAGCCCGACATGCCCTTCCAGAGCCAAAATACCAAAAAATTTAAAATATAAATTCAGTATGTTTTGGCCTAATATAAAAATCTAGTCTAATCCGGGGTGTCATAATTTCAGTTTTTTTTCCAAAAATTGGTTAACTTTTTCTAGAACACGCGACCAAAAAAATTAGAATACAAAAGTAGGTATGCTTTGATTCTGAAAGACGCAATCTGGGGTACAAGTGGCTGAGAAGTAGAGGACATGAAATCAGCAAAAACTACCCCATTTTAGTTTTTTTGCAATATTTTGAAAGCAAAGCTAAAATTATCTAATTAACTGCCTTTTTTGAAGAAAGGGTAAGAAAATATTGGGATTCAATAATTACAAGCTCTAATTGGGCTATAAGACTAATTATAGGATGTGAAAACTAAACCTCTAAAAAGGACTAGTTATAATACATAAATGATAAACAACATTACAATAAAATCGCTATTCTTATGATTTGTAATTATCACCTTTACTAGATGTTAAGATTCTAAACCCAAATTATTTAGATTCTGTAAACCTGTATTATTTTAAGTCCTTCAACTCAAATTATTAGAAGTCTCTAAACCCGGAATATTTTAAGTCCCTAAACTTGAATTTTTCTAAGCCTCTCAAAGTAAATTATTCAAAGTCCCTAAATATAAAATATTTTAAGTACCTAACCCCACATGATTTTTGGCATTTGACCCCACTTGATTTTCAGATTCACAGGTTACCCCTCCTTAGAAACATGTTCAATGTTAAAACTACGATTTTTGCAGCAAATTGAAAAATTGATCATTTTGGGACAAAAATGGGCATTCAATTTACTGACTGTAAAGAAGAAAATTTAATATAAAAAATTAGAAAGGTAATAATGTTTTGCAAACAAATAATTCTAAAGGACAAATAAAGAATTTTTAGAAAATTTTTGAGACCTATAAAACCCATTTTTGTCTAAAATTGCAATTTTTGAGATAATTTAAAAATTAATCATTTCGGGACAAAAATGACCATTTGGTTAAATTGCTATAACATTGAAAAAAATTGCGGTATCCAAGGCTGGAAAAATGACTTTAATACCGAAAAATTGTGACCAACAAGAAGTGTTTTTGTTAACTAACTAAAAAGCAATATTACCAAAAAACTACATTTAAAAGCCTTGTGCACAGTATTCTTGTGATTAGAAGGCCCGTTGGAATAAACGGAGGTTATCGGAGGTTTTTTTCAATTATTAATAAAAGTAATTTGTAATTTGGTTTCCTAAAGTTAGCGGTCTCTTGTTAGTGAAAGCAAAGTAAAGACTCCGAAAAATCTGCCCTGTTATTGCATCTTTGTTAACTTTTTGCATAAGGGAACTTAAGCAAAATTTTTTCTTGCAAAATCTTTGTTATTACATGATCTAGCGGTTCTGGACATGGTATTTTTAAAGTCATATGACAAAATTAAATTCATAGGTTGGTATCAATGGGACCTCCGTAAGTTGCGTTCACTTATACTACGATATAATAGTGTTAGTGTGTGTTAATGCTGGGCAGGGGTGGGTAAAAAAGTGATGTTTTAGGGGTAGGGGGGGTAAATACAGGGCGATCCAGAGCGGATGCAATGTTTGTTTATTAGTTAACCAATCGCAGCTAAGATTACAAGCATCAACAACTAGCGATGCACCTAATAAAATAAAATTCACGTCCCACCCGGGATCACCGTGTATTGACGTTTTAGGGGAGAGGGGTATGAAATGGACTTAGAATATTTCCGATTAAGGGACTTAGAATAATTTAAAGTGGGAGTAAGCACAAGCACTTAGAATACTTTAGGTTTATGGAGTTAGGATAATTTATATTTTGGGATTTATTGTAATCTCGATCTTAGGACTTATAATAATTAGGGAATATACGTTAATACGTTATAAGTGAAGATGATTCATGATCGTTGGTTGTGTGAAAACACAAACCAGTTATAAGTTTTTTTCATTTTTTGTTAAATTCAGGGATAGTTTTATCCATTTTTGCCCCCGTATAGGAGTGAGTAAATTAAATAAAAGTTAAAATAGGATAAAACTTTTTCAAATGCAAGATTAAAAGAAAAATAAAGAAAAAAACTCACATTGTATTTTTCCGATTTTATCTTACCCTGGAGATATTTTAAACACCAATAGTTAGCTCTAATATTCCTTTATTGATACAGAATAAAAGAATAAATTCAATATTTAGTTAATTACTCTTAAAATGTGGCACTATTAATTTGATCATTAGTTCAAAATATTGTGAAAAAACTCATAAGATGGAATGTTTCTGCTGTATTTTCCTATTTTCTAACCCAGTAGGACCCCAAATTCGGATTCAGCGACATACAAAACCTACAGAAGACTTTTTCTTTCTCTGGTTGACGAATTCGGAAACCGTTACACCACATTCTGACTTGTGTATAATATTATTTTGGTAATTATGTTAATTGAGGGGTATTAGAGTTCAGAGTAACTTTTTTGTTGTTGGTGAATTAAAGAAAAAGGACGTAATAACAAAGTTGGTTGAAATCTTTTCAGCAAACAAATAATAAGGTTTCAAAATAAGGGGCGGATTTTTCGTGTACTTTTTGGCCAATACTTAAAAATTTTAACTATGCTTAACATTTTTTTACGTCTTATTTAAACATTATTATTGAACTCAATCAAATCAAAGCCTTTAAAATCAATAAATTAAAAAATTACTGAAACTCTTTTCTTGCTTTTTTCTAACATGATCAGCTTCGCTCTACCCGTCTTTGACGGTATCTAGTATAATTTATATAATAATTATACAGAATTTTAAAAATATTTAGATGTGTTTTATAATGAAAATAATGATATTTGATATTTATTAAATATAAACTGAATATACAAAATTAGTTAATTTATTCATATAAGTTAATAACAAATATTAATATACACAAAACCACAAGTTAAAAAAAAATGTATTTTACAATGACACATATTAACTGGTTGGTCTAGCGTTGCTCGGCATAAATGGGTAATAGTTCTTGTATTTTTATTAGTTTTTTTCTGCAATGATATAGGTTCAATGTTTTATAGAAAAATTGTAATTTCATTTTTTTTATGCAGTGATAGCATTGAAATATTCGTATTGAATTTAGCAGAATCTATTCAACTTTAAATTTTTTGCGAATACTGTCCTTTTTTTCAGAAAAATTTAATAATTAGTATTGAATGTAGAAAAATATACCCCATTGTAAACTTTCTTCGAATAGTATTCTGTTTTATAGAAAATTTAAAATTTCAATTATTTCTATGCATTAATAGCATTCAAAAATTAGTATTGAATGTTGCAGAATATAGCCCATTAGAAATATTCTAAAAAAAAATTTCATTGAAGTAAAGTTAATGTTACCGATTTTAAAAAATTCATGGCATTTTCGACCACAATCATTTTATGTATTTTCATTTAATCAGAATTCCATAAATTGAGTCTCCATAAAATCAAAAATAATGATATTTTTTAATGACTCTATTGCTCATAATTTTTTAAGAATGTTATTTTAATGACTTTATCGACACAGAGAGCTAATTAATAAATTTTTGATTTATTAAACTCGACATGATACGTGGATGCCATCTGCAATCACTTTTTTTATTTTTAACGTATCACGCAGTTGTTTTACTTTTTTCAAATTTTATATAATCAAATAATTTAATTATAATTTTTTAAAACATAGAAAATGATGTTAATAATATTTTAAGCCTAAAAAAGGCAGAAAAAAATTTTCAAGAAAAAAGTCCCTCCTGGTGGTTGCGAAGCCACGACCTTCAGATTGCTAGTCATTAAAATAACATTCAAAAATAATGAATTTAGAGAAATCTTTCATTTTAAAATATATTTTAATATAATATATCTCTATTATACTTATATTCAGAACCAGAATGTTATACTTTAGTTTTGTAAAATCAATAATTATGTATGCTTCTAACATTTGGTGCCCAGTGTTTGAATGCTTTATGGATCCAAAGATTATCGACCCTATACAACTGTTGTTACAAAAAAATGCCTCGAATTCTAAAATCTAATTCTAAAATCATCACAGTTGCGCATCATTTTAAAAAGACCATGTTTGAATATGGTTGATTCTTACTTTTTTCTCTTACCTCTTACGTAACCATATTCTAGTATTGTCTTTTATTTTTACACTTTATATTATGTTACTTTAATTTTTTAATTTGAATTATTTAATGTGCAATTTAAAAAAATACGGTTAAGAGATTATTGATATAACTTATTTACTAGCTATTTATTGTATTATTATTTTTATCTTTTAAATTTTGTAGAAATCACATAAGAATCGTATTTTATAAAAAAAGGAAACCGTTAATAAATAAATAAATAAATAAATAAAATTTATGGGAATAATTATTTTGCAAAAAGTGATTTGCATACCAAACTCCTGCGAGGAGCCTTAGCCAAACATATAATTATTTTTGATATTATAAAATTTTCATCCCTTAAAATTTTAGAATAAAATTTGCATCTGTGAAGTGTGTAGTTTAAAATTTTAAATCAAACTAAAATCTGACACCTGCATATTTATGAAATTAAACTCTACTATTTATAACTAAATTTTTATTTTATCTTCAGCAGCTCTTAAAATATTGTAAAGATCATACGTAAAATGCATAATCTGGAAGTAAAAATAAAACTATTAGTCATTTATAAAATGAAAATTATTTTTATTAAAATATATTGCTTGAATTTTCGAAGATAAAACAGAAAAAAAAATTGAATAAAATTATTCTGAGCATAAATCTTACATTTTCATCAACTGAAAATGATTAAAATAATAAATAAGTTCTGATAATTGTACTTACCACAGCAAAAGTTGGAATATTGATGCCAACTAATGAAGTAAATCGAACTTCCATTGGTTGATTACATCGTATCATGGATATTAAAAGAGTCTTTTTACTTTTAATGTTTAAATTTAACCAATCTATTTCATATATTTTCCGAGATAATTCTTCGCTCTAAAATTGAATTAGAAAATCAAATATGTCTTTTTGTTAATAAGCGATTCCATTCCAACTATGCCCAAGTTCAATTGAATGGTTGATAAAATCGCTCAATATATCTTTTCTGAATTAAAATTAAAATTAAAATTAACTCTTTATTAAAGAAAACAAGCTTTTTATTTAGAAAAAAAGAAAAAAATCTAAAAATGGTTTTCAGAAGCAAAAAATTGGTGGAAGAGCTAATTTTTATACTTATGGTATCGGAAAAAAATATTATTGACGAAATCCTGCGGCCCTTCAATCTCATTCGAACCCAATTGGAATGCATACTTAAATAAGTTTATTTATTTATTTATTTATTTATATTTGTACCTTTGATCTCAGCTTCTCTCCAAAATAACAAAATATATAAAATTCTGAACATTTTCTTATTAAAAAAATATAACCAGCCATTGTTATTGCTAAATTTTTTTTTGTTCTCAGACTAATAAATGCCGTAGTAGAAATAAGAAAACAATTTTTACAATATTCAGCGACAATAATATACCAAAAGATTTCATTAAACATATTTGTAAAGCTACAATGAAAAAATTGATTTTTTAGTTTATTAAGAAACAGTTTAAAAAAATTACTTACGCATATATTTTATTGTGATGTTCAATTATTTTAGCAAGAAATTTTTTTTCAACTTCATATTTTTTAACATCTGATAATTTTTTTTTCGATTCATCTGAAAGATTTTTCAATCGGCTAGTTAAAAAATTAATTCTTGCGCATCCTTGTAATAAAAATGAATTCAGCATAAAATCGTAGCAAAAATTAGTAAAAAATAAAAAACAAACATAATATTGCTCTAGAGCATAAAATATCCAGTAGTTCCAATAATTTAATTCAAAAGGTAACCAATACTCTCCAATTAATTTAAAATTTCTTGAACGATTCCCTAAGGGTGCAAGTAACATTCCTAAATAATTTACAACATAAAAAACCAATTTCGACAAAAGTAATCGTCTGTAAAAAAATATTTTCAAATTATTTTTAATTTTTTAAATAAAAATATTCCTAGAAATATTACTTTAAAAATTTTTGATTCTTTTCTTCAATTTCAATTTCTTCAGACGATGTTGCAATAAAGGAATCTTTATTCAAAAGATACTTTAGTTCACTGATTTTGCTTTTATTTATTATTAAAGACAGCAACTTTAATAAATTTGCAATAATATTAATACAATAAAATCTGTCAACAACATCTATTAAATTTACAGAATTCAAAATTGCTGACAATAGTATTGAAAATAACACAAGTATAAAATAACCGATATTCAAAATCGAGAATATTTTGTAAGCAATTTCCTTTTTTTTAGAATCAAAAATGCACAGTGGTGACCAAAAACCGAAATATTTCAATAATTCGAGTGGAAGCTCAAGATAATCTATTTTTTTGTTATAAAATTCTTGGTACTTTTGGACTAAAAATGTCCAGATAATATTTAAAACCCTACACATCATTTTTCTACTAACAACTGAAAGTATACAAACAAAAACAGAAAGTAAAAACATTATTGCTTTTACGCAGTTGGGTATAAAAAATATATTGATTCTTATTTAAATATGTTTTTAATTACGTGAATTCTTCTACGCCAAAGCTTTTAATTACAATAATTTTTTCGATAAATTGCTTTCTATTTCTAGTATTCGCATCATAATTTTTACTCATTTTTAATTATCAGCTTCAAGGAAAGTTATTAATACTGACACACGACTGAAAAAGATCATTATTCGCAAATTCGATATAGTGGTTTTCTTAACCCCTGTGGTAGTATATATTTATCGATTTTTTCATACATTCAAGTGAGAAAAAAAATTTACCCCTCTCGAGGCAAAAATTATGGATTTTTTTTCTGGTGTGTAGAATCTTTTTGGCATTTTCAAGATGGTATATTTTTTTAGTTAAAAAACCGATTTCCGAAAAATTCATAATTTTATTTCGAGACTCCTGAGGCCCCCAAAAAATGTTTTCTTTAATAGTAGTGAAATGTTATGTTTTCCAGCCTATTATCTGCTTAAAGGTCCGAGAAATTAAATAAAACCTAAAAGACCGCTAAAAAAACGTTTTTTTTTAGGTTTTCGGGGACCTATCGTGGCCTTGAGGTCAAAAAGGGGTTTTTTTTATGTATTCGCAATATGTCCAAAACGATTTGTCTTACTATTACTTTTAAAAATAAGTAATATTTTATAAAAATTTCAACATTTGGGTTAGTTAACTGATTAATGAAAAACTGTATTCTTTGGGCTAAAAGCCTCACCTAGTAGGTTGTTTTGGTCGATCTTTTCATTTCCGAAGTTCGATATTTCTATCTACAACGCCATAAGGTAAAGAGATATAAATACCTATAAAGTAGGATGAAAAAAAAAACATACTGGGTGAAATTTTTTCTCAAAAATACAGTTTTTATTTACATATCTACAAATTTCACTCTCTTAGCCCCAATATACACCAACCAGAAAGGGCGAGTATGTCAAATATATCAATAGTTGATTTTTTCAAATTTGGGGGTTGATATTAACTTACCATGGGGTTGTATGTAAGAATGGACTCCGTAAATAGAAATATCTATCCGAAATCTACTAGGTGAGGTTTTTAATCCAAAATATACTGTTTTATCAAAAAATTCATTTGTCCAAGAAATGTCAATTAGGCGTTAACTGGTTAAAGGTGGTGGAAACTACCCCCAAACACGGGATTGGTTCTACTCATAGCTAAGTGGATAAAATTTTCTGTATTATAGGTTTCTTGAGTTGCTAATCTAAAAATTAAATTATTAAACATTAGTACGATACCCTTAAATAAAAAAAAACAACAATAAGTACGAATCCTCTCTAAAACCTACACTGGCTTATAATGTCCTGAATGCATATTTTATCTACATAAATCTGGCTTTTTTCCCTTAATTTATAATTATTTAGGTGCCAAAATCCTAAGAGTAGTGGTGGTAATAGGCAGGATGCCCTAGTTATAAAAAAAAACTACTATTTTTATTATAAAAAAAAATATTTATTTTCATAAGTATAAAATATTAACATCATTATCCTTTTAATTTATGTACGTAATCACATAATAAATAAAAAACTAAAATTAACATATTTTATAAATAATAATAAATAATCTATAATATAAAAATAAATAAATAAAAAAATCAATCGTATTTTTTTCTAATTTCAAATTTCAAACAAAATCCAGAATCAGGTACAAGTTTAAAAGCACCATTTGGAAAAACCAAAGGATTAATTGATTTATCAGTTAATTTAATAATAAAATTTTTAATAATATAAGTAATTAATATTTTAGTTTCCATTAATGCAAATCTATTACCAATACATTGTCTTGGTCCAATACCAAATGGTATAAATGTATATGGTTTAATATTATTTTTATTAATATCATTAAATCTTTCTGGATCAAATTTATTTGGATCACTAAAATATTTTGGATCTCTTTGTATTGAATAAATTAAAATCGAAATTATTGTACCAATTTCAATTTTACATTCTGATTGATCTGATTTCGATGGTGGTAATATATATTCTTTGGTACAAACACGATCAGTCATTGGTGTTGGTGGATATAATCTTAATGTTTCGTTAATAATCATATCCAAATATTTTAATTTATTTAATTTTTCATACGTTAATTCGTCATCAAAATTTTCATCTATTTCTAATCTTAATTTATCTTGACAATCTTGATTAACAGCTAATTCATGACACACTAATGACATTAATGTTGACGTTGTATCAAAACCAGCAATAAAAAATATAAATGTTTGACTTATTATATCTTCGTTTGTAAATTTAATATTATTATCATTTTTATTATTTAAATGTTTAGCTTCGATTAATAATTGTATCATATCAGATCTGTAATAATTTTGTTCTTCACGTAATTTAATATTATCATAAATTAAATTTTTAAAATATTTATCTTGTTTATATGGTATTAATTTAAAACCTAAAAATTTCATTATTTTTGGCATTTTAGTAAATAATATAAATTTTAATATTTTACTTGGTGATTGGAATATATCAATAATATCATTACCATTATTATAAAATACATTTTTACGTTCTTTTAACGAATTTAAATTATCAATACCAAATACTGTTGTACCAATAATATCACACGTATAACGACTAAATAAATCTTTAGAATCAAAATTTTGATTAAATAAATTCTGATTATTTTTAATAAAATAAATGAATTCATTTTTCGTATAATTATTTATTAAATTAAATAATAATTTTAATTTTAACGATGTAAATATTGGTGTTAATATATTTCTTGTTAATTTCCATTTATCATTCTCCAATGATAATAAATTTTTACCTAACACATTGTCCATATCTTCTGTTATAAATGTACGATGATTAACAAAATTATTAAAATTTTTAATACAAATATCACGTATTAAATCTAAATCTTTAATTATTATCATTGGTTTTGTTAGATCAAATAAACCATAATATTTTATATTTTCATTATCAGTATTTTTAAAATAATTGTATAATTTATCAATTAATTCTGTTATTGATATTTTACGCAATATAAATTTTAATGATTCACCAAATAATATTGATTCGTAAATAAATATTATTTTTTTTCTTTTCCAGTATCTTAAATCTTTTATTAATTTTATTAATATGTATATTAATAATATTATTATTGTTATTATTAATGTATTTCTTATTAATAAATTCATTTTATCACTATTTGTAAGTATATACGAACAAACGAGTATATTATTATGTACGTTCACGACATTGACCAAATGTTAACTAACCGAGGAGGAAAATATATACAAAGAATATTTTTGCTACAAGGTATATATGCTACCGTTAAAGTCCACCAACAAGCCGTTGCAGTTAGCTTTAACTGGTAAGAGTTATCTGAGCCCGTTGAAGTTAGTTTTTAAGGAAAATTTAAAATTAGTAAGAAACAATTAATAAAAAACATTGGTATGGTGCTATGAGGGTAGGATATGTTAAACTAAGCCTGAATAAATGGACTTTAACTACAGAGCGGACTTAACTACATAACGGTAACATATATATTCTTTGATAAATGAGCGAGGTCAATTGTATAATATGTTTTGTTTTATAGATATATGGATTATTTTAGTGATTTAGGTAATTTTGTAATTAGTAGTTTTTATTATTTTATTTTATTGGTAGATTGATAATAAAATTGGTTTTGGTGATTTTAAATGGAATTTTTTTTTAAATGTAGGTTCATATCGTTGATATAAATATAAATTAGTGAGATATAATTTCCAATAAAAAAGTTGTGAATTTTTGATTTTTTCGTAAATTTTAAAATGAGTAAATATATGGTTTTTATCGAAAATTTGCTAATTATTTCGCAAATTAACTATCTTATTTGTAAAACAGGAATTACTTAATATTAAAATTCATAAATTATTTTAGAGGTAACCACTACTTTTGGGAGACCAAACTATAATCTATAGTTATGAATGGCTTTAATATGTTGAAAAATACCCTGCCAACTAGCTGGCACTGAGGTTCCTCAAACAATGGGCTGTAATCTTATTTTACAACAAATATTATTGATTACAACCATGCAATTATACATACATTTTTCATTTTTAGTAGCCGGTAAAGTAGATTATTAAGATCATTTTGTTATTAAAGTGAAAATTCTAGCGTCCATGGATTGGTCGCGCCGGCGTTAATGGATTTTAAATCATTTTTGCATAATTAAAAAGAAACAAATGTAAAAAAAGCTAATTTTATTTTTTTTTATAAAATTTTATTTTATTAGAATATATAATTATCCCTTAATAATTAAAATATTGGGTAACATGATTTTTTTGTTTTGTCAAAGAAATGGTTGGTAACGATGCTAAAATTACAAATATTCGCTCAATTATTATAAAAAGATAGGAGTTTTTACCATAATAATTCCTTATAATTTATTTTCTCAGTGTACTTCTTGCATTTCAAGATTTTAAAATTATTTATATTATTTCTATTAATCACAAAATAATAAATTATTTAATTCTATAAATTGTTTGATTCTTTAAAATATGCCAATACAACTTTTAAATCTTAATTTTAAAATGCAAACATAACCATTTAATATTTTTAGGCTGTTTATTATTGTTTATAATTTCATTAAGCTGCATACATAAATAAACATAGCAACGAGCAAAATAATCCAAGAAAGTCAAAAAAAGGCAAGATTTCGATCACTCTTTCTTGTGTGTTATAATTTATATCAAAAAAAAAAAAAAAATTGTGATCAGATACAAAAAATTACTATAAACTAAATTTCTAAAACTTGTACACTCATTAAAATAAATTAGATGTGCCCAAAACGAAAAATAAATTTGGTGTTTTATGTATTTTTTTGTGGCGAAGATTTTGGAGAAAAAAATTATCAGATTCAAGATATTGAGTAAAAATCATAATTTCAAATATAAGTAATTTCATGGAAATGAATGAGGTATTAAAAAAAAAAAAAGTATTTTGAGATTTTTTTAATAAACAAATTTTTTGGAAAAAAAAGTTAGGTATTCATTCCATAGTTGTTATGAAATATCACTGGTTACAATATTTTAAAATATTAGTACTTTCATAGAATTAAATGAGGTATTACACAAAAAAAAAAAAATAAATATTGCAATTTTTTTTATTTTTCTTTTTTTTTAATTTTGAGAAAAAAATTTTGAAAAAATTCAGTATTAGTTCCAAAAAATTACTGTAAACGAGGTTCTTAAAACAAGTACTTCCATGGAAATAAATTAGATACTACGTCCAAAAAGAAAAAAAAGTTTCGTATTTTTTGTATTTTTTTGTGAAAAAAATTTTAGGAAAAAAATTTTCAAAAAATTAAGTATCAGATTCGAGATATCGAGTAAAAATCGTATTTTCAAGTATAAGTACTTTCATGGAAATGAATGAGGTATTACATCCAAATTAAAAAAAAAAAAAGGGAGTTTGAGATTTTTTTAATAAAAAAATTTTTGGAAAAAAAAATTAGGTCTTAATTCGATAATGGTTTTGAAGTATCACTAGTTACAATATTTTCAGATACTAGTACTTTCATAGAATTAAATGAGGTGTTAAACCAAAAAAAAAAAAAAATATTGCAGTTTTTTTTATTTTTCTTTTTTTTTAATCTTGAGAAAAAAATTTTGAAAAAACTAAGTATCAGATCCAAAAAATTACAATAAACAAGGTTCTTAAAACTAGTACTTCCATGAAAATAAATTAGGTACTAACTCCAAAAAGAAAAAAAAAATTGGTATTTTTTTATTTTTTTGTGAAAAAAATTTTAGAAAAAAAATTTTCAGAAAATTAAGTATCCGATTCGAGATATCATTTGAAAACTATACTTTCAAATATAAGTACTTTCATGGAAATAAATGAGGTATTACATCCAAATTAAAAAAAAAAAGGGGGGTTTGAGATTTTTTGATAAAAAAATGTTTGAAAAAAAAATTAGGTCTTAATTCGATAATGGTTTTGAAATATCACTAGTTACAATATTTTCAGATATTAGTACTTTCATAGAATTAAATGAGGTATTACACAAAAAAAAAAAAAAAAAAATATTGTATTTTTTTTTATTTTTCTATTTTTTTAATTTTGACAAAAAAAATTTTGAAAAAATTCAGTATCAGATCCAAAAAATAACAATAAACAAGGTTCTTAAAACTAGTACTTCCATGGAAATAAATTAGGTACTACGTCCAAAAAGAAAAAAAAAATTTGTATTTTTTGTATTTTTTTGTGAAAAAAATTTTAGAAAAAAAATTTTCAGAAAATTAAGTATCCGATTCGAGTTATCATGTAAAAACCATACTTTCAAATATAAGTACTTTCATGGAAATAAATGAGGTATTACATCCAAATCAAAAAAAAAAAAAGTACCTCGAGCTTTTTTGGTGAAAAAATTTTTGAAAAAAAAATTAGGTCTTAATTCCATAATACTTGTGAAATATCACCGATTACATACATACGTACACACACACACACACACACACACATACAGACTTTTTTTAAAAACAGGTTTTTTAGCTTCCTGGGGTCCCAAAACGTGCTTATATGCCAAAAAATAGAAAATCAAATTTTGACCTAACACAATGGTTCCTCTTTGAGGAACCAAAACTTGCGATACCCTACATTTATTCTAATGGACTTTCTGAGCTTAGAAACACAGGGTTCAATGTTATTAAATAAGGTTTTTTGGTAATTTTCAATAAAACGCTGCAACCTCGCAAGTTAAAAAAAAATTTTTTTCGTTGTAGGTTGGTCTCATTTTATTCGTGTTTTTGGTCTCATTGTTTTTATCACCTTTCAAGTCCTGTAAACTTTAATTATTTATTACTAATTCTTTCATCGCTACTGTAAGTTACACAAATGGCCATTTTCGGCCAAAAATGACCAATTTTTAAATTGCTTCTAAAATTGTAATTTTTGATGAAAATGGGTTTAATCGCAACAATTTTCTACAAGCGTCAGGTTTTGAAAAAAATTGTAAAGAAATTTCGTATAGTTAAAGCCAAGGGGCAGTGCACTTGGCGCACAATTCAATGTGCGCCACTGTGCGCCAATAAGTACGCCAGTAAGAATTCAAACATTCCATATTATTGTAAGAGTGTGTGCTCCATCATAAGTTTGAAAGTCTATAACCAGAGCACACTTTATTATACTTTCAATGTGGATTTTATAGAATTATCACTGGCGCACTTTTTTGCACACAGTGGCGCACATTGCATTGTGCGCTAAGTAGACCGCCCCTTGCATAAAGCTTGTGTAGAAAGTTTTTGAGATGTATAAAACCCAGCTACTTCAAAAATTACAATTTTGACATCAATTTAAAAATCTGTCATTTTGGGCCAAAAATGGGCATTAGGTTCATTGACTTTAACGTTAAAAGAATTACTATAAATAAAATACGATTTACGGGGCTTGAAAGTTAACACTTACATCAAAAAATTGACCAACCAGAAGTTTTGGTTAACTTGTAAAGTTGCAACGGTATATTGAAAATTACCAAACAAATCAAGAATTATATTTGATTTATTTATTTAGAATTTGTTAGGCGCAGGCGTGGCCGATGCGCTACAATTTACAAAAGTTTATAATATAATTTTTGTACATAGTACATACAGATTTTTATGAAAGTATATTGAATTTACAAAATATATATTTAGTTTATAATAAATTTAAAAATGAAAAATTTAAATTGAATTTATAAAAATAATATTTAATAAAATTAATAAAAATTAATAATTAAAGAATATAATTAGATTTCATTTTAATGGTATTTACATAATTATTATATGAATGAATATAATTAATCTTAATAATAAATTTTTTAAATCATCGCGATATTAGGACAGGTGTTTTTTGAAGGTAAAGAAGGTATTTCATAATATGCAGTTTAAATGTATCAATACATGTGTACGCTATTAATGTAAATGGAAAACTATTCCAATCTGTAATAGCTGTGATAAAGAAAGAACTTTAATAGAAATCTGTTCTTTAAAAGACAAAAGGGAAAAAGTGAGAGGCAGGAAATCTGATACGGAAGTGTCAGGCAGATTTCTTTTGTGAACGCCTGATTTCCTCTTCAGGTTCTTTAAATTGTGATGAGAGATATGGCAGCCTTTTGGTTGTTATTAGGTTATTTACAAGTACTAGCCTAAAATATTTTCTACGAGTTTTTGCTGTTAACCAATTTAATTGATTTCTTAATGGGGTAATTGATACACGCTCATATCTACCAACACCAACAATGAATCGTATTGCTAAGTTTAAAATCCTTTCTACTTTGTCTCAACAGTAACGTCAAGTGCATCATAGACTAGGCAACAATAATCAAAGAATGGAATGATTAAAGAAGATACCAATAATTTACGAAGCTCATATGAAAGTAATCTTGATTTCAATCGTAAACGATGCAATGTATAATGAACATTTTTTGACAATTTCATAATATGCTGTGACCAATTTAAAGTTGGAGTTAAAATTACTACTAAATTTAAAACGGAAGTTGAATATGGTATGTTTACACTTGAAACCGTTATTGGGGGAATATTTGAATCATAATATGTATTTAAATTATTTAATTGAAAAGTTGTGCCAAAATTAATGATTTTAATTTTATTAGGATTTAATTTTAGGTGATTTATTGTTGTCCAATCTACAATAGCATTAACATCACTCTGCATATTATTTAATGCAGTGTCATAAGAGGAAACTTTGATTTGTATTTAAATTTGTAAGTCGTCAACAAACAATTCAGAATGGCAATAAGTAATACATTCTATAATAGAATTCATATAGATTAAGAATAGTATTGGCCCAAGAACCGAGCCCTGAGGCACTCCTGAACTGGTCGTAATGAACTCAGTTGGGTTGCATTTTCATCCATAACTGCTTGCTGACGAAAAAGCAAATAATCATGAAACCATTGCAGGGTATGAGTAAAGCCTAATTCATATAACCTTTGCAATAAGATAGTGTGGTCAAATGTATCGAAGGCCTTCGAGGAATCAAGCATCAACAGGGTTGTTATTAAGCCTAATTCAACACCACGACGTATTGCACCAGTGAGATTAATTAATACTGTTTGGGTACTGAAGTTTTTTCTATTACCAGATTGGTGTGTATTAATCAGATTATTGGTCTCTAAGTAGGCCACAACCTATATTCTTTGATAGAATTGAGTCCTTTGTTTTTAAGCACAGAAAGCTCATTGGAATGTACGGAGTATATTTTATAATTTGTCTTCCTAAAAGCAAAAGTCTATTTTTAGTTTTTTTAAAAATGTATTAATTTTTAATAAAAATAACCCATATACCTATGTATCCAAGGCTAATATATTTATTTTTAAAATAATATATTAAATGATGTAATGTGCACCTCATGAAGATTAATATTATAGAGGAAAAAAAGAAACAAAATACACAGTTATTATTTTTTCCTAAATGATGTATCATTCTTGTTTTTTATATTTTCTAATAATAACATGAATAATTGAATAAATGGCTATAAGGTAATTAAAATTTTATGCATGCATTTATATTTAGAGAAAAATTAATTGTTAATGAGAGCATACAAATTTTTCTTGAATAAATTTTGTATATTTTTAACATATGTTTAAGACTTATTTTTTATTTGATTAATTAATTTTTTTTAAATTTTACTTAACATTATATTTTATTTTAATTACTTGCAATAATTAAAAACCATGGTATATGAAGTAAAAATTAATGTTAGTAAAATTATGTATTAAAATTCAAAATAATATATCAAGATTTAGATATTAATAGCATTGTCTTTTTACTTTTTGATCTTTTAAGAATGAAAACATTTATTTTTATGATTTTCTTAGTTGCTGACACTTCACTTTTCTTTTGATAATACAAGTATTATATGTCAATTTTTTGATGATAATACTTACACATACAAAAAATAGTAATAATCATTTTTTTTTTAAATCTTAGACATTTATAAACGTAATGAAAGTATGAGATAACGATATTTGTTACAAATGTACATGGAGTGTTCCAATACTTTATTGTCGTATAGTATTGCTCATACATTTGAAGCTGTAGTTACATTAGTCGGTACGAGGAACAAAGTATGCTATAAATAATGTATGAACTTATTTCCAAAAGTTTGTGGTAAGCTAATTGTGGCAAATGAATTTTATTTGTAGTGTAAGATTTACAAGTTTCACACAAAAGATTGGATCGTAAAAAATTAAGAGGTTTTTTTGCGCAAGACAAAAATAAAAATTTTAGAACAAATATATTTTTAAAAAATGAGATAGATTCGGATATAATTCCAGTCAATATACGGAGCGGGGGGGGGGTGTTAAGTTTCAGGCATCCACAAGATTTGGTCTACAATAGGTTTTTTGGACGCTGATCACAAACTTTAGGGCCTTTTCTATGAGAAATATGCGGAACAGCCTTAAACTTGTGCAAAAACTTTTCCTAAAAGAAGTTATTGTTTATGCATTCAAACCTTAATTGTACAGATTTGGCCGTATGAGTTTTTTGAATAGCTGATCAAAAATTTTGGGATCCTGTCTACTAAAAATTGGCGTTTCACCTTTAAATTTGCAAAAACTACCCCTAAAAGGGGTATTTTTGATTAATTTGATGTTTTTACTAATCTAAGATAGAAGCGCCAATTTGTAGAAGACAGGACCCCAAAATTCATGATCAGTAACCCAAAAAACTCATACCAAATTTGGATACTGAAAGCACAAAAATAGCAAAAAAACCACTGTTAGGGGCTAATTTAGGAGTACAATATTAATTTAAAAAAAAAATCCGAAAAAAGTTCGAAATACATCAGAAATAACCCTTTTTACACCAAAAATAATTACACATAACAACAATTATTTAAAAATAATTAGGTTCTATTTATTTAATGTAGAATAGTATTGTAAAAGCGAAAAAAAAAATAACAATATTTAACTATTATACATAAGATTTCCACTATATAAAAGAATTCTTTTCGGTTTCATGGATTTATTCTTTTACTTTAACTTTATTTCTTTCTCTTATATGTATATTTCTTTCTTTTTTTTACAATACACAGGATTTGCAACATACAAAGATAATATACTTATAATAATATAATATATCCCTTAGGATTTACTTTCTTTTCGATCTATTCTGTATTTTTTTACATTTTTTTTTTTAATTCTCACACGCAAATATATATATCTTAAGGGTTTTTCTATCCACTATTTATATTCTTTATTTACATTCGCGACTTTTTTGAAATGTATTTCGTCTTTTGCTTACTGAAAAAAAAATATTTGGATTTCCGGCATAATGTAAATCTTATATTCATAGGAATGCCGATTCCAGATAAATAAAATTTTTCTTTTTTTAACCAATTTTTTATTTATAACAATCATGTAAAATTTTAGATTTTTTTTTTCTTTAGAAATCACTGGCATTACTTTAACTATATCATCGACTTAAAGCTTTCCTTATATTTATATCAATTTTTTTTTTTTGAATGTACATGGGTCAATATTTGTGAAGTGTATACAGTTTGGATTTTCGAGTCTCGGAATGTATTTCAAAATATGTTTGGTCGAAAGTATATGTACTAGATACCGTCAAAGACGGGTAGAGCGAAGCTGATCATGTTAGAAAAAAGCAAGAAAAGAGTTTCAGTAATTTTTTAATTTAGGGATTTTAAAAGCTTTGATTAGATTGAGTTCAATAATAATGTTTAAATAAGACGTAAAAAAATATTAAGCATAGTTAAAATTTTTAAGTATTGGCCAAAAAGTACACGAAAAATCCGCCCCTTATTTTGAAACCTTATTATTAATAGTGCCAAATTTTAAGAGTAATTAACTAAATATTGAATTTATTCTTTTATTCTGTATCAATAAAGGAATATTAGAGCTAACTATTGGTGTTGAAAAATATCTCCAGGGTAAGATAAAATCGGAAAAATACAATGTCAGTTTTTTTCTTTACTTTTCTTTTAATCTTGCATTTGAAAAAGTTTTATGCTATTTTAACTTTTATTTAATTTACTGACTCCTATACGGGGGCAAAAATGGATAAAACTACCCCTGAAATTAACAGAAAGTGAAAAAAACTTATAACTGGTTTGTGTTTTCACACAACCAAAGATCATGAATCATGTTCACTTATAACGTTTTAACGTATATTCCCTAATTATTATAAGTCCTAAGATCGAAATTACAATAAATCCCAAAATATAAATTATCCTAAGTCCATAAACCTAAAGTATTCTAAGTTCTTGTGCTTACTCCCACTTTAAATTATTCTAAGTTCCTTAATCGGAAATATTCTAAGTCCATTTCATACCCCTCTCCCCTAAAAACGTCGTTAATATTTCAACCCCTCCCCCCCTAAAACGTCAATACACGGTGATCCCGGGTGGGACGTGAATTTTATTTTATTAGGTGCATCGCTAGTTGTTGATGCTTGTAATCTTAGCTGCGATTGGTTAACTAATAAACAAACATTGCATCCGCTTTGGATCGCCCTGTATTTACCCCCTCCCCCTAAAACATTACTTTTTTACCCACCCCTGCCCGGCATTAACACATGCACACTAACACTATTATATCGTAGTATAAGTGAACGCAACGTACGGAGGTCCCATTGATACCAACCTATGAATTTAATTTTGTCATATGACTTTAAAAATACCATGTCCAGCACCGGAAGATCATGTAATAACAAAGATTTTGCAAGAAAAAATTTTGCTTAAGTTCCCTTATGCAAAAAGTTAACAAAGATGCAATAAGAGGGCAGATTTTTCGGAGTCTTTACTTTGCTTTCGCTAACAAGAGACCGCTAACTTTAGGAAACAAAATTACAAATTACTTTCATTAATAATTAAAAAAAACCTCCGATAACTTCCGTTTATTCCAACGGGCCTTCTAGGCACAAGAATACTGTGCACAAGGCTTTTAAATGTAGTTTTTTGGTAATATTGCTTTTTAGTTAGTTAGTTAACAAAAACACTTCTTGTTGGTCACAATTTTTCGGTATTAAAGTCATTTTTCAAGCCTTGGATACCGCAATTTTTTTCAATGTTATAGCAATTTAACCAAATGGTCATTTTTGTCCCGAAATGATTAATTTTTAAATTATCTCAAAAATTGCAATTTTAGACAAAAATGGGTTTTATAGGTCTCAACAATTTTCTAAAAATTCTTTATTTGTCCTTTAGAATTATTTGTTTGCAAAACATTATTACCTTTCTAATTTTTTATATTTAATTCTCTTCTTTACAGCCAGTAAATTGAATGCCCATTTTTGTCCCAAAATGATCAATTTTTCAATTTGCTGCAAAAATCGTAGTTTTAACATTGAACATGTTTCTAAGGAGGGGTAACCTGTGAATCTGAAAATCAAGTGGGGTCAAATGTCAAAAATCATGTGGGGTTAGGAACTTAAAATATTTTATATTTAGGGACTTTGAATAATTTACTTTGAGAGGCTTAGAAAAATTCAAGTTTAGGGACTTAAAATATTCCGGGTTTAGAGACTTCTAATAATTTGAGTTGAAGGACTTAAAATAATACAGGTTTACAGAATCTAAATAATTTGGGTTTAGAATCTTAACATCTAGTAAAGGTGATAATTACAAATCATAAGAATAGCGATTTTATTATAATGTTGTTTATCATTTATGTATTATAACTAGTCCTTTTTAGAGGTTTAGTTTTCACGTCCTATAATTAGCCCAATTAGAGCTTGTAATTATTGAATCCCAATATTTTCTTACCCTTTCTTCAAAAAAGGCAGTTAATTAGATAATTTTAGCTTTGCTTTCAAAATATTGCAAAAAAACTAAAATGGGGTAGTTTTTGCTGATTTCATGTCCTCTACTTCTCAGCCACTTGTACCCCAGATTGCGTATTTCAGAAGCATACCTACTTTTGTATTCTAATTTTTTTGGTCGCGTGTTCTAGAAAAAGTTAACCAATTTTTGGAAAAAAAACTGACATTATGACACCCCGGATTAGACTAGATTTTTATATTAGGCCAAAACATACTGAATTTATATTTTTAATTTTTTGGTATTTTGGCTCAGGAAGGGCATGTCGGGCTATTGAAGACCCGCCGTTTATTCACGCTCTTAGTTTATAGTTTACATGATTTTGAGCTCGGATAAAGGTCTTCAATGGCCCGACATGTCTCTCCAGAATTAATATACCGAAAAATGTCAAATATAA
The DNA here is from genome assembly GCA_022575985.1 of Anagrus nilaparvatae. Lineage (NCBI taxonomy): Eukaryota > Metazoa > Arthropoda > Insecta > Hymenoptera > Mymaridae > Anagrus > Anagrus nilaparvatae. The sequence goes on from JAKSXM010000272.1 coordinate 16,602,259, forward strand.
ACTTATTATGTTTTGATCTTAGTTAAAAACCTAGCCTATTCCGGGGTTTCATACTTACTTTTAGTTTTTTTTTTTAAATTGGCCATTTTTGTGTACTCATAACTTTTTCCAAAACACGTGGCCGAAAAAATTAGAATACGAAAGTGTATGTATTTAGGTCTTGAATATCTCTGTGCCAACATTTAGCTGTGTAATACTTACACGCACTTATTACCATACCATTATTATTACCAGGTTCCTAATCTCTTTTTTATTTAATAAAATTACGCTATTTAAAAAAATCAGTTTTTAAACAAACGGATGGAGTTGCATATTCTTTGAACTAGGTTAAATCAAAAAAATATATCTAATATTAATATTTGAAATTTTACGTTTAGATTTCTTTTTGAATACTAAATTAATTTTAAAACCAATATTTATGTAAAATTCCAAAAAATATTCCTAAAAACAAATAATCTAATGCAACTTGTTTTTCGTAATTTTTTCTAATTCTGCATCCGCCATTTTCAAATTAAGAAAAATCGTGCAAAAAAATGTGTCCTAAAACATATACAAAAAATGAAAATTTTATTATTCTTCATTAAATATACCTTTTTTTGATGCTATTTACAATACTGATAAGCAGCGTGTCGATTTTTTTTTGTATCCAACTTTTACCCTAAATAATGAGTTTCCGGTTAATTTTATAGAAAGTTTGAAATCAAATTCTGAGAATAGAGACTTTTTAAAATATGGATACATTTTTAGAAAAATAGATTTTGGTTTTAAAATTAATTTAGAACTCGTAGATAAAATCTTGGGCGTTAAATGTTTAATTGAATAAAATTTGGATTAATTAATAAATAATAAAAATCTAGCTAAGGCTTTTTTATTTCAGGCACGATCACATATTTATTGAGTATTTTCTCTTTAATAACGTTGATGGGATCCACGCCCTCATAAATTGAAAACTATTATTTATTATTATACACCAAGGCAATAAAAGCATGTAGAGGCATCGGAATGACCTTGGGACCAAATTCTTCCATAAATTGAAGAATTTGAAGACTTTTTCGTTTTTTAACCTGATGAACTTTTAAGGCACGATTTCATCTATGTATTGCATACATAGGGTGATCGTGCCTAAAAATATAAGAATCTTGTGTTATTTTGCATTTTTATGATATTTCACTGATGCAAAGTTTATGCAAAAGCTATGAAATTTATCGCGCGGATAACATTTAGAAGGTTTTTCACCTGTATGAAGCAAAAGTACAAAAATAAACATGCCTTTAGAAATACCAGATTGGGCCCAAAAACAATAGGTGTCATTAACTCGATAAAATAAACTCCGTTTTAAAAAGTGAAAGCATTCCGTTTGATCGTTTTGGCTATATCGTGTCCGAAAGGTGTCGATTTTTGCATCCATTAAGGTAGAGCTTCGCTCTATAATAAAAAAAATAATTTTCTCCAATTTTTAACTTCAATCGTCAATCAATCCTCTATTTTTTACAGCGATTTTTTTTTTTAATTTTTTGAAATTTTTAATATTTTAGAAATTTGTGTTCATTAATATTTTTTTCGCAAACGCGTACTTTACAGTAAAATTTTTTTTCCTTATAGTTGCCCATAGAATTCGATTCTGGGGTCCAAAAATTTTTTACACGCACACACACACACACACACAATATAACTAAATTAAAATTAACAATATAACTAAATTATATAAAAAAAATTACTTATATATGGGTAGATTTAAATGAAGTGAGGGCGATTTGTATGGTCGGGTCTTCAAAACTGCCCCAAAGTGTTTTTTTCTGAAAGTACTACCAAAAATAAGTCACCAGCCCAATTTTTAGCTTCCCAGAGCGAAATCTGGATTTTTGGCAGCCATTTTAGTGTTTTTGACTGTCGTAAAAAATGTAAGAAAAATGAGTCATAATTTTTTTTTATTATTGCTGTAAAAAACTCACATTAGCATGAAAAATCAAAATGGTCTTGCATCTCTCATTCGAAGCGTTATACAATAAACATTTGGATGAATTGACTTTAGAAATTAATTTTAGTGCATCGTTTTGATTGGCCGGGCAGAAACCGCCCAAAATTGAAATTTTTTTTTTGACAATTTGAACTTTGGCAGCGGTTTCACAGATTCGTTTTGCCACAGGAGAGTCTGGAAGTTGACTAAAAAGTCTTTAAAAATGTACTTTTTGTTTGTCATTAATATAACCTGCCAATCAGAGCCGAAGGCACCTGGAGGTCTATAAACCTCAGGATCCAAGTTTTTTTAGGTCTACTTTGACCTAATACAATTAGTTTTTAAATATCTTTCGTGGGCCGATTCACTATATAGATCCGGGCATAGCCTTTTATCAAGTTCAAAAACACTAAGAATTTAATATCTCAAAAATTACGATAGCTGAGTCTCAAAACTATGGTCTATACCACCCGCAGACTTTTTTTCTATTTTTTAACACTGGTTTTATGTAATTTCGTAAAAATGAGACCAATCGAAAGTATTTTGGTTGGAATGCAATATGACAGCGTTATTTGGAATATTGCCTAAAAACCCTATTTTATAACATTGTCTTAACATTGAGTCATGTGTTTCTAGGTCCAGAAGGTGCATTGGAATAAACGCGGGGTATAGGAGGTGTTTTTTAAATATAATAAGGTACATTGTACAACTATAAATTGTAATTTTACGGCTGTTCCGGACTTTCCTTGTAAGTAAATAAAATTTTCACCACATGATGTTTGACAGTTTTGATTTCATTTGTCTATCAATGATATCTAATGTTTACCTGCTTATATACCTTTGGGCTATGTAAATGTTTAAATCAGTTATTATATTTGTATAAAATACCCCATATTATAAATATAATATATATAATATATATATAAATAATTATTACAAACAAATCAATATAAAATATTGATTTTATTTAACTTTTAAGTTTCAAAATTACGGTAATTTTACTAAAATTAAAATATATTGATTTATTAAAAAAAGTTTTATTTTTTTATTCTATAAATAGGATTTTATTTTTTAATAAAAATATTTTAGAATTTTTATACATATTAGACAGACAATTAATTCAAAAATAAATTTATTTTTTTATTTACTCTCTGGATTCAATAGAAATTTATTTATAACAACAATAAAATGCCAAAAAAAATAAAATTACGAAAATTTAGTTCATTTAAGACTATTTCTAAAAGTATTCTGAAAATTCAAAATGAAAAGTTTTTTTCAAGTTGTTAGTCAGCTTATGTAAATTGTTTGCATATTTTCAAAAAGATTCACCTAATAAGCTAAGGAGATTATAAAAATCCAGGCGAATGTACGAGTTGGATCTGCCAAACCTTGATCTATCGGAGCATTTTATTTTGTTAAAAACACTCCCGATACCTTTGACTCGATCCCACAGGTCATCTGGATTTATTACAGCGGACTAAAGTGTTAATAAATGGGGTTTTTAGTTATGTTTCCGAATAATACTGCAAAGTTAATTAACAAAGTTCGAGCTAATCTAATTATTTTGAATATGAGTCTACTTTTCAATGTCAAAAAAAGCAATTATTTATCAGTTTTACTCTTTCCGTAATACTCAATACACACTATTCACTAATTTTGACAATAACTTTATAAAAATTTAATTTACTAGCTATCACAGTAAGAGAATTAGTGATAAAAAATTCCGTACACGGCAATTAAAAGTTGACCTTACTAGCAAAAAATTTTTTAAAAATCTGAAAGCTTTTTGATTAAATTATTAGGTTGCAGCTTTATTTGGAAGATGTCCTAAGAAAACCTGTATCTTATAAAATTGAGGCTCGATGTTCTCCAGGCGGTCTATTTGGTCAAACTAGATATATCGGGTAAGTAAGATCAAGATCTAGATGATACAACTCGTACACTCCACTTGTTAGTGAATTGATCCTTTTGATACGACATGAATAATAAATAAATTTTTAAATAAGTACTCGACTAATGTGCATTATTTATAACTCACACAAATATTTAAAAGTTTTAGTAAAAATTTCAATAATAATTTTACATTTACTGAGGAAACTTAACTTTTAAAATAAATAAACATAAGTAAGTAGCTAAATGCAAACAATTTAGTAATGTAAAAAACAATGTAGAAAAAACTCGTAACCATATAGGTGTATGTATGAGTTTGAAAAATTATTTAAAAAATAAAAACAAACGATGAGTAATTTTAATTTAAAAAAAATTATGTCTTATTTTAAAAAATATTGACGTAATAAATGTCCATTTTAATTAAAGATATATGTGTAAACTCAAAAATAGACTATTACAAAACTGTCTTCAAACTGTTGATATACCCAAAATTTTGTAGTCAAGTAGTATAATCAAGTGTGACTATAGACCATGCTATTATTTATATTATTTTAAGAGTTTAGGTTCATCTGCAACTGACTATATATATCTGTATGCTGTATTAATAGTTTTGTTTCTACAGTTATATATAAATTTATATATATATATATATATTCATACATTGGTGTATCTTATTCAGTATTTGTTTAGAAAAGTAAGAGTTTAACAACAGAGCTTGCACTCGTTGGGTTTCTTCTTCCCACCTGTCCTAATGCTACACAAATATTAGAAGAGTTTTACAAGGGATGCATCTATGCGTATGTACCAGTAAGTTAAAGTTTCTAACTATACAGAAAGTTATATACGAAATATTATATATGTATATGTTACATGTATATGGAGTCTTCCATGACAATTCAGATACTTTGAATTTCGAGGTTTGTAATACATAAAATTTGCATCAAAATCAAGTATTTTCATATCAGTAAGAAAGTATTTTGCAAAAATAAGTAAAAAATAGATAATTTTTAATTATTTTTTTTGTAATTAATTCGTTGTGCATACGTTACATTTGGAAATCACCAAAAAATCGAAAATATTTACTTTTTCAGAAATAATAATGAATTCTTTAAATAATACAAATTATTAACATGATTCGAAATATTATTTCAACATGTCTATAGCAGGTATTTCGCTTCTTTCAAGAAATTATATTAATTAAAAATTAAATTATATAAAATTAGAAATATAAAATATTTCAATCAGTCTTAATTAAAACTTTATTTATTATAAATTGTTTATAACTGTGATCAAATGAACTGTAATTAATTTTTCGATTATTAAATTAATTAAATTATTATGGATAATCGATAAATTTAATTTTAGCTTAATAATAAATACTAAAAATAAAAAATCTATTACTTTAAAAAATAATTTAATTAAAATTCACTTGTTAGACATGAATTGCCCTATATAAATTTATGTTTAACATTCATTTTCTAATCTCTCTAATTCAAATTTTAAACGACAATGTGTTTTCATCGTTTAACTTCAAATTATGGTTTGAGATGTATTAAACATTTTAAGTAAGATATGTAAATAAATTAAGAAATTTAATTATATTAATATAATAATTGTAAATTTAAAATATAGAACAGTCTTACGTATTTTCAAAAAATTTTAAAATCGATGCACCTAAATTAGTTAAGATTTTTGAAGTGTATATTTTTTATTTTTACTAAACTATTCGAAAGACACCTAAATTACTAGGCTTATGTAAGATTTTTTGGAGAATCTGAATTTCCAGTAGTTACTTAAATTGGCGAAAAATTCGAAATTTGTGAAAAGTAGTTTTTTAAACATTTAGTTATTTTTAGATCTACGAAAAAAGATTGTTTTGTTTTATTGTTTTACCTTAATTAAATGTAAGAAAAATTACTAAAATCCTTAAACTACATTTTTACTAGAATTAATTTATCTTTTCATAGTAATAAAAAATAACTCAATTTTATTTTTTAATGAAAAGTAAATTAAATAGTTTATAATTGTATTATTAATATATTATTTATTCATTGGAAAACATATTAAAATTAATTATATTTAATGGAATATAAAATTATATTTACAATACAGAATGAATAATTAAATTAGTTTTTAATTGAAAAATTCATTCATGAAATTACCTTGTCAAAGCACATAATTATATAATAATTTATTTATAAGTTGGGAATTTACTCTTGAAATTGGTATTTAATGCTATAAATAATTAGTCGGAGTGAAATTTAGAGTTAAATCATTGGAACTTGATATTCTTCTTAGAACAATATCTACAGTTTGCTATAGATAAATTTCTTTCAAATATTGATCATGTGTTTTTAATCCATCATAGATAAAGCTAAAAATTATTAAATTATAGTACATTCTCTGGAAACAACCAGATTAACCTTAGTATAAAAAGTTTTGGGTAACTGATCACAAATTTTAGTTTTCTTTTTTTTTTTTAATTAGAATCGCACTCTGGAAATTAGCAAAAGCTACCCCTAAAAAGAAGTATTTTTGATGTGTTCACACTTTAAGTGTCCATATTCAGTCTAGCACGAGTTTTTTAGGTCCCTGATCACGAACTTAAGAGACATTTTTATGAAAAATTAAGGTTTTTCCTTTAAATAAGGGGTATTTTTTATGTATTCACACTAAGGTGACTCTTTTTGAAACTGTAAATAAATAAAGATATCTAGTGGCCGCAAACTTCATAATTATAATAATTGTAATATTACTTCATAATTATAATATTACTTCATAATAATTGTCTTATTATTTATTTACTTTTTATAATTCTTTAAATTTGATTAAAGTAAAATCCTTTGAGACTATCGGTTTTATATTGACGAATGTAATGCGTGAAATATTCTCTACTGAGATGTAAATAGTATCACAGATCAATATAAATAACTACTTGAGGTTTTCATTTGAATGTATTGACAGAAGGGAAGTAGGGAATTTAAAACCATTAATGCAATGCAATTATATTTGGTCAGTTTATCTTGTATTACAGAGGTATTATAGAGCAATAAATACAACCCTATCTACAAATATATGTGGTTTTGATATTTAACTGTTGCGAAATTTTATTTTAAACTTTTAATTTTACTGTGATGATATAGATTTGGTAGTCACATAATGTGTGAAAAGTCTTTTAATACTAACAGTTCATCAACTCCCTTTTTTTACAATCTCATAAAATTTTGGAAAAATAAATTATTTTTAAATAACTTTTTACAAAATACTTTCTCTTATTAAAAAAAAAAAAAATGAGTAAAAATAACGGAGTAAAAGTAATTTTTTAAAGAACAAAACAAGTAATAGTAATTTTTCGCGTAATCTTCTTTTTGATACATGAAAATTAACGACAAAATGGATCACGTCTTACCACCCTCGTAAAGTAATGTACCGGACTTTGTTTAGCTAACTTGAATGTACGTATAATACTCTTTTTCACGTGCTTTTTGTTTTTTAGCTTTAAGACTTATTTCCTGTCCTTTTTACTCGCTATTTTTCTTTTTTACGCCTAGTGATATACGTGCTTATTACTCTATTTTGAGTATACTATACCGTACGTACATGTACATTGATGCATTTTTGTACGTATATATTAGAGTACATGTAAACATAATAATAATTTTAGAATAATACTTATGTTAAGAAAAAAAATTATTTCGCATATGGGTTAATATTTCTGAAGTGCATATTAGTCAAGTCTTTATAATGGGTCCAAAATATTATTTGTCGAATGTATGACTAAAAAGAAATTTTTAGCCTTCTAGTACGCATCATCTCTTTAATTTTTTTCGATTTTTATATTTTAATTTTTATACACAATTTTTTTTTAAATGGTTTTTCTGAACCACGTTTAATGGTAAATAGATATTTTTTAAACAACGAACAAAATATTGGTTCTGACTCTGCACGCAGTTGTAGTTGTATGCACGAGCGATTGCAGACAGCATGCAAAAGTAGAAACCCATATTTTGTTCCATGATTTAAAACATAGTTTTGCATTTAATAGGCAAAAAAGCCGCCTCCCTGGACTAGAAAATAGGCTTTTTTGCCCTTTATATATAAAAATTATTTTTTCGTAGTAGTCCACAGAAAATTTTTTATATAATTCGATCTTAGGGTCCGAAATTGTATTTAAAGTGTGTATTTTATAATATGAAAATTCATAATTTTAAAACTCAAACTATTTTTTTAAATCTTCATTATCTCAAAAGCAGAAAGTTTAATAGTTTTCTTATTAATCTTGAATTGCTTGTTTGCTCTTACATTCGATGTAAGGGAATCCATGTCAATTGTGCCCAATTTTTACTGAAGGATTAAAGAAATCAGCTCCAGTTTTTTTTTTCTAAAAGTGAAACTAAAAATAAGTTTTTTTCGCCAATTTTTAGCTCACTACGTCCAATGCAATTCTCGATTCTTGGCAGCCATTTTTCTAACATGGAACATGTTTGAAGGGAGGGGTGCTCCAGAAGGCCTTAAAATCGAGGAGGGTTCAAATGGGAATTATCATTAAAATTTTTATTTAGGTACTTCGAATAATTCGAGTTAGATACTTATAAAAATCCTGGTTTACGGACTTATTTGATTTTACAAGGTACTTTAGGGAGCTAGAATGTTTAAATTGTAATAGATAAACAAATTGTTTGTGTACAATTTACATATAAAAAACCCATCATAAGTATTTAATTAGCTACAAATTTTCTTATTTTTTAACACTTATTTTACAAAAAAAAAACTGATTTCAGATTTGGAAACTTCAGAAAATTTTTCTAGAAAATTTAATTGTCAAAGACTGAATCAAAATATGCAATGAATTTCCTACCCATAATTTAAAAGGTAATATTTAACTCTGTAAAATAAACAGAAAAAATAAGAAAATTTTGATTCCAATCAAAAAAAACTTCAAAAAAAAAATTAAAAATGGCTGCCGAAAATGGAATACTGGACCTAGAAAGCTAAAAATTGGTAGAGTTATACTTTCGAAAAAACATATTTTGGACCCATTTCTGGCCATTTGAATAAAATTGGGCGCATTTTGCTTGGTGTTCCCTATGTACAATCTATTTTATTGGACTTTTTTTATCTTAAGGTAACTAGATCGAAATATAATTGTGATTAACAAATTACTTTTTATATATACAAATTTCAATTTTCCTGTCCACGTGACAAAATGAATAATAAGTATTTGAATTTTTCGAGAAATTTTTCATAAGTGTGGAGGTTGCTTTTTGAAATCACTTATTAATTTGGTAATAATTAAACCTTTTCAGCTTAGAAAATGTTTAAAAATGCCAGAAAAAATATTTTCGTTTTATAAATGTAAAAATATGTTTATTTTTAGAAACAAATTGTTCTTCTATCTACAAAAAGAATTTATAGATTTTAAATGACATTCAAAAGGCTAAAAATTGAAAAAAAATTTGTTATTTTAAGTCAAAATAAATATTTTGGACCTTATATAAAGACGACCAAAAAACTAGTATACAAATCAAAAATATAAATCCATATATTATAAAATAATGATAACTTAAAAGTCAATTACAATAATAGATATTTTTTTAGTACATAAAATGATAAGAAAATTCAAATTTTTTTTATGTACTTATTTTTGGTTATGATTTTTAGTCCCGTAAGCATACTTTCTATTTACTGTGTTTTCTTTTCTTATCTTTATTACTTTGAGCAACTTAGATGTTTTTCTTCTTTACACTTACTAGTTATTACTACTATGTATGCTTGTATGATGTCTTAAACCATTGGGAATTTTTATAGGTTATACTTATTTTACACTTATATTCTAACGTTAGAATTCATACTATAATGATTTTTCTATATAACTTTTTTTATTTAAGATCTTGAATTTTATTTTGTATAAATATAGTATACTATGCGGTATATTAGCTGCCTCCAACTCGCTTCGCTCGCTCCGTCACCCAGCAAGGAAGCGGCGCCTCCCTGGACCCCTCCGGCTTGAATCTTTTTAAAAAAATGTTTTTAGAAATATATCTGATACTAGTTGCTTCCAACTAACTTATTTATTTAAAAGTGAAACTTAAAAAAGTGAAAGTTAAAAAAAAAATTTTTTTTGGTTAGCCCAGGTAAAAAGAAAATTTTTTCCAAATCATATATGAGTGCTTTTCACAGGAACGGTATACATAGTATCCCCCCATTTATATACGAAACGAAAGCTCTTTTGCACTTTTTTTTCTTTTAATAAGTTGCTGAATAATATTTTTTTAAAGTCACAACCTACTATGCATATATTGATAAGTTCAAAATGTCGCCACCATCCGCAGTCCTTTTACTTATCTATAAACTTTGAGTATTAACAAGCGGGTTAAAATTTGAAGTTAAATTTTTTTGTAGGGTGCATATGACGTATTTAGGTCCCAAAAACTCATTTTTTTCAATGAAACAAATTTTTATGTGATTCTCTTAGCTTACCGTCACATATAAGCGTGTCCCTCGATTTTAGCTTTTTTTAAGCTTTCCACCGTTTATGGGTGCGCATTCTATATTTATGCACTTGAAAGCACTGTTGTATTTTTTTCTTACTTAACTACTCATATATGAACCGTCGAAAACTTAAAATGTTTAATATTACAGCTTTAACTATGAAAATTAAAACTATTACATTTTTAAAATGCCTTTACAAAAAAAAAATGTCGCCACCATCCATGTCGTTTTCTCCAAGTGTATAACATATTTTAACTAATACATATATTAACATGGAACATGTTTATAGGGAGGGGGTACTTCAGAACTGGAAAATTAAGGGGGGGGGTCAAATATGTCCTTTTTAAGGGGGGTGTCAAATGGAACTCAAAATATTTCCGATTTAGGGACCTTTGGTGCAGAAGTACTTAGGGAGCATTGGTGCAGAAGTACCTAGGGACCTATGGTGCAGAAGTCTCTAAAGACCTTTGGTGCAGAAGTACTTAGGGAGCATTGGTGCAGAAGTCCCTAAAGACCTTTGGTGCAGAAGTACCTAGGGTGCAGAAGTCTCTAAAGACCTTTGGTGCAGAAGTACCTAGGGAGCATTGGTGCAGAAGTACCTAAGGACCTATGGTGCTGAAGTCCCTAAAGACCTTTGGTGCAGAAGTACCTAGGGACCATTAGTGCAGAAGTCTCTAAAGAACTTTAGTGCAGAAATACTTGGATATAAATATTGATATTATGAACAGAATAGATACTTTATTATCAGTGTTAGTTACTAGTGAACATGTTCCATGCTCGTTGGTTGTGTAGTTACACAAACCGGTCATAAGTTTTCTTGTTCAGTTATATGTTTTGATGAAAAAATAAGGTACCCAAAGTTTGAGAAAATTTCATGGCTTCAATACAAAATTATTAACATGGAACATGTTTATAGGGAGGGGGTACTTCATAACTTGAAAATTAAGGCGGGGGGTCAAATTTGTCCTATTTAAGGGGGAGGTAAAATGTGTCCTATTTAAGGGGGGGTCAAATGTGTCCTATTTAAGGGAGGGGTCAAATTTGTCCTATTTAAGGGGAGGGGTCAAATAAGACTTAGAATAATTAGGAGACTTTGAAAAATCTGGGCTTAGGATAATACAGGTTTATGGATTTGGAATAATATCGGTTAAGGGACTTAGAATAATTCAGGTTTAGGGAATCAAAATAGTTTGGGTTTAGAATCTTAACAACTAGTAAGGTGATAATTACAAATTAGAAAATTAGAAAATTGTATTGTAATTATGAGTAACATTTGTATTACACCTAGTCCTCAGCTGGAAGTAAACATGTTCCATGCATTTAGGTTGTGTTTACACAAACCGGTTATAAGTTTTTTTAATAATACACCCAAAATGTCGCCACCGTCCGCAAAAATAAAAAAACCCATAAGAATAACACGTAGAATTTATTTTTACATTTGCAGCAGTACCAATTGAAAATTTTAGTTATTTGGACCTTGAAAAACATATAAATAAAAAAAATTAAGAAAAAAAGATAATAAGTGTTGTGCCGTAAACAATAAAAAATATATACAGCTCCCGTGAAAAGCACCCATATATATATATATATTAAAAAATTAGTGGTTTTGAGTTATTTCAGGTTGAACTGGGCAGCTAAAATCAAAAAATTGAAAAAATCCAACTTTGTAGCAGCTGTATCTCAAAATTATGCATCAGGAAGCGTAAAATAGGATTGGTGTCACAAATCCCAGGTAAAAAGTGACACAAAAAAAATTTTTTTTTTTTTAATCTTTCAGCTGGCCGTTCTACTCAGAACGTGCCCACATATATATGTATAATTAGAAATTCATATTTAGAATATAGAATGTATTTTTCATATGTATATTGTAAATTACTTATTGTATATTTTTTATTTGTAAAATTTAGACTTCCGTTAGTTTTCTTTACATTAACTTCATATTATTTATTACCCAAGAACTCAACTGCAATACCTAATTGTTACGATGTAAGATCCACTTCAAATAGTTGACAAGGTATTTGGAAACTTAAAATCTCCTTCATTACAAAGTATAAAGACAATTTGACCTTGTAAGGTTTTATAATACCCCAGATACTTTAAGTACCAGTTCTTTTGGTTCAAGTAATATTAATTTTATACCTGGTGTATATATCACTTATAAAGGTTGTTAGGTTTTTAAATAATTTAAATTTATTCGTTGTTTTAATACATAAATAGATTTAATGTATTTAAGCTTTCTGCAGATATTTTTGATTAAAATCAATATAATTTAAAAATAAAAACTTATATCCGGTTTGTGTAATACATTACAATACAATTTGCTATTTTTATAATTTCTAATTATCTCTTTTACTACAAATTATTCTGATTGCGTAAGCCTGAATTACTCTAAGTCCCTAAACTTGGATTATTTATTTTATTTATTTTATTAAATGAAAGTTAGTGCAGGCATTACCGATGCACGATTACAATATTATACAATTTTAATAAAAATGTGAAGTAGTAAATTTGAATGTTTATAATAATAATAAATGCTTAAGTATAAGTGTATATAAATTAAAAATAAAATTCAAAAGAAAAATAAAAATATGCTATTTTGTAAAAAAAACTTAATTTAAGATACATTTTTATCAAAAGAAAAGTACATTTAATTGAAATTTAAAATAATGTTATATACAAATTGTGAGAAGGTAATATAACGATTAATAGGAATAAAAAGAGTTTATATTGAGTATTGCAAAGAGGTTAAGTATTCACATTGATTTCCTGTTTGCTAAGATGGATGAAGAGATGTTTTTTGAAGGTTTTAATGCAGGTTTAAAGTTTTAAAGTAGGAGGTAGATTATTCCACTCGGATATTGCAGTGACAATGAACGAATTTTTGTATGTAAGGGTAGATTATTATAAGTCCCATTTGATTCTCTTTTTAAATCGAACACATTTGAGCCTCCCTGATTCTCGGATTCCTAGGGTACCCCTCTCTATAAACATTTTCCAAGTTAAAATCTTAAAATAAATGAAGATACTCAAAATATCTTAAAAAATTTACATTTGATATATTATGACATACATGATGAAAAAAAAGGTCTTTATTATTGAAAAAATAATCAAAAATAATAAAAAAAAAATTTTTTGGTTGATTGACATTTATAAATAAAAAAAATATAAAATATTTTTTAAAAAGAAAAAAAAAATCTTAAAACCAAGTATATGTTATATGTATATTTTATAAAGTGCAAAATGAAATTTAAATGATAAAGTAAAAAAAAAAATGATAATTTACTTAAATATAATTCTTATATTCTAAAAAATAAAATCGTTGATATAGTCTAGAATAGTACGTGATGTCAAAATTGTCAGTAAAAGTACGTGAGGTTATAGAATCTATATATATACTACCAATACTTATTTGATATATACATGTATATAAAATTGATGCATCAGCATGACGAAGTTTGATTAGTCCAAAAAGGAAAATCTACTACATAAGAATATGTTAGATAAAATAAGATGATGGAAAAGAGAGAAAATCGCGATCTGAAGATCTCTCAAGGGAAATCTTCTAGGACGTTTGATAAAAGGTGCGTGATTTCATTGGGTTGGTGTTGTGTGTTTTCATCTTTTACATCTATCAAACTTACCTTCCTACAAATATCATCAAACTTATATAGTTATATTTTTAGTACATTATATCATGATCTTATTTAATATCATATTATTTTATCTCAATGTAACCATAATTTATTCCGCAATATCCTCTTTCATATTTCGATTAGGATTTTATTACCTGTATTTTAAAATAAAATAAACTTTGAATATTTTTTGCTGTTTTTGAGAAGCCATAAGTCTAATAATGCCCTATTATAACTCTGGGATAATACTTATAATAAGAGAATTTCAATTATAACATATTTTTTTTTATTAAAAAACATTATTAACATTTTTATACTATTTTATTTTCGCTCATTTTTTCTTTACACTCTTCCGTTATACTGTTACATTTGATTTGCTTGAATTTTCAAATGCAAATGAAAACTGATTGCTTAAAAATGATCTAATATTCACTCATTTTAAACAAAATTCATGAAGACTAGGCAAGGTGCCAGCAATGTTAATGCATCCAAAAATTTTATTAGCGCGAGAACGGATCCACCTCAGTGAAATGTATGTATTTTTTGTCACTAAAACCGATTTTGAAGGTTTCATTCATTTTCCGATGGTCAGTTTTGAGTAATGAACACTATATTTAAACTATCTCATAAAAAAACGACAAAAAATTCGCAAGTAACGTAAATTTTTGAAAGCAATTGCTGATTGAGCATATTTTCGGTACACCTCTTAGGTTTTTGGAGTCGTTGATCACGATTTTGAAGTCAGATTTTAATATCACAATGGTGGACTCAAAATGGTCGATTTCTAACCTCGAAATCGGCAATAAATGCTATTTTAAGCCTTTTAACGTGTTGCATAATAAGTTTTTGGGATCAGTGACCACGATTCTGAGTTCAAATTTTTAACAATCAAAATAGCGAGCTCAAAAATGTTATTAAAAATCTGACCTTAGAATTGAAAAAATACTCTACCCAAAAACCTAGGTAGAGTACCAAAAATAGACTCAATCAGCAATTATTTTCAAGAATTTATCTATCTTAAATTTTTTGTTGATTTTTTATGATATGGCGTTCATTACTCAAAACTGGCCAACGGGAAAAGAATGAAACCTTCAAAATCGGTATTATTTATTTCACTTAGGTCGATCTATTTCTGTACAGAAAAAACCTTAGGATGCATTTAACTTTGCTAGCGCCTTTACTAAAAAATCTAATTAATTATTTAAACATTCATTTTTTTATTTAACAATTGTGTAAATGTGTATAATGGCTATTTTTTTTAACATTGCGATTGTCGTGACCCCTAATTTGATCAAATGCCCAAATCGAAAAAGAACACAATTCCTGTCACCTCCCTCAAAAAAAAATCATTTATGCCAACATAAATTTATTTTTCAAAATCGTTTTCAAAAAACACTCTAGTCATATTCCATTGACTACCCCTGACATTTAATGTTTCTTTGACTACATTCCTTCAAATAAAGTTAAAAATCAAATATTTTTAATTTTTTTTAAATAAAATAAAGTAATTGAATAATTTTTTATATAAAAAAAAAAAACTGTAGAAATGTATAATATATTTATATGCAAACAAATACAAAAAAAAAATGATTTTCACGCATCAGTCAGATTTTTTTCGTTTTGTTTTTAGGTACCTATATTGTAAATAAAATTTTTTGTTCGAGAGTTCACATGCACAAATAAATACATGTATGTGTATAAATACATACACATACACATGGATGTATGACGAATAGTAGTACATCAAAGAACAAAGAAAAATATCTAGTTTCAAATTTAATTTAATAATACAAAATTTTATTGTATATGCTAGAATATTTTTTTAATAATATTATTTTTATAGTTAGAAAAATAAGAATATAAATATAATTTTACAAATAATTTATGACATTATTTTTTTTAAATAAGTAATAAAATTTTTTTAATTTTGTATAATTTGATATTTATTTGAAATATATGAATATGCTTTAATTGTATATTCATATATTATGATGCTAAAATTGATATATTTAACATTTCGGAATATAGTTTTTCTAAAAGTCTTAGAATCATGTTGGGGAAATATAACTAGTTAAAAAATAAAAAAAAATTGTTTACTAATTGTAAAATTAAAAATAAGATTGTTAATAATAGAATAGAATAGAACAGAATAGAATAGAATAGAATAGAATAGAATAGAATAGAATAGAATAGAATAGAACTTTATTTGTGTGAACAAAATAGTAAATATACATTTATAGATCATAACAGTCGTTACAAAGTATGTAATATAATGTTATAAATGTTTAAAATAACAGCTGTAAATAATTTAAAGAATAAAAAAAAAAATTAAATAAATGTAATATTAAATGTATATGTATGTATATAATAGTAATTGTAAATTAAAATTTGGTGTTGATAAAGTTTATCACAGTCATTTTAAGAATTAATGTATTATAGTAATCTATCAGACTAGAAAGCAGAGTAACTTAGCTACTTATAATTAAGGATCTAGCGTAAGTAAATTATTATACAGAGCAGTTTTAAAACTATTTAAGGCAGATTTAAATCGGATCTCGGAGGGTAGGGAGTTCCAGAATTTTGTACCTTGCAGTTGAAAAGAGTGAAATCCACAATTTTTTGAACCAGGAAGGTCAAGTTCTTTTGTGCGACGTTGGCCTCTTTATTTTGTCTGGGCACATGTCTCACAAAAAAGTCAATTAGATAGGAAGGTTCATGTAAACGTAGTATCTTGTAAATTATAATGCCTGTAAAGTAAAGTCTACGTGAGTCAGTGCAAAACCAGTTTAGTTTTTTCCTGTATGGTGATCCTACTCACGTAGATGTATCTAAGTGATGCATTACTCAGTCTTTGTATTTGCGTCAATATATAATGTGTTGCAATAATCTAAGTGCGGTACAATTAGAGCGTGCACTAGTCTAGTCCGTAAGGTCTCTGTCGTGCAATGTCGAATAAAACGTAATAAAAATATAAACGTACCTTTTCAGCTATCTGAGACAATGTTTCAATTCCATATGATACTTTTTCAGCGGGAACTTGTACATAGACTTGAAGATCGTCTGCATAAAGTAGATAGAAGACTTCTTTAGGTAGATGAAATTTGAGGTCGCTTATATACAGGCAAAATAGCAACGGGCCCAGGACTGATCCTTGAGGGACCCCAAGGTTGGATTTTGTTTAAGTGATTACTTTCTCCCCAAATCTCCAAATGAATCTTTTTATTTTCGTAAATTTAATGACGTGACCCCTTATCAATGAATCTTTAACTAATTGTGAGTGGAAACCGTTTTTAGAACCCGATCTTGATTTAGAGTCAGCACTAAACTGTCTCAATGACAACCTACATCTGGCAATTGACAATTTGGCACCCCTGAAGACCATTAATCCTAAGACAGTCAGTCAACCTTGGGCAAATGACGAAGTTCAATTACTTGTGAGCAAACGCAAAGCAACTGAAAAGCGTTACCTTAGAACAAAGAACTCAACTTACCTCTTCTCGAAGAACTTATCTCCCTTTCTGATGAGATAGAAGCGTCATCTGATCTTGCTCGCAGCATATTTTATCGTGATCAAATTGATAACTCACTGAATAACAAACAAGATGTATGGCGTAAGCTGAGACATCTTGGTTTGCTAGCCACACCCAAAAGCGATCTTCATGGGATTTCACTTGATGACCTTAATTCCTATTTTGCAAGCGTCTCAACATCGGCACTTGAGAACATACAAGATGTTACTCAGCTAGTTGATAATGCCTCTGAAAATGGTTTTAGGTTTGTGGAAGTGACCCTTAATGATGTGATATTGGCTGTAGCGCATTTTTCTTCTCAAGCAACTGGCGATGATGGCATACCTCAAAAGATTATTGCTAAATTACTACCTACCATTGGACCAATGCTCGTTCAATTTTTTAATGCATCTTTAAAAAATGGAATTTTTCCCAGTTTATGGAAACGGTCGTTCTTGATTACTATTAAATGTCGCACTACCATCTTCTCCTTCTGATTTTAGGCCAGTAGCCTTATTATGCTTTTTTGAAAGCTCCCTTAAGTAAAGGGGGATGAGTATTATAAGTTAGGGACTTAAATAAATTGAGTTTGGAGACTTAGAATAATTTAGCTGTTTGAGCATGGTATATTAGTTAAAACTGTATGTTTGTAACTACATGCCCTATGCTCGTTGATTGTGTCAATAAATAATCGATTTATAATTTTTTGTTTGTTTTTGTATTAAATATTACATTTAAGAAAAACTGTTCCAAATCAGGCAAAGATAAGAAAATGTAAAATAAAACTTTTTTGTCATGCTGGGCGTAAAATTCGTGCGTAAAATTTAGCGCGAAATTTTCTACACTCTTTTTAAATGCGTTCTACAGGTGTGCTTAAAGGTTATTTTAACATGGAACATGTTCGCAGAAAGGGGTATTTAAAAAATGCTCTCCTAACTTAGGTGGGGGTAGGGATAGAAAGTGTCCATTTTCATGGTGTCAAGAGGGTAAAAAATGGACGCAATAATATATTTAATATCTATAGTAAATAATTAATCTGATATAGTATAATAAATAATATTAACTACACAAAAAATTAAAATTGAAATTTTATAATTAAGGATCAGGGTAATATGTAGCATATACATATTTAAATATTTGGAAGCTTTAAGAACTGATAACTGTATTCAATTATATTTGTTATATATAAATATATATTTGAATTCTTAGAATATATATATATATATATATATTTATATTTAATATAAATGTTATAATTTATAATACAAACAACATTTTCTCATATTTTCAAAGTTAAAAGTAAAATAGATTAGTTTTGTTTTAATAAAACTTCTTCTTTTCAGCCTCTTCAATTATCTGTCGTTTTACAAGGCTTGTTATACCTTATTTGAAAGTTTTTGTACATAGCTACTTAAATAAACATGAATATATATATAATTATATATATATATTTATATATAAGAAAATTTTGACTTATTAAAAAACTTTAAATTTAGCATTTCTTATAAAAGAATATTTATATAAATATACAAACAAACAAGAACTGTTTAAATATGTATGTGTAAATTTATTGTTTCAAAGAATTTATTAAATTAAATAATATAATTAACATGTAATTCAAAATTTAATAAATAAATATTTTATTTTACATTTCATATTTCTTCTCAACAGAACCAACGGTAATTCAACATGTTTACATACAAGTTTTTGAGTTATTATACAAATTCCTAGTACTAATATCTAATATCTAGTACTCAGTAATGCTTTAGAACGTACCAGTAACTTTTTAACAACGTACTTAAACTTTAAAAACTAGCAGATACTATTGCTAAATTACTATTAGGTCCAAAATACAAATAATTTTAAGCCCCTGAATAGAAATTATTTTAAGTAGGTACATTTGACCTACACCCTAAGAATGTCAATTTTCTAACCCCCCTCCCCTTCTTTTTTGTGGAATTTGAGCTTATAAAAAATGCAAGTCTTGAATATGTGGTGGCGTTAGAAAAAATGGAATATTAAAATATAAATTATAAAATAATAAATAGAAAATAGATTTTAATTGAAATTGAAAAATTCATAAAACATTAAAAATAAAATATATTCAAAAAAAAGAAATTTATTGCATACTATAAAAGATTGTTTCTTTAAATACAAACATAGTTTTGTGTAATTTGAATAACAATATATACTAATTTAATTGTTTTATTATTTTTTTATTTTACTTTTTTTTAACTTCTTGAAAACTCATTTTATTTTTAAATGAAATTCATTTCTATCATTTTATTTTTTCTTTTGCTTTTGTCTCATCATATACTTTGTTTTTATTCTCCAATTTCATCGTATTAAAAAAAAAAAAAAAAAGAAATATAAATCATCTTTTTTCTTTCATGTATTTTTATGCATTTATATATATGCAAGTAAAAAAAATTTTTCTTATATTACCTGGTACTTATACTTTTATTACATATTGTTTAACTTATGCCACGCGACTATAGTATCTTATATTATGTTGTCTATGTTCAACAACTATTTTCAGACACTTTGGTATACTTACCTTTAAATATATATAGAAGTGGAAATATACATGCAAGTGAGTACTACTGTTATCATAAACCCAAGGGAAAGATAAAGGAAAAAGAATAGTACAACAAGTGCTTTGGCTACTTTTTTTTTTTAAGAAATAGTAAAAAAGAATGAAATGTATAATATACAGTTATATCAAAAGAATGCGATACTTATATTGGTAATGTCGGTCGCGACAGGGTTTTTTTAGACTTTATCCCCTTTGCGACCATTTACGAACCTTTAGCGAATACATAAACTGGTTTCTTACTCTTTAGTTTTATACTAAAATAACTACCCACCTTTTTTTCTCCTTTTTTTATTTTATTTATTTTATTTTTTAGTTACCCTTAACATTTACAGTATAAATAGAAAAATGTTTTTACTTTGTTTGTTTTTACATGATCAGGTAAATAATACTTGAATTATAATAAAAGAAACTTTTATAAAAAAAGAAGATAACTGGTGTCTAAGGATCAATTTATAAACTTATTATGCGAATTTTTTTCTTTTTCTTTTATTGCCTATTTTCTATTTGATCTTTTTTAAAAGAAAATAACCATTAACCTGAAAATTCAATTGACGTAATTTTAAAGTAGATACATGAACATTTGAACAATTCTTAGTGAATCTTACCTAAAAGAAGGTAAAAAGGTAGAGTTTTAAAAACAGATTTGATTAGGATCAGTTTTCAAATTCACGATATTATGCTTATTTTTAAGGTCCTAATTTCTAAGATTCATACATGATACCTGTTTTTCATGTTTTAACAATTTAAAAAAAAATTAAAGCCAGTTTTAGAACATTTTGAAAAATTGGAGAAAACCAAGAAAAACCAATTCTTTTCAAGGATCTTAAAATTTTTTTTCAGTAACTAAATAAACTGTTTGTAATAAAAAATTGAATATTCGAATTTATTGCAACGTTTCGATTACATTAATAGCTATCATCTTCAGAAAATTTATAAAAATTTCTAAATTAATTAATATTATATGCTGTGCCTAGCACGTTATTAATTAATTTATGCATTGGTTGATTGATTTTTATGGAAACAGAGTAATATGACCAGCCAACTTGCTCTGTCCAAAATAATTAGTTATCTGATCATGCGCTAATTTTTAAGCTTTTTTGCCAAGAAACAAAGGAGATCAACAGGACGGAAATCTGATGGTGAAGATGGAACGGAAGTCTTTTTAATAGCTAGTAACAGTGATTTTTTCCAAGCCGTGGGGAAAGCCCCATCTGTTAGAGATGCATTAAAAAGCTTGACCAAAAGTGGACCAAGAACAGGAAGTGACTTTGCAACTATCTTTATGAGGTATGCTATCAGTACCAGTAGCCTGTGATGAGAAGTGGGCTACTGCCAGAATTACATCTTTTAAGATAAACTCTGTAAAACTAAACCCATCATTGAATTCTGAACTAATTAACTCGTTAGTCTCATCAATATCTTCTGTTATTGATGTTGAGACTCCAGCAAAGTAAACGTTAAGATCATCCGGGGAAAACCCATGAAGATCACTGCGAGGAGTAGGTAGCAGTCCTAAATGTCTCATTTCTCGCCAAATGTCGCGGTTGTTGTCAAGTGCTTCATCAAGTTTTGTACGTAAAAATGTGTTGTGTGCAACTTCAGAGAGCGACTCAATTTGCTCGGTAAGTTGAAGTATTTTTGTCAGCAGAGAAGCATTTTTACAGTTTAAGTACCGGCGTTCGATTGTCTAATAACGTTTTAGTATTAAAAAGTTTAGCTTATCATCAATCCAGGGATGTCTAGACTTTTTAGGGTTGATAGTTTTAAGTGGAGCTAGCTTGTCAATGGCAGCCTGTAGATTATCACTGAGATTAGAGACAGCATAGTCCAGACTAAAATTGTTATCAAATGCTGACCTATCAGACTTAATCAAAACCTCATTGATAGCTTCAGGAGTTATGCTGTTTAATTTTCTATAAGAGAAACTCTCCTTGGGAATTTTAGGGATGAAAATTCTTATTTCTACTTCAATGAGGTCATAATGTGATCATAATCACTCATAAAAGGTGGAATTTTGTTGTGATAACTGAGGACTGTATCATTATTGTCCACACACATAACATCAAGCCAAGTATTGCAGATGATAGAGCCAGGGGGACGACGTGTTGCTTGATGGTTAATTACGAGTGATAACTCACTAAAAAGGTTTTTTACAGAAAAAGTATTGCTGCTGTCAGCAAGCATGTCAATATTTAAATCACCCATTATTACCTTATGACTATAGTTTGAGCTCAGGTCCCTTAAGTTAGACAAAAACTGACGATCATCATCAAAGGGAACATAAGATGGACGGTATATTACACAGACAAAGATAGGTGGAGTTTCCTTGCCTGAGATGCGACACATAATGTATTCGAAGCAAGTGGGTTTGCCTTTTTGTGTTGTATTGAATCGTGCTAAGACTTTGGCTCTTAAGTTATATTTAATGTATAAAACGACCCCACCACCTTGGGTGTTACGATCTTGCCTGATCGAACTGTATCCCCTAATTGCTACGATATTGTCATAAACAGCGTCATCAAAGCGAGATTCAGCAACTCCCATCACGTGATAGGATGAGTCCTCTTCAAGTAATTTGGAGATTTGCCTGAAATGGCACTTTGTCTTTGTCAATTTTATGAGCTTTTAGGGGTTATACTGTTATACTGTTCCTGTCTGAGTAGCATTCCCATATAGCTCTTAATTCTGTAGCTGAGTTAAAGTAATGTGCACGGTCACCATTCATTCAATTTTCCAAAAATCTTCCCTCTTTATGCCAGACATATTTAAAACCTAGATTACGAGCAATAACTTTTAGTGAAGAAAAATTTTTTTATTCTATTGAGGAGAAGATTTCTATTGGGGAAAAATAGAGTACCATCTAATGAAGCAGTGAGTGAAGAGGTCAATTACATGATAGAACAATAAGAAGGAGAAGGAATGTCGACAAAGAGGCTGTTGTGTTACATGTGTTATGTATATATTGTATATGCCACAGTGTTATAGAATAGTTTGTATTATCGGCTATAATACGGATTATAGACAAGTAAAATTTTTAAAATCATTACTTTTCTATGATACTGGAATTTTAAGTGTCATAGCCTATAATCCGTATTATATAGCCTATAATACTCACGCACTTTTGTATTATAGAAAAATGAAAAATAAAATCGTTTTCATCATTTCGCTACCATTCAATTATTTATTTTTTATACTACCTTCATAAATCTATTAACTTACAATAAAATTTTTAATTATTTTATTTTAATTATTAATTTATTTATATAAATTTAAATTATTTATCTCATTAATGATCAACGTAAAAAACAACAATAATTGCTTATAGAATAATATTATTATTAAGATAAGAATAATATAATTTTATATTTGGTTTTTTTCGAGCACGAGTTACTTAGAATCAAAATTGGTACTATAGCATTCAAAATTATTATAGATATCATCAGTAGTATTTTAATTTCAAACAGTATTTTTTTTTTTCGTTTTTGCAAACAAATTTTTTGATTATTACAAAATAATTGAAAATAGTGAAAATATCCTTTATGTTAAAACTGTTGTTCGTCAAGATTTTGAAGAAAAGTTAAAAGAACAATATTTAAATCGTAAAGGGAATAAAGCATTGTGGGACAAGAGAAGCTTCAGCTATACAATCTCTTTCTGGTGGTCAAGGGTACAAAAAATGCAATTGCAGAGCTTCTGCTAAGCAATGTTCAACAAATAGATGTCAATGTTATAAAGCTCAGGTTTTATGTGATTCACGTTGTCATTTAATTGGCCATCTAAAAATAAATAAAATAGTTATAATATTTGAATAAATAATTAAAATAAAATAATTAAAAATTTTATTAATAGATTTATGTAGGTAGTAAAAAAAAATAAATAATTGAATGGTAGTGAAATGATGAAAACGATTTTATTTTTCATTTTTCTATAATACAAAAGTGCGTGAGTATTATAGGCTATATAATACGGATTATAGGCTATGACACTTAAAATTCCAGTATCATAGAAAAGTAATGATTTTAAAAATTTTACTTGTCTATAATCCGTATTATAGCCGATAATACAAACTATTCTATAACACATTTTTCATGTGTGTGTGTGCACCCCCCTTCATTTTTACTATTCGGTTATAGTTGCCTCCCCAGTGCGGTCTTGACTCCCGCTTTATAAAGACGTTGGCATTTAGCCTTCTAATAAATCAAATGTTATTAGTAGTAATCATTAAGTGCATTTATTTCACCACACCATTATCAATTATCCATTTTTCCTTGAGACCCACGCCATCAGAGGCATATGAATTTTATTTTGGTATGCTAATTGCTCTCTATAGGAAATTGGAGGAAAAAACACCCTTACTAAAATCAGGACTTTAATTGGAGTGCAAAACGGCATGCAATTAGTTGGTGTTGAATCATA
Source organism: Anagrus nilaparvatae (assembly GCA_022575985.1). Taxonomy (NCBI): domain Eukaryota; kingdom Metazoa; phylum Arthropoda; class Insecta; order Hymenoptera; family Mymaridae; genus Anagrus; species Anagrus nilaparvatae. The sequence goes on from JAKSXM010000272.1 coordinate 16,626,751, forward strand.
TAAGAAAAGCTAGTTCCCTTTATAATGATTTTATGGAGTAATGATCTTTCCATCGTATTAAATAAGCAGAATATTTAGTCATGCCGCTCGATCGTACTAGCATTCATTTAACATCTTTAATTTAACATCCTTCTCTAAACCTTTGCTAAATGTAACATGACTAAATCTCAGCAGCAGAACTGAAGCAGATGCAGAGAGTGAAAGATTTAACATAATAAAATCCCAAATATAATATATAAATATTATAAACCCATTAAGTATTTTCATTTCACCAAAAACTTAACACATTGTGGTGACAGTAAAAATTTAAAAAACTTTTTGACATTATTTTATTTAAAACATTTCTATTAAGAAAAAAAATCTTACGAAAAAAATACCTCATTCAGTTATTTAAATTCAAACTAAATAAATGTTTACTGCAAGAAATTTACATGCAATAAAATATAACAGTTATTACCTGCTTTATAGAAAAATTATATTTATTACAAAATCTAATAAATTTAAAATCAATATATGTATGCATGTTTTTTTTTCAAAAATACAATAAAAATAGAGAGAAATTAAATGGTTGTCAGATCTATACAGCATATCTTATTAGAAACAAATATTCATGTCACATACCTGGTACCGGATGGTGCCAAGTGTTTGACTGTTACCTCCCCTATTTCTGACTCTTCATTGCATAAACCTCTGCTTACTGTATATCTGTCTATATATATATATATATATATATATATATATATATATGTATGTACACATAAAGAGCACGTGCATATAAGAGTGGTAGACCGGCGCCGCGATTTTGCGTTATTTACCATGATTCCTTAGTAGGAAGTATATATAGGAAATTGGAATAAAACGTACTTTAAGATACGATATATGAAATAACGCATTGCTAAAAAGTATGAACAGATAAATTGAAAAAATATAAGTACAGATAATATGAATATAATAACAAATATTAAAATTAAATTTCATTAAAAGTTCGTAAAAATAGGAATTAATATTAGGAAACCAAGAAAAAAGTATTTTAAATATTTTAAATTCTAAAACATTTATAAATAAATGAAAATATTCAACATAATTTTCATGAGAATTGTTTTAATAAACTATTCATAGAATTTTAATTAAACGTAATTTATATAAAAACAGATATAATACTTTTATAATATTTTTTGTTTAACCTTTCTTAGAAAAGCTAATATCATAGTTTTTCATAAGCTAAATTTCTTAGAAGATTAGGAATTTCATTTAATGAACTAACAAACTTGTTTTTTAAATAATTAATCATTTAAACAAAAAGTTTTTAGACATTAAGGTAGCTCTTTCATGAGAAATTTCAAAAAAATACATGCGATCTTAAGGGAGAAATTTTTAACCTGAATTATTAATAGGAAAACCAAAAAGTACATTAATAAAACCGGTGACGTTTTAAACAAGACAATCTATAGCTTCAGATTAAATTTTTCTCTAGCCATGCAAAATCTAAAGATTTCTTTGAAGTTTTTCGGTTTAATTTTGTGAAAAAAAATTTTTTTTGTTAATAAAAAAATTATGTAAGTTAAAAACAGTTGTAAAAATTTAAAACAATTTGTTATTAATATTTTGAACTGATTACATATTCGTATTCAGTGACCTTAAAAACAATAACGTATGGTGGAAAATTCCGTAGATTAATAAAAATTAAAATTTGATTACAAAACAGGGCTCTACGCCATACCACGTCTATTAATATTATCAGAAATTAAATAATTTTTAATTCGAGCAAGATTATCAAATTTTAGTAAATACAGAAGGATGTTATAAAATAGGAAACCACGAACAAGTCTATTTCCTTTACACGGAATCAATAAATAAGAAGGGTAGCATGTCTATTAGAGTAAATTATTTCATTATTGTTATTATTAAATATGTATATTTAATTTTAAATTTATAAATTAAAGGAAATGATTAAAAATAAAAGAATTATATATTATACATGGGTACTTCAAAATGTAATTTATACATAAAATTAAAAGTACTAATAAAAATAATCTTTCATGCAATCTTTTAGTTCCTAAGGTTCAATTCTCGTTTTTTGCTAATTTAAAAAAAGCCAGCTAATTTTTAGTATTTTATCATGAAAATGTATTTCCTTTTAGGGCCGGATAAAAAATTTTCCATAGAAAATGATTCTAGGTTTCAAAAATTAATCTGGATATTTAGAATCAATATCATTATCAGTATAAATTGTAATTTGGATTTCCAAAGATAGTTGTAAGTCCCCAAACCTAAATTCTTCCAAGTTCCTAAACATTTCTCCTTAAGATCATGATCCACGATAACAAACAAAAAATTATCAATAATTTTTCTTTCATTGAGTTTTTGACTTTAAATTTGGCTAAGTAATTATGAAATCACTAAGAATTTTAAAGTAATTTTGGTTAATTTTAAGTTATTTTGGTTATAATTTTGGCTCGAAATTGGAATTGAGTTTAAGAATAAATTTTTTTTAGTAAAAATCAGTAAAAATTTTATCTCCTTTGGTTTTTATTTTTACTTATTATTTTAACTATAAATCTTGCCATATAAAATGGGAATAAAAAAAGTACCCAAAATAAAAGTACAAAAATTATCATCGCTAATAGTTATTTGATACATTGCGAATGCTAATTAAAAATGTTACATTCAAAATTACTTTCCTGTATTGTAATTCGCAATGATTTTAATCTTTATGCATAAAAATTCATAATACACAGCATACAAAAACTGTATAAAAAATTATGTATTTCAAATATTCCATGCCTTTTGAGAAAAATATTCTAAATGAATCTGATAAAAATATATAATAACTAAAGTATACATTAGTCATAAATTTAAAAAAAAACTGATAATATAACGATAAGAAAATCCAAAAATATAAGAAATAGAAAAAAAAACTAAAAAAGTAAAATTTAATATAGAATATGCAATTCACGGTTCTAACATAAGAAAATTTATACATTAAATACTAAAATTTTAAGAGATTATACAAGAAGGCGATTTCGCGGACGAATAAAATAGCCAAGGTAAATATTATATAGTGAAGAAAAGGAAGATCGGGCCAGTAGTTCCTTCATAAATAAACACAACTACTTGAGCAGCTGGCGCAGACGTAATTCATCGCGAATTAATTTAAGGGTTCGTGCTTTCCTTCCCGCACCGGTACTTTCATTAAGATCTGCTTGCGCCATTTGGTGGAATAGTATTATAGAGCTAACCTGCCCAAAGCATGCACCATTTATATAGTTTTATATATATATATATAACAAGGTATATATATTTAAGACTAAGAATAAGAAAAGAAATCTTATGGAAATATTCATGTTTTCAAATGTTAGACAAAGTAAAAAGATATAATTTATAGAAGCAAAAGTGTTCTTTTTTAAAAAATATATTGCATAGTGTTAATTTTTTTTTTTTAAATTCAGTGCATAATTATTGAGTTTTGTTATTGTACACCTTGAATAGACTTAACAAGGTTACAGATAAATACACCTTGAAAATTTAAGGGTACTTTTTTTATTTTATAAAAATAGAGTATTTCAATGTATAAATAATGATGACGTTGAAAAAGAAAAAAAAGATTTATTTTTCTTTACGTAATATTTATCTATCCTGATTTTATTAAAATTTATGAAATTCGTGTGTAAAATTAATATAATAAATTCTTTACTTTAAAAAATAAAATAAACAATTTTACTTATTAAATTTTTTTAAAATTTAATTTAATTTTATAATAATGAGAAACAATTTAATGGGAGAAAATCTATAACGGGTTTATGTATACAAATAATTCGCATATTGAATTTTTTATTTATTATAAACATTTTAGCTCCCTAATGTACCTCTTTAAAATTGCATTAGTCCCTTAACTCAAATTATTCTGTGTTGCATTTGAGCCCCTCCCCCTTTAAATGACCATTTGGGAATTTGGGAATCTTTTATTCACATAAGCCTTATTCCGTGATTCAAAAAAGATAATATTCTTAACCAGTGTTATTTTAAGACCCGGATAAAGTCCATAAATTAATAAATTTCAATTATTCTAAGACCCAAAAGCGAAATTATTCTAAGTCTCATTTGACTCCCCCCTCGATTTTAAGATTCACAAAGTAACCCTCCCTACACACATGTATCATGTTTAAACAGAAAATTTATTTTATTCAACGAAAAATGCCCACATTTGGAAATTGGTTCTATTTATGAAGGTTAAGAATACATATATTGAAAAACTTACGTTAAGTATCTTTGTAGCTGAGCAAAAGTTGTAAAAAAGTGCTTTTAGAGTAAATCAGTGAATAATGGAAAACAAAATCGTTTGGTATATGTTGCTCAATAAACCAGCCATTCAGAATATTATTTAAGAACAGTATACTTTTAAAAATCAAAGTTCAATAATCGAACTCGATTGTTACTTGGAAGTTTTATCAAAATTCGAGGGAGAGAAACCTTAATTCTTGTATATTAGTTCTTCTAAGTTTAGAAACTTAACTTAGTCGAGCGCCAAAAACGGGCGCAATAATATGCAATACATTAAATTTAATTTTTAGTTAAATAAAACACAGGTTAATAATATTTTCTAGGATATTTTGCAACCTTTTTATTAAAATTGTTTTTTTAGAAATTTAATTGAAACTAGAAAACCAAATAGATCATACTTTCATTTTTTGAAAATCACATGTGCAAGCATAATTACAATATTAAAAGATACTTATGACTATAAAAACTTGTCCAAAATGAAAAAAAAAATCGTTTAAAATAAACTAATTTAAATACAAAACAATGGTGATAAATAAAAAATAAGCAAACCAATGGTATTAAATTAAACTCATGCTAATAATCTTGACAACTGATTTTATAAAATAAGATTTAAAAAAAGCTATAATCAAATGTTTCACTGGTTTGCAAAAAAAAAAAACATTCCCTAAAGTATTTGATGATAAAAGTTAAAAAAAAAATAAAACTAGACGACTGATATATACATGAGTTGATCAAAACTTTTTATGTACATTTTCTGACAAGTATATATATCTATATATCACATAATGTAATTTTAACACTAATATATATATACCTAGAATGCCATAAAATGCGCGACAGGTGTGAGCGTGATCCTGAAAAAATTACTTTAGTCTTTGAGTAAAATCGTGAAAGTATGAAAAATGCGAAAGAAACTTAAAAAGAATAAGAATAGAGAATATCACATATATAGGTTTTTATAAAAAAGACTATAAAAAAGTAAATACACGATGATTATGATGAACTATACTGATAAAAAAAAAAAAACAGATTTTTTGTGTTTAAAAAATTATCAATAAATTTTTATCGTTTTTAACTAATAAAAAAAAATTATAAAAAAATTGCAATTTTATATTAACTCCTTTAACTTTTTTATTAAATTATATTTAAAAAATTTAAATTTTGACTAAAAATTTAGATTGGTTAATGTAAATATATTATCAAAAGCATGGTATAGCTAAAAATTGAGAACAATATTAGCTATTTTCAACTTTGTTACTAGGGCAGCAAAATAAATAAGTTTTCATTTGTTTATAACCAGAGTTGGGCAAACATGACAGATATGGATTTTTTTCCATGTCCATATTCCATATTTTTTCATATATGGAATCTATATCATATTAATATGAAATCTAAATATGATCATTTTTTTTCCATATTTATATGGAAAAAATTGATCATGTATGGATTACATAATATTTAAGAAAAAATATGGAATATGGATATGGGAAAAAAATCTATATCTGTCATATTTGCCCAACTCTGTTTATAACTTATAATAAATATTTGTGGTTATTCTTAGACTTAACCTATTACTTATGTTTTAATAATTAAACCCACTAAAATTTACACAAGAAATTTTGAACCCTTTGTTTTTATTTTATTGATTAATTTTTTCACCCAATTGCAGAGCAGGTTTCGAATTTTAATTTCAATATTCAGAAGAAAAGTTCGTTAGCAGCTATAGTTTGTTAGATCTCAAAGTAACTTACCAATAATCCTCGAATTTAAAAAGATTTTTATTAGTGTTAGGAAGTTTATAAATGTAGATGTTGCAGGTTTTTACCTTTATATTAACTGTAAAAATATTTTGCTTGAATTTTTAAGTACTTGCTCTTGAATTTTCGATTTAAAACTTTGCCCAACTGCTATGTGGCCCAAAATTAATTAAAATTTTAAACAGTATACAAATTATCTTCAAACTTTATGATTAAACATACATACGAATAAAATTGATTTCATAATGATATTGCTTAAAATTTCAAACAATATATTTTTACAGTGTTGTTTTGCCCCAGTGAAGTTATTATATTTAATTTGACTGCTTACCAAGCTTGGAAAAGTTCGGTGACTATATGTGTCAAAAATGAGCTCCAGTGTAAAATTTGGTACGCTAAAATATTTTACTCTGATTTTTAAAATCAAATTAAAAAATAAAGTAGGCTATTCCCCTAAATTTACATTTACAACCAATAGTTTTACAAAAAGCTTGACGATTTCATTTCATAAATCAGGATGGTTAGTAATTAAAATTTTTGAATACTTACCTTTGAACTTTGAAAAGTAAATTCTGCCTTCATTTTTTCTTATTATTTATAAATTAATCATTTAAAAAAATAAAATTAAAATACTCATTTTTTTTTTATTTTGCAGAATATTGTTTTTTATTTGGCAGCAAATAATTTTTATACAGTTTGCATTAAGAATAAATTATAGATCCTTTTTTTTTGAAACTATTTTATACAAGTATTATATATTGTTATAAGAATACATAGAAATCATTTTTTTATTTTTTAGATTAATTTAAACATTTTGAACATTTGTTTTTTTATAATTAAATTATTTTTAAATAGAAACAATATTTAATGAAACTAATATATATTTTTGATTGGCAGTTATTTTAAAAAATCGTTTGGATTTTTGATAAAAGTCGCCATTTACCAAAAGTATAAGATTCCTGAAATGACAGCTAATTTAATTACTTCTAAGTGTTGCTATCAAATAAATGGGTTCTTATGGAGCCATTGCTTGGGCCCATAAAAAACAATGTTATTTTCATATGCTTGGTGACTATACTTAAAGTGATTAAATGAGCTATCAATTTGAGAATCTTAATTTTTTGGTGATAGTCAACATTTTTTCATCCGGTAATCAAAAATCCAAAAAACATTTTAAAGTAACTGCCTGGCTAATATATATGATGAATTCAGAATTTTTATGAAAAGTCTATTTCATCGATGAAAATCATAAAAATATAGAGCTAAAAACATCTTATGCACCAACATGTATTTCTTCAAAGAGGCTAGACTTCTAACAAAAATGCTGAATTCACCAAATGAACTGTGACATATACATAATGATTTTCTTATAACTTTATTTTTATTTAAAATCGCAAATATATCTTTTATTAATTGTTAATACTCTTTATACATTATATAATTATTTGTCTTTTATTATAGTTTAATATTAACATATTAATGAATTTATCATTCACAATATACTCTATAATGGTCATTCTTCAATAATTACATTTATATATGAGCATTTTCATTACTTTTAAAAATTTAATTACCTGTAATTTTGATTAGATTAAACCTGTAAATGAAAAACCGATGAAAAACAAAGCTTCTTTATTAATTTATAAAAATAATGTAAATGTTGATATACAAACGTTTTAATTAATTATTATTTATACATAAATATATATATATATATATATACCACATATTCACCCATACAAATATATATTTAATATTTTAGCAAAAGTACACTTGCGTTATAATTCATCGATGATTGCTATATATGTATATTAAAAGCAAACGATACTTGTGCTGGCAGTTTATATATATATACATGCCAAAGCCACTCACGAAAATTCATATTGTATGGCTAATATATATTTATTATATATACCACTACTTCATATTTATATACATTATTTATTTATTTATTTATACATTATTGCATTTTAAAGCTTATGTTTAATTATATTTTCTAAATTTATTTATATATTTATATAACAATCGACACATTGTTTTATTTTTCTCTATTAAACGTATATTAATAGAAATGCAATTATATATACGAAAAAAATATATTTATATATTATGTATAAATAGGCAAGATGAAATGAAAATTTTTGAACATTTTTTACATGGGTAGATTTAAATGAAGTGAGGGCGATTTGTATGGTCGGGTCTTCAAAACTGCCCCAAAGTGTTTTTTTCTGAAAGTACTACCAAAAATAAGTAACCAGCCCAATTTTTAGCCTCCCAGAGCGAAATCTCGATTTTTGGCAGCCATTTTAGTGTTTTTGACTGTCGTAAAAAATGTAAAAAACTCACGTTAGCAAGAAAAATTTTTTCCTTTTAGGTCCGGATAGGAAATTTCCCTGGCTATCCGATTTCGGGGCCAAAAATTTTTTTTGAGTAGCGCATGCGTGAGGAACCGCTAAGATAGGCTTTTTTTTTTTAAAAGTCGATTTCTCAAATGCCTATTAGTGAAAAATCTTCTTACCAGGCTTAAAATTTTCCTTAAACCTTATATTTTTGGCGAAAAAAAAATTTCGGTGGGACACTGCTTTTTGGGAGCTCTAGACAAAAAAATAGCAGCTTTTAAAACTTCATTTTTTACTAATTTCAAATTTCCCTTCAAGTCACATGACCAATCAAAAATCTGACCAAACATTTGGATTCCGCGGGAAATTTTGTAAATGTTTTTCATGCTAATGTAAGTTTTTTACAGCAATAATAAAAAAAATTATGACTCATTTTTCTTACATTTCTTACGACAGTCAAAAACACTAAAATGGCTGCCAAAAATCGAGATTTCGCTCTGGGAAGCTAAAAATTGGGCTGGTGACTTATTTTCGGTAGTACTTTCAGAAAAAAACACTTTGGGGCAGTTTTGAAGATCCGACCATACAAATCGCCCTCACTTCATTTAAATCTACCCACATATTATTTCTATTTAAGGGGCACCATTCACTGTTCATAATTTTCGCTTTCCATCTGGGGCAGTTTTCTGAATCCCGAAAATCAAGTATAAGAATTCTTAGAATAGCAAATACTAGAAGAATTGAAAAACGGATCAAAATACCTAATAAATAGTTTCAAATTTAATAAAATTTACTATGAAATTTACTATGAAATACAAAGTTTTATAAGATGAATTTTGGGAATTCTCCCGTTCTAAATTTTAATGCATTCCAATTTTACGAATCCGGAATTGAATTTTTCTGCAAAATTCATTTATCGGACTGTTTTCGAAAAATCTAGATTTCACGGTTCTGAAAATTAATCTGGATGGACAACGACAGTTAAGACCAGGGAATGGTGCTCTATTTAAGCATTTTCTTATTTTTTTATTTTTAGAAATATATTCATTATTTTTGGGATAGATCTTAAATTTAATATTTTATATATGATTCATCCTAAAATGAATCAGAACTGTTTAAAAAAATTTTATTATCTAGAGTTAGATGAAAAGAAGAAAATTAATTTTTTTTGTTAAGTTCACTAAAATTTTCTAATTTTTTTTCCATATCGAGTTTTTAGAAAAATATATTTTTTCTAGTTTATTTGCTTTATTTGTTAGAAATAAAGATACAGCTGTAACAATGTAAAAATTTTTGGCCAAATTTGAAATCGGGTGAGAAAGTAGAAAAAAGCAATCATTTTCAACGCATTTAATAAAATAATGGTTTTTAAAACAAGAGTCTATGAGATGATTCTTTTTGCAACTATTAAAAGATATAAATTAATGAATAAATATCTGGTGGCCTCAGGCCGCTAGGTATTTGTTAATTAACTTCTTCTGATAGTTTCAATAAGATACACGCTTAAACTCGAGTTTCAAAATGTATTTTTTATAATTATGACATTTAATTTCTTTACCCCTACGGTGTGTAAAAACGTGTGCATAAGTGATTTTTTAAGCACTGCAGTCTTCGCACCTCTATAAGGCTGATTATACAAAAACCATAAAAGTCAATCGCAAGCGTAGCCCTAAAGCGATTCGCAGAGACCAAAAAATCTTGTTGTGCGCATCGTATTGCGGTTGCGCTTGTGACTTCTTTTAGGCTCCATCTACAGAAGCCTTAAAAGGGGGTCGCAACCGCAAGCGTGAGCGCAACGCAATGCGCAGAAACCAATTTTGGCTCCTGCGCAACTCCAAATACACTAAGGCCCCATCTACAGAAACTGTAAAAGGGGGTCGCAACCGCAAGCGTGAGCGCAACGCAATGCGCAGAAGCCAATTTTGGCTCCTGCGCAACTCCAAATACACAAAATCTTCTTCTGCGCATTGCGTTGCGCTCACGCTTGCGGTGCGCCTCGGATTTACGGCTTCTGTAGATGGGGCCTAAATCTTCTTCTGCGCATTGCGTTGCGCTCACGCTTTCGGTGCGCCTCGGATTTACGGTGTCTGTAGATGGGGCCTTACGGCATTTGTAGATGCCGTCTTAGGCTGATTTTAGGCCCCATCTACAGAAGCCGCAAAAAGAGGGCGCAACCGCAAGCGCAATTGTGGCGCAATGAGCAGAAACCAACTTTGTCTTCTACACAACTCGAAAGACAAAAAATCTTCTTCTGCGCATTGCGCTGCAATCGCGTTTGCGGTTGCGCCACCTTTTGCAGCTTCTGTGGGGCCTAGTCTAAGGCCCCATCTAAAGAAGCCGTAAAACCAAGGCGCACCGCAAGCGTGAGCGCAACGCAATGCGCAGAAGAAGATTTTGTGTATTTGAAGTTGCGCAGGAGCCAAAATTGGTTTCTGCGCATTGCGTTGCGCTCATGCTTGCGGTTGCGACCCCCTTTTACAGCTTCTGTAAATGGAGCCTTAGAGTGGTTCTACAAACGCCGTAAATGGGGGTCGCAACTGCAAGTGCAGCCACAACGCAATGCGTACAACATGATTTTTCATCCCTGCGTATTGCGTAGCGGCTGCACTTGCGGTTGTGACTCCGTTTTACGGCGTTTGTAGAGCCACCCTTACGGTGTTTGTATAATCTCTACATAACCGTAAAATCGAACAACGCAATTCGTAGAAGATGATTTTTGTTTACTGCGCAACGTGAAGCATGCAAAGTCATGCAACATAAGACTGGTTATCCAAATTCTAAAAAAAGGTATCGCAACCGTAACGCAATGCTCAGAGACCATAAGTCGTGCTTTGCGCATTGCGCTGCGGTTGCGACCCTCGTTTACGGTGTTTGTAGAACCAGCCTTAGTCTTACTTTACCGCATGGCGTACCCCTATGCTATTGGTATAGGAGTCACGTGACGCCGCAAGCGTAAGCCTATATCTATATAGCATTGAGCTGCGTCGTGCGATGCGTTTATGTAGACAAGGCTTAGGCCGAGTCTACATAACCGTACCGCACGGCGCAGCCCAATGCTATTGATATAGGCTTGCGCTTGCGGCGTCACGTGACTCCTATACCAATAGCATTGGGCTGCGCCGTGCGGTGCGGTTATGTAGACTCGGCCTTAAGACTACAATCATTCGCTGAACTCTTGCGGACCAGCAAAAGAAGTCCGCAAGACAGTGGTCCCAAGTATACATAAAATAAATACTATTTAATTTATCCTATATTTTCAGTTGGTGCCACTACCTCAGCGGACGATCACAAAAGTTAAACGCCATAATTATAAGAAAATTTTCTTTTATTTGGGCTTAAATTTTTTAAAACCATAATCAAAGCAAGTTCGAAAAATATTATTTATAAATCGCTTTCATATAATATCCAATAAATAAATTAAAAATCGAAGTACCCAGCAGTGCTATTTTAGATCAGAAAAGCTCATTCAAAATTTTACTTTTGTTCTTCAATACATTTTTTATGATAATAAATTTTTGTATGAAATTTCGTTGTTTCTTTTAATTTTTATAAAAAATTCTGATCCTGATTATTATTTAATTGGGAATTTCTAAAAAATTTATTAGTTTGTTTTCATCTGTAAAATAAATGCACTAACAATATAATAAATGCTAATATTAATAAGACAAAATGACTAATCATCCGATCAATCGTTGACGTTGAAGATGAAGATGTTGAAGAATGAATATTATATTTTTTATTTATTTTATTATTATTATTTATCGATGACGATGATAATATTGATGATTGTATCGAATTAATATGATTATTATTAACAACATTATCATAATTATTTTTTTTATGATTATTATTATTATCAATTGAAGAATCATATATAATATCTTCGTTTAAATTATTATTATCATTTTTATTATTTGAATTAATGTATTGTATTGTATCACTTGATTTGTAGGATTTTAATTGTCCTGATAATTCTGTAACATATAAAAAAATGACAAATTTTTTTATTTTTTATTTTTAAAATAAATAAAAATATTGGTAAAAAAAAAATGTATATAAATCAAGTTATAAAAATATATTCTTGTATATTATTGGCTTATCAAATTATTTGTGAAAAATGTTTGGAATAAAAATAAAAATTGTTGATTGGCGATTAAATAAACGACGTCAACGTTAAATAAAAAACAAAATCATAATAAAAAATAATAAAATTAAATTATAAGAAACAGTAAATAAAAAAAAAATAAAAAAAATTGAATATATTATGTTGCATAGTTAAAATATCTATAAAGTACTTGATCGTATCATTGAATAAATAAAAAAAAAATTTTTTTTATGAAAGCTTATTTTTATAAAAGAAGTATAGGTATTTATAATAATAATAACAGAATATTGAAATAGACGAGAGTAATAAATTTGTAATTTATTATTAAATTTATCAATTTTTTTTTTTTCTTTACTATATTTATAATAATTTCTTCAAAGAAAATAATTATACGATTTTGAATTATTTAATATTAAATTGAAGAGTACACATTTTATTTTAAATAGATTGGTTTATTTAATGTACTTGTTATTGAAGTAATATTTATATAAAATTTTTTATAAATGAAACTTTTTTTTTCTAAGAATTAAAATTCAAGAAATTCAAAGTAATTTTTTTTAGTAAATGATAATAAATTTATTTAAATTCTGAACTAAGGCAGCGATTTAAACTTTGTAACCGTAATAATTACAATTTTTTAAATTAAATCTGTTATCAAGAAAATATGGATATACAAATATTAACAATTTTCGGTACCAGAAGCTTATACCACCTTGAACAGCGGTATTTAAGGTTTAAAATAACGTTATATTTTTATAATGTACCCCATTTTGAACATGGTCTTGAATACTAGCTCAGTCCAATCAGGGTTTAGATAAAAAAAGATCTGCTAAAGGTTTTCTCGGTCACTGATTCCGAAAATCGTAGTTTTATTTGCAGGCCTGTTTATTTGTGGTAAATTTGGAGAACTATACAACTTTTTGAGACTAATATTCATCATTAGTCTCTAAATTAATAAATTACGACCTCTTACGACGGTACGGCTTCAAAAATGGCGTGTGTGCGTTTTAGAGATTTTATGAATGCATTTTTCTATGTCTAACTTTTTCAATATTATAAAATCCGCATCCAGTAGAATAGAGGGCAATCACCGTTAGGTTTAAATATTGTAAAAAAATATGGTATAAAAAAATAAAAAACTTACCATAAAGTCTTATGCTACTTTCATTCTCACCACCTGAATTTTTAGCCGCACACGCATAAGTACCAACATCATCTTTTGTAAAATTTTGTATTGTCAAAAGCATTTTAACTTTGAAATTAAAATTTGAATTAAGTGAATTAGGATCGTTTGAAACCTTCATTATTTGAACTATATGACGATTACTTGATATTATCATTATACCTATCAACATAGAAACATGTTTACATTTAATAAATTATCGATTTGGTTAATATGAATAATTTATAAAAGAGATCGTACAACAATATTAATTATAAGGGCTATTGTAAACAATATTACAAGCTTTCTCTAAATATTAAATTACAGAAAATTTCATTTTAATAATATTTTTAACTTTATTAACATAAATTTTCAAAAAATTCATTTGATCAGTTTTATGTGCAATTTTGGCATTATTAATGAGTTTGAAATTAAAAAAAAAAAATTAACATATATTTTAAATAAATAAAAATACATTTAAAAGAGTATATTTTCTATTAAAAAAAATTTATTTAAAAAAATTTTAAATTTAGAGTACATAATTTCCCTAAGGATAATTCTTGTCCACAAATCTCTTTGGACGCGTCGAGTAAACTAAATAATCATCCCATGAATTTACTTGGGATTTACACGTAGAAGCCAAAAATTTTCAACTTTATTATAGTTTCTTGATGTATGTAATATATACAAGTATATAATATTTGTATATAATAATAATAATAAACTTTCTTATATACTTATATATGTTCGACATTTTCCCATCACGTTAACTTAGCTTAACATCTTATCGCGTTACAGATGCCAAACTATTTTCAACTACGTAATAATTAACAACCTTATATGACCTATTTAAATAATTATTTTGTTAAATTTGTAAATAATTATAAATATTTATACTGTTAAAAAAAGTTTGATTAATTTTCGAAGAAGCAGTTGGTAAAATTACAAAAATATTTTAGAGTTGCAAGAAAAATTAAAATTTCGAAATAAATAAATATTTTTTAGGTTTAGCAAACTTTATTTATGATATTGTTAAAAATAATATTTGGAATTTATGATTTTAATTGGATTTTATTCATATCTAAAGAACTTTTTGAATCCCTTACATCCTTATAATATGTGATCCCAAATGATCCAAAATTTATTGCAACCAACGTGAATTTTTGTAGAATTTTCAATGTAATAATGATTTTATGGCAAGAAAATGTATGGTTTTTCAAATTTATAGTAACCAAGATCTATTCAAAATATAGATACAAAAGGTTAAAATTTTGCCGTTTTAAAAAAAATTTATAAACGGATCAGTCTTAGCGGATCCTGGTTTTCTCAAAGCTTGGCACGAGTGATATATGTTCAAGCTAGTATCTAAATTTTTTCACCCATGATGTTTACAATATTTTTTCCTACCGAAACGTAGAACGAGTGTAAAAAATACCACGCCAAGTTTCACGCACAAGTTTTAGGACCAGAAGGAAAATAATATTTTTTTTATTTTATTTTACAAAAACATTGTAGTTTATTCCACAGGGATAATGACAAAATTAAAATCCGGATTTTGAATTCTTAGACAGAAGCTATAGATGTAGGTTTAAGAGTTAGAAATTTTGAAATAATCTGAAAACTTTTATTGTTAAACTTAATTGGAAAATTTATTGCAAAAATAAAGAAAGAAAAAATTTTTAGCTAAAAAATCAAGTATTTTAAATGTGTTAATCGTTAATATTAAAAAGAGTGAAATAATATTAGAAAAAAGCTATTTTTAAAATGTTTAAATTAATTCATTCAAAATTTGACATCAGGGCTGACATTTCTCACTATCTTAATATTTTCACTATTTATATTTTAACTATTGGCTTATTTGTCGCTAACACCTTTTGATTGGTAAAAACGCCTCATTTAAGTAAATTATCTATATTTTCCTTTTCTGGGGTGTTTTCGATTGTGTTGCGATTTTCGCAAAAAATAGCAAAGTTTTGATTACTGTATGTTTTTTCGATAACTATTGAGCTTTGGAGTTCGAGGAGTTGTAATATTAATGTAGTACTTTTAAATCTGCAAAAACTCCCCTTTAAAAGTGTACTTTTGCAATATTCTCAAAAAATAATGAGTTACAAAAACTTTGTACAATACATATTTACTTTATGATAATTTAAGGGTTTTACTTTACTTCTAACACTCGAGACCCCAAAGTTCTTGTCTATCGATCAAAAAATGTATCTTAAACAATATCTTTATCTTTTTTTAAGATTGCAGAAATTTTTTATTTTAATTTTCAAACAATGCAATAATATTTTAATTTTTATTTAACAACAACAATGTTACATAATTAAACCACATAAAATTACAAAATCAATAAATGAAAAATTTCAAAACACGTACGTAATTTATGAATTTATAAAAAATTTATTTTCTAATTAAAAATTTTTTAATAATTTTGTAATTAAAAAAATATATTTTTAATTTAAACAATAAATTTAAAAAAATCAAAATAGTCTTACAAATAAAAGTAAATATTAGAGTATAGGGATCTTTTAAAAACAAAATATTTACTAAAGCTTTTATAATTCGATGAACAACATTCGTTAAAGCACGTTTATGTAATATTTATTTTCATTAATTACAACATTGTTTAAAACCAAAGTAGCAAGGAATTAGAAAGCATATTTGCCTCTCCTATTCCTAGAACTCATCAAATTATAATATTCTAATTCATAAAATTTTAAGTATATACGAGTAAATTATTTTAAAAGACTTAAATTTTACATATTCTATAAATAATGAACCAATGTTCACTTTTTACTAAAAAAAAGTGTGGTATTCAAATTCATATATAGAAAGATAGATATAGATAAAAATAGATATTTATAAATAAAAAAAAAAAAACGTTAAATTTAACTCACCTTTGTTGTGCCAAAAATTAATTGATTGCGGAGATGCTTCAACATAACATTCGAGAACAACATTCGTACCAAATGGAGCACCGACCAGTTGATTCGGCACGTGTATTACTGGTGGAACTATATAGATTGAAAAAAAAAAAAACAAAAAAAAAAAGGTATATGAATTTTATGAATTTTTTAACGAGCAATTTTGTTAAAGCTTTCCATGCATATTTGGAAAAATAAAACAGTTATCTACGTTTGTTTTGTATTATTTTTTTTATTTTTTACACTGTATTGTTTATTTTACTTTTTTTTTAACTTTTTAATTGACAATTTATTTTTAACCTAACCATAGGATTTTTTTTTATTATTATAAAGGAAAATAGTAAATTTATAAATAAAAATTAAATTAAATACTTAGTAAATAAAATTTTCCAAAAAAGTTATTTACCTTTATATTAACATAGGTATTTGATTTAAAAATGATTTAAAAGAAAATAATATTTTTGAATTTACTTTTAAAATTGTTAAAATATTAAATTTTAATTATTTGAAATTAAAGCAAATAAATTTTAAAGGGTTAAAGTAAATACTTAAGGTATAACTAAATTATTTAGGATTTAATTACTATTTTAATCAGACTTTGGGTTATTTTGGTTTTTATTGGAATTTTATTTATAAAAGTTTTTGGATAAAAATGAAGGGGTTGTTCAGTTCTAGAAAAGCTAATGTATGCCAGAGAGATCTCTACGTTTTGAAGTGCAAAAGTGGATACGTTATAATAAAGTAAAATTACCAAGTAGAGCTTCTACTGTAAATTGTTTAGTTCGTGGAACTTCCTCTAGCCTAATGATTAGTCAGAAAATGAATTTTAATGAATCTAGATTTCCAGAATAAATTTTTAAGGACTTAACAATCCTATTAAAACGAAAATAAACATGGGTCTAATAAAATTGAAAATGGAAAATTTTACTTTGATATGGAAGATATGACTTACGCTATCGAAAAACTACGTCACCGTAGATTTATCCACAGAAAGTTTACCTCAAATATACGTTTCACACGCATAATTTTAATGTCAATTTTTGACACGAAAAATTTAATCATCTATAAAGTTTGACATCAAAAAATTGAAAGAATATCAAAAAAAAAAAATTTTATTCTATGTGGTAGAAATTTTTTCTTCTTTTAGTTAAAACTTTTTAACGATAAAATTAAATATTATGGATAAGATTGATTTTTACAAAAAAATTTTCGTCAAAGACTGAAATGTTAAAAAAATATACTTGTTTTTAAACTTTTTGGTGTCAAACTTTACAGGTGGTTCAATTTTTCATAGCAAAAAACGATATTAAAAATATCTATGTAAAAGTCACTGGTGGTCAAATAGAATCCTATCCAAAAAATGATTTAATATTTTACTTTGTATGCAATTTTTATGTGTCAACATTATTTGGTGGTCAACTTTTGTGGTGAACTCTCTGTGGCGAAATCTTTGTTGACGTAGTTTTTTGGTGGCATAAGTCATAAGAAATTATTTTCTTGAAAATTCAAGCAAGGCAATTTTACAGTGTCTTGTATAAATAATTATTACTTAAAAAAATTTTATTATCATATCAGCTATTATTTCAGAAATAATTTTTATTTAAAAAAAGTAACTATTTTATTTGTATTAATAATAGAATATTTGTATAAGTATGTATGTGCGTATGTGTGAGTACATTATTTCATAAGTATAAAGAAAAGAAAAATATTACGTACAATGAACATCGACACTTATTCTTTTACTAATGCTAGGAGGTACTCCGTTACTTGCAATACAATGATAAACTCCC
This sequence comes from Anagrus nilaparvatae, assembly GCA_022575985.1. Classification (NCBI taxonomy): domain Eukaryota; kingdom Metazoa; phylum Arthropoda; class Insecta; order Hymenoptera; family Mymaridae; genus Anagrus; species Anagrus nilaparvatae. The sequence continues at coordinate 16,645,112 of JAKSXM010000272.1, forward strand.
ATTTGATAACGTGATATTTTTGTTAACCAAAGCTCTTCACCATGCCATTCTGATACTTTAGTTTCTATAATCAATAATATATTAAATAAAAAATATTATTAAAAAGTCTATTTATTGAATTTATATATATTTTATGAAATTAAATATTTAATATAAAAAATATAAATTATATTTAAAAGAGAAAAAGGAAGCAATGAAAATGTAATTTGATATATTCATTAAAAAGAGAAGAAAAAAAAACTTATCAAACATATATACCTTGAATTTTTTGATTTGAATTGGTTGATTTATTTGGAAAAGGTTTTCGAATAATTATTTCCTTTTTATCTTCTCTGCGCCAACTTACTAAAGGCGGTGGATCTCCTTTTGCTCTACAAGTAAGCTTTACCTATAGAATTTTAGTTATTTATAAAATGAAATTTCATCATCATTTTAATATTTCATATAAGCTTTTATTTAAAGTACTTAATATGTATTCATATTGAGTACTTTAGTCATTTTAGGCTACACTGTAAAAAAAATCGCTTGAGGAGCTAAATAGTACATTTTTAACCAAGGGAGCAAAAAAAATGGCCCAGATCGCACTTTGATTACTAATAAGCAGGCACTCCATAACAATTAGGGTGACTTTTTTAAAACTATACTCCGACCGATCCAAATGCACTATTTTCCACCAAGAAAACGAAATTCTAGACTTTTGGCCAAGGCTCCATTGAACGAACGGAAAATCTGCTGGTTATGGAAAGTCACCCAGGTGACCCTCTTGAAACCAGGCTAAACTTTTATACTTTATTCTACAGAGCTTTTTGATAAAGTAAGAAAACGTGGGTAAAATTTGGCATGGTTTCATTTGGATCACCAGGGTGACCTAAATATTTGAAGGCAATGTACCTCCACTCTAGACAATAGGGCATAGGATAAGCTTTGGGTATATTATCAGAAAACTTCGTAGAATAAAGTGTGAAAGTTTAGCCTGGTTTCAAGAAGGTCACGCAGGTGACTTTCCGAAACCAGCAGGTATTCCTATTGTAAAATGGAGTCTTTGCCAAAAGTCTAGAATTTCGTTATCTCGGTGGCAAATAGTGCATTTGAAGCTGTTCAAGTAGTTTCAAAAAAGTCAATAGTTTCAAAAAGCCTAATTCTTATCTATAATGCTAGGCTTCGCCTCGGATGGTAAACTGCAATTAGGGCTATTTGTTTTCCTCCCATGGATAAAATACAATTTTTCTTTCTCAGTGGGGAGTAAACGGATTTTTCAATTCGCTACTAGGAAAATTATTTTTCTTCTTAGCAGGTCGAAAACACTTTTCACACCCCGTGATGCGACCTAAAAAAACGCTTCTCCTCTCTTTATTTGACTTCTACTTCTACTAGAATTTCTCCGTTTTCCGCAAAAGGATTTTTTTTATTTGATCAAACAAATAAAAATGACTTAACATATTAGGAAAATAAAAAAAAATATTCTTACGCTTAGGATTCATATTAGAACATACTTGTTAATTAGTCAAGGACGCAAAAATTTTGTATTAGCCTCGCTATTAGTGGGATCATTAGCACTTCGAAGGCGAGCAAGAGTGATACGTATTTAACTAGAGTTTTTCACCCATGTCACTAGGATATTTTTTTTGCCATTTTTAGCGTAATAAAATTTTTGAGACCGTAAATAAAAATCGGAATTGACCTACTCTTTGCTAATAATAAACAGGTTTTAAGAAAAAAAAAATGAATTTTAAACTTGTTGCCTTTGAACCGTGTAACGAACAGTGAAGCTAAAAAACACATGGGAAGCCACTAAACAACCTCTTTCTACTACCCTACATCTATTTTTAAGCAGTCAAAAGTATCAATAAAAAATTCGACCATATAGTTAAATCCTTAATAGGATTTTATATTTAATAAAACGTATAAATGCATTTCTATAAACATTAAAATAATTCTATTAAAATATTATAAATATGTAAAACTGATATTAATCATAATCCCTTTTTTAACTTTTGTAAATTTTATACTACTTATTAAATTTTAATAACAATAATATATTGTAATAATATTTAGTAAACAAATATTTTATTTTTTATTTATATATTTATTCAATTTAAAGTTTAAATGTTTATTTTAAAATATCTTTACTATTTCTGTTAAATTATAAAAGTTGATGAAATAAAATTTAGTTTAATAATTTTTAATAAAATATTTTATTTTTTTACTATATTAGTAACTAATTCATTATAAAAACTCGATCTTAACAAAATTAATTTGCAGCTACTGATCTACAATATATATGTACGTTATATAGAAGAAAACTCTTGGTTGGAATAAAAAGTGTAAGATCCAATTTATCTGAAACTCAACTGATAAGCCTTTAATCGAGTAAGACTTCTTAAAATTTCTAATGAAGAGTAGATAGAATCCAAGATATTTTATATAATTATAAAAAGGAAGCTGAAGTATTAAAAATAAAAGACAGATTTAAATATTTACATTTTCTATTAAATCTTTATTTCATTTATTTTAATATTTCATTGATTTATTTTTACTTTTTCTATTTTTAAACGGTTTATTTAAATGTTTTATTTCTATAAAGTGATAATTTTAAAAAAATTTTATTAAATGTAGGTAATGATAAAAAGGCTAATTAAAAATGCAGTTTTTTGGTTTAAAATTTATTTTAAAATTTCAAATTTTTAGACTGCAGGTATAATTTTTAATATATTGAATATTTCGCAATGTTAATTTGTTTATTAAAAAAATATATTTTACACTGTCCTAATTCTAACAGAAACTGCTTATACCAGTGTAAATAAATAAATATTAGTTTCTTTATAGTAAAGAGTATTTTGATAACTTGCCTGTGATCCTTCAGATACAGTGACATCATTCGACGTTTCTTCCGGAATAAAATCTGGTGGAAGTTGAACTACCAATCTCGCCGTCTGGTAAATAGATTTAAATTATTATTACCTAGTTGAGAATGAAAATTTTAAATAAAGAAAAAAGTTTTGTATATTTTTTGCTTTTATACGGTGATACTCTAAAATTTTTTCAATTAAACATTTTTAACCAGTAATCGCTGAGCAATTCTGCATTAAAAATTAATTTTTACATTATAAAATTAGTATAGAATTACAGTAATGACATTTAAATTTGTTACAATGTTCTCTGTTTTAAGAATGAATCTAAAAATATTTAAAGAAGCCAAAAAAATTTATAAGTGTACTAGTATAGCAGTCATTTGTTTTACAAGGTTTTAAAGTGAATGATCGTTGCAAAAACTGGCAGCAAAGTTGAAAACCTTGCACTTTTTATCTTTCACCATTCGAATAAACTTGTAAGGCTATTTCCAGATAAGTAAAGTGATTTCGCCCCCGAAAACAAATCTAGCCCAAGTAGTATCATTCAAAAATTTGTCAAAAAACTTCGGAGTCATCTTAGTATTATACATCTAGGCCACGATACACAGTGTGGTAAAAGGGTGTAAAAATGTTCAAAAACCGACTTCACGACAATTTTAAACCAAAAAAAATTCTAGCTGGTGAAAAACTTCCGGAGACATGTATTCTAAATGATTCAATTATTGACTCAAGTTGAACAAGATTTAGAAAAGTTATAAAAAGAGTTTTAAAATAAGTTTAACGACGTTCGTTTTATTCGATCAATGCTTCAGCTTATGGTCTTAATCATTCTTCAGATTTTAGGCCATGAATCGTAATACAAACATAAAAAAAATTAAAATTTTAAATGACAAAATTTTCGTGAAATACTCTGCAAATCTCAAACATTATCATCGAAATATTATAATATTAGCTGCTAACAAAACATTTTAATTAAATGCTTAGTATATGATACGGTTACTCAATGTACAATTTAATAGTATAATCTTATCAGTAAATTAATAAGATGTTATCTGTATTGTTAATTATTTTAATGCTTTATGTAATATTATTACATTTAATTTACTAAAGATGCTTTAATATATAATATAGGTAAATATAAACTGTTTGTATATTAGATTATCTAACGTTTATACAAAATAGGTTTATGGATTAACAACTATTCATTTAAATATCTAAATATATACATTAATTTAAGCAATATGCTTTATTTTATACCATGTAAAGTATTACTTTGAATTTTATATTTTTGTAAAAAAAAGGATATTACAAACATAAAAAATAAATAATTTGTTTCTTTGATACATACATTTTATAATTATAAGTGCTTTAGAGTTTTGAGCATATTTTCATCAATTATTTATTTTAGATTAATTTATAGAATTAGTTTTTTCTAGAAATTTAATTTATGTACATAGGAACATTTTAATTATTATTTTCAAAATTGCAAAAATTTTTATATGAATGATAATGAAATTTAGTTTTACATATATATTAGAGTGTGTCTTATTTTTTTTTTTTCGATATTTTTTGGCTCCCCCAATTTTTTTCGAATGTTTTGGTCATAAAACACTCCCAGCTCCAAGGATTTTGATTTTGGATTATTTTAACCCGTGCCACCGAGCACTCGAAGTTTCCCATTTAAATAACATGGGAATTTTTAATTTTGAGCTTTCTAATTTTTTAACGTGCTTCAAAATTTTTTTAAACACTAGCAAACAGGTAGAAAATGATGTTTAGACATGTAAAAACTGATCCTCAAAATTATAGAAGTCCCAGAACACTTTATTTTATCAAAACAAAATTATTAAAAATCGAAATTTTTCCATTTAAAATACATTACAAATAAAAAACAATGTATTTTAAATGGGAAAATTGCGATTTTTAATAATTTTATTTTGATAAAATAAAGTGTTCTGGGACTTCTATAATTTTGAGGATCAGTTTTTATATGTCTAAACATCATTTTCTACCTGTTTGCTAGTGTTTAAAAAAATTTTGAAGCACGTTAAAAAATTAGAAAGCTCAAAATTAAAAATTCCCATGTTATTTAAATGGGAAACTTCGAGTGCTCGGTGGCACGGGTTAAAATAATCCAAAATCAAAATCCTTAGAGCTGGGAGTTTTTTATGACCAAAACATTCAAAAAAAATGGGGGGAGCCAAAAAATATCGAAAAAAAAAAATAAGACACACTCTAATATATATGAAACAAGAAACGGCTACTTCCATATTTTTGCTTTTTAAATGCATTAAGCGCGGGTAAACGGCGGCAACAGAATAGGACGATTGGGACTACAGAATGATAGCTTCTGATAAAAATCAGTTAAATAACTATGCTTTTACATTTTTTGTACAATAATAAACTGTTTAAAATAATAATTTTATTGCAGTTAAAAAAGTGCGGATAAACGGCGGTAAAAGATTTTGTATTTTCGGGTACTAGAAAGTGGTCCCCCCTACAGGAGATTTTCTGTTAAATTAAAAAATATAGTTTTCTTGTCAGCGGCCAGAAAACACGTATTTCCCGGCCGCTGCGCGACCGGAACAGACACGTTTTCTCACCACTGACGAAGAAAAATCGTATACGACCCTTGTCCATAAATAAAAAATGACCCAAATCGCAGTTTACCAACCTCGGCTTCGCCTCGGAAGGTAATTTACTTGAGATTTGAGCCATTCTTTACTTTTCTAGACACGAGCTCGTAATATACTATTTTTAACCCACCAGGACTATAAAAAAAAATTCAAGTATGGTATATTTTTTAATGCTCAAAAAACCGATTTTTGGAAAATTCAAAATTATATTTCGTTGTCTACGTTAAGTTTTCCAGCATATAAACAGAGTATTAACTGTTTATGGGTCACAGAAATTAAATAAAATCTAAACAAAACCCAAAAACAGTTTTTTTGGGATTATTTGGCACCTGTAGTGGCTCAGAAGTCGCATGTTAATAGGAATCAGTGAGTTTTTTGATAACTTTTCGGACGATAACTACTTAAATATTTGGCCAAATCACTATACTTATCCGGAAGTAGCTTTTTGTGCAGTTGTGAATAGAATTAATTTATATATTGATTCTAACTTAACGATCTATTTTTAATACCAAAAGTCTATTTTAATGTGAATTTTTTTTGTTTTTAGCCGCATTTTAAAGGTTTGAGTGGCACAAAAATTTGTAAGCGACCGTAAATTGTTTTATCAAGATCTCTGAATCTTATGACAATTAGAAAATCTTATTATTTTTTTATTATTCAGACATATTACGTTTTTTGTTCTAAAAAAATACGACCAACCGGTAGTGATTAGGTTAAAATATAAAAAATTATCATTACTCACGTAAAAATTGAGCTTACCAAAAATTAAGCTTAATCTTTATACGTGGGAATTTAAAAAATGTGCAAAAATAGCCTTTTTGAACCATTCAGAACGCATACCTTAGCCCCATTGACGTGGGGCTTAGAGAGTTATTCATTATCCCCAAAATCCAAGCCCAATCAGTGAGCACGATTAATTAAAAAAGTAATGGATCCTTGTAAATCAATATAATTATATAATTATATAATTTATCCATACCAATCTCAAAAATTAAAATTAATTTGATAAAAATGATAATTACAATTTTAAAATATATAAACTATAGATTTCATTGTTATAATATTAAGATAACAAGACTTCAATACCAAGTGTTTTAACAATGTTGTATTTGAAAATCTGTTCAAAATCTTACGCCCTGAAGGTTTAAAAAGATTTGTTAACGATAAGCTTTAAACTAAGTTTTCTAAGTAGGTCATTGAAGAATTCAAAATATGACAATAAAATACATATGATAATTCAAATACCTATATTTTTTTGTTGAAAAAAAAAGTTTTATTATTAAATTTTTTCTATTTTATTTAAGCTTTAATATATATTTTAAAATGTTAATGCTCTTGAGCTTTTAATACTTATTAAAAGTTTAAATCCATATTATATAAGTTATGTATATAGTTATAGTATTGAAATATATATAATTATTGATGAAACAATTATATGAGATTTGATAATTTAATATCTATAAATTCTTTTTTAACAATAATTTTATTAAAGTTTAACTGTTGATAAATTCACATTTGTATAATTTTTCTTTTTTTTTTCAATTAGAATACTAGCTGAGAATAATTAAATATTTACTAATCAAAATCAAATTTATACCTACTTGATGTTAATTTTTATAATGTCTGACTAAATTTATTTTTTACTACTTAAATTTCAGAATTTTTGTACTATAGTTACATTTAAGAATACAAAATAAATATATTATAAATAAAAATTTTTTTATGAAATTATAAACTGATATACTTAGTTTTGATACCGTAAATAAAAAAAAAATTATTCATGGATGACTAAACCTCTATTTTTCTACTTAAATACACGGTTATATTGCTTTACTTGAAATTTCAAGCTTTTGCTATCTACATAATTTATTAGTTTCTGGTCGCTGAAAATGTTTAAGTTATTAATATTCTTTTATTAAGTCATAAACATTAGGAAGTTGGTAGTTGATGTCAAACAATTATAAAATTTAACGATAACAGCAATAATCAAATTAAAACTTATATTTTCAGAATTCCTATATGAGATATTGACCTAAACGATAGGTAAAAGTCAGGGATTTTCTTCGATAGGACTGAGTTCAGTTTATAATAATATGATACCAAGCCAATTTTTCAGTTTCTCGGTTCAATCCTTTTAAAATGGTAACTGTTTTACAATTTTAAAATTGGTTCCAATTTGCTAAATTTCAACCAATTTTAAAATTGTAAAACAGTTGCCATTTTAAAAAGATTGTTTTTTTCATTTTAAACTTTGACTTCAGAATCCTGATCAGAGATCCTAAAACTATAAGAGAGATACTAATAGTTGACTCAATTAGCAATATTTTTAAAAAAATTGTAATTTTTTGCTTATTTTGGGTGATATAGCTTCACATTACTCAAAACTGGTCATCGAAAAATGGACAAAATCTTCAAAATTGTTTTTAGTGAATAACAATACATAAGATCAACTAAGATGGATCTAACCATTTCTATCCATTTATAATTTTTGGATGCATTTAACTTTAATGATTACTTGAATAAGGCTCATTTAAGGGGGGAAGGCTATGAAATGCTATGTTTTTTCAGATAGGATTTTTTTTATGAAGGAGTTGAAATAAATGAATAAAATTTTAGGAGAATATTTTTTAAATATTAAATTTAAAAATTCTAAATTTTGGGAAAAAAATTTTCCAATATGGCGGACTTACAGCTGTTGAAAGTCGTCGTGTTTTGAAATTGGCGTGAGATCTAGAGCATCCAATATAAGTCTTTAAAAAAAAAAAAAAAAATGTTTTTAAAACACGTGTATTTTCTAGATGAACCTAAAAAAAAAATTAAATGATTTTTCAAAAATGGGAAAGTTTTTGAAAAATTGACCATTTTTCCGGACTTTAAAATAGGCCAAAAGGTACCTTAAACTTAAGATATTTTACAACGCGTAGGTTCATCAAGAGCAAAATAGGTATATAATGTTCCAAAAAAAATTTCAGGCAGATCGGATTAGCTGTTTTTGAGTAATTTGCCACATTTTGAGTAAACCTTCACAATAGCTAACTGTTCTACTAATTTTGAAAGTATTACGTATTGAAAAAGTGTTTTTACTGATAATAATTTCACTCAAGAAATTGGTTTCGAACGAAAATAGTGAAATAATCGAACCACGACTACTCTCGACAAAGTGGCAATAGAATCCAAAGCGGTTAAGATAAATACCTAAAAATTTATTTACATACTTTTGAGGTGTAATACTAACTTTTTAAATAAAAAAAAATTTTTTAATTTTAGATTTCATTTTCATAGCCTTCGCCACTTAATTTAACCCTAATCATGGGAACGCCTCTCCTCCTTTTTAACACTTTATTCAAGTGTATGTTTAGTCCTTTTTATCGTTAAATAAATAATATTTTACAACGAATTATCAAAATACTCCTTGCCAATACAATTTTATAATAGATAAATTAAAATTAATGACTCTTTTATAATCCCATATATTTTGTAATTGTAAAATAGTATATTTTCGCCCTTGTATCTTAAATTTTATAAATATTATAAATCATTAATACAGAAGGCATAAAAATGATTTTATAACTATCAAAAATTAAAAATAAAATAAATAAATAACACTTTTTGACGTATATATATTATAGTAAAAATTTTATTTCCTAGCATAATGATCAAGCATATAAAAAAAAACAAAAAAAAAAAAATGGTAACTTGTGTGTTTTATTACTTTTCAGGAGAAGACTAAAAGGTTAAATTCTTAAACTCGATTTGCTTTTAACATAAAAAGAAAATAAAAAGAAAAAAATAATATAGATTGACGAAAGAAATTAATAATAAAATAGTAAAAAAAGAAAAAAAAATCTAATATACACTTTTTAAAGAACTAATTATTTTTATTTTAATTTTAAAAGTTTAATAAAAAATTAGTTACTTACTTAAATAATTTATACATTTTTAAAATTATTGTAACATTTAATCTTTAATTTTTTTTAAAAGATAATATATGGGTAAATGTAAATGAAGTGAGGGTTAAACGGATGATTGGGTCATTTAAACTGTTCCAAAGTATTTTTCCCGGAAAGTACTACCAAAAATAAGTCACCTCCTAAAGTGAAATATCTATTTTTGGTAGTTACTTTTGTGTTTTGTCTTCTTGTAAAAAAAAGTAAGGAAAATGAAAGATTATTTTTCTTATTATTTCTGTAAAAAACTGACGTTAACATGAAAAATTTTTTCATCTTAGATCCGGGTAGAAATTTTCCGTAGAACCCGATTCTGGGGTCCAAATTTTTTTGAGCTGTGATGCACGAGAAATTCCTAAAGTACACTGTTTAAAATCGAGATTTTGCTCTTGGAGGCTAAAAATGGGGTGACCTATTTTTTGTTACACTTTCAGGGAAAAATATTTTGGACCAGTTTCGAAGATCCGACTGCTTCACTCTCACTTCATTTAAATTTACCCATATAGAAGATTAAAATTGTACATTTATATTTTTTAATAAATTTAATTCTTGAGAAAAAAATATATATCTTTTAATATTTTTTAAAAAATTATACAAAGTTCGTATCGTGTTTAATAATGAAAGAAATAACGTTTAAAATATTAAAAAACGAATAAATCCTACTTTTTTTCTTTTCTTATTTCTAAAAAAGAAGGATTACAAAAGTTCTTCTCATCTTATATATTATAGTGAATCATCTCGTTTTAAAACTATAATTAAAGTGCAAAATTTTTGGCCGCTATGAGTACTTTAATTGCTTTTTCAAACTACGATATTCATATTAAAAAAAAAAAGTAAATGTTTCTATAATAGTTTTAAATATAATTTTAAGTACAAAAAAAAAAAAAAAAAATCTTTTTGTTAACTTTATTCCTGTCGATTTAATAATATTTTATTTAAATAAAGTTTAAAATTTCATGTGTTTGCATACGTAATATGTGCTTTATTTAACCATTAATTATTACAATACTAAGTTACGTTAATTAACGAATGTCACTTTGTTACTTCTGTTATATTTTCTTAATTTATATTTCTTGCGCGATATGACTTAAAAAGCATTGTATATTTATGAAGGCAAATAGCATATATTAGACATTTGCTTATTTTTAACGTGATGGTATATACTCTCGTTATTAATGAGGTGGATTCACTCAAGGGGGCTGTTGTAATTTCAAGTTTTGATATTTTGTGCCTGTTTTTACTGGTAAGTCTTAATACAAATGCCCGATAATTTTTAATTACCCAAAATTAATTTATTCTCTACACTAAAAAAAAATCGGTTACCGTTATCGGGATTCTGGTTATGACAGTTTGAATTTTTTTTTCTTTTAAATCGTTGCAAATTACATAAAATCTAAAGAAAGATTGAAAAAAATCCATACTCGCTTCTTAAATGTGTAAAAGTTATTTATTTTTTATTTTATTTACATTTCAAGCCACTTAATCGTTTAAACGGAAAAAAGCTTATAACTGAATTGTACACAACCAACGAGCATGGAACATGTTTATTTATAAGTCCTTGAACTGAAATAACAATAAGTCCCTAAAATGAAATTACCCAAAGTCCATAAACCTAAAGTAATCAAGTCCATTTGACTCTCCCCTCTCCCTGAATTTGGGGTCCTTTTCAAATATCCCTCTTATGAACATGTTCCATGTAAAAAAAATAATGACATTAAGGGTTTACTAGTAAGAGCCCTTGGTGAATCCAGGCACGAGTGATATGTATTCATGCTATTGTTCCAAAAATTTTTATCTCATGGTGCTCACAATATATTTTTTTTGCGTAGACATATAATTCGGGTACAAAATTTTGAACCAAATTTTACGTAAAAAATTTATGCCCAAAAGGGCAAAAATAGTATATTTATATTTATGTTTAAGACCGTAAAGAACTTTCCAAATCGCAGATAAAGTATGTTTAACTGCTATTTGGAATATTTTCAATTAAAAATAACAGGATGTTCGCAATAAAAACGTAGGTCGAATGTGTGTATTTACAGATTTTTTTTAACGCTATATTTTCATTTTTACATTTACTTTACTTTCATAGTGTGGGTATCAACAAAGTTATATCAAAGAAAACAAAAAAAAAAAAGCATAGAAGCTTTGTATTTTAAATTTACATTTTTTTCTCAAAACTTTTTTCTTTTTTGCATTTAATTTAATATTAATTAAAATAAAACTTGAAATTAAAAATGATATTCATTAAATTAATTAAAAAGTATACACATAAATAAACATAAATGAAATAAAATAATGATTTAAAAATAAATTCAATTACAAACATACAAAAAATTAGTAAATAAACAGAATTACGATTTTGTTTACTGAAGTAAGTTAGGTAAAAAGTCACTATACATTTTTAGTACAATTTACTAATAAAATTTGTTTACAGTACTAAAACTTCAATTTTTTTAGTAAAATTTACGAGTACCCGAATTTACTAATTTTTTTTTGGTTATATGTACCAATATTTTTTAATCTCTGTTTATTTTACTATTATTTTTTGCGTCTAAATTAAATATAAATTTAATTACCTGACTTTTCATTGGATCAGTATTAATTTGGCACATATATAAACCAGCGTCTTCTTCTTGTACACCTTTTATACGTAAATTCCAAGTTGTATGATCACTATGACTAACTGATACTCGTGGATTATGTGTTATTACGTGATCATGTATTGCTTGAATTGCTTTTGTATCAGCTTTTACCCAACCCACCTAGAAATTAATTTTAAAAAATACACAATAATATTAATTTTAAATTATTTGTAATGAGAGGTATTCCATACCAACTGTGCCTATGTTAGACTGAGAGGTTACCGAATTCAGTCTCTCAAAATTTCCTCTAAATATGCAGTTAAAATTAGATTCTTCTTTTAAATTACAGATCTTTAAGTCTAAAAATTTGTTCTTTCCATCTTAGAATGGGATAAGAAATTTTTAGTAGAATTCAAATTCAAGGTTAAAAACATTAAAAACTATTAAAATAATATTTCAATTATAGAAATCTTCTTATTTCTATTCATAGGTTCTAAATTTTTTGTTTAATTACCTTACTTTTAACCTACCAAAATTTTCGTATAGAAAGCTTTTTTTTTTGGTTTAGAAAAAATTTTATTAAATATCAAATATTTTTCGCATGAGTCGTAAGCAGACAAAAATATTCTGCCAATTTATTGGCACTAGAGTTCCTCATACAATGACAAAATATTTATTATAGGTGATTTATTCAGCTTGAATTTGATAATGATGTAAAAAATTTGAAATAACCTATCACGTCAAGAAAAAAAAAAATTAGTTTTAGATTTTTTATGACAAAAATGTTTATTTAAATATTTATGAAAATTGAGGTCTTAATAATAATGCGCGCGCGTACGTATACACCCATACAAACTTTTTGTTAAGTCGGCTCTACAGCATTTAGGGACCCTAAAACGTGCAAAAGAATCTAAATTTATCTTTTTCAGGGACCAAAATTAATACGGAAAGATTTTTGATATATAATAGTTGATATTTTGATAAGAAATATTTCGGGTTGAATTCAGTTACTATTAGTCTAACTTGAGCTCAGTTGGTATGCAACCCTTCACATAATTTTATGCTATGTTTTAAAATTTATAAAAAAAAGAATTTTTTTGTTTAATTTTCTGATTTTCGACTACTGAGTAATAGACTGTATACGTTCATAGCATAATGAAGAACAAGCTTTTATTTCCTGGACTTGGTATAGGTTTTTTACAGTTACCCTGTGTCATTAGTAATTAATACATAATGAGTTTTTTACATAATAATAATTTCTGAGTAAACAGGGATGTCTGTTGAAGACCTTAAATTTGGTTAATACCCACATACATACAGCCTTCTCAAAAGAGATTCTATAATTATTTTAAGTTTTAAAATATATGTAAAGTTTATTTTATAATAAGAGGGCTATTTTAATAAAATAAAATTTTCCTATTTTTCTAATGTACACGAAACTTTACTTCATAAAATTGAAAGAATGGAATAAATGTAAAAAATATTTTAAATCATAACCAATGTAGCTTTAAAACAAAAATATTTTATATTCATAAATTTATTCATTTTTTTTATTTTTTAAAAATTGCATTACATGATTTTTTTTCCACTCTTTCAAATGAAATGATGAAAATTTTTATTTAAACTTAATGATATTCATCATAAATTTTCTTATAACAATCTTACTGCAATTTTCAAATCATTTAAACTTTTAAAAATCGTAAATTAATTTTGAAGAATACAAATTTTTATTTTTTGCAGAAATAAAAATTGCAGCAGGTACTTTTTTAATGTTTTGTTTCCATTGGGTTTTCCAGTTTCCCGAGGGTTTTCCCAGAAAACTAACGTCAGGAATGGCTTTACCGGCAAATTTTACCAAGGATCTTTACTGAAAAAATGCTTTTAAAGCTTCTATGTGTGTTTGCCAGAGATTTCTTAACAAAATGACTCAAAAAATTTATAATCACCGAAGAGGTTTGATTGGACATAACTCGGATATATTCAGACCTACGGAGCTGAAATTTACTGAAAGTTCATATTTTAGATCCTTGAACCCGCAGATAAGTGTTGAAAGGTCAACCTGGCAAGTGGTGACCATTTCACGAATACATAAGAAAACTGCAAAATCATCTCTATCCAAACCACTATCAACGTATCACATTGTCAGTCTTAATTTTTATATTAATAAAATTTTTTAAAATATTTAAATTAAAAATAATATAATTGTATCAAAAAATATAATACTCTGTATCCTCCTAAATGTTCAACATGGCAAGTAAAATGTGCGTCTCTACCAAGTGGTATTGTTAAATTTTGAAGACTTTTAGTGAATTCCGGTTGAAACGCTCCACCTATAAAAAAAAAATATTTTTAATTCAACTGTAAAATAAATTACTCCATACCCGGTGATGAAAAATAGTCGAAAAATAGTCAAATATATGTTTATCGAAGGTTGCACCCTATGTTAAAAACAGTCGTTTTTTTATCAAAAGACTATTTTTCATCACCGGGATATATTTATATAATTAAAATTATATTTGTTGAATATTAATTATATTTATATTAATTTTAAAAAATATTCTACGAATATTTTATATATTAACAAAATATAGTTAAACTAATTATTCTAATATTATTAGCTTTGCTTTAATTTTCATTGAACAATTTATTTATAGGTAAATTAATTCACATTGATAATATAACTACGTAAATTTTACAAAATTTTTTTTAATTATATAATAAATACTTCAAAAGGAAATATAATTTTCATTAAATAAATTCATATAGAATTTTAACTTTATAAAATTAATATTAAAAGCTTGTATGAATAATTTTTTTTTTGTATTATGAAATTAGGTTTTATATATTAAAAATATAAAAAAAATTTTCCTGATTTAATAATTTCTATTATATACTATAATTATTATATTCATTAAATATAAATATTAGCCTGGTAGTTATTTTTAACAATTGCTTAAATTTTTGTTTTTTGAGTGAAATTAGGTGCCATTCACCATAAAATAAGATTCCCAAAATTAAAGATAATTTAATCACTCTTAGGTATTTCTACCAAGCACATCAAATTAATATTGTATCTAATGGAACCATAGTGTATTATACTTAAGTGTAATCACATGAACTATAATTTTGGGAATTTTATTTTTTTGGTAAATGGTAATTTATTTTACTCGATAATCAAAAATTCAAGAAAATTTTTAAGCAACTTCCAGGCTAATATGCAAAAAAAAATAAGTTATTAGAAAATATAGCCCATTTAAATATTTAAATTCTTAAGGGACTCTGAAAATCGCCTTACAAGATTTTAATTACAAGATGAGTAAGCTTAGGAGTGATTGATAATTAATATATAATTTGATAATTTTATAATAATTGATAATTGGCACTTAAATTCTCCGAAAATTCAAATAAATCGAAAATTCAAATAATTTTTCTTGTAACCTATCATAATATATTATTTTTTAACTAACAGACTAATATTGGAATGAAAATTATTTTTAATTACTGGTTAAAATATGGCGCTATTTACCCTAACAAAAAAAATATTAATAAAGAAATAAAATTTTAAATTTTAAAACCTGGCTCACAAACATATAGTATTTTATCTCCGTGAGCTACATACTTATTACTTATATGCATAATCCTTCGAGCTTACTGGTAAAATAAATAAATAAGTGAAATAAAAAAATTTAATTCAAATTTTTAGTTTATCAAAGCGTTTCATAAAAATAAGTTTTCTGGTCAGCGGCCAGAAAGCACATATTTCTCGGCTTCGCCTCGGAAGGTAATTTTCGTGTGGTTTGGGCCTGTTAATAAATATCTTTGTTAATAATTTGTAAAACATGTAATTATTTGTATAAAGTTTTAGCTTGGCCAATAAGTTGGTTTGTATACTGTCAGGCCCTTAAGTAATCTATCATTTCTCTTATTTGTTTTAACTAAGATTTGTCGCGCATTCTTTCTAATTCAGAAAGTATGCGTGATAAAGTGTCAAAAAGTCAAAATATATGATCGAACACATTTTTTACGCGTCATTAATTCAGTAATTGATTGGTTTTGCTATTAATCATATCGAATGTTTTAAGTTGTCTAATATTGTAGTAAAATTGGTGAAAGTTAGAAAAGTTGAAGGTCGATTCTTCTACATTCTGGTTAAAGATTGGTAAAGGTTTGGCCAAATCAGGCGACGTGTAGTCGTCCACGAGGAATAAATGATGCCTCCTACGCCTACGTCAAGTCTTTCAGCGTGCTAAAAGCTGCCATTTTTTTGTAAAAATCAGGTATTTTAGTTCATAAGGTGTGAATGTGTATGACCGTGTGAATTATTTTATTTTTATAAACAGCAATGGTTCTTTTAAGGACCACCAAATAAGTAAAAACGAAGAACAACTAATTATACGAGCTCTTGTACTGGAGCATTAAGATTTAATTTAACCGAGCCATTCTTTACTTTTCTGGGCACGAGCCGTAAATATACTATTACTTTTTATGTAATTGAGAATTAATTTCATAAAAGCTTATAAATTTAATGGCAGTTGGTATCCAACAGTACTTACAAAGATAAAGCAAATATATTGAAAATCTAATTTTTTTGATAATTGATAACTAATTATTCCCGGTAATTGCAAATTAAAACAGACGGAAATATAATTTAATATAAGCTCTTTTCGAAATAATTAATTATGTAATAATAATGTCAATCATTTTCTTCTAACTAAAAACCCTTTTACTACGTTAATTCTATTTTATGTAATAATTTATTTATTCTAGCAGATATATTTAAAGAGATTTATAATTATATTTAAAAAGATATTTTATAATACGATTTAAGCATTTTCAATTATAATATTTCATTAAAAAAAAAAAAAAATGATAACCAAAAAGCAAAAAATTTTCAAAGAATTTTTTGTTTTGATACATTACTTTAAATGTATTATAAAAATTTTAATTACGGGACATAAAATAATTCTGATATATATTACCTGCATAACAGTCACCCATTTTGGTTCATTTTTTTGACTATATATATATACATAAAATGTAAATTAAAGCCTTCTGAGTGTAAATTTTTCCAAATTAAACCAAAATTACGTTTCCGGGTTACTTTTTATTTTCTTTTTAGAAATTTCTTTACAAAACCTAAAATAAAAGAAATGAGTAGTTTCAAGTATACTCATTTCTCGCTGAATTTGAATATGCCATTAATTTTGGAAATTTTCATCTTTTTAACGACTATTGAATTTCCGAATAATTGTATATACGGCTTTTAAAAGAAAAGTTTCAAAAAACCAATAGTGCAGATCTTTAAAATGGTTGCCTTGCAAAATTTAAAGATATTTGCGTACAAAAGTGCAAAATTTAACATTTGCTCTTATGGGTAATGGTATCATGATATTAGATGGATACAGAACACTACCTGTGATAAAAGTATAAAACTGAACTAACCTTTCCTACCATAAGAGCTCATGTTAAATTTTTCACTTTCACTATTGGATTCCTGAAATTTTCCTCTAATAAAACTGCATGCATACCATAATTTGGAAATTTAACGGGCAAAATGAGCCTAAAATATCGCCTATCTATGATTACTTTAAATTCAAATATACCTAAATTACTAGTATAGAAATAATCAGAGTTACTAAAATTCAATTTTGGTGGCCACGCTTGGGGCGAGGTTAGGTGCAGCAAAGTTGTATCACAAGAATTTAATATAAACAGGTAATATCAGCAATTTTTTCGGGTTTGCATATGTAAAAATCTTATTCTAATATTTTATTTGAAATACGCGCTTATGCACCAAATCTTACCCCAAACGTGTTCACTAAATTTTCTATTGAACTTAAGCAACTCTGGATAGAATAACTAGTACAAAATTTCTGAGCCAATTACTAACTTAAATTATTCAAAAGAAAAAAAAGATTTCTTATTTCATTATTCATAAACATAATTGGCTATTGACTGTTAAATTAAATTTTATTACTTATTTAAAAGTTTTGTCCAATAAATTAAATTCAATTGATTGCATAGACACGTACTCCTTGTATAGAAATAAAATCTCCATTAGCAAATACAAATATTCTTTTATTTACATCAGTAAAAGAAATAATGATAATAATGACAATTACCTAAACCCATCTTTTTTTATTTTTAAGATAAGAAAAAAAATCTTGACTTTATTAATAAAAAATAATAAGATTTATCTTAAATCTTTGCAAACATTTTTTTATTCATTATTTACATTTTTTATTAAAAAATAATATTAAATAAAAAAGAATTAAAATGTAATTTAAAAAAAAAAAAAAAAAAAGGAAAATCTTCATCTTTTTATTTTTTGTGCTAAAACTTACCAAGATTATTATCAGGATAAATAAGTAACGCTAATATTATTCCAAAAAAGGTCTTCTCTAGATTAATCATAACGTTTTATCTGTAAAAATAAAAATAATATTTATTATTATATTATTTAAGAATAGAAAATAAAAAAAGTTTAATTTATTATTTTTATTTAATATCAATCATTTTATTTTATAATATTAAATTAAAGATTATTAAATTGCAAATTTTTTTATTTTATATTTTTGGAAATGAAAATTATATTTTATTCAATTATTATGATTATTGTTTTCATTTAGTTTTTAATTACTTAGATTTGACACATGTGTATATATGGGATGATCAAGAAAATTTTTAGTAAAAAAACTTTAGGTTTTAGTAACGTATTTCTTAGGAGCCAATCATTTGTTTTGAATATTTTAAAGATATTATCTCCATTAGAGCATCAAGTTATCTACAAAAATACAATTTTTAATCTAAACTAGAATATAAAAAATCTGCATCCGATTTTACTTTCATGATACTAATAAGGGGTGTCAATACATTTCATGTAAATGTTAATAAATAGAGTTTTTTGATAATTTTCAATATAACGCTGAAACTCTGTTTTTAAACCTATCAAATTCCAGTTGGGGTCTTTTTATTGTATAAATCTCGCTTTTTAATTCCTAGAAACCTAAATATTTTATTCGCTAATTCTCTCACTAATCCAAGGGCCCATTCTTATCCCAAAATAGCCAATTATTAAATTGCTGACAAAATTTCAATTTTCGATGAAAAAAGGTTTCATATGTCCCAAAAATCTTAAACGAGCCTTAAATAGTTGTTAAGATCTATTGCGGTTCAAAATATGATTTTTTTTTTTTTAATAACTTTTCTGGATTTCATTTTTACTTTCATTTCCGATAAAATTATATAATTTTTTAAAGCCATTTAAAAATGGTCTTGTTAAAGTTAAAATACACCTCGAATCCTTTTCAGAGTCTTATTATTATTATTATTATTATTAACTAGCTGTACATAAGTTTACACATATTGGTTACATATACATATGAAATATATACTACATTATACAATATGTCTACATGGACTCGTAGTCCGAGCGTGGAACTAGCTGCTATAGCTGCAAGAATTAACAAATATTACATCTTAATATAATATAAAATATTTTGTTCTGTAAAGTTTTTATTAATTTAATGGTAACTATTTAATAGCCTCTTCTGTTTAACATATTTAGCCTCTTTATATTACTTAATCTACTTGATTTTATATAATTCTAATTATTTTTGCTTAACCATAATTTAATGTTTTGGATATTGCTTATTTTTTTACTATTATTTACTTTTATTTTTTCTTTCATATCAATAGGCAGCCTATTGAATATTGTTATTGCATTATAAAGGCTACTTTTTTGTCCCATTTTCTTTTTCTTACCTATAGGGGTTATTTTTCTAGTTCTATTTTGCTTTAGCTTGTACTTCTCTATTAAATACTGAATTTTACTTTTAATGACTGTAATATAATATAGATTTTTTACTGATAACAATTTTCTGTACTCTTCTTCGAATTCTGGTAAATGTTTGTACTTTTTGTATATGATTTTTTGTATTTTTTGTAGTACTGAGTTTAAAAGGTCTATATTGTTGTTATATGCACTGCCCCATGCCACCATGCCATACATCACAGTGGATTGTATAAGTGCATAGTATATTTGTAACGTTTGTTTGTAGTTTAGTACTCTACTCAGTTTCCGTATAATATAGGTATAAAAAGCTAAATTCTTTACTGTTTTTTTTATTTGAGTTTCCCACCTTAGATTTGAATCTATTATGATACCCAGGAACTTGCTTTCAACAACCCTTTTAATCGTGTTCATTTCAATTTCAACCTTAAACTCTTTGGGTTGCGTTGATTTATATATGGAAAAAGTGGTATATTCTGTCTTTTCTATGTTTAGTAATAGTTTGTTCGTATTTAGCCAATTATATATTCTCCCCATTTTGTGATTAGCGTCCCGTTCAACCTCTATCCAATTCTTTCCTCTACATATCACTGTTGTATCATCTGCAAACGATATGATATCATTTTCAAATAGATACAACAGTTCATTTATGTATATAAAAGGTTTAATTTAAAATAAAATCTAAAAATAAATTATTTATATGAAATAAACTGAAAAAGCCCATATACGTTCATGTATCTTAGTAAAATTACAGTGATTTACGGGAAATTACTTTGTAGAAAGCAAGTAAGTGCAGGGGGCTGATTCTGTAAGCTTTTCGTCCGATATACGTTATACTGATAAATACGATAGACATTTACCGCGCCGGTAATCTAAAAAAAGTATTAACTTTTCAGAAAACATGTTAATTTTTCGCAGTGCTGACAACTTACACTAACTAAATAATTCTTTTTTTTTGTTTTAAAGTTGGACGTAGGAGTATTTAAACTGGCATTCATATTTGAAATTGCCAATAATTGATATTTTTAATTAATATTTTAATTTTTAATTATTTTATTAATTAATATTTAATAAGTTTAAAAATTTTAAATTAATATTAAAAATAGTTAAATATGTGCGTAAAAAAATTTAATAATTATAATATTTAGTATTATTTAATGTATTTATTGAGTAAATAAAAACGATTTTTGTTATAATAATCAAGTAGTTAAATGGTTCTAACTTATATTTTCTCTTAATTATATTTACCCAACCGAACAGAAGCAAAACTAATGGTAAATTGCGGCCCAAGTCTGGTGCCGGGATTTAAAGTTCCGGCCATGACCTGTTATTGCACTGTCACCGGAATGGGAAAAATTACGGCGGCAGATCCGTGCCGGGATTATTTTTATTACCTAAAATTAATTTAATCTTTCAATTTAAAATTTCGTAAAAACATGAAAAGATATAATGTAAAATTTTACGCGGAATCCAAATTTTTGGTCATATTTTTAATTGGTCACGTGGCTTAGCGAAAAATTCGAAATTTGTAAAAAATGAACTTTTAAAAGCTGATATTTTTTGATCTAGAGCTCTCTAAAAGCAATTTTCCATCAAATTTTTTTTTCTTCAAAAAATATATAGTTTAAGGAAAAATTTAAGCCTGGTTAGAAGATTTTTATCGAATAGGCATTTGAGAATTCGACTTTTGAAAAAAAACAGCCTATTTTAGCGATTTCTCGCGCATGCACTGCTAAAAAAAAATTGTTGACTTCAGAATCAGATAGCCAGGGAAATTTCCTATCCGGATGAAAGAGGAAAAAATTTTTTATGTTAATGAGAGTTTTTAACAGAAAAAATAAGAAAAATTATCCTTCATTTTGCTTACTTTTGGTTCCTCAATGAGGAACCATTGTGATAGGTCAAATTTCGATTTTTGATTTTTTGGCATATAAGCAAGGTTTGAGACCCCAGGAAGCTAAAAAACGAAAAAAGCTCGAGGTACTTTTTTTTTTTTTAATTTGGATGTAATACCTCATTTATTTCCACGAAAGTACTTATATTTGAAAGTATGGTTTTTACTCTATATCTCGAATCTGATACTAAATTTTTTTTAAATTTTTTTCCCAAAATTTTTTTCACGAAAAAATACAAAAAACACCAATTTTTTTTTTCTTTTTGGACGTAGTTCCTAATTTATTTGTATGAAGGTACTATTTTTAGAAAGTTTGTTTATAGTCATTTTTTGGATATGATACCGAATTTTTTCAAAAATTTTTTCCCAAATTTAAAAAACAAAAAAAATAAAAAACCTGCAATATTTTTTTTTTGTAGTGTAATACCTCATATAATTCCATGAAAGTACTAATATCTGAAAATATTGTAACCGGTTATATTTCACAACTATTATGGAATTAAGAGAGAAATGTATGTATGATTGCATGGTTGTAATCGTTGATATCAGTGGCATATTAATGTATTAAGCTTATTGTTTGAGGAACCTTAGTGCCAGCTAGTTGGCAGGGTATTTTTATAAGAGTCCAAAACACAAAAATGGCTGTCAAAAATCGAGATTTTGCTCTGGGAAAAAAACAATTTGGGGCAGTTTTGAAGATCCGACCATACATTTCAAACACGTTTCATTTAAATCTACCCATGTAATACCTCATTTTTTCTGGGCAAGTACTAATATCTAGAAACCTATATTGTTCTTACTCGATATCTCGGATCTAATTATTTTTATAATTTTTGGAAATTTTTGTCTCAAAACTTTTGCTACCAAAAAATACAAAAAATACCTACATTTTTTCTCTTTTGGGACGTAATACTTAATTTTTATCTATGAAAGTATTAATTTTAGATACATCGTTTTTACATGACTTCTCATATTTAATACGTATCCGATATTTAATTTTTTGAAAATTTTTTTCTCAAAATTTTTTACATAATAAAATAAATAAAAAACACCGTTATCTTTTTTCTTTTTGGACGTAAAACCTCATTTTTTTCTATGAAAGTTCTAATATCTAGGATTTAAAAATATCATTTTTACTTCATATATGTCGAATCTGATAATTAATTTTTTGAAAATTTTTGTCTTCAAAAAATACAAAAAACAGCAATGTTTTTTTTTTATTTTTGAACGTAAGTAGTACATCTAATTTTTCTGTGTGATAATTAATATTAATTTTAGAAATATCGCTTTTATTCAATCCCTCGGATCTGATACCTAATTTTTTTTTTAATCTGCATCCAAAACAAAGGTCACACGTTGAATATAGGGAATCATAAGCATTTTTCGCGCTATTGGTCTAAGGAACCAGAGATCCAAGCTGGTAGTAGTTGGACTTATTGAAAACTAAGAACCCGTAGAATTGCGTGGTTATAAATATTTCCTAAATTATTCGCTTGAAATAATTTTTTTTACAAAATATTCTCTGAATTTGTATGATTATGTTGGCAATCAATTGTTTTTGTTTTGTAACAAAAAATAAGCATATTAATAAACGAAAAAATAGTATTTGCAATATTAGCCTTTTTTAAGTAAAAATTTTAGAAAAATCTTATAATCACGCAATTACACCAATTTTTAGCTTACAAATAGGCCTACCCTCTACCAGCTTGGTTCTATAGTTCCTCAGGACCAATGGAGCGAAAAAATTGCCATGATTCTCTATATTTAAAACGTGACCTTTGGCCCCTTAAAAAATTTTTAAAAATACCATTATTTTTTTTCTTTTTGGATGTAATACCTCATTTGAAAGTACTATAGTTTTATAAATATCATTTTTACTCGATTTCTTGGATCTAATCCTTTATTTTTTGAAGACTTTAGTGTCAAAACTTTTTGCATATAAAAATAGAAAACTAGAAATTT
This sequence comes from Anagrus nilaparvatae, assembly GCA_022575985.1. Classification (NCBI taxonomy): domain Eukaryota; kingdom Metazoa; phylum Arthropoda; class Insecta; order Hymenoptera; family Mymaridae; genus Anagrus; species Anagrus nilaparvatae. The sequence continues at coordinate 16,668,780 of JAKSXM010000272.1, forward strand.
AGCGTCACTTTTATATGTGAATAATTTAAAAAAAATTTCTCATTATTTTTTCCGTCCAAAGTAAATTATTTTTTATTATATTAATTTCTTTTCTTTATGAGTGTACTCGTGGGTGTAATATCTAATTTTTTCCATGAGATTTTGAAATGGCAATATCAAAGGGAAAGATAATTTTTAGTTTTTCTTATGCCATGCCATTATAGTTTCTTAGAAAAATGACGATTAGGAATATTTTGTTATTTCTTAAAGAACCGTAGTGCCAATGATTTGACAGCTTTTTTTTTTATTTTCTGGCGTAGTACCTAATTTTTTTATGGGAATTTAAAATGACAATATCAAGAAAAAGATAATTTTTAGTTTTTTTTGTTATTTTATACTTTATTAAATGAAATCAACCATTAAAAATATTTTGTTATTGCTTGAGAAAGTGACAATAATTTTGACAACGTTTTTTCTATAATTATAATTAACAAAATTCAATAATTATTTTATAGTATTTTTTTTCTTAATAGGGTTTGCATATAATTTTTTTTTAAATAATGATTTTTAAATTTCTTCTAAATTTATTATTTAAAAAAGTTAACTTAAAATATTTGTAATTATTTTTTAATTATTATTTATAAAATAGTTATAATTATTTTTTAATTAAGATTGTCGCTACTTATTAAATGCACGCGCGTTGTTCGATATGGTTATTTTTCTAGGAGGTGAAAAAAAATCCCAACTACGATAAGGGCTTTATCACGCCATTTCAAAGACTTATCCTACTTTGCTGGCGTATCAACTGATTTTAAGGTTATGGTCACGAATATTTTATCGAAAAACATATTCTCGTTCCTAAAAACATCAGTCCGCGCATGCGCTTTGCGTCTAAACTTATGATAGAAAGCACGCATATCACGCGATATACATCGAAACGCTTACAGAATCAACCCCCAGTGAACTATTAGTCTTCACTAATTGTAAATGAGATATAAAGGAAAAGGTGTTAGAAATGTGTACATATAATGCAATAGTTAATAGTGCTTTTAATAGTATTTTCTATCAACATCAAGACATTACTAATTTAATCTTTATATATTATATATATATATTTTATAAATCCATTCTAATTTCTAAAATAATTAAAAAGAAAAGTATTTTGTAACAATTCTTAATTTATAAATAAAATAGAACAAAAAAAAATTTTTATTTTCTTATATATTTTTTACATGATAATATAAAAATCTTAAACAAATAACTTTACCATTTTTTTGGTTTTTTGAGGTTACTGTGTTCTTGTTATTACTTATAGATTCCAATAAGAATCAGTAAATTTTTTTATTTGCAGGAGCTAAATCAATATGTTTATTAACAATACCTTAGTTTCATTTCTTTTTTAAATATTAGGTTAAAAATTATTTCCAGAATACAGAAAAGCGCATGGAAGTATATTTTAAATTCTTTCTTTATCAGTATTCAAATTCTTGATAATCTTGATAAACTAATGTGTAAAAAAATTAATTTTTGATACACGAATCATATTTTTGGGCATGTGTTTAACATGGAACATGTTTATAGTGGGGGGGGGTACTCGAAAAAGTTCCGTTCAGTAGGGGGAGGGTGGAAAAAGTGACATTTATAGGCGGGGAAAACATAAGAAGAACTTAGTATACTTTTAGACGGGGAGAAAATAAGAACAAGAACTTAAAATTCTTTAAATTTAAGGACTTAGGATAATTAGGGAGTATAGGTTAAAACTGTTATAAGTAAACATTTTCCATAACCGTTGGTTGTGTTAACATACAAAACTGGATTAAGTTTTATTTTCTGAATAATAAAGAATCTAGAAACTTTCTTGAATTTTTCTTCAGGTTTCTTGTTTTTACTGCAAATTGCTGAAGAATTTTTTGAAAAATCAACAATTTTTTCTGACTCCAAAAAAATTTTTCAAAGTTTTAAAGAAACTTCAGTTTTGAATAAAAATTATACTGAATATGTATGAAATAGTTCTAAATCAAATAATACCAATTAGGACAGTAAAATGTTATCATATTTAGAAGATATTTCACTTTTTAACGAAATTTTCAAAAAATTTTAGTTTTCCCAAAAATAGTAAAAATTGAATATCTCCAAATCTGCGATAGCTGATTCGCAAAAATATGGCCTATGTCACTCGCAGGCTTTTATTTCTTTATTTGACACTGGTTTTATGTAATTTTGTTCATTGGTTTGACCCTAACAGTGTCAGAGAGACACAAATAAATTTTCAATTACATATAGTGGTAAGATAAGATACATATTTTCTAAATCCATTCTAATTTGTAAAACAATTAAAAAAGAAAGTATTTTGTAACAATTCTTAATTTATAAATAAAATAAAACCAAAAAAAAAAAATTTTACCTCGGATTTATATTTTCTTATATGTTTTTTACATGATAATATAAAAATCTTAAACAAATTACTTCATTCTCTTTTTTTTCTTCTCAAATTAAACCAGTAATGAAATTTTAATTATGAATACACGTATATACCAAAAAAAAAACACTCTTTGAATTTACAATGTTCTGTTTTACATATAATTTTTATTTTTTTTTTCTTTTTTTTAAGGATTTTTACTCATTTATTTAATTTTCATTCATCTCATTTTACGACTTTTTGTCACATATATGCAAGTACATATAAAAAAAAAGATGCGTACATAATATAACACCATGAGCTTACTTTTTTATTTAACTAAAAAAAAAACGATTATAATATAGAGTTAGAAATGGCTTATAAAAGTAAAGGTATATTTTGTGGAAGATATAGTATACCCCACCGGAAAATTACTCCATTTTAGAATTAACCATATAAGTTTTGACACAAGCTTTCACCACAATTTTTTTGACCTCGTCTTGCTTTGACACGAAATATAAAAATTATAATCAAGGTTTGACACAAAATATTTTGACCAGAAAGATTTTTAACACAAAAATTTTTGTTATGGATTTTCGCACCAATAATATGACCACCAGTATCTTTGCCACAAGAAAATTGCATACAAAGTAAATTGTAAAATTTTTTTAACATTCGAGAATATTTAACACTTAAATTTTTGACACCAATAAATCTTCAAAATTTATTTTAACCACGTACTATTTTAATGTGTTATTCTTGGTGATCAAAATGAATTCAAAAGATTTATTGGTGTCAAAAATTTATGTGTTAATTATTGTTGTATGAAGAAAAAACTTTATATTTTAATTTGTATGCAGTTTTCTTGTGGCGAAGATTACTGGTAGTCATATTATTGGTATGAAAATCAATAACAAAAATATTCGTGTGAAAGTTATTTTTGGTCAAAATATTTTGTGTCAAACCTTGATTATAATTTTTATAGTTCGTGTCAAAGCAAAACGATTTCAAAAAATTTGTGGCGAAACCATATGTCAAAAGTTAAATGGTTAATTCTAAAATGGAGTAATTTTCCGGTGGGGTATACTATATCTTCCTATTTTGTTTTTTTTCTTCCTTTTCTAAAAGTAATTTCTTTCAAAAGTATAAATTTTTTTTTTTTTTTTTAATAGCATTCTTTACCTATATATTTTTTGTGTACGTAGAGAAAAAAAATGAAGAAAAAATAGTGTGAGATTTAGAAAAACACCAAACAGGTGTGGAGAATATAATACATTCATAGTACAGTAAGTAAAAGAAGGTTAATCTGCATTTGAAATTTCATTTGTCTCAAGCGTGTATAAAAATTTTCTTAGTGTTTAAATTAAAATTTTTTTTTTTTTTTTTACTTAGTCAATATTTTTTTTTTTAATCAATCTGGACATTATTAATAATTAAATATTTTAATAATTATATTTATCTAGTTTTTAGCTAAATTTTCAGGGTTCATTGAAAAAATGTTAATTTCTAATAGTTAGGCAAAAAAACTTCAGAGTATATAGAAATTTAATTTTGGTAGAAAGAAAAACATTTGACATATAAATTTTCCTACTAATTTTCTTAAGTAATTGTGAAAGATTGAACATACTTTGATTTGAATAATAAAATCCCAATTTTTAATTTGAAAATCATCTCAATAAAAATTTTTTGTATTAGGGTTTTTTGTACTTTTTAAAAGATTTTTTCTTTTTTAGTTATTTTCTTGAATCTCAGCCTAATTTTTATTTCAATTCGTTCATTGGTTTTTCAGGTTAACATTAATAAAAAATAAATAAATAAATAAATCACAAACCTAAGCTTTTGGTGTTTCATATTGACTTATTTTGTTATTAAACATTTATTTTTTCTGTGTTTTAGCGTCTAAATAAATAGCTAATGTATAGTGTTGAGGATATTGTAAATTATGTTCTAAAGATTCCAATTAGTACTGTTGTTTCAGAGCCACCATATAATTACTCAGGTAGCCTTTCTAAAGTGTGATTCGAATGGATAAAAACTAGGGGATTGACGAAACCTTAGACCAGACAAATGAAGAATTTAATCATATTGATAGCAGTCGAAAATGTAAGAATTATCTGAGCTTGATGTATGTCAAAGAGGAAAAAGTATTACCAAAAAAGAAAACAAGAGGCCATAATCACGATCAAATCATATGGGAGATGTAAACTAACATTGTATGATATATGGATAGAACTGGTTTTTGATATGACTACTGGCCAAAAGCCTTCGGGCCCTCGTAAAAAGGCACCTGTAACGATTGGATTATATTCGATAACAAAACTTACATTATTTATTAGAGGTAGCTAAATTGCCTTGGTATTCACCACAAAGTTGGTCAGTATTCAGGAAATCATATGAAATGTTGCCGGAAATATAACCCTTGCTGGAGACTTTAATGCCTCGGCCATTGAATGATGCATGTCATATTCTAATTCTAGAGGTAGAAAGGTCTTAGAAATAGCAGTTAAAACTAGTCTAGTGGCAAACGTTACGAAAGTTGATGGGTAATTGATGCATTCAATTGAAATAATCTTAATGTCACCAACAAGAAACGAAAAACATTATATAATTCTGACATACGTATAAGAGACATCTCATGCAATAAAATACTTCTATGATAGGCGTAGAGAAATTTACTAATTATGTTTGAGAAAAAATTCTTATTTATCTTGTCAAAGCAAGAAAGCCCAACCTGTAAGAAAAAGTCAGTTAAGAAATTCATGCATAAAGTCGTGCAAAATTTTGCGCCTAAAAATCACAAATTCCATGTACAAAATTTATTTTGCATGAAAAATTAGTTTTTTACAAAAAATTCTTGAGTTTTGTGCATTAATTTGTACATATATTTGTACATAAATTTATCTTACTATCATTAACTTGATATTTATTTTATGATCAGTTAAAAACAAAACTATCAATTACAAACTAAAATTAAGATTAATTTAATTAAATAAAATCAGAAATAACTATTAAATTTATATATAATAAATTCTTAGCTACTAACAGACAAAATATGACTTTTTTTTTTACACTAATAACTTTTTTTTTTATTATTAGAAAAAAAAAACAATTATGATATTAAAAAACATAGATTTGTATTTTCTTAAAAGTTTTACAATTTCTGTAATTTCTCGTCCTAGATTGAATGAAATAATTTTTTATTTTTCTTTAAGATCTTAGAACTTTTACAATTGTATTCGTATATATATATATATGTCGCAGGCGTTTTGTTGTTTTCCGTCACTTTGTAAATAGCCTAGGCTATTTATGAAGTGACGAGGCCGGATTAGGCACTTTGTATTTTAGATAAAAATTACCATAAAAATAACGAAAGTACTAGTCATTTTGTAGCGAGTGAAAAAGATTATTTTAAGAGGATTAAAAAAATATAAAAGTACTAGTCGTTTTAGAGTTTTGAAAATTTATCATTTTATGCCTCTATCAATCTCATAATATAAATATAAATAATATTAAAAAATTATTAACAATATTTTTCAAACGTATTTTTTTATAATAAGAAAGTTAACTATGTTTTATTTGCGCATGTTGATTTACCATGGCATCGTGAATTACATAAAAGTTTGTTTTTAAAACATGAACATTTTAATTGCATTTGCTATTACCCTGGTCACCAAAAATAGAAATTTTAGCAGCTGCTTCTCGCAAAGAAATACCTTCTTTTTGAAGAGGCTCATTTATTTCGATTTCTGTTGGCTGTAATTCATTCTGCAGGTACCAATTATTTAGGGTACCAACGGTAGTTGAAATTTGATAAAGTTCATTCCGAAAATCTACCACTTTGCCTAGAATATTATGGGCATCTAATGGTCCGCGGTCAACCTTAGGTACACCTACCAAAACCGTTTCCCCAATATTAATTGGACAAAATTTTGCTAATAATTTTTAATATTATTTATATTTATATTATGAGATTGAATGAGTCATAAAATAACAAATTTTTCAAAACTCTAAAACGACTAGTATTTTTATATTTTTTTAATCCTCTTAAAATAATCTTTTTCAATCGCTACAAAATGACTAGTACTTTCGTTATTTTTATGGTAATTTTTATCTAAAATACAAAGTGCCTAATCCGGCCTCGTCACTTCATAAATAGCCTAGGCTATTTACAAAGTGACGGAAAACAACAAAACGCCTGCGACATATATATATATATCTTAAACAAAGATTAAGAGTTCATAACAAGTTGACAAACTTGTTACCGCTACAAATCTTTTCTTTTATATAAATTGAAATACAAAAAATGACCAATTAAAAAAAGCAAAAAAAACTAAACTTGTATTGAAAAATAAGCTATTTAAAATATCGTATTTAAATTTATATATATATATATTTTTTTTAATAGAAAATTATGCATATCTTAAAAAAAAAAAAAAAACTCCTTAAAATATTTAAATAACTTTTCACTATAAATCTTATTAGTATATATACATAAGCTTTAGGATATACGAAAAACTTGTTGAATTTGACTTTATGAGCAATAAAAATGTATGTCTCTAAAAAAGCATGAAATTTCTTTAAAAAAAAAAAGGTTAAAGAATATAAAGAATGAGTTTTGATATATTATATTTTCATAGATATGTATAAAATATAATGCACGTGATGCAAACGAAATTCTATGTATGTCACGTGGTATATATATATATATATATATATAGTTGAGTTTGCATCGTTTTCTCTAAAACTTTAAATCTTTATATAAGTAAATGCTAAATCCAAATTCAAAAGTTCTAACGACTTATTTTTTTATTTCTATTTTCAGTTTAGTTACACTTCTTATATCTAACTCTATATATTCTAATCAGCTTTTTTTTTGATTGAATTTTTAACTTATATAAAAATTTTTTATTTTTATATTTTTATTCATTAAAATATATAATTTGAAGATTATAATAATTATTTGAAAAATAAAAAAAATAATAAAAACTTTTTAATTTATATTTTTTTTTTTTATTTGAAAACTTATTCTTTTAATTACAATTTTTAAAAGCTTGCATTATAATTTCATTTATTTTTAGAAATACTATAGAAAATAATTTTTTTTGCTCTTCACATTTTAGTGTCTTATGCAATTAATTCAAGTTGCAGTCAAGATATTAATTAAAGATAAGGTTCAAACTTACAATTGGTTTGCGTAAACACAGCCTAAATACATGGAATATGTTTACTACTGCAAAAAAGCTGGATATAATACAAAAATGTTACGTAATTACAATACAAATTGAATCGCAATTATTCTAAGAATGAATCGCAACTATACTAAGCTCCTTAACCCGAATCATCCTAAGTCCCGTAATCAAAATTGTTCTAAGTCCCATTTCACCTTTTCCCCCTTAACTTGCGGATTATCCCTCCCTGTAAACATGTTCCATGTTAATATACCAATTCTGGCTTTTCTTTATTGTTATTCCGAGTTTCAGCAATATAAGTTTCTAAGTTCAAAATAAAGTTGTTTGATACAGATCTCTTAAGTGTTTATTTTTTTATAGAGCTTTTATTTGATCTATCTCAGTTCTGACTCTCTAAAATCTCTAATTTCGCATTTTTGGGTAAACTTTTTATAAAACTTCTGTTTGAGAATTCAAGAAGTGAAGATTCTTGCTTAATTAACTTAACGTTGGAAAGTAATGCATCCTTAGTAAAAGTCCCTTAAGTATAAAACTGTTAAAATTTAATATTGTTATGTTATTAGTTCAACTGTCCCCTGAGGAGGTGGTTTTAGTAGATTATTTATTTTATGTAAGGTCTTTAGGTTATTTTTCTTAAACATACGTTTCCTAAAATTTATCAATTTATTAATTCTGTAGCCAACCAACGGTCCAATTTTGTCTGCAACAGAATAAAACATGCAATATCAAATGTAAATATCAAATTTTACTTGACCCACAGGTTTTCACAAATTTACCATTAAAAAGGACCCTTGCAATATTTTGTTAAGGAGTTTAAAGGATATAAGTTTTTTCGTAGTTTTTTAAAGACTTCCTATGTTATTGACTCTACATGTACACGTAGATTCATAAAGTGCATTTCTACGAGAAAGTACTTTTTATGAGCGCCAAAAATGAAGAAAAAAAAATTTACGAGGCCGCGACTGCCACCATGATTTTCTGGTAGTTTGAACCCTATAGAATGCAAAAAAAAAGCGTGAACACGAAATCGGCGATGGATGCCAAAAAGTTTTTGCCACTTTTATGTCAAAAACCGTGTTTTTGTATCTGAGCTACCCCAAATTTTCAAAATAACTTTTTAGGTAAATAAAATTTTTAAAAAATAGATAAAAAATCTGATTGCTAGGGAAAAATCACTCCAGAAGAAAAAAAAACTTTTCTTTTTCCGATGAAATTTAGCCAAGTTAACGTCAATTTAAGATTTTACTCAAATTTGCCTTACAAAAGATTGAAGTTCTATATTGAAAAATGCCTGTTTCTGAACTTTAAACATGCATTACTCGCTTGATTTTCATCGTAAAATAATAATTTTTTTTTTAAATCGATGCATTTTTCCCTGGCAATTCATTTCTGTATGAAAAAAAATCATTTTTATGTACCAAATTTCAATTTTTTGGTCAAAAGCCTTTGAGAACTGTAAGTGGCAAAGTTTACTTAACACAGTTTTTGACCTAAAAATTGAAATTTGGTCAATAAAAATGATTTCTTTCTCGAAGAAATGAATACTCATGGAAAAATTAATTGATTTTAAAAAAAATTTATTATTTTACGATGAAAATCAAGCTAGTAATGCATATTTTAAGTTCAGAAACAAGCATATTTCAATAGAATTTCAATCATTTTTAAGACAAATTTCAGCAATAATATGCATTACTAGCTTGATTTTCATCGTAAAATAATAAATTTATTTTAAAAATCAATTAATTTTTCCCTGAGAGAGATTTTTCAAGAAAGAAATCATTTTTATTGAACAAATTTCAATTTTTAGGTCAAAAACTGTGTTAAGGGTCGTTTTACCTAAATTTTTTTTTGATAACCGAAATTTTTTTTTTTCTATTAATTACTTTATATATGTCTCAAGAGTATGTAAAAAAAATTTATTTTTAAATCCTTCCCTCTAAGTATATTTTTTTGCCTGTTTTGCCGGCGCCGTCAAACGTGTTTTTGATAAAATTTAACGGTATGGCTCTAATATTATCTTACATATCTTCTAACTACTGTTAAATAGTTAGAAATCATGTCGGAACTGGTTACTGATAGAAATTATGAGCAAATTTTGCTAATATTCGCGATGGTTTATGACGCCAAATTTAGCCGTGCCAAAATGGTAAAAAATACGAATTGTTGCCAGTCACAATGAGGAGAATTTACTACTTTGATTTATTGTGCAAAGAGTCATTCAGGCTATAATGCCCTGAACTTGCACGATTAACTGAAACAATTTTTTTCAAGAAAGCTTAGAATTATAAAACCACACTGTAAAAAGTAACTTTCTTAGATTTACAAAAAAAATAGAATTTTTTCGAAAAATTCAAAAAATTTTGTAAATATTCGATAAAAATCGTAAATTTACTAAATTTAGTACATTATCGAAAAATTCGAGAATTCTCGATTTTTTTTGTGATTTTACGAAAAAAGTTGTTAATTCACAATTATTTTTCGGAAATTTACAACTATTTTTTGTAAATTTTCGAAAAAAAATTGTAAATTATCAATTTTTCTTGCGAATTCACAAAAAAAAATCGAGAATACTCGAATTTTTTGTTAATATACTAAATTTAGTAAATATACGATTTTTTTCGACTATTTACAAATTTTTACGAAAATTTACTAATTTTTCGAAAATGTTCTAATTTTTTTGTTAATATAAGAAAGTTACTTTTTACAGTGCATGATTTCGAAGAATATAGAATAAGTCTGGTAGAACGTTGCAGAGATCAGGTATCTTTATCTAGTTGGTCTGCTCTATCCTTTCCAGAAATATTGCGATGACTAGGTACCCAGTAAATTTTTAATGTCTTGGAATTTGTCTTGCAGAATACATTTATTTTATTTTTTATGATATTAATAAATGGGCTGATACTGGACTTTTGTGACAGATTTTTTATACTAAGACAGCAGCTTAACGAATCAGTGAAGATATATATGTTACAATTATATTTTCTATTGCCATTGGGATCGCAAGAGCTCCTGCTGAAAAAATTGAAGCTAATTTATTAATACTTTCAATTTTTTCAATTTGGAGGGAGGGGCAATAACATAAGTTCGCAATAGATGGATAAATAGGACTTTTGCTACCATCAGTGAAAATGTTGATTGAATTGTCTTCATGAAAATAAGTCTCAAAATAGCTCGAAGGATTGGTTGCTTGTGATATTTTTTCTCATAAAGATACATTGCCTACTTCATCAGTGATAATATCTAAATTCATTTGATAAAGTTCTGTATAATCTCTCTGTACTATACTTCTTTCAAAGCATAAAATTTTGATTATAGATCTGTGTAGTAGTTTGTTTTATTTTATGATCGTTTATAATAACTGGATGCATGCGTTGCAGCTTTTCATATATTAGTGTACCAGTATGAGCAATTGACTCACAGAGAAATTGTACACGATATTCTATTTGGATCATTTTGGATTCTGCGAGCAGAATATTAGTGAGGGTACTGTTACGATGACCAAGTGCGAGTCTTATTGCTGTATTTTATATGCGTTCAAGCTTTTACTAGTTGGAGAAAGGATAATAAACAAAGGCAGAGTAGTCAATAATTGTTCTTACGAAACTTTTGTATAAGATAATTAGCGTAGAAAGATGAGCTCCCCACCACGTTCCTCTCTGATATTTAATAATATTTAAGACTTGATTACATTTTTGCTGGACATGGGAAATATGTTTATCAAAGTTTAACTGATAATTAAAATAAAGGCCAAGAAACCTTGCTTGATCAGTTGACTTAACAATGGTATTTTTGATTTTCAGAGAGATTTTCTGAGGGAGAAATTTCTTTTTTTAAAATTATTGACTTCTGTTTTATAAAGAGCTAGTACCAGTATACTGAAACATCAAATCCTGACTCCTCTATAAATTTTAGAAAAATTAATAGTATTTAGGTATTTATTTATTGTATTAATTTTATTAAGTTAATTTCATTAACTTATGTCATTTCCATCATATTTTTCAAGAGTTAGTACAAATTTGATCTCCTATAAGGGCAATGTTAAACTGTCTATTTTAATTCCTTAATCAAAAAAAAACTACGTAATAAAAGTAGCTAAAAAAATTTTTTTCAGTTTTTGAACACTTTATCAGTAACATTTTTTAACTTTCATTCATTTCTGTAACTAAAGAATAAAAGAATAAAACCCTCTAAATACCTTAACCTTGCTTCTCAATTTACAGAACCTAAAAAGCAATTAAAAAAATTTTTTTGCAGAAAATTATCTTAGTTCCTCTACACTGATATAGTCTCAAAAAAATCATCCAGTGACGCTAAGTAACTTATATTTTTGATACTCTATCAATTTTCCAAAAAATTAATTGCACAGCTCAAAAATATGTAAAATTAAGATTATACCAAGCAATATATAAATAGATTATCCAGTAAAGATAATTGAAAGCATTTTAACAAGTATTATTAGTAAAGTAAATGAATTTCAAAGGTTAAATTAAAAAATAATAGGTCAGTATATATAAAATACCTCATGTAGTTTCATACATACCACATACTTTTAGATTATTTAATTATGGTTACTAATACAATTAAATAGCACTTTATACGTTAAAAATATATTTTAAGTTAAAATATTGTATCATTGATGGAGTATCCCACAACTTGTATGTAACAGCATTACGTATTCGGTAAACAGTTAGGAAACGTTTAATAAAGGCTTATTATTAGATTTATTAAAAATCCTTCTACACTAAAAAAAATAATCCGCTGAGGACCAGCAGAATTTTTTTTTCTTGCTCAAACGATTACAAATAAGCTAAAGCATAATTTTTTTCTCGCTCCCACTATGCATAGCAGTAAAATAAGAAAATAGTATATTACGACCCATGGGCAGAAAAATAAAGAATGGCCCAAATCGCAAGTAAATTACCTTCCGAGGTGAAGCCGAGGATGGTAAACTGCGATTTGGGGCATTCTTTTTTTATGGCCCAGGGTCGTATGCGATTTTTCTGCATCAGTGGCGAGAAAACACGTCTTTGCCGGACGCGCAGCGGCCGGAAAATACGTGCTTTCTGGCCGCTGACCAGAAAAAAAAATTTTTTAGTTTCCTTTACATTTCAAGTCATTTGCAATCGTTTGGTAAAAAAAAAATTCCGCTAAACACAAGTGTAATTACATTAACCAAACGGAATATTGGGGCAAACAGATTTTTTTTAGTTTCCTTTTCCTTACAAAGTTACCATATTTTTTTATTAGTGATTCTTTTGTCATTATAGAAAGTAAACCAAATGACCTTATTTGGCTAAAAATTACCAATTTTTAAATTGCTGCCATAATTGGAATTTTTGATAACATGGGTTTTAAAGGTCTCAAAAATTTTGTACAAGTTCCCAATTTTCAAAATTTTTTTATTCATTCCTTTTAATTCAGTTGTTTTCGTTATGTAGCTCTACACAGATGACGTTTAAAATTAGCGTTTATTAAAAAATCAAAAAACGGAACTCTGACTTTAAATTTTCATATCTCGCAAACAAATAATCAAAAATAAACTAATAAAGAATTTATAAAAACTAAGAGCTTGCACAAAATTTTTAAAAAATCAATTTTAGTCAAAAATTACAATTTTGGCAGCAATTTAAAAATTGGTCATTTTTGGCCAAAAAAGGCCATTTAGTTTACTGACTATAGTGGTTATGGAATTACAGATAAAAAAAATGCAGTTTACGGGGATAAAAAGGTGTTACTTACACACACAAAATAATGCTAACCAGAAGGTATCTGGTTGACTTACAAGGATTACAAGGACAATCAAAGATTCGAGGAAACATCTTAAAGAGCTAGGTACATATTATTTCGATTGATGTAGGTCACAAGGTGACCCTTTTTCATCACCTGTCTTTTGCATAGTAGCCGATGAACTACTTAATGCTATACCCGTTGAGGTTGGGTATCTTCTAAATGCCACATCTATTAATGTGACAGCTAAAGGCTGACGATATCAACATCATAACGTCTTCTGAAGTTGGGATGCTGAAAGCCCTAACAGCTTTGGAGAAGACTGGTCAGGCAAGAGGACTTAAACTAAATGGAGAAAAGTGTACTTCAGTTTTATTTGAGAAAGCAGAGAAAAAAATTGAAGGTAATAACAGAAAGTCAGTTTAAATTTATTGATGGTTTCATGGTTATGCAGATAAAACCATCAGAAAGTATAAGGATGTTGGGAATACTATTCGACCCAGCTGGCATTATTAAATGTATGGGAAATTTTGATATAGAGTTGGTGATATTTACCAAAGCTCCATTAAAGCCGCAACAGAGATTGAACATTTTGAGATCCTTCCTAATACCTAAATGGTATTATAAATTATCGGTTTCAAGGATCATTATTAAAACACTAAAACTAATGGACAAAAATATGCGTGGGTATATAAAAAAATGGATTATTCTACCAAAGGATATACCCATTGCTTATATGTTGTAAAGTCGGTGGCATGGGTATACCATCTGTTTTATCAGCTTTTACCTTATTTAGAAAAAAGTAAAAACATTGAACGGTAGAGAATGAAAATAAAATAAATTATTGAAAATAAAATAAAATTACAAGAAAATGATTTTAATTAAAATAACATTTATATTTATTATAATAATTTAAATTTAACAAACAATTATTTTTTTTTTTTTAATATTTTAAATTAAAAAAATGAATTTGAATTATTAAAAAAAAATAAAAAAATTTAATAGACAATATTATTTTGACTTTGATAAAAAAAATAAAATTGTTTTTTTTTTAGTTTATGAAAATAAAAATTTATAAATTCTAGATGATACGAAACCTTCTTGATTTTATAACAAACTTTTTTTTTAAATTATAGGTTAAATAAGTTTTCAATTTAGATGATGATCTCAACGATAAAATTTAACTATTACTTTTTCTTCAAATCAAAAAAAAAATTAAATAAATACTAAAAATTAATTCAATCAATCACTCCGTATTTTTTTTTTTTTTTTAATTTTATTTACGTCTGTTCTCTTCAAAAAACCTTTTAATAATGATGATCCTTTTTCCTGTCAATAACAAAATTGTTATTTTTTTTGTTGCTACGTAGCAACCAACAAAACAAAATTAATTTAATTCTTAAATTCAAATTCAAATTTTTTGATTTAAATAAATTTTTTTTTAAAAATAATATTATTATTTTTCTTTTTACACTCTCCAAGTAGCCTACAGCCCTCGGTAACCTCATACTGCGTTCTCGAGTCAGGGTTCTTTCTTTTACTGATTTTGATCAATGAAAGAACTTATGCGAACGTACTCATTTCTCATGTACTTCGCAGGCTTACAAGACAGATCAAAATCCTCAAGTAAGAAAGTGTAAAAAATTTAATATATACTTTAATTCTACGAGGAACACCATCTTTAACTACTACTATTCCATACCTCATTTCTTCAAGGATGGAATCGCTTAAGGATTCGAGTTCAAGAATCGTGAGGAGTGTGTATCTAAGTTATTGGGTACAAAAGAGAATAACTTGGGCAAGGAAGTTTATACCTAGATGGCGAACATAGAGTTATAGAAGGCGACACCGAAACTTATTGGCGTAAGAAGTTATATTTATCTATTGACGGTGCTGATTTAAAAGAATGCTTCAAGACCTCAGTAAATAATAACTGGCAGAATTGATGCTAGTAGCAATGGTATTCCTATTAGAGATTATATCCAGTATCACCGGGTCAGGATACTAAGAGTAGAACAAGTAGACGTAGAAGAGCTGGTGGGGGTTAGACAGGTTATGTCGTGCTGGTTTTAATGCTATAGAGACAGCAAGACATGTTGTACATATGGTTTGCTTCAGAACACATGGAGGCAGAGTGAAGTGACATGAAGCAGTATCCAAAACTTTGGCTGTGGAACTAAGGCTAAAACGTTGGAAGGTAAGCGAAGAAAACCGCATAATTACATCAGAAGGCCTTAGAAAATCAGATATAATCTGTCAGAGGCAAGACGAGGTTTGGACCATTGACATGCAAGTAGTAGGATTCTATAAACCCTTGAATAAACTCTATAAGGATAAAGTGAACAAATACAAGAAGGACGAGATTCGCATAGCAATAGTGAGTGAAAGGAAGGTCCCCGCTGATAACATTAAGTTCACTTCTTGTATGATATCTTATAGGGGCGTATGGAGTCAAAGGTCACTTGAACATCTTTTAAGCTTAGGTTTAACTAAAGGGTTCTTGGTAAAATTAACAATGATGGTGCTTCAAGGAACGCACACAAATTAAACGAGGTTCAATAGCACGACTTCAAGAGTCCATTAAACCAGGAAAACAAGAATCAAGTATTAGAAGCTTCAAGTTACTAACAAAAGGAATACCCGTTTTCATGAAAAAGACGTCAAGTCCGCAACGGGAAAAATAGTGACATACTTCTAGCAATGAAGTCCAACGCAGAAGATTAGATTCAAAGAAGATCAGTTGATGAACTCTGCTAGAGTATAAACAAAATGGGGAGTGAGTTTAGAGGGTAGCTGCCGGAAAAGAAGTAGTCCCACACTGTTCAGAACACCGGGTTCTGTTCGTGCGTAATGCATTCTCACACCCCTGCCCATATACACAAAAAAAAAAGATTGCAGCGTCATTTAGAAGGTAGTCTAAAATATCTTATCTTATAGAATAGAAGTCTGCTAGGGGGTCTGATTTCTAGGACCAAGAGGCCCATTCAGGTAAACTGACGGTTTAGGGGATATTTTTTTAACTACCACAACCTGTCCTGAAAGTTAGAAGCAAATCGGCTTCCCAAACCATTGACACTCCCCTTGCTAGTTTCTGATCTTTTCTTCATGACCCGTTCAGATATAAAATAAAGTGAACAGATTTTTTCTTTCTTAAATACAGCATTATAAATCGTTCTGGATGAAAAGATACATTTACTGTTAATAACAATCTACTTCATACTAATACTATATACTTTTTTTTTAAGGATCTTTAGTATTTATGTATGTCTATAGTAAAATATGTAAGTCCAGATTTTATCAGTTATTAATTTCCATGAATTTTTGAATACCGTGCATCATATTCAAGAAAAATAAAATTATTGTAAAAAAAATCTTATTTTATCGGTCGGTATTAATATATTTTATTAATAAAATTATTTTAAATATATAATAAGTGAAGCATAAATAGTCGATTACAAAGTTATAATTTATGGAAAAAAATTTAAATGTCGATATATATACGTATATATATATATATATATATATATATATATGCTATATAACGTAATATAAAAACTTTTGCCGCGAATTTTTCATATAAGGAATACGCGCATTGAAATGGAAAAAATGTAGAATACAGTAATGGTTATATGAACAAAAAAAAGGAAGAACCAAAAGAAGTCAGGTACACTTGCCTCTGTCTTTGACGTTTTAACTAATGATTTTCCCTGGTCCTCTCGTATTGCAAGTTATTCCATGATCCCTAAGAAAATTGCTTTACTATATACTTCTTTTTTTTTTCTTTTTGTATAAATCCTGCCACATCATTCATATTTTTATGCTGAAAAAAAAAGAAAATTATTTTTCATGTAACGTATGTTTACTTATATAATGTACAACTTAATCTAATGAATGTTACCATTCTGCAACGAATAGATTTATGTCATTAGTAAATTATTAATGATTAAAATTTTTTTATTCAATTAAATGTTTCGTATATTTAAAATCTTAGTTTTTCAAATACGCACAAAATAGTTCAAATTTGTAACGAAAATTAATTTTTTATTATAAGCTTAAAAATTATGTTCTATTCTACTCCCACTGTTTATAGATCCAGTACTTTTACCATTGTATAAGCATCTTTGTTACACTTTACACGGAAAAATTCATCTGCATGCGGTTGGCAGAATCTACTTGCTACAAGCAGATTTTTCCTTGCTGCAAGTTGTATAAATTCGCTTGCTGGAAATGGAATCTGCTTTTCGTTAACAGATTTTTTTGGGTTATAGCATAGTTTTAACTCTTTTATTGTTATATAATAACATTACTGCGCCATATATGGCGCCGTTTCTAAGATAAGTCTTAGAAATTTAATATACAAACATTTACTTTCGGTTATTTATGAAAATTAATAATTTTTATTACTCGTTTGTAATTCTTAATCAATAATATTTATAATCGACCTTTTTACGAGTACATGGTATTAAATGAATTTACAAATTCATCGCCCACGCTTTTTATATGCGGATGCTTATCGTCATCTCTTTTTTTATTAAGGCATACAAAGCGGCGACATTAGATGAATTTTTAAACCGCGTAAATTCAAATTTTTAAATAAGTTTAAAAATTCATCTAATGTCGCCGCTTTGTATGCCTTAATAAAAAAAGAGATGACGATAAGCATCCGCATATAAAAAGCGTGGGCGATGAATTTGTAAATTCATTTAATACCATGTACTCGTAAAAAGGTCGATTATAAATATTATTGATTAAGAATTACAAACGAGTAATAAAAATTATTAATTTTCATATATAGAGCTTGGACCTAATAACGCTCTGAGTTATAACATTCAACTCGCATTTTAATAAATATATATATATATAACATCATTTCTTATATACAGAACAGATGGCTAAAGCAATGTGAGTCGTCCTCACAAGTGCTAAAATCGCCATTTGTTAACTATATAAGAAAAATAAGGACGTGTTTACATCAGCGTCTGTAGCACATACACTAACACACACAGCTACACTGATGAGATCTATGTGTTAGTGTTGATCGAAACGCTAGGTACCTTCTGTACCGACATTTAAAAACCGCGTAAATTCAAATTTTTAAATAAGTTTAAAAATTCATCTAATGTCGCCGCTTTGTATGCCTTAATAAAAAAAGAGATGACGATAAGCATCCGCATATAAAAAGCGTGGGCGATGAATTTGTAAATTCATTTAATACCATGTACTCGTAAAAAGGTCGATTATAAATATTATTGATTTCGGTTATTTATTTTTCGCTTACACCGAAAAATACAATTAGCAAATGAAGAAAAAGTAGAAAATCTAGAAAAACCCACCAAATATAGCTCGAATTTGTCTTTTGAGGGTAACTAAACTATGTATAAAACGTATATCATATTCGTATTTAGCGACCCAAACAAAGGGGAAAATTTATCTATCAACCTATAAAGAATAAAAAGTATCAACAAAAAAGGATCTTTGCCATGTGTATAAAATCGTAATTTCATTTTATGTAGTATTTTTAAGAACTTAATACTAATTATAAAATTAAAAAAAATCACAATTATTTTGTATAATAAAAATTAATTTAAAAAATGATACCCAAAGTGTAAAGTTACTCAGAATTACAAAAATTTCATGCTTGAATATCCAAAAAAATTTAAATGCTTGAATTTTCAAGCAAAATTTAAGCGTAAACTCTTGAAAGTGCAAATAATAGTTTTTTTAATATAGAAATATAAATTTTTTATTACTTAAAAATTAAAAAACTTTAAGCTTATTTGAGAAAGAAAAGTTTGAAATTCAGCTCATAAGAATATTCTGTTTAAGTAATAACCTGGTTAAAATAATTGAACGATAACTTAAAGACGTTAAAAAAGAAATGAATCTTTCTACATCATACCTTACATAAAACTCTTCAGAAGAAACGATAATAAAGAGCACGTGCGCTCTTAATCTGCGTTTAAGTATCGTTATAATACAGGTTAGTTTTTGTAATATATAATTTAACTTGCTTTACACAACTCTCCAAGACTTTATTAAGACTATAACCACAAATATGTTACTATAAATTAATAATGAATATTCCATATTTTATTTATTACTAAATTTTTATGTTAGACGTAAAATTAAAACAATAAAGTATCAAATAGAGATTTTATATGAACGGAGTTCATATTAGACTAATTATATGACTTATCCGATCCAAAAAACTTTTACTTTAAAGTAGTAATAAATAAGAAAAATCCAAAATTTTCTAATGAAGATGAGCGTTTTCAAAGGAGGGCAATATATGAGTCAGTTCCCCCCAATCATCTCTTTAAAGATATTTCATGCACCTAGTTCAATTAAATGAGCCTTCTGGGTCAAGAGACAAAGTTGAAAATGTTATAAGATAGGTTTTCTCAAGTTAATTTTTTAGTAACTACGTATATTATTTTTTTATCAAATAAGTTTCGGATAATTTCTTCTTTTATAATATTGATTTAATTTTGAATTTCGTTATCTGTTAATTTTTTCTGTTATCTGTTTTTTACATTAAATTCATTTTATTAATAGTCAACAAACTATATGCACGGTTTAAATTTATTAAAAAGAAACCAATTTTAAAATTGGTGCGAAAATTAAGAGTACCAGTGCGTACACACTTGATATCTTGCAGCATTTTCATAGAATTTTAAACAGTTAGTTTAATACTTAAAAAAATATCACTCTTCAGTTTTATAGTTACTTTTAATCTACTTCATTTGAGTAAGGGTTGAACATCCAAAAACATGAAGTTTTAGAATTTCATGGGCAATATGTGCCACTTTGAAAAAAAAACTTATTATTCGAAAATTATTCACTATTTTTTACTCAAAATTTATATTTGTCGGAGTTTTGAGTTTGCTAAATTCAAAAATCAACATAAAAAATACTAGCTTTTAATCTTGATGTAGTCTAGAAGCCACCTTCTGGCTAGCCATATATGTTAGATGTGTGCACTTTTTTTAGTAGTTTGTACAAGACTATTTACATGCGCTAGGTAAGTTTCTCGGTACGCTGATATAAAATTTGTAGGTCTTGACGCCGAAAACTTAATCCCAAAACCAAAAAATCGTATTTTTTAGTCAGTTTTGAAGATTATTTTTGCATACTTTATTGAGAAACTTTTTTAATTGTCCTATATAAATAACAGTTAATACATTTTTTAATATATTTGAAAGAATATTTTGGTCGTGATGAAAATTTTATGCTAATACCATTTACGAACATCTATTAGCCCATTTGTTGCGTATTTTTTAAATATTTAATAAGGCACTTACTGAAATCTTACAAATGACTAAATTTAAATTTTTGGAGTCGCTGATTCCTAATGTTTAGGTAAAGGGCCCAAAAAGTTGGCTCTAATGCCGAAAAACCGTCTTATTCGGTCGATTTAAAAAAAAATTTTTTGGCAAAATATTCGTATTCAATGATCTCAAAAATAATTATTTTATCTGATTAAGTTTATCTGTCATTTTGAGGTCAATTAAAAAAATTTCTTCTGAAAATTCTCCAAAATAATTTTCAAAATCCATCGGCCTCTTGGTATTGAAGAAACTTTATGGGAACTGTGTCTAAAAATTTGGAATCAGTGACTTTAAAAACCTAAATCCAGTCGTACTTATGAGATTTGAGTTATTAACTTATGAAATGCGGAAAAAAACACAAGAAACGGGTCAATTTAGAGGCCCATAAATAGTATTAGGAACTTGTTTTCGGTATCGTGACCAAATTATTATCATTAAAAAACCCTAAATACATATAATCTGTAATTTCAAGGACAGTTAGAAAAGTTCCTAATGAAATATGTCAAAATATCCATCAAAATTGACTAAAAAATACTTTTCTAGAAAATTTTTTAAAAGTATAGCTTTGTAACATTTCGATAATGCTTTGTCATTTCATGTTATTAAAATTGAATATCTTAATTTTATAATTCTTCTAATTAAATGCAGTTAAAAATCGTGGACGGTGAATGTCGTACAAAAAAATATATTTGCTTATAAGTTAATATATCAATTGTAAAAGAAAAAGCTAATTAATGCCTAGATAAGGTAAATTAGATATCTACTGATGAGCCAACCCAATTTACTATGGGAAAACACTAAAAAATTTACATATTAATGAATTTAGACAAAATGAACTATTAAGTTTATTATTTATTACATATAATTTATTATATTGTTATTTAAAAAAATAAAAAATACGGTTTCTCGTGATCTAACAATTTGAAATCCGCGTAACGAAAAACTTACTTGGCCCATTTAAGTAGCCTTGCACAAGCTTTAAAAAAAAGTGCATCTAACATATACGGCTTCTAGACAATAGAGGCTAAGAACCTTATAAAAATTAAAAATTTTCACCAAATTAAAATTATTGCTTTGTTCAGTCCTTATTTTAAAAGGATTTTAGCTCTTATAAGAGCTATTTATTTTTATATTTTATCTATATATCTATAGATGAATTCTATAACTTTTTTATGATGGCAAGCATTTAAATTTATCAACTTCAAAAACCGAGTAAAATTTGAATAAAAAATAGTAATTAAATTTCGATTACTGATTATTTTTAAGTCCTAAAACTATTTAAGTTTAAATCACTTTTTAACAAAAACTGTATGGGAAATCTTTCTCTAAATCCATAAGGAAACCCAAAAACCGTAATTAACCGATTTTTGGCCTTTTATTTATGACCAAATTTGGGAGGTGTTCCGAGGGGCTGGAGGGTGCAACTTTTTTCCCTTCAATATTAACAAGAAAATGAAGGTTAACATGGAACATGTTTATAGGGAGGGGGTACCTTGGAAATCTGAAAATCAAGGGGTGGATCAAAATTGCCTGACTTAAGGAAGGGGGGCGTGTTCAAATACGTCCAATTTAAAATGCGGGCCAAATTAGAATTAGAATAATTTCAATTTTGGGACTTAGAATAATCCTGGTTTAGGAACTTAGAATTTTAAAATATTTTCGATTTAGGGACTTAAAATAATCCAGGTCTAGGGAATCAGAATAATTTGGGTTTGAAATCTTACAAATTATAAAAATAGAAATATTTATTTACATTATATTTTTCTTTAAATTTACAAGCAAATTTTCGATGTGTAAATCAACACTTATTTTAATTTTCAAAATTTAATTTTTAAAATTTATGTATAACATAATGTATACTTAATTTTCCTTTTTCTTTTAATGTTATATCATATTATTTTATTAATATTTTTAAGGAGGTTTATCCGTTAAAAAAAATAATGACGGAATGTAATAAAACGTGAATAGTATTAAAATTTAAACATTTTTGAACTGAAATCGACTTATTTTTACCTATGTCACCGACTTAATTAATTTTTTATTAATAAAATAAAAGTCGTATTTTAACATTGCACTTATGGGAAAATTTGTTTCGGCTTTATAAAAAGTAAGGTGCTAATGACACAGATCGATGAAACTTAATAAATCTGATAAATAATTACTTAAAGATTACATTCCCAATTAGTTTTACATACTTTATCGACTTTATTTTCTTAAAATTAATAAAAAACACGTAACATAACCAAAAAGCTCATTATTTTAGTGACGTTTTTTTAAATTTTATAATACTATGAGACTTTTTTTGCTAATATTCTTGGATTATTAATGGTTTTTTATAGTTTCTTTTCAATTAGTAGCTTGCAAAATAAACTTAAAAAAAAAAAATTTATGTCGGTAATCGTAATTCCTGCAAAAATGTAGTAAACAACAGATAAACCTCCTTAATTATAATTATATTATTCTTATACTATTCATACGTACATGTAATCAAATTAAATTATATTATATTGTAAAAAACTGTAATACATTGCGCATCGGCCACGCCTGCGACAATGAATTGAAATGTTTCGTAACATTTATGTATTAAACCTAGCCTTCAGCTGTAAGTAAACATGCTCCATACATTTTGGTTGTGTTTATGCAAACCGGTCATAAGTTTTTGGATTTCAAACCGAATTTCAAGTGGGCTAATTATAAGATTGAAAAATCTATGAAAATTAAAGCTGCTACCCAAGTGGAAAAGTTGCATACAATTTGGATCCCAATTGTATCCAAACTTATGTATCAATTTTGGATACAAAATTCGAAGATTCCAATTCGGATACATTTTGGATTAGCGAAGTACAAATTAGAAAAAGATCATAAAAGCTTTTTTTCTTAATTCTGCTCCAAGTATTGTTGCATCGTCCCACCAGGATTCCTGTAAATCCTAAGAGTAAAACAAAGAAATCATCCATATTCTATGTAATTTTTCCATAATCGAGTAGTTGCAAATTATTATCTATTTATTTTTTTTTTCATAGAAATTTCAAATATATTTTTTTAATCTAAACATTAAAAATTTTTGGTAAGGACTCAATTCATCCATAAAACAAAAAAATAATCTTAAATTCACGCATCCAAAAATATAAAAATTTAAATATTTTTGCAATTTCATCCTCAAAAACTATTTAAAAACTCACTTCAAGTATTTCAGTGTTCAGTGCTGCAGTAATAAAAAATAAAAAATTTTATTTAAATATGTAAAAATAAAATTTGATTTGTGGAAATATTATAATTTTTTTTTTTTCTGGATGGATTCAGAACGTTGAAAATTTTTTTCACATCACGAAATTCTTTTGAATATCACTGATTTTATCACTTATTTTTTCGAAAATAAATTTTAAATCGCGCTTGTAAAATAATTTATCAAACTCAAAATTATTCCAAAAATTATTTCAATTTAGAGGTTAAAAATTTAAATTCACATCGACCCATCAGTGTGGCTTGACATGATCGACTAATATCTTTTTAGTTTCTGACAGTTGTTTATTGACTCACTAAGCAACGGTATTTTATTGATAACAAACAATTGACTAAATAAAAAAAAATTACCAAATGTTAACTTAACCGCGAGCAAATGGACAAAGACCATTTACACCGACAAATGTTTAATTTTTTTAGCTAACCGTGATCGGTGTAAACGGAACTTTGTCAATTTGCTCGAGGTTAAGTTAACATTTGGTTAAGTTAACCCATCGTTACCTCCGACGGTGTAAAATCGCTCAAGTTTGGATACATTTGGGATCCAAATTGTATACAACTTTTTCACTTGGGTAGAAACCAAATAGTACGTTATTTTAAAGATATTTAAAAATGTTTTGGTAGCGGGGAGGTTAAAAAACTACTCAGACTCAAAAAAAAATGATTATTCCAGAATTAGCCATTTTTATAAATATAACTTTTATTCTCCATTCATTGTAGACCCGTTAATAAATATCGTAAAGGAGAAAGGTCAAATGAGGCTTAAAAATATTCATATTTAAAGGCTTGTACTACAAACTAGAGGTACTAATTCTTGAAGTCTTGAATATTTGTAAGTATTAATATAAGTAAGAATTATACCAAACAAGATTAATAATCATATTATTAATTATATTTATTAAGTATTAAACTTCGATAAATTTAATGTAACAAGTGTTGTCAAGTCTAATTAACCCGAAATTTCAAGTAGAGCTAGAAAAATTTTCAGACAAAGTTATTGTATAAGAATGTTAAAAAAATCTTTTTGCAATGAATTCAAAAATTTTTTGTATAAATAAAAAAATGTTATTTATTTATTTAGAAAAAATTCTACCTTCTTTGGAAAAAAAATGCATTAAATTATAAAACTTAATAAATAATTTAAAATTATTTAAGGTTATAAAATGATAATATGCATAAACTTGAATAATATAAGTTTAAAAAATTATCTTTCTAACGTCTGTATATGCTTTTACCATCACTTTTTGTTTTTTATTTTATATAAGATTTTACTTCTTTTTTTTCTCCTTATAGTACTTTTAGTGCAATTGCTTGTAACATGAACGAACCCCGAGGATGTTTGTTTATTTTATTTTTGTTCCTTTTTTTGTTATACAATAACATGAATTTTTCATAACAAAAAAATGTTGAATTTTTTTTTTTGCTTACTTTAAGAATTTTTTTGATATATAAAATTACTTTAATGAATGAAATTTACAAACAAAAAAACTAATCTTTTATCTTATAAGACAATTAATATTTTATAAATTAAAAGTATTATTTGTTAAAACTTTAAATTCAAGAAAGTGGTATATATATGAATTTTTATTTTTATAAATATTTATTTTACAAAAAATACTAAAAATATTACATTTCTAATTAATAAAATAATAAAATAGGTATTTAATAATAAATAAATTAAATTAAAATAATTTTATTATAAAAGATTATAATATAAAAATAGAAATATAAAATTTTTTATAGAATTGATTTTTTATTAGTACCTCCTGATATTTATAACTTAATCAAACTTTTGCAATAATTATTAAAATAAAATGTACATGAAATAGTTATTTTAATTTTTATTTATTTCTGGTTGAATTTTTTTAAGATCAAAAAGAGATAATTGCAATTTTATTTATTGTCAGATTGATATGATCTTCATAAAAGTGTAATTAAATTTTGATTATAAAAATAAAAATCCTGTATTTCAAAAGATCCTAAAATTGGCATCAAAAACAGAAATTATTGATTTTTTTTACTAATTCTATTTCCTACTGTGTCATTATATTCAGATATTGTACGAATAAAATCGTATTTTACAGTTTAACTTGAATGACTCATTTCAAAAATAAAATAAATTTTGATCAAGATTTTTAAAATCAGATCTTGCTTCAAAAATTCATCAATTTTTTTAATTTTACAAATTTAGAGAAGTTTAGGAATGAATATAAACTGTTTGAATATAAACTTTAAAATTTTTTTCTAACCTAATAGTATATTACGACCCATGGTCATAATAAATCGCTTTATAAATCACCAAGGGTTGTATAGTATTTTTCTTCCTTGGTAACAAAAAATTACGCTTTCCGCCAGGCAGGTTCTTTTTTGCTACTAATAAGAAAAAGTTATTCAGAGAAAATTAGCTCAAAAATCAAAGTAAATTATTTTAAAATTTAACTTAATTTATTATATACACTAAAATGAACTATTTATTATGGTTTGTTTTAAAAAATAATTATTTACAGGTTCCTAAATGTATAATATTTTACCACAAAATAACTCACGACTTAAATTCTTCTGCGGACAAGCATCATATTATTAATTTTTGTAATTTGAATAACTGAAATAAGTAACTAAGATAATAGGTTTTCAAATAAAAATACATTGCAAAAATTCTTAAAAATAAAATAACCTATATTATTTACGCTATAGAAAATCGAGATTTTTTAAGGAAAAATTTTAAAAATACATGTGCTGTTATTTTTACGTTTCAAACAATTTTACGGATTCTGAGCCATACTTTGGAAAATTTTTTTGAACTGACATACCTATTCAATATTAGATAGGGATCATAGCTTACAGGGTTTAAATAAATTAAAAGTGAAACACAAAATTTTAAGAAAACATTTTTAATAAATATCGGTAACTAGGGTTTTAAAAAATATAGATTTACCTAATTTCTTTCATAAATTATATCTTACTACTATATTGGTATTTTTAAATTTTTTTGTGCGTGTATGAATTTATTTATGCATGTGTATTTTTGTGATTGACCAAACGACATGACATGAAATCGGCTTGTTCACGTTTTTTCGAAATATGCAAAATCTTTGAAAAAAATGCGAATTATTAAAAATAATTGCTAATTTAGCCAGATTTTAGTATAACTCTAATACTATAGTTAAATCGCGATTTTTCAGTTATTTGGGCATTTGGCAACCAAGATGTTAAAAGGTCTATGAAAGGTTTTTTGGGACGCTTATTACCGAAAATCAAGGATCCATTCCTACAAAATTCGTCTCAAACCCTAAACTTAGCAAAAACCATTCCCCTTTTTAAGGGTGTTTTTACAACATTCACAGACTTTAAAAAGATTTAGCCCTTTATATAGGTTTTCGGGGCTACTAATTATAATTTTAGTGGTTCTATGCATGCAAAATACATCAAACGCCTTTAAATTGGAAAAAATACCCCTTATTAGGAGTAAATTTGGGATCTCCAGAAAATATTAACAAATAATAGTAATATCTGGCCTACTCCACATATTTAGGCCTCTGATCAAAAATTTTGGAAAACTGTACCAGAAAATAAATTTATCAGGTTAAATATTTCTATTATTGGTGCCTATTTAAAAGTTATTTCAAATTTACCCCTAATAAAAGGGTATTTGATACATTTTTATGCATGGGACTCCTAAAGTCGTTATTAGGAGCCTCAAAAACTTGTATAGTGAACTATATCTCGTTACAGATTGTAAATATTGGAAAAATGCCCATAAAAGAGGTATTTTTGTCTAATTTAAAGGTGTTAGAAAAATTTCGAACAAGTAAATCCTCGATTTTTGTAATCAGCGACCCGAAAAACTTATAGTAAACCTTTTCTTATTTTGGGTGCCAAAACGTGGTTTTCAGAATCACTGAAAGGAATCTAAAATCAGGTTTTTAAAATTTAATATGGCTTACTCCAAATTACGGAATTCTAGTTTTAAACCTCATAATCAATAAGGTAAGTTATTTCAAGCATTTTAACTTACGTTAACAAGTTTTCTGTAATTAGATCAAAAATTGATTTTTAAAATCATGGTATATGAAAATATTTATATATTATATTATATATATATTTCACGTCACAAAAAACTGTGAATCAACTTCGAAATGTTCGAAATAACTGAAACAACTGATTTTGAGGCTAGAAATCTGACATTTTGAGTCCAACATTTTGAATTTTATAAATTGGATTCCAGAATCGTGCTTATTTATGCTTTCCGAAAAATGAATAGGTATAACTTAATAGGTATAACTTTGCTGGCGTCTTAAATAATAATATTATTTATTTTTTTTTTTTAATTTCATAATCGTATGTGATACCTTGGCCAAGAATAAGATTGTTAATTACTAAATCTTCCTCGTAAAAGAGCTTCGGTATGAATAGTTGTTCGATTGTTTTTGGTGGCCCCGAAAGGGGATGATTTTTACTGCTAGTTACTTCCTAAAACACACAACCTTCACCAATATTTGCCATAGACACACATACACACATAAATTCAAAAATAACTTATGCAAAACAAACAAACTCGTAGAATATCTTTCAGAAGCATTTGGCGGTCCGGCTTGTTAAAACAACCGACCACAGCCCACAGTGGCTGTCAGACAGACTTTTCTGTCTCCGGTTTGGTCAAATCCCGACTTTGAAAGCTACTGCTTCATCACGTCTTTCCAGCTTCTGCACCAATACACATCCAACAAGATCAGCAAGAGCGACGAAGATTGACAAACGCACTTTGACAGCAAGCAGAGTATACGAAGTACCTTCCAGCAAAAATCGTGGGCGAGTAAGGTCGAGGGCCACGCGCGGGATATATTTATAGACTTTTTCATGACGTAAGATTGCGGGTCCCTCTACTTCGATTTCTGAATATTATTAAAACTAGCCTTACTCTAGAGCATTTGAATTATTTCCACGAGATTTAAAAAGTTTTATTTTATAGCTATGTCTTAAGCAAAAATATAAAAACCAAAATTATAAATCTAGAAATTATAAAACCTATATTACTTTTAACATAGGTGGCGATTTTACGTCACTCAAGAATGCAGCAAAACAAAATTGATCTTTCAAGAATCTCAAAATTTTTGTGTTCAAATTAAATGATGTGTAAGAAATAATGATAAAGTATTATAATTTTTTAAATTCGAGTGTTAAAAAATAGAATGCTCTATTTTTTTTGTGTCAAAAAGGATCGCTATAAATTTTTCTCGCAAGCAGAATTAGTTCTAATGATTATATAAGGGCTTTAATAAAAAATAATATAACAATAAAAAGTGTAGCATTTCTTAAAATTCGAATTGTGGGAAAATCTTTAGAAACTTGCAAGATTTCTGAATTTGCTCTATTGCAAAAATTATCGTAAAACTTGGTCCCTGAATTCCCCTAAAGGAATTTAGAAAAACTGTGTGAAACATTTTTTCTTGGACAAAAAAATAAGAATAGTTCTGGTTATACGCAGTTACTATTTAAAACAAATAAACTGGGATATATGGATTAATCTTTTTTTACGCACCTGCATCTTTTTATGAATTTCTTTACCAGTGGTAAGAAAATACGCCTTCGATGGGTTTTCTGTGACCGATAAAAATATTCAATTGCATTAAGCAGAAAAAATGAAGAAAAAACAGTAAAGTAAGTAAAAGTATTAGGTTCTCCATATATTTCGTTGTGAAATAGAGAAATCAGTAATTTAACCAAATACCTACTGATTTGAAATATAAGGAACGAAATGTGCAATTGTAAAATTATTAATTTACTGTTCCAAAAAATAGATTATCATTATTTTTAAATAATTTATTATTTGAAGCTGTTTGAAGCAAATAATAAGTTAATAAAGCTTTTAAATATAATTTTACAAATGATAAATTGCATGCATTTTATATCTACACAGAAATAAATAAAATATATTCTAAAATATTTACATACAATTTATATGGAATTATTCAAATGATTCTTATAGAGCATTTTTTTCAATTTTTAATGTGATCACTAGCACGAGGGCTCTGTTAAGCCGAGAATGAGTGGTAAGTGTTCACTTTAATACATACATCACCAATTATAAGCACGCAATCATACATACATTTCTATTAATGTTTAAGTTTTTTTTATTGAATAAAAATTTTGAAACAAATTTTCAAAAAATTAATTATTAATTCAGATTCAAGATATCGAGTAAAAACCATATTTTCAAATATAAGTACTTTCATGGAAATAAATGAGGTGTTACATCCAAAATAAAAAAAAATACCCTGCCAACTAGCTGGCACTAAGGTTCCTCAACCAATGAGCTAAATACTTCAATATGCCACAGTATATATGAATTGATAGCATTAAATATCCAAGTCAAGTCTCTGAAAGTTGAAAATTTATAGGAATTGTAATGACCCTTAATGTTCATGAGTAGTTTAACTGTATATAAAAGCCCTCATAATTTTCTTACTCCCCTTTTTCTAGCTTTAATCTTAGTTAATATTATATATTAAATATTATATATATATATACGATATTTAAGGAATTTTACCTAAACCAAAATATATTAGAGCAATATAAATTGAATGTTTATATAAATGAAAAACGATATATTAAATATATTATATACGTTAAGCTGTAATTTTAAATATATATATATATATAAATATGAGGTTTACCAAAGAGACGCCACACAATTGATTAATCAATTTATTAAACAAACGATATTTCCAAGTTTATTGAAGTGAGCTTAATATAACATAATAGTATAAATTTATATATATATATATATATATCTGGTGCAATTAACTAATGTGTAAATATAAAATGTCTAATAAAAATTATTAAATTTTTCAAAAAAATCCTTTTGACATTATTTTTTATTAATTAATATTAATTTTTACTTTGATCTTTTTTTTAAAATTTTACTAGTTTAAATATTCTTTGTGATAAATATTACTTTAAAAATGTATGTTTTAAAAGTATATATAACATAATATAATTATTTTAAAAGCTTGATTAAACTTAAGTAAGTATAAACAAAAAAAAAAAGATATACTCTGTCTCTCTAATGATATTAAATTTACTTTTTTTCTTACTTGCTTAATTAGAATGCCTTATAGAATATAATTTTTGAAGTAAATTTTTTAATTATTTATTAATAATATGATATAAATATTTTTTATTTATTTATTTATATATATATTTTAAAATTATTTTATTTGTTTGTTTAAAGTAATTTTATAAATTTTATTTTATTCAATATTTCAAAGTAAAATTTTTTTATCTACTGTCAAAGTAAAATCCTTTTTAAACATTTGTATTATTAAATAAGTAAAATAAATAAAACTCAATTTAATTACCATACGTAATTTTATAGTAAATATAACTTACTCTTAAGCTTCAAATTGTTCAACGAGAGTTTTTGCATACTTAGAATATAGGAAATTTTTCTGTATTTTTATTTTTTTTTTTAACGGATTTTTTTTTGCTAAAATATAAATTTTTTAAAATATTTGAAATAATAACAACCTTTACTATCAAAAGGTTGTTATTTTGTTGTTATTTTGTTCGTAAAGATTGCTATTATTTCAATTATTTTATCAATTTTTTGTTTTTTAGTTTGCACTACTGTTTTTTTTAGTAGAATTGAACAAATTTGTTAAGTATTTAGCTCTTTTGTTTAAAAAATTGTTGCTAGGATAAAAGAATTTTATCAATAAATTCAATGTAATTTAAGAAAAAAAATTTTTTTTTGTAAATACTAGGTAATTTTAAGTAAATAATTTTACTAATTTTGTTTTAGATAAACATTTTGATTTTTTAAAACTCATATTTTAATTTACTTACATTTGTAAGAAATTTTTTCTAAAATTTGTAAAATTTTATTGCTGAATTCAATTTATGTTGTAACAATTCATTCTTGGCGCGAAATCATGTTTATGTATTTCAATTACAACAATCACATTATCCCATGTTTATTTAAACTTTTTCAAAATTTTCACCAAAGTAAATATGCTATTTAAAATTTTTTAAACTAAAACTTATTTCTAAATTGAAAATTATTTAATCATATTTTTCTCGATTTTACAACTTTAAAAAAAAATAACAAAAAATATTCTTACTTATAAGAAAAAAAAAATAAAATTTAAATAAAAATAAAATAAATATTTTCTTAAAAAAGTAATATAGGTCCAGAGTTTGAATAGAAGCGCGTACGTTGAAACGTACCGGTAAACTATTAGGATTCACAGCGTGTACCGGATCATCGTATTGCCAGGCTCCGGAAATTTTCAACTATCTCTTTCTTACTTTTGTTATTTTCAATCATACATAATATAATGCAAGTATATGCGCAGTCGCGTATAAAATTTGTATGTGTATCCTTCAGAGGAAAATCCTTTTTTCTCAAATTTACCTTAACTCGATTTACTCGACTCTAGCTGTTACTTTTTTAATTTTATTTGTTTATTTATCGTTTACTATTTACCAATATTAATTTGAACAAATGTTAATTTATGTTTAAATGACTTGAGACATAAAATATAAAACCTCGTTTTTTCGAAACAGTGGATTTATTGTACGCTTTGTCACTTGGTTTTCATTAGGATCCATCAACATAATACGATGATCTTTTGCTAGTCCTTTTCTCCTATTTACCATAAGCATTAAATTTTATTAATTATTTAAAATTTTTCATTTTCCAAACTAGATGCAACTTTTTATTTAGGCTTATTACAAATAATTCTGCAAAAATACAAAAAATAAGTTTACTTACGAAAAATTAGTAAATTTTCAGAAGAATTTGTAAAATATCAATAAAAATTGTAGATTTACGAAATCGAAAACCATCTATTTCTTTTTTTGTTGAAAAATCACAATTATTCTCGTAAATTAATAATTATTTTTTGTGAATTTGCAGATTCTTGAATAGTATTTTTTTACCTGCTTCTAATTGAAAATTTCTATGAAAAATTTACAACACTAAAAAAAAATCCGCTTATAGTTAGCAGAACTTTTTTATCTCGTCAAATGATTGCAAATAACTTGAAACGTAAAGAAAATTAATACTGATAAAAGTAGTCGTTATAAAAGTAGTCCTTATAATTTTTCACGCATCATAGTTTATAAAACAAGAAATTTTAGCCTAATCGGAATTGTACGAAAGGCGTAGTGATGAAAAACATAATTTCTTTGGTATGCACAATCCAAATCAAATTTTGAACTTCAGGATTAAATTTTTTTGGGAAATTTGCTAAAAACATCTAAGAGGAAAGTATTTTTAACCGCAAAAATACGAATATTTTGAGTACATTTATTAAAGTAAGCCAAAAGCACAAAAAAAGCTGCCAACAATCATGGATTTAACCTTGATACACTTATTTTTAAATGCACTTGCACTAGTCTGCACCGATTTCTTCGACACTTCAGTTTAACTTGGGCCCAGTTGGAGTGGAACCCCTCATTTAATAAATATTAATAGTCTAATAATAAAAAATTAATTCGAATTTTTTATCGTGGAATCACACATATACATTTTTATAATTTTTACGCTAATGTCAAAAACAAGTAGTTCAAACATATATTATGTCATCCAAAAATAAGTTGAAATGGTTGCGTTTATTAATATACGTTGTCGTTTGTTTGTCTTTTATTTGTAATTATATATTTACTTAAACTCTTTTGCGTGTGTGATAGTAAAATTAGAGTAGCTTTTATCTGTGTGTGTAAGTTCTTATAAACAACTTGCTTTATTATTTATTTGTTTTTCCGGTAAAATATATCAAAATAGTTTTAAAATCTTTTTATAACACATTTTAATATTAGGTTATCAGTTTTTTTTTTCTATTTTTAATTTATTTTTACTTATACATGGGAAGATTTAAATGAAGGGTGTATGAAATGTATGGTCGGGTCTTCAAAACTGCCCCAAAGTCTTTTTTTCTAAAATTACTACCAAAAATAAGTCACAAGCCCAATTTTTAGCCTTTCAGAGCCAAATCTTGATTTTTGGCAGCCATTTTTGTGTTTTGAACTTTTATAAAAAGAAAGTTAGAAAAATGAGGAATAATGTTTCTTATTTTTTCTGTTAGAAAAATTTTTATTATGAGCCTTAATTTTCTCAGGGTATAGGTTTCTTTGGGTCACTGGATCCAAATTTCAGGTCATCTTTTATCAAAAATGCGCGATTCACCTTTAAAGTATTTGTCATATTCTCAATATGAGCCTTAATTTAAACATAGTAAAAGTTTCTTGGATCATTGAATCCAAAATTCAGGCCATTTTTTATCAAAAATGTGCGCACCTTCTGTTATAAGTGGTTTTTGCTATAATTTATCTCTTTGAGTCTGAAATGATATCAAATTTTTTTTGGTCTGTACTTTTAAAAATCTCGCAAGTTCATTTAAATTCAATTTGAGGGATTGTTAGAGGGTGCTAAAACTGTCCTTAAAATAAATAATAATAATTTTAAAAAAATTATTTAGTTTTCTTGTAACTTATAGTTTTCAATTTGATCATGCATTAACTTATTTTTATGTTATTTACCTTAAGAATATTTCTATTTTATTGAATCATAAGCAAATTCAATTAAAAAATACTATTTTAAGGATGAATCGCGCGTTGTCGATTAAAAATTACTTAAAATTTGGATCGAGAAACCCAAAAAACCTATATTATGTCAAAATTAAGGCTCATGTTGAGAATATAGCGAAAATATCCCCTACCCTCCTCCCAGGGGTAGTTTTTGTTAATTTAAGGGTGCATCGCGCATCGTCGATAAAAAATGCCTTGAATTTGAATTCAACGACCCAAAAAAACCTATAAATTGTCATAATTAAGGCTCATATTGAGAAAATAACAAAAACACCCTTCCCAGGGGTGGTGATAGTATTACAAAAACACCCTGTTTTAGGGGTGTTTTTTGCTTATTTAAGGGTGACGTTCTTATTTCCCATGGGAGATTTTCCGAAATTTCGATTGAGCAATCCAAAAATAACCTATATTTTGACAAAATTAAGTCTCATTTTGAGAATATAGCAAAAATACCCCCTAGCCCTCTCCCAAGGGTAGTTTTTGCTAATTTAAGGATGAATCTCGTATTTTCGATAAAGAATTACCTAAAATTTGGATTTAGCGACCCAAAAAACCTAAAACATGGCAAAATTAAGGCTCATATTGAGAGACAAGTAAAAATACCCTGTTTTAAGGGTGTCTTTTGCTAATTTAAGGGTGATGCACTTATTTCCCATGGGAGATTTTCCGAAATTTGGATTGAGCGACCCAAAAAACCTAGAATAGACCAAATATGGTGGTGGCCAGAAGTTACACCCTCCCCCCCTGGGAATTGACTGGAGTATAACTGGGGGAACCATACCACCCCTGGTTACCAAATTATCATGCTGATCGCTTATCTAGCGATGCGGGTAAACCTCCCGCAGCATTCAAATCATCCACTCAAAAATTCTTATTCATTATCTCGTTCTGCTCTACATTCAAACCATTTATCGCAGTCGCGCGAGTCGTTATACGTCGTATAAGGTTTTTTCCCGATGCTTTAACTCTATGACCCATAAATACACTAAAATAATTCATAAAGCTTCCTCGGGTATAAAAAGATCCCGATTGATACACCAGATTAACAACCAGATTAATTCACGTAAGTAAAAAAAAATAATTTGAAGCCCATAGAAATAAAACTACCCCCAACAAATGTTTTGCACCCCTAAAAAACTACCCGCTTTAGAAGTACAGCTTTTTAGACGTATTAAACACATATTTAGGGGTAATTTTCACTCCAAGGGTTCATAACTATTTTCTTGATGCTAAAATTATCTAATCTAAAGCTACAAATTAATTTAAAAAAAATATTTTATTTATTTTATGTTTGGCATTACAAGGGTATGGTCAAAATATAAAATAAATGAATTATTTATTTATTTTTCTTTAACTTCTAATTTTATTCTTCTTAGAAAATTTTTAAATAAAATAAAATAACGTCACATGGTACAAAATTTATAATTTTATATCTGGTATCTAGTATTATTTATAAATTACGTGCAAAGATATCGCTATTTCATAATATATTATTATTTCTATTTAAAGCTGATTTATAAATCTGAATGATAAAAAAAAAAATATTTATATAAATAGTAGAATTATTATTAATATATAATATTTAATCTTGATATTACTTCGTAAAATATAATTATATAAATTTTGCTTAAAATTATTAAATTAAAATAATTAAAATTAAATAAATTAAATTAATAATTAAAATTATAAAATAAATTATATGAAGGCTTTAGGTAATATAAATAGTTATTATAAAATAAATAATTAATATATAGGCTTATTTTATTCATATATTCATGGAAACCGAAAAATTAATTAATATTTTAATGCAAGGATTTTCTTATTAGTTAGTATTATAAACAATAATTAAATCAAGACTCGAATGTACAGTTGAATAACTGGATCTACTCGGAACCTACACATTTCGACCTTGCACATCTATTTTCTTACACATTTTATGAATTACTAAAATAAATCTTACACAAGTGTAGGAAAATTAATAATTAAATATTTTATATATTTTAATTGTAAAACAATATGAAAATTATAAAACTGTATAAAATATTTAATTATTAATTTTCCTACACTTGTGTAAGATTTATTTAGGTAATTTATTTAATGTGTAATATTTTTTTCGTGTAATAAAATGTGTAAGAAAATAGATGTGCAGGTTCGAAATGTGTAGGTTCCGAGTAGATCCGAATAACTTCTTAGGAATAACAAAAAATTTTTTTGGTTAATTTATACTTTTCTGTTTTTTTATGATTTTTATATTAAAAATTCTTAAATTTCAAAAATTTAACTAGATAAAAATATAATTAGATTTTGAACCAGAATTTTTTTTTTGTATTTCTTTCTTTCAAGATGTTATAATTTATAATATTTTTCAGATTGAATTTAAAAATTATTTTTTTTGCAAAATAATAAATATGATTCACAAATTTACCAAAATTTTTCATAACATAAAATTACAATAAAATTTAAAAATAATAAATTAGAAACAATAATATACTTATATATATATTTTGTTAAAACAACTGAATTTTTTATTTCATTATTAAATGCAATAATTTATTTCATGTTTACACATATATACACATACAGATATAAATATTTATAATTTAAAGTACTTGACATAAAATGTAATTTTGTAATTAGTATAATTAATTACTAAAAGTTTAGTTTAGTATGATGGAAAATAATTTTGCATATACTACTAGATTTTCTGCCATCATCTTGCATGGCACGCGTATATATATTCACATATGATGCAAAATTTCATCTGTACAACACAATATATATTTACGTTGAAATTAGTATAAATTGAGTTTATATTGTATAAGAGTAAGTATTAAATACATATACATAAACAACTTAATACATAAATGATGACCGTCAAAAGTCTAGGGGTCTCTTTATATATAATAAACATATTGTTTAGAATGGCATTGATAATAAATGTATATGTAAAAGCACGTGTAACGAAACTGAACGGATTTGACAGATTAGGTATTCATGTTTTCATGCTAAAATCTCAAACTTTATATAATTATTTATATATTTAATTTATTGTAACGAGATGTCTATTACGTAAAATCTCATTGTCTGTGATTAGAAACTATTTTTGATTATTCAATTATTTTATGTAATATAATAACTTTGATTATTATGTTAAATTAAATATTCAAATTCTCGACTATTTAAATCTGTTGACTTTAGATCAAAATTAAGTTTTTATAAATTTTCGTAGTTTTTTATAGCAATGCATAAGACCAAATGATAAAAAAAGAAATATTAATTCAACTTGTAATCGAAAAACAAAATTTGAAGGCACAGCCATTTGACCTATGCTTTCAAGTTTTCTAAGTCAAAAAACGCCTTTTTCATTTCTGAGCTGCCCAAAATTTTCAAAATTTTTTTTTTCAGGAGTGTTTTTTTCCTCGAAATACGAATTTACCAACTATTTTTTAAAACTTTATTTACAAAAAAAATTATTTTGAAAATTTCGGATAGTTCAAAATTAAAAACGCGGTTTTTGACATAAAAGTGGAAAAATATTTTTGGCTTTGATAGCCAACTTCTCGTTCAGTTTTCTAACGGTTTAAACTGCCTGAAAAAAAAGATCTTATTGATGTGTTTTCAAATTTTTTATTTTCGATTTCAGGGCCGCTTTAAGTAGTAATAAAAAAAATAATGCATCATATTTGATAGGGCATACCTTTTAATAGGGCTACTAAATAAGTGGTAATTGTTCCATAATTAAGGTCTGTACATTGCTATTTCTGGTTTATTAATTAATTAATGGATATTAAAATTATTAATAAACACAAAGTACTTATATGGTAACTATTAGTAATAGCACCTGCTGACAAGAAAGTTAAGCGTATATGATAATTCGAAGGGTACAGTAAGGAAAGCACGGTCAAAAGTTAAAATAAAAAAAAGAAAGAGTAAAAATAGTTTCTAAAATGGTTATACAGAAGGGACCCAAGAACTGACATTAAACCGTAAACGCAAAAAACAAAAACTTATATCCACAGCTTTTTTTGCAAAGCCCTCTTGAAAGTCTAATAAATTCAGAAATTTAAGAACACAAAAAATGACTAAGAAATTTTAAAAAAATTAATTTTTAATAAAAATTTTACAGATAATGTGTCCTAATAATAAAATTTCAACATTTTTATAAATTGCATACCATAAAACTGCCTAGAAACTATATTGAAAGAAAAAATTTG
This sequence comes from Anagrus nilaparvatae, assembly GCA_022575985.1. NCBI lineage: Eukaryota > Metazoa > Arthropoda > Insecta > Hymenoptera > Mymaridae > Anagrus > Anagrus nilaparvatae. The sequence continues at coordinate 16,707,448 of JAKSXM010000272.1, forward strand.
CTCTTGTGAAACTACGAAAATCAGCTCGTGCTATATTTACATAGCATACTGTATAAATATGGGATATTATTTCTAAATGTAGCCCTAGCCCTATGTTTTCAAATTCAATCATATTAGAAGGATCTAATTCACCTCAAATGAGCCGTATTATTTGGCATAACAGCAAAAAAATTTGGAATAATTTACTAAAAGACTACTGCAGAATACGGTATGGTTTTCGGCCGCAAAATATTTTTATACATTTTTTTGGCTCAATTTGATAGTTTATAATAAAAAAATAAGATTTCAAGGGACGGTACTCCCCCCCCCCCCCCTCTGAATTCAACGGGGGAGGTGCAAACGTGTTTTTTATTCCAAAATTAATATCTCCAGACTGAATCATCCAATTAGAGCGGGTTGATGCCAAAATTTTTTCTCGGTGTATTTTATCTTGGCGACCATTGGAATCTTATTTTTATAATCTTATGTTTTCTAAATAAATTAAATAAAAAAATAAAATAAAGATTCCTAATATTTAAAAATTTTACTTGAAAATTATTTTAATTTTATTTTTACTGATTATTTTTATGCTAATGTCAAAAACAAGTAGTTCAAACATATATTATGTCATCCAAAAATAAGTTCAACTCTAATGGAATACAAAGACAAAACGTTTGCGTTTTTGAATCTTATTTTTTATCATAAACCATCAAATTGAGCCAAAAAAATTCAAAAAATTTGCTGTGGCCGGAACATACCTTATTCCACAGTAGTTTTTGTGTTTTTTTTTTCTAATATTCGATTTTACAATTATCTTTTTTAAGAGTCTATCATGGATATTTTAAACTGTACAATTCATAAAAATCTACTGAGCTTAAAACTAAACTCCATTTCTGTTAAATTTCTGTTAATTGAAAATTATTTAAATACTTCCATGAATCGTCAATTTTCAGATAGAAAAAGAATAGCTAATTTGAAAAAGAATAGCTCATATGTATAAATTAATGAATTAGAGAATACGAGATGTAAATGCAGATGTTAGAATTTGATCAGAGATTATACATATATAATATAAATATATATGTGTATATGTGAGTGTGTAAAATAGTTATGAAAGTGATTTTACATATTAATATAATATAACAAGCTATATTTCTATATATATACATACATACAATTATACAGTAATCAAAATCTGTTTTAAATAAATTATATAATATCATAAGCAGAATTTACTTGATTTACTAGAATTATATTAATTTTAATTTTCTGATTTTGAAATATTTATATAAGTATTTATACGTTATTAAATTATTGTATCATTGTTTATGAAAATAATTTACTGATAATAAATTGTTTTTATTATTAGTATTGTAAAAAAATATAAAAAAATATTTCTAAACCATTTTTTTTTTTATTTAAGCTTATGGAACTTTATAAGCTGAGCTTAAAAGTTATGAATCTGACATTATAAATTATACATATTATGATTTAATACAATAGAATATTACAGATTTAAATTATCAGATTATACAATTACATTATTTTTAAATATGAAATCAAAGATATTTTTAATTGCAGAAGAATTTGGCTTTTCTAAGAAGGAGATATACTTTTATTTTGGCTAGTTTTTTTATTAATTTTTGCGGTAGAACATTGCCATATTATTATTACGTTGTTTAAGCCTTGAGGGGCTGTGTTATCAAAACTACAATTAGGGGAGTCAATAACTTTGATTTGGTGTAATGTTTCAAAAAGACTGTGATTACCAGATCTAGCTCTATTGATTGAAACTATAGCTTTTGTATTTAGTTTGCTGTTAATAAATCTTGGCTATTCTAAACCATTTTATTTTAAAATTTTTGAACAATTACTTAAAAAGCTATATTTTTTTTATAACAAAGCTCAAATAATATTGATAAAAAAATAACGCCTTATCAAATAATAATCTCCACCTCTTTTTTATATTTTGCCATTATCGAATAAACGACTTGGAATATAAATAAAAAATCTGTCGTACAACATAATATAATCACATATGTCTTGATACTTAAATATAGGACAAACTTATTGTTTAAATGATCTTAAAAAATGATTTACGAATTTATACTTAAAAAAATTTTTTTTTATGTAATAGATAAATGTCGGATAAATCATAATTTATATAAAATCGTAAAATTTAAATGAAAAATAATATATGAGATGCCCTGTGAAAAATTTTTACCGTATTATGGCCATAATTTATGGTGATGGAACGTAAACTGGCTATTATTATGGCCATCTAGTTGATGTTTAACCATCATTTTAAAATTTATTTCTAAAGTAAAGAGCAGTGCTTGGAAGTATATTTTGAAACTTTTTTTTCAGTATTCAAAGCCAACGAAGCTCATCAAAAAATATTTTTGAGCAATGGGAGTGATACGAAAAAAACCTTAGTTTCATTTCTGGCGTTAATATTTTAAAAAAATAATTCGAAAATCATTCCCAGAATACATAACAGTGCTTGAAAGTACATTTAAAAATTTTTTTTGTCAATCTGTTTATTACAATGTTAACAAAATATTAATGCAATATTACACAATATAATTTAATTTTTCTTATCGAAATCCTATAATTTTTAATTTGATGAAAATAGTTTAAAATGTTTAAATAAATTAGTTAAGAAATCTTAAATTTTTGGTAACTAGGGTGAGCGTATCAATTAGTGACCACTCATTAATGTCCAATACCATTTTATCCTTATGGTAGACGAGTGGTCACTAATAGAGAAAATTTTGGTCACTAATTGGTACAGTAACCCAAGTGCCTAATTTCATCCGACACTCAAAAATCCAAGTAATATTTTCATATTAACTGCCTGCCTAATATATATAAAATATAAACATATATAAACCAGCATAAAATTTATCTAGAAAAGAAAACATCTATTTTGTATGTATAAATGTCGTAACTAGCATTCTATAGGCGATGCAACAGGTGTATAAAAGTAGATGCTTTTGATAACTTCGTTTTTTTTTTCAATCGTTTTACTTCAACAAGATCAACCGCGTAACAAATTCAATATTGATTTCCTTTTTTTTTTTTGGATTTAATAATATACACTCAAGTAAAAATATAAAATTGTACATTAAAATTTTTGATTGAAATAAAATGTTAAAAAATGGAGATAAAAAAGTAAATAAATTTTATTTAATCCTTATTAAGAAAGAAACAATATGCTTTAGATAAACTTCTTCATTATTATGTATAAAGGATTTGAATGATTGGACTTAAGAACCTTCTTAGATAGAATATATAATATATCATTGCACCTTTTCGTTTCATCGTAGAAAACAGATTATTCAATATAAAAGGAGCCTGAAGCGACAACTAAATACTCTATATCTATATAGGTTTTCTGATTTACTTGAATGATATAAGCTTTGAAGCACTTAAAAGCATTGTTAAATCTCATGAAATGCTTATCGATGTTTCACTATAATATATAAATACAATTTTAAGTACGATGTCAAATTCATGTTCATTTTTTACTTTTATTTTCTTATTTATTTACTGCACGTTTATTTTTAAGGTTATAAAACAATTTAATATTTTATTTTATATGACAAAGTAAAAAATTGATCATAAAAAATAAAAAAAGATCAATCTTAACTCTTTTAATAATTGAGATTACAGGTTTTGGTAGTGATAAATGTACCATTTGCGGTAATGCCGATTTTCACACCAGGGCAAAAGGGCATATCATTTTATATAGGTCACAAAGAATATAGAAGAAAGAAGGGTTACTTATAGAACATTTGCGGTTCCTGCTTGGGATTCTAAAAGAGAATCATGTACGAAGACTTGAAGCTATTATTTTAATAAGTGAAGAAATATTAGGTTCGACAATTTCTTGTAGTTTAGAAGCCGCATATGTTAGATCTTTGCACTTCTTTTCTAAATTTTCTGCAAGGCTAATTGTACAAGATAGGTGAATTTTCCAATTTTCTGATCAGATTCCTGATAAGCGGCCATGAAAAACCCCAATCACAGAATGTATAAACCCTAGTAAATTTCAATATAAAAGTATCAAAAAACCATAAAAATATTTGAATTTCGAATTTTTTTGGCTCAGCCATCTTGAATTTTCCAAATTTCTCCTCAGATTCGTAATCAGCGACCATGAAAACTCCTGATTGTAGAATTTTTCGTTGATAGAACCAATACTTACGAAATTATAAATTTTTCTTGTTTTTATGCACTTTTATACATTTATGGGCTACTGAAAAGTGAACTTTTTGGGTTCTGAAAGGTCCTAAATGGTCGGATATGGCAAGGAAAATGTTAAGGTAAGTTAAACAATCAATTTTACGGCTATTTTCGTAAGATTAAGGTGAAAATATTTGAATAGTATTCCAATAATAATGAAAAAAGGGGGAAAAGGATACTTTTTTGCTTTATTATGGACCTGTACACTTCTCCCCAGGATTTGAAATTGTGATAGTTGTGATTTTTTCGATATTTAGCCCTAAAAGAAGAGTTTTGAAAAAAAATTTTCTGATACTAAAAATTTCATGAAAATCGAGATTTTTTACCATACAAACAGCCTAATTATATTTATTTAAGCTTTGTTGCCACGTGCATTAAATTATCAGGGCAATCAAAGAAACTGATTGTGAGTTTATCGAAGAGTGGTACAATTTTATATCATTGAGGCTAACATTATTTAAAGGAATGGGGTTCCCTTCAGAGAGTTAGTATTTGCTACTATAACGAGAATTGGGTTCAAATTCAAATTTATCTGACTCTAATTTATAGTATTAATCAAAGTAAAAAATATAAATATAAAATAATAAAAATAATAATATCCAATGATTTCTAGATAACAGCAAAATAAAAAAATTATAAGCTCAATGATAGAATAATATAAATAAGTAAATGAAAAAGAAAAAAAAATTAACGTTATATTTTAAAAAAATATAATAAGAAATAACAAAAATATACGAAAAGCTAAATTCAAGTTTCTACCATTACGATAGCAAATGTTATCTATTTAATTTCCTTCATGAGTTTTCTTAGCTTTCTTTTCATTCCTTCGGATCAGACTTTAGGACATTTCTACTGAATATTTATCTCTCTTTTCAAAAAGAAAAAAAAAAAAAGGTAAAAAAAATTTAAATGAAAAGGTGCATTTCATTAAGACGTCTTATCTCTTGATAAAACGGGTATTAGCCTTGCTGATGCAAAACGAAGCTCTTTGAGTCTTGTCTATGGAATATAATTACCTGTAATTTTGAGGTAAGATTTTATTATATTATTAAAAAAGAGAAAAACATAACACTTTTAAAATCATATTTTTTTTTTTTAATATTCGCTTTAATTAACATTTATAAAAACAAGCTTTTAAATAATTTTTAAAAGGATTTAAAATTTAAAAAATAAAAAAAAAAATAACTGATAATTTTTTACAAAATGCAAAAAAAAATATATTTTAAAAATAAAAAATTTATTTAAAAAAAATCTTAATAAACCCTTAGGAACTTGTAAAAATAAAAAAGAATGAAAAGTCTGAAGAATAAGTAAGTGTGACATAAAATTGACGTTGGGACAGTATTTTCATTTTTTTTTTTCGAATGTTCTCTCGCGGGATATTATTTAAATTGAAATTACTTTTCTCATTACTATCCACCCAACGGGAAAATCTCTTTTTTTCTTTCCACAAAACTTGCAAGAGAATTTTTCTTTTTTTTAAAACTTGCGTTTTCATTTTTTTTTTCTTATTCTTTTTTTTATATAAAAAAAAAAATTGCGAAAGTAAAAATAATATGGTCATTTTTTGAATTTTATAATAGTATGTGTGTATTATTATATATGAAAAAAAAAGCTTAATCTTTGGCAGGTGACAGTTTTGTAACAAAAACAAGTTAAACTTCTTTTTTCAAAAAAAAGGATGACTCAAGGATTAGGGTGTTTCTTTCATTGAAAAGAACGTTATTTTTTTTTCCTTTTCAATTGATACTTTTCTATAAGTATTTATCTTGGTAAAAACAAAAAATTGCTTTTTCTATACGCACTATTTATTATTATTATTATTATTCTAATGAATATTAATACTTTTTTTTCTGTAAAAAAAATTGAAAAATAATAATAATAAATATTAGAGTACATTTAAGATTAATATTATTGAATAAAAATATTTTCACAGAAAAATGAAGAGGCGGAGTTTTTATGAAGCACACTTAACTTGCAAGTTTATTTGAGATTTGTAAAAGCTCTCTAAATGACTGCATGTAAACAACTTTTAAATACTTTTTATACAAAAAAACCAAATAAGGTATTCGTACCAGAACATAAACAATCACCAGTATCTGAACGATCTTTCAGAAATTGATTTTTTTTTATTATTTGTTCGGCTTAATTGAAGCTTTCAAATAACCAGTAAAAAAAAAACTTTTACTATAAATAAGATTTTCCATTAAATATTTTAATTTTGATGAACGAAAATCCTTAACCGTTTAGGTACTGGTACGTTTACCTTAACATTTTTCCATTAATATAAAAACAAGATGTTTAAACAATACTATAACCACATACTTTTTATTTAAAAAATTTTTTCTTAAAGTTTCTTTTTTTTCAATTTTTTATGTTCTCATTGTTTAGGAATCTACTAAACTAAAAAGTTTCTTCTTTTTTTTCTTAGATTTGTACATAAATATAAATTTTTATGCATAAACCATTGCCGTTGGCAAATGAAAGATGGTCAACGACATTACTTGAATGTTAAAAACAAAAAATTTTTTTGTTTTTTCTGCATAAATTTTTTTTTTATTTATAATAAAAAATAAAAATTAATAGAAATTATTTGTACTTATTATTTAAGTTCACATTTTTTAAGTTTATTTTTCTCACGTATATTTTTTTCCTTTGTGCTTAATTTTATATGAGTTTACAATTTGACGTAGCCTCTGCTTTCCTTTTTTTTAAATATGTTTTTGTCTCCGGCACTACATGATTTAAAACTTTATTGCATTCTTATTTTTCTATGTAACCTAAAGACTGCTAAATTAATTTAAAAAATTCTTCTCCTGTCACTGACGAAGAAAAATTGTATACAACCTTTGTCCATAAAAAAATAATAACCCAAATCGCAGTTTAATTTACTCATGATTTTGGGATCTATGAGCCAAGGTTCAAAATTATACAAAGGACTTGAAAGGACTAAAAAAACAATATTTTTAGGGTTCTCACTCTGGCCTAAATTTCAAAAAATATCAGTGACTCTCCAGATTTCGCGCATACTCAAAAAAATGCTGCCAAAAGGATGGCAAATTGGTTCCTCAAAGGTTAAAAGTTTTTTTAAACAAAAGAAAATACAAAAATTTTAGCACTGAATATATATAATAAATTATTAAATACTTTCCATAAACTAAATATTTTATAAATATTCATACTAAATATTTAGAATTGAAAAAAAAAACGCATACGTAGTCAGTCTACCTAATTTAAAATCGCATAGAAAAAAATTAGGGATAACTTGCAATAATAAAAAAAATATTAGAATAAAAATTAGGTATTGCGTCCAAAAAAAAAAAGTATTTATGTTTTTTTATTTTTTGACCCAATTTTTTTACAAAATGAGTACAACTTTATCGTTTTTTTGTTCTCAAATTTTCCAACAGTGATGTTGAAATTACAGAGGATATTATTATATGAAACTATTCACATAATATGACTGTATTTATCATCAAAATAATGAAATTGAAAAAAAAATTCAATTAAAAGTAAAAATTAAAGATTGACATTTAATTCACCAATAAATCATAAATTTTAATTTACTTAGTATCTATATTTTTCAAAAAAAATGACACTGAACATTAAAATTTAAAATTTTTTATTCTTCTTTTATGTACTGCCAATTACTCTGCTAGATTTTTTTTTTTTTATTTTTAAAAGATTGAATTTCAGCTTGAGCTTTACTCGAGCAAATTTTAAAATTTTTAAGTTATTCAAAAGCCTACTGCATGTGTATAATAGTTCAAAAAATTTGCAAATGTCCAAATGAAAACGTAATTACCTGTAAAGAATTTGATAATAGATTGCGTAAAGATATTACAACAGATATTTGAAAAATTATAAAATAATAAATTAATTTAAATTATTTTAATAAACTATTTTCATTATTATATATGAAAAATATATTATTCTATAGAAATATTAAAAATAAGTTTTTAATTTTATTAATTAAAACCAAAACTTTTACTTATACTTGCTAAAAAAAAAATATTTTATGCATACCAAAATTGTTTCAAAAAATAAAAAAAATTCTATATTCATATATATAAATAACTTAAAAAATTATTAGCATAAAATTATTTTTATGCAATGTACAGTAGTAAATTAAAATAAAAAATAAAAATTATAACACAGTAAAAAAAAATTTCAAAGTTACTCATTTAATTGACTGGTACGTGATACACGCCAATTAAGTAGTCTATGGGTGTCAGCTAGCGGTTTCCCAGCGTGCATTTTTCGAATCCAATTAACGAGTTTCAGCATTATAGAAAAAAAACGCGTATATATATATCAAACTCTACATAAATAACAACAGTTTTATTTTCATTAACGTCCTCTCAGATTTTTTTTGTTGAATTTATTTATATTTTACGTACCTATATTTATTATTCTATAAAAACTGTACTACAGGTTCATTATTATTATTATTATTATTAAACAAATATTTTAAAAACAAATATTTTAAAAAGTGACAAATACAAAAGGTTATATATACTCGTTTATTATTTAATTTATAATAATTAAGTGTAAAAATAATAATATTAATTATTATTATTATTATTTTTATGAAATTCAGAATAGTAACTTTTTTTTTTAATTTCTTTAATTGTACATGAATAATTTCATCCTAACTGGGACTAACAAGGGGAGTTCAATACATTTGGAACACCAAATTACACCAAGTGGTTATTGATCAGTGGCAGGGCTCAATGTTATAAAATAGGGTTTTTTGGTAATTTTCAATGAAACGCCAAAACCTCGCAAGTTAACCAAAACTCTTCTGGTTGGTCTCATTTTTTTGGTTTAAGTATCACCTTTTAAACGCCGTAAACCAAAATTTATTATCACTAATTCTCTTATCACTATAGCCAATTAACTAAACGGTCATTTTTGGCTGAAAATTTTCTTGAGTAGGTACTCATTTATTTACATAAATTTATTCCAAGAAGAATTTTTTTTAATGAAAATTAGATTATTTAATTAAATACACATAAATATATCGTATAAAAAGGATTAACTAAAATTGATTATAAAAATTAAATTATTTATATTCCTTGTCGGATATCTAAACTGAGATTTCAAACAAAATTTTATTTAAGCTGTTTTATTTAATTAATTTTAATTGAAAATCTTAATTTATATGAAATTAAAAACATAATTGAAACTTTTAATAAATTAATTACTACTTTGAAAAAATTATTTAGAAAATTTACATGAGTATGAAATTTTTTTATTTTTTGAATTAAATTAAATTAATTGGAAAATTCTTTATTTCGCTATTTTAACACAAAAGTTCCTAAAAACAAAAAATTTTATACCCTTATATATAAAATTTTCCCAAGAATTCAATCACGTGACTTGTCGGAAATTTTCAAAAATTTGTAAAAATAGAATTTTTAAAAGCTGTTATTTTTTAATCTAGAGCTCTCAAAATGCAGTTCCCATCGGTTTCTTTTTTTCGACAAAAAATTTTAACTGTGAGAAGTAATTTAAGCCCTATTAGAAGATTTTTGAACTATATACTTTTAAGAAATTAACTTTTAAAATTTAACAACATTCTTTATTAATTTCTCGAGCGTACCCAAATCAAAACTGACGGGAAATTTACTATCCGGACCAAAAAAGAAAAAATTTTTTACATTAATATGAGTTTTTTTTATAAAAAAAACAAGAAAAATTATCTTTTTTTTTTAAATATGGCCAAAAAACGAAAATGGACACCAAAAATTGAGAATGGAACTTTAGGATATAAAAGTGAAAGCTTGTGTTTAGTATTACTTTCGGGAAAAAATAGGTTTGGGCTCATTTCAAGACTAAATTGTATTGAATTTTTGTGTAAAATTTAAGTGCAATAATGAGTGTAGGGATAAAAACTCGTATCTTTTGATCTTTGCCAATTTTAACCCAAAACTGAAGATTTAGTCATAAAAATCAATATATTTCAGTACCAAACAAAAAAGACATTTAAAAAGATAAAAAAAATAATAGTTACAAACGATATTTTTCTTTGATTTGATAATTTATGGAATTTTTTTTTCCTTCTCTCAAAAATATAATAATAATACTTATTCCAAATGTTCTAAAATCTATATCTTAATAAATAATAAGAAAAAATGATTTTTGACCAAATTCATTCGACCGAAGTTTTAAAAGATAAAGCTTGATAAAAGAAGGAATGACATTTAGAACGTATGTCTTCTTTCATTGTATAAGCATTCATTCGTGCAATTTTTTCATATATATATATATATATAATATGGTATATAGTAGAGGCGCTTGCGAATCAATGTAGCAGAGGAAATCGCTGACTTATGATATTTTACAGTTATATAATATGTGGGTGTAAGTATGTATATTTCCCTTTTCATAATAAACCTTTTTCTACTTTTTTTTTTATACTAAGTCATTTCAGTTTATCTTTCTCTTTCTGTCTCAATTCGTACATATTTACCACTACACTATACTAAATATATAATCATTACAAATCTTTTTTTTAAATTTTTTGTCAGCATTTCATTCTATATTATTTCCTCATAATAACAAAGTATTCAACTTAATCCATGTATTTTGTACGAAACTTTATTTACGTCTATAGTATAGATTATTAATTTTTTTTTTAGGATTATGAATGTAAAAGTACTATTATAATGTCTCGTTGCTGTAGTCGGCATTGTCATTGTCATAAGAATAAATAGTATAATCTATATTATAGACTATTATTTATTTATACCAACGATAGCTAATTTGTAAATTTTTATGGCAAAATTTTCTACGGAAGCTTTTATTAATTGGAGCCAATGGTTTAAATATTAAACAATTTTTTATAGTTTATATTATTTTATAATTAGCTAACGGTAAAATTCTAACTTGCTGTCAATTTAGTATCAGTCGACCCTGGTTCATTTTATGATTTCATTAGTATCTAATGTAGCCCAAAAGCCATGCGTATTTTAGATGCATGCCCTTTTATGTTTTAAGTTTGTGAAAGGCTACTTATATGAAATAGGTAAGTTTTTCGATACGTTGATTTCAAGATTTTATATCCTGACCTTGAATAATTAGCTCTATTACCGAAAATCTGTATTTTTTGGTAGATTTTGAAGGTTATTTAGACATGTTTCATAAGAAACTTATTTAATTTTCTTCAAATGATTAGCAATATGTTTTTGAGTTTCTGAGTTTTGAGTTCATAAAAAAATATTTAGGTCCTGACCTCAAAAATACATTAACTGTATCATTTTGAGGGCAAATAGAAATGTTTCTTATGAAATATGTCAAAATAACCTTCAAAATTGACCAAATAATACAGTTCTTCGGAATAAGGTATAATTTTTCGTGGTTAGGGCCTGGAAATTTGGAATCAGTGACCTCAGAAACTTTAACTCAGTCATTTTTTCTTAGAATTAGCTAAGTTAAAAAATACAATTTTTCGATATCAAGGATAAATATTTGCGATCGGGGTCTAAAAATTTGAAATCAGCTACGTACCTCATGTAAGTAGCCTTGCACAATATTTTAGAAAAAAGGGCATACATCTAACATACCCGACTTTTGGACAAATGCTTATATATGGAATCATAAAGTGACCCTAAAAGCTTGATATCCAGATATTTTTGATATTTAGTATCAGGTTTTAATATCAGAAATTTACTTGATATAAAAATCTTTCAATATTTTTAATTTTTTTTCAAAGCATCAAACTAATTATTATTATTAAATGAAAATTTTTTCAGCATAGTTCTAATTTTTTGCTTAAAAGGCGCGTCCTTTTAATATATAAAAATAGTTTCTTATATATATCAGAAGATATATTAAGGTTATCGATATTTTATCATCAATTTTTTTTTTATTTATTTTACTTTCGTCTTTCCTGTGATTGATAGAGTTGAGCTTTTACAATAATTATCCTTTTATAAATATATATATATATATATATATATATTTACTTTATATTATATAAGTTTCGTCTTTAGTTTACTAAAGTATATATAACCATAAATGGTTAAGTGTCAAGATACTTGTATATAAGTAAACAAAAGAAAAAAAAAATTAGACAAGCCTTCTAATCAAGAAAATTGCACAAAACTTAACGTATAATAAGTATCAAGTTTATTATTAATAAAATGCATATCCTTATTATATTTTAATGAATATTAATTTTTTTTTTTTATTCTTAAGTTGAACATGAACTTTTTTTTTTAAAGGATTTTTTTACATTTTTTTTTTGCCTTTCATAACTTTTTCTATTATAAGTATAAATGTATAATTAAGTTAATAATAATAATCATAATTTTTATCATACTTTTACAATTCAAGCTGTCGTTAAAAAAGTAAAAGAAATTTTTGAATTTTAAATAATAAGTTTAAAAAAGAAAAAAAAACACATGGTTATATATGTTAGAAATAAAAATTTTAATACATGAAGAATAATTTTTACAAGTTTCTAAATTTTGTATTTTTATATTATATATAATATTTTTATGAAATTTTTCTTACAAAAATATACTACATTGAATTTAATTTTAAACTTTCGACTCTGATATTTAAAAAACTGGATTTTTATAACGATTCAAATAGCACAGAACCACAATTCACAAAATCTTTAGGAACAATTGCTTGATGTTTCTCATCGTAGGTACCAGCATGATTTTGCAAACGACTTCCAACTCGGAGAATTTCATTTGCTTCTATGAAAGAATTAAGGCTGCATAGATAACTGGACTTTTTTAACAAGAGCTGTTTTTCGAGATTTTCGATGCCCTCTTTGGAGGCATAGCACTGAGTGGCTTTAATTACCAATGCTCTGGCTGATGAAGCACGTTTGGCTAATATACATCAAAAATCCTTTTTGTAACGGGAGATAGTTTAGAGTTGTCTTTCCACCTGAATAGGTACGAAAAATTTCTAATTAATTGTGCTAGATGGTAATCTATTGATTTATAGAATCATCAATGACTGAAGCTTGGAAGACTCTTGTAGTGGTTTTCTTTTCTCCATCGGTAGTTTGAACATTGTATTAGGGCCAATCCTGGGCAGATCCTGGTTGTTGCTGAAGCCAATATGGACCATGTCACCACAAATTTGACTTTTGAAATTGAGCAGGATTTGATCCTCTGGTTGCAATATCAGCTGGATTCTTTGATATATCTACGTAGCTATGATTGGTTAGGGTGGCAGTTCTGCTAGGCTTCATCAGAAGCTAAGTGTTTGAGACAGCGGATTGCTAGATATGATGATGGAAGGATACCATACATAATTAATGTAAGTCGATATGCTTGAATGGGTTGATCACTGGATGATCTCCATAAAATGCTTGGTCGCAGTCACTTGGTTGGACCTTAAATTGGCGGAACATTTTAAAAATGTCGGTAGTAAAAACATACTTGAAGAATCTCTGTCATGTTATGACACTCAAGAGTTCAGCTTATAACTTGGGTCCAATGTAGAAAAAGTAGTTCAGTGTTTTTTCCATTTTTTGCACGTTAAGAGGCCTTGAATACAACTCGGATTTCGTTTTGATTCTTGAGTATACCATGGTGAGGGATTTAATAGGCCGCAGAAATGTACATGCGATCATCTTGGACTGGTTCCATGTGCCCGAGAGTTAAGTATTCCTGCGTAAACTTTTTCTACAGGAAGTAGAGATGAGAATTTGCTTGCAAGCGCCTTTCTGGAGACAGGAAGTAAGAGTTGCAATTGCAAGTTGCAGTTGCTATTCCTAGCAGTTGCAATTTCTTTACCTTCTGGCAGCTCTGAAAGAACTTTGAATGGGAGGCTCACAAAAGTTCTGATGAATTTTGAATTTAAGCAGTTTGTAGTATTCGCCGAAAAGTATGACAAGACATTTGTTTATTTTAATATCGACCCCTAAATAACTGAAAACTACTCTGAAAAAAGTACCATTTTAATACTCTTTTTTTGCTAAAATTAGTCGTAAAAAATTTCGAAAACACTAACAAGCATTAAAAACTATTAAATTGATCAATTTGATAATTAAAGAAGGGTTGTTAAGGGACCAAAAGGGTATATTAATTGAGTAAAAATTATGCTTATATTTTTTGAAATAACATACCCCAATAAAAATAATCCAAATGTTTACCAGGTGTTATAACATGTGTTACAGTATATCAGGTGATATGAGGTGTTGCAACATACGTAACGTATATTTTTATACAAAAATGCCAAATATACCAGAGCAAAATTGGATAAAATTCTTTTATTAAATAATAAATGATATATTAATATTGTATGTTTTTTTTGTGCATAAACCCTACTTCAGAAAAAAAGAATTTTAGCCAATTTTGCACTGGTAATAGTATATTTAGCATTTTCGTGTAAAATAATGCGTTACGTATGTTGCAACATCTCATAATACCTAAAACTCATATATATACACTGTTATACTTTGTTTATCACTCTATTACACTGTAACATAATGTAACACATCTTATAACGCTTGATATATATATGGATTATTTTTATTGGGGTAAATAAGTTTAGGATAGTTTTAAGAGTCTTAGATCTTTCATACGGATATCTTTTTTCTTCATTAATACATTTGAATGGTCAGTAGGGTTTTACAAATTCTTGGTATTGAGGTATTTCGGGGTAGAAATTAAAAAAACAGAAAGTCTTGTCATAATTTTTTTTAAATAAAGGTCATAGGCCAAATGCCGCAAACTGCATCATTCCTCGTTTAAATTTATTTTTTCCCGCTGTTTTTTGAATCACTGTGCGACGGTCGAAAATTTATAAAAAACGCCTCTTGTTTCTTATTTTGTTAGACACAAATTAAAATAAATAAATATGATTTAAATCATTAATTAAAGAAAAATTTTGGGATAATACCATGCTAGCAAAGTATCAAGCTTTCAGGGAATATCTTCATTATGCGTGATTACCAACTTGTTAGTAGTGTGTATGAGAATCTTTTCATTAAAACGCTAAGGAACCTAAATGAATTCCAATGCATAAAAGTTTATTAGGTCCATTTTGTGCAAGCCATGAAAAACTATAGGCAGAAGAACTAACTTTTTCTTAAATTTCTAAATTAAAAAAATCTAATGCAAGTAAAAAAGGTTAAAAAAATATAAATAAAATAATAATTTACATTTATTTAAATAATAGTAAAAACTGAATACGTATTTTTATTTAAAAAAAATAAAGAAATAAATAAAAAGTAATAATAAAAGTAAACTTTAGGTATATGAAATGACGAATATTGGCTTTGGACTGTAAGATAAGAGCCCTTTACATTTCACGCTTGCAATTCCGTTGGGTAATAGGAAAAAAAAAGTATACCCATAATATTCTCTAGACGAATATTATTATATGAAAATATTGAAAAAAAATTCTTATATGCATATTTACAAACACATATATAAAACTGTATCATGGGTATCTCTCTTCCCTATATATATAATAAACACATGAGATTCTTATAACGTTATTATTTTTTTTTTATATCCTAACTTCTTGAAAATAATAGTTGCTGTATATACCAAGACTTTTTTTTTCATTCTTCTGTATTTTTTTTTTTTTCACTTATTTCCGTTTATTATGTTCCTGTATTAAAAATATATATACACTTCTCTATGTTTAAAAAAAATCATTTTTTTTTCTTAACTTTTTTTTTTTTCATTTCACTTGCAAGTTGTATTATTGATAATATAAAAGAAAATTATATACTTTTTATTATGTTATGAATGAAGTAATTTGTAAATATTTTATTCATTTAATTTAAAATTTAATTTTTTTTACGTTTTTATGAATATTTAAGTACCTACGAAAATTTACTTAATTTTAGTATATTAAGTTCCACAAAAATTTTGCTCATATTGCACAAAACAAAATTAAAAAAAATTATGTGAAAAGTTGTCATTTTTTTCCGATTATAAGTATACTAATTTTTAACAGTAGCTAGCCTTTTACTTTTTCAGTTATTGAAAATGAAAATCTTACTTACGTAAAAATTCAGATTTCGGTAACTTCATCCTAACATCAATTTCTATACCTCGCGTAAATAAGCTGGTGACAGAATTTACAAGTAGGCTTAGAATCAGCAACTGTTTAGACAAGGATGAATTACTTAACTGATAGGGCTTACATTCAATAATTCAAGACATTTCCTTAACGTGATTTTTTAACGAAAAGAGGGACCAAAATATTAGTTTTAAGTATTTTTGACGAGGCCTTACCAGTTAAGTAATCTCTGAATCTATTCTAGTTTACCAGAAAGAATAATTTTTCTTTTTTCAAACGAAATTTAGGGATATTAAAATTATTAAATATAAAAGCAATGTACTAAGCGATTTTATTCTAGCGAAATAGATTGCTCTTTAACATCGTTAATTTTTCAAATACTTAAAAAAAAAAAAACAAAATTTGTTACGCAACTAATCATATTAAAGTATAAAAAATATTTCTTCTTAATTGTAATTAAAATTTTCTTGATACTGTGTTTTTGGTATTGATCTTTATTGATTAATTTGTTTAAGAAAGTTACCCACAAAAAAAGCAGGGGTTTTTTCTTAATATAATAAAATTAAGATCAGAAAGTCATAACATGAAATTTCCATAAACCAGTGGACCGTAAATTTGAAGGAATATTTTCCTACCCTTAAAACTTTTTAATAATAACGTATATACACTTGCTACTTACTTTTACTTTTTTATGCTAAAATATTAATTTATAAAATATAACTTACAAAGCTATCAAAAAAGTAACTTTTTTAGGATTAATTTTATTTTATTTTTTTTCATTTCTTATAATATAAATTTTATTGATTTGATGCTATTTTTACTCGTATTTATTGAATTATACATTTTTTTACACGTAATATGATTAATTGAATATTTTTTAAAAATAGATTTTTTGTATTACCTACAGTAATATTTTTTTATCTAAGCAAAATTGATTTTTTTTTAGAATATTTAATAAATATTTTTACAAAATTTTACAATGTTTCAGTTGTAATAGAGGTGTATCAAATTTCGTGTAATGTAATTTTTCTATGTATAGATTTTAATTAAAGTGATGGTGCAGAGAAATTTAAAAGGTTTTATTTGTTGCCCTTATTTTAGTAATCTTTGATTATTCTTGTTTTAATAGACCTTAGGTTAGAAAAAACGCTTTTTTTCAGGGAAAATAATGAAAATCCACAGAAATGTATACTGTTGATAGTCTTCTTTTATGTTACAATATCCTCGAAAATTTCCTCCAATACTTACAGTGTTAACTTGTTTTTAAAAACCCTCCTTGATAAATAAAAATGAATAAATTAATTAAATTTTATTTATATTTATATATGTAAACGTAGTAAAACTAAATAAAAAAAAGAATTGTATTATAAATTTCAAAAGAACAAAATTATATTCTTCTTCTTTTGTCAAATACTACTTTGAAATAATATAGCAAAAAGAAAGTAATTTTTTTTTTTAAATTTTAACTTTATAAATGGAAAACTTTCGATGGTGTACAGCTGCCAAAACCTATCGTTAGACTTGCTAGATACTGTGTGAGAATGAAATGTCTCTACACTGCGTTGAAGGACTTTCTTTTGAAAAGAACTTATAATAAAAACATACTATGAAAATACTTAAGATAGTGTTTCTTATATATGTACACAGTCAAAAAAAATTTACACAATATTACTACAGTTTAGTATTTTTATTATAATTTAATAATATTACTACGAATTTAGTGAATTCAGTACAAATTTTAGTCATTTTACTACTAGTATTAAATTGAAAATTTATTGAATTTTCATCCAGATTCGACTCAAATTAGCTTCAAGAGCAAGGGTAAGGTTGTGGGACCCTAATTTTAGAAATCAGCAACACAGCAAAGTCTACTTCAAGTAGACTCTATTCGTGGCATATATTTAAAAAAAAAATATTATAAACATACATTTGCTTTTGAACCTAATTTGACTCGGATCTAGATGAAAAATCAATAAATTTTTAATTTACTATAAGTGTAATAATCTTACAACAAATTGTTCTAATTTTGTTGTAGTAAATTTACTAAATACGTAGTAATATTACTAAAATCTAATAAAAATAGTAAACTGTAGTAATATTGTGTAAT
Organism: Anagrus nilaparvatae; assembly: GCA_022575985.1. Lineage (NCBI taxonomy): Eukaryota > Metazoa > Arthropoda > Insecta > Hymenoptera > Mymaridae > Anagrus > Anagrus nilaparvatae. The sequence goes on from JAKSXM010000272.1 coordinate 16,725,788, forward strand.
TTTTTTTTACTGTGTAGAAAATATATTATTTTTCTAATATATGCTGTATATTCAATTCTAAATTTTTTTCTTTTCCTTGTTTTTTTTTTCATTTTTGAAGTGCATTGTAGTAAAACTTCATATTGTTTATTTTTATATTAAATATACTGTATAGCCATATGTAACCTCGCCTGTAACAAACTCGTTGTCTAACTTGCACATCTTTTTAAAACCGATTTTAAGTTTCTTCCCTATCATTTTAGTAGATTTCAAGCAAGCCTCTTAACTAGAAATTAATGAATCTCTTAATCACAAAGATGAACACATTTTTACTAGAACAAATAGATCCTTCTTAAGATAATTTAATAGAAAATGTTTCTGCTTAGACCTCACGTGGACCCGCTTTCAATAAACATTTTTTATCCTTTATAGGTAATGAAACTTTTCAACTTGTATTTTTGTTTTTTATAATATGATATTTCTTTATACCGAAAATAGACCATTTACCCACAATAGGAAGTTTTAGATTATATTTAGATACATTCCTATTACGGGCAATCGGACCATTTTCGGTATAAACGAATATCATATTCGTGTTCAAAGACCCAAAAAAACGTAAATCTGGTGAAAAAATCGATCTAATTATAAAGGATAAAAATATCTACGATACAGGGGTCAGCCTCAGGTCTGGCTAAAAAATTAAAACTATTTTAATACATATAATATCTAATTAATTTTTTTTAAAACAAAGCAATAAATAAACTGTTTTTCACAAGCTAACATTTTTTAAATTGTATTTTCAATTCCGGTATAGTCTAAGTTGTTATTTATTTATGTTTTTTTTTTATTTTTCTAATTTTCTTGTTGTCCTTTTGTTTATTTTTAAAGTTATCATTTTGTTTTTTACATGAAAACTTTCTTTCTTTAAAAAAATTTGCATTAAAAATGTGGCTTCGTTTGGTAATTGCTTAATTTACCCGCTTCTTGCTCTCTGTAAACAACAATTTTTATTGACCTAAGAATATTTTCGAAAACTACACTGTTAGAAGTAATTCCTGTAAATTTAAATGAAAAAATTAATTTTTTTATGAAACGCAAAGTAATGATATTTAAAAAAGTTGTTTATAAATATTCGATGAAATTTTAACATGGAACATGTTTATAGGGAGGGGGTACTTCAAAACTTGAAAATTAAGGGGGGGGGGGCTCAAATTTGTCCTATTTAAAGGGGGTGGTCAAATTTGTCCTATTTAAGGGGGGTGGTCAAATTTGTCCTATTTAAGGGGGGGGGGTCAAATTTGTCCTATTTAAGGGGGGTGTCAAATGAGACTTAAAATAATTAGGTAAGTATATATAAATATATAAAATACTTTTAAAAGACTTTGAAAAATTTGGGCTTAAGGACTTAGGATATTACAGGTTTATGGACTTTCAGAATAATATCGATTTAGGGGCTTGGAATAATTCAGGTTCAAGGACTTGGAATAATATCGATTAAGGGACTTAGATTTCAGGTTTAGGGAATCAAAATAGTTTGGGTTTAGAATCTTAACAGCTGGTGAGGTGATAATTACAAATTATAAAAATAGAAAATTGTATTGTAATGTTGAGTAACATTTGTATTATACCTAGTCCTCATTTGGAAGTAAACATGTTCCATGCATTTAGGTTGTGTTTACACAAACCGGTTATAAGTTTTTTTAATTTTACTTTAGTATTAGTTTTGCGGGTCCACAAAAATTCAATATTCTAGTAAATTTATTCCTCTTCCCTTGACGTAAATTATTAATCAATGAAATCAATTTATAATTTCACAATTGTATTTTACCTCCAGTTTCTATAAACAATATATTCATTTTTTATTACCTCCTCCTCTACTTTAGTTTATAAACTATATTAGGTTTATTACAAGTAAATTAAAAAACAATATTTTTTGCTCTCATGGGCGTAAAACTTGACTTAATATTTGAAACAGAATTTTCTGCACTTATTTCGTTCTTATTTTATGCCTATTGTAAGCACCATGGACAAAAAATTTTAGATATTAGCGTAAATAAAAATAACTAGTGTCAAAACTTTTGCACCTTGATACTCAATATACTATTTTAGTTTAGTCTACAAAGCTTACGAACTTTATTAACTCATTAACGCCGGGGCGGAGAGTTTTGGAAATGAGTAAATATAAGTATATTCCCTTATAGATAAGTGGCTAAAAAGTTCATCATTATAGTAAAATTTCATGCTCTTTCAGAATCTGACATTAGTTTTCATCTTCAACCCTTAAAAATATTCTAAAAACGGGGGTGAAAGGGGTAGGTCAGGCATTATTAGGAAATGTTTGGAAAAATCAATGAAAAAAATATCCAATTCTATTGAAAAATGTTTGAAAATAATATTTTTTATGTAAATTTAAGTAAACTTTGTATTCATTGAGGTCTCATACATTTTGGCCCTATTTACAACCCTTAAAAGGTGGATAGGGGTGGTACTCCAGACAAAATACGAGTTTAGTTGTATTATCACTGGCGAAAACCAGATTTGCTCTACTATATGTTTATTGGGTCACTGAACACGAAAATCGGGGTAATTTGGCAGAGAAATTGGGGCTTCACACTTAAATTTGCAAAAACTACGCACAAAAAGAAGTTTTTTTACATATTCGCATTTTGAACACTCAGATTTGCACCATATAGGTTTTTTGGGTCGCTAATCAAGAATTTGGACACCTTTTTCATATATAATTAAAATTTCACCCTTAAAATAGCTAGAAATACCCCTAACAGGGGTTTTTTGCTATTTCGCAATTTGAGCGTCCAAAGTACGTTCCTGTACGTTTTTTTGGCCACTAATCAAGAATTTCGACTTCTTTTTCATAAATAACACAGCTACACGAAAAAAAAAAAGTTCTGATCCTGTAACTAGACCTACCTACAGGTAGGTTTTTCGATGTCCTGAAACCGAATCTGAAGTCAGAATTTAGCCTACACCCTCAGATTTTGCCCCAGCTACCCCCAACCACCCTCTAAACCGCCCAAAAAGCAAATACTTTACTATGTCCAAAAGTTAAAAATAAAAGTACTTTAGTTACGTATTTTGGTATCCTAAAACCGAATCTGAACTCAGAATTTAGCCTACACCCTCAGATTTTGCCCAAGCTAACCCCAGCCACCCTCTAAACCGCCCAAAAATCAAATATTTTACTATGTCCAAAAGTTAAAAATAAAAGAACTTTAGTTACGTATTTTGATGTCCTAAAACCGAATCTGAAGTCAGAATTTAGCCTACACCATCAGATTTTGCCCCAGATAGCCCCAGTCACCCTCTAAACCGCCCCAAAAATCAAATATTTTACTATGTCCAAAATTTAAAAATAAAAGAACTTTAGTTACGTATTTTGATGTCCTAAAACCGAATTTGAAGTCAGAATTTAGCCTACACCCTCAGATTTTGCCCCAGCTACCCCTAACCACCCTCTAAACTGCCCCAAAAATCAAATATTTTACTATGTCCAAAAGTTAAAAATTGGACGGTTTAGAGGGTGGCTGTGGGTAGCTGGGGCAATATCTGATGGTGTAGGCTAAATTCTGACTTCAAATTCGGTTTTAGGACATCAAAATACGTAACTAAAGTTCTTTTATTTTTAAATTTTGGACATAGTAAAATATTTGATTTTTGGGGCGGTTTAGAGGGTGGTTGGGGGTTGCTGGGGCAAAATCTGAGGGTGTAGGCTAAATTCTGACTTCAAATTCGGTTTTTGGACATCAAAATACGTAACTAAAGTTCTTTTATTTTTAACTTTTGGACATAGTAAAATATTTGATTTTTGGGCGGTTTAGAGGGTGGCTGGGGTTAGCTTGGGCAAAATCTGAGGGTGTAGGCTAAATTCTGAGTTCAGATTCGGTTTTAGGACACCAAAATACGTAATTAAAGTACTTTTATTTTTAAATTTTGGACATAGTAAAATATTTGCTTTTTGGGCGGTTTAGAGGGTGGCTGGTGGTAGCTGGGGCAAAATCTGAGGGTGTAGGCTAAATTCTGACTTCAAATTCGGTTTTAGGACATCAAAATACGTAACTAAAGTTCTTTTATTTTTAACTTTTGGACATAGTAAAATATTTGATTTTTGGGCGGTTTAGAGGGTGGCTGGGGTTAGCTTGGGCAAAATCTGAGGGTGTAGGCTAAATTCTGAGTTCAGATTCGGTTTTAGGACACCAAAATACGTAACTAAAGTACTTTTATTTTTAACTTTTGGACATAGTAAAATATTTGCTTTTTGGGCGGTTTAGAGGGTGGCTGGTGGTAGCTGGGGCAAAATCTGAGGGTGTGGGCTAAATTCTGACTTCAGATTCGGTTTAAGGACATCGAAAAACTTACCTGTAGGTAGGTCTAGTTACAGGATCAGAACTTTTTTTTTTGTGCAGCTGTGTAATCAATATTTCAGAAAATTAATTAACTTAAAATAGTTAAAATTACCCCTAATATGGGTATATCCTGGACGCTCAAAGTGAGAAAATAACAAAAACACACCATTTAGGGGTAGTTTAAACTGCTTTAATGCTGAAATTTTATTAATTTATGAAAAAAGAGTCGAAATTCTTGATTAGCGGCCCAGAAAACGTATAAGAACGTACTTTAGACGCTCAAAATGCAAAAATAGCAAAAACGCCCCTTTTAGGGGTAGTTATAGTTATTTTAAGGGTGAAATTTTGATTATATATGAAAAAGGAGTCGAAATTCTTGATTAGTGACCCAAAAAACCTATATGGGCATATACTGGATGCTAAAAATACGAAAATAGTAAAAACACCCCCTTTTCAGGGGTAGTTTTAACCAATTTAGGGATGAAATTTTAATTATTTATGAAAAAGAAGTCGAAATTATTGATCAGCGACCCAAAAACCCCGTATGGCGCAAATCTGAGTGCTCAAAATTCGAATACGTAAAAAAAACTTTTTTTGGGGGGTAGTTTTTGCAAATTTAAGGGTGAAGCCCCAATTTCTCTGACACATGACCCCGATTTTCGTGTTCAGTGACCCAAGAAACCTATAGTATAGAGCAAATCTGGTGTTCGCCAGTGATAATACAACTAAACCCGTATTATGTCTGGAGTACCACCCCTATCCACCTTTTAGGGGTTGTAAATAGGGCCAAAATGTATGAGACCTTATTTACATAAAAATTATTATTTTTAAATATTTTTCAATAAAATTGGATACTTTTTTCATTGATTTTTTCAAACATTTCCTAATAATGCCTAACCTACCCCTTTCACCCCCGTTTTTAGGGTATTTTTAAGGGTTGTAGGTGAAAACTAATGTCAGATTCTGAAAGAGCATGAAATTTTAACTATAAGAACATTTAAAATTAAAGTTATGAAAAAAAAATTAAAATAAAATAAATATTAGGTCCACCCAGATTCCTGCTCCATACAACAGTATGGAATGGGTTATAATACAGACATTAGTAATTGCCGCTAACTAGCTTTAGGGCCGTTCAGGTTTACTATCAGCCTGCTCAGGCATATTGTCATAGTGCCTGCCTTCTTGACTCTTTGAGAGATATGCTCCCAGTAGTTGAGCTTTGTATCCAAAGTAATACCAAGATATTTTACGAATCTCTTCGTTTGGATGATGGTATCCTTATCTATCCGTATTGGGGTATCAGTGCTTATTCGCTTCCTTGTGAACATTACGATTTCTGTTCTAGCAGCTGCAAGACTTAATCCATGCTCTTCCATCCATAAGCTTGTTTTTAACATGCAGACGCTTAAGCTCTTCTGCGCCTATTACACGTTTCTGGCGACGATCACGAGGAAAATATCGTGAACGTAACCTATCATAAAACAGCCATCCGCTAGTTCTAATCTTAGAATATCATCGTAGGAGATATATATCAGATCCTAGAATCGATATTTAAGCTGCACCTGCTGTCACGTTTCTTCTTCTCTTTCCTTGAAGGGTTTCGTACAAAAGTACCCAGTCACTCAGGTAGCTCTTCATTACCCACATCAAATATTTTGGTAGTGTGAAGGCATTTAGTTCTTGCAAAAATTCAATCCACTTTGCAGAGTTATAAGCATTTTTAACATCCAGGGTAAGCAGAAGTGTAATTTTACGGATTCGATGATTACCTGTTTGGGCCCTGTTTATTGCATCCGTGGCCTCCTTTATTGCCCCGATCGTGGATCATCTCCGCCTGAAACTGTGTTGCTGAGGTCCACTGCTGCTTGTACTGCGTTTAAAATCCGAGGCTGCAGCATCTTTTCAAAGCCTTTTCTTGCCATTTCCAGAACTCCTAGAGGTCGACAGTATGATCGGAGTGTTGGATCACCTTTTCCCTTACTATTAAGGGCTAGTAGAGTTACTTTCCATTGTCTGCTAAAGACCCATGTCCGGATGCAGGTATTATCATTTATTTTAATTGTTTTACGCCTTCGGAAGGCAAAAAATATTTTTCTTTCAGTAATTATAAAAAACCCTTTAAATAGTAATAATTTGTAAATCTATAAATATTTTGAAATCTTTTGTTAATTTATCAGTTATCAATAACAATACTTAATAATAATCTATTATCATGTTATAACAATAGAATATGGTTTTGTTAAGATATTTTTAAAATTATGCATAGAATAAAATAAATAAAATACAAAAAAATATTGAAAAAAGTATTATGTAAAAAAAAAAAAATATTTTAATAGTATTCAAGTGCATTATTTTGAATGTAGCCTCTGGGTTATACATTATACACTAACTTGGACAGTAGTCGAAACGGATTTTCATATATACATTTTTGCCAAAGGCATATTACATAGGATATATATATATTTCAACACCTTAAGAATAAAAAAAAAAGTATATAAAGAAAAAAAGAACAAAATAAAAATAAGAAACAATTCTATATAACAGTCTAACTAAGTAGTAAAAAGTATATAATAGAAAAACTATGTATAAATATATGAAAAAAAAGCACAAAAAAATTTTACGAATCACATCCGTATTATTGTATAAAAAAACAAACTATTTTCCATATAATAATGCAAGTATATATATATATATATATGTGATTTTCTAAAAGTTTAAGAAAACATTTTGAACACGACACTTTAATGAAACGAGACAATAGAGTAAGTATTATATACGAAAATCGGATTTAAAGTTTTTTTTTTAGTTTAGTTAAGTTTTTTTTTTCAATTTGAGAATATTATTGACTTTCGGACTTGTATCTATACGCCTTAAGAAGATCCAGCTGTAAATAATATGCTAATCCGTGATCCCCTTCGATTTTAAAACTATCTTATTTTTTTTTTCTTACTTTCTGTGTCAATACATTGAATAGATTTAGATAAGTTACTTATATAATCATATATATATATATATATACTTGCAAGATGTGCGATAACTTAGTTTATTAGTTCTTCTTATTTTTTTATACAATGTAAGATAAAAAAAATTTGCAATTTAAAAAAAAAAATAAAATTAGTAAAAGCGACTATTCAAATTAAAGCTGATCTATTTTTAAAAGAAAAAGAATAAGAAATTTGCAAATGAGAATTTTAATATATTATTAAATTCTTTTTATTCAAATCGAAAATAAATAATCTTTAAATTTAAAAAAAAAACATCATGATCAATTTTTTTTAGTTTAAAAAAAGTTTTTTTTTTTTTTTTTAATAATATAATTGATTTTTAAATAAGTATAAACTCTATAAATTTTTTTTTTTTCATTTAATATTTATTTTTAAAAATCTATAATTTTATAATCTATTAGCTATCGAGATGATTTATGTAATGTTGTTCATAAAGAAACAAATTTTATTTAAATTATTTAGAATTTATTTTCTGGTATGAAAAATTCCATGTTAATATGGATCATGTTCATAGGAAGAGGTACCCAAAAAAGTCCCTTTTAGCAGGGGGAGGATCAATTCGATTTTGGAACTTCTAGGGACCCTAGAATACTTAAGGTTAATGAGGGGCGATTTCATGGAGCATATATGTGCATTTTTACGAGAAAATACGTTTTATGAGCACCAAAAATGAAAAAAAAAATCGACGAGGCCGCGACTACCACCATGATTTTCTGGTAGTTTGGACCCTATAGAATGCAAAAAAAAACGTGAACAAGATATCGGCGATGGATGCCAAAAAGATTTTGCCACTTTTATGTCAAAAACCGTGTTTTTCGTATCTGAGCTACCCCAAATTTTCAAAATAACTTTTTAGGTAAAAAAAATTTTTTTAAATACATAAAAAAATCTGATTGCCAAGAAAAATACCCTGCCAACTAGCTGGCACTAAGGTTCCTCAAACAATGAGCTAAATACTTCAATATGACACAGATATCACCGAATACAACCATGCAATCATACATTCATTTCTATTAACTTTTAAAAGTTAAAAGAAAATTTATGTATTGAATTCAACTAAATCTATTTTTTTCAAAATAAAATCTAACGTAATTCATTGATTAATAATTATTCAAGATAGTACTTTCATGGAAACAAAATATTGCAGTTTTTTTTTTTTGTTTTTTTAATTTTGAGAAAAAAATTTTGGAAAAATTCGGTATCAGATCCAAAAATTTACTATAAACGAACTGTCTAAAACTAGTATTCTCATAGAAATAAACTAGGTACTACGTCCAAAAAGAAAAAAAAATTTGGTGTTTTTTGTATTTTTTTATGACAAAAATTTTTGAAAAATTTTCAACAAATTAAGTATTAGATTCGAGATATCGAGTAAAAACCATACTTTCAAATATAAGTACTTTTGTGGAAATAAATGAGGTATTACATCCAAATTAAAAAAAAAAAAAAGTACCTCGAACTTTTTTGGTGAAAAAATATTTGAAAAAAAAATTAGGTTTTAATTCGATAATGGTTGTGAAGTATCACCGATTACATACACACACACACACACACACACTTACATACTTTTTTTAAAAACCGGTTTTTTAGCTTCCTGAGGTCTCAAAACGTGCTTATATACCAAAAAATCAAAAACTAAAATTTGACCCATCACAATGGTTCCTCATTGAGGAACCAAAAAACTTCTTTTTACAGTCAAGTTATCGTCAATTTAAGATTATACTCAAATTTGTCTTATAAAAACATTGAAAAAAGTCTGATTCTGGACTTAAAATATGCATTATTTTCTTGGTTATTATGGTAAAATACTAATTTTCTTTTTAAATCATTTACTTTTTCCCTGAGTATTCATTTTTTCAAGAAAATATCATTTTTTTAACCACAATTCAACTTTTAGATCAAAAACCAATGAAAATCTGTGTTAAATAAATTTTGCTACTTACAGTTTTCAAAGGTTTCTAAACTAAAAATGAAAATTTTGTAAATAAAAATGATTTCCCACGTAAAAAATTATTAAGATCTTTTTATGATCTTATTAATATCTTAATAATCTTTTATTAATATCTTAATAAGATCTTAATAATAGTTTAAAAATCTATTATTAAGATCTTAATAAGACGAAAAAGAAAAACATGTAGTTTTATTTTTTAAAACCTAATAAGTTATTGATTTTACTTATTCAGGTGGAAAACTCACGCGTAAAAATTAGCTCGGAGCTTCCTGTTCTCGTTGTATGTTCAAGTAAACCAAAAACCTCGTTATCACCATAGGTGAAAAATTTTATACATGTATGCGACCACGACTAATGTCAAAATTTTTGCGCCTTGGCTAGTTCGTTGAAAAGCTATTTTTTACTCAAAACGTACGTTTTCCGTCACTATACGTTTAAGATTTTTAGTCAATTTTAAAAAAGCCTTGAAGCTTTATAAAGATTAGTGAAACTGTATTATTCGGGAGTTAAATATTACGTCCAAGTATAAAGGGCGTAAAATTTTAGCGCTAGTGAGAACATCGGAACACCCTCCACGCCCATGGTGCTTAGGATATTATTTGCCTCCCTAGGCGTACAAAGTTTGCAGAAAGCTCCGTGAAAGTGGGAACTACAAAATTTTATGCAATTTGTGTACATCAAAATTCTGCACAAAAATGATTGTATAAAAGTTGTACGAATTTGAACAATTTTAATAAAGTCAACGTAGAGAAAAGTTAATACAAATTGTTCACAATATCTAACCAGATTTGTCAAAAAAGAAATAGAGAAATTATATGGAAAAGAAGAAAAGAAAAATGAAAATTATTCCTTGTAAATTTTGCTCTGTTGCAAATTTTATTGTCTCACACACTAGATACTAGATCTAGATAGTTCCTAAAATCCTAAAAATAAAAGGACACATCCATATTCTTCATATTTCTATCAAAATTCTTGGTTATATTTCTCAAATTGGTTTTTTCTAGAGAAAATTAATTTTTTCACAGAAAAATCAAATTTTTATATTTTAAACTTTTATTTTAGGCATCATTTATTAAATACCCTGCCAACTAGCTGGCACTAAGGTTCCTCAAACAATGAGTTTAATACTTCAATATGCCACAGGTATCACCGATTACAAGCATGCAATCACACATACATTTCTATTAACTTTTAAAAGTTTTTTTTTATTGATTAAAAATTTTGGAACAAATTTTCAAAAAATTAATTATCAGATTCGAGATATCGAGTAAAAACCATATTTTCAAATATAAGTACTTTCATGGAACTGAATGAAGTATTACATCCAGAAACAAACAACAATATTGCAGTTTTTTAAATTTTTTGTTTTTTTAATTTTGAGAAAAAAGTTTTGAAAAAATTCGGTATCAGATCCAAAAAATGACTATAAACAAACTTTCTAAAACTATTACTTTCATAGAAATAAATTAGGTATTACGTCCGAAAAGAAAAAAAAAATTGGTGTTTTTTGTATTTTTTCGTGAAAAAAATTTTGGAAAAAAAATTTTCAAAAAATTAAGTATCAGATTCGAAATATAGAGTAAAAACCATACTTTCAAATATAAGTACTTTCGTGGAAATAAATGAGGTATTACATCCAAATTAAAAATAAAAAAAAGTACCTAGAGATTTTTTGGTGAAAAAATTTTTGAAAAAAAAATTAGGTCTTAATTTCGTAACGGTTGTGAAACATCACCGGTTGCAATATTTTCAGATATTAGTACTTTCATGGAATTAAATGAGGTATTACACCCAAAATAAAAAAAAATATTGCAGGTTTTTAAAATTTTTTGTCTTTTTATTTTTGAGAAAAAATTTTTGAAAAAATTCGGTATCAGATCCAAAAAATGACTATAAACAAACTTTCTAAAACTAGTACTTTCATAGAAATAAATTAGGTATTACGTCCAAAAAGAAAAAAAAAATTGATGTTTTTTGTATTTTGTCGTGAAAAAAATTTTGGAAAAAAAATTTTCAAAAAATTAAGTATCAGATTCGAAATATAGAGTAAAAACCATAATTTCAAATATAAGTACTTTCATGGAAATAAATTAGGTATTACATCCAAATTAAAAAAAAAAAAAAGTACCTCGAGCTTTTTTGGTGAAAAAATTTTTGAAAAAAAAATTAGGTCTTAATTCCATAATGTTTGTGAAATATCACCGATTACATACATACGTACACACACACACACACACATACAGACTTTTTTTAAAAACCGGTTTTTTAGCTTCCTGGGGTCCCAAAACGTGCTTATATGCCAAAAATTAGAAAATCAAATTTTGACCTAACACAATGGTTCCTCTTTGAGGAACCAAAAAAAAAAACTTTTATCAATATTTGATTTTATACAGACTTGTAAAGCATTCTTCTTAGTTCGCAAATCTAACTTTAAAATACTGATAAAAAAATAAAACTTATGTAAAAACTAGGTTATTCAAAAAATATCAATTTACGACGAGCGGTCAGTTTGGCTATTCGTGATAAACTGATTATTTTTTTTTATTAATTGAATCGTTGCTTGGTTACATTTTTAATTGTAAATAAACAATTGTCAAAATAAAAAAAAATGATCAGTTTATCAAGACGAACCAAACTGACCCCTCGTTGTAAATTAATATTTTTTTTTTTTAATAACCTAATTTTTGCAAAAGTTTTATTTTTTTATCGATTATTATTTTGCAAGTGCAATTCGTGAACTATGATTTTTTCACAAGTCTGATTGAAATTAATTATTAGAAAAAGAAGTTTTAAAAAAAGTGATGTCTAAAATAAAAAATAAACAATTCGAGGAATATCACCAAGAATTTTGATAGAAATATGAAGAATATGAATGTGTCCTTTTATTTTTAGGATTTTAGGAGCTCTAGTGCCGTGATACAATTAAATTTAGAAGGAATAATTTTCATTTTTCTTTTCTTCTTTTCCATATAATTTCTCTGTTTCTTTTTTGACAAATCTGGTTAGATATTGTGAACAATTTGTATTAACTTTTCTCTACGTTGACTTTATTAAAATTGTTCAAATTCGTACAACTTTTATACAATTATTTTTGTGCAGAATTTTGATGTACACAAATTGCATAAAATTTTGTGGTTCCCACTTTCACGGAGGTTTCTGCAAACTTTGTACGCCTAGGGAGGCAAATAATATCCTAAGCACCATGGGCGTGGAGGGTGTTCCGATGTTCTCACTAGCGCTAAAATTTTACGCCCTTTATACTTGGACGTAATATTTAACTCCCGAATAATACAGTTTCACTAATCTTTATAAAGCTTCAAGGCTTTTTTAAAATTGACTAAAAATCTTAAACGTATAGTGACGGAAAACGTACGTTTTGAGTAAAAAATAGCTTTTCAACGAACTAGCCAAGGCGCAAAAATTTTGACATTAGTCGTGGTCGCATACATGTATAAAATTTTTCACCTATGGTGATAACGAGGTTTTTGGTTTACTTGAACATACAACGAGAACAGGAAGCTCCGAGCTAATTTTTACGCGTGAGTTTTCCACCTGAATAAGTAAAATCAATAACTTATTAGGTTTTAAAAAATAAAACTACATGTTTTTCTTTTTCGTCTTATTAAGATCTTAATAATAGATTTTTAAACTATTATTAAGATCTTATTAAGATATTAATAAAAGATTATTAAGATATTAATAAGATCATAAAAAGATCTTAATAATTTTTTACGTGGGATTCTATCTTGAAGAAATGAATACTCCGGGAAAAATTAACGCCTTTAAAAAAAAATTATTATTTTACTATGAAAATCAAGCTAGTAAAGCATATTTTAAGTTCAGAAACGGGCTAATATTTCAATAGAATGTTAATCATTTTTAAGACAAATTTGAGTAAACTCTTAAATTGACGATAACTTGGGTAACTGGGAATTAGATTTTTTCATCTAATTTTTTAAATTTTATTTACCAAAAAAGTTATTTTGAAAATTTGGGGTAGCTCAGATACGAAAAACACGGTTTTTGACATAAAAGTGTCAAAATCTTTTTGGCATCCATCGCCGATTTCGTGTTCACGTTTTTTTTTTGCATTCTATAGGGTCCAAACTACCAGAAAATCATGGTGGTAGTCGCGGCCTCGTCGATTTTTTTTTTTCATTTTTGGTGCTCATAAAACGTATTTTCTCGGAGAAATGCACACATACCCTAGGGAAACGGCCTTTTTGCCTATTATATGAAAAACTTTGTTTTAAATCACGGGACAAAATGTTTTGGGTTCCAAATTCCAAACTGAATACAACGTCAAAAAAAACATTTTGTTCCTTGTTTAATAAATAGCTATTTTTTTAAATTTTCTTCAAGTTTTAAATTATTTGCAACCGTTTTAAAAAAGAGACGAAAAAATTGCTGTTACTACAAACGAAATATTTCTGGTATCAGCAAACGGATTTTTTTTCAGTGTAGCCTAAAAATATACTCTTCTTGTTAGCAGCTAGAAAGTACGTATTTTCTGGCCGTCGTGTGTGAAAATACGCTTTTTCCTTCTATACGCATTTTTTTAAGATCGTAGTTTATAACTGGGGGCGAAGCCGAGACATAATTGAGATCCAAGACATTTATTATTTTTTTGGCCATCTCGGTCTTAATGCTATTTAAAACGCGTTAGTTTTTTTCTCCTTTAAATTCAGAAGGGAAGATTTGATGCATTTGACGTATTTGCAAATTTAAGGGCGAAGTGTCAATTTTTAGTAGACAGGGCCGTGATCAGCGACCCAAAAACCCATGATAAATCTATACACTGAAAGCGCGAAAAATAACTTTTTTTGTAGCTTTTACAAATTTAAGGGTGTTTCGCCTATTTCTCCCGGAAAAAACTTCAAAATTCATAATCAGCAACCCCGCCCCACAATTAGACTAGAGTATTAATTCTTCTCCGGTTTTACTGCAATATACAATTTTTATGCTTTAAATATTCTAATTACATTCAGTATGGGTATTTACTTTTTCTAAGTATAATTCTGATAAATTTTTGAAAGCTTAATTAAATTAGCTATAGTTGAAAAAATTATTTTTCTTTGCAATTTGTACCTAATTTCTTTCAATTATTAAAAATCTAAATAACTTTTTAAAAAAACTGACAGCCTAAAATAATTATTAGTAATATTTGTTTATGTTTGTATGCGGTTACAGACTACCAAAGCTCAAACAGCTTTAACCTTATGTATTATATTGTGAGTTTATAAAGGAAATTTTCAAATATTATATAGTCATGCTGTATTATAAAATTTTATTAAAACAATACGTTGGTATGTATAAAGCATACATGTATATTGTGTTAACCATCGAAATATTACAAAAGCCACTTAAATAGATTTTCTTATTATTTTTTGATTTTACATTTATAGTGCTAAATCATGTTATTCAATTAATAAGAGGAGTATGATAATGACATATTAATCAAATATATAACCCTAAAAATTCTTTATAGAATTTTTATTTTTGATAAAATTTTAGTTATACTATAAATTTATATTCAAATACAAAATGAAATAAATAAAATGGTTCAGATAAAAATGGTAAATTTTCTTGAGAGAATTCACTGCCATGGTAAATAAAATAACAAAAATTTATAATTGTAATTATATTTAAACTGATTTTTTTTTCTAGTATGTAGTAGAAAATTTTTTGATTTTGTGAATTATTTTACACTAAAAAAACGTATAATAGCCAAATTATATATATATGTTCAGGTCCAGCTTAACCTACCAGACCAAAATTTTTTTTTCAAAATATTTTTCTCAATGGCTTATTTTAGGTCTTGGATTGACGTTTTCACCGCAATTTTCGAAAAATGTCCAGTTCGGCAAAAAATTTCTGATTCTCTTTTTTTCAGATTTTTGATTTTTAGGACTTTAAATATTGGCTTAATTATCTTAAAACCAATACATTGCTCTTTATATATTACATATTATTGGGAAAAAGTTTTCTTCTTACCTGGACTACCCAAAAAAAATTTTTTTTTTATTTTGTGCCATTTTAGGTTTTATTTTTAGAGGTTTGAATTTTTCAAATTGACTGGAAATCAAGTTTGCCATAATTATATTTGCTCAAAATTTTCCATAATGTTATCCTACGTATGTCACTTTGTCCCAAAAAAATGTTGAGATGTGATATTCAAATGAGCGCTTACAATCATTATTTTAGTCTGTAAAAATTAGCCAAAATTAGCAAAAAAAGGGGTGGGAATTTTTTTATTCTCTCAATAAACGTAGAATCAGTGTCAATGTAATTTTTTATTGGCGAAATTGACCAAAAAATACCAAAAATTAATTTATCCGTTAATTGGGAGAAAAAAACATTTTACTGACTCCTGTTTAAGCTAATTTTGGCTGATTCGGCAGACTAAAATAATGATTGTGTCATGGCAAACTTGATTTTCAATCAACTCGAAAAATTTAAACCACTAAAAATGAAACCGGAAGTTTTTCAAAATAAAAAAAAAATTTTTTTCCGGGTAGTCCAGATAAAAAGAAAACTTTTTCCCAACCTAACGTATATATAAAAAAATACGTAGGAAATTTATTGCATAAATAAAGATAATTGTTAACTCAAGAATCGAGTATTTTTATTAAATTAAAAAAAAATTTTGGTCCGGTGAGTTAAGCTGGATCTGAACATATATAGTATATATATATATATAAATTTCATAAAATCTTTTGAATACCTTTCTAAAATTTTAATTTATTTTAACTAAACTATTTTATAATATAATATATTATACTATTATGATTTAAAAAAAATTATCTAGATTTTTTTTTCAGAGCTTTCAATTACTTTTATGCTGAAAAAAAAAATTTTTTAATAGAAGAAATAGGTATAAGTAGTAAAATAAAAAAAAAAAATTTTTTATCTTTATAATGTCATTGAAAAATAAATTTATTGTCTATCTAAAATAAGTGAATCTTTAAAAGATAAAAAAAATTTTATAATTACCTTTTTGCACAATTGATCATTAAAAGAAATTAATATATAGGTATATATGGATAGATATTCCTAAAAAATATGTGAAACTAATTGTCGGGTCTTCAAATCGGTTCCAAAAAGAAAATTTCCCTAGCTATTCGGTGCCGTAGTCAAATTTTTTTTTTTTGAAAAACTAGATAAAAAAATCTGATTCTAAAAGTTTCATTTTTTACTAATTTTTAAATTTCCCGCCAGGTAACGTGACCAGTTAAAAATCTGACCAAAAATTAAAAAATCAAGGCCTAGACCTAGGAGGCTGAAAATTGAGTTGATAACTTATTTTCGATAGTATTTTGAGGGGAAAATATTTTGGAACCGATTTGAAGACCCGAAAATTAGTTTCCCATACACTTGAAAAATATCTACCCATATATAGAGCGAGTTTTAAACGTAATCAATATAATGTACATACACATACATAAAGACAATTATATTGAAATAAAAATAATAATGTAAAGAGTCGACCAAAAGAACTTTTATATAAATTTTAACTTCTTTCTTTTTTTTTTAATTGAATTTTTACTGATAAGTGACAAGAGGCAATTTATCCACTTTGTCTGTACAAGTTAAATCATAGATTTCAATCGAACAGCATATATATATATATATATATAAAAGCTTGTCTTCGGCAGATGACACATTTGTCCTATCTTTATAAATTTTTCCTTTTATAAAAAGCAAATTCGTTTTAATTTCCACTTAATGTTACATTTAATATCATATTATAATTTATTTTCCTGTCAATTTTTTTCTTTTTGTTTTTTGTGGATAATAAGTTTTGAATATTAATTAACTTATAGATATTATTATAAAAAGCTTATTTTAGTATTGAAAATTAAATATAAAAAAAAGAGTATTTATATTACTTAAGTGAATATTTTTTAATACGTAGATAATACCAATGAAAATTCAGCTTACTAGATAGATATATTTTTTTTTCGTGTATAGTTTTATATGTAAGGCTTCAAATAAAAAAAAAGTTAAACTCAGTTAAACAAATTTCATTTTATTGCTATGATTTTACGTGTAATCCTATCTCGTACTTTTTGATTTTTTTTTTTGGGATTTTAAAATAATATTTTATTTTTTTTTTGTATGTAAAATTTATATGCAGGTATATATATATACATATATATATATAATTTTATAAAGTTTATTTTGGCAATACGGTGGTATGCTGATTGTATTTCAACAGTGGTTTCAACATTCAGGTTAAGCACATTTGAGCTTGGATACTAGAATATTCCTTGGCATTTTTTGAAACCTGCTTTTTTACTTGCTATTTGTTAATTTAAAAAGGTGTCCACGATTATTCGATATAGGAATAAAATAGGGATGATTTTGAGGGATAATTTGAGGTTTGAAGCTTGCTACTTGGAAAATTTTCTTAATATCATAAAGTGCACGAAAATAAATTTTCTGAAATAATTCTGAATAGTATATATTCACGCTAGTGTCTAAAGTATTATCTAGGCGTAGAACGAGTGCAGAGAAATCTTTACGCACAAGTTTTACGACCGGGAGGGCAAAGAAAATAAAAAATATAGCACAAAATAAAATATTTTGTGTTAAAATTGTCATACAGTAGGTATTTTTTACCGCTATTTTCTTTTCTGAAATCTGCTTTTACGAACTCTAGAAAATAAGATATCATCCGTTAAATATAGGGTAAATGCTTAACGAAACTTCAAAAATGAAAAAAGCAGTACCAACTACAAACTAGGTGACATTTATAGCTCCAAATATTATTTTTCTCATTAAAAAAAATTCAAATGGAATGAATGCATCCTTATTTTACTAAAATTATTGTGCAGCATTAATTCGTGAGCTTAAAAAAAAAATGTCTTTGAATTAGAAATTATTCACTTTTTTCAATGAAAGTTATGATTTTCATACTCTGAATTATTACTGAATTAAATATTAATTTAAGTCTATTTATACAGTTATATGAGATCTATAAATATTCAAACTAAAATAGATTTCTTAGTGAAATGAAAATCCTTATTTACCTAAATTCTATATTTTGAATGCATCATAAATAATTTAATTTTTACAAGGAAACAGTCATTCAAGGAAAAAACAGATCAATACTTTAAATATCTCAATGTAAGAAAATTAAAAAAATATTTTCTTTAAAATAGCGTTAACCCTATTATGTCAATGGCTGGTTAAATTTGTAACCTTATTGTCTAAAAATAATTTTTTTTTGAATTCCACTCAAAAATTTTTTAAAAGCTTTTTGGCCATCTTTAAGTTACTAATTTTATAGTCATTCGTACATTTAAAAATTAAAAAAAATTATTTAAAATAATTTATTTATTTATTTTTCTGAAAGACCTTTTACGCAATGTCTGCGTTAAAAATGTAAATCACTTACGTTATACGTTTTTTCTGTTATAAATCTTACTTCACATAAGGTTATAGAGAAATTATTATTAATAATTATTTATAATAATTAAAATTTTAATTATTAAGAATTTAATTGTAAGATAAATGGCACAGAGTCCAAATTTGTTGTCTTTTTTTGCTAACAGATTCTCTTGCCTACAATAGGAAGGTTTAAGTTATATTTTACGAGTTTTTGAATACGTTATAATTGGTACTTTATCGAGTTTTTTAGAATCGCTAAATACGAATATGATACCAATTTTATCAAAAATGGTCTAGTCATCACAACAGGCAACTTTTTGTTAGTTTTTGCTGTTGATTCAATATTTCATATTCAGGAAAACAGAACCATTTTTGATAGAAACAAATGGCATATGCATTTACAGCATCCTCAGAAACTAAACTAACAAATAAAAGTGTCGAAAGAACAGAAAATAAATCACTTCAACTTGTCTATTGACAATAATTTTAGCATTTTAGTTTCGTATTCTGCGTTAATATTGCATCCTAAGTATACTACATAAAATTTACCCCCAAAATAATTAATTCTTTGGAAGCAATTTTCAAACCAATTTGATAGTGAAAATTTTCTATTTTTACGTATTTTTTTCGGTAGGTTTTTGGGAAGAGGAACTGTGATATAGTAATTCAAAATAAATTGCCCTAATAAATTCTGATTCGCATTTTGATCTTAAGTAATCTGAGAATTAAAATTTGAAATTCATAAAATTTACTTGGGCCTAGGATGAAAATATATACTATTGTACATCTAGAAATAAATACCAGATCACCGTTGTGTAGAATTTTTTTTGGCTGGTTGTGAAAGTTTTCAACAACCAGTCATATTATTTGGGTAAGTAAACATGAATATAATAAAATTATTTAATAGACCACTTTAGGAAATTTTATGTGATTCATTTTCGGTTTCTAAAAAAAAAAACACAAATGATAGATAAACATGTCAAAAATAAGCTAAAAAAAAGTTTCAAATGACTATTGTGGACAATTCAACCTTTTCTAAAGGTCTAAAAATAGGTAAAATATTTGTTTTCAGTAATCCAAATAAATAATATTTATTAACAAAATACACTGTAAAAAGTAACTTTCTTAGATTAACAAAAAAAATAGAATATTTTCGAAAAATTAGCGAATTTTCAAAAAATTTTGTAAATATTCGATAAAAATCGTAAATTTACAAAATTTAGTATATTTTCGAAAAATTCGAGAATTCTCGATTTTTTTTGTGATTTTACGAAAAAAGTTGTAAATTCACAACTATATTTCGGAAATTTACAACTATTTTTTGAAAATTTTCGAAAAAAAATTGTAAATTATCAATTTTTCTTGCGAATTCACAAAAAAAAATCGGTAATTTTCGAATTTTTCGAAAATATACTAAATTTTGTAAATTTACGATTTTTATCGAATATTTACAAATTTCTTCGAAAATTTACTAATTTTTCGAAATTGTTCTTATTTTTTTGTTAATATAAGAAAGTTACTTTTTACAGTGTAATTATTTTAACATGAAAATCGTTTGGGTAACAAATGTAACGCAGCCATTGACTTGTGTAGGATTTCTCAGCCATAGTCACAAGGGTTAAACGTAAAATCTGATTATAAAATTATTAAATTCCCTATATATATGTGCAAAACTACCAATGATATCTCAACTAAACATTTCACCAACATTTTATTTGTAAATAAATTAAAAAAATTAATTTTTTTTTTTTAAACATTAATTTAATGTAAAATTTCGTAAAGGTTAATAATAAATTTTCAAAGTGGTAGTATCGAAATTTTGCAAATAAGAATCAAGACTATAAGTCATGTCGATAACATGTCAGAAGAGTTATAATACATTAACACGATATAAATTTATAAGTTCACTCTACTAATACATATAATACATCTTATACCTATAAGCAGTTTTCGCCTTGAGAGAGTTAGAGTAAACCACCGAACAGCTTCATTCAATTAGATGCTCAATTAATTTATATATACATATACTCTTGAAAACCTATACTTCTTCTCTTCGATCAAAATATTTATTATACATAGTAAAACATTTTCTAAGTTCTAGTATATTATATAGTACATGAAATTTTGAAAGTAACATTTTTGTTTTTTATTTTTTCAAGTAATAAAAAAGTATTTTCCATATCTAGGGCAAAAAAAGTTTATTTTCTATTCCAGTCCAAACTAATATTTTATTTTGTCCTTTTTTTAAAAGATAGCTATTTTTTTATAAAGGAACTTGAAAAACTTTTTGTCAAGGGTAATCACAATTATTATGACAATTTTCTGTTTTGGATCAAAATAGCTGTAAAAAAAGCTCCTATAATTGTGTAACTATTAAAAGTTTCTAATAAGAGTTGTAAACCCTACTCGATAATTTTCGTTTTAAAATTTGTTTGAACTTATTCAGAAGTATGATAGTTTAAATTTTATAAATTTTTATAATAAAACAGTATTTTTGAAATTTTTTTTAAAATTCCGAAAAATTAGAAAATCAAACGGAAAATTAATTTTCATTAACCCATTACCGCCGAAAACGTGCTACTTGAGTTTTTGGGTTCAATTTTTATAAAAAATTAAAAAAAATAATGGATTCAGGCTAAAAATCTTATTGGCTATTCAGTTTTAAGGTCATTTTTGGTGCACAACCCTTCAGAAAAGGTGTACAAAGAGTAGAAACATCAAAAACATGCCTTTTTTAACCTATTTTGCGGCCAAAACGTGCCAGTTTATTTCTGAAACTTCTTAGTATTATTAGCTCGAGATTTATGAAAATTGAGGTGAAAAGTCGTGAAAAAATCAATTTTCATAAAAAGCTTTATTTTTACTTGAAAAACTATTTTTTGAGGTAGCTTATTTCAAATACAAAATCAAAAAAATTATAAAACTTCATCTAGGATTGGAAATTTAGGGTGAAAAGAGGTGAAAAATCAATTTTCGTAAAAGGCTTTATTTTTACTTGAAAAACTATAAGGGGGTTTTTGAAGACACTGATTTCACATATGAAATCAAAAAAATTACTTTTCATTAATGCTCTTATTTTTAAGAAAACTAAAAGCAAATTGTAACTGTAAAAAATGAACACCAAAACATTTTGTGATAATTGTTTTTCTCATGTATTCCCAGGTTGTTTTCCATAATATCATAGGCAAAAAACTAAGGTACATATAAAATAAAGCAAGTGAGAAAGTGAATTCAGCAAAACAATTAATCGGCAGCTTTCTTGGTAATAAATTTTAAATTAGAAATAAAGCAGATGATCAAAATTGATTTTTTCTGACCCCTATTTAGTTGATTTTTCATCTAAAGATTATATATTTTGTATGTTCATATTTGAAATCGGCAGCCTTAAAAAACCCCTTATACAGTTTTTGGACTAGGAATGAAGACTTTTATAAAAAGTAATTTTTCATCCTTTCTCACCGTTATACAAAGTTTTATGATTTTCTTAGTTCTAATTTGAAATCAGAAGCCTTGAAGACCCCCTGATATAGTTTTTGGAGTAGATATAAAGGCTTTTATAAAAAGTAATTTTTCACCCCAATTTTCCACCCCTTGATGAAGTTTTATGATTTTTTAGATTTAATATTTGAAATTAGCAACCTCAAAAACTCCCCTATATATAGTTTTTCAAGTAAGAATAAAGACTTTTATAAAAATTGATTTTTCACCCCATTCTACCCTAATTTTCCACACCTTCATGAAGTTTTGATTTTTTTTATATTTGAAATTAGCAACCTCCAAAACCCCCAGATATAAATTTTCAAGTAAGAATAAAGACTTTTATAAAAATTGATTTTTCATCCCAATTTTCTACCCTTAAATGAAATTTTATGATTTTTTTTTTGAGTTCATATTTGAAATCAGCAACCTCAAAAATCTCCAGATATAAATTTCAAGCTAATAATTTTTAAGAAGTTACAGAATTATAATAAACTGGCACGTTTTGGCCGCAAAATAGGGTAGAAAAGGCATGTTTTTGATGTTTCTACCCTTTGTACACAGGGTTTTACAGTATAAATGACCTTAAAACTGAATAGCCAATAAGATTTAGGACCTGAAACCATTATTTTTTTTATTTTTTTTTTTTAATTAAACCTGAAAAAATTCAAGTGGCACGTCTTGACCACGCCGGCGGTAATAGGTTAATTGCAAATTTTTTCGAAAATCATTAAATTTTTCCTTGAAAATTTTCTTGAAAGCCTTTTTTCAGGCAATATTAGTAACACTAAACAAAAGAGAGGGAAAAAAAATATATATATAAACTGTAAAAGCTAATAAAATAATTTTTTTACTTTATCAATTTATTTGATTTAATTAAATTTTGAAATAATTTGAAATAATTTAATTGAAAGAAAGGGTTATTTTTCCTATAATTTAAATAAGTTTACCATGCTTCAAGTGTAATTTAATGTGAATAAATTAATATTGAATAAGATGAAGAAAACATTGAGAATCTTTTGAACAATATGTATTATAATCTTTGATAAATGACAGGAAATCGAATAAACCTCAAAAGGAAATGATATATAAGTAATAGAGAAATCTACTACTTCATTCAAGGATTAATTGTTATATATAATGAAAAAGAAGGATTCTATACCTGAAAAGAAAAGCGGAGGTATAAATTTATATATATACATTTCGCGAATTCTCTTTCTCAATATAAAAGTTTAATTGAGTGTGAATAATATTCGCACGTTTATATAACACACATATACCTCTGATGACCTCTTCATATATAAAATTTCTATAGCTTTATTATTATCATTATTATATATTCAAAAGATGTATATATATATATGTATATAAAAACCAAAAAGTATTAAATGAATCTTGTGCGAAATTATCTTTTAATGGTTATACTTATAAGATATCATTTTCTTTCTCTCTATATTTTCTTTTTTAGAAAATTCAAATAATAACAAAAGATAATATGAAAAATCATTTAATGAAAGAATAGTTAAATTTTCTTCATTTAAAACAATAGAGTTAAAGTTTAAGTACAAGAAGTAGGATAGTACCAAAGATTATGTACTATATAAAAAAAAGTTAAATAAAAAAAGTCCTTTCAAACTCAATGATCTTTTAACTCTCAAAACTTATTATTATTGTTATTAGTATTATTTTTTTTAAAAAAATTTTTTTAGAAATAATTTATCTAATTTTTTTAATTTTATACAAAAATTTTATTTTATTTGTATCTTACATTAAACTTAATTTTTTTACATTATAATTGTTTTTACATATTTAAAATAACTTACATAATTCTTAACAATTATTTAAAAAAAAAACTATTATAGCACGATAAAATTGACCTAGAAAAAATAAAATATTGCAAAAAAAAAAAAAAAAATTAATAAATAAATCTATACACAAAACAATTGAATCTTAAATTAAATCTTTTTGCACTTAAAAATAAACAAATTTTACGTTTATTAAATGAAGGTTAAGAAAGATTTAATTAATAGTTCAATATTTTTAAAATATTTAATCGAAAAAATGTTTAGTTGTATTGAAAAAGATCTTTAAGGTTTAGTGAGTAAATTACAAATAAATTACATAACTAATTTTAATTTTACAGAAAATCAATTTCAAAAGTAAAAAAGTCTGATTAAAAAAAAAATCTAAAATAATTAGTTATTATGTTTCTTGTACAAATTCAAACCAACTTTTGGTTTCACCATTTTCTGTTTGTGGTACATGAATTTGTACTAATTTAACACCATTTTTAGAATTTTTTATTAATTCTTTATAATCTGTACCAGCTGGTAGAATAATTGTATTAGTATTTTCTTGATAATTAAATGATTCATCATCTAATTCTTCTTCTTTGCATTCAATTATATGGGTTTTTCTAATTTTGCTCTGAAAATAAAATCAATTTAAAATTATTTTTTCAATTTTTTATTTGAATATTAATTTTTTTTTATTCGTACTAATAAATAAACAAACCTCCTTTTTCTTGGCTACATGATTTATTTCTTCATCGTTGTCTTCATCTTCTTCTTCTTCTTCTTCTTCTTCAATACTTCCCATTACTTCTTCTGATTTATAAATTTTTTGTGTATTACTTTCAATAACAATAGGATGTTTTATTTCAGTAACAATTACTCGAGATTCTTCATCCATCTTTAAAATAAAATTTTTTATTTTTGTGTTTTAAAAAATGAGGTCGAATTTTTCAAAAATTTTTTTACTTACATTTTCCGTGTCAGTTTCCATCAAAAGTTGAATAGTTGTTGGATCATCTTCTGTTGTCAGTCTCGGTTGATTTACAACGATTGTATCATTTAAATGACCCTAAAATTAAAATAAATATTTAATATTAAAAATAAGAGAATAAATTTTTTTTTGATTAATAGTGTATTTTTATCCTAGGCTGCAAAAATAAAGAATGGCCCAGATCGCACGTAAACTGCAATGCCAGGCAAAGACGAGGATAGCAAACTACTATCTGGCGCATTCTTTTTTTACGGCCGAGGACAAAACATAATTTTTGTTCTTCAGAGACAAAAAAATAAGTATTTTTGCTTCGCGCTGCGGCCGGGAAAGACGTGCTTCCTGGCCGCTGTCAAAAAAAGTTAATTTAAAAATTTTAAAATTTAATAAAAGATTTGGAATTGTCGATTGGGATTTGGTTAACTCATTAAAGCCGGGGCGGAGAGTTTTGGAAGTGAGCAAAAATAAATATATTCCCTTATAGATAAGTGGATAAAAAGTGCATCTTTACAGTAAAATTTCATGCTATTTCAAATCTGACATTAGTTTTTCACATTCAACCCTTAAGGATGATGCCTACCAAGCTGGGGATAATAGAAATAAGAAACTATTACTCTCTCTTTCTATCATATTACTATAGAAGCGAGAACCTTAACCCTAAAAACGGGAGTAAATGGGGTAGATCAGGCATTATTAAGAAATGTTTGGAAAAATCAATAAAAAAAGTATCCAATTTTATTGAAAAATGTTTTAAAATAATATTTTTTATCTAAATTTAAGTAAACTTCGTATACATTGAAATCTCATTCATTTTGGCCCCATTTACAACTCTTAAAAGGTGGATAGGGGTGGTACTCCAGTTAAAATACGCGTTTGGTTGTATTATCAATGGCGAACACCAGATTTGCTCTATAATATAGGTTTTCTGGGTTAATATAATATATTAATACAATATAATAAGCTATAAATCGGTTTAAAAATTTTATTTACCTAAAAAGTTATTTTGAAAATTTGGGGTAGCTCAGATACGAAAAACACGGTTTTTGACATAAAAGTGGCAAAATCTTTTAGTCATCCATCGCTGATTTCGTGTTCACGCTTTTTTTTGCATTCTATAGGGTTCAAAGTACCAAAAAATCATGGTAGCAGTCGCGGCCTCGTAAATTTTAATTTCTTCATTTTTGGTGCTCATAAAAAGGATTTTCTCGTAGAAATGCACATATCCTGGACCGATCCTGGACGCTGAAAGTGCGAAAATATCAAAAACACCCCTTTTAGGGGTAGTTTTAGCTATTTTAAGGTAAAATATTGAATATTTATGAAAATGATAAGTCGAAATTTTTTATTAGCGACCCAAAAAACCTATATGGGCATATCCTGAATGCTAAAAGTACAAAAATAGCAAAAACAGCCCCTTTTCAGGAGTAGTTTTAGCCAATTAAGGGATGAAATTCTAGTTATTTATGAAAAAGAAGTCGAAATTCTTGATCAACGACCCAAAAAACCCGTATGGTGCAAATCTGAGAGCTCAAAGTGCGAATATGTAAAAAAAAACTCTTTTCAGGGGTAGTTTTTGCAAATTTAAGGGCGAAACCCCAATTCCTCTGCCAAATGACCCCGATTTTCGTGTTCAGTGACCCAAGAAACCTATAGTATAGAGCAAATCTGGTGTTCGCCAGTGATAATACAACCAAACGCATATTTTAACTGGAGTACCACCCCTATCCACCTTTTAAGAGTTGTAAATAGGGCCAAAATGAATGATGAGACCTTAATGTATACGAAGTTTACTTAAATTTACATAAAAAATATTATTTTGAAACATTTTTCAATAAATTTGGATACTTTTTTCATTGATTTTTCAAAACATTTCATAATAATGCCTGATCTCTAAAAAAATTTAAATATAAGCTAAGAACTTCTTGGGAATAAAATAAGTATAGAATTGAAAAGTAACATTAATTTTAAAAACTATCCACTTTTTAAAAATAAAATTACTTTAAAGTTATATTTTATATTATACTAACCAAAGTTTAGAGACAATATTTCACTTACTATCAAAATTTTTGAAAATCTGACCCCAGAAACTTAAATAACATCTAAAAGAAAAAATTTGTACCAAAAATAAATTTTCGTTTTTCATAAATTTTCTAGACGAAAATATACCAACAACTCAAGTATGCTTGAGCAAATATGGTTTTAACCAATTACAGCCGGCACAACCAATTGACAGACGCTTAGTTTTTCGCTTCAAAATAAGGTGAAAAATGAATTTTTATGCATTTAAAGATGGTCATATAAACAAAAACAAATGCTAAAATCAGGTTCTGGAGTCAGATTTTCAGTATTTTTGGCCATTATTTAAATATGGCTGCTATAAGGGGAAAAATCAAGCGACTGTGAAATGTTGGATATATATATTTGGAAAATTGCTTTTAAACCCTATTTTATAACATTAATCGTAAAATTGAGCCCTGTGTTTCTGGGCCCAGAAGGTGCGTAGTAATATATGGAGGGTATATTGGGTGTTTTTTCAACATAATTATTAAAGTCATCCATAACTATAGATTATGTAATTTAGCAACTCAAATGTTCCGATCTCCCCTTGTAAGCTTAAGCTTAAGTGTTTAAAAATCTTTAGTAACTGCAACTGCTAGAAAGAAATAGTGTACAAAAACTGATAAAACCATAATAAGAAACCAGCTGTTTTTTTTTCGCAAACAATTTAAATTTTCCAGAATACAAAGGAAAAAAACGCTAGAGGAAAATAAAAAATTTACAAATGAATATACTGGCGTAAATAAAACGTCTACGTAACCCTGATTGTTAGTATATTAGTATTAATTTAATATAAGTAATCATTAATCACTCTCAAAATATTTTTAAAAACTTTAAAATTTTAATATTAATTAGGTCTGACGAAAAGTATTCTTGACATAAAGGGTTACAATTCTTATTATTTTTTGATTGGCAAGAGAATTCATTGATATATTTATTTATCAAAAGGGGAATTCAAAAAAATTGATAAACTTGATTCTTATAATAATTCTGAGATATGTTTTTAAAATTTTAAAAAATACTTTACAAATTTTTATGTTTATATTGCATAAATCAACTTGTGTCAAAACGATATAAGTTTTTCACAAATTAAAATTTCATAAGATTAAAATTTTTTTAAATTCATATTGAAAAAAAATAAACGTATTGTACATTCAACTGTATTTCAAACCAACTTTTGAACCCCCGTATTCTACGGGAAATTTTTTATTGAAAAAATAGCTATTTTTTAACGTGAAAGAGTTTATTTTACAGAAAAACAGCAAAAAAGAATTCCCATATTAGAAAGTAATCTTTTTCTGCTCAAATTTTACAATAGCTATTTATTCAAATATGGAAAAAATAGGATTTGGCCTTTAATGCAGTTATATGCACGAGCGAGTGCCCATAGCATTGAAAGTAGAATTCCTATGTTTTTTCAATTAAGATCACCTGAAAGTAGAAAGTAGATCTTTTTTACAGCGTATAATGAATTTTTTACGTTAATAATAAATAATATAAACGCTTAACATATATTATAAGAAAAATTAACTCTTTTTTTTTAAATATTAAAAAAAAAAATTACTGCTGGCAAGAATTGAACCTTGAGGAGCTAAAAATTAATGGAGAGATATATTTTTAATTTGACTTTTACGAGGAAAACCACATTGAAACGGATTTGAAGACCCAATAATAATTTTCTTATACCTAGATTATATTTGAAAATACCCTCATGTATTATGACTTCTTAAAAGTAGTTTTTTATTTAAGATACTGTTGCACAGGTTAATTAATTTCATATTTTGAAATGTGTAACTTTTTCCAAAAAATTTTGTTTTATTTTTCTATGATAATTTAAATAATTTTGTCAAAATACTCTTCCAAAAACTAGTCAAAAAAAGTAGTTTTAAAAATAAACTAAAAGCACTAAAGTTGCCAAAAGAAAAATATTAATTAATAAAAAATTTTTTAAAAATGTAAACCCACATAAAATTTCATATAATTTAATCATTTTTTTGAAAAAACAATTATTGTATAATGTTAAATTAGGCAATTTATTATTAATATTTTCTGATTAATTTTTCCAAACTAACTTAGTTCAATTAAATAAATTAAATTTTTTGCTATAATAACAAAAATATAAATTTTATGCAAATTTTATGTTAATATTAATTAAGTTTACTCACCTGTGTTTGCATATGTGCATAAAGTAAAGGCTTGCGCATGAATCCCATTCCACAAACTAAACATTCGTAAGGTTTTTTGTCACTGTGAATAAATCTGTGAGCATTTCGGTTATCTCTACTATTAAAGGCTTTACCGCATACCTGAAAAATTTATTTTAAATTAAATATTAGATTCATTCTTATATTTTGGAAAAAACTAGTTTAATAATTCATAAAATAACTCTAAAAGATTTAAATTTTAAAAATTTGTGCCTTGAGATATTAATTAAACTGAGAACAACTTTGCTAGAATTTTAAAACTAGGAGCTTTTTCCCTTGAGTTTATAAGACTTTAAAACCAATAAGCAATTTTATTTTAACAATTAACTCAGTCACTGTAAATACTTTTAGAAGCTACTAAAGCTGGTATTCACATTCTATATTTCACTTGTGTTTTTAAAACGTAAAATATAGAAAGTCAAAAATTACCAAATAATACTTGGATCTTAATCTGTAAAAAGCATATTAGATTATTACCTCACATAAATACGGCTTTTCTCCAGTATGAATTCGAGTATGCTTTTTGAAATGTTCTGGGTAAACAAATGTTGCTCCGCAGGTGTCACATTTAAATGGTCTTTCTCCAGTATGTGCTGCTTTTATATGATAATCAAGTAGTCTCCTTCTTTTGAAACCTTTGCCACACTCATCGCATTTATACCTCTTATCATTAAAATGTGTTGCTCTTTTATGAGATTGTAAATTTGATCTTTGACTAAAATATATTAATATTTACTATTTTTATAACTAAATAAATATTAAATAAAAACGCAAGATATAATTTCAAATTTGCCAGACCTGGCCCAGACATGTCTTTTTATTTAGGAATATATTGATCTATTTGAAATAATTTACAAACCTAAAAGTGGCACCACAAAATTCACACTGAAAAGGTTTCTCTCCAGTGTGTGTTCTTTCATGATCTCTTATTTCTGCTTTTCGAGCAAAAGCTTTACCACATTCATTGCAAATGAATGGCTTGTAACCAGTGTGTACTATATTATGAACTTCAAGATTATGGGCTGAGCCAAATGCTTTTCCTAAAATATTAATTATTTATAAATGAGATGAAAGTTTTATAATTTCATGATTCTTAATTTAATTATGGACTAAATAAAATAATTAAATTTTAATTTGATGAATATCAAACTACCCATGCCGGGTTTATGCTGCTACCCGCGGAGTATCGGGACGTAGAAAAATTTTCCAAAAAACAAAATTTTTTTTTTTACTTTTAATGCAATTTTTAACCAAAAAACACCCCCCTACCCCTGCCAGGTTTCTACTTGTACCTGCGGAATATCAGAAATTAGAAAAATTATTCAAGTTTTTTTTTTTAATTGGAATGCAATTTTTACCAAAAATAAACACCCCTCAACCCGCTTGCTTGTTTCTACTAGAAAAATTTTTCTGATCCCACGACTACACGCAAGGGTCCTGGTCATCGAGATATAGTACTATATCTCGATGGTCCTGGTCCACCACAATACTGGACGTTTTTCAAAATATTTCTTATATTTTAGGCCATATATGAACCCTGCACTATCATAAATCAAAAAAAATAATTTTTAAAAAACCTTAATTTTATAAGTCAGGCGTACAGTTAATTTTTCTGATCCCACGGATATACGCGAGAGCATGCTGGTCCACCAGGTAATTACTAGTTGTTTTCCAGCATATTTCCGATATTTTAGGTCATATAGAAACCATGCACTTTCATATCAAGAACCGAAAAAAAAAATTGAAATAATTTTAAGAAATCTAAATTTTTTAAGTCACATGGACGGCCCAATTTTCTGATCTCACGGCTATGCGCAAGAGTCCTGATCCACCTTGTTAATATACTAGTTGCTTTTCATTATATTTATGATATTTTAGGGCACATAGAAACCCTGAAATTTTATATTAAGAACTAAAAAAAAACTAAAATAATTTTAAAAAATCTCTGTTTTTAAATCACATGCACGGTCCAATTTTTTGATCCCCAGGCTTTACACAAGGGTAGTGGCTACCCAGGTTAATGCTAGATCTTTTCTACCATATTTATGATATTTTAGGCCACATATGAAGCTTGCTTTTTTATATCTTGAACCGAAAAAAATTGAAAAATTGGGGGAGGGTATGTGCTTTTTTTTGTTCATAATTGTATTAAAAAACAAAAACAAAAATATTTTTTTGAAACATTTTTCTAAGTCCCGATATTCAGCGATAGCAGTATAAACCCGGCGCGGTTAGTTTGACGTCAATTAATTTTAGTCATGCTAAGAATTTTCAATAATATAAAAAAATTAAATCTTAAGAAAGATTACATTTGGTGACTTACCGCATGTGTCACAAACATGTTCTTTTACACCAACATGAGTTTTAAGATGTTGATTCAAGTTTTGTTGAGTTAAGAAACCTTTATTGCAATCAGTGCATTCAAATGGCCTAGGACGAACTTCATGAGTTCTTACATGAGCTTTATATGTATATTTAGATGCAAAATTTTTACCACAAACATCACACATATAGGGTCTATTTCCCGTATGTGTATTTTTATGTTCATCCAATAAATTTTTAGAACTGTATCCCTTACCACAAAGCTCACAGGTCCAAGACTTAGCTTGCGGTAAATGTATACGTTTGTGAATACGAAATAGACGCAAATTATTGAATATTCTATTACAAACTTCGCATTGAAAATCACCTTGTTCTTTGGCTACATGTTCATCAACATGAGCAGAAAGTTCATTTCTTTTACGAAAATCATCACCACAATAATCACAAATGTATAAACGAACATCATGCTTTTCTTTTACATGAGCAATTATACTTTTAGCATCCACTGCTTCTACATTTTCAGTGCATAAAAGACATGTATAATTCTCTCCATCTTTTGAAACCACCTAAAAAAATCGAAAGTTTTGCTAAAAATGTACAGAACATCAAATAAACTTAGTTTTTATGGAATTTTACCTTTTCTAGTTCTTGTTTTTCTTTTTTTACATTTCCACTTCCTAGAATAACTTCTTCAATAAAAGATTCATTTTCATTGATACTTTGTGGAATTGATTCTTCTTGTTTTTCAAACTCACTATTTTTTAATGGACCTTCTTCTGACTGTTCCTGTAATGTTTAATTGAATTATATTATTTTTCTTGATATTTTTAAGTTTATAGATAAAAAATTTTTACTTTTTCTTTATTGCTCTTGTTTTTATTAATTTTTATTAAGGAACTTATTTCATTTTCTGAATCCAATGATTCTAAATTTTCTAAATAATCATGATCATTAAAGTCTTCACTATTATTTTCTTCAGCTACTTTAGTATTTACTGTTTTATAACTATTGATAATATCTGTTTTAAGTTTTAATAATTTACATTCCAATTCATCAACCTGTAAAAATAAAATTTATTTTTAAAAATGAAATATATAGATAGAAAAAATGTATAAATTATATAATATATATGAATTTACCTGATTTAAATTGTCAAAGCATTTTATACAAATTAAAGATGAATGCTCGTTCTCTACTTTAATACTTGTTTCAAGAATAGTAGAAATTAATCCTAATAGAGGCTTTCCTGAAGAAGTGAGGGCATCGTTCTTAAAAATATGAATTCCATTTTTCTTAGTCTCATCCACTTTACCATCACATATAATGCAATGCACATTTTCCATATCAGCTGTCATTTTTTAATTAACTGAAAGTAAAAAATTCTAAATTATTATACTGCTCTGATTATTATAAAATAAAAAGTAGCTGCATAAGAAATAATTTTTTCATTAGAAATTATGCTAGTTTACAGGTTATACTCTTTTAAATTGTACAGGATAAAAGTTTATTTTGATTTATGTTAATCATATATATCAAAATTAAAAACAATTATTAATTAAAATTTATTTATAATTTTAGTAATTTTACCAAAATTTATAACATTTTATGAAATATATTGAAATCCAGTAAAAAAGAAATTTATACTTGTGCTTTTTAAAATTAAATTATTTCTAAAAAATTTATACTATTCATTAAAGCCTTTAAAAAATATTCAGAAAAGAATAAATAAAAAAATTTGTAAATAAAAATAAATAAATACAAAATACTAAAAAAGTTGCCAGCACTGACTTGATGAAATTTTTGTTTTTTTTTTTGTAGAAATTTCTGAGAGATTGGCAAGGCAAACAAGACGCCATTCGTATAAAAAAATTCTTCAGGCCTCTCTCAGGGGTGTTAGTGATTACGAGATTTTATAAAATCCTAGTAATTTTACTACAATCTAGTAACGTAACCAACTTCAGGCAAGTGCATGATAATTATATTTTAACAAATTTTAATTATTTATTTTGCATAAATAATTGAAATTATAAATAGTCTCGTTCAACGCGTTATTAATTATTAAAAATCGCTGATATATATTTAAATTTATTATGCTTTGGGGTCTGGCGCGCTTGATTATGCACTTGCTTGAAGTTGGTTAAGTTACTAGATTTCAGCTAATTTATAAAAATCTCGTAATCACTAACAGCCCTGGCCTCTCTTCTTTTCAGAGTTGGTTGGTATCGTCTCTTTCTGCGACACGTGACCCACTGTTCGGGGTAGGTGCTGCCATAATTTTAAGTTAGGAGAATACAGAATAAAATTGTTTAAAATAATAGGTTGTAAATTGTTTATATTTTTTACAAACTCCAAAATTTCTTTTCAGTATTTATAAACATGAAAGAATGATAAATCTGTAATTAGTTTCAGAATAACAATTCTAATATTTATAAAAAATTATTATTTAATATAATTACGTTTATAAAATGTTTTCTATAAGAAGTATTTCTCATAGTAGTAGATATGTTCCATCAGTTGTTACTAATTCATCTGGATATAATGTTAAAATTATTAACAACCGGCAATTATCAAAAAATGTTGAATCTGGAGGATGTACATCAAAATTTTTAAATGAGGTAACTTAAAAAACTTAATCATTTATTATTAATTTATTTTTTTTCTTTTATTATTTTGTACTAACTTTTAGTTTACATATTATTTTCAACCAAATATTATCATACTTATAAATTAATAAATTAAAAATTTTTTTAATTATCACTCAAGAAAATATAATTTTAGTTTTTAGGATATCCTGTATTCATTTCAAAAAATGAAATCAACTCTCTTCTATCAGAAAACTTAGTTGACACCAAACAACGACATACATTCATTGGAATAGGTTGCCTTTTAGAAAATAAAAGTATTAATAATAATAAATTAAATAAACTTAATAAATCTTTTAATCTTCATAATAAAAAATTACCTGAAGTTGAAAATGTTGATTTCTTACATAAAGAGCATATTATTAAGCCATTTTTACTAACATCTAAAAAAAATGAATTTTTAACAAACGAATCTCACGAATTAGAAAATAAATTAAGAAGAAACACAAATTTAGGACTTCTTGGAAATAATAATAGTATTACCAAAGAGCAATTTTTAGTGTTATCAAGTACAAGTAATTTGACACAAGTGAGTTCTAGCCATACAGAAAGTTTAAGAAAAGATTCAGATAGTAATAAAAATTCTTCTGAAGAAAATTTAGAAAAAATTTTTGATACTCTTAGCTACGATGTAAGTCATTTTCAAAAAGCATATAATTCTGTAGAAAAACAATTCAAATTTATTTTTAACACTTTTAGTTACCAAGATTTTTTGTAAAAACAATGGATTATACAATTTATCATCCAAACATTGAGTTTGTAAATAATATTAAAAATGTAACAACAAAGTATGCAATTCTTAATTATACAGATATTTTTTTGAAAATGTTGAAAAAAAATTATTTAAAATATTTTATGTTTTAGAGGTATATTTCCATATGTCAGAAGTTTAGCATTTTTGAGAATAGCAGGTCATGTAAAATATGCTTACGTGAAATTGGATATATTAAAAATTACTAAACATACTCAAGATAATACCATAAAAGTTCGTTGGCGCATAAGTGGTATAGGTGGTATGAAAGTGATTTTAACATTTTGGAAATACAAAATATGGAATATTAAAGAAGCTATAAAACACACACAAACGTTAGTATACATCTTTGTTAATTATTAGTATTATTAATTAAAATAAATTTTATCATTACTAAATGATATACAAAAAAATCTAAAAAAAGAAAGACATTAAATTTTGATATCAATCCTGTATTTGATACACATTTCTAGGTAAAATACCTGATTTTTAAATATACATTATAAATAATACAAAATAAATACTTGATTATCAGTAAGTAGATGATAATGTATACTCGCTTAGAACTAAAGGAGTATGCTACTTACGGGTATCATACAAAAAAAATTTTTATATAAATTTATTACTCATGAAAATTATTTATCTTTTATGCTTTGAATTAGTAAACTTTTCATTTTAAAATATATTAAATTTAATATTTTTAATAATTAACATTAAAAAAAAAAATATTTTATTTTCTAGTTGGCATGATGGATTTTCTACATTTTACATTGGAGAAGATGGTAAAGTATTTAAGCACGTTGCTGATAAAATGATGCCTGATCAAGAACTTTTAGAAGATGAAAAAAAAAAGGCGAATATTTTAAAACCACCTAAATTAGCAACTCCACTTACATTTTCTAATCTAAATTAATTTTTTTTTTTAACTGATTCTTAATATGAAGAATGGTAATTACTAAATAACTCACTTTTTAAATTATAAAATGTAATTATTTAAACAAGTCAATTTATATTTTATAAAATTTAATGTTTTTGAAATTAATTTCATTTACTTTTTAATAGTTTATATTTATATATGTTAAGAAAGAATTATCAGTTGTGATTTTTGCTACCATAAAAAAAAATATTGTTACTATTATTTAAATACTGTTACACTTGTAATTATATATCAAACTTATATTATTACATAAAGTAATATATATATATTATATATAGTCAGTTGTAAATAACAAAATTTTTAACATAAAACACTTTTTGAAAAAAAATTTTATATGTAATTAATTCTGTAGTGAGTAGGAAAAAGACAACGAGCACTACTTTTTATTTATCAAGTAGAATGGATAGTTCCTGACATTTTATTCTTTTCTTAATTATAACTCATATAAATCTAAATTTATAAATAAATCGATTTTTTCAAATGTGTTAAGTTTTCAGAAAAATATATACCAACAATATTTTTTTTTGTATTGTAAGTATAAGCAGAGATTCTCTGGTATAAGAAAAGATTAATATCAAAAAATCTAGCCTCCATGAAAATAAGTTTCAAAGTAATTTCTAATTCTAACTTCTCATATAAACTTTTGGAATACGCGCATTTTTTTGTCATGTGGTTCTGAAGTTCTGCTTGGATTTTAAAAGACGGGGTACGTAATATTTTTTCTTCTATACTTAATAAAATTTTTATATTTACAAGTAATTCATAGTAGTAATTAAAATTTAATGCAATTAATTGTGTGCGTCTATTATACAATTTACTTGTTTTTTATTCAATAAATATTTACTAAAATAATTTACAAAGCATGTTAAATTTTGAGGTTATAAACTAATTACGTCGCACTGATGTCGGCGCACTATATCTTTTCCCAGGGGTGGAATTTTTGTTTTTCACTGCGCGCACTAACCTTAATTTTGTTTTTTATTTTCTGTATTTTGTGGTTTTCTTTCATACCGACGTAATGTTATTTAAATGAAGTTGGTATTACAGAAAACTGCAAAATACTAGAAAACGAAAAACAAAAGTTAGGTTACTGCGCGCAGTGAAAAACAAAAATTCCACCCCAGCTCTTTTTGAATTAATATTTCCTTGTTTTTTTTTTTTAATAAAAAATTATAATCTAATATTCTAATATAATATAATTATATCAAACGGAATATATGTATTAATAAAATAATGGAGGTATTACAGAGGCGGATCTAAAAAATTTTTAGGGGGGGCATTTGGAATCAAATTACAAAAAATTTGCTAAAAAAAGGTCCTTAAAATTTAGGGGGGGGGAGCAAACCGGTGCATCATGTTAATTATGTAACGTAAAATTAGCTAAAAAAAGGTAAAACTTACCGCAGAGGGGGGGGGGGTCAATTAACCCCCTCCCCCCCGGATCCGCCACTGTGTTGGAATACCAATTAGAATAGTAATAAAACATTCAACAATGTATTTTCTTTTCAATTTTAACACTATATACAGAGTCAAGTCTTGAACCTAAAGAGTCTGGTAATTAAGAAAAAAAAATCAAAATAAAGAATTTATTCTTAAATATTAGAATTTATTCTTGATTAGAATTTGTATATATTACTTAATTACTGGAAACTTTCATTGATCTTGAAGTCATGGTTTTTATACAAATATCAATTTGATAGGCAGTTTTTGATCAACAGGCACGATAATAATTGAAATCTACTTTTTAAAGTTTTACCTGGTAAAATAAATGTTGAAGTAATTTTTTCTCTGTATTAATATTATTATATCTACAAATTAAATCAGTTTATATTAGAGGCACGCAGGTTTACTATTTTGTGATCACTTTTTGGCTGGTAGATTTATAAAATTTTCCAACAAATTTTTATATTTCTTGTATTACTGAATACGAATATGATTTATCCGTTTTCCTCGCGTTTTCCAGTCCAGATTACCACAATAGGCAACTAAGTTATTTTTTGCGTATTTCCCGACGTTTTTTCTATTATTTAAGTTTTTGTAGTCATTGAACACGAATATATCAGAGAATATATAATATTTTCTTTTAAAAATGGCCCAGTTGTATACTTTTATGTCGAAAAAACTGCAAAAAGTAATGATAATTTGCTTTTTTGGGCAATTGGGCTTTCCGGTAAAAATGGATCCCATATTCGTATTCAACGACCCAGCAGCAGTATTAGCAGCAAAAAAAATGACAACACGAAATACAGGTTTACACCCACGATACTAACCAGAGATTCTATAAATGCAGTGGTTTAATAAATATTTACGATTTTTTTTTAAATATACAAAATTTTATTAAAAGATATGTAAATTTTTAGTTCTCAGAAAGCGTGCAATAACGGAGTGTAAAAAATGGTTTAATAACTCATAAAATAAAATATAGGTTACTGATTTTAACTTTATAATTTTATCCAATAATTTTGTAATTAAACCAAAGGAGAAATCCTATCCTATATATGGGCATATTCATTACTTTTCATACAAAAGTGTGCGCACCTATGACTCCGATCGGGCTAAAATTTTCAGGGGTGGTTTGAAGTAACAAAAAACTCAGCCAGTCAAAATTTCAGCCATTTTGCAGGACGGGTTGCTGAGATACAAGCTCTAAAAGGTCCAAAAATAGCTGTTTTTAGCCAATTTTCAAAAACTTACTGGGCTTCAAGGAATAGTCCAAAAAACATCCGGCTGGTCTCATTTATTTCCTTGAACATTCAACTTTTACCAAAAAAATTTTCAAAAAGTTTCATGGAGTTGATTTTTACTGGCATTGATTAACGTAAGATTTATTTTTCAAAAAATGCTGATTTTTGAACTTGAATTGCGACTCAGCATCATTAGCTAAAGACTTCGGGTTGGTTTCATTAAAAGCGTCTATCAAAGACCTTTCAAATGAGACCTTAAAAGTTAAAAAAGCTTATCAGGGACCGGAGATATAAGCAATTGAAAGTTTGCTGTTTCCGAAAATATCGATTTTTTAACAACTTTAATCGTCTGCAAAATTTTTGTCTGAGCACTTTAAGGGCTGAAAATTTTAGGAGAGCTTCTTTTGATATTAAAAAAAATTCCCTAAAAATTTGGGCGATGGTATTGGCTTCTGTTCGTAGATATAAGACTCTGAAAATGTGTAATAATTGGACCAATATTAGCCAATAAATGGTCAAGGGGTCAACCAAAAAATTTTTCTTCTTCAATATTCGAATAGCCAGGGAAAAATGAGCTGATTTAAAAAAAAAAAAATTTTATTTTTGACCGAAAAATAAACAAGTTATCATCATTTTAAGATTTTTTAAAAAATTTTCCAAAAATCCCATTTTTAGGGTCATTATACAGTATTCTAACTCGAAATAATGATAACTCGCTTATTTTTCGGTCTAAAATAAAAATTTTTTTTTTTTAATTGTCGAATTTTTTCCTGCCTGTTCGAATATTTACAAAAAAGAAACTTCTTATATGCAAAAATTATTTTTTATGTAGGTTTAGTGTTTGATACATGAAAGCTTTTAAAATTTTAAATTTTTGATTATTTTATGTTCGTAATTACTCTAGTGTACATTTTAATTACTGTTCTATTTTTTTTGCTGTTTAATTTTATAATTGGCATTTTTTTAGGTGAAAATTTTTAAATATTTTTTGAGATATATTTCAATATTTTTTAGTGAAATTGACCTAAAAGGAAGGTAAACGTCTGGGATTTAAAGGAAATCGATTTTACTATTTAAAAATATATATGAGACCATGCCATTTTTTTTATAGAATCCATAGATTTAATGGTTTCAAAATGAAATCTATTTTTCGATTTTTAAATATTTTCAAATTCAAAAGTGAAATCGAAGATTATATTTAGAATACAGCGGAAAATTTTACTTTCCCTCTTTTTTGAAGAAAATTTTTTTCTTAGTTATATTATTTGGACTTGGAAATTTAAAGTAAAATTAGCATAGATTTTATTTGAATGAAGCCTTCATGATCCTAAAATGATATCATATTTTTAGTAACTGAACCTAATCTAATTGTTGTTTTTAAAATATTAAAGAGGATCCACAAAAAAGCCCATATTTTGACCTATTTTTGCTTAATTTATACACGTAAGCTTCAGGTTAAGACAAGAGCTGAAATTAAATTTCACTTGGTATTGGAAATAAACCTCGTCAAAATATAAGGGAGAGCATTTTTTATTCGTTTTCTAATAAGGATCGATAGTTTTTACTGTTAATAACCGATATCAGAACGTATCATTTGTTATAATTTTTTTTTCCAATGATTACTTAATTTTATATAGTTTTAGGAGCAATTTTCACTTCCTAAGGTAGTCAAAAAACTTTTCTTTTTTCAAAATATACTCCATAATTTAATTTCATCTAAGTTTACAAAAAAAAAAAGTTGAAGTTAAAGTTTATTACGATTTTTGTTCGGGTTTTAGTCGATTTAAACAGGGTTTCCACTATTTTTTCGAAGTCAAAATCCCTGACTTTCCCTGACTTTCCAGCCCAAAAATTAGTAAATTTCCCTGACTTTTTTGATTCCCTAAACTTGAATTATTCAAAGTCCCTTAATCGATATTATTCCAAATCCCTAAAACTGAATTATTCCAAGTCCCTAAATCGATATTATTCTAAATCCATAAACCTGTATTATCTTAAGTCCTCAAGCCCAGATTTTTTAAAGTCTCCTAATTATTATTTCAAAGTCTCCTAAGTATTCTAAGTCTTATTTGACCCCCCCCCCCTTAAATAGGACAAATTTGACCCCCCCCCCTTAATTTTCAAGTTCTGAAGTACCCCCTCACTATAAACATGTTCCATGTTAAATTTTTTTTTAATTTACCCCCCAAAAAGCCCCAAATCGAGGAGGTCCCCCCCCGAGAGCTACGGTTTTAATTTTAGGACAAGCATTTCCTGCCTCAGGAGACCCTATAGAAACAGATTACCAGATATTTTTAGGAGAATCGTGGTGAAACTTTTTTCGTGTTCCAGACCACTGTGATATTTTAGGGTACAATTTACAATATATTTAATTAAATTTATTAAACTTTGATAATACATATATTAAACAAGTTATATTTTTTTTTTGTTCTATAAAACAATGTTTTATCGCGTGAAAATATTTTTGTTCACTTTAAATTTAAAAAGTAAATTTTTTTTGAAATTTGATTTATTAATAATTTTTTTCCATGCTTTCTTATCAAAATCCCTGACTTTCCAGTTTTCCAGAACGAGTGGAAACCCTGTTAAAGGTGGTTTTTGGTTTTTCATTACACGCTGCAAAAAAGATCTACTTTCTTACTTTCGGGCGATCTTTTTTTCGCTTTTAATGAAAAACTATGTGTTGAACACGGGAAAAAATGTAGGAAATTTTACTTTCAATGCTGTCTGAACTCGTTCGCTACGCTCACTCGTGCATACAACTGCATTGAAAGCCAAATCCTACTTTTTTTCCCTTGTTGAACAAATAGATATTTTTTAAAATAAAAATACTAGCTGCCTCCGGCTCGCTTCGCTCACCTCGGCAACCGCCAAGGGGGCTGCGCCCCCTTGGACCCCTACAACTTGATTTTTCCGTAGATATGTTGTATTAGGTTACTCAATATTTTGTATAATAACCTTTTTTACCCGGATTATTATCTAAAATTTACTATATCATAAAAATTATACGGATGTTGGAACTCATGCGGATAATTCAGCGATACAAAACTGATTACCTACCCTAGGATCCGCAAGTGGCAGTTGCTTCCCTGAACATAATTCAAGATAATTCTTCCCTCAAGATAATTCACATACTTCCTAATAATCAAATTCTTTTTGATAGTAAAGTATTTCCTCGGTTTTCAGTTTTTTTGGTTTTTTTTTCAAAATTTAATAAAAAATTTTTTTTTGAAAATTCAGTTTTTTGAACATAAAAATTTTTGGCGTTATCAATCAAAACAAAACCTAGCCTATGTTTTGACCCGTAATTTTTGCCGTCCTTTGCAGTAAACCCGATGTCTGTAGCTTTTATCGTGTTCTCGTTTATCGCGTTCGGACATACACACATACACACATACACGCATAATTAAAGATTTATATATATGGGCATATCCATTACTTTTCATACAAAAGTGTGCGCACCAATTTTCAGGGGTGGTTTGAAGTAACAAAAAACTCAGCCAGCCAAAATTTCAGCCATTTTGCAGGACGGGTTGCCGAGATACAAGCTCTAAAAAATGAGACCAGCCGGATGTTTTTTGGACTAATCCTTGAAGCCCAGTAAGTTTTTGAAAATTGGCTAAAAACAGCTATTTTTGGACCTTTTAGAGCTTGTATCTCGGCAACCCGTCCTGCAAAATGGCTGAAATTTTGGCTGGCTGAGTTTTTAGCTGGCTGAGGGGTAAATTAAAAAAAAATTTAACATGGAACATGTTTATAGTGAGGGGGTACTTCAGAACTTGAAAATTAAGGGGGGGGGGTCAAATTTGTCCTATTTAAGGGGGGGGGTCAAATAAGACTTAGAATACTTAGGAGACTTTGAAATAATAATTAGGAGACTTTAAAAAATCTGGGCTTGAGGACTTAAGATAATACAGGTTTATGGATTTAGAATAATATCGATTTAGGGACTTGGAATAATTCAGTTTTAGGGATTTGGAATAATATCGATTAAGGGACTTTGAATAATTCAAGTTTAGGGAATCAAAAAAGTCAGGGAAATTTACTAATTTTTGGGCTGGAAAGTCAGGGAAAGTCAGGGATTTTGACTTCGAAAAAATAGTGGAAACCCTGTTTAAATCGACTAAAACCCGAACAAAAATCGTAATAAACTTTAACTTCAACTTTTTTTTTTTGTAAACTTAGATGAAATTAAATTATGGAGTATATTTTGAAAAAAGAAAAGTTTTTTGACTACCTTAGGAAGTGAAAATTGCTCCTAAAACTATATAAAATTAAGTAATCATTGGAAAAAAAATTATAACAAATGATACGTTCTGATATCGGTTATTAACAGTAAAAACTATCGATCCTTATTAGAAAACGAATAAAAAATGCTCTCCCTTATATTTTGACGAGGTTTATTTCCAATACCAAGTGAAATTTAATTTCAGCTCTTGTCTTAACCTGAAGCTTACGTGTATAAATTAAGCAAAAATAGGTCAAAATATGGGCTTTTTTGTGGATCCTCTTTAATATTTTAAAAACAACAATTAGATTAGGTTCAGTTACTAAAAATATGATATCATTTTAGGATCATGAAGGCTTCATTCAAATAAAATCTATGCTAATTTTACTTTAAATTTCCAAGTCCAAATAATATAACTAAGAAAAAAATTTTCTTCAAAAAAGAGGGAAAGTAAAATTTTCCGCTGTATTCTAAATATAATCTTCGATTTCACTTTTGAATTTGAAAATATTTAAAAATCGAAAAATAGATTTCATTTTGAAACCATTAAATCTATGGATTCTATAAAAAAAATGGCATGGTCTCATATATATTTTTAAATAGTAAAATCGATTTCCTTTAAATCCCAGACGTTTACCTTCCTTTTAGGTCAATTTCACTAAAAAATATTGAAATATATCTCAAAAAATATTTAAAAATTTTCACCTAAAAAAATGCCAATTATAAAATTAAACAGCAAAAAAAATAGAACAGTAATTAAAATGTACACTAGAGTAATTACGAACATAAAATAATCAAAAAATTAAAATTTTAAAAGCTTTCATGTATCAAACACTAAACCTACATACAAAATAATTGATTAAAAAAAAAACTAAAAAAAATCAATAAAAAATTTAATATTTACGTAACAACATTTTAAATTATTTTAATTTTATTGCAGGATATATAGTCATATAAAACAAAAGGATTGAAAATGATCATCAAGTACTACTATTATAATAATAAATGTATTTAACACGTAACAATATTATTATAAAAAAATATCTATTTTTAATCCTCTCAACAAATCATGCATAGTTCCTGAAGAGTACAATAAATTTATTATTAGGTATGCATGTTATAATAGTAAAACTATAAAACTAGCGCGAAACAAACGTCATAATATAGTAGTAATAGTAATACTGTATATTACCTACTTTAAAAAAAAGAAGTATATATACACATATGTATAATTTATCGATTAAACAAAAAAATAAATAAAAAAAAAGAGAAAAATTGGTTAAGGAAAAAAAAAAAAGTAAAAAATTTTTGATGAGAAGTATTTATCTATTTGAATTTATTACAAATGGAGGAATTAAGCTTAAACGACATGGATGCTTGTTTTACTGCATTTGATAAAGATCAAGATGGTTTGTTATCATTAACTGAATTTCATTTACTTTGTCGTGCATTGTTTCGTAATGATAAAGGAAAAATATATCCGTTAGAAGAATCACAAGTTAAGGAAATTTTTCAAATTTTTGATACTAATAACGATGGTTACATTGATAAAAAAGAATTTGAGGTTTGTGTTTTATTAAATTTTTAATTATTTTTTAAATAATTTTTTATTCTTTTGTTTTGTGTTTAGTTTTGTTGGGGTGAATGGATTAAAGTATGTACAAGACCTAAAACAGCATTTCTTATCGTTGATGTACAAAATGATTTTATATCAGGCTCATTAAATATTAAAAAATGTGCTGCACAACATGATGGATCTGAAGTTATTGAACCAATAAATAATTTATTAGAAACTGTACCATTTCATTCAGTATTTTATTCATTAGATTGGCATCCGATTGATCACGTCTCTTTTATTGATAATTTACATCTCAGGTAATTAATTAATATAATATAATTTTTTTTAGAAATAGATTTGCCAAAAAAACAAATAAACAAATTATTACGTTTATT
The DNA here is from genome assembly GCA_022575985.1 of Anagrus nilaparvatae. NCBI lineage: Eukaryota > Metazoa > Arthropoda > Insecta > Hymenoptera > Mymaridae > Anagrus > Anagrus nilaparvatae. The sequence goes on from JAKSXM010000272.1 coordinate 16,770,514, forward strand.
AGCATAGTTAGGCATGTTTCATGCTTGAAAATATAAATATAAGCAAGCAAAGGAAAAAGGCGAGAAAAAAGGTTTATTTTTCCAAGTGCAAAATTTTTCGGTGCTTAGGCTTTTTCATATGCAAAAATTAGTTATTAGGCCAACAAATTTTTACATTTTTTGGGAACTTTTTGTGTAAAAACGAACAGAAAATTCCCACACCTCTTTTTTAATTATTAACTAGAATTTTTCTAGTTATGACACTTTGTCTTTATAAATTTTCGCAAAATCGATAAAAAATTGAAAAATATTGCCAATTCTTAACCAAAAAAAAATAAAAATTAATGTAATAATTGAGTAGCTGGGGCAATTTGAGCCAAAAAAATAGTATACCTAAAACCCAGCCTAAAAGTATCTTTGAAAGTCTAATGAATTTTTGGAGAAATTTAAGATTGAAGATACTTGCAGAAACTTTTAATTACTATTTTTTGGTCTTAATTTTCCTGAGCTATTTAATTTTGATAATAATTTTATATATTTATTTCCGTGAAAATCGCGAATTTATTAATAAGTGAAGACGTAATATTATAACCAGAATAATGTGAGTCCAGTTTTCCGAATTTAAGTCTTTTGTAGTCACTAAAAAAAAAATTTTTTTTAACATTCGAAAATGAAAAAAATGACTTAGAACCAAAATGCCTTCATTTTGTCGAAGTTCCCGTCGTATAAATAATATAAATCATAAAAATCAGAGTAATTATTTTTAAATATCTAGGGCAAAAAAAGTCTATTTTCTGCCCTAGAGAGACGGCTTTTTTGCCCATTATATGTAAAACTATGTTTTAGAACACGGGAAAAAATATGGGATTCGACTTTTGCATGCTGTCTGCATACAACTGCATGCAAAGCACAAACCAATATTTCATCCCTTGTTTAATAAATAACTATTTCCTCCTAGTGGGTCGAAAATACTTTTTTTTGAGGTCGAAAAAATGCGCTTCTCCCCAATGAGAAAGAAAAATTTCGTTTTATCCATGGGAGCAAAAAAAGAATGCCCCAGATCGCAGTTTACCATTAACGTGCGATCTGGGCCATCCTTTTTTTTTACTCCCTTGGTTAAAATGTACTATTTTTTGACAGTGGCTAGTAAAGAAAACACATATTTTTCGGCTGATGTGTGGCTGCCGAAATGACTATCAAAAGTATTTTTATTGCCCTGCCAAAAAAAATGGTGTACCAGCCTTAGCAAAAAAAAAAAAATAATGCTCTAAATCCGATCGCTGTGTTTACTTGCAGGCTTTGCGAAAAAGCGAAATAATCTGATAAAACCCTTTAACCACTGAAGATTTGTTTTCAGGAATACAAAAAATATCAAAATTATTTAGGTTTTAACTTTACAAAACTTTAAAACTTATTTACGGTGCTATAATTTTGAAATACGCTGGACATTATTAATAATTAAATATTTTAATGAAAAAACGATATACTCCAGCTAATAATTATTTATTAATTATTCATAATTAATAAATAATTATTATTAGCTGGAATATATCGTTTTTTCATTTGTTTTGTAAAAATATTTAATTATTTACGGTGCGATCTTGATATAAAGCTTATTATAAAAAAAAAAAAACTTATAACTGGTTTTTGTAAAAACAACCTAAATGCATGGAACAAGTATTTAGTGCTGGATAAAATACGTAAATGTTACGCGATAACAATTCAATTTGCTATTTTTATAATTTATAAGTATTACCTTTAATTATAGAGCGAAGCTCTACCTTATAGGATGCAAAAATCGACACCCTGTGGGCACGATTTCTCAACGGCGATCATTTGGATTGTTTTCTTATTGTATTTTATTGTATTTTTACTTCACACGGGTGAAAAATCTTATAAATGTCAGCCGCGCTATAAATTTCATATAGCTTTTGTATAAACTTTGCATCGGTGAAATATCATTAAAAATTCAAAACAGGGCAAGATATATTTTTATTAATTATTAATTAATTCGCATTTTATTGAATTAAGGGACCGTTGAATCTTCAAAAATAGATTAAGCTTTAGGAGCAATTTTTAGAAAAACTATAATATCTCAATATAGATGGCGTTCAAGAGAGTGATTCAAATTTTATCCTTTCTGGTGATACCATTGGTTATATGGGCTAGTTCCCAAACCTGTATTTTCTTTTGTTAATAAAAAAAAAAAAAAAATTTATCCTTTCACGGTGTACACGATTTTGGGGCCAAATCAAATCGGAAAAAAAATTATCAGTCCTTGTATGATTGGTTATCGTACGACACAGCAAAATAAAATAAAATTAATTTTTGCAAAAATGGTGAGCATTTTTGAAATATTTTTTTGCTCACCATTTTTGCAAAAAACTAATTTTTTTGCATTTTGCCCTGTCATACGATAACCAATCATACAAGGATTAATAATTAAAAAAAAAAATTTTTTCCGATTTGATTTGGCCCCTTAACACTGCCTTAAGATACGTAGACGCAACTGGCCCCTTAAGCGTTTAACACCCAAGAGCTTATCTACGTGTCGCTATGTTTTTGTACACTAAATTTATTTTAAAACCAAAATTTATATTTCTAAAAATGTATCTCTACATAAAAAACTCTTATACTTATGATAAAATCAACCAGAAACTCAATATTGCGGGTCAAAGTTGGCCACTAAAAAAAATCGATACGTTATACTTATCAGCATTGTAAGTAAAATAAAAAAAAGTTATATTTAATGGAAAATCATTACATTTTTATCTCTTGTGTATTTTAGGACATACAAATTAATTTAGTATTCAAAAAGAAATTGACATGTAGATAAGTTCTTGGGCGTTAAACTCTTAACCGTAATATAATTGTAGCTTATAATACGATTGCTATGTCCAAAGTAGCTGGAAATTAGGACATGAAATCAACAAAAACTACCCCATTTTAAGGTTTTTTTGCAATACGCATTACGGAAGTAGAGCTAAAATTATCTAATTAATTTCTTTTTTTAAAGAAAGGGTAAGAAAATATTGGGATTCAATCATTACAAATCCTCGACAAATCCTATTTGGGCTATAAGATTAAAAATAAAAAAAATACAAATATTTTCATTACGTACGTTATTATATATAATTTCTATTAAGAAAAGGAATTTATAAATTAATTAAAAAAGAATAATGAGTTGCTATGACATTAGAAACAACTATATGTAAGAAAATAATTTAAATTTGGGGCGTTTATTTCAAATGAGATATGAAGATGTCCATGAAAATAAATAATAGATATGGCACCGAGTGACTGTTTGGTATTTAATCAAAAACTTATAACTGGTTTGTGTAAACACAACTTAACTGCATGGAATAATCTGGTATAATGCATAAAATAAATGTTACGCAACATTACAATACAATTTTCTAATTTTATAATTTATAATTATCACCTTTACAAGATGTTAAGATTCTAAACCAAAATTATTCTGATTCCAAAGCTCGTATTATTCTAAGTCTCTTAACCCAAATTATTACATGTCCCTAAAACCGGATTATTACAAGTCCCTAAACTTGAGTTATTCTAAATCCCAAAACCTGAATTATTCTAAGTCCCTAAATCAAAATTGTAGTAAGTCCCATTGACCCCTCTCCTTGATTTTCGGATTCCCAGGGTACCCTTCCCTGTAAACATGTTCCATGTTAAAATTACAATTTTGGTAGCAAAAAAAAATTGTTCCCCACCCCTATTATTCCTCTATTTTTTTATTTACTATAAAGAAAAATGTTAAAAAAGGCCATTTTTCATACCGCAAAAGTTATGAATAGATTGAAAAATAAAATGTAATAAATTTCATTTTTTATTAAATTTAGGGTTAGTTTTGATCCATTTTTACCCCCCCCCTACCCTTACTAGAGGAAAAATCGTGTTTTATTATCGTGTTTTCCAATTTTTTTGGTTCCTCATAGAGGAACCATTGTGTTCGGTCAAAATTTTTTTTTTGATTTTTTGGTATATAAGCACGTTTTGAGACCTCAGGAAGCTAAAAAACCGGTTTTTAAAAAAAGTCTGTATGTGTGTATGTGTGTGTGTACGTACGTACGTATTTACGTACGTATGTAATCGCTGATATTTCACAAACATTATGGAATTAAGACCTAATTTTTTTTTCAAAAATTTTTTCTCCAAAAAAGCTCGAGGTACTTTTTTTTTTTTTTTTAATTTGGATGTAATACCTCATTTATTTCCATGAAAGTACTTATATTTGAAAGTATGGTTTTCACATGATATCTTGAATCGGATACTTAATTTTCTGAAAATTTTTTTTCTAAAATTTTTTTCACAAAAAAATACAAAAAATACCAATTTTTTTTTCTTTTTGGACGTATTACCTAATTTATTTCCATGGAAGTACTAGTTTTAAGAACCTTGTTTATTGTAATTTTTTGGATCTGATACTTAATTTTTTCAAAATTTTTTTTCTCAAAATTAAAAAAAAAGAAAAATAAAAAAAACTGTAATATTTTTTTTTTTTTTGGTGTAATACCTCATTTAATTCTATGAAGGTACTAATATCTGAAAATATTGTAACTAGTGATATTTCAAAACCATTATCGAATTAAGACCTAATTTTTTTTTCCAAACATTTTTTTATTAAAAAATCTCAAATTTCTTTTTTTTTTTTTTTTAATTTGGATGTAATACCTCATTTATTTCCATGAAAGTACTTATATTTGAAAGTATGGTTTTCACATGATATCTCGAATCGGATACTTAATTTTCTGAAAATTTTTTTTCTTAAATTTTTTTTCACAAAAAAATACAAAAAATACCAATTTTTTTTTCTTTTTGGACGTATTACCTAATTTATTTCCATGGAAGTACTAGTTTTAAGAACCTTGTTTATTGTAATTTTTTGGATCTGATACTTAATTTTTTTTAAATTTTTTTTCTCAAAATTAAAAAAAAAGAAAAATAAAAAAAACTGCAATATTTTTTTTTTTTTTTGGTGTAATACCTCATTTAATTCTATGAAAGTACTAATATCTGAAAATATTGTAACTAGTGATATTTCAAAACCATTATCGAATTAAGACCTAATTTTTTTTTCCAAACATTTTTTTATTAAAAAATCTCAAATTCCTTTTTTTTTTTTTTAATTTGGATGTAATACCTCATTTATTCCCATGAAAGTACTAGTATTTGAAAGTATGGTTTTCACATGATATCTCAAATCGGATACTTAATTTTCTGAAAATTTTTTTCCTAAAATTTTTTTCACAAAAAAATACAAAAAATACCAATTCTGTTTTTCTTTTTGGACGTAGAACCTAATTTATTTCCACGGAAGTACTAGTTTTTAGTACTAATTTTAATTATTTATATAAATTAATTTAGTGAATTGAAAATAGTACATAGACATATAAAGTTTATAATTAATATTGGTCATTTTACATATTGCTTCTCTCTATCTTTTAGGATTTTTATTAATCTCATATTTTAAAAATATATTTGCATATATACCTACACACATATATAAGTATAGTCATGGTTTACAAAATTTATATATATTTATTATTTCTAGTGACTAGAAATGCATAAAATAAATAAATAAATATTTATCTAAAATAGGGTAATATCTGAAAATATTGTAACCAGTGATATTTCAAAACCATTATCGAATTAAGACCTAATTTTTTTTTTTCAAACATTTTATTATTAAAAAATATCTAAATTTTTTTTTTTCTTTTTAGATGTAATACCTAATTTGATTCCATGAAAGTACTTATATTTGAAAGTATTGTTTTAAATAATTGTTTTATCAATAATATGTTGAATAATTATTATCCAATGAATACATTATATTTTAATTTGAAAAAAAAAGATTTAATTAGGTTTACACGAAACTTTATTGTTGTTTTTGTATTATTGCATGGTTGTAATCAATGATATCTGTGGCATATTAAAGTTTAAAGCCCATTGTTTGAGGAACCTAAGTGCCAGCTAGTTGGCAGGGTATTTTTCTTACTCTTGGGATACTTTTCAACCCCAATAATTAGCTCTAAAATATTCCTTTTTTGATACAAAATCAAATAAAATCAATATAAATTTCTCTTAAAATATTGCATTTACTTGATCATTAGTCCCAAAATATTGTGAAAACCCCCATAATAGGGGTAGTTTCTGCGGTGTTATCCTATTTTCTAACTACTTTGGACCCCGAATTCGGATTCAACGACACACACAACCTACAGAAGACCTTTTCTAATTCTGGTTGTCGAATTTGGATACCCTCTCACTGCATTATAACTTGAGTACAATATTAATTTAGTAATTAAACATTAAAAATTGGGCATTTTGGGCATTAGATCATTGCATCATTGCTTTAAATTTAAAATTTTTCAAGTTCTATTGGTTATTAATATTAATAAGCTATTCAAGCCTAATATCAAAAAAATCAGAAGAGTATCCTAAAAATTAATACTCTGCAAATATCAAAGCTTAGGCAATCATAAGTCTTACTTACTTTGTTTGAAACACCAAGCATTTGTTTGAAAATTGATGAAACGCTTTCAGTTTTTAAAGATTAAACCGCAGCTATATAGTTAAATTTTGCCTCAATGCAGCGTGTAAGTTTCAAATAAATTATGCTGAAAAAATGCTCCATGGTGAAAAATTAAGTAGAATCAGTAGAAAGTATATTTTTCAAAACCTGATATTTGGAAATTCGTATAATCAGCGTCCTCAAAACCCGTCCGGATAAAATTAAAATCTTTTCCCAATTAAATATATAGTCATAATATAGCAATAAAGAAATGCGTTGTATGAAGTACTTGAAATTATTTAGAAATCTAAATTTCTGAGTTTCAAAAAATTTTTAAAGAAATTAGATAAGCAAAATATTATGAAGGACCTATAATTAAATTTTAAAAAACATGAATTTAAAAACATACTGAGATTCTCAAAATTACCTAATCGAGTTTCGGCAACTAACTGAATAAATCCGTTTTACAGTAAGTTTTGCAAAAATATTTCTTTGGCTTATTTTTTATTCCTATACACTGTAAAAAGTAACTTTCTTAGATTCACAAAAAAAATAGAATTTTTTCGAAAAATTAGTGAATTTTCAAAAAATTTTGTAAATATTCGATAAAAATCGTAAATTTACTAAATTTTGTACATTATCGAAAAATTCGAGAATTCTCGATTTTTAATTTGTGATTTTACGAAAAAAGTTGTAAATTTACAACTATTTTTTGAAAATTTTCGAAAAAAAATTGTATATTATCAATTTTTCTTACGAATTCACAAAAAAAAAATCGAGAATACTCGAATTTTTCGTTATTATACATTATACGATTTTTTTGGAATATTTACAAATTTTTTTGAAAATTTTTTTGTTAATATAAGAAAGTTACTTTTTACAGTGTATGTATAACTTCTCCTAAATATAAAATTTTCTTATAGAATTATGCTTTTTACCATATGTTAAAAGCGGGCCATTTTAACGCCTAAAAAATTCAGACTATTTTTTTTATTTGAAAATATCTTTGCGTTAAAAAACTTCGTTAGAAAATTTTCAAATTTTATACATGATAAGCGTTTGAAAAAAAATCCTATTTTAAAATCTTACTTTTTTTATGTTTTTTTAAAAAGATGTTTTAGTCATCACTAATTCGTTTTCCATTCATTTTTTTAGTCCAAGCCCATTTTCAAAAATTATTCCAGGCTAAAAATCTCCTATTTTTTAAAAATTCGTATTTATTCATCTAATTGCTACAAAAAATATATGAGTAACTGCCTTAAAATATATTAATATAATTGGACAGTATTTTATTTTTTTTTTAATTTTCAACCCCCTACTAAAACCTCAACCACCCTCAATACTACCTAGAAACTTTTTGCTTAAAAAATAATGCCATATCATAACGAGCACTGTTTAGTTTTGCATGGTGAAAAATATTTCCAAGAAGCAAAATATATAGACTAACAACTCAAACTGCTTTGAAATTGATTGTGGCCCTTGGTCAAAGTAAATTTGTTTCGCTTTCTTCATTTTTTTTAACCTGTATGTGATTTCTTTTCTTAAATTTTTTGAATTATTTTTTATTTTTCTTTAAATTTTATTTTTTACTGTAAAATAACCAATCAAAATTCGTAACATCTTGTTTGCAAGTACTTTTTTTTTTAAATTTTAAAAAATAAAAATTTCTATTTTTGGTTTAAGGACAACATAAAGTCAATATTTTATTTAAACAGTAGTTATGTATTATATTTTTTAATATTCTTTGATTTTTTAATCGTTTCTAATTTTCAAAATTATCCTTGAAGTTTTAAAATAATTGATTTTATCTCACTTTCATGATTTGCACGTATGAAAATTAGAGTAAATTTTTAAAAAAGTTTTTTTTTAAACTATGTATTTTTTAAAATTTATAATAAAAAAATAAAAAAAATTAAAATAAATCAATAAATTTTATTAGCAAATAAAAAAAAATATATATTATTTTTGTTATTATAACTTATTTTTATGTTGCCATTAATCCAATAAAAAGAACAATTTATACTTTTTTTAACACAATATAATTATTCTTAAACATGCATATTTTAGTATAGGTGTTTTTTTATATGCCTTTTTAAGCAGGAAATAATATTGTGAATATCGTTACATAAAACTACAAAAATTATTTAAAATCTTAAAACTTATTCAATTTTTCCTGAAGAAAAAAAAATCGGTGTTTGGACCAATGTTTACTTTTATTAAGTAATTAAGTACTTTAAGTTAAACCCATATTTCATCAAATTTAAAAACTATACTTATATAATTTAAATAAAAACTCCCTTGATATACTCAATTCAATCTCATTAACTTATTGAGTGTCGAAAAGATAATCCTGAATTTCGTACGATGTAGTGTTTTCCGTTCCGATTTCTTTGGTTATCCTTCAAAATATTAGATTACAAACCTGTCACCAGAAAATAAAGAATACCCCAAATCACACGTAAATAACTATATCCAAATTGAAGTCGAGGATGATGAATTAATTTGATCTTTATATCAGGGTCATATACGATTATTCTTCATTAATATGGCAAAAAAATACGTGTTTTCTGGTTCTTGACAAGAAATAGTTATTTTTGTTAATTAAGAGAGAAAATATGAGCAGTTAGCTGCACTTAAAATTTCAAAAAATTTTAAGATAATAATGCTTTTGATATTCATTAGATTCTTTAAACTACACAATATAGCTTCAAAATTCTAAATTTTTCATGAATTACCTTTGCACAACAGCTGTTTAGCTAAAACGCCTTATGAATAAAACCCTCCTGCAGGGCCTTGTTAGAGAATTTTCATAATTTTATTTCCCTCAATACGAAAGGAATAATTATAAGGTTTTAGAAAAATTCCTATCAAGGTATTACTATCATGATGGTAAATTTACTATTACAATATTGAATCTTTTTTAGTGGCCAGCAAGTACTCATTTCCTTCGATACTTGCAAAAGAAAAATCGTGTACGGTTCGTAAAAAAATAATGCCCCAGATCGCATAGTTTACATGCGACTTGGGCAATTCTTTATTTTGCTGGGCACGGAATCATAATTATAGAGCGAAGCTCTACCTTAGAGAATGAAAAAATCGACACCTTGAGGGCACGATATCTCAACAGCGATTAATTGGATTGCTTTTATTTTTTAAAACTTAGCTTCTTTATCGTGTTTAAGAATTTTTTAGCTCAAGCAGATTATTTAGACATGCTTATTCTTGTATTTTTGAAAAACCTTATAATATAAAAAATAAAGTTGCGCTGAAAATAAGAATAATTTTCAAATCAATTAAATATTTTTTTGTTTTGTTTCAGAGATCTTGATGAATCAAGTCCAGTAAAAAAAGAAGATGCGTTAGTTTATGACACTGTAACATTCAAAGGGCCTCCAATGCTAAAACAACGTTTATGGCCAAGACACTGCGTTCAAGACACCTGGGGTGCAGAATTACACAAAGATTTGAAAATTTTAGAAAAAGCAATAAAAGTTTACAAAGGTACAAATCCTGACGTCGATTCATATTCTGTATTTTGGGATAATAAAAAATTAACCGAAACAACATTATCAAGTCAATTACAAGAAAAAGGTGCAACAGATATTTATATATGCGGTCTTGCATATGATGTTTGCGTTGGTGCAACAGCAGTTGATGCAATAACTAGTGGATATCGTACAATATTAATTGATGATTGTAGTCGTGGTGTTGATTTAGTTGATATCGAAAGAACAAAAGCAACTGTTATATCTAGTAATGGAGTTATCGTTAATTCAAGTCAGGTTATTGCAATGGTTGAAGGTAGAGACAGAAGACCTGAATTAGGATATAAACTTGCATTAGAAATCAAGAATAAAAGAATGAATAATAAAAAACAATTCATAACAAATAATTAATGTTAAATATTATAACGAGGCCTTAATATTATATATTGTTCTATTAGAGCTTGTTGTTGTTCAGACTGTGAAAATTATTTATTTAAAGATAATTAGATGTTAAATAAGTTTCCATTCCAATAGTATACCTATAATGATAATTATGTGTAGTATAATTTTAGAAAGAAATTTTACAAATGGTATTAAAAATGCTCTGCTAATATTATTTAAGAAACACGCAAATTTTTGTGATAGATTATAATTATACTAATTTATTTTTTTAATTGTAATGTCCATTTTACACGGTGTTTTTTATGATTTTATTATTTACATGAAGGTAGTGATTGCTGATTTTATATAATTTATTTTAAATCATGTTTTATGTGTATAAAAAAGGTGTTTATTGTTAAATTAATTATATGATAAATAAAAAAAAATTATTAAAATTTGTATACTTATTTTTTAATTAAATTTTATGTTTATATACTATATATTTTTTAAATTTGTTTTTAAATTTTTAGTACTACTGTAGTTATACACCATTGAATAAAGGCTAAATTAAGGGCAAACTTGGACAGAAATCCTCCAGAAATGAAAAGTTGTGGAATGTGTTAGTTTTGGGCTAATTTGAAAAGGAAAACAAAATCGGACATTCCAATCCAGTGCTGCCCCCCCAGGGGGGGGGCAAAAGCTGGGGCAAAACGGTTTTTTGCAAATAACTCAAAAAATAAGCAAAATATAAAAATAAGTTTCAAATAAAAATTGTAGCTGAAAAAATTTTCGACGAAAATGGTCCTTAGAAAATTTTTAGTCGGACGCACTGGCACCGAGCTATAAGCGGTCAAAGTTTAGACCTTTTTTACCCAATTTTCAAAAATCGATATTTCACAAAAGAAAAAAAAAAACGTGTTTTTGATGAGTTTTTTTGATTTTTTGGTAGTCAAAAGTGTTAGATAAGGGTATGTAAGGTTTTTTACATACACCTAATAGTATGTTTGAGGATGTAAAATTTTTCATGTATATGTTTCTGCACCCCCACACATAGACGTTGCAACCCCTAGAACGTGCATTTTTTTTAGTGTCCATTTTTTGATGTTTTCAGCTAAAAAATCTTATAAATATGGTCAAATAAATTATGGAATTACTTATTAGAGATTCATACTATGTATTCACATCAAAATATGCACATATTTAAATGTAATTTTGCCTGCAAATGAAAACCATTTTTTTTGAAAAAAATAAAAAATTGCGTTTTTTTGGATTTGTATGTTTTATACGCCTGGAAAATATGATTTATTTTATATTTTTATAATATTTCAACAATTTGCAACATTTTTGGTACATAATAGTACAGTAGCTTGAGTCCATAACAGTTTTTTTTGTCAAAAAATGCTAAAAATTTAAAAATCCTAGGTAAAATCGTTTTTTATTAAGGCAAAATTACATTGAAATATGTGCATATTTTGATTTCAATATTTATAAGATTTTTTAGGTGAAAACATCCAAACATGGATACAAAAAAAAATGCACGTTCTAGGGGGTTGCAACGTCTATGTGTGGGGGTGCAGAAACGTATCCATGCAAAATTTTACATCCACAAACATACTATTATATGTAAAAAACCTTACATACCCATATCTAACAATTTTGACTACCAAAAAATCAAAAAAACTCATCAAAAACACGTTTTTTTTTTCTTTTGTGAAATATCGATTTTTGAAAATTTGGTAAAAAAGGTCTAAACTTTGACCGCTTATAAGGGTCGCTCGGGCCCAGTGCGTCCGACTGAAAAATTTCTAAGGACCATTTTCTTCGAAAATTTTCTCAGCTACAGTTTTTATTTGAAACTTTTTTTTATATTTTGCTTATTTTTTGAGTTATTTGCAAAATACCGTTTTCCCCCCCTGGGGGGGCCCAGCACTGGATTGGAATGTCCGATTTTGTTTCCCCTTTCAAATTAGCCCAAAACCAACACATTCCACAACTTTTCATTTCTGGAGGATTTTTGTCCAAGTCAAGATCTTTTTTCAATGGTCTATTACTTGACCTTGACTTGCGAACTCTTTTTGGAACTGGAAATTCAGTCCTGTGGAAATTGGTTCGTATAAGTCGAAAAATGAAAAAAGAAGGGATTTTTGGGTCGAGTAGTAAATGTCCCATGTATGTCCCGCTGTACGGCTCTACCGTGGTATAGGTAGTAAAAATTTTAGAAAAAACAAAAAACTGACCCCTTTTGAATTCGAATTTAAATGTTTTATTTGATTAAATGTGTGAAAAGAAGTCATTTTTTATAATTTTGAATTCCCACTCAAACTTACCTTAGCTCAGTAGCGCCCTCAACTCTCTGAAAAATCAAAAACTCTCAAGTGTTTATTTTTTGTGTGCACTATCCAATTTATAACCTCAAAACTATCAAAAATAAAATAATAAACAAATTTTTAAGTGAAAAGTGAGTGAAAAAAAGATAAATGTAAAGTAATTTATTGAATTATACTATAATAATTTATTTAATTGTTAACGTTCAAATAAAGTTTATCAAAATGGAGCAAACAAATGCTCTTATTTTTGTTATGGTAAGTTTCAATATTTAGTTGTAATTTTAAAAGTTTAATTACTTTAATCATAATTTAATTACAATTTATTGTCAATATACATATTTACTTACAGAATAAAGAGGATACAATTTACGAAGATGAAATTCTTCGGAACCCCTTCTCCACTAAGCATTGGCTTAGATATATTGAGCACTTAAATGTAACTCGAAGCTCAAATCTAAATGGAGTCTATGAGAGAGCTTTAAAAGAGCTTCCAGGAAGGTAATATTCATTAATTTAATTCTTTTTAAAAATTTAATAAGTATAATATTTTAATGTTTAAATTACAAATTTAATGTGAAATTTGTTTATTTTTTTTAGCTACAAGCTCTGGTATAATTATTTAAAACACAGAGTTAAGCAATTGAAAGGAAAATGTATTACAGAACTTTTATATGAAGATGTTAATAAAACTTTTGAAAGGGCCCTTATGTTTATGCATAAGATGCCCAGAATTTGGATTGATTATTGTAAATTAATGACTAAACAAGGTTTTATTACTAGAACCAGACTAATATTTGATAGAGCTCTTAGAGCTTTGCCAATAACACAGCATTATCGGATATGGCCATTGTATATAGAGTTTGCAACAAATTCTGAAGTTCAGGAAACAGCTGTTAGAGTTTACAGAAGATATTTAAAGGTAAATATTCTATATTGTGCATTAATTGATTTTAAAAAATTTTTAATTTTAATTACTTTACTTTTTTTTAGCTTGCACCTGAAGAAACAGAAGATTATATAGATTATTTGATTACAATTGATAGGCTAGATGAAGCTGCAAAAAAGTTAGCTGATATAGTGAATCAAGATGACTTTGTTTCTAAACACGGCAAATCTAAACATCAACTTTGGAATGAGTTGTGTGAACTTATTTCAAAAAATCCAACAAAAATAAAATCTCTTAATGTTGACGCTATTATTAGAGGAGGTTTAAGAAGATATACAGATCAAACTGGTCCTTTATGGAATGCTTTAGCTGATTATTATGTTAGAAGTGGTCTTTTTGATAGAGTATGTCAATATTAAATCATTTTTTTAAATTAATTTTACAAAAGTGTGTACTACATTTTTTTTTTCAAGGCTCGGGATGTCTATGAAGAAGCAATTCAGACAGTTACTACTGTTAGAGACTTCGTACAAGTATTTGATGCTTATGCTCAATTTGAAGAACTTAGTTATAAAAAAAGAATAGAAGAAGCTGGTAAAAATCCTACCGAAGATGGTAAGAAATTTTTTAAATTAAAACATCTTTATAAACTGCAATTAATTCTGATAATTATATTTTATAGATGATATTGATTTAGACTTAAGACTAGAAAGGTTTGAGAATCTTATGGACAGAAGATTATTATTGTTAAATTCAGTGTGCTTGAGACAAAATCCACACAATGTAATGGATTGGCATACTCGTGTCAAATTATACAATGATCCAAACGAAGTAACAATTTTTATTTTTATCTTGTAAAAATTTAAACTTAATTTTTAACTATTTAAATATTTTTTCAGAAAATAAATACATATACAGAAGCTGTACAAACTGTGAAACCTGAGTTAGCAGTTGGTAAATTACACACCTTATGGGTATCTTTTGCAAAATTTTATGAAGAAAATAATCAAATATTTGATTCAAGAACAATTTTTCAAAAAGCCATTCTAGTACCTTACACCAAAGTAGATGATTTAGCTTCAGTTTGGTGTGAATATGCAGAAATGGAAATTCGAAATGGGTAAGTAAACTTTAATAAATAAATAAAATTTATCTTGAATAAATATTTTTTTTTCTCAAGAAATCCGAATGAAGCGTTAAAGTTAATGCAACGTGCAACCGTTATGCCATCTAAAAAAGTAGCATATTATGACGAAGGTGAAACTGTTCAAAAAAGATTATACAAATCATTAAAAGTATGGTCGATGTATGCTGATCTTGAAGAAAGTTTTGGTACATTTAAGGTAATTAATATTTTTTGAAAAATTTTATGAACATATAACTTATTTAAAACATTACAGACATGTAAAGCTGTTTATGACAAAATAATAGATTTGAAAATAGCAACACCGCAGATAATCATAAATTACGGGTTATTTTTAGAGGAACACAATTATTTCGAAGATGCTTTTAAAGTAAGTTTTTTTAATTAAAAAACAATAAAATTTAAGGAAATATAATTAAATCATTATTATTTAGGCATACGAAAAAGGAGTGTCATTATTTAAGTGGCCAAATGTCTTTGATATTTGGAATACATATCTTACAAAATTTTTAAATAGATATAAAGGAAGTAAACTTTTTCGAACAAGAGATTTATTTGAACAATGTCTTGATAATTGTCCACCAAAATATGCTAAAGGTAAATATTTTTAATAAAATACTAATCTAATTTTTTTAATTAAAACTAATTTAAAAATTTTTTGTTAGCTTTTTATCTCTTGTATGCTAAATTAGAAGAAGAATATGGTTCAGCTAAACACATAATGTCGGTATATGAAAAGGCTACAGAAGCTGTTTTACCTGAAGAACGATTTGAAGTAAAATTTTTTAATAATATATTAATAACTTGAATTTTACAATTTTTAACCATTTTTTTTAATGTTTTAAGATGTACAACATTTATATTAAAAAAGCAGCTGAAATTTATGGAGTTCCGAAAACGAGAGAAATTTACGAAAAAGCCATTGAAGTTTTGAGCGAAGATAACACCAGAGAAATGTGCTTACGCTTTGCTGAAATGGAAACAAAATTAGGAGAAATTGACAGAGCAAGAGCAATTTATGCACATTGTTCGCAGATATGCGATCCTAGGGTAAATATATTAAACAAATGTTTTTAGTATTTGACAAAAATTTGTTAATTATCTCATTTTAACTTGTTATTAAATTATTTAAGATGACAAATAATTTCTGGCAAACTTGGAAAGAATTTGAAGTAAATCATGGTAATACGGATACCATGAGAGAAATGTTGAGAATAAAGCGTAGTGTACAAGCATTATATAATACACAAGTTAATATGATGTCAGCCCAAATGTTAAACGAAACTACTTCTTCAAATCCAACATTAGATGGAATGACTTTACTTGATAATGCAGCTAGTAATAATGGTATGACAACTATCCATATAATTAAGTTAATTAAATATACTTCTTTATTAATACATTATATTTATATTATTAAAGCAGTAGCTGAAAAGGCTCGTCCAAAAGAAATGATAAATTTTGTACGAGGTGTTACTGAAGGCGGAAATAAGGGTGAAGCAAAAGTAAATAATCCAGACGAAATTGATCTGGACATGGAGGATAATGAATCGGATGAAGAAAATAATGAAAATGAAGAAGATGGTAAATTATTAATTTTGTAATCTAATGAGTTTCTTTATCCTTTTAGAGCCTATTTTAAATAAAAAATACTTTTTTTTTAGATATCCACATTGAAAAACAAATAATTCCATCTGAAGTATTTGGAAGTTTAAAAAAGGACGATGAAGAGGGAGATGAATAAATGACTTTTTGTATGATAGTAAATTAATTATTTTGTATTTATAATTGTGATTTTAAAACATTTTTATTTATGTATATTGAAAAAAATAATTTTTTTAGTAATTTTTAAAATGTAAATAAGCACACAAAAAAATAGTTAAATTTTTTTTAACTATAAATAACGGACACATATAACTAATCAAAAGAAATAAGATGTTATCATCATCAGCAGATTTTAAAAATTTCTTTGTTTAGTATATAATGAGCTTGCAGTAAAGATTAAAACTTCTATAGCCATCCTCTCTATGTTAACTGAGAAAGGCTCTAAAATGGGTTCCTTAAAAAGTAACATTTTTTGATTGAATTTTACGATCAGAACGGTTTTTTAACACAAAAATTAAATTAATTAATGTTTCTTTGGTTAAACGAACTTGTTTTTTTTAATTTTATGGGTTTATTTATTTGATAAAATGTTTTAAAAAGCAATGAAATTTTTGCAATAAAAATCCAAATTTTCGAAAATTTAAAGACTAATCCGCAGTCGTAAAATATTAACTTTTGGCACAATAGACGTTTTAGCTACTACTGTAATAAATATATAAAACAAATTATTTAATTAAAATAAATGTTGAAAATCTGCTGATTGTATTGTTATTTTAAAAAGTCTAACAATAAACAAACAAAAATACAAATAAAAAATTGAAATATTTAAGTAATTTAAAATAAATGATCTATATACTTATTAAAAATCTATAGAATTTTTATATTAAAAAGTAAATTAAAGTATAAATTTGATTTAAAAAAAAAATAATAATAATAATTTTGGTAATGCAAAAGAAAAATTTTTTTTTTTAAATTTAATAATCTTTTTTATTATTACTTTTTCCGAGTATAAAGAAATAATTAAAAATTGTATATATTTTTTGTAAAAATAAATAATTATTAAAAAAATATTGCACCTAAAATTTTTTAAGAGTGTGCAGTATAAATTTATTTTATTATTATTTTAAAATTATTATTTTTATTTTTTACTCCATTATTTGAAAGTTACCGCCTCTGTTTCGCTGCACATCTTGTGTGTGAAAATTACTTGAACTTTTTAATTTTTTGTTTTATAAGTTTTCTTTAATTATTAAACATTTTTAAAAAATTTTATAAATTATTAATTGTTTATTGATTAATTTAATTTAAAATTTTATAATTTGATTTTATAAATAAAATATTAAAGATAAAAAATTTTCGAATTAATTGAAATACATGGAATGTAACGAGTAATTTTTTACACACGGAAAATGGCGGTAGGCAACGGTTTTTGGCGCAAAATAATAACACCACCCTCATTGAATCTGATTGAATATAATTTTCGGAGTTTCAGTCTGGTCTTTTATCAGAACGATTAATTTTATTTATAAAAAATAAAATAATACAAGGTATTTAATTTTTTGATCTCATTTTAAAAATATAAATCATAAGGTGCATTAAAAATTAAAAACCAATCAAGCTAATTCTAAAATACAAAAATACAAAGGCTGCTTTTTGAAACTGTGTGATAACTGAGGTTTTATGAAAAAAAAATAAATTTCTCTAAGAATGTAAATTTGATTACAAAAGTTAAAGAAAACTATTTCTTGAACTAACAAGAAAACGATTATTTCATAAATGCTAAATTTGTTGAAAAAAATATAACATTTATTTCATTTAAATATTGAAATAAAAATGTCTCAGCCATCAATTGCCTCATTTTATCATTCAAGAAAACGTCGTGCAAGTGAAGAATTAACTAATAAATCTAAAGTTCAAGCTATCGAAACAAATAGAAAGAAAGAAATTTTCTCATCGATTCCTGAAGAAGAATGCCAGAAAAGTTTTAATGTATCAGAAGTTCATTCTAAAACCCAGGTAATTTTTATAACTTATCTTACAATTAAAGAAATCATAAATACAATAAATGTAAATTTTTACAAGTAAAATTTATCATTTAATTAATAATTATTGCAAAATACTTTTAATTAAAAAATTTGCTTTGTCAACAATTTTTTATTTTGCAATGAAACAGATGTTATATAAACATTAACTTATTATGTAAATACAAAATTTGTCAAATTTGCAGTTAATAATATAATATAAATAAAAAAATGCTAATTTACTTACATAATTTTTTTTAAATTGAAATTTAAAATAGGTTTTAAGTAAAAACCTGAGCTATCTTTATTTACCAGATAAAAAAATTTTAATTATATTTTAATCCAGCTGTTTATACTATAACATAATTGAATTAAAATATAATATAATGTTAAATTAGAATATTATTATTTATTCTTAAATATGTTTTTGCTTAGATAAAATTAGAGACAAAGAGCCCAGTAGTTCGTAAATTATTTGATCATGGATTGGATACAATAGCAAAAAGTAAACCAGTAAGGAGAAGGACTCAGAGCAAATTAGACAACCGACAAACTGATATCCGTGATTCATTATTTAAAAATAATGATCATTCAGAAAGCAAAAGTCCAGTTTGTGCAATTCTTAAATATGGATTACTTAGTCCAAAAAAAAATAAAGTTAATAATAATTTAACACCTGGAAGTCAGACTGATATTAGTAAAGTAAATAAATTTGATGTTCCAATAATTTCTGTTAATCAAGAAACTGAAATTCAGAAAACACCTTCTAAACATTCAAAAGCTGAAAATAATTTACCTTTAGAAGAAATTCAAAAGAAGATAAAAACTAGTTCAAGATTGGATTTACTTAGAGAAAAAATAGAAAGCTTGAGAAAATATGATGACAAATTAAAAAAATTAGATGAAAAACGAGAGAGTACGGCAAAACTAAAAAATCTTGAAGAAAAAAGAGTAAAAATAAAAAAATTTGACAATTTAGAACTAGAAATTCCAGTAAGCCCTCAGAAGAATTATCAATCGCCAAGTAAAATTTTGACACCTAACAAAAATACCCACATTTCTCAAAAAGCTAGTCCTCAACGTAACTTACTTTTATCACCTAAACAAATTCCAGCCAGTCCAGTTAAATGCAGTCCAATAAAAGCTCCGGCTTACCAACGTTATCAGTCTTTATTAACATCTGATGAAAAAAAAGATTTAAGATTACCAAATCATTATAGTATTCTAGCTGAGTTTTTCCGTTGCCTAGAAACAGTATCAGCTATGTTATTTAATCGCAAAGAAATAATAACATTTAGCAAACTGAAACCAGCAGTTCAAGAATTAGTTCGTAAAGATTTTACTCTAAATCATTTAGCACAAATAAAAACTGTGTATCCAGAAGCATACAGTTTTCATCAAGAAAAAATAAAAAGCTTTGCAAGTTTTCAATCTGAAAAATATGAGTTAGTTATTTTACCTTTATTAGGATCTAATTCTGAAACCAGCGGACGAAATACTCCAGATGAAGATAATGTTTTAAAATCAGCATTAAAAACAAATATGAGTCCAAACGTAGTACTAGAGAGACGAAAACGTTTTAATGACAACCTTATTGATATAGTTAAAAATCAACACGAGCAATTTCTATTAAGTATGGATCCACCTGTTCGTTTACCCAAAGAAAAAATTTGTAGATGGCATCCAGAATTTCCTATTGAAACTTGCAAAGATATTGAAAAATCTGAGTTACCAACTCCACCAAATCAAGAAAAAAATATGTCTGCTCAAAGTGTATTAAAGAAAGCTAAAGAATTACAAAATGAAAGTTCTAGAATAAATAAAGCCATTCAATGTCTTGCCGATAAGAAATTAAATTCTCCATTTAATACAGGTAAAAAATATTTTAAAAATTGTATAAAAATTTCTTTCAAAATTTAATTAAAAAATATAATTTCATATTACAGAATCAGAAGATGTTAAAAAAATTAACGCATCAATTGTGGACACACCACCGCCAACTCCAACAAGTAATAAATTACCTGCGAATTCTGGACTCTTAAAAGGAATTCCTCCAGCATTATTAGAAAAAGTACGTGCCAGACAAGCAGCCAAAGCATTAGAACTAATGACAAGATCATCGGAATCAAAAAAAGATGCACTTATACATTCTCGGCTTCCTGGGCTCGCTAAACAATTAAGAAACGTATTTGTTAGTGAAAATAAAAATGTTCTGCTGATGGATTTTATTATTGAAAAATTAAACAATTCTTATGGCATTAAATTATCATCTAATGAATACATCGAACATATTCGTTTAATTTGTAAAATATTACCTTTGTGGGCTAATATTTACAATGTCAGAAATGTAGAGCATTTAAAAATAGATAAAAATTATGATATGTCAAAAGTTGTTAGAAGATTAGAAGTTATAGCTAATGAAAAAGCTGCATAAAATACATTGACGTTAATGAACTTTTTTTTATACTAACACCAAGAAATAAATTTTTATATAAATACAGAAAAAATATCATTTTAACATGAAAAAAAAAAAATTTTTTTGCCAAAAAGATATTTTTTTTAATTTTATAATTTAAAGGTATAACTTATTAATAAAAATTATTACCTCTTTAACTATAAAATTATAAGTATAATACACAGTAATGAATGATTATAGCTATTGCATAAATATATTTATAAAAAATATTTTAATTTTATTATCGTAATGGTATAATTTATCCATCAAGCATTGTTATATAATACAAAAATTATTTATAAAAATAATTTTACAATTTTAAATTCTTATACATTTTTAAATCTTATAAATATAAACTAAATTTATACAAAATTAAGTCGATTTAAGGAATGAAAAAATTTTATAATACAAAATTTTGTAAATAAAAAATATAAAAATAAAATAACTTTTATTTACTTTACAACATTGATATTAGATTTTTCAAATATATAGATCATTTTTGCGAATCGTTGTTTCCATTCATTTAAAGTTGAGTTATTTACTTGTAAATCTGAAAATATTACTTGGACAATATCATCAATTGACTGGTTAGACCTAAACAGAAAATGTTGATTTACAATAATTTGAATAAAATTGAATAAATAAATTAAAACCAAATTGTACCAAATTTTAAATATTTCTTCAAAATCTTCAATATGATGATTACTCCTTTTACAAACTAAATCTATCGAATTAATATATTCCACCATAGCATCAAAATTATAATTATTTGGTAAATTTGTATTTAATAATTGGATTTCTGTTAATGGATCTCTTTCATCGTAATATGAAGATTCTTCTGAATTTACATAATCTTCGTAAATGTTTTTACTTAAAACGGTATTAGCCATATACTTTTTATAAAAATCCATTAAATAACAAATTGGGATTCTTACAATTGGAAAATTTAATTCGCTATCATTTCCGATAGAAAAATTCATAATTGCAGATTTAATAAAACACGTATTTAAATATTTATAAGTACCAGAATCACTTTTAATAACAATTTTTCTCAAATCTTGAGGCACTATGTCATTTGCAAACATTGTCAATTCATTATTTAAATCGATATTAGTCCAATTATTGTTTGGATTTTTCAACAATTTTATTTTTTCCAATTCAAAAAACAAAGAATCTCTTTTTTTTAATATTAATGACTCCGATGATTTTAAAAATCCAAAAGCAATGTTTATTTCATGTATATATTCTGCCTATAATTTAAAAAATCAAATGTAAATTGTTAAATTTCTACTTTCTTAAAATACATATTTAATATTTATTACAATTTTTTCATCCACATCTTGGATTTGATTAATAACTTGCATTAACTTATCATCAGTTGCATTACTTATTGATAAATGATCCTTTAATTTCTCAATTATTTTTAATATTTCTACTTGCCAAACTTCTAACTTTTTTATTTCTAATGCCAATGGCAGCCAATTATTCAAATCTACACCTTGGGTTTCAATAATTTCCTATATAATTAAAAATATTTCAAATATCATCAAGAACTAAAACTAACATAAGAAAAATTAAATACCTCAATTTTATTAACATATTCCATTGTATTTTCTTCATGATTCTGAATTTTTTTTTTATAATTGAAAGATTTAGCAACATTGCTAAGATATTCACTACAAAGTAAAGCCATTGCAGTTTGTATATTCAAATTAATTTCTTTTCTATTATTTTGATTTTCTTCTATATCTAATTTAATAAGATAATCTGTGCATTTTGCTCTGGCTGTTAAAATAGAATTCCACAATACTGGTAATTTAATAGAACCAAGAGATTCTGACACTTTATCCCATACCTTTAATGTTTATTTTAAGTTAATTTAAAAATAATAACTAAAATTATGCCTTTTTTATTATTTACCTTACTTTTCTCGGATTCGTAATCTAAATTACCAACTTTAATTAAACAATCAGTGATACTGGATTGTGAAACTTCTTCTTCATTTGGTGGCATTAATTGTTTACAAATTTCCTGCATTTGTTTACAATTTTTTATCTCTAATAAAGTTTGCTCATGCTTTATTTTTAAAATTTCATTCTTAGTCCCTAATGATTCTCGTTCAGCTTTTATTTTTGTTAATAAAGCCACTATATAGAAATAATAAATTGTTGAATAGACAGTTATTTTGTTTAAAAGTAAGTTTAAGTTTAAAATTTAAAAGATATTACTTTTTTTTTGGCATAGCAATTCTTGATTTTTACATTTATTTTGCAAAGTTTCTATTTTAGTAAATACTTTCTCTCGCTCTTGTTTTAAGTGAACTGTATTTTTGATACTTTGAATTAATGGATCTTGAGATTCATTTTTTAATTTATACAATAATATGTTTTTTCTAGCTTCAGATACTTCAAAAGCAGGTCGAATATTTTTTGGTAAATCTTCCCATAATATTCCTAAAACTCCTTTTTGTAATCTGTGCAAATTAATTTTTAAAAAATATTTAATAATAATTATAGGTAAATAAATTAAAAAAATAGAATTTACGATTGTTTCACTTGATCTGAAATATATGATTTTGGACATTCTAGATGTTCTAGCCAATTTTTAAATTCAATAGTATTTTCCATATCACTTATTTTTATTTAAAGGAAATAAAACTTCTAAAAAATTTTAGTTTCTTGTTACTTAAATTAAGAATCTACAAGAGTAAACATAATACCAGAACTCTTTCAAGTTGCAAATAAATAAAGTTATAATTCAAAACAAAAATGATTCAAAACCAAACGAACTTTGCGCACACACACTACTCCAAAAAACAACACTAGAAAAGAGAGACTAGGGGAATTCTATTTTAATTAAAAATTTACTATACATTCTGCTAGAAAACTGAAAACGTTTGATAAATAAATAAAACTTAAACATTTTTTATATAAATTTTATTTAGAAATATTAATAATAATGTGTACACTCAGACCATTCACCTGTAATGATTTATTTAAATACAATAACGTGTAAGTTAATCTTTAATTCATAAATTAATTTTGTTATCTTCAATTCATTTTATGCTGTAAATAATTAATTTAAATATTTTATTCTTTTAGAAATTTAGATCCTCTCACAGAAACTGTATCCTTTTATAAATACTATCAAATTTTATTTTTGAATTGATAAATAAATATTTTTAAATTCATAAATTTATTCCTTGATTCATTTTTTTAAAGTATGGGATTTCTTTTTATATGCATTATGCAGCACACTGGCCAGAATATTTTCAGCTTGCCGAATCTCCAAGTGGAGAAATCATGGGTTACAGTGAGTAATTTTTTTTATTAGTAGTCACAATAAATTATTATTTTATTACAATTATTTATATTAAATTTATTTATTATGATAAATTAAATTTATTGATTAATTTAAAACTTAAAGTAAAAAGTATAAAATTAAAATTTAATTTAAGTTATGGGAAAAGCTGAAGGATTTGGAGAAAATTGGCATGGACATGTAACAGCACTTACAGTATCTCCTGATTATAGGAGATTAGGTCTTGCAGCAACTTTAATGAAAATTTTAGAAGACGAATCAGAGAAGTAAATAAGTATTATTTATGTAGATTAAGTTTTTAATATTAAACAAATATTTATTTTTTAGAAAAGGTGCTTATTTTGTTGATCTTTTTGTCAGAGTGAGTAACAAAATAGCAATTAAAATGTATAAGGAGCTAGGATATATAGTATACAGAACAGTTTTAGAATATTATAGCGGTGACCCTGATGAAGATGCTTATGGTAATATTTACATAATAAATTTTTAAAGTTATGATAAAAGATGAGAAATTAACATTTACATTAATTATTGCAGACATGAGAAAAGCCTTATCTAAAGACAGTAAAAAGAAATCAGTGATACCATTAGATCGACCTGTAAGGCCTGAGGAGGTTGATTAAAAAAAATTATACCTAAATGCTTATTTTATGAAAAGTTGGTTTTGATATTAAAAACTGCATATACATTAAATTTATTTTTTCAAATAATAAATTCTATTACTGACATCAAAGAAAATTTAAATTCGAAATCCTATATAGGATCAAAACAAATTTTATATTAAAATATTTGTATGCTGTAATTGTCCTAAAAGTCTCTCAGATTCTGTCATATGCTGTCTTTATTTTATAAGACTTTAATTTGTATGATAAAAATATAATTTGAAAATATATCAAAACTTTTTTAAAAACAGTTATTTAATATTTTTAAAAATCCCACCATTACCACTCTCTCTCTCTCTCTCTCTCTCTCTCTCTCTCTCTCTCTCTCTCTCTCTCTCTCTCTCTCTCTCTCACTCACTCACTCACTCACATGCTTTTTGTTTTGTTTATTTGTTTCCAATTACAAATATAGATTTTTATTAGCATTTGGATTTGTA
The DNA here is from genome assembly GCA_022575985.1 of Anagrus nilaparvatae. Lineage (NCBI taxonomy): Eukaryota > Metazoa > Arthropoda > Insecta > Hymenoptera > Mymaridae > Anagrus > Anagrus nilaparvatae. The sequence goes on from JAKSXM010000272.1 coordinate 16,795,752, forward strand.
TTTACTATTGTTTAAAATAAAATCCAAATTTATTATAAAAAAACGTGCGTTTCGAATAAGCCATACCTAGTTTTAAAAAATTTTTTTCTGAATGAAAACTTACTTATTTAAAAATATAATTTTAACAAACTTATTATTTTTAGGTTACAATGGAAGATTTTGTTCCAACAAGAGCTGCTCAGCTGCGAAATAATCCTGGATTTTCTCATGTATGTTCGGTTTATGAAGCTCCTAAAAAAAAGGTAGTTAAGGATAAAATACCATTTCAAAATATGAAAAAAGAAGATATTTTTGATGATGAAGATGAAGAGGATAGTGATTCAAAAATGTATGAAAGCAATGAACCAATAAGTGATAAAAGAAAACAAGAATTAGAAATGAAGAAACTTCGTTGGGAAGTTATGAAATTTGGTGTTTCTGGATTTGAACTTAAAGAAGCAAGAAAATTAAGAATGCAAATGGCAATAAGTTTAGGTGCTAAACCACCAAAAAATAGAAATAAAAATTATAAAAAATTACAAATCGATAGAAAATCAGAAAAGTTAAAAAAAGAAGAAGATAAATTAAAATCAGGGTTTGATACTATTCGTGTAAAGAATTTTAAAAAACAGGTAAAAAATAAATCTAAAGTAAAAGATAATAAGTCTAAAGGTAAAGACAAAATTAAATTTATAAAAAAAAATAAAGATGAAATTTTAAATGCCTATGGTAAGGCTAACTCAATTAACAAAAAACAAAATAAATTTAAAAAAAAGGCAAAGTGAACCTTTTTATTTTGTAGAGAAAATTCCATTCAAATTTCAATTTGTAATCAATGACAAGAATCTTCATTTATTCTTTGTATATAATATATTTAACACATATATTTTTGTTGAGTCTTTTATTTTTATATATATAAGACTATATACATATGTAAGAAAATAAAATCTATCTTTATTATTTAACATGTTTTTACAATTTGCTTTAAGACAGTACACGCATTCATAAACATTTTTTTAAAAATCTTTGATATACAAATATATTATTATTATAGTTTATTTATATATTTTTATATCTATAATTGAAGTTTAGATTTCGATCCAGATATCTAAATACTTCAAAATTTTTGGCAATAAGAATTACATTATTATAGACTATTGTAATATACAATAGTAATATTGTATTTCAGTCGATAGCGACTGCAGTTGGAGCTACTTCAAGTAGCATCTGAAGAAATGCATTCACACGTTCTGTAAAAAAAAAAACAAAATTTAATTTGTATTTTAAGTGTAGTTATTTACAATTTTTTTTTCACTTACCCATGAATTTTGGAACATATCCATATTTAACAAAAGGTAAATAAAATAACATTCCTGCTAATATAAAACCAACGGCATATATATATTCAATTTGAGGATTTTCAATAATTGGAGCAACAATTAAGTACAAAGATATTACAAGTACCATAACTGGTATAACAAGCGGACATCTATATGGTCTTGGATGATTTGGTCTTGTCCTGCGCATAACTAGTAAAGCAAGCATAGCGCCACCATAAAATATCCATGCTGTGAATGAAAAAAAATCTATAAGCGAATCAATATTGCCTGCTAAAACCATGGCTCCGGCTACTATTGAATGAAAAATTAATCCAGGTGCTGGTGTGAAACGTCTTACATGTAAATAACTAAGGCAATCTAATAAGTGTCCTTCTCTAGAGGCAGCGTAACATAAACGCCCAGCAGCAAATAATGTACCATTAGCTGAACCAAAGGTACTGACTGCTACAGAAAGTGGCATTAGCCATGCCATGAAACCAAGGATTCTGTTGCCAAAAGTCTGTAAAATTTAATTTCTATCTTATTATCAAATACCATATCAGTAAAATTTATATAGAACAATTAATACTCACCACAGCTACTGCTTCACTAGCAATCATTTCTAAAGGTGACATAACAGCTAAGTAAGACACATTGATAAGCGCATAACATAATGTAACTAATGGAATTCCAATCATGATTGACCTTGGAAGATTTCTTGATGGGTCTTTAATTTCTTCAGTAACGTAATTAAGATTATTCCAACCATCATAGGCCCACAGACCAGTATAAAATGCAGTTGCTAATTTACCAATATTAAAAATTGAATTACTGGAGCCTTCAGTACCGCTTTCATCAGTATTATCTAAAGTAGTGGTGAATGCATTTCTCAAGTGTTGTGTATTACCCAGTATTAGCTTATAAGAACCTCCAGCTATAATAACTAATATAGCTATCAATTTTCCAGCAGTAAATGCGTTTTGTACTCCAGTTGCTAAATTAACACTATAACAATTCACCAATAATATCAAGACTATAGCTAATATTGCGACCAGTTTTACAAGTTCCTGAGGTGGGTCACATTCAGTAACAAATGCCTCCACTGTATATTGAGCAAATGATAAACATATTATTGCCATTTGTGAAGGTTTCAATATCAGTGTAGAGACCCAAGAAAATAAAAAAGCTGGAGGTGCTCCAAATGCATCCATAAAGTAAGCATACTCAGCACCACTACTTGTATTCATTGTACCAAGTTCGGCATAGGCAAGTGCGCCACAAAGACTTAAAAGACCACAGCCTGTCCAGACAATGAAGCTCATACCAACATTGCCAGTACGTATAAGCAGACTGGTTGGTGATACAAAAATTCCGGAGCCTATCATTGTACCAACAATTAAAGCCACCCCACTGACGAGTCCCACCCGTCTCTTGAGGTGAACAGAGTCATTCTTCTCTGGGTCTTGCCCCTCCATACTTCTGTTCCAGCCTCCATCATCATTAGGCTCATAATTAATATCTTTCGGCGTGATTTCAAAAATGTTCTTTTCTTGTTCATTATCAGATGGTTCATTTGTATGGGTGTTGTTAATTTTTTCCCAGCTGTGGTTGTTGCGCATACGAAGTTCGTTTGAATTAGTTGATAAAGTCGATGAAGGGTTGTTTGTTTCTTCAGACAACAGGGGTGATTGTTGAATGAAATTTGATGAAGATGCATCTTGATTACCTTGTTCCAGGATGGCTGAATATGAAAAAGAAATTATTGTTTTAGTGAACACAAATTAAGTTTTTTGTTGCAATAAATTTTAGGAAATAAAATTAAAGGATAGAAATCAAATAGAAATAGAATCCCTATACATTGAAAAAAAATTTCCACTTGCCACAAATATTTTCCTCTTATTTCCGTAAACAAATTTTTTCCGCTTGCGGCAAGTGAAAAAATTATTCAGTGTATTTTTTTCATCGCATATTTTTTAAAAATAAAATGCTAAGAGATAAAAGCTTAAAATTTAAATATTTATTAATGATGAATTATTGATGGAATATATATAATACTGAACAAATTAATTGTATATTTAAAAGCTAAATAGTCTCTCCTTTTTTTAGTATTTTTTTTTCTTTCAGTATTCGTCACTATATAATCCATCATTAATAAACATTTGAAAAATCGTGAACGATAAATAGAAATAATATAAAAAAAATTTTTAATTTAAATAATAATCATTTTTTCTGTGTTCTTTAGCGGTTAAAAAGCGCGCGTATTTCCAAAGACGCGTTTCTTCATAAAAAATAATCGTTTACATATCTAGGGCAAGAAAGCCTATTTTCTGCCATAGGGAGACGGCTTTTTTGTCCGCTATATGCAAAACTATGTTTTAAACCACGGGAAAAAATATGGGGTACGACTTTTGCATTCTGACTATACTCGCTCGTGCATACAACTGCATATGCAAAGTCAAGACGAATATTTTGTGCCTTGTTTAAAAAATTGCTATTAAAACCATTAAAAAAAAGAATGTCTCAGATCAAATTTACTCTCAACCTGATAGTCCTGTCGCCAGCAATGCTATTTAATGCCATAAAATCCTAAAATAGCATAAAAGTTCCATGAAAAAAAATGGGTGGTATTTATATTTTTTGACCCACTAAACACGAATCCGGGGTCTATTTTGCGAAATTCGTGGTCAATTTTTTTTTATTAACAAATTATTGGCCAATTTTGCAATAATTTGTTAATAAAAAAAAATTGACCACGAATTTCGCAAAATAGACCCCGGATTCGTGTTAAGCGGGTCAAAAAACATAAATACCACCCGTTTTTTTCCATGGAACTTTTATGGCATTTTATGGCATTAAATAGCATTGCTGGCGACAGGACTATGAGCTATTCCTTAAATTTCTTGTATTACTATCAGATAATTTCCTTAAAATAAACCATTTTGTTGCAATTATTTTTTTTCTTAAGCTTTTATTTTCGTTATAGTAACTAGGAAAATTCTCCTTTTGTACTAACATCTGAGAATTATTTTTCTCATCGGCGCGCGAGAAAGCACGTATTAGCGATTTAGGCCATTCTTTATTTTTCTCGCCATGTGTCGTAAATATTAATTGCTTATAATTTCTAGCCTATTTGCTTGAAAATTCAAGCATTCAATCAAAACTTTCCCTGCTGCTATATGACCAAAAATTCATTAAAATTTTAAAAATGTATTCTAATCATTATAAAATTTCATGATTTTTTTCTTGTGAGCGGCCAGAAAGCACGTATTTGCCGGCCACTGCGCGACCGGAAAATACGCGTTTTCTCGCCACGGATACAGAAAAATGTTATACGACCCTTGTCCATAAATAATGAATGACCCAAATCGCAGTTTACCAACCTCGGCTTCGCCTCGGATGATAATTTACGTGCGATTTGGGCCATTCTTTACTTTTCTGGACACGGGATCGTAATATACTATTTATAATGGTATATAATTTTTGTTTTAAAATTCAAGTGGCTATTTGAATATTCAAGCAATTGCTGGAATTTTCAAGCGATATATTCTTACAGTGCAGAAGTATACAATTTTTGATCAAATTTCATAATTTTTAAATAAACTATAAACTATAATGAATAATTTTGGAAAACTTTTAACTGAATCTTCGTCCCAAGAAAATTCGGTATAAATTATTTAACGTATTATTTTTGAATTTCAAAGAACCTGAAAAATCTTAAAGTTTCGAAAAAATTGCTGCTATTAAAATAAATTAAAAATATTAAAAAGATATCTTTTTAATAGCTTTTTTAAGACTCTTCTTGAAACAAGAAATAAAATCTTTAAAATATTGCTTTTTGTTTTAAATTTTTAATTTTATAAAACTTTTAAGATTATTAAATTTTATAAAATAATAAATCGACCTTTTAAATTAATTCTTTAATTTTAAGCTTTATTATTTAAGTATAGAGAATTATTAATAATCAACTCATTAGAACTATTGTAAATCTCGAATTTCTCAAATAGTAATTCGAGTCATAATTAACAATATGAACTAAATAAAAAATCATACTTTTATATTATAATAATCTTATTTCATAATTAATTTTTTGATTTACGATACTTAAACAAAATAAACAATGCTAAAAATTTAAGTATTTCAAAAAATGAGTTTTAAAATGTCATCGTCAATCATTTTTTTATGTTCGTGACATTAGAAAACAAGAAACTAAAAATTTTATTTTATTTTTTTTATTTTTAATTATTTTAGTCTAAATAATTATATAAGTACGTACTTATAAATAATTTGTTTAAGAAAAAATTAAAACTTATAAATTTTTCAGTAATATTTAAAAGAAAATATAATAAAGCAACAAGTGTTTTGCATAATAACTCAACAAGTTGATATAAAATTTAGAGCCTAATATATAATTTAAGTTGTTTTATTGGCTAATTGTGCTTTGATTAATTAAGTTTACCTATATAAGTTTTATGAAGTGTTTATTAGGAGCTTGTATTTATTTATTTTATATTTATTTATATACTTCGAAAATTATGTTAGAATAATAATTTTCATAATAGGAGCGTCAAGTCATCAACTTCTGTGCTATAAAACGAAAAGTGTTAAAATAATAGCTGGCTTTAGCCAGCATTAGGTAAATTACTATGCCTCATTTATATAGCATAAATATTTTTATGGTTTAAACGCATACGAAAATCCTTTATTTATATAAAGGCCTCACCTTATAGTCCTGTCGCCAGCAATGCTATTTAATCCCATAAAATGCCATAAAAGCTCCATGGAAAAAAATGGGTGGAATTTATGTTTTTTGACACGCTAAACACGAATCCGGGGTCTATTTTGCAAAATTGACCACGAATTTTGCGAAATAGACCCTGGATTCGTATTTAGCGTGTCAAAAAACATAAATTCCACCCATTTTTTTCCATGGAGCTTTTATGGCATTTTATTGGATTAAATAGCATTGCTGGCGACAGGACTATTAAGTGACGTAGTTCATGCGAGATCTACGAAATTCTTTATTTTTTAAACAAAGATTGATTTTAAATACTTAAAACAAATAGTACATTCAGGGCGTAAAATTACGAGGGATGAATTCTCTATTATAAAAATAAAAAAGTACACTGTAAAAATATATTGCTTAAATTTTCAAGTAAGAATTCCAGCAGTTACTCAAAACTTGGCCATTTTTTTATTAAAATTTTTGAATTGTATAAATTTTTAAGCAAATATTTTTACAGTGTATCAATATTTGTTCAATTAAATTTATTACTAGACATATCATTAATACAGCACTAAAAATAAATAAATAAAAAAAAAAAGGACCCAAAAAAATTATGAAAATATAAAATAGCAATTAATTCTTTAAATAAAATCTGATAATAATTTTTTATTTCCAAAAAAAGGATTTTATACAAACATATATATGGTTAATTTAATTTAAAATATATTACATTGCCAAATTTTTGACATTTATGCATACGAAACAATTAATTATAAATTTTATAAAGGTATACTTGCTTATAGTATACATATATAGTATAAAAATGCTTTATAAAGCACGTATGAATTATGGACACATGCCAAGGTCATTTATATACTCAAATGATACTACCGTGTTCATTTGAATACTTAACATTAGTTAAATTTTCTACTAACTTAATCAACAAAATGAATATTGCAATGTATAATTATTTTTTAATATATTTTTCAAAGAAACTGCCTCAAAATGATAATTTTTTTTTGTATCATAAGCTAAAATGCTGTTATCCATTTTAGATACATTGCTGTATGTAATGGATAACAGAAAAATTCATACTACGAAATTTTTTTGCTTGGATTTTCGATGTTAAAGCTATAACATTAAAATTAGGAGTGTAAGGTTACCCGAATTGTTGGGTAACCGGTCCAAAACTTTGAAAATAAAAAAATTTAATTTTGCCCATATATTTAATTTTCACCCTCGAAAAGAACAATTGTTTCATGTTTGCTTGAACTTCCCAGTAAATTATAAACCTAGTGCCCAAAAACAGATTAAAAATCATCATTTTTTTTTTATTTTTTAAGAATTTTCAGATTTTTCAGATCAATTTTTAATCCCAATCTAATCCATAAAAATAGAATTTGTAATAAAATCTTTTTCTTGGTTTAAATTAATTCTAAAAGTTGTGTAAAAGCTTTGAACAGTATATAAAAAAGTATTTTCAACTGCAATTCTAAATTTTAGTTGTTACTGCGGTAAATCTAGAATATATACTCTAGTCAAATCGCGGGTTAGGGTATTTAGTTACTGGCCGCCATGAGCTTTGCTCGATTATAGGTTTTTTGGATCACTGATCACGTATTTCGGAGTCTTTTCCGTGAGAAATCGGCGGAACACCCTTAAATTTGTAAAAACTACCTCTAAAAAGGGTATTTTTGATGTAATTGAACTTTAAGTGTCCAAATTTGGTATCTATGGGATTTTTGGGTCGCTGATCACAAATTTCAGGGCCCTCCCAACTAAGAATTGGCGCTTTACCCGTAAATTAGCAAAAACTACCCCTAAAAGCGATAATTTTTTATGTATTTTACGGTTTTGCAAATTTAAGGGTGCAGTGCCAATTTTTAATAGACGGAACCCCGGAATTTGTAATCAGCGACCCGAAAAACTTATATGGACCAAATCTGGACATAAATAAAAGTCCCTTTTTAGGGGTAGTTTTTGAAAATTTAAGGGTGTTTCGCCCCTTTCTCCCAGAAAAAACTCAGAAAGTCGCCGGTATTTTGTTTTTCTTGTAAATGGTTGAAAATGACATAAATTTTTTTTTGTTCAAAAGTGTTTTTTTTATAAATCCACCATGCCACGGTGCTCGCATTTTAAATGATTAAAACTTTTTTTTTTAATTTTCCATGTTTCAAGACGTAAAACAAAATAATTTACAATCGTTTAAAACAGAATAAAAAAATCCGGGTTCCATTCAGTGTATTCTTCAACTCGAGTTCATATAAAAAAGATCTAGGTATATATACATATACATTCAAGGCCCATGGAATTTCCATGCATTATTTAAATTTGAATAGCCTTTGAAGTGTTAGATAAAAAATTTGCAAATGCGTTAAACTCTGTCTAACTTATTGTGTTTTGTACGTAAAAATCATTAAGAATAATTTTTAAAAAAATGCTCAATTTATATACTTTTTACTTATATGCAAGTAATTTCTTAAAAAAATTAAATGTACTTATTAATTTTCTTGATTCCTCATCAGATTTTAATTATGAGCATAATATGTGTCAATTATTATAAATTTATATATTTCATTAAAATATTTAATTTATCTCAATTAATATAATTCAAAAAATAAATTAGAATCATTAATAAATCTAATTATATAATTTAAATACAAAAAACTGTGTAATTTAATACAAATATTTTAAAATAAAAAAAATTAAAATACATTTTTTTAGCAAAAAAAGTGCCAAGTGTAAAAATAAATTATTTCTTTTTTTTTTTAGTTAGGTCACTGATTTTTTTCTTTTGTATTTTTTATTTTTATGTAAAATATTTTACATTATATTTCAAAAATTTATTAATTAACATTATGAATGAAATTTTTTGTAGTGTTATGATGATTAATTTTCAAAATATTTTTTTTAATTAATATTTTTTAATAAACATAATGTGTTTTTAAAATAAACATAGAATTTTGGGAAAATCTCAGTTTTATAAATTTGGAACCTTTTTTTTATATATGAAATACTAAATAGTTTTTTTTTCTTTTCTTTTGAAGCTATATTCATAAAATAAAAGTTGAAAAAATACAAAAATAAAAACTTAATATTGTGTCAATGACACTTTGATATGTTAATCCAATGATATTTTACAGATTTTTCTGAAATCTAGAAATATTATTCACATTTAAAAATAAAATACAATTAGTTCAAAGATGACGAATCATTTTGATAGCTGAAATTCCTGTACTCATTTCTTTTACATAATTGTAAGCACGTTTGATGCTTTTGCACGTAAGTACTTTTGCACGTAAGCACTTTTGATTTTTAAAAGAAAGTAATACTTAGAGAGTTACCCTAGTAAAAAATAACCATAAAAGTAATAGAATCTCTGGGATCTGAGCAGATTTTGGACCCAGTTTTTTGACACCGGATGAAGATTTTTGAAAATTTTTATTCAATTTTCGGATTTCTTGAAAAATTAGAGTTCTTTTTTTTAGGCAGATTTTATAAAATTTCTGAAAGGCTGGATACAAAAAATAAAATAAGTTGATATACTTTAAAATTGTTACTTATAAATTTCAGTGTTTATTATTTTCTTTTTTTTAGTACGCAAAGTTTCATTCATATCTAAAATTTCTCGAAAAAGAAGACCATTGTAAAATCTCCCGATAATTGAGTCAGAATTTTAACTCAGTATAAAGTGGATAACTAAAATTCAGCCGTAAATGTACCCAGATCCCAGAAATTCTGTTGCTTATCTATTTTTTTTACCATAGACTATTTTTAGTTTTTTTAAATTATCTCTTATATTTAGACAAAATACAATAATTTTACCAATTATGAATACTTTGTCAATTTTTGAGAAACCAAAATACAAATATTTTTTAGTAGCGCCCTGTATTTTACTTTTTACTCCATCATTCAATAAATAGAAATACTTAAGGTGGCTCACGGTTTTAGGTCCGTATATTTTAGGGTGACATCAGAGGGGGGCATAACTAATTGATTAAATTTTATTATTTATTTTGTAGATATGTGAATATTTAGAAGCTATTATTAATAATAATGCATTTTCTTATATAATGAGTGTGGTGTAAACAAAATTTTTTAAAAACAAAACATTTTATTGAAAGGGGCCCGCGACTAAAATTATGTGTTTACAATTTGATCGGCAACTAATGTATTTTTTTCTTGGAAAAGTTTCTATTTTTGTTAAATAACACGGGTGTACAATTTTATCTAAAAAGATTCGTTATTGAATTAGTACGAAGTAAAACAATATCAACTCCCATAAGAACGCGTGTTTAACCTTAAAAATTTTCAGTTGCTTATTTCTTTCTTAATTAATCGGGAACCTGGATATTGTTTGGGATCAATGGGTTTGTTTTTTAATTATCTTCATCTCCAGTAAATTTTAGTTCATATTATTCGCTTTTGATAAACTGCGTGAGCCACCTTAAATTATTCTGCACTGAAAAAAGTTCGATTTTTCAGCAAGTTTTTTTTTATTATTTAAATTTTTATTGTATTCTAATAAACAGAAAAACTTAAAGTAAAAAAAAAAAATTTATTAAAAAAAATTTTTTTAAGATTTAATTAGGCAATGCCTTATGGATACTATCTAATTGTAAATGAAGTGCCTATATTTTTTTCTTTAGTTTTTATATGTTACAAATCTTATTAGTTTTCAGTTACAGATTTAAATAATTATTACAGAATTAAAAAACAAAATTAGTATATTACGATCCTAAGCCAGAAAAATAAAGAATGGCCCAAATCGTACGTAAATTACCTTCCGAGGCGAAGCCGAGCTACTGTCCAGAAAAATCAACTTAATTAAATAAGCTTATGTTAATTAGAACTTTTGAAACTACAAATTCAATTAATTAGTTTTTGATATTAAATATATTGAAAAACAAAAAAACTTGAATATCTAAAACACACGTGTGTAACCTGTTTTAATATTGAATTAATTTAATATATTGAGTTATTCATGTTAATTCAGTCGGTTATTTATCTTCAAAAATGCGGAATAACCGATTTCTTTTACAAATAAACTAAAAATCCTTGATTTTTTCTTTACATTCATAGGATATCATTGGACATTTTACTGTTTTAGTTTTTAATTTCATTGAATACGATTATTAGCAACAATATTTATGCTTTTTTTTGTATAAAAAATTTAGGGACAAAGAAATGAATTAATTACAAAAGTTTGAATGCACTGTAAAAATATATTGAAAAATCAAGCAAATCTTACATATAATTATAAAATCACAAAAATATGGATGGTTAAATCATGAAATTTTAAGATAGTTTGCAAATTTTTTTTTTATTTCAATAAATTTTCTACCATTAAGCTAACCATTAGGCTAAGTTTTGAGTAAATTGATTGAAAACCTACTTGAATTTTCAAGCAATTGCTTCAAAATTCAATCTTGCTTGAAAATTCAAATGCTTTAAAATTTAAGTAATTTATTTTTACAGTGTAACTTCGAAAAGACGTGAAGCTTTAAAGACCCAGTAGGATCATTAAAATTAACGAATTCAAAAACTCTCCTTGTTATTCAAAATAGTATTTTTTTTTTTTATTTCCGTGTGTATCCATAGACATTTGTATGACATAATCTAAAATTAGATAATGTGAAAATCAATATTTGAATATCTTATTAATTTTTTTAGAAGCAATAAATTTTATTTCAATAATAATAATATTAAAAATACTCAAATTACTATGTATACCTTGAAAAATTTTGTAATCAGCTAATGAAATATTTCTAAATAGTTTTTTTTTTCAATTAACTTTTTTAAAGTAAAAATTTTTATTATTAATCGAAAATCCGCCAGTAATAGTAAATAAAAATTTACTACAAAATAATTAACTACCTTTATGAATATGTGTGGGTATATTGAAACTGCGCCGTTGTCATGTGAAATGTGCTTACTATATACAGAAAACTTATTGCGTTTTCTCTTAGAAATGTGTAAAAGCTCTTTGCTATACATACAAAAAAGCACAAATGAATGAAAAAAAGTTAACAAACAGTATAGTAAAATAATGTATAGTAAAAAATTATTTAACTATTCAAGAAAATTTTTTACTTAATTTTTCTTAATTAAAAAAAATAGAATAAAATAAATATATAAATTACCTTGTTGTGTAGGCGCGACATGCATGACTCAAGTAAGGGCCTAAATGAAGGGCGGATCATAAAACCGCTTTTCATGACACACTTTAACTATTCTTAATTAATATTTAATATTATTACACCTTTTTTTTTTTAATTTAAATATACACTCTGTTAACAATAATTTATAATGTAAAAAATATATTGCGTAAAATTTTTATTTATTTATTTTTTAACAATTAAAAATAGAATCATTAAATATTAATAATGAGGAAGAAATATCTTTAAACATTTTTATAACAAATTTAAATATAAAAAATAATCTTCGTTGTTTTTTTTTTAAGCTTTAAAACATGTTGCAAGCTCTATCTCTTTAATATATATATATATATATATATATACTTTGCTTGTATAACCTCACGTATATTAAAAGCACGAATTATTTATTTTAAGTTATAAGTGTGAAAAAAAATTATTTTAATCAATAAAATAGAGAAAAAAAATTTTTTAAATTAAAAAAATACGAAAATTTATTTATATATCTAAAAATAAAAGCTCTGTCAAGTATAAAGTTAAGTTAATGCAACGGCGCATCAAAACAGACTGAAAAGAAGTTTGGTAAAGGCGATTGTGCTTTTTAGTTTATATGGTAACTGTGTTATATTATTTCGTCATCTGAAAAAACGTTTATTTAAAAAATTTTTTTTAACTTCCCCTACTCTAAAAATTTTTTTTTTATTGTATAATAGGTACTTTAAATTATGAAAGTTCTATAGTATTAAAACAGGAAGCTTTTTAATTATTTTTAATTTAAAATCTATATATATTAACAATTAATGTTAAAGAAATTATTTTGCGCCGAATCAATTGTGTTTGAATGAAATTGTCCTTGGATTTAAAAAAATTTATATGTATGCACTTTTTTGGTATTGAATTTAAATAGAAACTCAATCATGCAGATTCGCCAAAACTTTCATTATATAGAATCGGTGTGTAGAGTTATGATTATATTAAATCAATTTTATTTAAATGTATACGAAATAATCCAACATTTTTGTGAAAGAAAAATTTTTATGCTTAATTTTTTTAGTGAACTTTGTAGTAACAGTAATGAAGCTTCGGATAGTTACGGGCTGGATGCTAGCTAAAAATCTGGGCCAACTTTCTGAAGCTTCATTTCTGCTCAGTTTAGATCAGTGCAAAAATTACTAAACAGGATAAAAAATGAGCTATATAATTTTATATAATTTTTCTCGCAAGTTAAATGACTAACAAGTATCAAAAGGGGTTTTCTAGCTTCATGGTACATCTTTTGCAGGATGACCTTCACCGATTGACCCCAAATTTTACAGATGTTTTTATACATGTAACACATGATCCCTCCCCAGTTTTTAGCCCTCTAGATGGGATAGTGCCCAAATTGGTCCATTTGAACCTTTTTGGGAAATTTCGCTAATCTTTTTTAGTAATTAGGTTATAAAACCGACTAGAGACGAAAAAAAAATATTTTCAAAAAATACCCCTATATAAAATTTCCCACTGAATCCAATTTTTGTATCAATTTAAGTCTACAAAATGAAGAAAATGAAGAATTTTGCGGCAGCTGCGCTAATTTGATTTTCTAAAAAGTCTATCAGTCAAAAATCTTCTAACTGGAACCAGAGAATCTTGAAAGCATATATTTTAAGTTGGCGAAACTTTTGGCTGGATATATTAAAACATAGCAAAAAGTTATGGGATTAAATGATGATTTTTCAAAATTTTAGTAAAAAGCTAGTAAAAATTGCTCATTCAGTAAAACTACCCATTTTTATCTTATTCTGAATTTTTTCGAAAAATTAATAAGAATTTGAAAAAATAATTAAATCGGTTCCTGATCATCGTAAAAAGAAAAGTTTTAGATAATTCTGGGGTATTTTTTCCTTGGCTATTAATTGCTTCAAGAAAAAAATTAGTGGCCAAAAAAATTACAGTATGCTGAGTAGCTAATTTAAATTTTTAATATTTTTCTCTGTAAATATTAACATAAGTCCAAATAAAAGAATTTTTCTCAATCAAACTAATTTTTTTCTTGAAGCAATTAATAGCCAAGGAATAAAAGTTTCTACAATTCTTAGACCTTAAAAATAATAATTTTTTAAATTTTTTTTCAAAACTTGAAGCTATAATTTTAAATTTACCAGAAAGAATTACAAATCATCCAAAAACAAAACCCAGGCTTTTTATTTTATTGAATACTTTCAAGTTTCACTGACCTATTTTTTGAACATGCTTTAATAATCAGGCCATATACTTGCCTGTATAATTTAACTAAATTTTCGCAAAGCAAAATTTTTATTCGTATCAAACTTATTAAAACCATCATAGTATAAAATATTATATATTATTCAAGGACTGAAATTATATATAAAATTCACACATATAAGTATTTTTTAAATATATGTGTAAATATATGTCAATAATATTAATTAATACCAGAATTAATAGTCAGCAGCCAATAATAATGCACATATTAAATATTTACATAAAAAATAAGGCAGCGATCAACTTTGTTCTATAATGTATACAGACAAGATATAATTATAAATGTCCATGTAATTATATAATCCAATATTATACACTTACGTCTTATAATTTATTATATGCTAAAAAAATAGATTTTTATAAATAGAATACTTTGCTCAATATAATACATATTATACATATTTTTTTTATGCTTTGGAAAAATAAAGACTACTTAAGTCTCGTGTTGAAGAGCATTCAATTTTATGAGGCAGGGGGAGTATGATATTCATGAAAAATTCTTGATTCAGCTTTACCAGTTTCTCGTTTAATCAAATATTTTTATTAGAAAATATGGTTACAGTATTTCAAAATATGATAACTACTGATCTCACTGATCAATAAACTGCTTTCTTGAAGACACTCGCATTTACTTAAACAATGATCTATTTTCTAGCTTCAGGCGAATATTGTTATCGCTTTTAATGAAAACCTGTGTGTTTACATTAAAAACGTTAGGTTTGCATGATAGTATAAAAAATTTTTCGCTCATTGCTCTAAGCTGGTGCAAAGTTCATGCTTATATTTTTTCCCTAGTTTAACAAGTAGCTGTACCCTTAGAGTAAAATTTTCTTATTAAAATTAAAAGAATGTTAAAAAAATATTTTCAATTTTTGAAAAATTAGCTGATGATATAAATAAATAAACAATTTAAATACACAATAAAAATTCCTGATAAAGGCATTTACTATCGTGCAATAGGAAAAATTTCTAAGAATTCTACAAAAATTTCCAAGAAATTTTACTATTACTTAAAAATAATTACTGTATATTTATGAAATAATTTATAAGTTTTAAATTTACTTAAAACCGTAAATTTACTAATTTCAGTAAATTTACGAAAAAATCAAAAATTTTCAATTTTTTTTTGTGAAAACTATTTATTGGGAATTTACAAAATCAAAAATAAAACTTTTAGTTACAACTGTTTTCGTGAATCCAAAAAAAAAAAAAAAAAATTTTCCCATTTTTTGTAATCTTGTTTATAATGAAAATTTAGTAAAACTACGTTTTTTATTAAA
Organism: Anagrus nilaparvatae; assembly: GCA_022575985.1. Lineage (NCBI taxonomy): Eukaryota > Metazoa > Arthropoda > Insecta > Hymenoptera > Mymaridae > Anagrus > Anagrus nilaparvatae. The sequence continues at coordinate 16,811,476 of JAKSXM010000272.1, forward strand.
AATTTATTGGAAGGTGGAAGTTATTTTTAACAGTGCACCTTGACAGGAAAATTATTAGAATAAAAAAAAAACAAAGAATTTTTATTCTTTCACAAAAAAAAATTATTGCAATTGCAGCAATTGTACAAAATAGTAAACGAAAGGCCTATTTTGTCTAAACAATTTAATTCTTTTTATGTCCTGCCGGTCTGACCCACTCTTGGCTTTTTCTACTTACAAGAATTTTCGAGATTTAACTGACGCTTAATTACCATTTTTATCAAACGTTTAGTGGTAGCATATCTGCAATTTATTAAATTGGAAATAAATTTTCGTTCGTTAATGTCATTGAAATTATGAAAAGTAATTAAAGTTTTCTTATAGATTACTCGATAGTGCTTTATTATACGTAAATTTTGAGAGTAAAACATTGCAGAAGATATTTTTTTTTGCTTTTTGTGAAAAATAGTTTTTCCTATTTACCGAGGTTTCCACGTGACTTTTGCCAAAACATTTACAGTAGATTTGGGTTTAGGGAAAAGATCTAATTAGAATGCAAGAAAACGATTAATTCAGGCTTATATATATGACATTACTTATGGACATGCAAAAATAATATTCCAAATAGCAGTTTACCATTCCAGACGAAGTCAATTTGAATTAATTTGGCCCATTCTTTATCTTTCTAGGGCCATGGGTCGTAATATACTATTATATATCTAGAGCAAATAACATCCTTTTTTGGTTTCCCGGGTGTAAAACTCGTGCGTAAAGAATTTTACATATCTTGGGCAAAAAAGCCTATTTTCTGCCTTAGAGAGACGACTTTTTTGCCCATTATATGTAAAACTATATTTTAGAACATGGGACAAAATATGGAGTTCGACTTTTGCATGCTGTCTATATGCAACTGCATGCATACCCGAAACCAATATTGTATCCCTTGTTTAATATCCCTTGCAGAATATAAATAGATATATTCTGCACTCGTTCTACGCCTAGATAGGCAAAAAATAATATAAGCACATTGGGCGAAATACTTTATAGACACTAGCGTGAACACATACCATTCGTGCTAGTGCCAAAACTTTTGCGCCTTTGATACTAATATACTATTTTGCCCATTATATATAAACTATGTTTTAAATCACGGGGAAGAATTTGCCTACTCGGGGAAGTTACTCTTGTGTTAGGGCGCGTTCATAGTGAGTACAAGTGACCGGTCGATCGATCAACTGATGCTATCAAGGGTACTAAAAATTGCATCGTTTTTTTGACCCGGGTAGACCTACAGCTTCCTGGGGCATCCAGGAGATCAAATCACGACCCAGACTAAAGATATGAGTAAATATTTTGTCAGCAGATCCCATCTAAAAATGTTTTGATAACAACAGTTGATCGATCGACCGGTCACTTGTACTCACTATGAACGCACCCTTACGCATATTTCAATCGTGGCTTCACTTTTGGCTTATTTTAACGAAAACCAGTCAGTATCTCCTTTATATAAATATTTCAATTCATTTTAAAAATTATTTGTTGAAAAAATTGATTTTTTCTTTTATAATTTTTATGATATGTATAAGGTAAATTAATTTACTCGAAAACTAATTTTCAAAATGACTTCAAATTCTACATTTAGATAAAGGAGATACTGACAATTAAAGGCATGTTTTTGGTTTTGCTTAAAAATTTTTTATAAAATAATAAATGAGCCAAAAGTCAAGTCACGATTGAAATACGCGTAATACAAGAGTAACTTATTCCCGATTGGGTGGGGCTCGACTTTTGCATGCTGTCTGCACTCACTCGTGCATATAACTGCATGCAAAGTCAAATTTTTTTTCCGATTTTCATGCATGAAATTTTGTTCATTTTTGCAAGGAAAAACATTTTTAGACATCTTTTTGGTAATTTCGGACTAATAAAAAAATCCAGAAAGAGTTACAAAATAGCTATTTATGTAACAGTGTTTTCAGCTGCCGTCATTATTGCCCTTATTGAAGAAAAAACATTCTGAACCTCGTGTTAGAATTATTTATCATATCAAATACAACTTTTTGGTGCAACGTGCCTCGGGCCTATATATTCCGTTGCATTTGATAAAATAAGGTACCTATCATTCTGAGCGGGACATAAATTTGCACATAAAAGTACAAATTTACGTCCCGCTCTGGATGACGGTGTATGTATTAAATAATAAAAAGTGGGAGTAAATTTTGAAGGTGGTGGTTAAAATTTTTTTCTCGTCTGAATCAAGGTCTGAATGCTCCCTAATCATTTCTAAGACTCGTTTAATTAAATAATAAAAAAAAATTATATTCCCTCACTTATTTTTAAAAATAAACTATAAATATAAAAAAAATTTTTAAATGAATTTTTGTTAGGACCAAATTAGTTAAACAATAAAAAAACATTTACAATTGAATAATTTAATACATCAAAGTATAATTTGCGTCGAGTTATTAAATACAATTATATTTAATTAAAATTGAGAAGAATAAAACACAATACATTTTTTGATACATCATCCTTATTAACTTAAATATGCTTGTCCACACATCTATAAAAATCTTATCAAAACTAAAATTTACTCTATTATAACTTTTCAACAAATTTCATAATCAAGGGAATTCAGTATTATTAAGATTTTAAACTGATAAAGAATAATTAATTTTAAAAAAAATAAATATAATTTATAAAATTAAGGCAAGAAAAGAAACAACATTTATTGTTTTAAAATAAAATTTTGTTTATTAATTATATAAAGTATCAAAATTTATTTGGTAAATGCCATAATACAGAATAGTATAAAAGATTTTACATATCTATCAAATTTAACTATTGAATTTTTGACAATAAAAATATTCATACCTACATAAAAAATTAGAATGGAAATGCAGTTTAAAATGCAATAAAAAAAACTATTATAAAAAATTATTCATTCAAACAAGAAAAAAGAATAAAAAATTATTACATATTATATCTTAAATAAATAGAATCAACTAGAACAATCGATATTAATAATTATACCAAAAAATATATTTATAAGTATGTAAAATATTTATATTAATATACCTTATTATATATACAAAATAAGCATCCAAATAAATTTTTATTATCTTTTTTTTTAATCTTCTCTTTTTATGTATATTTAAATCTATTTAACTTCACTGATTATAAAATACACTTATAACATGCATTATTTATAAAAATTCATCCATCTATATTAAAAAAAAAAAAAAAGAATTTAATATTCCACAAAAAAAAATTAATTTTGTCATATATATCCATTATTTATAACAATACTTTCAACAATTGGAATTGCTAACGATTTCTTTGCCACAAAATTATTATTAATGCGAATTGATGAAGTAACGATAAACAAGCGTTGCTAATATTCCAAGTGCTATCGGTATCAGCCATGATTTCAAGGAGCCACTGCAATATTTTCAAAACCATTGATCACATGATGAAGCAGCAACAACTGCATTATTTATTTTATATTATGCACATATATATAAATAAACACAAAGCATTTTTATGTATTTATTAAAATTTAGTTAACTTTACCGTTAGTAATTGTATATTGGTGAAACCATGAAAAAATGCTATTGTGATTATTAGTATATTACCATTTATTTATTTTAATGAAAATAAAAATAATAATGTTTTTATATATATGCATATAATTTTATAATTAAAACATACCTGGAATCATCATCTCCAATATTTTTATTACTCGAATCTTGAGTTTTCTTATCATTCGTGTTGATTCTTTCTTCCTACATTAAAAAGAGTATAAATAAAATATAGATTATTTTAAATCTAATAATTGATAAGATATTTACTTCAACTATTTCTCCAACTTTATAACCTTCCATCATTTGTCTAGCATCAGTCGAATGACCAACATCTTCAAAACTTTCGGTAGCATCTTTACCAGCTTGCTCTAAAAGAACTTCTTCTCCACCAGGATGCTATGAAATTTTAAAATACAAATTTTTAATTGAAATATTATAAAAAATTATACATAAGTAAAGTAATTATTTAATTAAAATATTAATTAAATACTATTGGTTATAATTTTATAAACGTGGCAATTGTAATAATAATATATTTTAAATACCTCATTTAAAAATGCAGTTACATTATAAACACTATTATGTACAATTAAAAATGTATCTTTGCCGTCTTTGGTTTCAGCAACTTCACTTCTTTTAAATAATTTTTGAGCACTGGTACCTGAAGATTCTGTAGACGCCATTTTTGTTAATTGAACTATATATACATATACTGAGAGTTCTTGTGGACAGTCTGACACTCTACACTCTACTAACTCAATTCACCTATAATCAATTATTAGCGATCATCATAATATGATGATTATATGTATATATTTTAGATATAGGCTTATTATTTCATAACAAATATTATTTATGAATATTACAAAATTTGCAATTCCCTATATCAATAGGTATTTATTAAAACATAAAAATGCAGAAAAATTTTGATGTATAAACTAATAATTTTTTATATAAAAATTAGATAAATAAATACAAATATTATATTTTGGTCATTATAATTATTAGATGAGCATCAGTATAATTAAAGGAAAAGGGAAAGGAAAAAAAACATCATTAATAACTTTAAATAGATTTTTAATTGGCACAATTTGCAGAATAACATATTCATTTTAAAATAGTAGCTTCTTTTTTTTTCTAATTTATATTTTACATATCTTTCATTCATAATAAGTAGGCACATAATTATTCTAGTCAGTTTTTCATACGTAATCACATATATAATATTTGCATATATATAAATATATAGTATATATGTATATATATATAGATAAGATAAAAAGAATATATTTTGTCACGCACATTTACATAAAAATACACATTTGTGTATAGAAGAAATTTTACACAATTTTATGAAATCAGTTGAAAACATCAAGATATAGCACTACATCTTGATGGTTGAAATGCATAATTTATAAAATAACATAATTCATAAATTGACATGCTTACAAATATATATATATATATATATATATATATATATATATATATATATATAGTATTGCGTATTCGTCATTTAAAACATAACAAAACATGTATTTTTAATATAATTTATAATTTTTTATAGTTCTTATTTTATTTCAATTATAATAAACTATTTTTTATATACAGGGAAACTAATTAATATTTTGTAAATGCTATTCAATAATTTTTAAAGAATGAAATAAGAAAAAAAAAAATATAAATTATATTAAATTTCTGTCGAAACTTAATTGACTAATCTTCTTCAACATATTCTTTGGGAAAGAAACCAACTTGATCGCCAATTTTTCCTTTCCACCAACCTTTGGCATCACCTTCTTTACTTAGTACAACAACTCTGCAACCTTTACGAAGATTTAATTGATTACGTTCACCACCTCGAAAATCAAATAATGCTTTGGCAAGAACTCTTCTATATGGCCACAGAAGTCTTTGATCTAATTTTTCAAAATTTTCAGCTAAAGATACTCTTTCATAATATTCAATTAGTTCTACTATGCTTTTAAAATAACGTGATTCACTTAGGTAATAAAGATCTGCACCATCAACTTCTCTTTTAAAAATTCTAATATGCTTTACTACACCGTCGGCCCTTGAAAAAAATTAAATCAGAATTTTATTATTCTTAATTACTTACTAAATAAATTACTTACTTTATACTTAGTGCATAGTTAGTTTCATTTTTTAAACGCGAATATGGATGAGAAGCAGTGTTTGTAGCTGGCCGAACACGTAGCATGTATGTACCATTATCTCGTACTTCAAGTTTTTGAGTTGCAGCTTCTCTTCCTAATTCACCAACGTACCATAGCTTATCAGATAATTCACGTTCAAAAGGCAATGGTGGTGGCGGTGGCGGTGGTGGTGGAGGAGGTGGTGGTGGAGCTGGCATACATCTACCAGAGTTAGCAATGCATTGCTTATGCACTGATATTCGACAAACTTCACATTTATATCCCTGTTAAATATAAGTTTTTATGAAAAATATTGTTTTGATGCGACAAAATTATCAATTTCAGTTGTACCTGAAAGATTCTTCCTTTTAAAAATTTTTCGCACTCATCACAGCTTTGAGCTTTGTCAAAAGTTGTTAATTTAAATTTATGGTTAGTATTACGACAAGCTGCAGGATTGACATTATCTATTGCATCTTGTAATGCTTTAATCCACATTTGTTTTTGTTCTTCAGTTCTTGCATATAATGTATATGCTTTGCTTCTTTGTTTTTGAACTAAAAGCCATTGATACGACCAACGAGAATCTCTTCCAATCGTTTTCTTGCCTGTATGATCTTCAATGCCATATTCATCTAATTTTATAGTTTCTCTGTAACAATACTGATCTCCTCTACCAGTTGCTTTACAAATTAAAACAGCTTGTTCAAATACAAACACATAACGAGCTTTGACCCTCTGATCCACATGGGCTCTCACCTGAAAAAAGTTAATAAAATAAAAAAAATTTAATAAAATAAAAAAGTTAATAATAATAAAATAAAATAATTAATTATAAAAATAAATTTTTTTTTTTTACCTTAAGTTCACCATCCCGAAGTAATCTACCATAATCTTTTAACTGAACATCGTCTGATCTCTCCCAATCAATAATAGAATTTTGAATATCTTGTATTATATCAAGAGTATCAGAATCTCTTTTAACTTCATTTATGTATTGCGCTATATCTACCATAACATCTCTTGCTTTTTCAAGTTGATGCCTGTCTTGTTTCCAATCATGTGGTGTTTCTTCAATTAATTTATCTAACAATAAATGATACTTCAAAATTCTTTGCATTGGTACGGATAATATATCTCTTAATTTAAATTTTCCATTATTGGCTTCTTGTTGGCATTTCTTTTGAAAAAAAAAAAAAAATAATTTAAATTTTATGATTAAAATAAAAATAATAATACAATAAAATAACTTTACCAAGACTTCTGAACTAATAATTTCATTATTGGCGCACAATTCTTGTAATGTTGTTTGTGCTAACGTAAGATTAGCACAATATTCACCATAAATTAAAAACTGTTCTCGCCAATCAAGAAATACTTGAGCTAATGTTGAACTATCACGAATTGCTTTACGTGTTCTTAATTGACTAAGAAATCCTGTATGAATTTCAGCAAGATCTTTGATTCCAAAAAATATAATATTTAAATCATCAGATCTTATAATTGATGCCATTGGTCTTGCAAAATATTTTAATAAATTATTTAAAACTTCTGTGTAATTACGCTCTGTTTCAACAAGTTCTTGTATAACGTAATCCCTTTTTTCAACACCACTTATTGCTACAGGAGCATCCTTTTTTTAAAGAAAAAAAAAATTTATGAATTAAAATATATTTACAACTTATCAAATAAATAATTAACTATTATTAATTAAAGTGCCTTAAATGCATGCACGTAAATGAGCTAATAATGAGTAATTTGCAAAAATAAAAAATTAAAAAAAAAAAAACACCTGTGCACAAGCTCCAACTGAAGCTAATCCAGTTCCACTTTGTGATGATGCTGTTGTTAATGATGTAGTTGATGTTATTGAAAATGAAGGCTCTACAGGACTTCTTGATGAGGCAGTAAGATTGAGATTACAAAGATCTTGATAAACTTTTTCACTTCTTGCTTGAGTACATAATTCATCGTAATCATCTTCTTCGACATTAATGTTTGGTCTATTTCTAACATAAAATGATATTCCACCAGGACCATCTTTTTTTGTATACCTCCTATGACGAATTTCCACATCTCTGCTTTTTTTGTAATTAAATAAAAATAAGCGTGATAGCCATGCAAAAAAGCTCGACATATTTTAAAAATTATTTGTAAATATTATACAAATTAAATAAATAAATGAATGATTGTCTAGTGAATCTCGCAACATAAATATCATGATTATTATAATTTACGCGCGATATGATTTAATACAAAATTTAACTACAAAGAAATAATTAAAAAAATTTTGTTTATGTAAACACAAATAATAATAATAAACATTCAACATTTAAAAATTTAATTATATAATATGTACCTCCTCCTTATCTAGTTGACCTAACTCATGGGCAATGCCAGTAGGTGCCCAATCATATCCGCGTAAAGTTGCTAAAGTATTATTTGAGGAAGATGTTGATTTTGACGCATTATTACGCGAAAAGCAAAGTAATTCATGATAAACTCTCGATTCATCTAAATCATTTGCTATCCTAGGTTTTATTGTAAATGCAACGACTCCTGACTGCGTGATTAAATTTGTGCTATGTAATAGACAACATTTTTTTTTATTGCTAATGTAATCATTAAGTAATACATGAATTATACGATGAAAGGTCAAAAAATAAAATAATAAAATTAATTTATGTAGTTTATAAATTAAAACTTAAACTGTAATTAAACAGTAAGAATATTTTATTATAAGTTGTTTCTTGTATCCAATAACTTAAAAATTTTAATTAATTGAATTAAAAAGTATTATAAATTTTCTGGCTACTAAAAATAACATAATTCACGTGTTAATTATAATAAACAAATGAAAACAAGAAAGGAATTATTTATTTTTTAAATCTGTAGAAAACTGACAAAAATATTCAAATACTTTATCCTGATAATTGTAAAATATTACATTAGAGAACATAAAAAAAAGTCAAATAAAAATGTTATAGTTTACAAATTATAATTATAATTTTGTAATTTATTCATAATTGGAATATTTAAATTCAGCGTTTTTTTTGATTAATTAAAAAATTTACAGCCCTAATAGAAAATTACTATCTTAGTTTATAATTTCCGAAAATAATTTACTTAAACAAGTCAAGTGCTAGTAATAAAAAATAAAGAATTTAAGCAACTTACCCAACACCAGTTTTTTGTAAGTCCTTGTAATCTTCATCTTCAGATTTTCCTTTGCCAACTGTAAAACCTCTGTAAAATAAATAAAAATTTATAAAATTACAAATTAACTAAGCCTCTATAGTAGCTTTTGCATATTTACTTACAAAATGCCTTTTGATTTAAAACTTTCAGAATTAGATAACACTGACAATGTGCATAAAACTTGGTGAAAATTAGACATTTCAAAAAGTTCAGATGGTTGAAATAAATCAGATTCAGATAAACCAAAAACACTGTGACAAGCAGATAAAAATGCTTTAATATTTCGTAAACATAAAAATTGTGCCATTTGCGGCTTTTGATTGACATCTTTGGTGTCTATGCTTTCTGGTTCAATAACGTTTAATAAATTACAAAGTAAAACACCATCTCTTAAAATATGTGCCAAATCACCAGGTGTTGAATTTGGCCAGTTAGCTTTATGATCAGTTCTTATCGCTCTGCATCTTGTCAACCAAGTGGAACATTCACGCCATGCACAACCTTCTGAGCTTGACATTGCAGATGCGCTATTATTACTGTCATTGCCACAGTTACCATTATTATTTGATTCATTCATGGTTTTAGCTAGTTAATATTTATTTTAAACTAATTAATTATATACTATAACAACATTGACTGTTAACACTGAAAAGCACGTTAAATAAGGCAAATGCAATACTTTTAAAGTATAAGGAATGCATCGAACTTGAACAAGAATTTTTTAATTTGTACTAATCTAAAGTTTGCAGCATAAAATATTCATCTGAAAAATAAAAGTATTATAAATTTTATGCAAATATATACAAAATTTTTCAAAACTATAATTTGTAATTACCTTTATTTTGTTACATATAGGTACGATGATTTTAGAATGCTGCAGTAGTTATATTATAATAAAAAATTACAAATATATTGGTATATTTTTAAATGCATACTAAATGCAGTTGTTTTTGATTGTAACAAATAATTGTAGATTGTCTATTTTCCAAGATTGAGAAAAGGTCATTATAATTAAAATTTTTATATTTATAAGCAAAGTTCTTAAATAATGACACTTTATTATTCATATCGATAACAACGAGTTTTTCATTATTTTAATACTCTTAAAATTAATATTAGGTAATTTTATCAATAAAAACTTTTTTTTAATTAAAATATGTATCTCATAAAATTAGAATAATAGATAACGAATTTTTATTATTATTCTTATATTTGTATCACTTGTAATAAAAAAAATACAGATTAAGTAATTTAGAAAATAAATTAATTTCTAGGTAAAATAAAAACTTTAATTTAGAATCCTATAATCATCAATATTTGCAACATAAAAAAACTATTTTTTACTCTCATCTTTATTCACATATTATAAAAGATTCTGCACACTTCACCTCTCCGTATCTCCAATCTTCATGTGTTCCATTTTTTTTTTATAAAGATAAGCACAATAAATACTACCTATATATCGATTTATATACGCATATTTTTAATAATATTATACAAACAATAAATATTTTTTTTTTTTATTAAAAAAATACTGCAGAAAGACGGAAAGACTGAAGACATTTCCATTTTCCACTGAAAATCGTCCCCATCTAGTAAATTTTTTTATCCAATGATATTACTAGAAAAGTCCCTAGTGCAAGTGATCGCGGTAATTTCAAATATTATTATTAAATAAAAATACAAATACAATGATAATTATTTATTATATAAATTTTTATGATGTCCTATTTATTTAAAAAAATTTTAAATTATTATTTATTGCTTCTTTAATCTTTTAATATACTTTATTAAATTCCACTTAAATATTGATTACAAAAAAAATTTTATTCTTATTTCAAAAAAGCAAAAAAAAATTATTTTATTTATTTTCAGAACCGAAAAAATAAACAAATTGGTAAAAATATTAATTCAGTCAGTTAAAATAATATAAATAAATAATCTGAATTTTGAATTTTATTTTTCGACTTTTTTATTTTACTTCACACCTCAAGTATTAAAAAAAAAAATATATTTATCTATAATTATTTTATCGCATTAAAAATGAAAAAAAAAAAATATTTTTTGTTTTGCTTCACACTTTTAATATTTTAAAATAAATATATTTATCTATAATTATTGTATCATATTGAAAATGATAAAAAACATTATTGAATTCAAACACCGATTATATATATATTGTACACTGAAAAATAAATCCGCTTGCGTTAAGCGGGTTTTTTTTCTCAAATGATTGTAAATGACTTGAAACGTAAAAAAAATGAAAGAAAAAAATTTGTTCTTTTCTTTTTTAAAAAAATTTCTCAAATCTCATCCATACCAATTGACACATATCCCAAGTAAGAGGGAAAAACAGTTTTTTTTTTTTTATTTCTTTAAGTTTCAAGTCATTTGATAGCTACAAGCGGATTTTTTTTGCAGTGCAAAGAGAGTAAAAATAAAATATGTTGAATATTGAATAATGAAAATCTATTCAAAATTTCAAATATCGTCGAAAAATAACAATAGACCTCTGGGATAAAATTTATCTTTGGAAGTTAAAGTAGACAAAATTTTTTCTATGAAAGTCTAATATTTCACCTGAAAACCAGGAACATTATTTTCAACTTTAAAAATTATTTTTTATTTTAAGGGGTCCATTTATACTTGAGATATTTATACACACCGCAAACAAAAATTTGCTATATTTTGATGAGCTGGAGAAAAATTTGTTCGAAACTTCATTTACTGGAAGCAATAAATTCGATTAATTTATTTAATTACCTACTTATAACTAAAATTATGGCAAAAATTTTTTATTTCGTGCAAAATTTTATCAAACAGATATTGTTGATCTAAAAAATAAAATGGACAAATTTTTTTCCAGCTCTATAGGGCTTTTGATTGATTTTTTATTTGACTATCAGATTTGACTGTTTTGTTATTATTTATACCCTAAAATGTAAAATTTGGACTGTAAAAGTTTATCACTTAAATAAAACCTACATAAATAAATAACATTCACAACAAAATTTATAATATATATCATTAATGTAAAATCAATTTTTTTTTTAATGGATGATTAAATCATGAAATTTTATGATAATTTGCATATTTGGTTTTTATTTTAATTGTTTTTGGCCGCATATCAGCCTCAAAAAGTTTTAAGTAATTTTTTGAAAATTCGAGCAATATATTTTTACACAGGAATTTCAACACGCGATTAATATTTAAGTTGCAAAAGTTTGCTTTTAATTACACAGGTGCAATTTTGTTTTCAATTTTTTAAGATCCAAAATAAACTTATTTAAAAGATTTTTTATCTAATTTTTTGAAGTTTTAAGAATAATTTTATAAAATTTTAACATTGACTGCTAATCATATGCCTAAAGTAAATTTTTCTTTGCAATTTAATTAAATCAAAAAATTGTTATTTATTGAAAGAATGGGAAATAATTAATCTCTCATAAATTGTTATCAAAAATGTTTATTTTTTCTCGTTATGTACCAATTAAATTAACTTTTTACTTCATTACATTATATGAAGTAAAATTATAGTATAATTTTTTCGTAATTGCAGATAAACCGCGGTATAAATTGCAGTAATAACAATTTATAGAAAAAAATTTGTAAAAAAATTTTATTTATTTTTTCTTCTATAAATTAACTACGCAGTATTATTAAACTTCATTGTTTGATTCCAAGAATTCTCTTGTGAAGTACAGAAATATAAAATTTAAATTTGTACTTTTTTCGTCTATGTAAATTTTTCTGCGATTTTTAATTTTTTTTTTTGGCTGCGCAATTATCGAAATCTACCGTACCAACAAAATTTAAAAGTGTTTTTCAAATATCAAATGCAATTTTACTGTTTAAAAAACTTACCAAACAGTATTTTAAAATGAAATTTATTCATAATTAAATATAAATACTTTTTTTGATTGAAAATAATTTTATTAAATCTGAAATTCAAATACGATAAAACAATAAATCTGAGCAGAATAAGATTGCAGCGCTTTTTGAAAATGGCACTTGCGGCGTTTAGAGGCGCCAAATTTCATTTTGGGACTTCCCCGAGTTCATTCAATTCCATTTTAACGTACAGGATGAGGGTATAAATTGAGATTCGTTTAACGCTTTTAGTCAGTAGAAGCTTGAAAGCCGATTATACAACAAGTATTTTTCTAAGTGCAAAATAAAAACCAATTTTAATAAACGTAAGTTTTTAATTTAAACATTAAAATTTTTAATAAGTTTTAAAATTAAATAAATTTTTATGATTTATTAGTTTAATTTTTTTATTTTATTTTTATAATAATATTTTTAAACAAATTAAATTTTACTTGCCTTTTTTTTATTTTTTAAGTTGTAATAGCTAACTTATGCATGCATTTTTGTTTTGTTTTTAATTTATAAGTGAAAATATATACTGCAGTGAATAGTTTTCGTTATAATTATAATATTTAAAAATTTTCATTCAAAAGTTTATTGTCATTAAAAATAAGTCGGCAAAAAATTATAAGTAACAATTTTAAATAATTTTTAAAACACATGATTTATTTTTTTAAATAATTAATTAATACTTCAAGTGCGGCATAAAAGTGTTTAAAAAAAAATATAAAAAGTAAAAACTATTTTCAATATATAAGTGTATGAAAAATGATAAAATTTATCTGCGTGTGTATTTTTACAAAAAAAAAAAAGAATTTATTTTTAATGTATAAATAATTAAAAACAATTGTTTCTATTTTTTACAGATGCCAAACCACCAAGATGCTAACCGCACAAATCAATGTAACCCAACTCATCAACCAACTGGTCCTGGACATCAGGCCAGCTACCAAGGTCAGGGAACAAAAAGCGATCTTAACAACCATGGGAATCAACTCAACCCCAACCATGGGCAGTATGGTGGTGGAAATAAAAAATAATTAATTTTAAATTTTGCATTCAAAAAATTGTCTTTTTTATTTGAATTTTTGATACTTAAAATATTAATTAAAATTAATTAAGAAAAATCTTTTTTTTATACTTTTATACAAAATTTTTATACCAACATTAATTATGAATACATAAATTTTCTTCAAAAAAAAAAAAAATGTTATTATTTTTACCTTTATTCAATATCCAAATAATTATCCTCTAATAAATACATTATACAGAAAATTAGAATTTATGTAAAAAAATTAAATTAAATAAAAAAATTTATTTGCAGATTTTTTACTTTAGTACTTTCTTCAATATTTTTAAATAAATATTTATCTAATAATTAATTAAAAAAAATTTTAATTATACAATCACAATAGCATAATAAAGAGATGATTATACTTACTCTCTAGAATTTACTTGATAATTTTTTTATTCTTTGATGCCCAAATTTAAATAATATTAATAATAAAAAAAATGTTTTTACTGAAATAATCTAATTTTAAATTGGTAAAATTATTCAATTTTCCATAAGAAATAGGTATATTGAATCCTACTGTAAGTATGACTTATATTATAACTATTTATAAATTCGTTTTTAGTTGCCACTAATGAATCATGAACAAAGAAAAAAAAATTTCATTATTTCCTTTACATTGGATATATGAGGTGATCGTGCCTAAAAATGGAACTCTGGGATAAAATTCATCTTTAAAAAGCAAAAATATAGACAATTGTTTCTAATATCCCAGAAAAACCATGTATGAACATCATTATCAAGCTCAACAATTATTTTTATTTTTAAGTGGTCCATTTATGCCAAAGATTGACAAATTGCAAATAAAAATTTGCGGTATTTTGATGATTTTTAAGAAAAAGCAGGAAAAATTTTTTTCGAAGATTCATTTGCTAGAAGAAATATTTGCTCATTATTAAAATCATCGTAACTATTTTTTGATTATTTTTTGATTTTTTTGTACGATAATTTTAGTCAAACAAGTATGCTGATATAGAAAATGAAATGATGAAAATTTTTTTTAGCTCTTTCTGGGGTAATAACTATTTTGATTAATCCCTGATTAATATTCTGAAGAATCTTGTTAACGTGTTGTTAACCATTCTTATAATTCATTTTTATATTTCATATACGAATCCATATTTAAATTTTAAAAGTTAATTTTTGCTTTGAAGTTCTTACTATATATTTTCATCTCGCTGAGGTATCGGGCTTTGCCTTAAAAAGTTCTGAAACCTTAACATATTTTTTAAATTGTATAATTATATAGTGCAAATGGAGCCGACTTCTAGAGTAGAAATTATTTTCATTTTTGTGAAAATTATTCTACTATAATTTTAAATAATTTTAATTAAAAGCAATATGTTTGAAATTTTTAAATCAATTTTAATAAATTTTTGCTGAAAATTTCTTTAACTGCATAATAAAGTGTTTAGAAAATTTTTCTGGAAATTATATCTAGATAAAAGAAAATATATATTTTTTTCTCGTTATAATATGTATTAATTCAATCAATTCTTCTTTTTGTCTTACATTTTTTTTTTATGGTGAACCAGGGTTAACTTTGCCCTTTTGGCTTTTTTTACCATCACATATAGGAAAAAAGTAGTTAACTCTGACACAAAAAGATCAAATCAGTTTCAAGATTTTTTGGCTTAAATAATATGCCGTCAATGAAATATTTGCATTATTCAGGGTCATTTTTGATACTTGAATAACATATATCAACCCTTTGCAAAAAAAAATATTTTTTGGGGTCAAAACCAATACCTAAAAATATTTTGCCCAGTTGATTTTTAGTTAACAGATGAGCTTTGGATATATTTAATTCGCTAATTTTTCGTAGTTTTTTTAAGTAAGCCCATAACAAATATCTCGAATTTTCGGAGGATAAAAATAAATGTACTATATCCTTTCGACCTGCTAAAGCCGAATCCGGGGCCTTTTTTGACCAAAAAGTGGTAGATTAATTGCTATTAACAAATTATTGCATAATTAGCCCAAAATTAAACAAAATGGGGTTGTAAATGCCGACAAGCTTCAAAAATTTGTGAGTTAAACATAATTTTTTGATGTATTTCAACTTACAATATACATAAATTTTTAATATTTAATACAACTTTACTTTAGATTAATAACTTTAGATTAATACTTTAGATTAATTGTTCAAACAATTTTAAATTATTTAAACAATTTTTAAATGTTAATTACTTTTTGGAATCAAAACTATGTGCGACACTAAGTTACATATTTAAGATAAATTTTATGAATTAAAAATTTATTGGCATTTACAACTCAATTTTGCTTAATCTTGGGATAATTTTGCAATAATTTGTTAATAACAATTAATCTTCCACTTTTAGGTCAAAATAGAACCCAAGGTCTAAAATTGTTGGCGTCTCGACAATAAAAGCATATATCTAAAGCTCATCTGGTAACAAAAAATATCTACACTGTAAAAAGTAGCTCTCTTAGATTTACAAAAAAAATAGATTTTTTTCAAAAAATTAGTGAATTTTAAAAAAATGTTGTAAATATTCGGAAAAAATCGTATATTTACTAAATTTAGTATATTATCAAAAACTTCCAGAATTCTCAATTTTTTTTTTGTGAATTTACGAAAAAAGTTGTAAATTCACAACTATTTTTCATAAATTTACAACTATTTTTGAAAATTTTTTTTCAAAAAAAAATGGTAAATTATCAATTTTTCTTGCCAATTCACAAAAAAAAAATCGAGAATACTCGAAGTTTTTGTTAATATACTAAATTTAATAAATTTACGATTTTTTTCGAATACTTACAAATTTTTTTGAAAATTTACTAATTTTTCGAAAATGTTCTAATTTTTTTGTTAATATAAGAAAGTTACTTTTTACAGTGTAAGTAAAAAAAACTTTGGGGGATGATTCCGCCCCATGGTTCAATTTTTTTATCAAAGCATTGAAGGCACAGGCCAGTGGAACAAAATTAATGTTGAATCAATCAAGCTTTGGATATAAATTGCATTTTTCGATTTAAGATTTCTGGAAATCGAAACTTCTGAAATGTTTAATTCTTATAGCCATTTATCAAGTTATATGTTCCTTAGAATTTAAAAAAAAAAAATTTGAAAATTTATTGGGAGATATTAGCACTTGAAATTACTTTAATTTTTTAGCTACTAAATTTATCAAGATTTTTTTATAAAGCTTCTGATTTTAAAAATCTTTGAATACAATATTTAAGACACTATTTAGCATTGATTCACAAAAGAAAATTATAATTTCTAACAATATTATAAAATATTTTTCAAGATTTTTGATTTTTGACCTAACCTATAATTTTCAAAATATCGATTTATTCGGGAAAAAATTTAGAAAATAAAAAAATTATCCAGGTAATATAAGTATAATTATCATCCAGGTAATATAAGTATTTTGACCCTTATAGCTAGGCAATTCCCTAAAGGTATGGATGGGCCCATAAGCTAAATTTGGCATGTACATTTGGCATGCACAGTGCGTCTTTTTTTTTTCGATACACGGGTTAAAAAAATGGAAAATCAAAATCCTTGGAGCTGGGGGTTTTTAATAACCAAAATATTCGAAAAAAATGGGGGGAGCCAAAAATATCAAAGAAATAAAAATAAGACACACTCTAATGTACATTTATTAGCCAAAGTCTTTTGCGGTTATAATTTTTTTACATTTGTCCGAAAATTTTTTCAAACCTTCTCCCTCAGGTCGGTTCAGGTTTTTTTACTAACCGATTTAGCATTAGGGTCTGGGGAGTTTTTTAAAAGATATCCTAAATTTTCATCCAGTAACAAAATTTTTATCTGGGTGGTTATATATATTATATATATTATATATAAACATATATTATGTTACAAGACTTTTTCATTTGCAATTATTTTTTGTAAGTCAAAAGTTCACCCTACATCGTATGGGGTCTTCTACTATCATATTATGAAGTAAAATAAGTATAATTTTAATTTTCAAATTATTGAAAAATTGGATTGGAACGTCCAGATAATTTAAAAATATTGAATATGGATATGGAAAAAAATCCATATCTGTCATATTTGCCCAACTCTGTTTATATTATTTATAATTTGAAAATTTCAATTGAGTTTGGAAACGATCTTGCTGGACAAATTATAAGGAAAATCAAAGTTAAGAAAAAATTCAAAAAACTTTGATTTTCCTTATAATTTGTCTAGCAAGGTCGTTTCCAAACTCAATTGAAATTTTCAAATTATAAATAATATAAACAGAGTTGGGCAAATATGACAGATATGGATTTTTTTCCATACCCATATTCAATATTTTTTCATCATCATATTAATATGAAATCCAAATATGATCATTTATTTTTCCATATTAATATGAGTGCCATAATATGGAAAAAAATTAATCATATATGGATTCTATGTATGAAAAATATGAAATAAGGATATGGAAAAAAAAATCCATATCTGTCATATTTGCCAAACTCTGAATATAAATAATATTTTTAAATAAAAGTAATCTCTGATTTTAATAATTATTACAAAACAGGATAAGATAGCAGCATTAGCAGAGCTTTTTAAAAATAGCACTAACGACGCTAGTTGGTGCAAATTCTTATTAAAAAAATCATTCCGGGACTTCCCCGAGTTCATTAAATTCCATTTTAACGTCCAGGACGAAGGTATAAATTGACATCGTTTTATGTTTTTAGTCATTAGAAGCTTGAAAGCCGATTATACAACAAGTAATTTTCCAAGTGCAAAATAAAAGTGAGTTTTAATTAAAATAAATTTTTAACAAGTAATTTTTATTTTTATTTAAAAAAATTTTATAAAATACTAACAATTAAAAATTAAGTAAATAACAATTTTAATAGTTATATATATTTAAAATTTAATACTAAATTTTTATTTTTTTTTTGCTTTTTCATTTAATTTATTTTTATTATCAAATTGTACCTAAGAAATAAATTTACGTATTAAAGTTACAAGTGAAAATTTACTGTATAGATTGATGTAGTAATATAAAGAATGAAGAAATTTCAAAAATTAAAAATTTTTTAAATTATAATTGGTGCAAATGAAATATGAAAAGAAAATTATTTTTTTAAATTTAAATAAATTATTTTCATTTTTTAAAAATAATAAAAAAGTAGCACATTTTGATATTAGTCGTACTGCATCAGAAATTTAAAAATTGACTTAACTTTTATATTGTGGTAAAAAAAATAACCTATAGGTTATTATTATTGTATACAACAAAAATAGAATTTTTAAAATCAGGGGATCAGTTTTTTCTGTTACGGAATGAAAACTCACTTTACGCCATGCAAAATGATTAAAATGAATAAAATAATAAAAAAAACAATGAAATTCATTAATTTTAAAAACAATAATTTGATTGATTTTGTGTAATTTTTTTAACAAAAAATAAAATTTAAATTAAGTAGACTAAAATATGTATGAATTTGTTTGCAAAATAATTGAATCAAAATATTTTCTATTTATTTGTTTAGATGCCAAACCACGTACAAGCAAATAAAACCAACCAAAGCAACCCGAACCATGCCCCAACCGGACCAGGTAAACCATCCGGTTATCATGGAGCTGCCACCAGAAGTGATTTAAATAATCACTCTAATCAAATGAACCAGAACAACCCCCAGTATCGTGGGGGCAATAAAAAATAAAAAAAAAATTGCATTCAACAATTATAAAATTTTATTTTTTTTCGTAAATTTTTGATATACTTTTATAAATTTCTGTAATTATAAATTAATTAATATCTTTATTTCTTTGTAAAAATTTTTATATCAAAATTAATAAAATGAATGCATAAAATTGCTTGAAAAAAAATGTTATTATTTTAACCTTATCATTCAACACCCAAATTAATTAATCCTTATTTTTGAAAAAATAAAAAATATATTTATTTTTCAAAAGAACATTGAAAAAAACAAAAAATAAAAAGAAAAATACATGCATAATTTAAAAAATTAAAAATCAACCATAGCATTAAAAAAATAAGATATAATAATATAATGAGTATTAATTAAAAAATGCATTTATTATTAATTTTTCTAATCCTTAAGTAATTAAAATTAGTATTTTTCTGCAATATAACTTTTTTTAACGTCCATTATTTGGTTGTTTGATCCAATATCCCCATGGAGCATATGATTCACCATCTTCTTCTTGCAAATCACCACGAAATACTCGAATTTTCACTCTAGGCACTTTTTAATGAAAATCAAATTAAAATACATATATCAATTTAATTAAATTAAATTAATTAAATTAAAAAATTACCTTCATCAACATCTTCGTTAATTACACTTGTCTCGTTATTATTATTATCACTATTATCATAATCTTCATTTGAAAAGCAAATATTAATAAATAAATAAATAAAATAAAAAATAATTATTATATTTTTCATCTTTATTTTAGTACTGCAAATTTAATAATAAAACTTATATTTATAGAAAATTTTACTTTTATATATTCCATTTTTTACTGTAAAAAAGCATGACTTTGTTGAATTATTTTTTTCTTCGATTTCCAATCATGTTTTGTTAATTCGTCACGTTTCTATTTACCAAAGAAAAAGTCTTTTTATTATAATACTGAAAGTTTTATTCTCATATATAGATTAGACCTTGGCTTGTTTTGACTTTTAGAAAATTATTTTATATATGTTAGCGTGAAAGTATATAATTCCGGGATTATATATAATTCCTATTGGTTATATATAACCCCGATAGCTTTTAGTGGATGTGAATAATTCAAAATAAATCATTCTAAATTATATACATTCCCTAGTGATTATATATAATCCCGTACCATTCTATCGAATTATATAAATTCACGGGGACCCAAGTAAAAATGTGAATATATTGTCAATATATTGATTTTGAAATATATTATCAATATATTGTGAACAATATATTGTGAACAATATATTGCAAAAAAAACCAAAATTTTTAGGTTAAAAAAGTATAATTTTAAAATATAAAATATAATTAAATCATAAAAAGTAGATTTAGAGCTATTAATCGCCTTGTTGCTTAAAACTTAACCAGAACAGATTAGAAAGAAAGAAGTATTTAGAAGTAGAAAAAAATTAATGTCAGCCTAAGGAATTCGGGGTTTCCTGAAAGCTAAAAAAAAGGACACATCCATGATTTTTTTCCATTGAAAATTTGTTGTTCCTCTGAATGTCTACCTGGCCAGATTTTTCGACCTGTAAAATAAAATTAGAAATTTATTAGCTAAGTGAACGAAAGTTACTTTTATTATTTGATCTTTTTAAAATATAGTTTAATTTTTAAAATTTTAAAAAGTTAATTTTTTCATAAAAATAAAAAAAATGAATATTTTCTAAATTTAATCGAAGTTGAAAAAAAAATATTAATTGTAAGTACCTTACAAAAACTTTGTACTTCTTGCCTAAATTTTGCCATTAAAACGGTTAGTTTTTCCAGAATTACTGACAAAAATTTTTGGTTTTTTTTTTAATAATTTCCTTGATGCATTTTTCATTTACATCATTTACTAATAATTTAATTGCTATATTATTTTTGAATTTATCATAATACTTTTTAACATTAAAATAATTAGAAGTTTGATGTGTCACAAAAAAAAAAACATTGATATTTTTTCTCTGAGTGAAGTTAAAAGACAAAATATTTGTTTATTTACTTAGTTACATTTACCTATATAATTAAAACAAAATAAAATAGCGGCTTGAAATAGGTTAGTGACCAATGAACAAAATTTATTTACACGAATCAATCAACATCAAGTTCATAATTTTTTTGAGCGCTCATTTTTTTTGTGATGAATCAGCAGCATTAAGCAGCAATATAAAAATTAATTAAATTTTAAGTTGAAGCAAAATGTATCAAGGAAATTATTAGAATAAGAATCAAAAATTTTTGTCAGTAATTCTGGAAAAACTAATCGTTTTAATGGCAAAATTTAGGCAAGAAGTACAAAGTTTTTGTAAGGTACTTACAGTTAATATTTTTTTTTCAACTTCGATTAAATTAAGAAAAGATTTATTTTTTTTATTTTTATGAAAAAATTAACTTTTTAAAATTTTAAAAATTAAACTATATTTTAAAAAGATCAAATAATAAAAGTAACTTTCGTTCACTTAGCTAATAAATTTCTAATTTTATTTTACAGGTCGAAAAATCTGGCCAGGTAGACATTCAGAGGAACAACAAATTTTCAATGGAAAAAAATCATGGATGTGTCCTTTTTTTAGCTTTCAGGAAACCCCGAATTCCTTAGGCTGACATTAATTTTTTTCTACTTCTAAATACTTCTTTCTTTCTAATCTGTTCTGGTTAAGTTTTAAGCAACAAGGCGATTAATAGCTCTAAATCTACTTTTTATGATTTAATTATATTTTATATTTTAAAATTATACTTTTTTAACCTAAAAATTTTGGTTTTTTTTGCAATATATTGTTCACAATATATTGTTCACAATATATTGATAATATATTTCAAAATCAATATATTGACAATATATTCACATTTTTACTTGGGGACTTACCCGTGGATGTATAAAATAAAATTAATTATTCAAATTCCCGTACACATGCATCACAGTGAATGTAAATAAAATAAAAAATGAGTTAAATTATGATAAAAAAAAGGAAATATTTATTATTTAAAAATAAAAGGCTTTTTTCACAATAGCTTAAGAATATTCGTATGTGATCATATGTTATATTTTTATATTGTCTTTTTATCTCTTTAATCATGCAATCGCGTCCACCATGACCAATATTTTTATGTATTTGATGTTAAAATAAGGTAAATCAAACGTAGCTGCATAGCCTCAAAGAAGGCTCGAAGCTTCATATAAAAAAAAAAAAAAAAAAAAAATAATGTATCAAAAAGTTCTTCTGCTGAACAATAATACTTTATACTTTGATTTTTTTCAGAAATAGGCAATATTAATTTTTCAATGCCATTCACATTCAGAACGTCATAATGCTGAAGTAAATAATAGTCATTTGGATGCTTTTTGTAGCCAACAAATTTACAACGTTTTATTTTTTCAATTAGTTCATTAATTTTTATTTTTGTTAAAAAATAACTATTTTTTCTATCATTATTATATAATTCATTTATTTTATCATCAAATCGTTGACTATACAATATTATAATTATATAATTTAAAATCAAAACAATGTATAAACCTATCTATTTGTTTACAAATTTAAAAATAATAAATAAAAATTTTGAGCGTCGATACTTTTATTCAAAATAATGTTAAATAACTAAATTAAATAATTCAGATTATATTATTTACTTTCACGGCCTTGAAAATTGAATTATTTAAATTCACGGGTGCCTACCTGTGATTATATATGAACCCTAGGGAAAGTAAATAATTCAACTTGATTTTACTTTCTTATTTAAACTCACGGCTCACGATTGTGATTATATATAACCACTAGGGATTATATATAACACCGAATTATATACTTTCACGCTAACATATACACTTTAAGACTGTATACAAAATAATTATTAAATTATTGAAGTTAATTTAAGGTCTAAAGAATTATGTGCATGATAAAATTTCTTGATTAAAATTTTGGTTCACTTGTGCTAGATAACCTGTTAAACATGATAAAAAGGGATTATGTAATGTAGGTAAAAATTAAATTTTTTAAATTTTTTAAATTTTGAGAGCTTGAACTTTAGCCTAAAGTTCGTGCTGGTAAAAAAATGTTTGTAACGTTGTTCAAGAATTTAACGGGAATAGTATATTTATACGTCTCGTGTCCAGAAAAGTAAAGAATTGCATGTGAATTACCTTTCAACAGGACAAGGGCCGTATAAAATTTTACTGAGTCAGTGGTGAGAAAATATGTGCTTTTTTGGCCGCTGAAAAGAAATAATAAATTTACATATCTAGGGCAAAAGAAGCCTATTTTCGGTCTCAAGGAGGCTTTTTTGCCCTTTATATGCAAAACCATTATTTTAAATCACACGACAAAATATGGGGTTCAACTTTTGCATGCTGTCTGCTACACTCGCTATCGTGCATACAACTGCATGCAAAGTCAAAACCAATATTCTGTCCCTTGTTCAAAAATAGCTATTTATTATACAAAGGATAAAATATTGGTTTCGGCTTTGCATGCAGACAGCATGCAAAAGTCGAATCTCATATTTTGTCCCGTGTTCTAAACAATAGTTTTACATATAATGGGCAAAAATGCCGTCTCCCTAGGACAGAAAATAGGCTTTTTTGCCCTAGATATGTAAATAGCTATTACGCACGAGTTTTACGCCTGGGAGGGCAAAAATGTAATATTTGTACTCCTACAGAAAAAAAAATTAGTTTTTATTTTGCCTCGATAGGTTACTTCATTTTTTTGCATTATTAGGATCAATTCGCCTAAAAATATATAACATTGTTGAAAGTAACTCCTATAAATTTACAGAAAAAATTTACAAAAAGTTAGAAAATTTTCAACAAATCGTAAAATTCTTTTTTTTTTGAATTGACAAGTATTTTTCGGAAATTTATGACTGTTTTTCACAAATGTACAACCAGAGATTGCAAATTTACAATTTTTTACAATTCGAGAATTTTTGATTTTTTCGTACATTGACCTAAAATTAGTACCAAAATTTACGATTTTGTTGAAAATTGTCTAACTTTTCCCAATTAAACTATTTTTTCTGTAAATTTATAATCATTATTTTTAACACTAACAAACGATATGGAATTTTATAGATTTAGGAATAAAAGAAAGTTTACACAAAAATAAAAAATTGAAGAATTTTTTTTTAATCCTAAAATTTTTAGAAAAACTATTAACTTTATTTTAGTTTATCAGACTTTGGTAACATTTAAAAAATATACGTAATCTGAACTAAAATTAAAATTAAAAAACACAGAAAAAAACCTGGCTGCTGAAAAAAAACCGAGCGAATTTCTGTTGTGGCATCATTACCTTAAAAAAATGTTTACTTATGTTAGTTGGTCTCCAAGGTACCATAAACTCAAAAACTAATTATTTAAAATCTTTCGCCACAAACAAAATTATTTTGAGTGTAGGATAACAACATAACGCAGTTTTGAATAAATAAACAAATTTTATAAAATTTAATTATCATTTTTATATATTTTCATTTTGTTTTTTTAAATATTATATTTATAATTATTTATAATATATGGAAGCCCCTTTTACAGTGCATTTAATAAACAATATGCCTATTACAATTATTTATTAACTTTTTTTTTTTATTTTTATTGTATTTTTTCATTTTTGTTTTATAATAACATTAAGATCGTTTATTTATTTTTTTAAGGTACCTGAATTTTTTATATATATAATAAAATTTTTTGATTAACAATTATATATATTATCATATATATGCATAAGAGAATCTAAAAAATATTAACAACAAAAAATTTACATACGAGAACATACAAAATTTATCATGATAATTCAGCTAATGAGTCGAAAATATGTCTTATAACTAATAAGCTGTAAAGATTCAAGGATCTTTTTTTTTGGATTCATGTCTTTAAAAAATAAAGCAAAATTTTTAAATTACACATCCAGGCTAATATATATAAATTCAATTGTTGTTTTTAGGTATTTGAGATTTTTTTTAAATTACATTTTCATAAACATTAATTTTTATCATTTTTATACATCATATTTTTTATAGATTTCTTACTAAAATCTTATTCATTAATTTTTGTATGTTTATTTTTTTGTTACTTCTGCGATTGAGCAGTGGAAGACTTTTTTGATAAATTTGTTACATTATATATTATAAAATAATTGCATGAATGTAAATTGTTTTTGTGTATAATATTACTAAAAATTACCATTAACTCTATAATAGACAGGACGTTATTTCAAAAAGTAACTTGAATGGTTGATTAGTGGGTGTTAGAATTACAAAAAAAATAGTTTTAAAAATTTTAGCTCTTAAGACTATCTTAAATTTGTTTAATGGCTTGGTGGCAGTTAGAAATGACCAAATGAGCTAAAATTTTCAGAGTATTTTTTTAGTAAATGGCTCCTAATTTTACCCATAAATCGTGAATTGAAGCAAGGTTTTGAAATTATTTGAACAGGTCTGGGTAATTCTACCAGAGCCAATTTTTTTCCTGTTTTTTTATTAGCCAATTTAGGCATGTCATTGAAGTCTGGAACGTTCATTGAAAAATTTCCAACCTAAAAATGAAAAAAAAAATTATTTTAAAAAGAGGAAAATTTCTAAGTGGATTTTTGCTTGAAATTTTAGCAGTAAATGATTCCTTGTTGCAAAAGCTACAAAATACAAAAAAAAATATCATTTTTGAATCCCGGCAAAGGGTAATAAATGTAAAAATAAAATTTTCAAAAATTCTTTGTATTTCGTTTTTTCTTACATTAGAAATAATATGCAAAAAAATCATTTGTGATAATTTTTTCTTTCAAATTTAGAATAATTTGGTCACACTTTTTTATGATTTTAAGTCCGGCAAAGATATTTTAAGTCTAAAAATAAAAAAACTTGGATAGGTTAGAATCATGTTTTTTAAATTTTTCTTTATAATAATTAAGGATTTTGTAAAAAAAACTCTTATCCACAGGAGTATTTTTAATAAATACTTCATTCTAATACTGCTAAGGATCATTGTTATAAAAAATAATTTGCTTATTTTGTCATATTTTATTTTTCTCCATTTCAAATTTGACTTCTAGTTACTTAGTTGGTACCACTGTGCACTTCTAGCACATCAATTAAGTTGAAATAAAAACGCATTCCAGGCTTGTGCATCCGTATAACTTGGTACAACGAAGTATTTATTAAAAATACTCCTGTGGATAAGAGTTTTTTTACAAAATCCCTAATCATTATTTAAAGAAAAATTTAAAAAACATGATTCTAACCTATCCAAGTTTTTTTATTTTTAGACTTAAAATATCTTTGCCGGACTTAAAATCATAAAAAAGTGTGACCAAATTATTCTAAATTTGAAAGAAAAAATTATCACAAATGATTTTTTTGCATATTATTTCTAATGTAAGAAAAAACGAAATACAAAGAATTTTTGAAAATTTTATTTTTACATTTATTACCCTTTGCCGGGATTTAAAAATGATATTTTTTTTTTTATTTTGTAGCTTTTGCAACAAGGAATCATTTACTGCTAAAATTTCAAGCAAAAATCCACTTAGAAATTTTCCTCTTTTTAAAATAATTTTTTTTTTAATTTTTAGGTTGGGAATTTTTCCATGAGCGTTCCAGACTTCAATGACATATTTAGGCTTTTAAATTTGCATATTTATACACAGACTTTTTCGCTATATTATATTTAAATAATATATATTATACTTAGCGCCTTATCTCAAAATTTTGTGAGGCTCAAAAAAATTTTTTTTTGTGTTTTTAATTTTTAGAATTTTGTAAAACTAATGCATTTTTTTGACAACATTCAGAATTCCGATATCGGTAACGGAATTTTTTTTTCAGTGTAGGATTGAAAAAGAATTTTTCATACCTTTTCTGACTTTACCAAAACTTAAGTTTCTAATGAATTATAATTTGTTAAAATAATCTATATAATTAGTTTGAGATATGCCAAGGTTGGTGTCCAAAATTTTGTGAGATGCGGCTTTATTATAATGTTTGCCCACAAAAAATACGCAAAATACATAAAATAATTGTTTTTCGGAGTTCTAAAAATCAAAGAAAACGAAAAAGCCAATTTTTGAGCCTCGAAAAATTTTAAGCCAAAGTGACATATATTACCAAAATTCTTATGAAAATGCATTATTTATGCAAAATACATATTTAAAACCCAAAATTGACCAATGCCAAAAAAAAAAATTTTCTTTAATTTTGGCTTTGGTGAAAGTACCTGAACTTCAAATCCATGATAACATACAGTTTTTTAAGTGATTTAAATACTTATTTTGAAAAACAAAATTTTTGTTGCTTTTTTTTTAACAGAAATATTTTTAAAAAAATTATCCTTCTTTGAGGAACTTTGGATAATTTTCATTGTAATAGTTTAACTATGTATAGATATATTCTATATATAACACATTTATAATATGAAATATAATTACACTTTGTATTTTTATATAAGACGTTTTTGGAAGACATCGTTTTTTTTTTTGGTGTGTATAAATAAATTATTTTTTTAATTTTAGGCTTATCATGTCATGTTTTTATTTTTTTTTTATTTTGTAGTAATTATTTTTAGAGTATAAAGAAAACAAATATACATACTAGCAATTGATTACAAGGATC
The DNA here is from genome assembly GCA_022575985.1 of Anagrus nilaparvatae. Taxonomy (NCBI): domain Eukaryota; kingdom Metazoa; phylum Arthropoda; class Insecta; order Hymenoptera; family Mymaridae; genus Anagrus; species Anagrus nilaparvatae. The sequence continues at coordinate 16,839,603 of JAKSXM010000272.1, forward strand.
TAGTCGTAACTTAAATAATCAATTGTAAAAATTGAAAATATAATTGTCAGCATCAATTCTAACAAATTTAAGGTATAAAATCTAAGAAAAATTGTTTTAAAAGATATGGAATTAAAATCAAGTGACAAGTTACGTCATGAAATTCATTAAAATTTAACTTGAAACAAGTAGTTTAAAAAATTCATAATTTACATCGAATAGCTATATTTTTTAAACAAGGGACAAAATATTGGTTTTGGCTTTGCATACAGCATGAAAAAGTCAAATTCCATATTTTACCCCGTGATTAAAAACATCGTTTTACATATAATGGACATACACAGATATGTAAAATTTTTTAAAATTAATATACCTTTTTTTTTGTATTAACTTGTGTGTTTATAAATAATAAATTTAAGTTTTATGCAATTTATGCATGTAATTACTTAAATTTAGTAATAATGTTTTTTGATATGTAATGTATTCGTTTCTATAATTTCTATACTGTAATTTTATGATAAGTATAAGTTTAAAAGGCTATATTTATGTATAATTACAACCTTAATCCTACGAAATTTTTTTTTTTGGAAAATAAACTATCCTTGTCAGTGGCCAAAAACCACGTATTTCTAGAACTCTGTGTGTCCGGAAAAGGTAAATTTTCTCGCCATGGACGAAGAAAAATTTTATACACAACTCTTGGCTATGAAAATATAATGAACCAAATTGCAATTCACCAATTTTGGCTTCGCATTGAATGGCAATGTTCCTGCGATTTGGGCCATTCTTTGCTTTTCAAACAATGAGCCGTAAAGTGCTTCTTTTTTTTTAGATTTTTTCTCGACCGTTGCAAAAAATTGTATAATCAATCCTTAAGATTTTCAATTTAACATTTTCGGAATTACTTGCAATCTGGGAAAGTTTCAATTTTTTTTAAGTCAAAGTCTTTAAAGTTATTTAAGAATTTACAGAAAGAAATTTTTTTTAATTTTGATTTCTTTCGGCTGCAAAATCGCGAAAAATTGGTTCACATGGTATGGTTTTCCTGTCTCAGCAGCCAGGAAGTATGTTCTTTCTGTTTATTGATAGAAAATAGTATATATTAAGACCCAAGGACTAAAAAGTAAAGAATGGCCTATGTTGCATGATTATTGGAGTTTTGGGCATTCTTTTTTGTATCCAAAAGTTATGTGCAATTTTTTTTTCATCATAGTGTTAAGAAAACTTGTCTTTTTCAGATACGCAATGATCGGAAAATGCATACTTTTTAGCAACTGACAAGAAAATTGTTTACTTCCTGAAAATAAATTTCATAAGATTCACCCAGTATTTCTTCAGCAAAATTCTAAAGATTTATACAAAGTTTTATAGACATGACATGATATTTTTTGGAAATTGCTTTCTTTATCATACACTTGAATGCTTGAATAATTTTCAATTTTCGTTATAATATAGCGCATTACTTTTTAATAATAGAGTAAATAATATTCCAGCATATAACTATTTCAATAGAAATTTTAGCAAAACAGGCTAAACAATATATTTATAATTTATATATCAGTTATCTCTTTGAAATATAGTATCATTCTAAATAAGGCTGATATCTAAATTTTTGAAAAAATTTTCATTTTTTTAAAGATTTCACAGTCATAAAATGATTTTAAAAAAATTATACTTTTTATAAAAATTTAATACTTATTACGTAGCTTATATTTTTCTAAAACTTGAAAAAAGAAGCTTTGTCTAATTGTTTCAAAACAACTTAGAAACATTTTCACATTTCAATGGAATTTTACTCGTAAGTTTTTATCATATAGAGACACAGTCAATTATTATTACACTCTTGAAATTTGTAAAAGCAAACCGTAAAATTTTGAAATTTTTTTTCTAACTTGCTAAGCAAAAACTTGAAGCCACTAAATAATACCACTTTATAGAAAATTTAATAAGTATCCGCTGTTTTTCACATATGATTCGCTAGCTAAACTAGATAATATTTCAAAATTCTTTTTTCAGTGTAAATGCAATTTTTAATCAAAAGCGAAAACAATAAAAACTGCTTCAATTTTGAATGTGATAAAAATCATATTTTATAATTATTAATCTTAATTATTATTATCATTTTTGCTAAATACTTAATAACTATAAAATTTTTGTATATTTATAATTAATTTTTTTCATTTTGTATATATAATTAAATCTATATATGTTTGGAAGACATTGATTTATGCACTATATATTTTATACCCATACAATAATCATATATATAGGCTTCAATATGTATTGTCAATATTTTTCATAATCACCACAAAAAAAAGCTAAAATTGTTAGCTAAAAAATTTTCTTTTTCTTTTTTTAATTAACAACTATATATATATCGTATATTTATAAATAAAACGTTTTTTTATCATTAGTTTTTTTCATTATTTGATAAAGTTATATATAACTTTTATCATTTTGGAAGACTTTAGATTTAAAATTTGTTTTTGTAATTGTATAATTTGTCCGTATAATTTACTGGAAGCACATTTTTTCTCATATTTAATTTGAATAAAATAATATATAAATTATGAATCGACGCAATAATAATATATTTATTTAATTTTATAGAGTAAAAAAATTTTTTTTTTTGTATTTTTTTTTTGTATTTTTTTAAAATAATTTTATATGTACACTTTTAAAAATTGTACTGTGATTATTTTTACTATTATACACTCTAAATTGTTATCTGAAATGTAGAATTTTAACTCGAACTATATTACTGTTGTTAAATCATGGCTTTGCTGTTATTTTTGGCAATCAAGATAAAAAAAGGTCTACGAAGGGTCACTGATTCCGAAAATAGAGGTTGTGCTTCTGCGAAATTTGTTTAATATTCTTAAATTAGCAAAACTACACCTTTATGCGTGCATTTTTGTAATATTCAGAAACAGCAAAAAGATTTCGTCCAATACAAAGGTTTTTGGAACTACTAATTACCAATTTGAAGGTTCTATGGTTAAAAAATTATTCAATTAATAAAAACTCTCCTTATTTAAGAAAAGAATGAGTTTTCAACATTCGCAAATTCTAACAAAATTTTGATCCCAGTACGTTTTTTGGGTCGCTGATTTCGAATTTGAGGGTACAGCATGTGAAAAATTTTCAAAACTTTTGAGTATTGGAAAGGGGTCATGTGTTAATAATTTAAAGATAGCAGCTCCAGAAACCTACACTGTAAAAAGTAACTTATATTAACAAAAAAATTAGAACATTTTCGAAAAATTAGTAAATTTTCAAAAAAATATGTAAATTATCGAAAAAAATCGTTTATTTACTAAGTTAAGTATATTAACAAAAAATTCAAGTATTTACGATTTTTTTTGTGAATTCGCAAGAAAAATTGATAATTTACAATTTTTTTTCGAAAATTTATAAAAAATAGTTGTAAATTTTCGAAAAATAGTTGTGAATTTACAACTTTTTTCGTAAAATCACAAAAAAAAATCGAGAATTCTCGATTTTGTCGATAATATACTAAATTTAGTAAATTTACGATTTTTATCGAATATTTACCATATTTTTTGAAAATTCACTAATTTTTTGAAAAAATTCTATTTTTTTTGTGAATCTAAGAAAGTTACTTTTTACAGTGTATGAAATAAGCTATGGTTTCCGAATATTGCAAAACTTTACACTTTAAATTTCTTACAGAGTATATAGATTTTTCTCGAATGTAGAATTACGTAAAAAAATTTTTAACTAAAACACGCAAATTCCTCTAAAAAATTTTGGTAGAATTCAAAAAAGAGTGCATAAATTCTAAAAATAACTGCATAATTTTTCAAGCGTTACAATATACAATACAGGCAGTAGAGCTTTTTTTAAATTTTTTAAAACGAATTATTATAATTATTATTTGTTTTATTTTCAGTCTTATGTAGTTAAAGTTTTAATATATTTATTTATAGTTTTCTACAATGAAACTAAAAAATAAAAAAAAATAAAAATAAATTGCGTCGATTCAATATTTCTCCTTTTTTCTTATTCATTTATAAATAATGAATGAAACAATTCTTTGAATACAATGTTTACATTCAAATGTTACTCACATTTTTTGATAGCCGGAAGTATTAACTTTTTTATATATAAATATTTTTTAATCATATATATAATTAAAATTTCGTAATTTATTAAAAGATCCTAAAGTTTTTTTAATTTCTTTCTATATAAGAATTATTTATTAAAATTAGTCATCGACAACGAAAAATAAAATATTTTCATATATGTCAACAAATAAATCTTTTACGTGTGTATTAAAAGATTTATTTATTTATTTTAACGTTTTTTTAATTATTTTTAAAGCACCCTTTGATTATGTAGTATATTTATATAGATTTAAAATGGAAGACCAATTTCAAAAGCTTTAATTAATGCTTTTCCGGAATCATAAACTCCAACAACCCCAAACACAACACCCAAAAATATAACAAAACAATCAAATACTGCTGTTTTAAATTCCATAGAATTACGTTTTAATTTTAAATGAAAATAACATGGCCATATAAATGATAACATTGTACCTGTAAATGAACCAATGAAACCCATGAGTATACTAAAATGTGGTATAAATATTGCCATTAATATTGTAAATACAATAACGCCGATTCTCCATGCTAATCCCCATACTTTAAGTTCGTGTTCGAGTGTCCAAATTGTTGGAAATGGTGATTTTGGTTTACCTCGAAAAAATGCTCTTTCTAATAATTCGCAAGCTGCGTAATAAGGCAATGGATATGATAAGATTGCTTTTACTACCAGGCAAATATTAACCAACCCTTTGAAAAACGGAGAATGCAAGTTGTTCGTTATCACCTGAAATCAAATCCAAAAGTATGGTTTTTAATGCTCAATTTATAAATCGATCGAATTTATATAAATTTTACCTGCTGAGTATCGGATTGAAAGGTCAGAAAGCAAACCCATCCAAATATTGCTTTAAAAGCTGCTGCAGCAACGTGACTCCAATTAAGCATCCAGTCAAATTTACTACGATCTATAAGATTACCCTCTAAACTTGGCAAAAATATTTGTGAAGTGTAACTAAAAACAATAACTCCTAACGATATTGGAAATGCTTCGATATCAAAAGTCCATTTAACTTTTGACCATCCCCAATTGCTTATTTCCAATAAACAATAAGCAAGAATAATAAAATTAATAAAAACGTGTGCCATTGTACACCAAAAACTTAATAACGAGACATGATGTAATGATTTTAAAAATGCCAATGGAATAAGAAATATACCAATAATCATCATCCAACTTCTTATACCAATAGAACCTTCTGGAAATATACCAAACATTAAATCACCACAAACAACAACATAAAGTATACAGGTCATCAATAATTCTATTATTTGAGCAATGTTTACTGCACGTGCACCAACTCTTGGTCCAAAACATTCTTTTGCTAATGAGACGTATGAATCACGTACTCGTATACGTTGACCAGTTTGTGTATCAAGTTCGTAAAGACATTCAACAAGTATTTTTCCTGTATAACAACAGATATAAGCTATTCCAACCATTGCTAATATTGCCCAATAACCACCACGTAATACTGCAAATGGTAATGATACTATAAACATTCCCTGTAACAAAAAAATTATTTATCAAGTATATTATGAAAAAATCAACGAGTTATTTAGAAAATGGGTAAAATTATTTTTGGGTACTTTTATTTCTAGCTTAAATTTTAGAAATAAAAAATTATAATTGCAGGAAACGAAATCTTTTCAACAAATGGTTTTTTTACTAGGGGAAAATCAGCATTCAATTTTTTGTCTGTATATTTTCAAAGATAACAAACTGTCAGTCTGTTTTGTGAAAAATCATTTAGATTTTTGACGGCAGTTTTTAATTACAGTATAAATATTAGTTTAAGTTAGCAACAGTTTTAGCCTTAAAAATTATAATTAGTCAGGTGCGATATGCCATTAATTATACATTTTTTTTACTCTAGTCATTTCAGCAAAGAGGGTTAATATTCTAACCCCTGAAGAGATTTTCTCTATTTTTTCTCCTTTTACAATTATAACCAGAAATCGTGGTTTTGTTTATCAGGAATGTGTAAAACACCCATGAATTAGCAAAAAATATCTAAAAGCAGTCCTAAAATGGTGTTCTTTGCTAATATAAAATTGCACTACAAATTTCATACTGTAGAATACCAAAATGCATAATCATCTATATATCGTAAAGATGAATAGTATATACATCTTATTTTTCATCAGTTTTGTAAATATTGTGAAATCACTCCTGTAAAGGAGTGTTTTTTAATAGTTTAAGGATGCTCTTTAAATTTGTCATGCCTACTACGCCAAAATTCAAAATCAGCGACCCTAAAAACGTATCTGCAGCCAAATTTTGTTATTTTTGGTCAATATTTTCAAAACAGAGAAAAAAACCCTAAAAAAGAGTTTTTTTTGCTAATTTACGGATATTCTACTAATTTCCGACAAACGAGACCCTAAAATTCATAATTAGCAAGTATAAAAACATATAGTAGCTTGTGCATCCTCATAGGGTTAGTAAATATTTAGAAAACACCCCTAAATTATGGGTAATGTCCTTAATTAAAGGGTGTTCCAGCATAATTGGCTTCAGCAATCCAAAAAATCTCTGATGAAGCTGATGATTATCGGTTTTTTATTATTTGCGCGACGATATAATTAGCTCACCCGCGCGCTATTTTTATTCATAAATCTGTGTATGTGTTTGTAATTTATTTATTTAATTTTTTTTTAATAAATAGGTACAAGTAAATTTGTTAGGGATGGATATCCGTTTATCCAAAACGCACAACCCCTAAAACGCATTATATGACTGGAGTAAAATATATTAAAAACCAAAAAAATAAATTTTAAGTAGAAAAAGACAAGTAAGTCAGACATAATTTAAAATTAAAATTTTTTATATTAAAACATTTTTTTTATCTTAATCAGTAAATTGATTCAATTCTACATTTTTAATTTTAAAATTTAAAGATTACTGTTAGTATCATATTAATAATAAAGAACCTATTAATAAATAAAAAAAATAAAAATGTGATATATTAATAATTAGTCACGATTTGTAAAATATTTGATTCATGTTTACTTATAAACACATATTTTTGTAATTTAATATATTTTTGAGTGTCTAATTAGCAGGATATTATTGAATTGTTTAAAAATAATAATATATCCACGTGCGTAACATTTTTAGCGAGTAATATTATACTGAATGAAATTTTTGAAAATAAACAAGTGAATACTATTGATTTTTTATCATTCTAAGGTTTGACGAAAATTTCCTGTAAAATTAGAATTTTTTGTACCTAAAGTGGGATTTGGTTAGGGCATCGTAATAATTTAAACACCTTTATTTATATTGTATAATTAAAAGCACACATTTATTACAATACTGGATAAGACTCTGACATAACTGGTCAACGACTAAAACTGAGACTAAGACTGCTCTCTACAAGACTCTTACATGCTTTTATATATTTTACGTATCTAAGGCAAAAAAGGTCTATTTTTTACCCTAGGGAGCCGGTTTTTTTGCCCGTTATATGTAAATGTTTTAAATGTTTTAAATGTTTTAAATGATAAATGTTTTAAATCACGGGATAAAATCGCTCGCTACACTTGCTCGTGCATACAATTGCATGCAAAGTCAAAACCAATATTTTGTCCCTTGTAATTAATGCCCTTCTGGATACTTTTATTCCCACACAATCTATGTACTTTTTAATAGCATTCTTTTTAAGAAATTAAAGACAAAATAAAACACTCGAATCTTCTATACATTAGAATATTATACATCTGTTAAAGCTCTACATGACTCTAGAAATAATCTCGCTATAAGTGTTACATAAAACACGTACTATATGATCCGGAAACATCTTATAAACAAACAAATTTTCATGAAAGACAAAATACACAACTGAAATATAGAAATATTCTCAAATCTTACAAAATGTCAAATAATATTAATTACAATACAATAATCAAATAAACAATTGTCTTCAGTTTGACTCGAATCCCACACTAATGGCCCTTTATGAATCACTACATCTTTGTCAAGAATCATTTAATTTCCCATAAAAATTTTTACAGAAAAAATAGAAAATTTAAAATAAATCAGGCTAATTTTCTGAAGACAAGTTAATTTTTACGAAATTTGGCCTAAAATCATCGTAAATTTTTAAAAAGTAAAATTCAATTATAAGAACTATCCAGCATATGATTCTAGTAGTTATTGTCCAAAAATTAAAAAATTTAATTTAATCTTATCGATCCTAAAACGCAGAAAATTTTTCTTAAAACCTAAATTTAATTTAAAAATAGTATATTTACGGCTCGTGTCCAGAAAAGTAAAGAATGGCCCAAATTGCACGTAAATTGGTAAATGGTAAATGGTAAACTGCGATTTGGAGCATTCTTTATTTATGGTCAAGGGCCGTATAAATTTTTTCTGTGGTAGTAGCAAGAAATTTCGATTTTCTCGGCCAGAAAATCGTACTTTCATGGCTACTGTCCAGAAATAGCTATTTATTAAACAAGGGATAAAATATTGGTTTCGCCTTTGCATGCAGTTGTATGCACAAGCGAGCGTAGCGAGCGAGTGCAGACAGCATGCAAAAGTTGAACCCCATATTTTGTCCCGTGTTCTAAAATATAGTTTTACATATAATGGGCAAAAAAGCCGTCACCGTAGGGCAGAAAATAGACTTTTTTTGCCCTAGATATGTAAAAACAGTTTAAAATTCTGTGGAGTTCAATTTCTTACATATAATCATGAGCAATAATTTTAAAAATGATAATTATACTTATTTAATTATTTATATCAGCAGTAAATACACGTTTACTAAAACAAAAAAAAAAATTTTTACCTGAATTGCATTAGTAACATTCCAAGCTGCTTGCCATTCATCAATTTTCACCCCTGTACCACCAAATTCACCTCCACCTTCATCAAATTCACTGAATGTACTCTCAATACTACCTTGTCTTGGATTATCCCTAAAAACAAAATTTTTATACTTAAAAAAATGTTTTCAACAAATAAATAAATAATTTCAAAAAAAATTTACCCGCTTCTTTGATAACTAAATGACTCCTCAGCCATTGCAACATTATTTGGATCTTGATTTGAATTACCTTGATTCATTGTTGACATTTCATTACCTTCATTATATTGTCCATAACCAGGTTGTTGTCCTTCTGGCCCTGATGTCGCTCTTCTTATTATTTCAAAACATGGACTGTTATCTGGACAATATGATCTTACTGTTTCAAACGCAACATTTATTGCAGCTTGCATTGACGGTATATTAAAACCACGAAATTCTGTCATTTTGATTATTTTTTCTTCAAAATCTATACAAAAATTTTTATATATATTTTAATTATATATAGGTCACTCAATATCCTGTATATATATATATAGTGTCTTATAAATTTTCAATAAAAAATAATAATTATTTCAATAAAACTTACTATAATTTATCTTATTCTTGAAATTTTCAATTAAAATAACAAAAAAATTTAATCAATTCTTAATTTCTTAAATAATAGTTCGAGGCACTTATTGTTGAACTCTTACTCGCATATATATATATAGATATATGTGAAGATACATAAATTACACTCAAAATAAAATTTAAACAAAAAGGAACAAAAAATATTATGAAAAAAAGTTTTTTAATCACTAAAAAATTTTTTCACTAGAAATTTCATAAAAATTTTCTTTTATTAATTTTTTTAAACATTATGAAACACATGGCTGATATGAGAGATTTGTTTTAATTTTAAAATTAATTTAGCGGCACTTAAAAAAAAATAATAATTTGCCGCTTTAATTTAATAATAACCCGTAAACAACGGGATTTATTTAGGTGGTCACAGGGGTGATAATTTAAATTAGAATGGCTAGCATCCCCTTAATTGTAAGGGATGTATGATAGTAAAATTTTTTCACTTAATTTTCTATGTATTTGTTACTTAATATATGTATGTATTTTATAAACACATACATTGATAATTTTGATAGTAAAAATTGCGCGAGTGCTTATTACTCTTATTCAGATGGATCGATTGCTACAAATTTTCTATGTATTGTACTATAGGAATTTTCCTATGTATGTGAAAAACATACTTTGGATGCTGGAGCAAGCGCAAGTTGAGCTTTTTTGATACCTTGTGAAATGTGTTATGAACTTGCGCAAGGAAAATTTTAGAATTTGTTTGATTTTAGATATTAGGATGAGTTAAATTTTTTTAAAATTATTTTTAGACTAATTTTTGTTGAATCATATATTCATCTGTCTAAATTTCAAATCAATTCTAAGATATTCAACTTTGAAAAATTAACTTTAAGAGCAGATTTTGAAATCTTAATGCTTTTTCATATTAACTTTAGAGGAGAATTTAAAAAATTTTAAATGGGCTTATTTAAATAATCAAATTTCTCAATAATTTCGAGAGTAAACTAAAATAAAAATAAATTTCACTTGTCGCAAATTTCGTGGTAATTTTGCTTGTTTGAATAATGCATAAGACTTAAATAAATTTTAGGAAATCAAAAAAAAATTTCTTTTGGCGCTCGTTTGGAATATTTGTATATATTTATATTTGGACTAAATACTTAATTTTTTAGTTTAATCCACACGGATTTAATACCTCAAAAAAAATATTGTTTTTAAATCAATTTTTCGTATTTTTACATACACTGAAAAAAAAATCCGCTTGCGGCAAGCGGAATTCCGCTTGCCGCAAGCGGATTAATTCCGTTTGCCGCAAGCGGATTTCCGCTTACCGCAAGCGGAATTCCGCTTGTAGCAAGCGGAATTTTTTTTCTCGTCAAACGGTTGCAAATGACTTGAAACGTAAAGAAAATTAAAAAAAAAAATTTTTCCCGCTTACTTGGGATATGCGTATTTCGGTATGACGAGATTTGAGAAAATTTTGGAAAAAGAAAAGAAAAAATGTTTTTTTTAAATTTTCTTTACGTTTCAAGTCATTTGCAATTGTTTGCAAAGAAAAAAAAATTCCGCTAGCCACAAGCGGAATTCCGCTAGCCGCAAGCGGAATTCCGCTTGCCGTAAGCGGATTGTCCGCTTGCCGCAAGCGGAATTATTCCGCTTGCGGCAAGCGGATTTTTTTTTCAGTGTACGTTAACTAGATCTAGTTTCAAGAAATTATAGGTACTCAATTTCTTGTCAAATTAAGATTTTCCAATTCCTTTTTTTTTATTTTTCATTTCAAAAAAATTTAGAAATTGTCTTTTTTTTTATATAGTAGGTAATGCCCAATTATTGCCCATATGAAAGTTGTTGGCTTCATTAACGTTTTTTTTTTATTATTAGAATATATGTATGTAATTTCTTCATTTGTTTGAGAAACTATATCAATGAATTCATAATGCCAATATAAGTTTAAGCAGTTTTAACATGGAACATGTTTATAGTCTCAGAATTTGAAAATTAAGGGGGGGGGGGGTCAAATGAGACTTAGAATAATTTCAATTTAGGGACTTTGAAAAATCTGGGCTTAGAGACTTGGAACAATTTTGATTTAGGGGACTTGGAATAATTCAGATTTAGAGATTTAGGGACATTTATGCATTGTAATAGGTATATCTAGTCCTCAGCTGAAAGTAAACATGTCCCATGCATTTAGGTTGTGTTTACACAAACCGGTTGTACGTTTTTTTTTGTTAATTTTTGGATTATTTCAAATCGAATAATATTGTGTGCAGTTTTTGGTATTTTTTTCATAACCATTTTTTTATTACATTTTATTTCAAAATAAAAAATTTTCAAAAGGGATTTTTTTGACACTGAAGAAGAAAATTCATATATAGGTAATGCAACTCCTTGCTCATAAAAAAAAGTTGCCAAATGAATCTCAAGTTATCTGCGATTGGGCCATTCATAATATTTCTGGTCATGGGTTTTTGTGTAAAAAAATATTTTTTTTTTTAAATATACGTATTTTGGGCGATAAAATATATATATATACTTAATTTAAAAAATTTTTTTAACATATACCAACAAAAATCACAACTGAAGCATAACTTTGAGCTTACCTAAGTACTAAAAGTTTTGAAATATTGCGTGAACCATGCGGCGTTCGAAAAAATTCTATTCGCTTTCGCGCAAATAGTGCCCAACCGATGAAAAAAGTTTTTTGGCTTAAAGCACTCAGTAGAAATGATAAACCCCAAATTTTTTTTTTCCTTTGTCAGATGAAATTATTCAAGACCATTTAAAGCACAGATTTAAAGACACGTACCCATTGAGCCATAGCTGGATTATCAATTTTTAGCTTATATATACAGACTACAATTTTGATGAATTGAAAAAAAAAAAATAATGTAAACTCCTTTTCAGGGAAAATTTGGTATATCACCCCTTTTTTTAAAGTCTTACCCCCCTTTCTTCCTTTATCTCGTTACCATGTCTATGAACAAATTTTTATTGATTAAAATTTCGAAAACTGATAAGTTTACTTTTTTACAGGATGCTGTAAAATTTCAAATAAAATTATACTTATATTTGAACAACCATGGCAGAGTAAAATAAATTAAAATTAAAAAAAAATGTTTTAATAAAGAAAAATTTTTATTATACTATACTTTGTTTATCTCACAATTTTTTATAAGAAGAATAAATTTTTAAACATTTTAAGAATACATAATTATTGATTAATTTTTATTTAATATTATATTCATTTTTAGAGAATTAAAAAGCTTTAGCATATACCTAATTTATAAATTTGTTCATTTGCTATTTATCTATTTAAGTGATAATAATTTTTTTTTTATTTTTACACAATATAATATAGCGAAAGCAAAAACTTAACAAATATATATGTAAATTATTACATTTTTTAATAAAATAGTAAAAATATATTGTTTGTGTATATATATATATATATAAATTTATAATAAATTAAAAACATACATAACAACAGTTTTAAAAAACTGATAACAATATTTTTCTTACGAATATAAAAAAAAAATTTAAGTATTTTATAATTTTTAATAAGAGTAATTTAAATGTTTATTTTAATTTTACTACATGTTTATAGAAAAAGCAGTACATACATTTAGACACAATTAAGTATAAGCAAATGCGACTATATATTATATATTTATTATTTTTTCTTTATTAAAAATTGTAAAAATAGAATTTTTTTTTTACATGGACAAATTGACACTTATTTAGCTTTGTTAATATAATAGTATTACTTGACACCAAATAAAAGAAACAAATAAATTAATTTAACATTTCTTAACAAATCCTTAAAAATTATTAATAAAAAAAAAAGATTTTATTAATTTTTTTCAATAAAAATCAGTCTTGTTTTCTTTATACACGTATAAGCAAATATTTTTTTTTGTACATAGAAATTAATTTTATTCTTACACCATTGTAATTAAACCATGATACAATTATTTAATACCATAAATGCTAGATAAACAAAAGAAAAAATTTTAATTTACATTAACAATTTTGAATTTATATAAAAAAATTATTTTTTTGTTAATATATTTTTCTTTGAAACTTATATAAGTAATTAAAAAAATATATTAATATTTAAACTGCCGCAAGGGTTATAAAAAACACTATACAGTTTCTGTAGATAGACATTATTTCGAATGCAATTATATTGAAAAAATGTCTATCTACAAAATCAAAATAATGCTTTTCTTCATCCATACGGCAGTAAAATTAAATTCTTTTTTGATATTACACAGTTGATATATTTACATATTTATTATTATTTAATTATTTTTTTAATGAGAATAATATCAATTTATTTTCTTATTTTTTTCATGTTTAATGCATACGTTAGTATAAACGTTAAAAATGAATAAGAAACAATTAAAACATTTTTTTTTTCGAGTAGAAACTTTTTAAATTTTACTTAATTTAATTTCTTAAAATTATAAAAATTTTCAGATAGCATTCAATGATTATCACTAAAATTTATCATAAAGAATTGAGCTACAAGAAAAAAATATAATAAGATTGAATATAAATTTATTTATTAGATTTTAATATAGGATGGGAATCACTACTCGATGTATGACTTGAAACAATACTGTCGATTGCACTATCTTGTGACGATGTTGCATCAGAATTTTTATTTTTTGTAACAGATAATAATTTTTCTAAATAATCTACATTTGATTTAGTTTCTGAATTACTAGAACTAGCAGCGGAATGTACAGAAATATTTGATTGCGAAGTAGATACAACTCTTTGGCCTGATGGAAGCATCATTTCAGGTCCTCCACCATATGTACCTTCAAAAAATTGCCACACTTCCTCTGGCACAGGAACGTAATCAGATCCTTTAAATAAATAAAATTTTGATTTTTTTTTTACTTTAAAATAAATAAATTTATATAAAAAATATTTTTATACTTACCAACTTTTAAAACAGCTTGACCATTTTTATTAACAACTATTGAACTGTTGTCAATTGGACCCGGAGGTTGCGATTCTTTTGCTTTAATGAAATTTTGCCACTGTCTAAACCATGCCATTGAAAGAGCATATATTGAAGTTGGATTATCATTGTATACGTTCAATTGATGATATGAATCTAATTCATATTGACGACGGTTTTGTAAATTTTCATATTTTTCTTCACAGATCGAACATTCGTAAAGATGTGTACATGCAGGTCCTCCACCAAATCTAATAATCAAAAAGAATGAAATTAAATATTTAACTATTAATTATGTACATGTTAATAGAAAGTATATTTACATTTCATAAAAATATTCCCAAACTTTTTGGGGAATAAGAATACTTAATTTATCTATAACATGTGTTTTTTCTGGATTTACACCACCATGAGGGCATAGGAAATCAGAATTATCAATTGGTCCTGGCTCGGCAAAAGTATTAAGTTTATTAATCCATTGTCTAGATACAAAAAATCTTAAATCTACTGGATCTCTTGATGACATTTCCATTAACTCGGTAATTTTATCACGAATTTGCAACATATCCGTTGAACTTTTTTTATAAAATAAAACGTACGCTTCACAATTTTTTACGGTTTCTGGGGAAACTCTTGTTACTCGCTGATCATCAAATTCAAACCACTGGTTTATTATTGGATTTAAAGCATAGCAAACATAATGCCCACCTCCAGCTGTACCATGATGACAAATTACAGATACAAGATCATAAGTGGTAACTTTTGATACACATTCTTTGTGGACATAAGGTCTCATATCCAATCCTTGTAATGGAAATGATACATAACTAGCTATTTTAGAACTGAACATTAATTCATGACGAAATCTTTTCAAATGAATGCATAGTATTTCCGGCAATTCTAACACTTCGGAAAATTTAGTTCCATTTCTTAGTTTATTACATTTTTCACAGCTGTACATATTATCTCCTTTAAGCTCATCGGCACTAAAAAATGCTGATAAACAATCATGAAGGCTAACAATAGGTCCCCAAAACCAAGAACGCATCCACTGCAAAAGCCAAGATAACCAGCTAGATTGATTACTAACATATGCATCTGTACATGGATTGGAAATTTTCTGTGGCGTTAAAGATCCTTGATGTAACATATCAATATGGTCTCTACTTGGAATAGGCAATGATAAATCTTGAAAAGTTTCTATCCTTGTTGAAATTCTATCACAAGTTAAACATTGAACGCTGCTTAAGAGTTTACCATCAAAAATATCACTTATGATACTTTTAGTTTTTATTTGTTTTTTTGTGCGTTTCACAGGAGAACTTTGAATAGATTTTTGAGATTGTGTATGAGAAACATCAACCGCTGATTTTTTTATGTTTCGATTAGAATATATTGTTCTTAATTTTTCTGGTTGGGAAGTTCTGGAGTATCGTCTCTTCATACCCCGCTCTCCTTCATCACTAAGAGAACTCTGTTCGCTAACACCTGAATCACAAGTTTCATATTCTCCATCAGATTGACTGGATGTGGTTCCATCAATTTCTGTTTCTTCTTCGTCAGATGAATGTTCACAAAGTACTTTTAATTTTGGACTTTCACGATCATCTTCTATGTTTTCTTTTAATTCTTCATGAAGTTGATCCATAAAACATCTTAAAAATTCTTGAGTATCGTGTTGATGATAGCCTACAATTTTTTTGTAATATTTATAAGATATGAAGGATAATAAGAGCAGTTTAATTAAATTAAATAAAGTTTGACGTTTTAAAATTTTTAATACTTTTTTATGGCTTAAAAAAATTTTTTTTTTATAACCATTTACAATTGTGCAATTTTTAAGTAATTATTTAAAGTAAAGAGAAAATTTAAATCATATATATTTGCAAGCTTCTAATTTTATGGATGACCAAAAAATTTTTATTTTATAAGTGAATGCTGAAAAAAATATAATAAAAAAAGTCATGTTTTTTTCTAAAATTTGAATAAGTTTTAAAAAATGTATCTATAGAAAATAAGAATTCTTGTTAGTTAGTTACATATGTAACTAATTATGAGCAAGAAATAAATACTACTACTCTTTCTTAATTAAACTTAAAAGAAAAAAGTATAATTGCAAAAGAAATAATAATAAATAATTCATTCGACAATTTAAATTAGGTTTGGAACATAGATTTATTTGAACAAAATAAGATAAATTAAAATAACAATTAAAATATTTACCTCTGAACATAGGATGAGCAATTCTTATACCAGTTAATATAGCATGCGGTACAACGGAATTCTTTGGTTCGGTACTCCACATTTCCTTAATTAATTTTAAATAGCTTAAACTTAATGACTGTTTAATAAATTCTTTTTTATGATCTCCAATAATGTATGTAATAATATTGCCACAATTTAAAAAGTATTCCGATAAAGGTGGTATATTAGATAATGCTTGTAAAGCTGAATTCATATAGCATGTATTTCCAATGTTTTGTAAACCAACCAAACCTCTAGGTTTACTTGAAAATTCTCCACTATCTTCAGCATCTGAACTTTCAGCAGAATCTTGAAATGTATCTAATGTAGAATCAATAGATTCTGTCTTTTTTCTATCAGGTTGTTTACATTCTGCCATGTGCCTAAAAATAAAAATAAAAATTTTAGTATTCATAAATATGTAAGAAAAAATAATTACTAACTTTCTTATTATCATCAGTCTTTGCATTCTAGCTGCATTTTCTTTGTATTCTATACTGTTGCAATCATCGCCAGAACTTTTATTATTTGATTGTTCAGATAAAAGTAAAGACCATGATGTATTTTTTGTCTGAATTTCATTTTGACATGAATAGCACCAAATTCTTTGTGATGATAAATTTATTTGCGCTGAATGAGATGGGTATTTTGAATTATGTAATGTACTGTGATCAACTTTTCCTGCACAACCAACATATTGACAATCTGGATATAAGCACAACCATAAATTAGGGCCATTGTTATCACAATCATTACATTTTTCAAAACTTTCTTCGATATCAACTTTCTGAATAATTTCCTGATCTGATGAAAAATCACCTGCCTGATTTTCAGGGTGTGAATGACTTATTGTGGCAAGTTGCATTTTTAAAAACTGTAAAAATTTTTACTGACTAAATTTTACTATACTCTAAAAAGCTTGCCAATCTAGAGAGATAATAGAATAGCATAAATTTTTTTTGCTTGATACTTTTGATAGAATCAAAAAAATTTTAGCATAAGTATTAAAAATTTTATCTTGTTCCACAACTTCGCACTGTCATCATTTAATAGGCGCTTTGTGTTATTGTGTATAACTTAAAAGTGTAGATCGTGTACAATTTGTCTAATAACCAATATTAACATTACTAAGCAATTTATAATTTGATAAAGAAAATATATTTAATGGGAAGGAGAAAAACACTTAAAGAAATAACCATATCTTTTACACGTTTTTAGACGAATTTGTGTCCTATTAATTAAAATTTTTTCACTTTACATAGAACATCTGAAATTGACAGCATAAAATTTAGTTTTAAATATTAAATTTCA
The DNA here is from genome assembly GCA_022575985.1 of Anagrus nilaparvatae. NCBI lineage: Eukaryota > Metazoa > Arthropoda > Insecta > Hymenoptera > Mymaridae > Anagrus > Anagrus nilaparvatae. The sequence goes on from JAKSXM010000272.1 coordinate 16,857,626, forward strand.
CAAGTTTCTGATTATTAAAAACTCCGAAAAACACTAATTTACATCAATTTACATGACATTAATAATTATATACATGGCACAATGGCGTGTGTGTGTATACGTCTCAAGAGTTTATAATATCTGAAATCATGGAAATATCTGATTGGCGAAATGCAATGCAAAAAATGTCACGTGGTACTCTAGTGTACTTTTATTCAATAATTCAAATAAAAGAATATAAATGAAAGTTGAAACCGGGTTATTTATAAGCAAAGATTAATTATAAGACAACTGGAGATAAAGAAATATTATGTACAATTATTATAAAAAATAATTAAATAAATTAAAAAGTAAAAACTAAAAGATTCATTTTGAATTTAACTTTTGAATTTAGCTATATAAAAAAAATACCAATAATTATAAATTCAGTTGTCTATTTAACTAGGTATTTTGTAAAAAAAATATTATATTCAACCTTAAAATAAATGCAACATTAAAAAAAGATGCACAATCATTTTATGATTAATTTTTTTATATAATTTTTTGATTTACCGCGCCACAGCTCCGAAATCGTTTTATATCGAAATGTATCGAAAAAAATCTAAAATTTATTCAGACAGTTTCTCAGATTAACTTTTTGGAGACTGTCTCGTGGTCGTGGTGTGTAGTCGGCGTGGAGTAATTTTGCATTGTGCGTGTGTGCGATCAAAAAAGAGCAGAATATATACTTTATTAAAATATAATTTTTGTTCGTTATTAATTTAAAATAATTAAGAATTGTGCGATTTTTAGTATAAAATAATTTTTAATATTTATAAAAATCAAAATGGTATTGACCTGTAGATTTTATAAAGAGAAATATCCTGAGGTGGATGACGTTGTTATGGTAAATGTGAGAAGTATTGCTGAAATGGGTGCTTATGTCCACCTTCTAGAGTATAATAATATTGAGGGTATGATATTACTCTCAGAATTATCAAGGAGACGTATTCGTTCTATTAACAAATTAATTAGGGTAGGAAAAACTGAGCCAGTTGTTGTAATTCGAGTTGACAAAGAAAAAGGTTATTATAAAAAGAAAAATGTTACATTAATTAACAAAATGATTGATTTTTTATTATAAAGTTTAAATTCTTTATCTAATTGTGCATACTTTAAATTATTTTAACATAAAAATTACGATAATGTTATAAGTGATGCAATAATTGATCATATTTTAGGGTATATCGATTTAAGTAAAAGAAGAGTTTCAGCAGAAGATGTTGAAAAGTGTACAGAAAGATATGCCAAAGCAAAAGCAGTAAATTCTATTTTAAGGCATGTTGCAGAATTATTACATTATGAAAATGATGAACAATTAGAAGAATTATATCAAAAAACTGCTTGGTTCTTTGAAGAAAAATATAAAAAACAAAAAGCTTCGGCTTATGATTTCTTTAAACAATCAGTATTGTAAGTTTTTAATTAAATATATTCTAGTTTTGAATATTTTTCATTTGTATTGAACTTTGTAATTTCAGGGATCCTTCCATCTTATCAGAATGCGATTTGGATGAAAAGACTAAGGAAGTACTGCTCAACAACATTAAAAGAAAACTAACTTCTCAGGCTGTAAAAATAAGGGCTGATGTAGAAGTGGCTTGTTATGAATATGAAGGAATTGATGCAGTGAAAGCTTCTTTAAAAGCAGGCTTAGCTTTATCTACAGAAGAACTTCCTATTAAAATTAATTTAATAGCACCACCACTCTATGTCATGACCACATCTACTCCAGAAAAACAGGATGGCTTGAAAGCTTTAAATGATGCTATTGAAGTAATCAAAGATAAGATCACATCTATGGGGGGTGTATTTAAAGTTCAAATGGCTGTAAGTAAAATTAATTTTAAAAAGTTTTTAAGAGGTAAATCTTTACTATACTTGGTTGTTTTTTTTCTTTTGCTTTAGCCTAAAGTTGTCACAGCAACTGATGAAGCAGAATTAGCTAGGCAAATGGAGAGAGCTGAATTAGAAAATGCTGAAGTAGCAGGAGATGATGATGAAGAAGAAAATGAAGGAATGAATTTCAGTGGAGGAGAAAATAATGACGATGAAAAATTAAATAATGATTCTCCAGATGAAGATTAATGAAAACAAATAGAACTTATTTTCATCAAATGATAAAATATTTTTCAAAAAAACTTCATGGTCATACTGTGTGACAGTTATTATATACTGATTGTTTTACAATTTTGTATAAAAAGAAAAAACAGAAAAAATGTTATTTTTTGTAAACTATCACTTATGAAATAATGATTGATAAAATTATTTTAAATAATATTTATATATTATTTAAAATTATTTCATCTATAATTTATTCTATTTTGAATAAATATAAAGTTTATTATTTTAAAAGGTTAAATAATAAAGACTTTTTTATAAAATTTTAAAATATTTTTATTCAAATCATGATATCCTATAAACGTTTATTTATAGGTAAAAATATTTTATTTTTAATCATTTGCAATGGTGACTTCAACTTCAACGCCAGGCTCAATGTTAATGCTTGTAATTTTTTTTACGATTTCTGATGGGGAAAATAAATCAATAACTCGTTTATGAATTCTCATTTGAAAACGATCCCAAGTTTTTGATCCTTCTCCACATGGTGTTTTACGAGTAGTGATTCTTAATGTTTTTGTGGGTATGCGAACAGGGCCTTTTATTTTAAGTTTTTGTTTTTTAGAACTGTTGATTAATTCAGAGCAAACTATAAAAAAGGATTTTAATTAAATTATTTTGAATTTTATTTTAACAGACAAAAAATTACCTTTTTCTAATGATCGGACATTTCTTGAAGTGAGTGTTATCCTAATACGATGAATAGGAGCAACTTCTTGGCCTGGCTTATCGATATTATCAACTTTAGTGTCAGTGTCCTGTAAATGTAATTAATTTTAAATACGCGAATTTTAATAGAACATACAAATACATGTATATAACCTATATAACCTATACACTTATAATATAGTTTTTAAAAGAATACTTTTACAAATTAAATAATTAAAAATTTATTGCATTAAAATAAAAATTATTACCATTTTGAAATTTTTTCCTGGTCGAGTTAATCAATTTATCCAGAAGAAGAATTGATCAGCGCTGAACCAGGTTTAACTGCAATCAGCACACACGTGTTTATAAGAAAGACTCTTGATGAATCATGCTCCAAATTTGTTGTTTACAGGCCACGGTAATGTGATTACCGAGTTAAAAGCGAATCAAAAATAACTATAAATTATGTATCGCATCCAATCCGAATAAAAAATTTAAAAACTACAATGATAAATGAATTTTTGAGAGTTGTATCAAATTTTTTTTGCTTTTAAAGTCTTTAAAAATATTCATTTGTAAGTATGCAAAATAAGTTTTACCATATTAGACTACTAGAAATTATTAATTAATACTTCAAGTAAATAATCAATTGAATAGAATATGACTAGTCATAGAATATACCTTATAATTCATCATTAACAGTGACCTGAATTTTTTGACTTTTCAAAACAAATTTTAGTTAATTTCAGACTTTTTTAAAAATAAAATTAAAACTTTTCCTAATTTTTTGAAATTTCAAAAAAGTGGCTGCCTGATTTAAATTTAATTATCATCTCTTAGTTCTATCAGACATATTTAAATTTGCTAATTTTTAACTATTTTTTATTTTTGCTGGCATTTACGAAGGATAAATAACATTTAATTTATAAAAAAAAGAAAACATAAATTTTTGTGAATTTTTTTATTAATAATATAGAAATAAAAAATATCATTTTTGTTAATCATTAGCAATTGTGACTTCAACTTCTACGCCTGGTTCAATGCTAATACTTGTAATTTGCTTAACTATCTCTGATGGTGAATACAAATCGATCACTCTCTTGTGAATTCTCATTTGAAAACGATCCCATGTTTTAGAACCTTCACCACAAGGAGTCTTACGAGTTGTAATTCTTAAAATTTTTGTGGGCATGCGAACTGGTCCTTTGACCTTGAGTTTCTGTTTTTTGCCTCTTTGGATAAGCTCAGAGCATACTAAATAGTTAGGTATTTAATTAAAAATATATTTTAAATAATTTTAAAATTAAATCTTTGATATATTTTACCTTTTTCCAATGATCGGACATTACGTGAAGTTAGGGTAATTCTGATCCTATGTATTGGAGCACTCTCCTGTGCTGGTTTTTCGGGGTTGTCTACCTTCAAACTTGCCTAGAAACAATAATTTTTTGTTTGAGTAAATAAAATACTTACTAGTGAAGAAACTTTTCTTGAAATTAATTTATACGAGTTCATATTAAAAAAATAGACATAATCAATGTATTTATGTGATTTATAACAGTGACATAACCTATAAAAGTATGCACCTCTGATTTCTACTTTCATTTTTTGTTTCATCAATAAATGCACAAATTTGTTTTTATTTTTACAAACATTCAAAATTTTCTCACCATTGTTTAATGTTTTTACTAATTTTTTGATGATTTTTATATGATAAAAAACAATTTTTATCACCGTTGAACGAAACTCATTACACCACGTGCCACATGGGACGAAATAGAAGAATTTTCTGCGTCGAGATGAACCAAATCTGTTACTAGGAGAATTTACTTCCGGTAATACACTTTTTCTATGCGGCCAAAAATTAATTAAGCTTATGTTAGTTAATACGAGCTTTAAATTTTTAATAAAAATTAAATGAATTTATATTGAAATACCTATAAAGTGTTTTATCATTTAAAAAAAATGATGTAATAACAAATAATTAACTTTTTTCCAATCAATAACAACAGATGGTTAAGTAGCAGACTATATTTTTGTCTTGTCAGTTGGCACATTAGATTACTATAGTTTTCACAGAAGGGTTTTTTCATCGTATCAGTTGGTATTAATTTAGGGCACGTGTTTTTTGCATAAAGTTTGTTTGTTTATATTGAATCAAAAAGTATAAATTTATAGTTTCAAAAACTTAAATAAAATAAATAATGGTGAATGTAAAAGTTGGTGATGTTGTTCTACCTGGTGATAGACTGCTAGACATTGATACTAAAGATACAAAACAAAAAATTATATTAGGCCCTGGACTTCGCCGTGACGATGAAAAAGTTTATGCATGTAAAGCCGGCATTTTAAGAAAAAAGGCTTATGTTTATTATGTTGATAGTTATCAAAAAAGGTAAATTTAATTACAATCTTTGGTACTCTCTATTCTTTTGTTATATTTCTGTTAAAAACAATAATTTTTTAAATTCTGAATTATAGGTATGTGCCAAGTCAAGGAGAAAACGTAGTTGGGGTAGTAACGCAAAAACCTGGAGATATTTTTAAAGTTGATATTGGAGCAAATGAACAAGCATCTCTTTCTTATTTAGCATTTGAAGGATCTAGCAAAAGGAATAGACCTGATGTTCAAATAGGTGATATAATTTTTGGAAAACTTCTTGTTGCAAGTAAAGATATGGAACCTGAATTAGTTTGTGTTGATTCTTTTGGAAAGAAAGGAAAATTAGGAGTCTTATGTCAAAGTGGAATGTTATTCAACTGTTCTTTAAATTTAGTTAGAAAAATATTGAAACCAAATTGTCCATTATTTAATTTACTTTCGGATGACTTAAAATATGAACTCGCAGTTGGTATGAATGGAAAAATATGGATTAAATCAAAATCTTCTGTAGAAGATACTATTGCAATAGCAAATGCTATTTTAGCTGCAGAATATACACCTGAAAGTGAGTTGCAGCATTTATGTAATAATATTGTAAAATCATTAGCTAAATTAAAGTAAAATTTGAATTTAATATTTTTGTGAAGTAATTTTTTATATCTATTGTTATTTTACTGATAGGAATATTTTTGTAAATAAATTGTAAATAAATTTAAAATTTTTTTTCAAGGAACTTTTATTATATAAATTATTTATGACAAGTAGGTATTAGCCGAGGTATTAGCTAATATTACAAATTATTTGTAATTAATTTTTTTTTTTTTTTTTTAAATCAAGCAGTGGGATTTATCTTCAATATTTATCAATTTTTTTAATTAAAACTAATCAATAATGTGAAAGTAATTAGAATCTGAAGGATCTTTTAGGTACCAGTTAATTTCATTTCATCGGGTCAAATAGTGTACAAGTATTAATTCAGCTTTTTTTTTAACTTTATAGAATACAAATTCAATTAGCTTAAAAAATAATTTTTTTTCTAAAAAAAACGAAATCCATTTTCAAAAATAAATAAATAGATGATTATTGTTAAATTTGTATTATTTTCTATTTATATGTTTCACAATTCATCATTAAAAGTTTATTCAATTAAATAAATGATCTTTTGAAAAAAAATTAAATAAATACATTTGGTTACTGGCAGTCACCAGATTTGGTCTACTTCAGGGTAATTGGGTCACTTATTACGAATTTCGGGGCCCTGCTTACGAGGTACTGGGGCATCATCCCAAAGTTTTTAAACACAGGAAATTCATAAATAGAGCATTTTTAGAGATAGTTTTTGTAAATTTAAGAGTCAAGCCCCAGTTTCTCATAGATAAGAGACCATAAGAGATCAGTGATCCAAAAAACATATAGTATAGACTAAATATAATCTAGTGACGGCCTATAATTAAGCACCCCCTCCCCTATATTTACTGGAATATAGGCTAAATTTTTGATAAAAAGGAATGCACATCCTAATTTATTATGTATTCTACGTCTTTATGGTAATATAGATTTAAATTAACTTTTCAAATTCCATTCCAGGGATAGGGTATTTTATAAAGTTTGAAAATTTTTATTGATGTTCCATTAGAATTTCAGACTTACAAATTATTTAGTATAAAATATAAATTTTAGTTTTTTATTTAAAACATTCACATTCGATACTTTTCGACAAATTTGATTTTGAATAATTTTTGTACGTCTCTTTTCTATATTACGTTGCGTTTTTCATTTCAAATTCAGAATGATCTCAAATTGAATCCAAAAAGTACTCTTATTTAGAATTCAAAATGAACTGCTTTTTGCAGTTTTTCATATTTTTTGAAATTCAAATTAAATTTAATTATTATGAAAAATAAACATCCATTGTAAACTCATTTTGAATTATTTGTGCCAACTGGGTAAGTATCTATAATAACAATTGTTAACGTTAACGTCATTTGGCAAAAAAATAAGAATTATACTAAACATCTGTAAGTATAATTTTATTATGTATTATGTAAAATAATATACATATTATATAAAGGATTTGTTAAAAATATATTAATATAAGGTGTTTAGTGTGTGTAAACTTTTAATGACAGAAATGAATGAAAGTTATAAAATGTCAAATATAAAGTATTATAAGAAACTGAAAAAAATGGTTATCGCGCAATCGTGTGCTTACTTTTACAAAAATGCTGTTTCGAGTAAAATGACTTGAATGTTTTGGATTAATTTTTTGGTACTTTTAGTTATTGAATTATTATTTTTTTCTTTTTTAGTCGTTAGAGAAATTTATAATAGAAAACTCTTGACCAAAAAAATTAAAATCGGTCGAATAGTTTTAAAGAAATATTAATTAGAAGGTGTAAAAACATAAATTTGTAAATAAGAATAAAAATTTTTTTTCGTAGAAATTTAACAAAACATTTTTTTTTGTATATTTAGGTAGACTTTTAAGTTATCAGTGGTTTTGGAGCCATAAAATTATCTTTTTGGTTTTCATACTGAACCTGTATCTGATTTTACCCCTGCTGCTTTTCTGATTTTTTACAATTTTGGCACGGCTAAATTTGGCGTCATAAACAATCGCGAATATTAGCAAAATTTGCTCATAATTTCTATCAGTGACCAGTTCTGACATAATTTCTAACTATTTAACAATAGTTAGAAGATATGTAATATAATATAATAGAGCCATATCATTAAATTTGATAAAAAGCACGTTTTACGGTGCGCGCGAAATAGGCCAAAAAATATACTTACATTAGAGGGGAGGATTTAAAAATAAATTTTTTTTGATTATCAAAAAAAAATTTAGGTAAAACGACAAGGAGTTAAAGCATACACACAAAAAAATCCCGTGCGGCGTCAGCCCGAAGCTGGGTTGCTGCTCCACAGATTACAATGCTTTTGTTGCATGTAATTTCAGACCTCGTGAACCTTCGTGCCGTAAGAAAAATGCACGGTTTCCGGGCTGCCTGAGCCCGGAATATTAAAAAAGTAATGCGCATGATCATACGAGAGCACGATAGTATAACGTACCGTGCGCCCGGCACGCACGTTGTAATAATATTTATTTGTTGGTGTATATTATGTACTATTTTTTTTATTTGCAATTATAGATAATGGAGTAAATAATGAGTTCCATCGTGATAATGAGATATATTGTTTAGATTAATAAAAGATTCAATGCAATATAATAGATTTTTGAACCTATATTCGCGAGTAAAAAAATAGTATTTACAAACTCCGAATCTGAAGTGAATACTACTATATTAAAGCATGCTTATTAAAATTGATAAATACAGATTTTTTTAATGAAAATTTTATGTGTCTTTTAAATAATAATATTTACAGGATGGTAATTTATCTGAATTGCTATACCCGTTTCAAAAATGTATTTATATTTTATATATACAATTTACCTTTATTAATATTATACATGTATTATATTTCTTTTTTAGGTTATACGCGCTCGTTTTGTAATTTAAATTAAATTAAATAAGACTTTTTATCAATTTTTTGTCAATTTTAAATGCAGTGTAATATAAAAATATTAATTAATAGCGCGCACTATAAAAATCAATATAATTTGACTCTATAACATTACCGTCATTTTACAAGAATTAACTCGATATTATTTTCTGAATTTTTCTGGGCGTCAGCAGCCCGGAAATAATTGAGGAGCTGCACGATAATATTGGTAGTATACATCACAGGGGCTCGGGCTCAAGGAATACAGGATTTTTTTGTGTGTACTACATATATTAAGTTTAAAAAAATTTATCATACTATTAGTCCTGTCGCCCACCATGCTATTTAATGCCATAAAAGTTCCATGGAAAAAAATGGTTGGTATTTATGTTTTTTGACCCGCTAAACACGAATCCGAGGTCCGTTTTGCAAAATTCGTGGTCAATTTTTTGTTATTAACAATTTATTGCAAAATTTGACAACAATCTAAATGTTAAATATCCTGCAGCTAAAACAATTCAAAATTTTGATAAGCCCCTGATTTTATTATACATATTTTGACTCACTTAATCCAAATTTCTAATTTATAAGCTCGTATGATTAATTGTTTAAACAATATTTAATTGTTAAATTGTTTAAACAATATTTTTTTGAAAATTACGTGTGACACCTTTTTATATGTATTTTTAACCCTCTGATCACGATTTTCAAGTTATTTTTTGCAAAAACCTTACTTATAGTAATTGTTTAAACAATTTTATTTTGTTTATAACCCAGAATAAGTATATTGTTAGGTAAAATTCCAATTTTTGAAATACATTGGTATTTAAGTTCATCCAAATGCTTTTTTTACCTTAGTAAAATTTATGTTTATACAAAAAAATGTAATAATACATTAAATAAATTATCTTCCATATTACTAACCCGAGAGTTAATTTTATTTATTATATGATTTTAAAGTTTAAATTGTTTAATAAGCAAATAATGGGGTTGGTTTTTTGAAAAAAAAAAACCTGAAAATCGTGATCAGAGGGTCAAAAAATACATAAACAAAAGCGATTTTCAAAAAAAATATGTTTAAACAATTGATTAATAATTAAATATTGTTTAAACAATTAAACCTATGACCTTGGGAATTTAAAATTCAGATTCAGCAAGTTAAAATTAAAAAAAATTATCGATCACTTTTTGAAATCACGAAATCTGTAAGCCACGGAATTCATGTTTTTGTCAAATTTTACCTAACAACATACTTATTCTGGATTATAAACAAATTAAAATTGTTTAAACAATTACTATAAGTAAGGTTTTTGCAAAAAATAACTTGAAAATCGTGATCAGAGGGTTAAAAAATACATATAAAAAGGTGTCACACGTAATTTTCAAAAAAATATTGTTTAAACAATTTAACAATTAAATATTGTTTAAACAATTAATCATACGAGCTTATAAATTAGAAATTTGGATTAAGTGAGTCAAAATATGTATAATAAAATCAGGGGCTTATCAAAATTTTGAATTGTTTTAGCTACAGGATATTTAACATTTAGATTGTTGTCAAATTTTGCAATAAATTGTTAATAACAAAAAATTGACCACGAATTTTGCAAAACGGACCTCGGATTCGTGTTTAGCGGGTCAAAAAACATAAATACCAACCATTTTTTTCCATGGAACTTTTATGGCATTAAATAGCATGGTGGGCGACAGGACTGTGTAGGACAGGGTGTAGGATAACCTTTTTAATCAGTCATTCCTTAGCTTCAGAGCCAAAAGAAGTAGTACATAAAAAATTACTAATTATAATCTATTATATAAAAATTGATGGGCTTTATGGGGGCCGCCATCTTGTGGACAATATAAAGACCAATCAAATTGTTTGTTTACAAATTTGAATTTTTCTATTTTTTTTATAGGTTATAACCTATATTTCTTTGATATTTTTTAAATAAAGCTAAGGGGAAATTATAATGCGGGAGAACAACGTGAGCCCGCTATAGTCTAGTATATAAAAAAATTAATTCACTTTTAATGATGCCCTGATCATTGCTTAACCTGCATTATAATAACATCGTTTTTATTTTGTATTTTAGCTTTTGGTTGAAAATTAAACCAGTTTTGGTTGAATTTTCAACCAATTGGTTGAATATTAAGCTAATATTCAACCAAAGCAGCTCTATACCGTGTAAATAAATTTTTTTTTGTTGACAAAATTAAACCGGATTAATTCGCGGAAATTTTTAGATTCTGCACAGCTACAAGGGTACAGCCAAATTTAGTCTGAAGCTATAGATTGTCTAATTTAAAAAGTCAACGGTTTTATTCCTGCACTCTTTGGTTTTCGTCTTAAAAATCCAGGTTAAAAATTTCTCCCATAAGAACTCGTATTTTTTTTAATTTTCGACCTGGTTTTTCTCGAAAACTTGGACGGCTTGAGGCTAAATGTTTGATACCATCATTTATTGTTAACCTTAACCTGCAAGAGTATGTAAGTCTTATATCTGCACTCCTCATGAAACAACTACCTTAACATTGCTCTTATGGGAGATCATCTTTGTACTTTATAAAAAGTATGATAGAGATGACACAATTTGTTTTTTACATTTGCCTACTTCAATAATTAACAAATTAATAAAAATTATGAAAGTACTGTGACATAATCTGAATTCACGCTAATAAACATACGAATTCACGTGTATATGTGCATCCATAATTTATATACAAACCAAGTCTTACACACACTAAACACCCTAAAACTTTTAATTAGAAACTTTACACAGATACGACTCGTTAGATTCTAAATTTCAGGATTATGCATGAAATAATCATTAATAAGTGGATTGTACGAGTTGAATCTTCTACATCTTGACCCTATTTGGCAGAGTGGTTTTGTTATATATTGAGAAAACACTCCCCATATCTATAGTTCAATCTCATAAGCCTTCTGGTTAATAAATCGGATTTTTAGATATTTTTTCATATAAAACTGTCACCTTGCTAGTAACACTAGTAAAAATAAAAAGTGTGTACAAATGTGCCAGAAGTGATTAAAAGTATGCCAAACTGTGTCAAAGTATATACAGGTTGAAGCAAAGCAGTGCAGATTTACTGAAGCTTAAAAAAATTGTCAATGACAATCGTCTATGACAGTGTCATACAGAAAAATACCCAAAACTCCTATTTATTAAATTTCAGTCTCATTGTTCTAGGCCCAGAAGGATAAAAAAAACGTCCTCTTATTGGAGTTAAGATCTGCAGTCAGAACCAACTCTTTTCTAAAATTGATTCAATTTGTTAGAAACACAGCGCTGCCGTAATTTTCTTTAAAATTTCTTTAGAGAAAAATAAATATTGTACGTCAATCGTTATTGGTACTACATATAAGTACATTTGAAAAAAGTATATCATCTGTATTGATATTTATTTCTTTTATATTTTATAATATATATATACGTATATAAAGTATATATGTACAGTAAAAGTTTAGTTTCAAAAGTTTTGTATCCTAGAAAAAAAAATGTATGGAAATCGGAAGTCACGTTTATCTTGGTTTTGTCGTTACTTTTCGAGTTAAAGCTTTTTCAATTGTTTTAAAGATTTTCTATTTTTTCGTGTCTTTTGCATAAATAGAAATAGTTCTCGAAAACATTCAAACAAAAAATACTTGTTTTAAAATTTATATTTAACTTTTTGAGTAAAATAAAAAGAGAGACATATAAATTTATTTTTAAATATTATAATCTTTTGGTTGTTTTTGTCATAGAAGCATTTTTCCAAAATGTTACTTACAGTATGTTACTCACTGTAAGTTTTAACGAAGAGGGGGAAAATAATGGTTAAGTTTACCCTGAATTTAATCTAAATTTTTTTTCATTTTTGAACTTATATATGGGCTAGATTCGGAAGTGTCGAGTTTGTAGTTATCCTAGAAAATTAATCTTTGAAAACTTGAAACTTATGCAAAAATTTTTCTACCTATATAAACCCTAATTAATTTATTATTTATATAATTAATCTTAAAAATTGTTACTAGTTATTTTTAGCCAGTAATCGAAAATTGGTCTATTGAATCCCATGGTTGGAGAATTTGTGATGAAAAATTGCTATTACCTTTGTAGATAAAAAATTAGAACCTTTTTTGGAGCTCATGAAAAAAATATGAAAATCAAGAAATTTTTTTTCATTCAGATTTTATATACAAGTATCTCAGAAAAATAATTGTTTGAAATTATGAAATTATGAAAACAATTTTTTATTGGCCATTTTTTTGATATCTTTTTGCGTTTTTTATAGCGCTTGTTCAAGAATTAAAGGGGGGAGTAAAAGCGAATGAAGATACGCAAAAATGATTTTTTTGTGTTGAATTTCTTGTATCGAAAATGAATAAATAAAATTTTCTCAGGTTTGTTAATGTTTCTTAGTGTTTAAACCACCAACTAAAAATCTCTTTCGACCATTGTCATCTTTTTGGACTATGATTTTCTTGAAATTCACGCCTCAAAGAAACATTCTGTCTATTTTAGAGTTCCGCGATATCGATACGATACGATATTTTCATAGATATCGATATCGATATCGAAAATATCGCTTTTTATAATATCGTATCAATATCGACAGCGTTAATATCGTATCGATATCGAAAATATCGAAATATCGAAAACATGTAATTATTCAATTAAAAATTTTTTAAAATTTAATTTAAAATTAAAATTATGATATAATTGGGTTTGAAGTTGCTATTATTCTTTTTTTTTTTTATTTCCTTTAAAAATTTCCATAACCTCGATTTATATTAAACATTTGGATCAAATTATTATTTGCATACGCGCTTAGTCCAAATCAAAATTGAAAGATGAAATTTGTGAAATTTAATTTTTGATAAAAATAGTTAAACAAAATAAAAATTTTAGTAAAAATGGCATATTATTTTTCATTTTAATTATTCTTATCGATATCGATATTTGTCGATCTATCGGACCTTTGATATCGATATCATATCGAAACGAAAACGTTAATATTGTATCGATATCGAAATATCGCGGAACTCTAGTCTATTTATCTCCAAGATGCAAGAAAGCTTCATAATCAAATAAAAATATAATAATTGAATTATTTCAGCAATAAAATATCTCAAAATACTTACTTTACTTAAAAACCACATTAACATGCATCAGAAATCCCTGAAAATAGGTGATTAAGAAATGATTTTTTAGGAATGTTAAATAAAATCAATAAATTTATATTATATATAATTATGTTATATTATATTTTTACTGTACATAAATTTTTTTTATACAATTTGTTGATTTTTTTTTGCCTTTTTTTATAAATGGCCAAGTGTTCTTGCCATATATTTAATTTTATTAAATAAAACTTTATATATATAGGTATAATATACATATTTTTTCATTTTTATTTTTTAATAATGTTACATTAATTATTAAATATTAATTATACGAATAACTTTTATTTTTTTAATTAATTTTTTTTAAAGTTTATTTATACTTTATATGTAAACTTATTTTTATTTTAGGAGTATAAAGTATATTCATTTTTTTTTCTTTCATCATATTACATTTATAATTAGGGGGGAGGGGGGTAGAAAATAGAAAAGAATTTACAGTGAAAATTTTATTATTATTTTAGTATACAAATGGCGTGGCAGTTGAAGTACGTTATTATATCTTTACTAGATTTTATGGGACAAATTTTCATTTTTTAAAAATTGTCGAGAATGTGCTTATTTTTTGTTATTTTGTTATTTTTTTTTTTTAAAGAAAAAATAAACAATAAAAAATTAAAATTGGACAATAGAGAAAGGCAAAATTTAACTAATGCCAGAATAATAAGCAGACTTTAAATATTTCGCATTTATTAAGACTTTCTAAGTAGTTAAAAATTTATAATTAAAGAGCTTTTTTATACTTAAAAAAGATTTTATTCTCGAATAATTTTTTGAGAATATTCAAAAATAAATTTTTAATTTAGTGTCCACCATTTTAAAAGTTTTAAAGCAGAATATTTTATACAAGCCTAAGATCTTAATTTTAATTAAATCAAAAAATTAACTTATAATTTTTATTAAAATTATTAAAAAGATGCAAAAATTATACTTTAAGTCAAAAAAATTTTAAACTGAGTTAATAAATATAAGACAATTTCAGATAAAAGTGTCATTTGTCAATTTCTTCTTAATTTTATTTTAATTTTGGCAAGACTCTTTATACACTAGCATTATTAATGAAACTATCTTAATCATGGTTGTAGGAGAAATTAAAATATAGTAAGATAGAAACAGTGTATGTGAAGCTGTAATAAAATGTCTCCAGATACATCAGATACTTTAATTTTTAACTAGACTAGTGTACCCGCATTGATGCTTAATGAAGTTAGGGTATACAAAATAAGTTTATTTTTTAATTTGCATTGGATAACAGAGGTAAACGCGACGAAAAAAACTATAAAACTGCGACCTCCTGTAAGTAATTCAGTATAAAATAGACTGAAACCTGCTTTTTTGTTCTTCGAGAGTAAATTTTTTGAGTCCGTAAAGAGCTAATTTGCCAATATTTTGGTTAGAAAATTTCTTACGAGCTGCTAAAATGATATAAAATAATTAGAACATTAATATTTTGCACACGCTTTGTTAAAAAAGTAAGACTGAAATATATTTTTTATTTTAATAAAAATATTTTCAATGAATTGAAACTCAGTGAATAAAAAAGTACGAGACCTGAAGCTTTCTGACGAATGTTCAGAGTACTTTAATTTTTTGCGAGTCATTTTCTAAAATATAAAGCTCTTGTTTCAGTGTATTCTCTATATAGAACCGTTTGAATTTTAGACTGATTTTTATTAGGATAGTAAACATTTATTCTTACTAGCCTGGCAGTTTTTTAATACAACAACTTTATTGGGATACGCAACGCAAACGCAAGCTGCAAGACAAGTCTGGTCCAGAGCTTTGCAAGCACCAAATACCCTTGCAGTTTGCATTTGCGTAGCATGGTTTGATTTTTTGGTTCTGTAGAAATCAGCCTTGTATTCTGAAATACGTCTATCATAATACGAATAATAACAGCTTCAACGCAACCAATAGTATATTCATACCCAAAATCAAAAAAATGTAGAATAGCTCAAACCACATGTCAACTTATATTTTTTTTTTAAATTAATATTTCACCCTAAAGGGGTATTTTTGCTATTTTGGCGCTTTCAGTTTCCAGATTTGGTCCACAAGGTTTTTTTTGGGTTGTTGATCATGAAATTTATGGCCCTGACTATTAAAAATTGGCACTTAACCCTTAAATTTGCAAAACTATGGAATACATTAAAACTACCCAAAGGGGTAGTTTTTGCTAATTTAACGGTGAAGCACCCTGAAATTCTTGATCAGCTATTCAAAAAAACTATATTGGACTAAATATGGATACTTGTAGCTCGAATCCATAAAAAATACCCCTTTTTAAGGGTCGCTTTTGCAAATTAAGGGTGTTCCGCACATTTCTCATATAGAATAGACCACGAAATTCGTGATCAGGGACTTAAAAAAACTATAGTAATCCAAATCTGGTGGTGCCCGGAAACTTGACACCCTAAACCGTATATTAACTTTAGTATTAGCTTCGCCTAAGGTTTTAAATGCAATCCAGGGCAATCATTCAGATCAGGGGCTATAAATTTTATTTATCAATGGAAAATAAACAGTGAAATATGGCTTTTATCTTAATCTCATTTAGTGCGTTTCCTTCACGTTGGTTCTGGTGTAAAAAAATTTTCTGAACAAACTAATTAAGTGAACTAACGAAAAAAGATATTAAAAAATGAATTTTAAATTTACTTACAATTAAGAAAACGCCAATTATTTTTTTTTATATTTAACTATTAAATTACTACAGTTATATGGTTGTAAAGTCTGCAATTAAGAATTATGCACACGTAAAGAAAATGTAATGAAATTTCTCATGAATTATATAGTATATGTAGAGTAAGCGTTTAAAACGACTTCATATAGAAAAACTAGGAAATGGCCAGCAGTCGGAATCGATTCAAAAATATAAAATTTGTACAGTCAAGCACTTTTTCGTCACTGGTTTATCCAATTCATTATACTTTTTCAATGAAAGCAATATATTTAATATATTAGACTGGTAGTTATTTTAAAAAGTTGTTTAAGTTACTAAATGAAATTAGGTTTCATTTATTAAAAAAATTTCTAAAATTTTAGTCCCACTGCTTACCTCTACCCCCAGTAACCAAATATGTAAAAATTGTGCTCTTGTACTAAAATTTAGTTTAAAAAGAGCCCATGTATTTCATGGCAGTATACTTAAAAGTGATCAAATAAATTAAAAATTTAAAAATCATTTCCCCAAAAAAGACACCTAATTTACCCCAATCTGAATAAACAATTTAAAATAACTCCCAGTTTAATATATACAGTACTTAACCATCTATATTTTAATTTACATAACATATTTTCTTTTTTTTTTTTATTTTCATTTGTTAATTTTTGCTTATTATTTATTCTGCATTTTCTATACATACAAAAAATTATCTATTACACAATAATTCTCTCTCATAATTTCATTTACAGTTAAATCTTTCATTAAAAAAAAAATTTTGTTTATTTTTTATAAATAATTAATAAACGTAACATATATATAACATATTTTATATAAACGTCAATAATAATTTATTTAGATTTTTGTAATTCTAAAAAGGAGTGTTTTTTTGTTTTCTCAATTTTCACAATTTGTATACATAACAATATATATAATATAGGTATATATATATATATATATATATATTTGCATCAAGATACTTATAATACTTTTTTTAAATATTACATTAGATTTATAATTCATTTATTCACTTATGCACTTGCTTTGTTTTTATACTTAATCACTTTTATTAATGTCTTTGTTATTTTCATACTTTTTACTGTATTTTCAAATTTTTTTGCATTTTTATATTTAATTAATAATACTTTTTTTTTTAAATTTAATAAAATAAAATAAAATTAATAGTTAAAAATAAAAATAAATTTTATTTTACTTTATTTTTTTATATTTTAAAGATATTGGTCCACGATAATTATCTTAATTGGCCAAGAAAAAAGGCTAATGTTATTAATATTGTTCTTGATGTTGGCCATCCAGCTGCTGTATTACCATGTTGCATTGCTGCTGGATGTTCGCCTGTAACACAAATTTAAAGAAATATTTTATAAATTTTTTATTTTTTATTTTTGAAATTCATGATTTTTAAATAAAGATAAATATTTTATTATTATAAAAATTATTTTTACTCGTTATTTTCTCAAGTGTAAAAATTCATGTGAGTTATTAACAATAATAACAACAAAAAATTAAGTAAGACATTTATTTTTTGTTTATTTGAGTGAAAATTTGTAAGATTTATAAGAATAGAACTTATGTCGTTGTTTAGTAAATTTATACTATGCCAGTTGAAGAAATTAAACATTTTTTTCCCTACTCGATATTAATATAAAAAAAAAAATCTGCATTGTTAGCTTAGCTAGGTTGCTTTTGTTTGTATTTTACTTGAATAGTTTTAAAAAATTTCAAGCATAAAAAAATTTTTACAGTCAATATGCAATAGAAATAATTTTAGAAAACATTGAAAAAAAATTTTTTGAAGGTATTTTCTTTACTATTTTTTACAATAGGTAAATTTTACTGTCGCTTTTCATAACATAAAACTTTTTCGGAGATGGTTGAAAAAATTTGATTTTGTTTTGTTTATAATATTTTTGGTAGTAAGTGGGGAAAATAAGAAATCAGGGAAGAAGTAGTAATAAACTATTTGGTGGGGGGATCACTACCTTTGGGAAATCAAATTGCAATTTAATAAGCAATGACTTTCGTTAAAATTGTTTTTTAAAGAAACAACTTGAAGAGCCCCCCCCCCCTCCAATCCAAACTCTGCTAGTATGAATCTATATTATATCAACCAAAATAAAATTGCTACAAAAATTGTAAAATATGAAAACAGTATATTCTCAATTTATTTAATACTGAAGACCTGGTAAGTGATAGTTTTGATGGAAATTTGATTTGTTAGTTCATGGAAAGCCTTTAATGGATATTTTTTTCTTCTAAATTTAGCTCAAGTTTAAAATTTTTTTGCCCATATTACTTAAAATATTTTACATAACTAGTGCAAAAAAGCCTATTTTCTACCCTAGGGAGACTGCTTTTTTGCCTGATATATGTAAAACTATGTTTTAAATCAAGAGAAAAAATAGGAGATTTGACTTTTGCATGCTGTCATACAACTGCATGCAAAGTCAAAACCAATACTTTGTCCCTTGTTTAAAAAATAGGTATTTCATTACATGCTGCAAAAAAGATCTACTTTCTTACTTTCGGGCGATCTTTTTTTCGCTTTTAATGAAAAACTATGTGTTGAACACGGGAAAAAATGTAGGAAATTTCACTTTCAATGCTGTCTGCACTCGTTCGCTACGCTCACTCATGCATACAACTGCTTTGAAAGCAAAATCCTATTTTTTTTCCCTTGTTGAACAAATAGATATTTTGCCTGACTAAGAGTAGAACGAGTGCAGAAAATTCTGTGTCTAGTTTTACAAAAAATATTTTTTTTGAATTTTTGTTGAACGCACCTAGGCAGGCAAAACTTTTGTGAGCATTATAGGCGAAAAACTTTAGGTACAAGCGTGAATATATATTTATTCCCTTGATACTTCCGAGCATAAACTCGTATGTACGTCCCTTGTAAAAAAAAGTTTTACGAATTGTTAAAAAAAATTGATGTGAGCAATTATTATTTGATTATGCACATTTCACTTTATTTGAGGACAAAATAGTTTTTTATACAATGTAGTTTTTGGAAAGAATGCAAAAAAAAAAACAAAGTATTAATTAATATTTTAATTTGCATAAAAAGTATAAAAAATTTTTTTTTATATGTAATTGCAAATGCTGATTACATAATTAAAAAAAAAAACTTTTGTTTTGTTAAAATAAAAATTTAAAATAAAAGTACCCATACATTCACATTTTTACATTTTATATTAAAAAACTACAATAACAATAATAAATTTTCAATTTTATATAGTTATGTAATAAGTAAATACACGTTATTTAAAAATTTTTATTTTACGTATAGGTATATAATTGATAAAAGAGAACAGAAATTGGTTCATTATATTTACTCTGTGATTGTTGCAGTTTCTGATGTTGCTAGCTTTGCTATTTATCCAAGCGCATACTCATATTATACACTATATAGAATATTATATATACATTCACTACAACATATACAAATTTAGAAATATGAAAGGGATGAAGAGGGTGAAGTAAAGGGAGTAACTAAATTGTCTAAGGCCATATTTTGCCTTATACGCATGTTATTATGCTAAAGTCTAATGACTTAACTACATTTCATAGACCAATGCTCTACAGGTCATTCTCATATATATATACAAATATTCAATGTGTTCTATCTATGTGTATATATACTAATTTACTTGAAGTTCAGCTTGCATCAGGATTATATCTTGAAATCCCACAACGTCGTATATATATAAATAATGTATACTTGAATGCATTATGCATATAAATAGTACTTTAATTAACGTTTAGAAGTATTTTCTTAAATTAACTTTGAATTTACAAATCTTGAAGTTAATTATAAAAAGATTTAGAGATTTTAATTTATATTTTAAGTATTAAATGCAGTTCATCAAAAAGATCTATATTATTTTAATTTTCTCTTGTTCTCGAGTGTAATATTCTAACGAAACCGTAAAAATATAGTAATAAATTTTATTTTCTATATATATTTTATACTTAAATTAAAATTTGATCATTAATCAAATATACGTCTAATAATTTATTTAAATATTGTAATAATGGATATCCGAGTCGATTTCCGAAGCATAATTTAAGGCAGACAAGAACTCAATTATTATAATCCAAATACAGCCTATCTTTTCTAGTATATCCGGGGCGGAACAGGAAAAATAATTGGCAACGTCATTTTACTTTATACTCGTGAAAGTAAAATTATAATTCACGATTTCTGTAACATATTAAGCTAAGAGTGAAAAAAAATTTGTATTTATGTGGTTTTTTAATATGTTTAGTCAAGGAATTTTCAAATATTGATTCAAGATTGTTAATTTAAAAAAAATTGAATTCCCTGATTCTGGTAATGGTTTTTTAATCTAACAGCTTTAATTGCAACATGACTGCGATGCAACAACACTGATACAATGTTATTTTAAAACTACGTAAATTTTTATTAAAAATAAAAATTACAAAATATGTGTTAACCGTATGAGAGTTTATTCTTCAATCAGAAATTAATTTCTCCATATCTAAATAATTACTTAGATATAAAGAAATTCTAAGTCTATAATTATCATTAATTGTAACTTAATTGATCTTTGTAATTAATAATTAAGATCTGGTGATGGTATTTACAATACCGAAACGCGTCATATAAATTATATTTTATTTTTTACTAAGTTCGCAAACGACGTTTTTTTTTTAAATAAAAATAATAAAACTTTTTTCAATCGATCAGACATATCTGGTGTACGATTAGCCCTTTCTAAATCATCTACTTGTGGTAATCAGGTAATGCTAACTGAGTTACCCTACTTCATCATAACTTTAAATAATCCTGATCTAGTTCAATTAGTAATGCGAACGAAAAGAATCCTCAACTACCTCACAACAAAGGACATTGACCATTTCTCCTTAAGCTCGGAGGTTGCCACTGCCCTGCCAGACAGGAAATTTTTTATCAATGAAGTATTGTTTTTCTCTGCTTGTAATCAATATATATCTATATAAAAGAAACAGTTCAGAGGTTTGGCTTTAAATTTGTCTGTAGCATCAATGGTGACTTCCTGGTAAGAAAGGAGAAGCAGAAGTAGGGCACATTTAGTAAAGTCAGTTTCTGATCTAGATATGATCTTTCGTTTTAATTGCCCCAATAAAAAAAGTATATATAACTTTTCTTGATATTAAATCACTGGTATGGCAAATACATCTGAATCACACAATTCTAAATTATTAGATAACAACGAGACTTCGGACAAAAACCCAACATTAAAAGTTGGTTTTTTGAATGCATACTCATTGAAAAAGCATATTTGGCAAATCCGCAACTTTTTGACTAACAACGGTACGTATCATGTATTAAGAATTGCTGAAACTAGACTTGGACTAGAGGCCAGTGACAGTGTCATTAACATACCTGGTTACAGAACTTTACGACAAGATCATAACACTCATGGTGACAGAGTTCTCCTCTATATTAAAGAGAACTTTAATCTCTTGTGTTCATCACAAACTGAACAATCTGGCAAAGCTTTAAGACCTGAATATCTGCTGTTTTTAATCTGGCAGGGTAATTCTGCCCCGACCTTAATAGCTCTTGTATACTGCTCCCTGATGTTAGTATTAGGTCCGTCCATGAATTTCTTGACTTATTAAGCCTATATACTTCTGACTACAGTGACAAAGTCATATTTGATGATTGGAATGCTGACTTGCTCGATACCAAAGACTCTGACACGCATTTTTTAGATATTATCACGAGAGACTTGTCAGTCCAGTTTATAAATACAGGTTCATTGAATCATACTGTCGGTAAGAGTACTTTGATAGACAGTATTTTTGTTGATAAATGTAATACTGTACTTAGCTTTGATCGCTTTCTTCCAAACATTCCAAGTAGACATGGCATAATCTCAGTCACTTATGAAATATTATATCCTGAACTTCCAATCATACCAATTACATATAAGGCTATTAACACAATTACTGCTCATAACTTAAACAGTCACTTAGCTAAACTTGTTTGGACAACCTTTTCTCTTGATAATAAAAATTTTGCCTTTGAGCAGAGCCTCTCGGCTTTAGTAAATCAAGAGATGCAGTAAAATTATGCTTTCAATTTCTGTAAAGAATATAATATAATTTTATGTAATTTATGTAAATTTATAAATTTGGTGCCTATATTGTAATTTGTATTTGTGTAACATTTTTTTTCTTTTTATATAAGGAGGGTAAATAAGGGGGGTGGATCACTAAAGGTATAGTAAAATCATGTATAAAAAAAGAAAAACTTTACTTAGACTGGTGTAAAGATAAAAAAAAATGAAAAAAAAGAAAAGGCTTATAAAAAATATAAAATCCTTTTGAAAACCATCATTAATAAAGCAAAAAATACATCTCTTAATAATGAAGCCAACTCAGTAAAAACTAATACCAAAAAATTTTGGGAATATGCAAATTAACGGGTAGTAAAAAAAATAAAAGTAAAAATAATATCTGTGCATTAATTGTAAATAACAAGAGTATTAAAGATGATAAAATGATTGCCAATGAAGTGAATAACTTCTTTTCGAACATAGGAAAAAATCTTAATAAAAAAAGGAAAAAGATTATTAATCATATTAGTAAAACTGAACATATCAATTATTCTTTTTTTATGAAACCTACAGATGACAGTGAAGTCAGACAAATTATTAATAAGCTTGACAAAAATAAAGCTGGTCCAATTAATGTAATCAATAAAGTAATAATGTTTGCTTGAATATATAATAAAACCTTTGGTTTATATTTTTAATCTAGCTATTAGTGAAGGTGTCTTTCCTATGCACTTTAAAAAGGTCAAAATAATTCCTATTTACAAATCAGGCGATAAAAAATTAACAACAAACTACAGACCCAATTCTCTTACCTCTAACATAGCGAAAATTTTTGAAAAAATATAAAAATTAGGTTGGTTAATTATAATATTTTATAAATTATTTATAATAATTTATAACAAAATTTAATTTAATATCATATAGAAAGTTTGGATTTCAAACAGGTATCTCTACAAATGATGCCATAGCTTATGTTAAAAATTATATTTATGAAAACCTAGATCAATCCTTGAAACCCTTGGCTATATTTTTAGATTTGGCAAAGGGTTTTGACACTGTAAGTCATAGGATTTTGTTAGACAAATTGGAGGCCTTAGGAATTCGAGGATTGGTCCACAAAATTTTTACTAGTTATCTTACGGATAGATCGCAATGTGTTAAGGTAAATGGGATATGTAGTGATGAAGATTTTGTTACTGTTGGTGTGCCACAAGGCAGTGTACTCGGTCCGATTTTATTTAATTTGTTTATTGATGGTCTATTGAGAACTAATGACAATATTGTTTCTTTCGCTGACGATAGTGTCGTATTAGTGTAAGGTGAAAATTGGGAAGCTACCCAGAGTAAAGCTAATACGATCTTAAATAATACCTATAACTGGTTTAATGAAAATTCCTTAACTTTAAATGTGCAAAAATCTTGCTACATTACTTTTGCACTGAATTACAAAATGCTTCCTAAAACATTTGAATTAAGTGTAATTGATAATGGCTCAATAATAAAACTGGGCAGAGTTAAATCTGCCAAGTACTTAGGCATTATTATGAATCAATACATGCGATGGGATAGACACATATCTGAGCAGCTAAAAAAAACAAAATTTATTATTTTTCTTTTTCACAAATTAAAATATATTTTAAACTATCATCAATTAAAAATAATGTATTTTGCCTCATTCCATTCCATTATGTCATATGGCATCTTGGGTCGGGGTGGAGCAACAAATACGACAATAAATTTAGTTCAAAGACTGCAAGATACTTTAATTAAGATATTAAATTTATTAAAAGTTTCTAACAATAATTTTAATGACACAATACTAAATGTAAGGCAAACATATTATTACTTTACTATTAAAAAATAAATTTTTAATTTGAATGCAATATATCTAGATAAACATGAAGATACCAATAAACGTATCATCAGCTTGGAAATGCCTAAGAAAATAAAATCTATTGGTTAAAGGAGTTATTATTTTATGTCAATAAAAATCTTTAATGCTATCCCTAAAAATCTTAAGTTAAATAGCATTTCTAGCCAATTAAATTCTAATAAACATAGCTTAAATTGGTTACATAAATTAAAAAAATTGCTGTCAAATGGTTTAATTATTTAAAGAAGTAATCTACTATTATCAGTTTAATTAAATGCATTAACTACAATACCTATAAAAAAAAGCAATAACACAAATATGAAAATTATAACATGATTTATTATAAAATTAAATATTTAAATTTTTTATTGTAAATTCTAACATATTACTTTATTATGTATATTTTATTGACCAAAGGTCCATGTATAGACGTAAGTCTCTATGGGATTGTGATGATTTCACAATTTGTAAAATACATCTTATATTATAAAAAAAAAAAAAAAAAAAAAGTTGCTTAGGTGTTATATTAAATAAGACTCTCTGCTGGTGTTCACAAATTCAGAAAACTCTCAAAAAAGTGAATAGAGTACTTTATATCCTCAGGATCATTAGACCCTGCACTTCTCAGTGTTTCCGTATACATCCAGTTGAGTCATTAGTGGTTCCACTATTGGACTATTGTAGTATCGTCTATTCGGATATTTTTAATCAGTTGGGTAATCAGCTTTAAAGGCTCATTAATTCAAGCATTAGATATATTATCGGTTTAAAACGACAGGAACGTAGCAACTTCTACAGAAGATGATTACATTGGATGCAAATCTCAACGCGTACCGACTATTTTGGATCATTGACCATGTATAAAATTATCACCTCTATTCAAAACTTACAAAAGAGACAGACCATCTTATGGACCCTACCAAAATTTGAATATACCACCTGTTTTGCACAATTGGGGCTTGCGATTGTTCCAAGTAAAATATGCCAAATTTTAAAACAAAATTCCTCCGTGCGTATAAGCGATCTCGCATCAATTTCAAAGTTCATGAAGAGTATTAAATCATATCTCTTTAATTTGGATAATATTTGTTTGTACATTTATTTTATATATTCTATTAATTTTTTGACACAATATTAATTTAGTAATGTAAAATTTACTGTAATTAATTTAATTTATTTTGTATTGATTTGTTATTTACTTATAATTCTATTGATTCCATATATATATATTTCTGACTTGTATTACAAATTATTTAACAAATATTAACTAGTTGTATATTGACTTGTTGTCTTTATAAATATTAATTTATTAATTTTAATTCTAATTTTATTTATATTACATATAGATTGTTGTTGAAATAAAATAAAAATAAATTAATATTGTAATTTTACTTGTAATTAATATTGTAATATGTGTTTATATGCTACATTCTGATTAATTTTTCTTTTTGATATTTATATTGTAAAATTTTATTGTAATCTGTAAACATTTCTATTTTTTTTTTCTTTCTTTTTATATTGTATTTACGTTGGTTTACTTTAGGGGTGTGCGGTTACCCGACCCGAAGCTTCGGGCGGTCTTGGATTTTTTCGGGTCGGGTCGGGTCGGTCTTCGGTTATACCCGAAAAGCTTCAGGGGTCTGAAGGTATAGTTTTTAGGTGGGAAATTTCCCTGGCATTACGATTCTATCATCCTTTTTGCGCAAAATTTCCATTCGGTCTTAAAAATGAGAATAAAAGGGTCAAAAAATGACTTGCTAAAAAAAAGGATAATTTTTATTAACTTTAAGTTTTTATTTATTTTTTATGTAAATTAAATATATAAATAAATAAATTTGCATTTTTTTCACATTAATACTTAGGATGCTATTTTTTTAATGATAAAAAATAATGAAACCTATTCCCAAATTAATTCAGGAATTTAATAATAAAAAATAAAACAATTCGTATTAAAACGTCTTGAAAATCTATTTTTTTAAGTATATTAATACTTAATTTACTTTAAAAAACCATAGGTTCAGCAAGTAGTATTTTCATAAGAAGTCAGATTTCAAAGGTTGTTAACCCCCTCCCCCCTTTCACTTGCCAACCCGCGTCAGTTTTCGGACTTCACTTAGAAATTATTATACGAATAACGTGAATTTCTATCGGGATGCAGGAGGTCTCAAAAAATTTATAATAAAAAAATACACCTAAAAAAAATTTTATAGACAAGTTCGAACGCGTTTCAATGATAAAAATTTAAAAAACGCATTTTTGGACGTATTCTAATGCTTAGACATAAGATAATATCCACAATAGCTCATTTTTTTCATTGAACCCTCTGGTTTTTAATGTCTATTGGTACTTTTTTACTTTGAATTTCACACCTGTAAAATGATAGCTGTACCATTAAGAGCTGATATTAAAAAATCAGAAAAATCCAAGAAAAGATAAAACAAAGTTTTTTTTTATAAAGTTAGTTTTCTCATACTTTTGTATTTTTGAAAACAAAAAAATCCAGACCGCCGAGGTAATTATAATATCACGATGATTCCTCTAAAAATTTTGCCAAATCTGAGAATTTGAACTTTGACTACTTATAACTCAGAAACTAGAGGTCAAAAATGTAAAAGTAAAATTGCATAATTGGGTTTTTAGTGCAGAATAATTGTTAAAAATTTAAAGAATATTCATAGAGAAATTTTAGATTTAGTATTTTTTCAAAACCCAAAAATTGCTGAATTGGAAACTGCTTGGCTAATAAAATATTTTTTATCTTTTCTTAATTTCTTCTGATTTTTTGATTTTAGCTCTCGATAGTTTAACTGCCATTTTGCAGCTGGGTAATTCATAATAAAAAAGTACCATAAGACATTGAAAACTAGAGGGTTCAATAAAAAAAATGATCTATTGTGGATTAATTTATTTCAAAAACTGTGTTGTGGAAAAGGATGTGGCTGATTTGACAAAATGGCCCATATATATTTTTCTTGTTTTATTTTTACCGTTTTATTAATCCCATGATTGGGAAATTAACTTGTGCAATTAACTTTTTACATTAAATATGGCCTCTTTTAGAACTTCATGATATACATGTGACTCTAAGAAACAAATCCAAAACTATATTTTCAAATGCTTTTTGCATTTTTTTTTAAATGTTTAGTTATTTACAGGATTATACTTTTTATAGAATTGTTTTTTTTCAAAGTATTTGGAGTTTCTAATGCGCCTGCAGAACTCAAAAATATAAGTAAAAAAATAAGTTTCTCGTTGGATTTAGACAAAAACATCTATTTTCAAGCCCACACGATAGCACTTGAAAGTTTTTTTTAGCCTCCTTTAAAATTGGTATTTACTAAAAACTTAAGATTTTTCCAATGGATTCAAATCGTGTTTTATATTATTTTAAAATTCATAGTTTTTCCCCGGAAATCTGATGAAAACATTTATTTTGGCTTTTGAGAACGTTTTATAGAAGAAAAATCGATTTTTGTCGTTTTATTGGGTCCCAATTTTAAGGAGACCTAATTTAAAAGTTCTGTAGTTTTTGAATAAATTTTTTTGAATATTATTAACAAGAGAAATATGCGTTTTTCCCCCAAGAATCAAATGATTAATTTCTTTTCAAAAAAATTTTATTTGCCAATTTTTTTATGGAATTTCAAAGAGTACTCATAGACACTTCTTTCCTGAAAATTAGAAAAATGTGTTTTTCATAAGTCTCGAGATATTACAGCGTTTAGGCATAAGAATACGTCCAAAAATGCGTTTTTTGAATTTTCATAATTGAAACGCGTTCGAACTTGTCTATAAAATTTTTTTTAGGTGTATTTTTTTATTATAAATTTTTTGAGACCTCCTGCATCCTGATAGAAATTCACGTTATTCGTATAATAATTTCTAAGTGAAGTCCAAAAACTGACGCGGGTTGGCAAGTGAAAGGGGAGAGGAGGTTACCAACTTTTAAATGTAAATTTATTTATTTATTTATTTAATTTACATAAAAAAATAAATACTAATAACTTAAAGTTAATAAAAATTATCCTTTTTTTTAGCAAGTCATTTTTTGACCCTTTTATTCTCATTTTTAAGACCGAATGGAAATTTTGCGCAAAAAGGATGATAGAATCGTAATGCCAGGGAAATTTCCCACCTAAAAACTATACATTCAGACCCCTGAAGCTTTTCGGGTAAAACCGAAGACCGACCCGACCCGACCCGAAAAAAGTAAAATCGGTCTTTCGGGCGGGTACCCGAATATTCGGGTAACCGCACACCCCTAGTTTACTTGTAAAAGAGTACGTACTAATTTTGTCATGGCAAATAAACTGAATAATAATTATTAATTGTAAATTTTAATTTCTCTACTTATCATGTTATGTTAAGTTGTTAATGTTGATTTTAAAAGTTTAACTGCCTAAATTAAGTAAAACTAAATAACTTTCAAATCTAATATTTTTTCTTAGATATGAAATTAATTTTTCTGTCAGAGGCCTAAAAGCACGTATTTCCTGGCCACTGCGCGGCCGAAAAAAGGGCTTTACATATAACGGGCAAAAAAGCCTATTTTCTACCCTAGCGAGACGGCTTTTTTGCCCGTTATATGTAAAACTATGTTTTAAATCACGGGAAAAAATATGGGGTTCGACTTTTGCATGCTGTCTAGACTCGCTCGCTACGCTCCCTCGTGCATACAACTGCATGCAAAGTCAAAAACAATATTTTGTCCCTTGTTTAATAAATAGCTATTTCTCGATACTTTCGACCATTCTTTATTTTTATGGAATATTTCAACATAAGAACCCTAATTATTTGTATTTAGAATTAAACCTTCTTCGGAGATGAATTTGATATCTAGATAGAAAAAAATGTCCATAGGTTTAATAAAGGTCTATTGGACCAAAACTTGAGAAAAAATTTTTAGCTTAAAAATTTGAAAAATTAATTTTTCTGGATGAGGAAATTTAGCTTCTATTAAGAAAATCAATAATTTGATTATAAAGAAGAATAGAAACAAAATGAGTGATCGTTTCTGAAATAAAAATATTCTTAGCTTTCTTATAAGTCAGTGCGATTTTTATTATTCAAATTTGAAATTAAACGATCATTTACATCAAATTTGTAAAAATTTAATTTGATTAAAAATTTCAGCAGTTCATGTGAAAATTATTAATAAAATTTGCGATTTTTAATTATAAAAAAATAAAAAATAATTTACATTAAATAGAATTATTAATACTTGAACAAATATTACATAATTCTGATAAGTTCAAATTTGCATTTTACATTAAAATATGATCTCTTAGAAATATCATATCACAGTATTCTGTCATGTTATAATTCAATTTCATAGTTAGTGATAACAAACTTTACGTTCGTAGCATATAGAAATATGACTGAATATTATGAAAATTGCCCTAAGGTATTATATTATTTTACATTTTAGCTACTGAAAAATTATTTTTAATGTTATTTTCGAGGGGCTGACGACGCGATTTAAAGTATTTAAAGTATTTAAATCGCTTTTTAAATCGCTCACAAATTTTTAAATCGCTGTTAAATTATTGCTTTAAAATTAGATTTTTGGCATAAAAACTGTTTCTAGGGGTTTGTGGGATCACAAAAATTGAAATTTTAACCGGATTTAACCCCAGGTTTATCCCTGCCCATATTTATGACCAAAAAATTGGCCAATTTTTGAGAAAATTTACCAAATATTTTAAATCGCTTTTAAATTATTGCTTTAAATTTAATTTCTCGGCATATAAACTGTACCTAGGGGTTAGCGGGGGTACAAATATTGAAATTTTCATCGGTTTTAACCTTAATATCATCCCCACCCTTATTTTAGACCTAAAAATTGGCCAAATTTCTAGAAAATTTGCCGAATATCTTATTTTTTTTACATATTCGCACTTTTAGCATCCAGGGTATGCCTATATAGGTTTTTTGGGCCACTGATCAAGAATTTGGACTTATTTTTTATAAATAATTAATATTTCACCCTTAAAATAGCTAAAACTACCCCCGAAAAGGGGGTGTTTTATCTATTTTCGTACTTTTAGCATCCAGGGTATGCCTAAATAGGTTTTTTGGGTCGCTGATCAAGAATTTGGACTTCTTTTTTATAAATAATTAATATGTCACCCTTAAAATAGCAAAAACTACCCCCGAAAAGGGGGTGTTTTATCTATTTTCGTACTTTTAGCATCCAGGGTATGGCTATATAGGTTTTTTGGGTTGCTGGTCAAGAATTTGGACTTCTTTTTTATAAATAATCAATATTTCACCCTTTAAATAGCTAAACCTACCCCTAAAAGGGGTGTTTTTACTATTTTCGCACTTTGAACGTCCAGAGTACGTTGTTTTACGTTTTTTGGGCATTTAATCAAGAATTTCGAATTTTTTTCATAAATAATTATTATTTCACCCTTAAAATAGCTAAAACTACCCCCGAAAGGGGTGTTTTTGTTATTTTCGCAACCTTAGCGTCCAGTATGCCCATATAGGTTTTTTGGGTCGCAATTCAAGAATTTCGACTACTTTTTCATAAATAGTTACTATTTCACCCTTAAAATAGCTAAAACTACCCCTAAAAGGGGTGTTTTTGTTATTTTCGCAACCTTAGCGTCCAGTATGCCCATATAGGTTTTTTGGGTCACAATTCAAGAATTTCGACTACTTTTTCATAAATAGTTACTATTTCACCCTTAAAATAGCTAAAACTACCCCTAAAAGGGATGTTCTTGCTAACTTTGTACTTTAAATGTTCAGAGTACGTTCATATACGTTTCTTGGGTCGCTTATCAATAATTTCGACTTCTTTCTTATAAATCTTTACTATTTCACCTTTGAAATTGTTAAAACTATCCCTAAAATGGGTGTTTTTGTTATTTTCGCAATTTAAGCGTCCAGGATATGCCCATATAGGTTTTTTGGTTCACTAATCAAGAGTTTTGATTTTTATTTATAAATTATTAATACTTCACCCTTAAATTAGCTAAATCTACCCCGAAAAGTTTAGATTCTAATTTTTGGCCCAGAAATGGACAGGGTATGCAGAATCCAACTGCTAACTACATTTTTAAATTCAAATTTTGGACCAAGATATTGGACCAAAATGGCTGATTTTCGGGAAATCTGTCAAATCTTCTAGATTGAAAAACAAATTATTTTCTATATCTTATGCAGATTTCGAATATGCAGAATCGGAATCTGCTATAAAAATTTTAATTTTCCAATATTTTCCTTAGATATTTATAGAAAAGTTGGCTAGTATTTGAAAAAATTTGCTGATTCTTCAAGATTATACAAGTAGCTACTATCGATGCATCTTATGGTGTCTTAGAGTATTTGGAATTCGAGTCTTTTAAGCTTGCGGTTTGAATTTGTTTCAAATAATTAATAACTTTCAGGAAATTAATTAAAAAGAAAATAAAAACAAAAGAATATTTTTTGTTGAAATAAGTAATATATATTATATTTTTTTGGAATCAAAAATAAATATTCATAGCAAATAAAAATGAAAACGAAAATAATTAAATGAGTAGCAAAAGTTCCAGCAATTAAATAAATATTAAAAATTGAATAGGTCCACCCCATCCTTGACCCTATTATTATTTATTACCCTCAAAATATATATATATATTTTTCTGAATCTGGTCACTGTATTATTGAAAAGCAAACATTTTGAATTTTGCGATTCTGGTGCAAGTTTTGCACTGAGTATACTCCAAACTTCAAGAATTTTTTTGAAAAAATACCAATTTTTTGTTTAAATTCTGAGCCTAAATTTTTGATTTAATAATTTAGTCAACATACTCCAGTCAAATCACGGGGGGTGATATTATCTCCACTAATGAGGTTTTTTCCCATATAACTTTTTTTGGGTTACTGATCACGAATTTAGAGGTCTGAGAGCCGACCTAAGGGTGGAACACACTTAAATTTGCAAATTCACCCTTTTAAGTGGTATTTTAACAATATTTTTAACAGAGTTATTCATAAAAATTTAAGCAGGTTATAATAGGTTTTTTGGCTGGCTAATCACAAATTTGAGGCTTCCAAGTAATATTGATTTGCAAATTTAGGGATGTTTTATCAACTTTACACACTTGAGACCCTCAAATTTGTGATTCGCGTAACAAACAATCTATTATAGCTTGCTTAAATTATTATTAATAAATCTTGTTACAAATATTGTTAAAATATAAGAGTGATCTACCCTTAGACCGGCTCCGGGACCCCAAAATTCGTAATCAGCGACCCAAAAAACTTATAGAGAAACAAACTTCATTAGTAGGGAAAATATCAACCACAATCCCGTGATTTGACTGGAGTACCAGTTTCGCATTCTTCATATTTAAAATCATCAAACAAATAGAAATTAGTTTTCATGGAACATGTTTATAGGGAAAGGGTATACTGGAAATTTAGACTTTAAAAGGAGAGGAGGTCAAATGTGTCCGATTAAATAGTGTCAGATTCTACATATTCCAAAAACCCACAAAATATTTAGAATACTATTCCTTCTATCACCCAGGTGATTCGGCAATTTTTTTTATAACTTGGTCAATCGTTTGTCCAATTTATAGCCAAAGATCGGATTTTCAAAATTTAGTTAGCAGGTTCGGATTCTGTCTACGCTGAAACCCCATAAGATACATTCGAACTAATCTCTTGCATAATTTTTGAGTTACGACGAATTTTTTCGAAAATTGGCTAATTTTGTCTAATTTATTGGCTAAAAATTTGAATTATAAAATTTAGTTATCAAATTCCGTTTCTGAATACTCGAAAATCCCGTAGGATATATATAGAAAGTAATTTTTTCTATAATCTAGCAGATTCGGCAAATTTTTTAGAATATTGGACAAATGTTGTCCAATTTCTTAGAGAAAAATATAAATTTTAAAATTTAGTTATCAGATACGGATTCTGCATACTCGAAAACCCCATAAGATACATTGGAAATAACCGCTTATAATCTATATGATATCATGCGAATTTTTTCAAAAACTGGCCAATTATGGTCCTATTTCTTGGTCAAAAATTTGAATTTAAAAATTTAGTTAGCAGTTGGATTCTGCATACCCCAAAATATATTTAGAATGTAATTTCTTCTATAATCCAAGAGATTCAGCATATTTTCTCGAAAATTGGACAGTTTTTTGTCCATTCTGGGGCAAAAATTGGAATCTAAACTTTTAGGGGTAGTTTTAGCTATTTTAAGGGTGAAATAGTAACTATTTATGAAAAAGTAGTCGAAATTCTTGAATTGCGACCCAAAAAACCTATATGGGCATACTGGACGCTAAGGTTGCGAAAATAACAAAAACACCCCTTTCGGGGGTAGTTTTAGCTATTTTAAGGGTGAAATAATAATTATTTATGAAAAAAATTCGAAATTCTTGATTAAATGCCCAAAAAACGTATAAAAACGTACTCTGGACGTTCAAAGTGCGAAAATAGTAAAAACACCCCTCTCAGGGGTAGGTTTAGCTATTTAAAGGGTGAAATATTGATTATTTATAAAAAAGAAGTCCAAATTCTTGACCAGCAACCCAAAAAACCTATATAGCCATACCCTGGATGCTAAAAGTACGAAAATAGATAAAACACCCCCTTTTCGGGGGTAGTTTTTGCTATTTTAAGGGTGACATATTAATTATTTATAAAAAAGAAGTCCAAATTCTTGATCAGGCGACCCAAAAAACCTATTTAGGCATACCCTGGATGCTAAAAGTACAAAAATAGATAAAACACCCCCTTTTCGGGGGTAGTTTTAGCTATTTTAAGGGTGAAATATTAATTATTTATAAAAAATAAGTCCAAATTCTTGATCAGTGACCCAAAAAACCTATATAGGCATACCCTGGATGCTAAAAGTGCGAATATGTAAAAAAAATAAGATATTCGGCAAATTTTCTAGAAATTTGGACAATTTTTAGGTCTAAAATAAGGGTGGGGATGATATTAAGGTTAAAACCGATGAAAATTTCAATATTTGTACCCCCGCTAACCCCTAGGTACAATTTATATGACAAAAAATTAAATTTAAAGCATTAATTCCAAAGCGATTTAAAATATTTGGTAAATTTTCTCAAAAATTGGCCAATTTTTTGGTCATAAATATGGGCAGGGATAAACCTGGGGTTAAATCCGGTTAAAATTTCAATTTTTGTGATCCCACAAACCCCTAGAAACAGTTTTTATGCCAAAAATCTAATTTTAAAACAATAATTTAACAGCGATTTAAAGTATTTAAAGTATTTAAATCGCTTTTTAAATCGCTAATTTTTTAAATCGCGTTGTCAGCCCCTCGGTTATTTTAATTTTGTTAAGACTTTAATTATCGTTATATATTATATTTTTTGCTATTTTATATTTTTATTTTTTGAAAATTAAAATTTTTTTTTTTTTTAAGGTTTATTAAAAGACGTATAATTATTTGAAATGTTATTTTAAGTGTACTTGAGAAATATTATGAAACTCATAACATATTTTATTAAAGCAACAGAATTATTTACAGAGACGAAGAAGACTAAATTTTAGAAATAATTAAAAAATCTGGAAAATTGGAATTTAAAAATTATAACAAAATTTTTGAAAGCAAAGGCAAAGAAGAGGATTGTATTATAAAAATTGTCTGATGGGGTAATATTGAATAGTTTGAGTAATAATTGATAGAGGACTTGAAATAATTTTCCTGCTAATATTAGGAAAATCTTACTAAAGTACTTTTTTATGAAATTTTGAGGTAATTTTTGAAATTATGCTCAGGAAAAGGTAATATAAATATAAAAAAATCATATAAATCAGCTAATTTTTTTTATATCATATTTTTTTTTTATATATTTAAAATTTTCCAAGGAATCCGCGAGACCAAATTTTTATTCATTGAAATTTAGTCCCAAAAAATCCCCAGGCCCCAAAATTTTCGTCTTTGACATACATATTTTGAAAAACATATTTTGAAATAATTTCAATTATTAATTTGAATACAATGAAAAAAAAATCTCATTTTAATAATATAAAAAATTGATACAAAAAAAAAAAGAAAACATAAATAAGAATTGAAAAGATACATTTTAATTTAAATGATAATTTTTATTTTATTTTAATGAACATAAAACTTCTTTTAGACATTTGACATTTATTAAAAGAATTTAACTTTTGACTATATTTTAACAGTATTTCTCATATTTCTAATTATAAATAAAGCTCTAATGAAACTTCAGTCATTATTAAAAGTTAGATAATAGTATAAATAATTAAAAAAAAAAAAAAAAACAGCATAGTAAGAAAATAAATGTTATGTATAAATTGGTCATTTAACTTTTTAAATTATGCTCTTATACTGTTAAAAGAAATAGGGATAACAAAAAATGTACATTTAAATTGCCATATTTACCTGTTTGTTTAAAGTTTTTTAAGATCCTTTTAATTAAAAAGTATCTTAAAGTATAGACTTTTTACTTCTTTATTTATGTATAAAAAATTTAAACATCAGTAATAATAATAATAATAATAATTTAGAGTATTAATTATCCTTTCTATTAAGAAAATTTAATGAAAAATGAATTTTTTATATTATAATAAAAAGCTATCTGAATTTAAGTGAAATACTATTTATTTATATATATTATACGTTAAGTGTATGAGGAATTCCAACACAACTGTGCCTAAGTTGAACTAAAGGGTAATTGACTCCGAAAGTATGACTAAAAATAAATAATATCAATCAATTTTAGTTTTCTAGCTCAAAATCTTGATTTTTGGCAGCCATTTTTGTGTTTTTGGTATACTTTGATCAATTGACTAAAAATATTCTTATTTTTGCTGGCAAATAAATTGCGGTTAAAAATATTTTCTATTTAAGTGCTAATAAGAGATTTCCCGCAAAATTCGATTCTAAATTTCGAAATTTGATTTGCACTATGCAAGTGCGAGAAATTACGTTTTTCATCATAACCTTTCAGCATAAACAAAAAAACTCTCTAAAAAAATTCGTTGGATACGTTAACCTTATAAGGTTATAAGGTTATAAAGCTTCAAATCAAAAAATGATATGTTATGAATTACTATTTTTTCAAATTTTTTAATATCCCGCTAAGTCACGTGACCAAATGAAAACAACTTTTGGTAAACTTTGAAGGATTACGTGAAAATATCGAAATTTTAAAGTATTTATTAAAAATTATAAAATTATGACTTTAAATTTTTATAACTTTAAAATTTCGCTTTTTTATACGAATCCTTCAAAGTTTTTGGCAGCAAAAATAAAAATATTTTGAGTAAATTTAGGACAAAAACACAAAAATGGCTGCTAAAAATCAAGGATTTTATTTATAAGGCAAAAATTGGCTGAGAGCACTTATTTTTAGTTGTTCTTGCGAAGTAAAATAATTTGGTCCGATTCAGCGAACCTTCAGTTCAACTTTAGTCCAGTTGGGGTGGAATCCCTTATATACTTAACTTAATTTTCTTTTTTTATACACGTTTTTAACAGCATATCCAGTAACGAGGATAAAATTTTTAATTTTGTTAAAATTTTTTTTTAAATTAATAAATTTTCTTAAATTGTAAAATATGGACTGTATGGTGTAATTGGATTGTTATTTCCAATATGTATGGCAGATGTATCTATCGGGTTAGATAGTTATCTTAACTGCAAGTGGACAAGTGGTATAAGTATACGAGATTGAAATTTCCATAAAAAGTAATCTTAAATAAAATTGAAATCAAAAAATTGAAATTATGACTTTAAGATTGGCTTTAAAAAGTTTCAAAATTATGTAAAAATGTGGTATAATTAAAGGCCTACAGAAAGGTAATCGTTGTTAATAATTATGTTACTTGTTTTACCATTTTTTAGGGAATTTATAAAAACCAATTTATAAAAAGTGTCAGAATTTTTGCTTCCTGGCAAGATTTGTGCCATAAATTCTGGTCAGATTTTTGCCAAAGAATGACAGATTTCAGAAATTCTGGAATTTTTTATATCAGAGAAGATGTTAATTAAAATAGATTAATTTAAGTCGAGACTGAGCGGTCTAATCGTAAAGTTTTCTGATAAACTTTAATTACATACTTTGTGTATTGAACAACCGTTGATAATTAAAGCATAATTACCTAGAATTCAGTGCTATGAACTATCCTCTAATGCTACTGTTTCCTTTAGAATATTTTGTATATAATTTAGTTTAATTAAAATGTTATGTACTTTCTCTTCTATTGAAAGCTTCAATTAATAATTTGATGCGTAATAGCTATGTTATAACAAAATGAGCAATTATTTGAATCTATATATTATTGCTTTACTGGAATGGAATACTTCAACTGATAGTATTCTATACGTTAATCTAATGTATAGTTTAATTTGTATATATTTTTAGAATTATTAAAATGCAATGTAAAAAGTAACTTTCTTAGATTTACAAAAAAAAAATAGAATTTTTTCAAAAAATTAGTAAATTTTCAAAAAAATTTGTAAATATTCGATAAAATTCGTAAATTTACTAAATTTAGTATATTATCAAAAAATTCGAGAATTCTCGATTTTTTTTTGTGAATTTACGAAAAAAGTAAATTCAGAACTATTTTTCGTAAATTTACAAATATTTTTTGAAAATTTTCGAAAAGAATTGTAAATTATCAATTTTTCTTGCGAATTCACAAATAAAAATTGAAGACAAATAGAAATCGAGAATACTCGATTTTTTTGTTAATATACTAAATTTAGTAATTATACGATTTTTTTCGAATATTTACAAATTTTTTCGAAAATTTACTAATTTTTCGAAAATGTTATAATTTTTTTGTTAATATAAGAAAGTTACTTTTTACATTGATGTAATAGTCTTACGACTAAAATTTTTTTTTTTAAATTTAATTTAAGGATGATGTACAGCCACTAAGCTTCTAATTACCAGATTTTAATAAAATTTTTTGTATTATATGAAAATATATTTAAAAATAGTAAACTACATACAAAATCTTAAACCTCAATTGTTCATTATTTTCATCAAGTTAAACATGAAATCCTTATGGGAGCTATCCTTGAAATGCAAATTTTTTATTATATTTCTACATATGTAAAAATTAATATTTCAAGTGTTTATGAAATGTAATTTTTTTGTGGTCACTATTAAGAAACCTAATTATCGTTTCTTTCCTTTAGATTTTTTTTATAATTAACATACGAGGAAATCACGAAACACAGATTGGTTAGGGGGTGAGTCATGCATTTATTTGGTCCGCTAAGTCCAAAAAACTTAATTTTTCACCATATAAAAATTTGTCTGGAGAAGAATAATATTGAAAATTTTGTATGTTTTAGAAAATAGAGAAAAATTGAATTGGAGATAAATCAAAATAGAGGAAAAAATTTTTATCTTCTCATATGATTCAATAGTAAAAAAACAGGAAAATCAGTACAAAAATCATATAACAAAAATAATTGGATATATTTTAAATTAGATTTTAAATATTTTTTTAGTTTAAAACAAATATTATTTAGTTTGAAAAAAAAAATATTTATTGTAAACACAAAACATATACTCTAAGCGTGAATTTAATCAACAAAAATCAATATCAAAATTATTTATTTACATTTTATTTTTCAATATATGTTATATCCAAACGTATAATATTTGTTCAGTAGATTAGGTACGAAATGGAAAATACGAGAAAAGAGTTTTTCTACAAGTTTAAGTTTATAAATGTGTACATATGTGTGATTCAAACATGTATGCGGTCTTTCATGTCAAATCAGTTTATCAAAATCTATATTTTTTTTATTTATAAAAAATTATCTCTTGCTTTCAACTATTTTTTTCGAGTATTTTTTTGAAAATATTTTTATTTTTAAAAAAATTATTTGAGATATGAATTTTTAAATGGAAATTATCACCCTTTTTTACATGAAAAAAATTTAATTATTTTACTAAAAAAGTTCATTTTCCTGAACGTGATTACAAGGCCCTCGGGCTTGCAAATTTCCAGTAAGGCAAAATGAGCAATTTAACGAGTTGATGCAAAATCGCTGTTTCTGAGCATTATTAATTTTTACGTAGTATAATCCTAAAATTTTGCTTAAATTTTTATTTTAT
The DNA here is from genome assembly GCA_022575985.1 of Anagrus nilaparvatae. Lineage (NCBI taxonomy): Eukaryota > Metazoa > Arthropoda > Insecta > Hymenoptera > Mymaridae > Anagrus > Anagrus nilaparvatae. The sequence continues at coordinate 16,897,204 of JAKSXM010000272.1, forward strand.
CAAACATGGATGCAAGATTTTTATTTCTTTACACCTCGGAATTCAAAATATTTCTACATTTATTATTATAAAAAACCTGTAAATAAAGCAGTTACATTAGAATAAAATAATAATTTAATTATTTTCTGTTTTTTGTTATAGCGTGTAACATTTGTAATTATAGAGCGAAGCTCTACTTTATACTGAAAAAATTCGAATTGTTCTGGGCTCGATTTAGAAAAAACTTTTTATTAGATAGCTTTTATAATCAAAAATGAAGCTTTTATCATCACGAGGAGAGTGATTTGTTTAAATTTTGGTGCTAATTGGATGATTTAAACGCACGTTTATGTATGCATCAGATGGTTTGCTTCGCTCTACCTATTTATAGCAGCAGTTAGTAACTTTTATACCAACAAAAAAACATATTTTTACTTTACTATTAGGTTATTTAATTTTTTAAAAATAATTTAGAAGTTGATGATAATGTTTTTTTTGATAATTGATAATGTTTTTTTAAAACTTTGAATTAGAACTTACTCGCAGTTCTCAAAAGTTTGTATAAACGTTGAAAAATATATTTTAAATACAATTTTTATTTTGTACTGCTGTTTTATAAAACCCTTTTTGATTTGTAATTTAAAATTTGAAATTTTTCGTTAATTTTGTAAGGGCTTTTTTTGTTAAAAAATTCTTAGGGGTTAGATTTTAGGGCTCCCAGATTTTAGTAAAAAATTTTGAATTTTTGTAGTAGAAATTCGAAAAATAAGTAAATAAATTTTTTAATTAAATTGTGAGCATTTTAAAAAAAATGCTAACATTGCATTCAAAGGGCGAAAGGATAGAGGCTTGGGTTAATCTTAGTTTCATACATGGATTGAGGAAAAGATTAAAAATTAACTTTTTGTGTTTTTATAATTTATAGGAACTAGTTTATTAAAAAAAAAAAACCAATTTAAAATTTGTGGGAAGTAATAAAAATTTTTCTTAAAAATCAGAAGTTATTGAGAAAAAAGTGAAATATCCCATATATACATACATGCATACTTACTAAAACTTCTTTTGAAAAATAAATAAATATTTGTACATACTCGTGAAAAACACACAAATTTGTTAAACGAAAATTTAATCTAGTTAAAAAATTTGACAAATATTTTCGACAAGTGTTTGTCAAAAAGTGAAGCAACATTTCGTTTATGTTATATACATTTAACTTGACACGTATTCAAACACATTGAATAGCTTTATTTAAAATATTTAAACCTAAATTTTTAATCTTAATTATTATTTAGTTACTTATAATGTTACATTGAAATTTATTATTTAAAATTTTTATGTTAATACGGGAACATAAAGGATTCGACTACTTTATAGTTTGAAAATTAGTTTTAAAGCACCGGATTTAGTGAATATTTATGAATGAATTAACTGAATTTTTTACAGGTTTTTATTATTATTTTCTGGTTTTATTTTATTCTTCTTGCTTTTAAATAATTCATAAGAAATTATTTGTTGAAAATTTTAAGTTTATAATATCAATTTTATTACTGTGTACAAGCAAAAAAATAGATTTCTTTTTTTAAGGTGTTAGGAAAATTTATATATTTATAAAAAATTTATGATAACAGAAATGAATGAAACTTATAAAATATAAAGATAAAGTCTTTAAAAAATGAAATAAACTTTCTTTTACAACTTTGGTTGCCTAATTATTATTTAATCAAGAAAAAGGTGTAGGTAGTTTAACATTGCGCTTATACTCCAGTCAAATCACGGGGGGGGGTGGTATTGTTTGTGGCCGCCACCAGATTTGGTCTACTATAGGTTTTTTGGGTCGCTGAATCCGAAAATCGGGGTCTTTTATGTGCGCAATTGGGGCTTGACCCTTAAATCGGGCAAAACTGCCCTTTAAAAGGGCATTTTTGCTGTATTCATTGTAGGCCTTTGAAATTTGGTATACAGGGGTTTTTTGGGTCGCTGATAACGAATATTGCAGTTTTAATTATGAAAAATTACCCCTTGACCCTTAAATCGGGCAAAACTGCCCTTTAAAAGGGCATTTTTGCTGTATTCATTGTAGGCCTTTGAAATTTGGTATACAGGGGTTTTTTGGGTCGCTGATAACGAATATTGCAGTTTTAATTATGAAAAATTACCCCTTGACCCTTAAATCGGGCAAAACTGCCCTTTAAAAGGGCATTTTTGCTGTATTCATTCTAAGCCTTTGAAATTTGGTATACAGGGGTTTTTTGAGTCGCTAATAACGAATATTGCAGTTTTAATTATGAAAAATTACCCCTTGACCCTTAAATCGGGCAAAACTGCCCTTTAAAAGGGCATTTTTGCTGTATTCATTCTAAGCCTTTGAAATTTGGTATACAGGGGTTTTTTGAGTCGCTAATAACGAATATTGCAGTTTTAATTATGAAAAATTACCCCTTGACCCTTAAATCGGGCAAAACTGCCCTTTAAAAGGGCATTTTTGCTGTATTCATTCTAAGCCTTTGAAATTTGGTATACAGGGGTTTTTTGAGTCGCTAATAACGAATATTGCAGTTTTAATTATGAAAAATTACCCCTTGACCCTTAAATCGGGCAAAACTGCCCTTTAAAAGGGCATTTTTGCTGTATTCATTGTAAACCTTTGAAATTTGGTATACAGGGGTTTTTTAGGTTGCTGTTCACGAAAATCGCGTTTTTTAAAATTGAAAATTAGGTGTTTGGCCTCAAATTTGCTAAAACTACTCCTAAAAGGGTTTGAAAGGTATACATAAATGAATCATACATTTTTAAGTAATAAGATTTTTTATTATTATTTAAACATAACATATTGTTCTAAAAAAAGTACAAAAAAGTACGAAAACAAATAATTTTTGAGACATTTTGCAAATATTATATACAATTAATCATACTCCATACTCTGGACCGAGTGTACTTGAGTTGTATCCTCAATATTATCATAGCTATCGTAATAAATGCAGTCAACACTAATATTTGGTTCAAAAATTGAACAATCGTAATCTTCATACGTTCTCTCCAGAAGACTGTCATCGTTTTCGTCTATGGTGACGTTTGGCTCTAAAATGGAATTATCCTCACATGTGTTTTCTGAATTTATGTCAGAGTTATGTTCACAATTTTCGCAGCTCTGACCACTGCACGTTTTGCAGAATATGCTGCATTTTAGACCCAGTTTGCGACATCCACATTTTTTTAGGCAACCTTTTTTACAACCGCTACTAAATTTCTTTAAAAATTTGTCTGGTATAAGTGGACATGCAGTAAAAACAGGCTCTAAAATATTATCTTTACCGGTTTTCCAACCCCAATCTAAGGGGTTTAAATCTAAATTCAAAGACCAATATTGACATTGAAAGTACACTCGTTTTGTGTGTTCCAGTATAGCATAGTCAGTTGGTGGGAGCTTACGAATATCATAACAAAATATCAAACAAAACTTTTATTATGCCTCAAAATAACCCTTCAAGGGCTGTTTATTGTGATCAGCGTCATATAAACCCTGTATACCAAATTTCAAAGGCTTAGAATGAATACAGCAAAAATGCCCTTTTAAAGGGCAGTTTTGTCCGATTTAAGGGTCAAGGGGTAATTTTTCATAATTAAAACTGCAATATTCGTTATTAGCAGCTCAAAAAACCCCTGTATACCAAATTTCAAAGGCTTACAATGAATACAGCAAAAATGCCCTTTTAAAGGGCAGTTTTGCCCGATTTAAGGGTCAAGGGGTAATTTTTCATAATTAAAACTGCAATATTCGTTATCAGCGACCAAAAAAACCCCTGTATACCAAATATCAAAGGCTTACAATGAATACAGCAATAATGCCCTTTTAAAGGGCAGTTTTGCCCGATTTAAGGGTCAAGCCCCAATTGCGCACATAAAAGACCCCGATTTTCGGATTCAGCGACCCAAAAAACCTATAGTAGACCAAATCTGGTAGCGGCCACAAACAATACCACCAAAACCGTGATTTTACTGGAGTATTATGGAAAATCATCTTTGGAGCTTTTGAAAAGTATGATTGCGATGACACAGATTAATGAAACTTAAATATATGGTAAATACTGGGTAAATAAAAGCTCAAAGATTATATTTCCAATTTGTTTTACTTGTTTCATTGCATAATTATTAAATAATTAAATAAAAAGTATGTAAATAACCTAGTATTATACTAATACATATACGATTTTACATATGTATGTAGCGTCGATAATTCAGAAATCGAAAAAAAATACCAACAAAATGGCGTATTACTATCCTAATACCTTAACATGGAACATGTTCATTGGATGGGGTATTTGAAAAAGTTTGGCTCGGCAGGGGGGGGGGTGAACAAGTGACGTTTTTAGGGGGGGGGGGTGAAATGGACTTAAAATATTTTCGATTTAGGGACATTAAATAGGCTTGTTCTTTTTGTCCCTAAACCCGAAACCCGGGTTAAAACTAGAGTCTAAAAAACCCGCGCGTATTCAAAATATAAAATTAATATTTTAATTAAAAAAAAAATAAATGTAATATAAATATAAAAAATTAGTAAAAAATTAATTTTTAAATATATAATATTAATTTTTTACAAATTTTTTATATTTGTATTACATTTATTTTTTTTTAAATTAAAATATTAATTTTATATTTTGAATAAGCGTGGGTTTTTTAGACTCTAATTTTAACCCGGGTTTCGGGTTTAAGGGACAAAAAGAACAAACCTAATAATTTGAAGTGGGAGTCAGGCCCTGATAACAACAACAACTTAGAATACTTTAAGTTTATGGACTTAGGATAGTATATATTTCAGGATTTATTGTAATTTCGGTTTTTGGATTTATTACTGTTATGAGTAAACATGTTCCATGCTCGTTGGTTGTGTAGTTACACAAACCGGTTATAAATTTTTTAATTTCCAAATGTTCAAACTTGAAGATTTTAAACTGAATTTAGACGTCTGAAGACATTTATTTCCTGTCATCCTGTCATGCTCTTAGTATTTTAAAACATTTTTTTTCGAAAAATTAAGTTTCAAAGGTACATTTTTCTTTAATTAAAGAAAAACTTATTGATGAAAAAAGAAATGCCTTAGGGCTGTAAGGGGAAGTGAAATATGTATCATCATAATATGCAATTTGATCCAAAAGTCTTTAAAGGCTATGAACATGTTTATTAGTTATTAAAACTAATATTAAAAAAATTCTTAGGCTCTTATAGTTTTAAGTGAAATGCTTTTTCCAGATATGCATAGTGGTTTGGCCCCCCGGAATCATAACTAACTGGAAAGTAACGAAAGTAACGAAAGAATCATA